>CM057337.1:412487392-413738826 GCA_030015575.1 Agapanthus africanus
CAACCCTTGATTCGATAACTAGGTTATATCGCATACAACCTTTCGATGACATTCATCGCGAGAATGGAATACGGTATCACATACACACATTATTCCTCGGTCCGTACATATCTCATATGCGCTCCTATTTCGTTTCGCTTGAGCCAGGAAACGTCTGTGTAGGACTCTAAAGACTCGTCAATACGCCGGCAGCAGGTGATGATCATATCAATCACCCACAAGCCGCAAGCGGTCTGCTAAACGTAACGGCCACCCGGGTATTGAGCGATCAGAAGATCGACGAGCAAGCCCGCTCACACTCCAGTGAATCCAACCAGTAACACTACCGTACAGTCCGGTCTGATCGTCTGATCTGTCGCATATCTCGCCTAGGGGTGGTAAACGTCAGACCCCAATAGCTCGATAAGTCGTGTCGATATGAGGTCTATAACTGTTCGAGAAACTACTGGTAACACTTACCCGTAAATCTCAGCAACCCTGGCCAGGGATTTCATGTTATAGCCAATCGAACACAGCGCAACATCAACCCCCTATACCGGGAGAGACGAATCCCCTCCTATCGCTCATTGCCTCCATGTGACTCGGGACTGTACCCAAAAACCACCGTTTTGCACGCCCTCTTGGACGTGGTAAGATGGAAATCAAAGCACAGTGGGAACCACACAAGACTCTATGACGATCTCGGGTCAACAGACTACTCTGTACCAGTGTCACCAGAGAACTGCCATCTGACGTGAGGTATAATACCATCTGGGAGTTCTCGGCGAGTCGTCCAGTGTACCCAGTCTCTACTGAGCACCCGTATATCATCTCTGATGTCAAACACCAATGGATATGGGATCATCCATCGCCCATCTGTATGGGTCGAGAAGGTACACGCTAGTCTACTCTGGTATATCGATGCCCCGTCTCGATACACCCACGACTAGGGACTTTGAAGGATGTACTTATGGACTACCATGTCCCCACTAGTATGATCCGCATCACAGTCCAGGGTAGTCAAGTACATATCCTAAGGCTTTACCAACATGTAACAGGAGACAAAACAGTATACACGTTAGGTAAAGAGTAACCAGATAGCATACTATCATGTCGAGCAAGAAAGTCCTCCCTATATACGTCCCAGCATCCACTACAATATACATCCTATGTATAGCAATGGCCTCTAGGGCATACATATAACTAACAATCTCCCACTTGCACTAGGGCCATCTGTAGCAGTGGTTGTTGTATCTCATACTCAACCATCCCATAAAAGTCTCTCTCTGGGAACAGGCCTTTGTGAGTGGATCCGCTGTGTTGTCCTCTGAATCTACTCTCCTAACCTCGATCCCTTGGAGATCAACCATCTCCATGATCAGGTGATACTGCCTTAGAATATGTCTGGATCACTGATGGGATCGGCGTTCCTTGGCATAAGCCACAACTCCATTGTCACACAATGGGAGGAACATAGTTCATCTTATGAACCATTATACATCCAAACAGGCTCTTTGGTAGCATCTTTAGTAGCGATGTATCCTGCCTTTATCGTCTAGTATGTCACGGTATCTAGCTTGGAACTCTTCCAACATACCGTCCCTGTACTGAGGGTAAAGACAATGCCTGTAACTGACACTCAGTCGTCTTTATCACCCTGGAACCCTTCCAGTGATTCTCCCCAGGATCAACTGATACCTTCTCACTACAGCTAGTGAGTATCCTAACATCCATTTAGATCTATCTCATAGGTCCAAAACCCAGGATTTAGTAGGTATCACTTTGATCCTAAGTGGAGAATCATTGTGATAGGCGGAGATTGATCGAGCGTAGCATAGGAAACTCTTTCCCTATCAGGAGTATGTCATCCACGTACTCTACGAGGATCATCACCATACTCCCTACTACCTTTTTGTATATACAAGGTTCATCTACCATTTTGATGATGTCAAACTGTTTGACTAATCCATCAAAACATATTTTCCAACTCCGCGATGCCTGCTTTATCCTATAAAGCATCTTACACACGTTTCCGCTGCTCCCACTGTCTACGAAGCCCTCTGGCTGTGTACTTATAGACGCTCTCTTCCAAAATATCATTTAGAAAAGCAGTCATGACACCCAACCACCAGATATCGTAGTCATGGTATGTAGCCGTGGCAAGTAGGATCTGGATGGACTTAAGCATAGCTACTTGAAAAGGTTTCATCATTATCCACACTTGGTCAATGATGCAAACTTTAACAAGTCTAGCTTTGAAAGTCTCAACTTTTCCATCTACACCAAGTAATCTTCTCAAGATATACTTGCTCCTGATGGGGATTTAACCCTTCAGATATAGCAACCAAAGTCCATACTTTGTTGGTGTATAAGGATTCCATCTCAGATCGATAAACATCCAGCCATTCTTATAGAGTCTTACTCTCGATGGCCTGCTCGAAGCTAGTTGGGTCATCATCTCATGATGCAATCCTCGCTCCCACTGTCATAGAGGAACCGAAGTATCTCTCAGGTGGGTGAGGAACCCTACTAGATCGGCGGAGAGGCCGAGGTTCGTTGGTAACTATTGAATCCTTTGGTTCCATCAAATCATCTTTTGTAGTTTGCATAGCTGGAACCTGTCCAGTTCTACATAACTAACCTTGCCTCGAGTTTGTCCGGATTTTGCTTTTAGACATAGGCCGGACAACCCCAAATCTTAACTAACTTAAGACATGGGTTCTTCCCATTCCATATCACATATGAAGTGGTAGGCAACTGATTTGATTAGAACCCTATTCAATAGGTATGCAGCTTCTCAAGTGCATAACACCCAAAAGGAAATAGGTAACTCAGTATTACTCATCATAGAGCACACCTTATCACATAGGGTGTAATTGCTCCACCCCGATATACCATCGTGCTATGGTGTATTCGGAGGAGTAATGCTGAGAGAGAATCTCATTCTCCTTTAGAATAGTTCAGGAATTCCGTGCTCAAGTATTCTCCTCCCTGATCACATCAAAGGACATAATACTTATACCCGTATTTTGGTTCTCTACTTCTAACTTATATTCTGTGAATATCTCAAAATGTTCAGACTTGTGTTTCAACAGGAACATATGTCTGAATCTTGAGAGATTATCAGAGAACGTAATGAAGTATAAAGAACCGGTCTTGGCATGTGTAGACAGGGGACCTACATACATCAACATGTATCATCCCAAGAGTTCACTAACTCTTTCTCTGTTTCCAATAAACAGAGCTAGTGTCATTTTATCTTTGTGACATGACTGGCGAGTTTCACAAGATGTAAGTTCAAACTAATTTAAATATGCATCTTTATGTAACTCTAGCCAGTCGGGTCGTATTGATCTGACCTAGTCTACAATACCTCAAGAAGGATTCGTTTATTTCTGAACTCTTCCTCTTGTGTGTGTTCCATATACTAAGAACTGTAGTTTGATTTAGAACATCAATGCTTTTAGATAACGTGCCTGAACCGATCAACTTTTGATATAGGAAATGTTCAAAACATTATCCATCAATACAAAATTATATCCTTTCTTTACTAATAAAGAGACTGATATGATTTTGTATATCAGGTTCGGTATCTAATAACATTCGTTCAGAATCAATGTATTCTGGTAATACAGGGTGACAGTGACCAACAGACTTGGCTGCAACACTTGCCCCGTTTTCTGCCTCATGAAACTTATCACCCGTTCTCAGTCCTCTACCTAGCTGTAGCCCTATGCAACAGATTACATATATGGGATCCTGATCTGGTATCACATACCCAGGACGTAGAGGATACAGAGAAACAGTTCTTTGTAATGAACATACCCGAAGATGATGCATCAGCATGAACTCTCTTCGTTTGGGAGGCACGGGAAATCTGGTATTCCCCAATTTCCTGCTCTGTCTTATAACAATTATAAGTTGGAGCGGGACCAACGTTCCCCAGCTCAGTATAACAAGCGGGTTCGGTCAATAATCCGTTTTATTATCTTGATTAAGGCGTGATATGGTCGCTACCTGGAGAGAGAGAGAGAAGAAAACACTCAGCGTGCGCTCTTGCAAGAATAGATTGGTTATTATTTTATCTAATCAGGATGGCTCCCACTGCTTTTTATCAAATCTTCCTTCAAACCCTAAAAGGAAAGACTAGCCGGGATTAATTACACACTACAAGTTCGCCAATCTTTCAGCCAGGCCAGTGTCGGTACTTTGAGGGAGGTCCCCCGTGCTTTCGCACGAACCTAATTACTGTAAACCTCGTTTTTCTAGAGGCGTAACCTCGTTAACACCTTTCTAGACACCTACTTGATCGGCTAATTGTAATGTATAAAACTCTCCCAGGAGTAACACTTACTCGCAGCGGGTATCGGGATCCAACTATCTCATAGAAGGTATGCAATCTCATTACAAATTTCAACACTTGAAATTCCTGATAATATTTTGCCCCTAGCATCCTATGACCTTGACGGAGGTCAACAAACCATAGGCTACTAGTCAAGTTCAACCCGTCATTTCTTGATCGAATTAAACCCACCCGAACGACCCTTGACGGAGGTCAACAAGGCCGCACGACTACCCTAATCCAATCTGCATCATATGCATAAGCAGATAAATACTAGTTAGCTACCGCACACTACGCCTTGACGGAGGTCAACAAACGTAGCACAAATACTAAATAGGACTTATCTGAAATGACGGAGGGCTACGACAGGTTTTTCTGAAAACCTATTGCGTAATGAACTTGATATCGTTGTAGAATCGAATGAATTTTGAAATGGAGTGTTTTTGAGGCTTTTCTAGTTTTGCTAAAGGAGTCACTCCCGGTGAAGGGATCGTCGGTCTTTTCCTCGTCGAATGAGGTGCGGGATATATCGTATATATCACTGTGCAAAGCAAAACACTTAAAAGCAATCAAAAGACAAACCGAGTGTGTAGCATCTGCCAGTTATTGCTAAAGGAGTCACTCCCGGTGAAGGGATCTCGGTCCTTTCCTCATCGAATAAGGTGCAGGATATATCACATATACCTCTGTGCAAAGCAAGAACTGTAGCTACCTGTTTTATTTTGAAATTCGATTCTACAACATCTTAGGTTTCTTTTATTTCATTAATCATATTAATGAAGTCCCATCATTTAAGTACCTAAACATCACAGATAGATATGACGTACACTTATGCCATCCGCATTCGCCTCAATGTCCCCTCGTGCACCGTTAGGTTAGGTAACTAACGACAGAGCAGGGCAGGGCTAGCGCGGGTGTAAAACATAAGTAACGTATATATAATATATCATATATACTATATACTGTATCTATCACAGAACATCACATGATCACATCACAGATATCTCAGCAGAAGAAACATATGAAATATTGGATATACTAGGACGTCCGTGTTTTCAATACGAGCCAGTATAAAACACGGATTCCACGGTCGTGATGAATAGCCAAACCCACACCCCAAGACCCCTACGAGAGCGGCAAGCAACCCTACCAATTCTAGAGTTAGAAGACCCGGACTCGACTCCTCGAGTTGGTCTCCCACTGGACTCCAGAACCCGGTTACTTGTGCTCCCCTCCTTGGGTCTATCCTAGTGCGGAAAAGTAAATAATATACAAAAGGTGACAACTTCCGCAACCTGGAAGCGCCCCAAATAAAAGAATATTACATACAAGTTTTTACATGAATGAAAATGAAAAACACTCATCTCACATAAAAAAAACCCGGCTATTCAAACACGACGATCCAATATAACATATCCAGCAACACATAACATCACATGTCATCAACGTAAGTAAATATGTCCATCCCAATTGTCGTTGACATATAGCAACGAAACCGGCGATATCACATATTACACTTACGGTCACAGAAAAGAAAGTGTAAAACTACAACAGTTGGAATCCGCAACCACCTCAGACATCGCATGCCTGACCAATTGAATTACTTAGAAATCGCATGCCTAACAATTATAAACCCCGCATTTTAGTCTCAAAATCGAAAACTCTTTTCAATATCAAGTCGGGTAATTCAACAAGATTCCCGACATCCTGATCAAATGCTCGTCGCAAACTTCAGTAGGCGGCCGCACCCCCACGCCGTCGACGAAGTGCACTAAGGCGGAACACCGCTGCCGCGAGCACCCGAACGGATGCTTTCGGCTACGGGGTTCTCCTACAGTCACTTAGTCGGGGCTATGGAGTGAGGCTGTCTATTAAGTTTACCCGGCGAGTATCCGCGTACGCTACGTGATTGCGACGGACTTTTGATCACATCAAAATTCCGTGGCAACCGATCAAGTGAGACTAAAGTGCTACGTTTATAACATTCATTCAGTTATCTCATAACTTATTGTGAATTCCAATTATTGTATCCCATTCCAGATAATTAGAAAATGTTAAACTTTCCGATTGAACATTCGAACACCCAAGTTTTCCCGATACTGATCAACACATGAAATAAGTCTAACAACATTCAGTTCATGCCTCAGTACCGACGGTCCAGCCGTAGAAGGGTCAAGCCAACGCCTCACATGTGGCACGCCGTACTGCCCCAAACCCGAAGGTTCAAAGGGCAGTTCAAGACGGTCACATAATCGAGTTAAGGTTTGTTGTCTTCTAGAGGGTCCATCGCGTTACTTGCACTACTTAGAACGTCGTTAAACTACGGAAAAATCCAACACTTGGAAATTTCCCGACAGGGGAAAAATTGGGTATTTATATCCGGTCGAACTTTTTAACATATTCTAATATTTATCCGGAAAACCAAATAGACAAAATTTGATACTCCGATCGAAACACCGAATCCCCAAAACAATCCCAGAAAATTCAACTCTTGAATTAATATTAAAAACTCCCAGAAAATCCAGCATAATTTAATAAGAGTTACTGTGCAAACAGTGAGGGCTGACGTCACCAGATAGCCGCGGAACCGCCGCAGAAGCTAGGCTTATGCCGCGGTTCCGCCGCAATAAATACTGTTCATCGAAAAAATTTTGCATCGTAATTCTTATTTTTCCCTGCTGAATTTTTTAGCAATTTTTAATTTGGAAAAATCCACGTTTTTGGAAAAAGGACAGAGAGCATGGAAATTTTTGGGGTTTCGGTTAGTTCGGACTTCAAATTCCGTCTAGACTTCGCCTAAGGCTCTAGCTAGGCTCTGATACCACTGTAGGGTTCCTAGGCACTCTAGTGAGGTCTCACAAGGCATCAACCATGTCCATTTCAAAAATAACGGTGCCGAGAAACCCTAAACTACGGATCGTTGGCTAGATGTCTAGGCGAAAAAGCAAACTAGTTAACACTTAACTAAGAGATACAGAAATACAACCTTTGTAGATCCGGTTCTCCACCTCCATAGCTCCGCAATGAAGTCTCCTCGCTGTCCATAACAAGTCCAGGGCTCTAGCGTCGGCTTCATCGGAGAATGGACGGGCTAGGTCATCGATGTCCATGCCGAAGATGATCTACGTCGAGGCATCGCTAAATCAAGCTCCGACTTCACCAAGTCAAGAAACTTATGAAGAAAACACACTCTACTACTTGGCAAGAGGTAGAGGATGAAGAAATAGGAAGTGGGTAGACTTTAGAATTGGATTTCTCACTTGTTTTCATCAATCACCGTTGATGAAGAATGGTTTTCTTCTTGAGTTCAAGGAAGAAGAAGAAGAAAATGATATATGATAAGTTAATTATAATTGGAAAAGAAAATGAATACTTATCATATTAGAACCATGGTCAAGTGTAGAGAATTAACTAAGGCTAGATTAATGGTTAGGGTTAAAGATGAAGACAAGAATGGTTACAAAGTCAAAGCTTCATGAAGCTTCAACTAAACTCCAAAATTAGCAACCATTCTTTTCTTATCTATTCAAAATAAATAAATAAATAAGTAAGTAAGAAAAGAAAATCCTAATCATTAGTTTAACCATGGCTTAATCCATTACACTTAACTATAGTTAAACATGTATCATCAAACATGATACAATCAAGTGCACAAAAGTATATCACATATACAATGTGTACAATCCGAGTGAGAAAATCCATTTAAAGTGAATCAATACTAGTTAATGCAAAGTAATATATCAAATATATAATTATGCATTAAATCATTAAATCAACACTTGATTTAACGATCCGGTCATATCGCATATAACCGACTAGTATTCTATGTATCGGCTTATCGAACCAACTCTTGATTCGATAACTAGGTTATATCGCATACAACCTTTCGATACATTCATCGCGAGAATGGAATACGGTATCACATACACGCATTATTCTCGGACCCGCACATATTTCATATGCGCTCCTATTTCGTTTCGCTTGAGCCAGGAAACCTCTGTGTAGGACTCTAAAGACTCGTCAATACGCCGGCAGCAGGTGATGATCATATCAATCACCCACAAGCCGCAAGCGGTCTGCTAAACGTAACGGCCACCCGGGTATTGAGCGATCAGAAGATCGACGGGCAAGCCCGCTCACACTCCAGTGAATCCAACCAGTAACACTACCGTACAGTCCGGTCTGATCGTCTGATCTGTCGCATATCTCGCCTAGGGGTGGTAAACGTCAGACCCCAATAGCTCGATAAGTCGTGTCGATATGAGGTCTATAACTGTTTGAGAAACTACTGGTAACACTTACCAGTAAATCTCAGCAACCCTGGCCAGGGATTTCCTGTTATACCCAATCGAACACAGCGCAACATCAACCCCCTATACCGGGAGAGACGAATCCCCTCCTATCGCTCATTGCCTCCATGTGACTCGGGACTGTACCCAAAAACCACCGTTTTGCACGCCCTCTTGGACGTGGTAAGATGGAAATCAAAGCACAGTGGGAACCACACAAGACTCTATGACGATCTCGGGTCAACAGACTACTCTGTACCAGTGTCACCAGAGAACTGCCATCTGACGTGAGGTATAATACCATCTGGGAGTTCTCGGCGAGTCCGTCCAGTGTACCCAGTCTCTACTGAGCACCCGTATATCATCTCTGATGTCAAACACCAATGGATATGGGATCATCCATCGCCCATCTGTATGGGTCGAGAAGGTACACGCTAGTCTACTCTGGTATATCGATGCCCCGTCTCGATACACCCACGACTAGGGACTTTGAAGGATGTACTTATGGACTACCATGTCCGCACTAGTATGATCCGCATCACAGTCCAGGTAGTCAAGTACATATCCTAAGGGCTTTACCAACATGTAACAGAGAGACAAAACAGTATACACGTTAAGGTAAAGAGTAACCAGATAGCATACTATCATGTCGAGCAAGAAAGTCCTCCCTATATACGTCCCAGCATCCACTACAATATACATCCTATGTATAGCAATGGCCTCTAGGGCATACATATAACTAACAAGGATCGCTACTGAATATTGCGTGCCTCCTATCGAAATCCTTCCATGCCGTTGAATCTCTTGGATGGCTCATTTTTCCATCTTCACTTGGAGGAGCACGGTGATGCCAAATCATTGCCTCGGCTGTTTTCTTGCACTTGAATAGCCTCTGTAGCCTTTGTGTTATGGGAAAGTATCGTGCTATCTTGATAGGTATATTAGGCTTCTTATCAGAATCTTTCGGCTTATACCTGGCCTTTCCGCATGTTGGACACTCTTTCAAATCTAAATTCTCTTTCCGGTACAACACGCAATTTTTAGGACATGCTTGAATCTTCTCGCACTTTAGACCCAAATCAGACATCATCTTCTGGGCTCCGTACCAGCTGTCGGGCACGTTATTTCCCGGGGGCATAGAATCTTTCAAGAACGAAAGAACTATTGTGAATGACTTGTTGCTCCATCCATTTAGGCACTTAATCTGGAAAAGTTGGACGAACCATGAGAGGGTGGAATACTTCGCATTCTCATAAATTGGCTTTCTAGCATCATTCATGAAATTTTCATATTTATCCGCACGCAGTCCTTGACCGGAAGGAATGTCATCTTCGGTACGAATAGATTCACCTAGGGCAGCCTCTACCATATCCTCCCTTTCTTCTGATGGAAATAAATTACCGTCTTCTCCTTCTGCCGCATTACCGAATTCTTCTTCTTCTCCTTCCGCATTATCGTGTTCTCCTTCTTCTTCTGCTGCATTACTGCATTCTTCTCCTTCCCCGTGATATTTCCAAGTTGTATAAAGTCTAGTAAACCCATATTTTACAATATGAAGCTTTGCCAATTCTACCTTCTGCCAGTACTTATTGCCACATCTATCGCACGGAAAAAAAATCTTCTCTATTATGATCTTATTATGTGCACGTGCAAATTCAATGAAAGCAGCAACTCCTGTGATAAACTTAGATTGCATACGTTGTTACCAATCCATATGCATCCAGTCCTTAACTCTGACGTACTCATGGGCCATGTTAGACTGTATAACATAAAAATTGTAGGTTATGGTGACTATATTGAGAAATATAAGAACGGGATAGTTACTGACAAAGGAGAAAATCCGTATATATGCTTTGTGTGTGCGTTTGTCGTTGAAAAGAATAAATTATCGAACGTATGTTAACCGATAGACGGGGACTAAGTGGCGCTTTTAGTTTCATATATGAGTATCGATGAGAATATGAAGGTTTCATATTATCATCGAGTATCATATATTGGTTTTAACTTGAACATCTTGAATCACTCTCTAATTATGCATTAGTTGTGTATTCTTGTTGTATGTATGTGTTCCGGCTGTCAGGGATAAGGCTTCTATCCCATTAAGAATATATAGAGCGAACACCCATCACTTGTGCTTTCAACCGTTTCGAGTAAATTTCGGCAGCACCTTCCCGCTGTTCTCCGAGTACACTGTAATAGAATAGATAATCATTTCAAAGCTGTAAAATAACGTTGAAATGAACATCTAATCTATCTTTGTACACGGAGAACCAGCGGAAAAGTACCGACGAAATATCTCGAAACGGATGAAAACACAAGTGAATGAAGGTGTTTGCTTTATATATTCCTAACTTGTCCACACGGGACAAATCTATCGGTTACCATACGATTGAATCTTCTCGTCGCATAAACTATACGACGGTTGTTAGTATCGAGCTATACCATCCGATATTTAACAACCTTCGTATAGTTCTATGTCACGACAAATGTCGCACGTAAGTTAACCGATAGACGGGGACAAAGTGGCGCTTTTAGTTTCATATATGATTATCAAAGAGAATATGAAGGTTTCATATTATCATCGAGTATCATATATTGGTTTTAACTTGAACATCTGGAATCACCCTCTAATTATGCGTTTGTTGTGTATTCTTGTTGTATGTGTGTGTTCCGGCTGTCGGGGGTAAGGCTTCTATCCTATTAAGAATGTATAGAGCGAACACCCATCACTTGTGCTTTCAACCGTTTCGAGTAAATTTCGGCAGCACCTCCCCGCTGTTCTCCGATTACACTGTAATAGAATAGATAATCATTCAAAAGCTGTGAAACAACGTTGAAATGAACATCTAATCTATCTTTGTTCACGGAGAACCAGCGGAAAGGTACCGACGAAATATCTCAAAATGGATGAAAACACAAGTGAATGAAGATGTTTGCTTTATACATTCCTAACTTGTCCATACGGGACAAATCTATCGGTTACCATACGATTGAATCTTCTCGTCGCATAGACTATACGACGGTTGTTAGTATCGAGCTATACCGTCCGATATTTAACAACCTTCGTATAGTTCTATGTCATGACGAACATCGCACGTATGTTAACCGATAGACGGGGACTAAGTGGCGCTTTAAGTTTCATATATGAGTATCGATGAGAATATGAAGGTTTCATATTATCATAAAGTATCATATATTGGTTTTAACTTGAACATCTCGAATCACTCTCTAATTATGCGTTTGTTGTGTATTCTTGTTGTATGTGTGTGTTCCGGCTGTCTGGGGTAAGGCTTCTATCCCACTAAGAATGTATAGAGCAAACACCCATCACTTGTGCTTTCAACCGTTTCGAGTAAATTTCGGCAGCACCTCCCCGCTGTTCTCCGAGTACACTGTAATAGAATAGATAATCATTTCAAAGCTGTGAAACAACGTTGAAATGAACATCTAATCTATCTTTGTATACGGAGAACCAGCGGAAAGGTACCGACGAAATATCTCGAAACGGATGAAAACACAAGTGAATGAAGCTGTTTGCTTTATACATTCCTAACTTGTCCATACGGGACAAATCTATCGGTTACCATACGATTGAATCTTCTCGTCACATAGACTATACGACGGTTGTTAGTATCGAGCTATACCATCCGATATTTAACAACCTTCATATAGTTCTATGTCACGACGAACATCGCACGTATGTTAACCGATAGACGGGGACTAAGTGGCACTTTTAGTTTCATATATGAGTATCGATGAGAATATGAAGGTTTCATATTATCATCGAGTATCATATATTGGTTTTAACTTGAACTTCTTGAATCACTCTCTAATTATGCGTTTGTTGTGTATTCTTGTTGTATGTGTGTGTTCCGGCTGTCAGGGGTAAGGCTTCTATCCCATTAAGAATGTATAGAGCGAACACCCATCACTTGTGCTTTCAACCGTTTCGAGTAAATTTCGGCAGCACCTCCCCTCTGTTCTCTGAGTACACTGTAATAGACTAGATAATCATTTCATAGCTGTGAAACAACGTTGAAATTAACATCTAATCTGTCTTTGAACACGGAGAACCAGCAGAAAGGTACCGACGAAATATCTCGAAACGGATGAAAACACAAGTGAATGAAGGTGTTTGCTTTATACATTCCTAACTTGTCTACACGGGACAAATCTATCGGTTATCATACGATTGAATTTTCTCGTAGCATAGACTATACGATGGTTGTTAGTATCGAGCTATACCGTCCGATATTTAACAACCTTCGTATAGTTCTATGTCACGACGAACATCGCACGTATGTTAACCGATAGACGGGGACTAAGTGGCGCTTTTAGTTTCATATTTGAGTATCGATGAGAATATGAAGGTTTCATATTATCATCGAGTATCATATATTGGTTTTAACTTGAACATCTTGAATCACTCTCTAATGATGCGTTTGTTGTTCATTCGTGTTGTATGTGTAACATGATTTTAAACCATTGAGATCAAGATTGATAGAACTGATCATCCTACATTGCAATGGCATTCATCTACCAAAAACTATTCTTGCAATGGCATTCATCTATAACAATCAACAATTAAAACAACAAATGTAGGATACTGATATCATAACGCGTTATACGCAACATATGAATTCACATGACTGAAACATGCATCAAAAAAACATGTTCATCCAAAAGAAAGGCCACTGTCAACAAATATAGACAAATACGTCATAAAAATAGTAACTAATTAACAAGTTGATTAGCATCTGGATCAAGAAAATGATAGGAAAAACAATTGACTATGATCTATAATGACAAGTCTATTACCATGACTCTCGACTAACAAAGGTGGCTTTTCGTCCTCGGTAGCTTGATAATTGGGATTTCATGGCGAATAAAAATATGCATGTGCCGTTTGACAGGGAACTGTTGGAGATAGTACCCTCAGAGTCAATTATTGGATCACAGGCACGTCATTGCAATGATTGAGGGGAGGACCTATCCCGGTAGGACAGTCTTACTCGAGATGATAGTATGCTATCTGGTTTATCTTTGTCATCGTGTACTGCTTTAGGTGACCTTTCGAGTCGCTATTACACGTTGATAAAGCCCCTTGGATTCTTGCTTGACCACCAGCAGTATGAGGGCGATCATATAAGTGGGAGCTGGGGGTCTACAAGCACATCCTTAAAAGGTCCCTAGTCGTGGGAGATTCGAGACAGGGCATCGTTTCTCCAGAGTAGACTAGTGTATACAGTCGAGACCATGACGAGGGGCGGTGGCCGGTCTCACAAGCCACTGGTGTCAGTTGGTTCACCTAAGATGTATACAGGTGCTCATTGGGTTATGAGTACACCGGACAGGACTCGCCGGGAACCTGCTAGTTGGGATTATACCAGATGTCAGATAGCAGTTCCCTGGTGACATGTGTACAGGTTAGTTCATCGACCTGAGACCGTCATTTGTCTCATGTGAGTTCCCACTGTGCTTTGATTAATACCCTACCACGGCTCAAAGGAGTCGTGCAAACAGGTTTTCGTTGGGTACAGTCCCGAGCCACATGGAGGCAGTGAGCGGATCTGCAGGGGTTCGTCTCACCCGGTATTGGGGGTGAGGTCGTGCTGTGTCTAGGAGAGCCAGAACATGAAAAGTCCTTGGCCAAGGCAGGAGATTTGCTGGTAGGTATTCCAGTAGTATCTCAGGGTGTTCTGGGCTACACTCCGACACGACTTGTACCGCTTTTGGGGGTCTGACTTTTACCAACCCCCTAGGCCCGCCATGCGATGCTCATAGACGAACGGACCGGACTGTACGGATATTGTCACTGACAGGCTCAGTAGGGTGTCAGGATGAGTTCGCTCATCGACGTCCCCTTTTTGTCAGTAGCTGGTGGCCCGTCACGTATTGGCTGATACCTCTGACGTGCTAGTGGTTAAATCCACAGCCATAGTATTGACGAGTCTTTAGAGTCCATCACACACAGACAGTTACTCAAGTTTCGGGCGAAACGCTGTAGAGGCCGTATGGAGATATGGCAGGGTTCGATCAGATACGTGCGGTATTGCACGGATCGTGATCGGACAGTTTTTACTAGCCGGCTTTGGCTTAAGCCGGATTCTAGTTTTAGATAGTGTAGTTTTGTCTCTTTGCATTTGTGTTCAGTGAGAATACAAATGCGGGCATGTATTTGCAGTAGCGGGGTTTTCCTGTAATTTATTAAGGGATCAGTTTTCTGAAGTTGCCAGTTTGCATTCCGTTCCGGCCAGTTTTCCTTCATTCCTTCTCGGCCGGACTTTTCGTTGGAAGGGGTTAATTGCAAGTTTGCAATTAACTTATTTGTGAGGGGCTTTCTTGCATTTGTGAATTATGATGAGACTAGCATCATGATGATATTCTTTTCTTGTCCATTTCATTTTGCTTTTCATTTGATGGTTGTTGAAATGAAATGAGAGTGACCTTTTTCTTTATTGGTTTTTCCATCATATTTTTATATACTTGGAGAATTATTTTCTCTCTCCAATCTCATTCTTGTGAGAAAGGGGGCCGGCCACATCCAGGAGAGGAGAGAGGGTGAGTTCATTTTTGAGAGGAGAGAAAAACTTTGTTCATCTCATTCTTTTTCCTTGCTACACAATTTCATGAACCTCTCTCCAAAGTTCCTTCTTGATACCTCCATCAAAGGCAACTTCTTAAACCCCAAAGAGACAAAGCCACTACACTATTCTATAGCAAGCCTTGGACGCGTCGGCTAGCCAACTTCGCGCCCGAGTTGCCTCGGTCAAGAGGTGGGAGCCCGTAAAAGATTCCGGCTACGTGGTGCCCTTTCCGACGAGGAGGAGATGAACGGAGTTTCCGCGGGAGATCGGAGTGGAGACGAAGACCGAAGGACACGGATCGCTTGGTATAGCTTCTCTACTCTTTTCTTTTTGCTAGTTAGCTAGGTTAATGGCCCGATCCAGGTAAAAAGTCCACGGTGGTGCCGTTTTGCAAAGTTCGCAAAGTTTTTGTTTTCCGCGTTTCCGGCGTCGGATCGACGGCCGGGGCGCCCCCGCGGGCTTACATTGGTATCAGAGCCACGCCGTTAACCTAGCCTAGCTTGCTCTAGCGCGTTTAGAACCCGATCGAACAAAATCCCCAAAAACCGTATTTTTGTGCACATGTGTTCTCTGTTGAATTTTTTTGAGCTCCTAAAATTTTTCAGGTTGTTGCAGAGGCACGTACAATAAATTCTAAGAATTCTGGGAAAATACGGTTCAGTGATTCCCTACTTAGACCGCGGAAACGCGGCCAAACCCCTGGTTTGGCCGCGGTTCCGCGGTGGTTAAAAGGAATCGTTGAACCAAAATTTCCCAGTAGGCTTTTGATCAGGAAATAGGGGTTTTGGGATATTAATTTCGGGCCCAGATTTTCTGTAAGTGCTACAGTAATGCTTTGGGGCCCACTTGGTAAATTTGTTCGATCGGATATTTTAAACATGCCAGTTCATAGTTTTTACATTATATCTGTGACCGTGAATGTCACTTGATCGGTAAATCCCGTCTAACTGCTATAGCCCGGTTAGACGGATTTGCGAACGTGACTTTCACGTTGATGTTCTGTGATTGTACTGTGTTGTTGCGGATCGGTCGTGGGGGATAGCCTGGTTGCAGTGGTAGTACAGTTCTGTTTTATATGTACATTTGATATTGCAGGGCGAGCGTCCGACATGTGGACTGCCGTCACTGCCTGTTTGTATTATTCTTTTGGGGCACGACCAGGTTGCGGTCGATGTACCCGTTGTATGTATATTTTACTTTCTGTACTAGGATTACCCCGCGGAGGGGTGCACGGATAGCCGGGTTCTAGAGGGCAACGAGCCCGCATCTCATGGCATTGAGACGGAGGGGGCTTCACTCTAGGATTGGCGTGCTATTCGCCGCACTCGTAGGGGGTACAGGTTGACCCAGAAGGGGTGCCCAAGTTACCGGATTCCGTGAAGTGCTGGGTGGTCCATTCACGTTGCTGAAGGGCGCTGCCTCGCTTCAGGTTTTGGCGGGTAACTTGCCGCGCCCGTAGGGGTCTAGGGATTTCATTGCACAGGCTATCCACACGACCAGGGGAACGTCGGGTTTCAGTAGCGGCTCTGTGAAACCCGGGGATCCCAGATATCTGTATTGATCTGTGTTGATATACATTTCTGTGTTGCATTTTATCACGCCTTGAGCGAAAATTATATTTTATATATATACTAGTAGATGTTGTATATGTTTTGCATCCGCACTAGTCCAGTCCCCCCTCTGTCGTTAGTTAACTAACCTAACGAGTGATGACGGGACCCAGTGGCAAATGCGGATGGCATATACGTACGTCAGTATATTTTCGTTCTTTGTGGTGTGATCAATTGATGGGACTGCGTTGATTCGGATCAACGCAAGTTAAACAAACCTAATCTGATGTTGTTGGAACACTTTTTCAAAAAGCTGTTATTGCAAGGACGTTCACTTTTGTTTTGCATCGTGGTATTCAGTTGGAATATCCTGCACCTCATTCTACGGGGAAAGAGCCGAGATCCCTTCACCGGGAGTGACCTCTTTAGCAAAGGTTGTCGTCACTATATTTTTATAAAGCTATCAGTTCCTTCAACGATATCAAGTTCATTACGTTAAAGGTTTTCGCCAGAAACCATTCGTAGCCCTCCGTCATTTCAGTTAAATATTCGGTAGTATTCAAGCTATGTATTTTGACCTCACGCCAAGGCATAGTGTTTGGTAGCTGCCGGATATTTATCTGTTGCATAGATAGATGCGTTGGTTTGGGACAGTCGTACTACTATTTTGGCCTACGTCAAGGGTATGTACGGATGGGTTCAAATTAACCAGGATAATGACGGGTAGAACTTAACATGTGACTTATGATATTTTGACCTCACGCTAAGGTCATAAGAGCATGGGGTAAAAATCTACATCGGGAGTTTCAAAAGAACTGAAACTTGCCAGATATGCGCATACCTTCTAGAGTGTGATAGCGTGAGCGGATTCCGTCACGTTATCATGCGATGATAGTTGGATCCCGATTCCCACTGATGAGTTGGTTTACTCCTCGGGTGATCCCGGCTAATTCTTCTTTCAGGTTTGGGGAAGAATTTGACGTTACAGTGGGAGGTTTCCAGATTAGATAAATTGGTAACCATTCTGATCTAGGTTACAGTACACGCTGAGTGTTTCTTTTCTCTCTCTCTCTGGCAGCGACCATTGACCCGACCCTAAACTATGACTCAGTGACCAAGTTGACCGAACCTTCTTAACACTGGCTTTTGGATTGTCAGAGTTGCAGACCTCTTTGCCACTCCTACTTTTACTCTTTTCTCCGGGACACCCCGTATTATTACGAACGTCCACTTCCATTGGACAAAACCATCGTATGGTTATATACGAACTCGAAGGAATTCGAGGATGGTTTCTGGTTCTGGAGAAAACGGATAGGATTATTCAGTTGTCTTTTCTTTTCACCCTCTCTCAGGTTGTGAGTACTCCTTGGTTTAGGAGTAGTACACCTATTACGCAAATTGGATAGTCTTCTTCCAAACCATAGGCTGGTGCCGACCGGTAGGGAATGAAGAAAACCAATTAGCCTAAACGGTGTACAGAAGGTATTAAGTTCAGACAAAGCAAGGGATTAGTAAGAGGGCAAAGTAAATTGCGACTGCTATTCACGACCAAACCATGTACTTCTTTGTCAATCCTAAATCACCTATGAATTAAGTTCATTCGGTTGTCTTTTATCCTCACCTTCTCTCGCATTGCGAGTGCTCCTAGGAATAGGACAGTACACCCATTATGCTTATTGGATAGTCTTCTTCCAAACCATACGCTGGTGCCGAACGGTAGGGAAGGAAGAAAACCATTTGGCCTAAAGGGGTGTACAGAAGGTAATGACTAAAGACATATAAAGGGATTTGGAGAGGTGGCAAAGAATTATACAGTTATAGTTGTGAATCTGGATAATGGAAGAGGCATTACAAAGAATACCAGGATACTCCATCGAAACATCTCAATGTTTCAGTTTCACTGTGTACTGTTAAATGAAAACTGATTTCCCAATTAGGCACTTGCTCCAGGGTATGTATTTACCAGGTATGAGTCTCACATCTGTATGGTTTTACAGATGATGAAGGGGAGTAAGTTAATGGGAATTAGGTGACCATCCTCATTATATCGGGATTCGTTGGAATTGGTGATATTTGAGGAAGCCACCTAGGTTGTTTGCCGGTCGGCAAATATTTGGTTTTGAATATCCGTTGTTGTGCACCAATTTCAAATTGATATATCTGTACATCTATTTTTATAGAGTGAGACATATCTTTTTGAAATTATGTCTATGACATTTACCTATACCAGTGGATGGTTAGGTAAGGAGCATTGAACAGCGGTGTAATTCTTCTTAACCAAAAGTACAGTTTTCAACCTACGACACACAGTGAATGAGTCACCAGACTCAGGGGACTTATACAGAGTATTGTATATTGTCCAGTGTCCATTAGGACAGAGGGGTTGGTCCTCGTACTATATTCTGTTTACTTTTAACTTCTCTAGTTTTTAGACATGTGTTTCATAGAAACACAGGGTCTAAGTTTTGAGGAGTTATAGGTATAAGAGTAAAGTAGAGAACTAGGTGTTGCAATTATCGGGAATCTTCAAGGTGATCGAAGAGTAGATACTTGTGAATGGTATTAAGTTGGTAGTAATGATTAAGAGAACTAGCTTCTCTTTCAGGTTACTCATAATTGGAAGTACTCCTAAGTTGAGTAACGCTGATCGGCCTCTCTTCCATTTAGTTGACATGCACTGGAAACAGCTGCATGATTTGAATCTGGTTCAATTAAATCAGTGCCTCTGTTTCTTGGATATAGAACAGTTCATATCTTGACATTGTTAAGATACGGGGAGTTGTCCGGCTTATGCTTAAAACCAGACTCTGGACAACTCAAGGCACGTTTCAGTAGTGGCTGTTTGTGGGTTGACCCGGGCTATGACGAGGGTTGACTTTCTAGCATCTGGAAGATCAATAGTAATATTGTTCTTGACTCGCCACAGTTTTATCAAAAATGGATTTTTTCAGAAAAACAGTAGTGGGAGTATGGTAGAACTGGAAGTGATTCCAGAACCGCAAACGATTACTGAAGATTTGATAAGAACCTAAAGATTCGATCTGGTTTGACATTCCAATGGCCACTCCGCAGATAAGGTGGGAAACCTCCGGCACCTGAGAGGTACTTCGGTATGCTCAAGGACGGTGGCAGGGAAGTTCTTGTTTACCCACACTTGCCATTGCTGTTGTTCCAGGCTGCGAGACCTGGCGGGAGGATGAGTATAGCGTCATTCTAAACTAGCTTTAGAAGTGTACGCCTATATGACTCTGCCAGAGGGTTGTCGTAGTCAGTGGGAGCAGCGGAAGCATTGGTGGACATCAGGCTTATGTCTATTCATAGACTAAAGCAGATAAAGCGAAGATAGATCATCTATTTTCTGATGTGACAGTCATAGGTTTGACTTCATCAGAATAGGGGATGGATCTGTTAAGAAGGTAGTAGGGTGTGATGTCCTGGTATTTGATGACATACACAGAGTAGGAAATGATATTCCTATACTACGATAGGTTATACTTTGGTCGTCACACAGTGGTTTCTCCACATAGGACTTGGATATAATATCAGACATTCTGGTTACTAGATCTATGGTTTTAGATCTAGATTTAGGTGGTTTCCCAATCTGGGTACTTTGACCGCATTCTATGAGTATTTAGAATGGACGACTCCTGGCACGGTAGTGTACCTGCAGGTAATGGAGTCACCCTCTCTAAAGGTGTCTGACAGACTAAAGGGGAGAGGGATACGCATGATTGACAGATCACTTGCTTAGGCAATTGAGTCAATCATGAGATGTCAAGTACCACACCAGATGTTGTTCTTGCAGT
Organism: Agapanthus africanus; assembly: GCA_030015575.1. Classification (NCBI taxonomy): domain Eukaryota; kingdom Viridiplantae; phylum Streptophyta; class Magnoliopsida; order Asparagales; family Amaryllidaceae; genus Agapanthus; species Agapanthus africanus. The sequence goes on from CM057337.1 coordinate 412,507,946, forward strand.
AGGTGCAATAAGTTGATATTGATCCAATCCTGGAGAAACAATCGGAAGCAGTCTTAGAACATAAGTTGATGTTCTAGGGATATGATAACGGTGTTGGAGATAGTGCCCTCAGAGTCAATTATTGGATCACAGGCACGTGATTGCAATGATTGAGGGAGGACCTATCCCGGTACGACAGTCTTACTCGAGATGATAGTATGCTATCTGGTTTACCTTTATCATCGTGTACTGCTTTAGGTGACCTGACAGGTCGCTATTGCACGTTGATAGAGCCCCTAGGATTCTTGCTTGACTGCCAGCAGTATGAGGGCGATCATATAAGTGAGAGCTGGAGTCTATAAGCACATCCTTTAAAGGTCCCTAGTCATGGGAGTTTCGAGACAGGGCATCGATTCTCCAGAGTAGACTAGTGTATACAGTCGAGACCCCGACGAGGGGCGGTGGCCGGTCTCACAAGCCACTGGTGTCAGTTGGTTCACCTAAGATGTATACAGGTGCTCATTGGGTTATGAGTACACCGGACAGGACTCGCCGGGAACATGCTAGTTGGTCTTATACCTGACGTCAGATAGCAGTTCCCAGGTGACATGTGTACAGGTTAGTTCATCGACCTGGGGATCGTCATTTGTCTCGTGTGAGTTCCCACTGTGTTTTGATTACTACCCTACCACGGCTCAAAGGAGTCGTGCAAACAGGTTTTAATTGGGTACAGTCCCGAGCCACATGGAGGCAGTGAGCGGATCTTCAGGGGTTCGTCTCTCCCGGTATTGGGGGTGAGGTCGCGCTGTGTCTAGGAGAGCCATTACACGAAGTCCTTGGCCAAGGCAGGAGATTTACTGGTAGGTATTCCAGTAGTATCTCAGGGTGTTCTGGGCTACATTCCGACACGACTTGTACCGCTTTTGGGGGTCTGACTTTTACCAACCCCCTAGGCCCGACATGCGATGCTCATAGACGAACGGACCGGACTGTACGGATATTGTCACTGACAGGCTCAGTAGGGTGTCAGGATGAGTTCGCTCATCGACGTCCCTTTTAGTCAATAGCTGGTGGCCCGTTACGTATTGGCTTATACCTCTGACGTGCTAGTGGTTAAATCCACAGCCATAGTATTGACGAGTCTTTAGAGTCCACCACACATTCAGTTACTCAGCTTTCGGGCGAAACGCTGTAGAGGCCGTATGGAGATATGGCAGGGTCCGATCAGATACGTGTGGTATTGCACGGATCAGGATCGAACGTTTTGTACTAGAGGCCGTATAGTTATATGGCAGGGTTCGATCAGATTCGTGCGGTATTGCACGTCTCAGGATCGGACGGACATTACTAGCCGGCTTTGGTTTAAGCCGGATCCTAGTTTAGTACAGTGTAGATTTTGTCTCATTGCATTTGTATCCGGACGGAATACAGATGCGGGTGTGTATGTACAGTATCGGGGTTTTCCTGTAATTTATTACGGGACCAGTTTTCTGGAGTTGCCAGTTTGCATTCCGTTCCGGCCGGTTTTTCTTTGTTCTTTCCCGGCCGGACTTTTCCGATGGAGGGGGGTTATTTGCAATTGTGCAAATAACACTTTGTGGAGGGTTTTATTGCAAAAGTATTGATTATGATATCTTTCATCCATTACTTGCATTAAATGAGATTAGAAAGGGTATGGGTTGGATTTAAATGAAGCATGGTTGATGTTTTTAGATGTGGTCACCCCTTGCTTTCTACTACACTTACCTTCCTCTTGTTCTTTTGATCACCTCCATCATTCTCTTGATTAAAGAGGGGCCGGCCATTCATTTGTGAGTGTGAGAGAATTTCATTTGTGAGCTTGTGGTATATTTCCTTCATCTCATTCTCATGTAATGAAAAATGAAAGCACCATTTTTCATACCTTCATTCCTCCACATCCATGGCAACCAATACCCGAAAGTGAGACATGCACTCTACACTATATTCTACAGCACATCTTGGGCACGTCGACTTGCCAGCTTCGTGCCCGAGTTGCCTCGGTATTGAGGTGGGAGCCCGTAAAAGATGCAGGCGATGTGGTGCCCTTCCGGCAAGGATGCGACGACCGGAGTTTCCGCGAGAGATCGGGACGACGACGAGAAGACCGGAGGACTCGGATCACTCGGTATATCTCTTCCCATCTTGTAGTTAGCTAGAACTAGTTTAATGGTCCGATCCGGGTGTTTAGTGCGCGGTGGTGCCGGTTTGCAAAGTTCGCAAAATTAAAGTTTATCACCGTTTCCGCATTTGACCGTCGGTTTGACGGTCGGGGCGCCGCCGTGCACTTATAGTGGTATCAGAGCCTCGCCATTAACTTCGTCTAGCTTCGTTTGATGTGTTTTTCAGTTCCGATCGACCAAAATTCCAAAAACCCAATTTTAGTTCACGACAGTTTTCTGTTGAAATTTTTTGGCCTCCTAAAATTTTTCAGGTTGTAGAAAACTGATGTACAAGAAATTCTAAGCATACTGGAAAAGTTCGACACAGTGAGTCGACACCTGGAGCGCGGAACCGCGGCCAAACCCCCCTTGGGCCGCGGTTCCGCCGCACATTTGTACCCTCACTGCATCATATTTTTCCAGTGGGCTTCTGGGCTTATTTTAGGGGTTTTGGAATATTAATATTGGGCCCAGATTTTCTGTGAGTGCTACAGTATTACTTTGGGGCCCACTTGTTAATTTTTGATCGATCGGATATTTTAAACACATTATTTCACAGTATTTACATTATATCTGCGACCGTGAATGTCACTCGATCGGTAAATCCGGTCTAACTGCTATAGCCCGGTTAGACGGATTTGCGAACGTGACTTTCACGTTGATGTTCTGTGTTTTGCTGTGATGTTGCGGATCGGTTGTGGGGGATAGCCTGGATACAATGCTAGTACAGTTTTGTTGTATTATGTACATTTGATTTTGCGGGGCGAGCGTCCGACATGTGGACTGCCGTCACTGCCTGATTGTATTATTCTTTTGGGGCACGACCTGGTTGCGGTCGATGTACCCCTTGTATGTACATTTTTACTTTCTGTATTAGGGTTACCCCGCGGAGGGGTGCACGGATAGCCGGGTTCTAGAGGGCAACGGGCCCGCATCTCAGGGCATTGAGACGGAGGGGGCTTCAGTCTGGAATTGGCGGGCTATTCGCCGCACTCGTAGGGGGTACAGGTTGACACAGGAGGGGTGCCCAAGTTACCAGATTCCGTGAAGTGTTGGGTGGTCCATTCACGGCGCTGAAGGGGGCTGCCTCGCTTCAGGTTATGGAGGGTGACTTGCCGCGCCCGTAGGGGTCTAGGATTTCATTGCACAGGCTATCCACACGACCAGGGGAACGTCGGGTTTCAGTAGTGGCTCTGTGAAACCCGGGGATCCCAGATATCTGTATTTTTCTGTGATGCTGTACATTTCTGTGATGTTGCATTTTATTCACGCCTTGAGCGAAATATAATATATTGGTATATATATTAGTAGATGTTGCATATGTTTTTCATCCGCGCTAGTCCTGTCCCCGCTCTGCCGTTAGTTAGCTAAACTAACGGGTGATGACAGGACCCAGTGGCGAATGCGGATGGCATATACGTACGTCAGTATATTTTCGTTCTTTGTAGTGTGATCAATTGATGGGACTGCATTGATTCGGATCAATGCAAGATAATCAAAACTATTCTGATGTTGTTGGAACACTTTTCAAAAAGCTGTTATTGCAAGGACGTTCACTTTTGTTTTGCATCGTGGTATTCATTTGGAATATCCTGCTCCTCAGTCGACGAGGCAAAGGCCGAGATCCCTTCACCGGGAGTGACCCCTTGGACAGAAGTTTGCGTCAGGGCATTAACTTCACTATAGCCGATTACTTTTGCTTTGCACCGTGGTATTCATTTGGAATATCCTGCACCCCATTCTACGGCGAAAGAGCCGAGATCCCTTCACCGGGAGTGACCTCTTTAGTAAAGGTTTTCGTCACTATATTTTCTAAAAAGCGATCCGTTCCTTCAACGATATCAAGTTCATTACGTTAAAGGTTTTCGCCAGAAACCATTCGTAGCCCTCCATCATTTCAGTTAAATATTCGGTAGTATTCAAGCTATGTATTTTGACCTCACGCCAAGGCATAGTGTTTGGTAGTTGCCGGGTATTTATCTGTTGCATAGATAGATGCGTTGGTTTGGGACAGTCGTACTACTATTTTGACCTACGTCAAGGGTATGTGCGGGCGGGTTCAAATCAACCTGGACAATGATGGGTTGAACTTGACATGTGACTTATGATATTTTGACCCCACGCCAAGGTCATAAGAGCATGGGGTAGAAATCACATCGGGAGTTTCAAAAGAACTGAAACTTGCCAGATATGCGCATACCTTCTGGAGTGTGATACCGTGAGCGGATTCCGTCACGTTATCATGCGATGATAGTTGGATCCCGATTCCCACTGATGAGTTGGTTTACTCCTCGGGTGACCCCGACTAATTCTTCTTTCAGGTTTGGAGGAGAATTTGAGGTACAGTGGGAGGTTTCCAGATTAGATAAATTGGTAACCATTCTGATCTAGGTTAGAGTGCACGCTGAGTGTTTCTTTTCTCTCTCTCTGGTAGCGACCATTGACCCGACCCTAAAACTACGACTCAGAGACCAAGTTGACCGAACCTTCTTAACACTGGCTTTTGGATTGTCAGAGTTGCAGACCTCATTGCCACTCCTGCTTTTACCCTTTTCTCCAGGACACCCCGTTTTACTGCGAACGTCCACTTCCATTGGACAAAGCCATCGTATGGTTAGATACGAACTCGAAGGAATTCGAGGATGGTTTTCGGTTCTGGAGAAAACGGATAGGATTATTCAGTTGTCTTTTCCCTTTTACCTTCTCTCAAGTTACGAGTACTCCTTAGTTTAGGAGATAGTACACCTATTACGCAAATTGGATAGTCTTCTTCCAAACCTTAGGCTGGTGCCGACCGGTAGGGAATGAAGAAAACCAATTAGCATAACGATGGTGTGCAGAAGGTATTAAGATTAAGACAAAGCAAGGGATTAGTAAGAGGGCAATGTAAATTGCGACTGATATTCACGATCAAACCAAGTATTTCTTCGCCAATCCTAAATCACCTTTGTATTTCTCCAGGACACTCCGTATCACTACGAAGATCCACAGTTTATTGGATACTCCATCGTATGGTTATATACGAACTCGAAAGGAACTTGTTCCAGCTCGGGGATGGATTCTAGTCCAAGAGAAATAGGAATAAGGTTTATTCGGTTGTCTTTTATTTTCACCTTCTCTCGCATTGCGAGTGCTCCTAGGATTAGGACAGTACACCCATTATGCTTATTGGATAGTCTTCTTCCAAACCATAGGCTGGTGCCGAACGGTAGGGAAGGAAGAAAACCATTTGGCCTAGGGGGTGTGCAGAAGGTAACGACTAAAGACATATAAAGGGATTTGGAGAGGTGGCAAAGAATTATACGGTTATAGTTGTGAATCTGGATAATGGTAGAGGCATTACTAGGAATACCAGGATACCCCATCGAAACATTTCAATGTTTCAGTTCAACTGTGTACTGTTAAAAGAAAACTGATTTCCCGATTGGACACTTGCTCCAGGGTGTGTATCTACCAGGTTTGATTCTCATATCTGTATGGTTTTACAGATGATGAGTGGGAGTAAGTTATTGGGAATTGGGTGATCATCCTCATTATATCGGGATTCGTTGTAATCGGTGATATTTGAGGAGATCACCTGGGCTGTTTGCCGGTCGGCAAATATTTGGTTTTGAATATCCACTGTTGTGCACCAATTTCAAATTGATATATCTGTACGTCTATTTTCATAGAGTGAGATATACCATTTGATATTAAGTCGATGACATTTACCTATATCAGTGGATGGTTAGGTAAGGAGCATTAAACAGCGGTGTAATTCTTCTTAACCATAAGTACAGTTTTCAACCTACGACACACAGTGAAAGAGTTGTTAGACTCAGCGGACTTATACAGAGTATTGTATGTTGTCCAGTGTCCACTAGGACAGAGGGGTTGGTCCTCATACTATATTCTGTTTACTTTTAACTTCTCTAGTTCTTAGACATGTGTTTCGTAGAAACACAGGGTCTAAGTTTTGAGGAGTTATAGGTATTTGAATAGAGTAGAGAACCAGGTGTAGCAAGTATCGGGATTCTTCAAGGTGATCGAAGATGTAGATACTTGTGTATGGTATTCAGTTGATAGTAATGATAAAGAGAAATTGCTTCTCTTTTCAGGTTACTCATAATTGGAAGCATTCCTAAGTTGAGTAACGCTGATCGGCATCTCTCCATTTAGTTGATATGCACTGGAGACAGCTGCATGATTTGAATCTGGTTCAATTAAATCAGTGCCTCTGGTTCTATATTGGATATAGTACAGTTCATATCTTAACATTGTTAAGGTACGGGGAGTTGTCCGGCTTATGATTAAAACCAGACTCTGGATAACTCAAGGCACGTTTCTGTAATGGCTGTTTGTGGGTTGACCCAGGCTATGACGAGGGTTGATTTTCTACCATCTGGATGAACAATAGCGATATTGTTCTAGACTCGCCACAGTTTTATTAAAAATGGATTTTTTTCAGAAAACAGTAGTGGGAGTATGGCAGAACTGGAAGTGATTCCAGAACCACAGACGATTACTGAAGATTTGATAAGAAACCTAAAGATTCAATCTGATTTGACATTCCATTGGCCACTCCGCAGATAAGGTGGGTAACTTCAGGCACCCGAGAGGTACTCCGGTTGCCTCAAGGACGGTGACAGGGAAGTTCTTGTTTACCCACACTTGCCATTGTTGTTGTTCCAGGCTGCGAGACCCGGCAGGAGGATGAGTATAGCGTCGTTCTAAACTAGCTTTAGAAGTGCACATCTATATGACTCTGCCAGAGGGTTGTCGTAGTCAGTAGGAGCAGCGGAAGCATTGGTGGACATCAGGCTTATGTCTATTTATAGACTAAAGCAGATATAGCGGAGATAGATCATCTATTTCTGATGTGACAGTCATAGGTTTGACGTCATCAGAATAGGGGATGGATCTGTTGAGAAGGTAGTAGGGTGTGATGTCCTGGTATTGGATGACATACACAAAGTAGGAAGTGATACTCGTATACTACGATCGGTTATACTATGGTCGTCATACAGTGGTTTCTCCACAAGGGACTTGGACATTATATCAGACATACTGGTTACTAGATCTATGGTTTTAGATCTAGATTTGGGTGGTTTCCCAATCAGGGTACTTTGACAGCATTCTAAGAGTAGTTAGAATAGACGACTCCTGGCACGGTAGTGTACCTGCAGGTGATGGAGTCACCCTCTCTAAAGGTGTCTTATAGACTAAAGTAGAGAGGGAAGTGCATGATTGGCAGATCACTTGCTTAGGCAATTGAGTCAATCATGAGATGTCAAGTACAACACCAGATGTTGTTCTTGCACGAGATGCAATAAGTTGACATTGATCCAATCCTGGAGAAACAGTCGGAAGCAGTTTTAGAACATAAGTGGATGTTCTAGGGATATGATAACGGCTGCCTCCTTTGGGAGACAATTATCATTCCAGGCTTCCAAGGTGACATCGACGACAAGGAGGTTGTCAGAGTTTTAGTTTTCCTTCTGATGAGGGACAGTATTTTGGACAGGTGATCCAAGGCAATACTGAGGGAGGCATGGCGCAGGATACTGATTAAGTTCAGTTGACGATACAGTCTGAGAAGTTTGGATTTGGAGTTCATTTATGAGCTAGGTCCCATCAGACATCCAGACATTCTAAGACAGGTATTGCTCATTTCGGGAGATGGTTTTCTCCGCGAACTTGAGATATAGAGAGACATAGAAAGAAACATCAGAGCGGATCCACTCGCTGAGGCTAATCCTCGAACGCAAGAGTTTCGCAAACGGGATTTGTGAGACTGACTAGTAGAGGAGTTGGGTGTTCGGTGTCACACGGGCTGTGAGTATGCGACATCGCAATAATTAGCCTTGAGTGCAAGTGGGAGATTGCTGGAGATAGTGCCCTCAGAGTCAATTATTGGATCACAGGCACGTGATTGCAATGATTGAGGGAGGACCTATCCCGGTACGACAGTCTTACTCGAGATGATAGTATGCTATCTGGTTTACATTTATCATCGTGTACTGCTTTAGGTGACCGACAGGTCGCTATTGCACGTTGATAGAGCCCCTAGGATTCTTGCTTGACTGCCAGCAGTATGAGGGCGATCATATAAGTGAGAGCTGGAGTCTATAAGCACATCCTTAAAAGGTCCCTAGTCGTGGGAGTTTCGAGACAGGGCATCGATTCTCCAGAGTAGACTAGTGTATACAGTCGAGACCCCGACGAGGGGCGGTGGCCGGTCTCACAAGCCACTGGTGTCAGTTGGTTCACCTAAGATGTATACAGGTGCTCATTGGGTTATGAGTACACCGGACAGGACTCGCCGGGAACATGCTAGTTGGTCTTATACCTGACGTCAGATAGCAGTTCCCAGGTGACATGTGTACAGGTTAGTTCATCGACCTGGGGATCGTCATTTGTCTCGTGTGAGTTCCCACTGTGTTTTGATTACTACCCTACCACGGCTCAAAGGAGTCGTGCAAACAGGTTTTAGTTGGGTACAGTCCCGAGCCACAAGGAGGCAGTGAGCGGATCTTCAGGGGTTCGTCTCTCCCGGTATTGGGGGTGAGGTCGCGCTGTGTCTAGGAGAGCCATTACACGAAGTCCTTAGCCAAGGCAGGAGATTTACTGGTAGGTATTCCAGTAGTATCTCAGGGTTTTCTGGGCTACACTCCGACACGACTTGTACCGCTTTTGGGGGTCTGACTTTTACCAACCCCCTAGGCCCGACATGCGATGCTCATAGACGAACGGACCGGACTGTACGGATATTGTCACTGACAGGCTCAGTAGGGTGTCAGGATGAGTTCACTCATCGACGTCCCTTTTAGTCAATAGCTGGTGGCCCGTTACGTATTGGCTTATACCTCTGACGTGCTAGTGGTTAAATCCACAGCCATAGTATTGACGAGTCTTTAGAGTCCACCACACATTCAGTTACTCAGCTTTCGGGCGAAACGCTGTAGAGGCCGTATGGAGATATGGCAGGGTCCGATCAAATACGTGCGGTATTGCACGGATCAGGATCGGACGTTTTGTACTAGAGGCCGTATAGTTATATGGCAGGGTTCGATCAGATTCGTGCGGTATTGCACGTCTCAGGATCGGACGGACATTACTAGCCGGCTTTGGTTTAAGCCGGATCCTAGTTTAGTACAGTGTAGATTTTGTCTCATTGCATTTGTATCCGGACGGAATACAGATGCGGGTGTGTATGCACAGTATCGGGGTTTTCCTGTAATTTATTACGGGACCAGTTTTCTGGAGTTGCCAGTTTGCATTCCGTTCCGGCCGGTTTTTCTTTGTTCTTTCCCGGCCGGACTTTTCCGATGGAGGGGGGTTATTTGCAATTGTGCAAATAACACTTTGTGGAGGGTTTTATTGCAAAAGTATTGATTATGATATCTTTCATCCATTACTTGCATTAAATGAGATTAGAAAGGGTATGGGTTGGATTTAAATGAAGCATGGTTGATGTTTTTGGATGTGGTCACCCCTTGCTTTCTACTACACTTACCTTCCTCTTGTTCTTTTGATCACCTCCATCATTCTCTTGATTAAAGAGGGGCCGGCCATTCATTTGTGAGTGTGAGAGAATTTCATTTGTGAGCTTGTGGTATATTTCCTTCATCTCATTCTCATGTAATGAAAAATGAAAGCACCATTTTTCATACCTTCATTCCTTCACATCCATGGCAACCAATACCCGAAAGTGAGACATGCACTCTACACTATATTCTACAGCACATCTTGGGCACGTCGACTTGCCAGCTTCGTGCCCGAGTTGCCTCGGTATTGAGGTGGGAGCCCGTAAAAGATGCAGGCGATGTGGTGCCCTTCCGGCAAGGATGCGACGACCGGAGTTTCCGCGAGAGATCGGGACGACGACGAGAAGACCGGAGGACTCGGATCACTCGGTATATCTCTTCCTATCTTGTAGTTAGCTAGAACTAGTTTAATGGTCCGATCCGGGTGTTTAGTGCGCGGTGGTGCCGGTTTGCAAAGTTCGCAAAATTAAAGTTTATCACCGTTTCCGAATTTGACCGTCGGTTTGACGGCCGGGGTGCCGCCGTGCACTTATAAACGACAGCCTCCATTAGGAGACGGTTATCATTCCAGGCTTCCAAGGTGACCTGGATGGCAGAGTGGCTGTCAGAGTTATAGTTTTTCCTCTAACGAGGGGCAGTATTTTGGACAGGTGGTCCAGGTGGAAACTGAGGGAAGGTATGGCGCAGGATACTGAATAAGTTCAGTTTACGATACAGTCTAAGAAGTTTGGATTTGGAGTTCACTTATGAGCTAGGTCCCATCAGACATCCAGACATTCTAAGACAGGTATTGCTCATTTCGGGAGATAGCTTTCTCCGCGAACTTGAGATATAGAGAGACATAGAAAGTAACATCAAAGCGGATCCACACACTGAGGCTATTCCTCGAACGCAATAGTTTCGCAAACGAGCTTTGTGAGACTGACTAGTAGAGGAGTTGGGTGTTCGGTATCACACGGGCTGTGAGTATGCGACATCGCAATAATTAGCCTTGAGTGCAAGTGGGAGATTGTTGGAGATAGTGCCCTCAGAGTCAATTATTGGATCACAGGCACGTGATTGCAATGATTGAGGGGAGGACCTATCCCGGTAGGACAGTCTTACTCGAGATGATAGTATGCTATCTGGTTTATCTTTGTCATCGTGTACTGCTTTAGGTGACCTTTCGAGTCGCTATTACACGTTGATAAAGCCCCTTGGATTCTTGCTTGACCACCAGCAGTATGAGGGAGATCATATAAGTAGGAGCTGGGGGTCTACAAGCACATCCTTAAAAGGTCCCTAGTCGTGGGAGATTCGAGACAGGGCATCGTTTCTCCAGAGTAGACTAGTGTATACAGTCGAGACCCCGACGAGGGGCGGTGGCCGGTCTCACAAGCCACTGGTGTCAGTTGGTTCACCTAAGATGTATACAGGTGCTCATTGGGTTATGAGTACACCGGACAGGACTCGCCGGGAACCTGCTAGTTGGGATTATACCAGATGTCAAATAGCAGTTCCCTGGTGACATGTGTACAGGTTAGTTCATCGACCTGAGACCATCATTTGTCTCATGTGAGTTCCCACTGTGCTTTGATTACTACCCTACCATGGCTCAAAGGAGTCGTGCAAACAGGTTTTAGTTGGGTACAGTCCCGAGCCACATGGAGGCAGTGAGCGGATCTGCAGGGGTTCGTCTCTCCCGGTATTGAGGGTGAGGTCGTGCTGTGTCTAGGAGAGCCAGAACATGAAAAGTCCTTGGCCAAGGCAGGAGATTTGCTGGTAGGTATTCCAGTAGTATCTCAGGGTGTTCTGGGCTACACTCCGACACGACTTGTACCGCTTTTGGGGGTCTGACTTTTACCAACCCCCTAGGCCCGCCATGCGATGCTCATAGACGAACGGACCGGACTGTACGGATATTATCACTGACAGGCTCAGTAGGGTGTCAGGATGAGTTCGCTCATCGACGTCCCCTTTTTGTCAGTAGCTGGTGGCCCGTCACGTATTGGCTGATACCTCTGACGTGCTAGTGGTTAAATCCACAGCCATAGTATTGACGAGTCTTTAGAGTCCATCACACACAGACAGTTACTCAAGTTTCGGGCGAAACGCTGTAGAGGCCGTATGGAGATATGGCAGGGTTCGATCAGATACGTGCGGTATTGCACGGATCGTGATCGGACAGTTTTTACTAGCCGGCTTTGGCTTAAGCCGGATTCTAGTTTTAGATAGTGTAGTTTTGTCTCTTTGCATTTGTGTTCAGTGAGAATACAAATGCGGGCATGTATTTGCAGTAGCGGGGTTTTCCTGTAATTTATTACGGGATCAGTTTTCTGAAGTTGCCAGTTTGCATTCCGTTCCGGCCAGTTTTCCTTCATTCCTTCTCGGCCGGACTTTTCGTTGGAAGGGGTTAATTGCAAGTTTGCAATTAACTTATTTGTGAAGGGCTTTCTTGCATTTGTGAATTATGATGAGACTAGCATCATGATGATATTCTTTTCTTGTCTATTTCATTTTGCTTTTCATTTGATGGTTGTTGAAATGAAATGAGAGTGACCTTTTTGTTTATTGGTTTTTCCATCATATTTTTATATACTTGGAGAATTCTTTTTCTCTCTCCAATCTCATTCTTGTGAGAAAGGGGGCCGGCCACATCCAGGAGAGGAGAGAGGGTGAGTTCATTTTTGAGAGGAGAGAAAAACTTTGTTCATCTCATTCTTTTTCCTTGCTACACAATTTCATGAACCTCTCTCCAAAGTTCCTTCTTGATACCTCCATCAAAGGAAACTTCTTAAACCCCAAAGAGACAAAGCCACTACACTATTCTATAGCAAGCCTTGGACGCGTCGGCTAGCCAACTTCGCGCCCGAGTTGCCTCGGTCAAGAGGTGGGAGCCCGTAAAAGATTCCGGCTACGTGGTGCCCTTTCCGACGAGGAGGAGATGAACGGAGTTTCCGCGGGAGATCGGAGTGGAGACGAAGACCGAAGGACACGGATCGCTTGGTATAGCTTCTCTACTCTTTTCTTTTTGCTAGTTAGCTAGGTTAATGGCCCGATCCGGGTAAAAAGTCTGCGGTGGTGCCGTTTTGCAAAGTTCGCAAAGTTTTTGTTTTCCGCGTTTCCGGCGTCGGATCGACGGCCGGGGCGCCCCCGCGGGCTTACAGGAACTTCAATAGGAAACTCAATAAGGTCGGGTGTACTGAAGTACGCTTTGTATTTCGCTATATCAGGTGATGAAGCCCAAGCCCTAGCTAGCCCCAGCCCCACCCCAACCGAACCCTATCGAAGGTAAAGAACGTCCTTACACTTTCAATGTTCACGAAAACATATCGGCTTTCTAAGAAATTTTTTTGAATTTCATTTCATTGTTTTCAAATTTGACAATTCCTACAGGTTTCGATTTTGTTTGAGTTGGGATTGAGATTTCGGGTTAAATTATTGCAAAAATTTAGAATTTATAGATTCAATTGAGAATTCAATTACTAGAAGATAGTTACTCCTGTTGATTGAAAGCACTATGTTGCAGCAACTTATCTACAAAGAGATATAAGGGATTATATTGAGCTATTTTTTATTGTACAACTAAAATTTGTGCTGAATTTTTGAGAAAAGATAATTGTGACTCAATGTGTCAACTTGCAGACTTCATGCATGAGAGATACAAAAAAGTTATTACAGCATCCTACATTGCAATACAATTTTCATAATTAATATAATAGCTCTGCGGTCTGAAGATATTATCTGTATGTAGTAATTGTTGAGCAGTAGTTTCTGATTATCATTATTTATTTTTGGTTAAAGACACCAAAAACTACAACACGAAAGACACGAATTCTTCCCATGTCTCCTCATGTCTCCATGGAAATTGGGGCAACATCGTCATAGACTACATTGTGGACCTGCATAAGATCGGCCCCGGCTCCTCCACCATCTACCGCGGCTGCGATCCCCAGCCCCAGCCCAGCCCCAGCCCCAGCCCAGCCCCACCCCAACCGAACCCTAGCCCCAGCCCCAGCCCAGCCCCAACCACAACCGAACCCTAGCCCCAGCCCCAGCCCAGCCCCAGCCCCAACCGAACCCTAGCCCCAGCCCCAGCCCCAGCCCCGCCCCAACCGAACCCTAGCCCCAGCCCTAGCCCAGCCCCAACCACAACCCCAGCCGAACCCCAGCCCCAGCCCCAGCCCAGCCCCAGCCCCAGCCCCGCCCCAGCCCCAACCCCAACCCCAACCCCAACCCCAACCGAACCCCACAACCGAACCCTAACCCTAACCCTAACCCTAACCGAACCCGATGTTGACGCCGACGCCGATGCCAAACTCTCATCCCTACCCGAACCTGGCCTGAACCTTAGACTACATCATCAAAATTAAACATAATTTGAGATTTAATTACTAACCGTGCGCGCGGTGGAAGAGACGACAGAAATCGATGGTCGACGATGATCGGCGAAGGTGGCGACGAGGCGCGGGAAGTCGACGAAGGTGTGGGAAAGACCGACGAAGGTGGCGACGAGGCGCGGAGCGCGGTGGCGACGAGGCGCGGGAACAGGCGATGAGAGGCGCGGGAATGAGAGAGAGAAATTTTGGGAACGATGAATAATTTTTCTGTGCTTTTTTTTATTAATAACCTATTTAGATGCCTCTACGGACATAACCGTAGGTCCACGGTTTGCGGATCCGTAGGGCCAAACAAAAAATTAGAACGTAAGGCACCATAGGGACAACGATGTGGCCCTACGGATAAATCCGTAAGGGCAAGAAATATTTGCCCCTACGGATTCCTGAGTCCGCAGGGGCAACCCCATATTGTAGTAGTGATTTCAAGGTGCATGCATGTGTGAATGTGTGTATGTGAATGCATTTATGAGCATTAATCATGGGAAATTGCTAGGAAATCCCTCACAAAACCCCCACCTCCTTTCTTGGCCGAGATTCTCTCTCTCTACTGCCCTTAATCATTTTTCATCAATTCCTAGCTCAAAAATTCTCCAAAATCCCAAATTATATCACAAAAATCACATTTTTGATCACTTTTACCTCTTGGATGCCTAGGAGCATGCAAAACTTGGATCTTTGAGTTATTTTGTGTAGGTAATGTTCTTTTGCTGTTGTTTTAGTGTTTTTAGTGTAGCTTAGCTTGTTAGTCTCAGTTTAAAATGGTTAAAGTTTTGTTTGATGCATAATATCGTATTTTAGTGTCGGTTTGTGATATCTGTAACCTGCTATGACCTGGATTTCGTACAAAAAAAATTAAACAAAATTGCAGTGATGTACTAGTGACCCTGGAGCACCACCTAAGACACGAGACCCACCACACCGGCAAGGGCCGGCGACCCAAATAGAAATTCCGGCGACGTCTGCCGTTGGTTTGACTTGGGGTATGGGTTTTTGAGGGTAGGTCTATGCTGGGGTTTAGGTGTATTTGGTTCTGTTTGTTTGTTTAGTATTCTCTATATACAAAATTTGGGATCACTTAGATAGGTTGTAGTGTTTTGTGTTCGCGCGATATGTTATACGACACGGATCGTGCACTTTATATGGTTTTACTCTTGAGTTGTTTTCGTCGTGTCGCTACGCGCGCTAGCCACAATACGAACACTTGAGAGTATGTTTTGTGTTGTTGCGTCGGTCTAATGTAGTTTGTACATGTTTTAGGGTTATTATTAATATATACTTGGTTTATTGTTTTAATGTTGTAGGTTCGCTGGCGGGGACTACGGACACTGCTACAAAGGGAAAACAGGTGGTAGACTTCACCTAGCTTGGAGCGTTGGTGAGTAGATTTAACATCTACAGGGGGATCGCCCGCATAGCGTTATGCGTCTGGGCTAGAAATGTTAATACTTGTCGCATATTCTATGTCATATTTAGAATTACGCATTTACCCTATATCTTAGATATTGTTGTGCTTGGACTAGTAGCCTTAGGACATTGCACATATTATTGACGATTCATGTTGCACGAGCACTGATTGTATGCCACACACACCGTCGATAATTTCCATATCACACACAACCCACATATAGAAATGATATTGTTTGGTTATGGACATTGAAACATTGATTCATATTTCTTATCGCATATGACATTTAGCATACCTGTATATCCACATGCTTACACATATGCCTTCACATACTTACATGCTAGATATCTGTATACCTATAGGGTATTGTACCATTAGAGATAGGTGCATACATACTTTATGACATAGCTACAGGTATACCTTGCACACATATTTCGCCTATACCCAGGGAGTATACTACGTCATTACTCATAGGTAGATACATACATCTTGCTATACCTTTATGTTTACACATACATCTGGTCATAGCTACATGTTTACCTTTACTTGATGTTATTTTAGAATCGGAGAAAATTAGGAACCGCATGATATTTATATTAACTTGTTGCAGTTAATTAGCGGCTTTTTCTTTGTATGCTTACATTTCAGTTTATGTTGCATATATTATATTCATGCATTTGTATTTTTTCTTTACTTGGTATTTGTATGCATCCGCTTTGAGATTTGTTTATATACCGATACGTGGATCAAGGGTGTCGATACCGGACACTTACAATTCGAGAAATGTATAAATGTGAGAAAGACCGATACGTGGATCACGGTTGTCGATACCGGACACTTACGATTCGTGGAACGTATAGATTTGAGTATTTCTGTGTCGATACTTGACACATTGGTTTCATGAGATTTCTTTTTACTCTTTTGTATATATAACAGGGGATTAGGCCGCTGTTATATATGCCCTTACACCAATATTAGTGGAATGGGACGCTAATATATGTGTATTGACTTTTTTTTACTTCTTTGTATATATAACAGTGGGTTAGGACGCTGTTATATTTGCCCTTACACCAATATTAGTGGAATGGGACGCTAATATATGTGTATTGACTTGAAATTATATACATCATCATATTTATTGATGCAAATATACCTAGAATGTAAAGGACTCATTGACATTGAATTTAGGACATTTGAGAATTCATTTGATATTGATTACAGGATATATATGAGATTGCTGATTTTATACACTCGGGATATGTGAGATCTACTTGATATTGTATATTTGGGGTATACGAGATACACTTGATATTTTACATACGGGATATGTGAGATCTACTTGATAGTGTGCATTCAGGATTTGTGAGACTTATATGATATGAGAGCCAATTTGGGGGCTGATTTGAGGAATTGGGATTTGGATTTTCTTGATGGATTTTGATCCTACCACGATGTCAGGATTCCGTAGAAATGACATGTTTCATTCCACACTCTACATTTTCTGTTTATGCACTACTTCATGCATTAGTGTACCTGTTAGAGTACCTTCCATGACTGTTGCATTTACATACCTTTATTCATATCATTTCTTCATGTACTTGTAGTACCTGATAGAGTACCTTACATGACTGTTACCTACATATCGTCATATTATTGCTTCATGTATTAATTGTACTTGCTAGTGTACTTTTCATGATTATTGCAATACATATGATCATTCATTGCTATTAAATGCTTATGCTAGATTCGCGTTGTACGTGCATACTCGCGATTACCTGCATATGTTATTTACTATTCACGAGTTAGCAACTCACCTCCGTTGTGCCACAATGTTTGCAGGTGTTCCTCGGGATAGTCAGAGGCAGGGCTATTTTCATCCATCGTATCATCTTTTGCTGCGGATACCACTTCGTCTGACAGTGTGCAGTTTTGCCCAGGTAGGTTTTGTGGTTATCCGATGTTGTATTGTATATTCGTTGTACCCATGTACTCTCCATCTACCAGTACTATGTATGACTTAGTGACTTGGTGTTGTATATTATTTTGTGACTTGGAGGTTTTTATGCAGTTTTATTTATATCGTCTCTTTCATCGCTACGGCGTCGTATATCTTTTGTGGTGATTGTTTTCCGCCGTTGGGCGTGGATTTTGCTCCCGTTTGCGTTGCTTTTACTTATATATTGTGTTGTACCCATTTTGGGGCTGGTTTTTACAAAGGAGGTGCTACCAAAATTTTAAGGAATAAAAGTAAGACTTTAAAGAATTTGGGTTGTGATTTCAAAGGTTTTGAAAAAACTATTATCACTTTCTTGCTAGTTTTGATGGTTTAGATTGCTGGGATTTTGGCTTTCTTTTACTATGTTACGCCTGTAGACGTTGCGTAGTATTAGGGCCGTCACGTGCCAATTTCAGGTCGTGACAGGATCTTATCATCAATAAAGCTCGTACGGTACATCCATCGTACGGCATCCCAAATCTGGGTATGGGTCAATATCACATTCATCTCATCAATTATCTGGTATCCTTATCATCATATCACATGATCTGGGGTACTGATCTAGGTCTAGTACAACTGATACCATCTATGTAAATATACATGCGTGTGTAAAACACACGTCCAAAGGCCCGCTAAAATCTCATGTCGTATCCTAAATACGAACCACATCATATCACCGATCTAATGGCACTATGCCCAATCTCAACGACTCATCTCCAAATATCTTCCACTATCCTCATCATCCAGGTATAAATATAACAGATAAGCATGTGTGTGCGTGTGGGTGTAAACCTATTCTAGGGTTCGCAACTAGGAACTATACTAGTTTACTTCTACACCCTAATCTATCCATTGTACACCTAATCACATCTTGAAAATCCAAGTCACACATAACTCTATCATACATATATATATAGTATATATCTAGTATACTAAGTATCGAACTGCGGGGGTGCTATACGCCATCCACCCGACTTCCCCCGTAGATATAATCTACTCACCTTGCATCTTGTGTGTCGGTGTCGGTGTCGCCTTTTACTTCTTCATCATATGAAGCCCTCGTGAAGGTACCTACAAGATAACACAATCGCAAACGCACATTAAAATCACATCGAAAAACCAAAACGACACGCTAAGGCCTATAGGTTAGAACCTATGGACTACACTTTCAAAACAATCAAACAACCCTCGATATCGTCGTACAAATGTCAAGTGATCTAGGTAAAACACAAATACGCAAATCCAGAATTTAAAATACGAGAAACGAAACTCCAAATCAAAACAGCAACTCAGGAAAATGGTCCCAGATTTCACCCTAGGTCAAATTGGTCAATTTTGCATATACCAAGGGTCTAATTTACATGAGATAAAGCTACAGAACCAACACGAATCACATCCTCACTGGTCTGGCCGCAAATTGCTGCTAGAAGGAATTTGTTTGCGGCCATGGTTGAGGGTTAGCGGCTAGGGTTTTGGTGGTAGCTTCCTAGGTGCCTGCATGTCTCTCTGTGTTTGCAAAATAAATTTCAGAGTCTCCGAGTGATAGCAGATTTCATTTAACCCTCACAGAATCCACAATTTTCCGATATCGGCTTTTCTAAATCCATATTCCGGGGTTCTAATCTCTGGTTTAGGCCTGAATTCTAGCACTAGGGGGTTTGTGTGGCTTCTACTGAGCTCAATTTCATATCACCACTCAAGAATTTCCAAAACCCTTAACTAGACACAAAACCACTCAATATCGACCTGAAACATGTATGGATGCATAAGGAATTAAAACACTACACTAATGGTGCAGAAGTTACCTCCTTTGGCAACTCAAGAAAATTCTTGAGTTGCCCGAAGTCCTCAAAATCTTTTCTTTCTTGGTCCATGGGGTAGCTAGTGAGCTCATGCATCTTTTTAATGAAATGGGACTTGGGTTTTGAGTTGTTTTTCATGGAGTATTGGGGGGTTCAAGATGGAGGAGGAGGGGGGTGCAGCAGCAGCAGCAGCAAGAGGATGAGGAGAGGAGAGAAATGAGTGGGAGAAATGATGAGGGAATGGCCAAGTGCAATGGTTAACCCCTTACCCTCTCTTTCTCTCTCTTACCCATACATCTTATTCTATTCTTTTCCTTTTCTATTTCCATTTTCCTTCTTTCATCAATAGTAACCCCAAAACAAAAGCCATGCACCCTAAAAAATATAGTAAAAATGCAACAAGTGCAAAAAAAAGATATGGTGCATGTTTGCACAAATTACGCTTAAAGCGCGATTAGCGATTTTTAATCGCGATTAGCGCAAAATTAGCATATAACTAATCATAAAAACTTAAAATTTGCATAATTCACATAAAACACCCTTTTTAAAGTAATTTCTATAATTTTCTAAAATTTTCACAAATTTATCGGTATTTAATTATACCGTCTTATTTAAAATATTCAATATTTTATTATTAAATTATAAAAATTCCCAAAACTAATATTTTATTTTTTTGAAATGTTACAGATGGGCGATGGATGATCCCACATCCATTGGTGTTTGACATCAAAGATGGTGTATGGGTGCTCAGTGGAGACTGGGTACACTGAACGGACTCGCCAAGAACTCCTAGATGGTATTATACCTATCGTCGGATAGCTGTTCTCTGGTGACACTGGTACAGGTTAGTCTGTAGACCCGAGATCGTCATAGAGTCTTGTGTGATTCCCACTGTGCTTTGATTTCCACCTTACCACGTGTTAGTTATATGTATGCCCTAGAGGCCATTACTGTACATGCGTTGTATATTGTAGTGGATGCTGGGACATATATAGGGAGGACTTTCTTGCTCGACATGATAGTACGCTATCTGGTTGCTCTTTATCTTAACATGTACTCTGATTGTCTCTATGTTACATGTTGATAAAGCCTTTAGGATGAGTACTTGACTACCAGGACTATGATGCAGATCATACTAGTGGGGACAGTGTAGTCGCCAAGTACATCCTTCAAATGTTCCTAGTCGTAGGAGTACCGAGACAGGGCATCGATACTCCAGAGTAGACTAGCGTATGCGCTTCTTGACCCATATGATGGGCGATGAATGATCCTATATCCATTAGTGTTTGACATCAGAGAAGGTATACGGGTGCTCAGTGGAGATTGGGGACACTGGACAGACTCGCCGAGAACTCCCAAATGGTATTATACCTCACTTCAGATGGCAGTTCTCTGGTGACACTGGTACAGAGTAGTCTGTAGACCCGAGATCGTCATAGAGTCTTGTGTGATTCCCACTGTGCTTTGATTTCCATCATACCACGTCCAAGAGGGCGTGCAAAAAGGCGGCTTTTGGGTACAGTCCCGAATCACATGGAGGCAATGAGCGATAGGAGGGGATTCGTCTCTCCCGGTATAGGGAGTTGATGTTGTGCTATGTTCGATTGGCTATAACTGGAAATCCCTGGCCTGGGTTGCTGAGATTTACTGGTAAGTGTTATCAGTAGTTTCTCGAACTGTTATGGACCTCATATCGACACGACTTATCAAGCTGCTGGGGTCTGACGTTTACCACCCCTAGGCGAGATATGCGACATATCAGATGAAGAGACCGGACTGTACGAGAGTGTTACTGATTGGATTCGCGGGAGAATGTACAGGATTGCTTGTTGATCTTCTGATCGCTCAATACTTAGGTGGCTGTTACGTTTAGCTGACCGCTTGCAGCCTGTGGGTGTTTGATATGATCATCACCTACTGCCGGCGTATTGACGATTCTTTAGAGTCCTACACAGAGGCTTCTTGACTCAGAAAAAACTGAGTAGGAGCACATATATGATATGTGCGGGACCAAGAACAATACGTGTATGTGATACCGTATTAGATTCTCGTGATATGAGATATCGACCGGGTATATGTGATATAGCCGGCTCATCGGATCAAGTGTTGATTCGATGAACTGATACAGATTATATTAGTCAGTTATTTGTGAAATAGCGGATTATCGGATCAAGTGTTGATTCGATAATTTAATGTATAATTATATATTTGATATATTAAATTACATTAACTGATATAAGCTCACTAAAAGATTATTTTTCTCACTCGGGTAATACAATGATATATATGCGATATATGTTAATTGTATTATTTTATTTTGTTACAATAAATATTGTATATGTGATATATAATATTGTAACATGATATGATTACTAATGCAACATGTTTAGTGGAGATTAAATAAGGTTAGGGTTTGATTTGGGTTAGTTCTTTCTTGATCTTTCTAGAAGGTTTCCTTTTGTTTCTTGCAAAGATATTATGATGGATATTTTGTGAGATATTTTTCTTACCCAAACCACACCCTTAACCCTAGTTAACTCTCTACATGGGTTAGCCTTCTCATATTGAACCATGGTTGCATTTGTAATCATCATTACATTTTCATTATTCATCACAAAGTAATTCATCTTCTTCTTCCTCCTTGCAAAGCTTTCTAGCTTTGATTTTAGTGATGAAAATGAGTGAGATTAAGAAAATAAATGAGAGCTAAATTCCTACTTCATCATCCTAATCCATCCTAGCCATTTAGATTAGGGTGTTCACTTCATTAGTGAGTGAGAGCTTGTGTTAAAGAAACTTCAAGGTAGATCATCTTTGTTATCGAAGATCGGAAGCAAGCTTGCATCTTTCTCTTCGTGGAGCCTCTCTAGAGTCCGGGTACTCGATGATCGCAGCGAAGGGACCTCAACACGGAGCTTTAGAAGTGAAGGACCGGACTACAAAGGTTGTAATCCCAAACTCCTAGATGTTAAAGTGTTTAACATGCTTTGTTTCGCCTAATCTCTAGTTTAAAGATCTTAGTTAGGGTTGTTCGGCACATCTAAATTTTAAATCAAGCACGGTTGATGCCTTATAGACCCTTGTGAGAGTGCCTAGTAACCCTGCAGTGGTATCAGAGCCAAGCTAGAGTTTTAAGCGAAGTCCAGGCGAAGTTTAAAGTCCGATCAAACTCCGAATACTCGTAAAACCCTAGTTTCTGGAAATTTTTTCAAAATGTGATTTTTTCTGCATTAAAAATACTCAAAAAAATCAGCAGGAAACTACAAGCATTACTGTGAAAACGTGCCTCCAATTCCATTAATGCACCGCGGAACCGCGGCCGTACCATGGCTTGCTCGGCGGTTCCGCGGCCAAACAGTAGAATCAAGGTTTGCGTTTTCCACAGTTATAACCGCAGGCACTTCCTGATGCTTCTGAGAATTTTTTAATTTACTCAAATGTTGAGTTTTCTGGGTTGTATTGGGAACTCTTTGATTCGATCGGATAATTTAACTTCGTTTAAGTTTTTTCTGAATAATTTTAGAACGTGTTAAAAAGTTCGAACGGATATCAATAACTCACTTTTTCCCATGTCGGAAATTTTTTCAAAAGTTGGATTTTTTTCTCGAGTTTGAAACTTTCGGAAAATCATGCAATTAACGCGGTGGACCCTCTAGAAGAACACAAAGCTTAACTCGATTATGTGACTGTCTGAACCGCCTCTGAACCTTAGGGTTTGGGGCAGTACGGCGTTGCCACATGTGAGGCGTTGGCTTAACCCTTCTACGGCTGGACCATTGGTACTGTGGCATGTGATGGATACTTTTTGAACTCCGCTCAAGTGTTGAGCTATTTAGGAAATCTTGGGTGTTTGTTTATTCGATCGGAAAGTTTAACACTGTCTATTTATCTGGAATGTGATACAATATTTGGAATCCACAAGCAGTTATGAGATAACTAATTTGAATGTTATAAATCTTGTAGTTTAGTCTCATTTGATCGGTTGCCACGAGATTTTGATGTGATCAAAAGTCCGTCGTAATCATGTAGCGTACGTGGATACTCGCCGGGTAAACTTAATAGATAGCCACACCCTATAGCCCCGACCAAGTGACTGTAGGAGAACCCCGTCACCAAAAGCATCCGTTCGGGTGCTCGCGGCAGCGGTGTTCCGACTTAGTGCACTTCGTCGACGTGTAGGGTTGCTAGGCACACGCACAAGGTTCTACGAGGCATCAACCATGCCCGATTAAAATTTTAGCCGTGCCGAACAACCCAAAGCCGGATCTTTAAACTAGGGTTTAGGCGAAAACTAACATGTTAAACACTTTAACACTAACTGAGAGGGATTACAACCTTTGTAGATCCGGTCCTTCACTTCTTAAGCTCCGTGTAGATGTCCCCTTCGCTGCGATCGTGAACTTCGGACTCTAGAGAAGATCCACAAGAAGAACGAACATGCTTGCTTCGATGATTTCGAGGCCGAAGATGATCTACGTCGGGGAGACACTAACTCAAGCTATTCCTTCACTAGGTCATGAACTTTGTGAAGAGAACACGCTCTACTACATGGCAAGTGGTAGAGGATGAAGAAGTAGGAGGTGAGCTCACTTTACAATTGATTTTCTCACATTTTTTCCCAAGCTCCATTGAAGCTAGAAAGCTTTTGTTGAAGGAAGAAGAAGAAGTGAATAATTCATCCAAATGAAAACTTATCCTTTGAATTATTGCACCATGGTTGAGTTAAACCCTCATGCTTAACTCATGTAGAGAATTAACCAAAGTATAAGGTTAAGGGTTGGGTTAACTAATATCCTAAGGAATGACAAAAGAGTTGACTTTGTCAATTTTGCATACAAGCTTCTACAAGCTTGATAACATTGATTAAATTCTCCTCTCTTTTGTTATTCTTAAGGAAATAAGTAAACCCTAATTTAACCTAAACTTGATATAAGTCCATACACCCATCTTGTATGTATCATCAAGCATGATACAAACATGCACACTTGCATATATCACATATAAACAATGTGCACAATCTAGTGAGAAAATAAATCATAAGTGAGCTAATACTAGTTAATGTAATGTAATATATCAAATATATAATTATACATTAAATTATTAAATCAACTCTTGATTTAATAACCCGGCTATAACCGACTAATATCATGTGTAACAACTTATCGAATCAACACTTGATCCGATAACCCGGCTATATCGCATACAACCGATCAATGTCACTTATCGCGAGAATAGAATACGGTATCTCATATTGTATTAATCTCGGTCCCGCACATATCACATATGTGCTCCTACTCCGTTTCGCTTGAGCCAGGAAACCCCTGTGTAGGACTCTAAAGACTCGCCAATACGCCGGCAGTAGGTGATGATCACATTAAACACCTACAAGCCGCAAGCGGTCTGCTAAACGTAACGGCCACCCGGGTATTGAGCGATCAGAAGATCAACAAGCAAGCCTGTACATTCTCCTATGAATCCAATCAGTAACACTCCCGTACAGTCCGGTCACATCGTCTGATATGTCGCATATCTCGCCTAGGGGTGGTAAACGTCAGACCCCAGTAGCTTGATAAGTCGTGTCGATATGAGGTCTATAACAGCTCGAGAAACAACTGATAACACTTACCAGTAGATCTCAGCAACCCTGGCCAGGGATTTACGGTTATAGCCAATCGAACACAGCGTAACATCAACTCCCTATACCGGGAGAGACGAATCCCCTCCTATCGCTCATTGCCTCCATGTGATTCGGGACTGTACCCAAATGCCACCTTTTTGCACGACCTCTTGGACAGGGTATGATGGAAATCAAAGCACAGTGGGAATCACACAAGACTCTATGACGATCTCGGGTCAACAGACTACTTTGTACCAGTGTCACCAGAGAACTGCCATCTGACGTGATGTATAATACCATCTGGGAGTTCTCGGCGAGTCCGTCCAGTGTACCCAGTCTCCACTGAGCACCCGTACACCATCCTTGGTGTCAAACACCAATGGATATTGGATCATCCATCACCCATCATATGGGTTAAGATGCGTATACGCTAGTCTACTCTGGTCCATCGATGCCCTGTTTCGATACACCCTCGACTAGGAACAATTATAGGGTGTACTCGTCGACTACCGTGGCCCCACTAGTATGATCTCATCATAGTCCCAGTAGTCGAGTACATATCCTAAGGGCTTTATCAATATGTAACATAGAGACAATCAGAGTACATGTTAAGATAAAGTACAACCAGATAGCATACTATCATGTCGAGCAAGAAAGTCCTCCCTATATACATCCAAGCATCCATTACAATATACATCGTATGTACAGTAATGGCCTATAGGGCATACATATAACTAATAATCTCCCACTTGCATTAGGGCCATCTGTTGTGGTATCACATACCCAACAATTAGCCGTGGTTGAAGTATCTCATACTCAACCATCCCATAAAAGTCTCTACTGAGAAAAAGGAATTTGTGAGTGGATCCGCGCTGTTGTCCTCTGTGTCTACTCTCCTAACCTCAATCTCCCGGAGATCAACCATCTCCATGATCAGGCGATACTTCCTAAGAATTATATCTGGATTTCAGATGGGACGGTAATTCCTTGGCTAAAGCCACAACTCCATTGTCATACAATGGTAAGAACGAAGTTCATCTCATGAACTTATACATATCCAGACTGCCTCTTTAGTAGTATCCTTGGTAACGATGTATCTTGCCTTTAATCGTCTAGTAAGTCACGGTATCTAGCTTGGAACTCTTCCAACATACCGTCCCTCCACTGAGGGTAAAGACAATGCCTGCGACTGACATTCAGTCGTTCTTATCACCCTTGAACCATTCCAGTGATTCTCCCCAGGATCGATTAATACTATCTCACTACAACTAGTGAGAATCCTAACATCCAATTAGATCTATCTTATAGATCCAAAACTCAGGATTTATGAGGTATCAACTTCGATCCTATATGGAGAATCCTTGTGATAAGCGGAGATTGACAGAGCGTAGCATAGGAAACTCCTTCCCTATCAAGAGTATGTCATCCACGTACTCTTTAAGGATCACCACCATACTCCCTACTACCTTTTTCTATATACAAGGTTCATCTACCATTTTGATGAAGTCAAACTCTTTGACTACCACATCAAAACAGATGTTCCAACTCCACGATGCCTGTTTTATCACATAAAACATCTTGCATACGTTTCCGCTGCTCCCACTGTCTACGAAGCCCTCTGGCTGTGTACTTATAGACGCTTTCTTCTAAAACATCATTTAGAAAAGCTGTCATGACACCCAACCACCAGATATCGTAGTCATGGTATGTAGCCGTGGCAAGTAAGATCTGGATGGACTTAAGCATAGCTTTGAAAGTCTCAACTTTTCCATGTACACCAAGTAATCTTCTCAAGATATACTTGCTCCTGATGGGGATTTAACCCTTCAGATAAAGCAACCAAAGTCCAAACTTTATTGGTGTATAAGGATTCCATCTCAGATCACTAAGCATCCAGCCATTTTTACAGAGTCCCACTCCTTATGGCCAGCTCGAAACTAGTTGGGTCATCATCTCATAATGCAATCCTCGCTCCCACTGTTATAGAGAAACCGAAGTATCTCTCAGGTGGGTGAGGAACACTATTAGATCGGCGGAGAGCCTGAGGTTCGTTAGAAACTATTGAATCCTTTGGTTCTACCAAATCATTAGCTGCAGTTTGTATAGCTGGAATCTTTCCAGTTCTACATAACAGACCTTGCTTCGAGCTTGTCCTGATTTTGCTTTTAGACATAGTCCGGACAACCCCAAATCTTAACAAACTTGAGATATGGGCTCTTCCCTTTCCATATAACATATGAAGTGGTAGGCAACTGATTTGATTTGAACCCTATTCAATAGGTATGCAGCTTCACAAGTGCATAACTCCCAAAAGGAAATAGGAAACTCAGTCGTACTCATCATAGAGCGCACCATATCAAATAGGGTGTGATTGCTCCGCCCCGATACACCGACGTGCTGTGGTGTACTCGGAGGAGTGATGCTGAGAGAGAATCTCATTCTCCTTTAGAATAGTCCAGAAATTCCGTGCTCAAGTATTCTCCTCCTTGATCTCATCAAAGGACATAATACTTATACCCATTTATGGTTCTCTACTTCTAACGTATATTCTGTGAATATCTCAAAAGGTTCGGACTTGTGTTTCAACAGGAACATATGTCTGAATCTTGAAAGATAATCAGTGAATATAATGAAGTACAAAGGACCGATCTTGGCATGTGTAGACAGGGGACCTTCATACATCAACATGTATCAATCCCAAGAGTTCACTAACTCTTTCTCTGTTTCCAATAAACGGAGCTGTGGTCATCTTATCTCTGTGACATGACTGGCAAGTTTCACAAGATGTAAATTCAAACTAATTTAAATATGCATCTTTATGTAACTTCAGCTAGTCGGGTCGCATTGATATGACCCAGTCTACAATGCCTCAAGAACGATTCGTTCATTTCTGAATTCTTTCTCTTGTGTGTATTCTACATACTAAGAACTGTAGTTTGATTTAGAACGTCAATGCTTTTAGATAACGTGCCTGAACCGATCAACTCTTGATATAGGAAATGTTCAAAACATTATCCAACAATACAAAATTATATCCTTCTTTACTAATAAAGAAAAAGATATGATGTTGTATATCAGGTTCGGTATCTAATAACATTCGTTCAGAATCAATGTATTCTGGTAATACAGGGTGATAGTGACCAACAGACTTGGCTGCAACACTTGCACCGTTTCTATCTCATGAAACTTATCACCCGTTCTCAGTTCTCTACCTATCTGTAGCCCATGTAACAGATTACATATGCGGGATCCTGATCCGGTATCTCATACTGAGGACGTAAAGAATACTGAGAAACAGTTCTCTATAATGAACACACCCGAAGATGATGCTTCAGTATGCACTTTCTTCGTTTGGGCAACACGGGAAATATGGTATTCCACAATTTCCTGCTCTGTCTTATAACAATTATAAGTTAGAGCGGGACCAACGTTCCCCAGCGCAGTATAACAAGCGGGTTCGGTCAATTCATCCGTTTTATTATCTTGATTAAGGCGTGATATGGTCGGAACCTGGAGAGAGAGAGAAGAAAACACTCAGCGTATGCTCTTGCAAGATTAGATTGGTTATCTAATATATCTAATCAGGATGTCTCCTACTGTTTTAATCAAATCTTCCTTCAAACCCTAAAAGGAAAGACTAACCGGGATTAATTACACGCTACAAGTTCTCCAATCTTTCAGCCAAGCCAGTGTCGGTACATTGAGGGAGGTTCCCCGTGCTTTCGCACGGACCAAATTAAAGTAAACCTCGTTTTCCCAGAGACGAAACCCCGTTAACACCTTTCTAAACACCTACTTGATCGGCTAATTGTAATGTGTAAAACTCTCCTAGGAGTAACTCTTACTCGCAGCGGGTATCGGGATCCAACTATCTCAGAGAAGGTATGCAATCTCATTGCAAATTTCAACACTTGAAATTCCCAATAATATTTTGCCCCTAGCGTCCTATGACCTTGACGGAGGTCAACAAACCATAGGCTGCTAGTCAAGTTATACCCGTCATTTCCTGATTGAATTAAACCCACCCGCACGACCCTTGACGGAGGTCAACAAGGCCGCACGACTACCCTAATCCAATCTGCATCATATGCATAAGCAGATAAATACTAGTCAGCTACCGCACACTACGCCTTGACGGAGGTCAACAAACGTAGCACGAATACTAAGAAGGACTTATCTGAAATGACGGAGGGCTACGACCGGTTTCTAAGAAAACCTTTTGCGTATTGAACTTGATACCGTTGTAGAATCGAGTGATTTTTAAATGGAGTGTTTTTTAGGCTTTTCTAGTTTTGCTAAAGAGGTCACTCCCGGTGAAGGGATCATCGGCTCTTTCCTCATCGAATAAGGTGCAGGATATTTTACAAATATCACTATGCAAAACAAGAACTATAGAAGCAATCAAAAGACAAACCGAATTTGTAGCATCTGCTAGTTTCACTAAAGAGGTCACTCCCGGTGAAGGGATCTCGGCTCTTTCCTTATCGAATAAGGTACTGGATGTTCTACAAGGAACACCGCTATGCAAAGCAAGCACTAGAGCTACCAGTTTTTTTTAAACAAGTTTCAATAACATCTTTAGGTTTCTTTTAGTTTCATTAATCTCATTAATGAAGTCCCATTTTTAATTATGCTTCACAAGCATCACATTTGAAACGAAATCTACAATATAACATATATCTCATATATATAATATAAACATTCATCTCAGGCAGTAATATGATCTCATCACAGAACATTGCAGCAGAAGAACATATATGAAATATTGGATATACTAGGACGTCCGTGTTTTCAATACGAGCCTGTATAAAACACGGATTCCACGGTCGTGATGAATAGCCAAACCCACATCTCTAGACCCCTATGAGAGTTAGGAGACCCGGTCTCGACTCCTCGAGATGGTCTCCCACTGGACCCTAGAACCCGGTTACTTGTGCTCCCCGCCTTGGGTCTACCTAATGCGGAAAAGTAAATAATATACAACGGTGACATCATCCTCAGCCCGAAAGTGCCCCAATAAAAGAATATTACATACATTTAATTTTAAATGAATGAAAATAAAAACCCTCATCTCACATAAAACCCCCGGCTATTCAGAACGCGACGATCCAATATAACATTTCACAGCAACACATAATATCTCATATCATCAACGTAAGCAAGTATGCGTATCCCGATTGTCGTTGATATATAGCAACGAAGCCGGCGATACACCATATACTACGCTTACGGTCACTGAAAAGAAAGTGTAAAACTACAACAGTTGGAATCCGCAACCTCCTTAGACATCGCATGCCTAACCAAATGAATTCCTTAGACATCGCATGCCTAACAATTATAAACCCCGCATTTTAGTCTCTGTATCGAAAACTCTTTTCAATATCAAGTCAGCAATTCAACAAGATTCCCGACATGCTGATCGAATGCTCGTCGCAAACTTTAGTAAACGGCCGCACCTCCGGATGCCGTCGACGAAGTGCACTAAGGCGGAACACCGCTGCCGCGAGCATCCGAACGGATGCTTTGGGCGACGGGGTTCTCCTACAGTCACTTGGTCGGGGCTATGGGGCATGGCTGTCTATTAAGTTTACCCGGCGAGTATCCGCGTACGCTACGTGATTGCGACGGACTTTTGATCACATCAAAATTCCGTGGCAACGGATCATCTGAGACTGAACTGCTTGATTTATAACATTCAAATTAGTTATCTCATAACTACCCGTGGATTCCAAATATTGTATCACATTCCAGATAAATAGACAATGTTAAACTTTCCGATCGAATAATCAAACACCTAAGATTTTCCCAATATATCACAACACTTGAAATCAGTTTATAAACATCCATCACATGCCACAGTACCAATGGTCTAGCCGTGGAAGGGTCAAGCCAACGCCTCACATGTGGCACGCCGTACTGCCGCAAACCCTAAGATTTAGAGGCAGTTCAAGACGGTCACATAATCGAGTTAAGGTTTGTTGTCTTCTAGAGGGTCCACCGCGTTACTTGCATGACTTTACGAAAGTTTCAAACTCGAGAAAAAAATCCAACTTTTGAAAATTTTCCGACAGGAGAAAAAGTGAGTTATTGATATCCGTTCGAACTTTTTAATAGTTTCTAAAATTATCCGGAAAAAACTTAAACGAAGTTAAATTATTCGATCGAATCAACGAGTCCCCAATACAACCCTAGAAAACTCAACACTTGAGTGGAATTAAAAAATTCCCAGAAAAAAATGAAAAGAAAGGACCTAAGAATAAATATATGAAATATGAGGGACTAAGTCTAAATTTTGGCCGCGGAACAGCCGCCAAACCCTTGGTTTGGCCGCGGTTCCGCAGTCACGTGAACGACTTAGTAGACCGTACTTCACAGTAATTCTTAGTTTTTCCTGCTTGTTTTTCTGAGCATTTTTAATTCAGAAAAAATCACATTTTTAGAAATTGTACAGAGAAGGGTTTAATCGGGGTTATCCTGGTTCGATCGGACTTTAAACTTCGCTCAGACTTCGCCTAGAGCTCTAGCTTGGCTCTGATACTACTGTAGGGTTGCTAGGCACGCGTACAAGGTTCTACAAGGCATCAACCATGCCCGATTAAAATTTTAGCCGTGCCGAACAACCCAAAGCCGGATCTTTAAACTAGGGTTTAGGCGAAAACTAACATGTTAAACACTTTAACACTAAGTGAGAGGGATTACAACCTTTGTAGATCCGGTCCTTCACTTCTTAAGCTCCATGTAGATGTCCCCTTCGCTGCGATCATGAACTCCGGACTCTAGAGAAGCTCCACAAGAAGAACGAACGTGCTTGCTTCGATGATTTCGAGGCCGAAGATGATCTACATCGGGGAGACACTAACTCAAGCTATTCCTTCACTAGGTCATGAACTTTGTGAAGAGAACACACTCCACTACATGGCAAGTGGTTGAGGATGAAGAAGTAGGAGGTGGGATCACTTTAGAATTGATTTTCTCACATTTTTTCTCAAGCTCCATTGAAGCTAGAAAGCTTTTGTTGAAGGAAGAAGAAGAAGTGAATAATTCATCCAAATGAAAACTTATCCTTTGAATTATTGCACCATGGTTGAGTTAAGCCCTCATGCTTAACTCATGTAGAGAATTAACCGAAGTATGAGGTTAAGGGTTGGGTTAACTAATATCCTAAGGAATGACAAAAGAGTTGACTTTGTCAATGTTGCATACAAGCTTCTACAAGCTTGATAACATTGACTAAAGTCTCCTCTCTTTTGTTATTCTTAAGGAAATAAGTAAACCCTAATTAAACCTAAACTTTATATAAGTCTCATACACCCATCTTTTATGTATCATCAAGCATGATACAAACATGTACACTTGCATATATCACATATAAACAATGTGCACAATCTAGTGAGAAAATAAATCATAAGTGAGCTAATAGTAGTTAATGTAATGTAATATATCAAATATATAATTATACATTAAATTATTAAATCAACTCTTGATTTAATAACCCGACTATAACCGACTAATATCATGTGTAACAATTTATCGAATCAACACTTGATCCGATAACCCGGCTATATCGCATACAACCGATCAATGTCACTTATCGCGAGAATAGAATACGGTATCTCATATTGTATTAATCTCGGTCCCGCACATATCACATATGTGCTCCTACTCCGTTTCGCTTGAGCCAGGAAACCCCTGTGTAGGGCTCTAAAGACTCGTCAATACGCCGGCAGTAGGTGATGATCATATCAAACACCCACAAGCCGTAAGCGGTCTGCTAAACGTAACGGCCACCCGGGTATTGAGCGATCAGAAGATCAACAAGCAAGCCTGTACATTCTCCTGTGAATCCAATCAGTAACACTCCCGTACAGTCTGGTCTCGTCGTCTGATATGTGGCATATCTCGCCTAGGGGTGGTAAACGTCAGACCCCAGTAGCTTGATAAGTCGTGTCGATATGAGGTCAATAACAGTTCGAGAAACTACTGATAACACTTACCAGTAGATCTCAGCAACCCTGGCCAGGGATTTTTGGTTATAGCCAATCGAACACAGTGCAACATCAACTCTCTATACCGGGAGAGACGAATCCCCTCCTATCGCTCATTGCCTCCATGTGATTCGGGACTGTACCCAAAAGCCACCTTTTTGCACGCCCTCTTGGACGTGGTATGATGGAAATCAAAGCACAGTAAGAATCACACAAGACTCTATGACGATCTCGCGTCAACAGACTACTCTGTACCAGTGTCACCGGAGAACTGCCATCTGACGTGATGTATAATACCATCTGGGAGTTCTCGGCGAGTCCGTCCAGTGTACCCAGTCTCCACTGAGCACCCGTACACCATCCTTGATGTCAAACACCAATGGATATGGGATCATCCATCGCCTATCATATGGGTCAAGATGCGTATACGCTAGTCTACTCTGGTGCATCGATGCCCTGTCTCGATACACCCTCGACTAGGAACAATTATAGGATGTACTCGTCGACTACCGTGACCTCACTAGTATGATCTCATCATAGTCCCAGTAGTCGAGTACTTATCCTATGGGCTTTATCAACATGTAACATAGAGACAATCAGAGTACATGTTAAGATAAAGCACAACCAGATAGAATACTATCATGTGAAGCAAGAAAGTCCTCCCTATATACGTCCAAGCATCCATTACAATATACATCGTATGTACAGTAGTTGCCTCTAGGGCATACATATAATTAACACGACGGCGTCCGAGGGTGCAGCCGTCTACTAAAGTTTGCGACGAGCATTCGATCAGGATGTCGGGAATCTTGTTGAATTGCCCGACTTAATATTGAAAAGTGTTTTCGATAATGAGACTAAAATGCGGGGTTTATAATTATTAGGCATGCGATGTATAAGGAATTCATTTGGTTAGGCATGCAATGTCTAAGAAGGTTGCGGATTCCAACTGTTGTAGTTTTACACTTTGTTTTCTGTGACCTTAAGCGTAGTATGTGGTGTATCGCCGGCTTCGTTGCTATAAATCAACGACAATCGGGATACGCATACTTGCTTACGTTGATGATATGAGATATTATGTGTTGCTGTGATATGTTATATTGGATCGTCGCGTTCTGAATAGCCGGGGGTTTTATGTGAGATGGGAGTTTTTCTTTTTCATTCATGTAAAATTCATTTGTATGTAATATTCTTTTATTGGAGCACTTCCGGGCTGAGGATGATGTCACCATTGTATATTATTTACTTTTCCGCATTAGGTAGACCCAAGGCGGGGAGCATAAGTAACCGGGTTCTAGGGTCCAGTGGGAGACCATCTCGAGGAGTCGAGACCGGGTCTCCTAACCCTAGAATTGGCAGTGTTGCTTGCCGCTCTCATAGGGGTCTAGGGATGTAGGTTTGGCTATTCATCACGACCGTGGAATCCGTGTTTTATACAGGCTCGTATTAAAACACGGACGTCCTATTATATCAAATATTTCATATATGTTCTTCTGTTGCAATGTTCTGTGATGAGATCATATTACTGCCTGAGACGAATGTTTATATTATATATATGAGATATATGTTATATTGCAGATTTCGTTTGAAATGTGATGCTTGTGAAGCATAATAAAATGGAGCTTCATAATGAGATTAATGAAACTAAAAGAAATCTAAAAATGTTGTTGAAACTTGTCTCAAAAACAGGTAGCTCTAGTTTTTGCTTTGCATAGCGTTGTTCCATGTATAACATCCAGCACCTTATTCGATAAGGAAAGAGCCCAGATCCCTTCACCAGGAGTGACCTCTTTAGCGAAACTAGCAGATGCTACAAACACGGTTTGTCCTTTGATTGTTTCTATAGTTTTTTCTTTGCATAGTAATATTTGAGAAATATCCTGCACCTTATTCGATGAGGAAAGAGCCGATAATCCCTTCACCGGGAGTGCCCTCTTTAGCGAAAGTAGAAAAGCCTCAAAAACACTCCATTTAAAATCACTCGATTCTACAACGATATCAAGTTCATTACACAAAAGGTTTTCTTAAAAACCTGTCGTAACCCTCCATCATTTTAAGAAGTAGAGTACTTAGTATTCGTGCTGTGTTTGTTGACCTTAGTTAAGGCACAGTGTACGGTTGCTAAGTGATGTCTTCCTATATAGCATATGATGCGATTAGTTAGGACAGTCATGTGACTTTGTTGACCTTGGTTAAGGGTCATGTGGGTGGGTCTATTTAATCAAGAAATGACGGGTAGAACTTGACTAGTGCTTATAATTTGTTGACCATAGTCAAAGTCATAAGTCACTAGGGGTGAAATATTATTGGGAATTTCAAATGTTGAAATTCGCAATGAGATTGCATACCTTCTATGAGATAGTTGGATCCCGATACCCGCTGCGAGTAAGAGTTACTCCTGGGAGAGTTTTACACATTACAATTAGTCGATCAAGTAGGTGTCTAGAAAGGTGTTAACGGGGTTACGCCCCTGGGAAAACGAGGTTTACTTTTAATTAGGTCCGTGCGAAAGCATGGGGAACCTCCCTCAAAGTACCGGCACTGGTCTGGCTGAAAGATTGGCGAACTTGTAGAGTGTAATTAATCCCGGCTAGTCTTTCCTTTAAGGGTTTGAAGGAAGATTTGACTAAAACAGTGGGAGCCATCCTGATTAGATAAATTGATAACCAATCTAATCTTGTAAAAAGAGCATGCTGAGTGTTTTCTTCTCTCTGTCTCCTGGTTGCGACTTTGTCACGCCTTAATCAAGATAATAATACGGATGTATTGACCGAACCCACTTGTTATACTGTGCTAAGGAACGTTGGTCCCGCTCCAACTTATAATTGTTATAAGACAGTGCAGGAAATAGGGGATTACCAGAATTCCCGTGCCACCAAAACGAAGAAAGTGCATGATGATGCATCATCTTCGCGTGTGTTCATTACCGAGAACTGTTTCTCAGTATCCTTTACGTCCTGGGTATGAGATACCGGATCAGGATCCCACAAATGTAATTTGTTACATGGGATACAGATAGGTAGAGAACTGAGAACGGGTGATAAGTTCCAAGAGTTGGAAATGATGCAAGTGTTGCAGCCAAGTCTGTTGGCAGTTATCACCCTGTATTACCAGAATACATTGATTCTGAACGAATGTTATTAGATACCAAACCTGATAAACAACATCATATCAGTCTCTTTATTAGTAAAGAAGGATTTAATTTTGTATTGTTGGATAATGTTTTGAACATTTCCTATATCAAGAGTTGATCGGTTCAGGCACGTTATCTAAAAGCATAGTCGTTCTAAATCAAACAACAGTTCTTAAAGTACAGAACATACACAAGAGGAATAGTTCAGAAATGAACGAATCCTTCTTGAGGTACTGTAGACTAGGTCATATTAATGTGACCCGACTAGCTAAAGTTACATTTAGATGCATATTTAAATTAGTTTGAATTTACATCTTGTGAAACTTGCCAGTCATGTCACAAAGATATGATGACCACAGCTCTGTTTATTGGAAATAGAGAAAGAGTTAGTGAACTCTTGGGATTGATACATGCTGATGTATGAAGGTCCCCTGTCTACACATGCCAAGACCGGTTCTTTGTACTTCATTACATTCACTGATTATCTCTCAAGATCCGGACATATGTTCTTGTTGAAACACAAGCCTGGAACTTTTGAAGAAATTCAATGAATATAAGTTAGAAGTAGAGAACCAAAAACGGGTATAAGTATTATGTCCTTTGATGAGATTAAGGAGGAGAATACTTGAGCACGAAAATCCTGGACTATTCTAAAGGAGAATGAGATTCTCTCTCAGCATTACTCCTCCGTATACACCACAGCACGTAGGTGTATCGGGGCGGAGCAATCACACCCTATTAGATATTGTAGGGTTACTAGGCACTCTAATAAGGTTCTACAATGTATCAACCATGCCCGTTTAAAATTTTAGCCGTGCCTAATTGTAAGTCCACGGCGGCGCCCCGGCCGTCGATCCGACGCCAGAAACGCGGAAACGATAAACTTTGTAAACTAGCAAACCGGCACCACCGCGCACTTTTATCCCGGATCGGGCCATTAACCTAGCTACTAGCAAACAAGAATAAGAGTAGAGAGTTATACCAAGCGATCCGTGTCCTTCGGTCTTTGTCTCTACTCCGATCTCCCGCGGAATCTCCGTCCGTCACCTCCTCGTCGGAAAGGGCACCACGTAGCCGGGTTCGTTTACGGGCTCCCACCTCTGGACCGAGGCAACTCGGGCGCGAAGTTGTCTAGCCGACGCGTCCAAGAAGTGTTGTAGGCAAGTGTAGAAATCATGTCTCTTTGGGGTTTAGTGTAGTTGCCATGATGGAGGAATTGAGGAGGAGAATGAAAAGAGTAATGAGATATGGAGCTAGTCTTTTGCAACCATAGAATGAGATGAAGATAGAATAATTTTCCCACTCCTAAAATCTCACCCCTCCTCATTAGTGGCCGGCCTCTCATAATGGTGGAGGGAAAGAATGAATTTTTTCAAGAGAAGAAAAGAAATGATAATGAGAATAAAAAGAATCACCCTCAAGCCAAAAACAAATCCCATCCATTTCTAATCTCATTCTAATCTCATAAATGCAAGCAATGTGATGGAAAAAGAATCTCATCATGAAGAAGCCACAATCACAATAAACTCCCTCCCACAAATGTTATTTGCACACTTGCAAATAACCCCCTCCATCGAAAAGTCCGGCCGGGAAGGAACAAAGAAAAACCGGCCGGAATGGAATGCAAACTGGCAACTTCAGAAAACCGATCCCGTAATAAATTACAGGAAAACCACGCTACTGCAAATACATGCCCGCATTTGTATTCCCACTGAACACAAATGCAAAGAGACAAAACTACACTGTCTAATACTAGGATCCGGCTTAAGCCAAAGCCGGCTAGTAAAAACCGTCCGATCACGATCCGTGCAATACCGCACGTATCTGATCGAACCCTGCCATATCTCCATACGGCCTCTACAGCGTTTCGCCCGAAACCTGAGTAACTGTGTGTGTGGTGGACTCTAAAGACTCGTCAATACTATGGCTGTGGATTTAACCACTAGCACGTCAGAGGTATTAGCTATACGTGACGGGCTACCAGCTATTGACCAAAAGGGACGTCGATGAGCGAACTCATCCTGACACCCTACTGAGCCTGTCAGTGACAATATCCGTACAGTCCGGTCCGTTTGTCTATGAGCATCGCATGGCGGGCCTAGGGGGTTGGTAAAAGTCAGACCCCCAATAGCGGTACAAGTCGTGTCGGAGTGTAGCCCAGAACACCCTGAGATACTACTGGAATACCTACCAGCAAATCTCCTGCCTTGGCCAAGGACTTTTCATGTACTTGCTCTCCTAGACACAGCGCGACCTCACCCCCAATACCGGGAGAGACGAACCCCTGCAGATACGCTCACTGCCTCCATGTGGCTCAGGACTGTACCCAACTAAAACATGTTTGCACGTCTCCTTTGAGCGTGGTAGGGTAGTAATCAAAGCACAGTGGGAACTCAC
This sequence comes from Agapanthus africanus, assembly GCA_030015575.1. Classification (NCBI taxonomy): domain Eukaryota; kingdom Viridiplantae; phylum Streptophyta; class Magnoliopsida; order Asparagales; family Amaryllidaceae; genus Agapanthus; species Agapanthus africanus. The sequence goes on from CM057337.1 coordinate 412,546,345, forward strand.
ACGAGACAAATGACGATCTCAGGTCGATGAACTAACCTGTACAGATGTCACCAGGGAACTGCTATCTGACGTCAGGTATAATACCAACTAGCAGGTTCCCGGAGAGTCCTGTCCGGTGTACTCATAACCCAATGAGCACCTGTATACATCTTAGGTGAACCAACTGACACCAGTGGCTTGTGAGACCGGCCACCGCCCCTCGTCGGGGTCTCGACTGTATACACTAGTCTACTCTGGAGAATCGATGCCCTGTCTCGAAACTCCCACGATTAGGGTCCTTTTAAGGATGTGCTTATAGACTCTAGCTCTAACGTATATGATCGCCCTCATACTGCTGGTAGTCAAGCAAGAATCCTAGGGGCTCTATCAACGTGTAATAGCGACTAGTAAGGTCACCTAAAGCAGTACACGATGATAAAGATAAACCAGATAGCATACTATCATCTCGAGTAAGACTGTCCTACCGGCATAGGTCCTCCTCAATCATTGCAATCACGTGCCTGTGATCCAATAATTGACTCTGAGGGCACTATATCCAACAATAATAACCCTAAACAAGATCGTTGCTAGAAAATTAGGGTTTCATATGCAAGTTAAACTCTTTAACTCTAAGTGAATACGAAATACAACCTTTGTAGATCGGTCCTTTACTTCTTAATCTCCTTGTAGTAGTCCCTTCGCTGCGATCGTGGTTCTCCCGGACTCTCGGACAGCTCCATGAGAAGAGGCAACGGTATTGCTTGAAGTCTTCGAGGCCGAAGATGATCTACATCGAGGGAATACGAACTCAAGCTTCTACATCACTAACCAAAGAATTAGTGAAGCAAACACCCTAAACTAAAGTGCTAGTCTAGTAGAGGATGGTGAAATAGGAAATGGGTACACTTTAGAATTTCTTTTCTCACTTTGATTCTCTCTCTTTTTCAAACCCTAGAAAGAAATTGAAGGAGGAAGAAGATGAGCTAAAATGAGAATGAAACTAATCAAGAGAGTGAGAGAGCTTGTTGGAGATAGTGCCCTCAGAGTCAATTATTAGGTCACAGGTACGTGATTGTAATGATTGAGGGAGGACCTATCCCGGTAGGACAGTCTTACTCGGGATGATAGTATGCTATCTGGTTTGCCTTTATCATCGTGTACTGTTTTAAGTGACATGACACGTCGCTATTACACGTTGATAGAGCCCCTAGGATTCTTGCTTGACCACCAGCAGTATGAGGGCGATCATATAAGTGGGAGCTGGGGGTCTACAAGCTTATCCTTAAAAGGTCCCTGGTCGTGGGAGTTTCGAGACTGGGCATCGATACTCCATTAGTAGACTAGTGTATACAGTCGAGACCCCGACGAGGGGCGGTGGCCGGTCTCACAAGCCACTGGTGTCAGTTGGATCACCTAAGATGTATACAGGTGCTCATTGGGTTATGAGTACACCGGACAGGACTCGCCGGGAACATGCTAGTTGGTCATATACCAGACGTCAGATGGCAGTTCCCTGGTGACATGTGTGCAGGTTAGTTCATCGACCTGGGGATCGTCATTTGTCTCGTGTGAGTTCCCACTGTACTTTGATTACTACCCTACCACGGCTCAAAGGAGTCGTGCAAACAGGTTTTAGTTGGGTACAGTCCCGAGCCACATGGAGGCAGTGAGCGTATCTTCAGGGGTTCGTCTCTCCCGGTATTGGGGGTGAGGTCGTGCTGTGTCTAGGAGAGCCATTACACAAAGTCCTTGGCCAAGGCAAGGAGATTTACTGGTAGGTATTCCAGTAGTATCTCAGGGTGTTCTGGGCTACACTCCGACACGACTTGTACCGCTTTTGGGGGTCTGACTTTTACCAACCCCCTAGGCCCGCCATGCGATACTCATAGACGAACGGACCGGACTGCACGGATATTGTCACTGACAGGCTCAGTAGGGTGTCAGGATGAGTTCGCTCATCGACGTCCCTTTTGGTCAATAGCTGGTGGCCCGTTACGTATTGGCTTATACCTCTGACGGGCTAGTGGTTAAATCCACAGCCATAGTACTGACGAGTCTTTAGAGTCCACCACACTTTCAGTTACTCAGCTTTCGGGCGAAACGCTGTAGAGGCCGTATGGAGATATGGCAAGGTCCGATCAGATACGTGCGGTATTGCACGGATCAGGATCGGACAGTTTTGTACTAGTGGCCGTATAGTTATATGGCAGGGTTTGATCTGATACGTGCGGTATTGCACGGATCAGGATCGAACGGATTTAACTAGCCGGCTTTGGCTTAAGCTGGTCTTAGTTTAGTACAGTGTAGATTTTGTCTCATTGCATTTGTATCCGGACGGAATACAGATGCGGGTGTGTATGCACAGTATTGGGGTTTTCCTGTAATTTATTACGGGACCAGTTTTCTGGAGTTGCCAGTTTGCATTCCGTTCCGGCCGGTTTTCCTTTGTTCTTTCCCGGCCGGACTTTTTCGATGGAGGGGGTTATTTGCAGTTTTGCAAATAACACTTTGTGGGGGGGTTTCTTGCAATTGTATTGATTATGATGGCTTTCATATCTTGCACCATTGACTTGCTTTTTATTGTGATTGAAAGGGTATGGGTTGAATAGTAGAACAAGCATGGTTCATGTTTGTTTGTGGTCACCTCTTGACTTCTCCTACACTCACCTCCCTTCTAGCTTGATATGGTTATTCCTCCACCCTTTATTCTCACTTGATGAATAAGTCTTTCATGGTTGTGAGAAGAAGAAGAGAGAGCTTCATTTCATGAGAGTTTTCTTTCTTGATCTAGTTTTCATGCTAGAAAAATGCAAGCACCATTTTTCTAATCCTTGTTTCCTCCATCATCCTCATTGGCAACAACATAACCCCAAAGAGACAAGCATCTTCTACACTACATTCTACAGCATATCTTGAGCATGTCGAGTTGCCGGCTTCATGCTCGAGTTGCCTCGGTATTGAGGCGGGAGCCCGTAAAAGACGAAGGCGATGTGGTGCCCTTTTCCGGCGAGGAGGCGACGATGTGGACGGAGATCCCGCGAGGAGATCGGAGTGGAGATGAAGACCGGAGGACTTGGATCGTCGGTATATCTCCATTCCCATTCTTGTAGATAGCTTAGACTAGTTAATGGTCCGATCCGGTTAAAGTGCGCGGTGGTGCCGGTTTGCAAAGTCCGCAAAATTTAAGTTTATCACCGCTTCCGCATTCCGGCGTCGGATTGACGGCCGGGGCGCCGCCGTGCACTTACAGTGGTATCAGAGCCTCCCCATTAACTTAGTCTAGCTTTGTGTAATGTGTTTTTCAGTTCCGATCGATCGAAATGTCCGAAAACCCAAATACACCCACGACAGTTTCTGTTGAAATTTTTCAGTCTCCAAAAATTTTTCAGGTTGTAAAATATTGATGTACTAGAAATTGTAAGCCTACTGTTCAAATTCAAGGCATTGATCTCCTGATCAGAGCGCGGAAGCGCGGCCAAAACCCACTTTTGGCCGCCCTTCCGCCGCAGTCTAAAAAGATCAATGGGCCGGATTTTTCCAATGGGCTTCTGGGGATAAATTTGGGTTTCTGGAATATTTAAATTGGGCTCATATTTTCTGTAACTGCTACAGTTTTTTTTTTTTGGGGCCCACTTGTTAATTGTTTGATCAATCGGAAATTTTTTTAAACACATTTTTCACAGTATTTACATTATATCTGCGACCGTGAATGTCACTCGATCGGTAAATCCGGTCTAACTGCTATAGCCCGGTTAGACGGATTTGCGAACGTGATTTTCACGTTGATGTTCTATGTATTTGCTGTGATGTTGCGGATCGGTCGTGGGGGATAGCCTGGATGCAATGCTAGTACTGTGCTGTTGTATTATATATATTTGATATTGCGGGGCGAGCGTCCGACATGTGGACTGCCGTCACTGCCTGATTGTATTATTATTTTGGGGCACGACCTGGTTGCGGTCGATGTACCCGTTGTATGTATATTTTACTTTCTGTACTAGGATTGCCCCGCGGAGGGGTGCACGGATAGCCGGGTTCTAGAGGGCAACAAGTCCGCATCTCATGGCATTGAGAGGGAGGGGGCTTCACTCTAGGATTGGCGGGCTATTCGCCGCACTCGTAGGGGGTACAGGTTTGACCCAGGAGGGGTGCCCAAGTTGCCGGATTCCGTGAAGTGCTGGGTGGTCCATTCACGGCGCTGAAAGGGGCTGCCTCGCTTCAGGTTTTGGCGGGTGACTTGCCGCGCCCGTAGGGGTCTAGGATTTCATTGCACAGGCTATCCACACGACCAGGGGAACGTCGGGTTTCAGCGGCTCTGTGAAACCCGGGGATCCCAGATATCTGTATTGTTCTGTGATGCTGTACATTTCTGTGATGTTGCATTTTATTCACGCCTTGAGCGAATATAATATATTGGTATATATATTAGTAGATGTTGTATATGTTTTGCATCCGCGCTAGTCCAGTCCCCGCTCTGTCGTTAGTAAGCTAACCTAACGGGTAATGACGGGACCCAGTGGCGAATGCAGATGGCATATACGTACATCAGTATATTTTCGTTCTTTTTGGTGTGATCAATTGATGGGACTGCGTTGATTCGGATCAATGCAAGTTAAAAACAAACCTAATCTGATGTTGTTGGAACACTTTTTCAAAAGCTGTTATTGCAAGGACGTTTACTTTTGTTTTGCATCGTGGTATTCATTTAGAATATCCTGCTCCTCAGTCGACGAGGCAAGGGCCGAGATCCCTTCACCGGGAGTGACCCCTTGGACAGAAGTTTGCGTCAGGGCATTAACTTCACTATAGCCGATTACTTTTGCTTTGCATCGTGGTATTCATTTGGAATATCCTGCACCTCATTCTACGGGGAAAGAGCCGAGATCCCTTCACCGGGAGTGACCTCTTTAGCAACGGTTTTCGTCACTATATTTTTAAAAGCTATCCGTTCCTTCGACGATATCAAGTTCATTACGTTAAAGGTTTTCGCCAGAAACCATTCGTAGCCCTCCGTCGTTTCATATGGGTAGTCAATAGTATTCAAGCTGTGTATGTTGGCCAAAGTCAAGGCACAGTGTTTAGTAGCTGTTGGTTATTCATATGCAGCATAGATAGATGCGTTGGTTTGGGACAGTCGTGCTGCCATTTTGGCCAAAGTCAAGGGTATGTACGGGTGGATTCAAATTAACCTGGAGAATGACGGGCAGAACTTGACATGTGACTTATGATATGTTGGCCAAAGTCAAGGTCATAAGAGCATGGGGCAGAAATCACATCGGGAGTTTCAAAAGTACTGAAACTTGCCAGATATGCGCATACCTTCTGGAGTGTGATGATATGAGCGGATTCCGTCACGTTATCATGCGATGATAGTTGGATCCCGATTCCTACTGATGAGTTAGTTTACTCCTCGGGTGACCCCGACTAATTCTTCTTTCAGGTTTGGAGGAGAATTTGAGGTACAGTGGGAGGTTTCCAGATTAGATAAATTGGTAACCATTCTGATCTAGGTTAGAGTGCACGCTGAGTGTTTCTTTTCTCTCTCTTTTTGGCAGCGACCATTGACCCGACCCTAAGACTTTGACTCAGTGACCAAGTTGACCGAACCTTCTTGACACTGGCTTTTGGATTGTCAGAGTTGCAGACCTCATTGCCACTCCTACTTTTACCCTTTTCTCCAGGACACCCCGTATTACTACGAACGTCCACTTCCATTGGACAAAACCATCGTATGGTTAGATACGAACTCGAAGGAATTCGAGGATGGTTTCCGGTTCTAGAGAAAACGGATAGGATTATTCAGTTGTCTTTTCCTTTTACCCTCTCTCAGGTTACGAGTACTCCTTGGTTTAGGGGTAGTACACCTATTACGCAAATTGGATTGTCTTCTTCCAAACCTTAGGCTGGTGCCGACCGGTAGGGAATGAAGAAAACCAATTAGCATAACGATGGTGTGCAGAAGGTATTAAGTTCAGACAAAGCAAGGGATTAGTAAGAGGGCAAAGTAAATTGCAACAGATATTCACGACCAAACCAAATATTTCGTTACCACTCCCACATCACCTTTGTATTTCTCCAGGACACTCCGTATCACTACGAAGATCCACAGTTTATTTGGATACTCCATCGTATGGTTATATACGAACTCGAATGGAACTTGTTCCAGTTCGGGGATGGATTCTGGTTCAGGAGAAATAAGAATAAAGTACATTCAGGTGTCTTTTATCTTCACCTTCTCTCGTGTTGCGAGTGTTCCTAGGATTGGGACAGTACACCCATTATGCTTATTGGATAGTCTTCTTCCAAACCATAGGCTGGTGCCGAACGGTAGGGAAGGAAGAAAACCATTTGGCCTAAAGGGGTGTGCAGAAGGTAAAGACTAAAGACATATGAAGGGATTTGGAGAGGTGGCAGAGAACTATACGGTTACAGTCGTGAATCTGGAAGAGGCATTACTAGGAATACCAGAATACCCCCTCGGAACATTTCAATGTTTCAGTTTCACTGTGTAATGTTAAAGGAAAACTGATTTCCCGATTAGATACTTACTCCAGGGTATGTATTTACCAGGTACGATTCTCACATCTGTATGGTTTTACAGATGATGAGTGGGAGTAAGTTATTGGGAATTGGGTGATTATCCTCATTATATCGGGATTCGTTGTAATCGGTGATATTTGAGGAATTCACCTGGGCTGTTTGCCGGTCGGCAAATATTTGGTTTTGAATATCCGCTGTTATGCACCAATTTCAAATTGATATATCTGTACGTCTATTTTCATAGAGTGAGATATACCTTTCTGAAATTATGTCTACGACATTTACCTATATCAGTGGATGGTTAGGTAAGGAGCATTAAACAGCGGTGTAATTCTTCTTAACCATAAGTACAGTTTTCAACCTACGACACACAGTGAATGAGTTATCAGACTCAAGGGACTTATACAGAGTATTGTATGTTGTCCAGGGTCCATCAGGACAGAGGGGTTGGTCCTCGTACTATATTCGGTTTACTTATGACTTCTCTAGTTTTTAGACAGGTGTTTCGTGGAAACACAGGGTCTAAGTTTTGAGGAGTTATAGGTAATTTGAATAGAGTAGAGAACCAGGTATAGCAAGTATCGGGATTCTTCAAAGAGATCGAAGATGTAGATACTTGTGTATGGTATTCAGTTGATAGTAATGATAAAGAGAAATTGCTTCTCTTTCAGGTTACTCATAATTGGAAGCATTCCTAAGTTGAGTAACGCTGATCGGCCTCTCTCCATTTAGTTGACATGCACTGGAGACAGCTGCATGATTTGAATCTGGTTCAATTAAATCAGTGCCTCTGTTTTCTATATTGGATATAGAACAGTTCATATCTTAACATTGTTAAGGTACGGGGAGTTGTTCGGTTTATGCTTAAAACCAGACACTGGACAACTCAAGGCACGTTTCTGTAATGGCTGTTTATGGGTTGACCCAGGCTATGACGCGGGTTGATTTTCTACCATCTGGATGAACAATAGCGATATTGTTCTAGACTCGCCACAGTTTTATTAAAAATGGATTTTTTTTTAGAAAACAGTAGTGGGAGTATGGTAGAACTGGAAGTGATTCCAGAACCACAAACGATTACTGAAGATTTGATAAGGAACCTAAAGATTCAATCTGGATTGACATTCCATTGGCCACTCCGCAGATAAGGTGGGTAACTTCAGGCACCAGAGAGGTACTACGGTAGCCTTAAGGACGGTGACAGGGAAGTTCTTGTTTACCCACAATTGCCATTGCTGTTGTTCCAGGTTACGAGACCCGGCGGGAGGATGAGTATAGCGTCGTTCTAAACTAGTTTTAGAAGTGTACGTCTATAGGACTCTGCCAGAGGGTTGTCGTAGTCAGTGGGAGCAGCGGAAGCAATGGTGGACAGGCAGCTTATGTCTATTTATAGACTAAAGCAGATGTAGCGGACATAGATCATCTATTTCTGACGTGACAGTCATAGGTTTGACTTCATCAGAATAGGGGATGGATCTGTTGAGAAGGTAGTAGGGTGTGATATCCTGGTATTTGGATGATATACACAGAGTAGGAAAAGAAACTCCTACACTACGATCGGATATACTTTGGTCGTCACACAGTTGTTTCTCCACAAAGGAAATGGATTTTATATCTGACATACTGGTTACTGGATCTATGATTTTAGATCTAGATTTGGGTGGTTTCCCAATCAGGGTACTTGACAGCATTCTAAGAGTATTTAGGATGGACGACTCCTGGCACGGTAGTGTACCTGCAGGTAATGGAGTCACCCTCTCTAAAGGTGTCTTACAGACTAAAGGGGAGAGGGACGTGCATAATTGGCAGATCACTTGCTTAGGCAATTGAGTCAATCATGAGATGTCAAGTACCACACCAGATGTTGTTCTTGCACTAGATGCAATAAGTTGACATTAATCCAATCCTGGAGAAACAATCGGAAGCAGTTTTAGAACATAAGTGGATGTTCTAGGGATATGATAACGACAGCCTCATTCAGGAGACAGTTATCATTCCAGGCTTCCAAGGTGACATGGACGACAAGGAGGTTGTCAGAGTTATAGTTTTCCTTCTAACGAGGGGCAGCATTTTGGACAGGTGGTCCAAGGAAATACTGAGGGTGGTATGGGGCAGGATACTGATTATGTTCAGTTGACGATACAGTCTAAGAAGTTTGGATTTGGAGTTCATTTATGAGCTAGGTCCCATCAGACATCCAGACATATTCTGAGACAGGTATTACTCTTTTCGGGAGATGGCTTTCTCCGCGAACTTGAGATATAGAGAGACATAGAAAGAAACAACTAAGCGGATCCACTCACTGAGGCTATTCCTCGAACGCAATAGTTCCGCAAACGAGCTTTGTGAGACTGACTAGTAGAGGAGTTGGATGTTCGGTATCACACGGGCTGTGAGTATGCGACATCGCAATAATTAGCCTTGAGTGCAAGTGGGAGATTGTTGGAGATAGTGCCCTCAGAGTCAATTATTAGGTCACAGGTACGTGATTGTAATGATTGAGGGAGGACCTATCCCGGTAGGACAGTCTTACTCGAGATGATAGTATGCTATCTGGTTTGCCTTTATCATCGTGTACTGTTTTAAGTGACATGACACGTCGCTATTACACGTTGATAGAGCCCCTAGGATTCTTGCTTGACCACCAGCAGTATGAGGGCGATCATATAAGTGGGAGCTGGGGGTCTACAAGCTTATCCTTAAAAGGTCCCTGGTCGTGGGAGTTTCGAGACTGGGCATCGATACTGCATTAGTAGACTAGTGTATACAGTCGAGACCCCGACGAGGGGCGGTGGCCGGTCTCACAAGCCACTGGTGTCAGTTGGATCACCTAAGATGTATACAGGTGCTCATTGGGTTATGAGTACACCGGACAGGACTCGCCGGGAACATGCTAGTTGGTCATATACCAGACGTCAGATGGCAGTTCCCTGGTGACATGTGTGCAGGTTAGTTCATCGACCTGGGGATCGTCATTTGTCTCGTGTGAGTTCCCACTGTACTTTGATTACTACCCTACCACGGCTCAAAGGAGTCGTGCAAACAGGTTTTAGTTGGGTACAGTCCCGAGCCACATGGAGGCAGTGAGCGTATCTTCAGGGGTTCGTCTCTCCCGGTATTGGGGGTGAGGTCGTGCTGTGTCTAGGAGAGCCATTACACAAAGTCCTTGGCCAAGGCAAGGAGATTTACTGGTAGGTATTCCAGTAGTATCTCAGGGTGTTCTGGGCTACACTCCGACACGACTTGTACCGCTTTTGGGGGTCTGACTTTTACCAACCCCCTAGGCCCGCCATGCGATACTCATAGACGAACGGACCGGACTGCACGGATATTGTCACTGACAGGCTCAGTAGGGTGTCAGGATGAGTTCGCTCATCGACGTCCCTTTTGGTCAATAGCTGGTGGCCCGTTACGTATTGGCTTATACCTCTGACGGGCTAGTGGTTAAATCCACAGCCATAGTATTGACGAGTCTTTAGAGTCCACCACACTTTCAGTTACTCAGCTTTCGGGCGAAACGCTGTAGAGGCCGTATGGAGATATGGCAAGGTCCGATCAGATACGTGCGGTATTGCACGGATCAGGATCGGACAGTTTTGTACTAGTGGCCGTATAGTTATATGGCAGGGTTTGATCTGATACGTGCGGTATTGCACGGATCAGGATCGAACGGATTTAACTAGCCGGCTTTGGCTTAAGCTGGTCTTAGTTTAGTACAGTGTAGATTTTGTCTCATTGCATTTGTATCCGGACGGAATACAGATGCGGGTGTGTATGCACAGTATTGGGGTTTTCCTGTAATTTATTACGGGACCAGTTTTCTGGAGTTGCCAGTTTGCATTCCGTTCCGGCCGGTTTTCCTTTGTTCTTTCCCGGCCGGACTTTTTCGATGGAGGGGGTTATTTGCAGTTTTGCAAATAACACTTTGTGGGGGGGTTTCTTGCAATTGTATTGATTATGATGGCTTTCATATCTTGCACCATTGACTTGCTTTTTATTGTGATTGAAAGGGTATGGGTTGAATAGTAGAACAAGCATGGTTCATGTTTGTTTGTGGTCACCTCTTGACTTCTCCTACACTCACCTCCCTTCTAGCTTGATATGGTTATTCCTCCACCCTTTATTCTCACTTGATGAATAAGTCTTTCATGGTTGTGAGAAGAAGAAGAGAGAGCTTCATTTCATGAGAGTTTTCTTTCTTGATCTAGTTTTCATGCTAGAAAAATGCAAGCACCATTTTTCTAATCCTTGTTTCCTCCATCATCCTCATTGGCAACAACATAACCCCAAAGAGACAAGCATCTTCTACACTACATTCTACAGCATATCTTGAGCATGTCGAGTTGCCGGCTTCATGCTCGAGTTGCCTCGGTATTGAGGCGGGAGCCCGTAAAAGACGAAGGCGATGTGGTGCCCTTTTCCGGCGAGGAGGCGACGATGTGGACGGAGATCCCGCGAGGAGATCGGAGTGGAGATGAAGACCGGAGGACTTGGATCGTCGGTATATCTCCATTCCCATTCTTGTAGATAGCTTAGACTAGTTAATGGTCCGATCCGGTTAAAGTGCGCGGTGGTGCCGGTTTGCAAAGTCCGCAAAATTTAAGTTTATCACCGCTTCCGCATTCCGGCGTCGGATTGACGGCCGGGGCGCCGCCGTGCACTTACAGAGCTAACCATGGTGAGTGAGTATCATATACTAACTCATGCAGAGACATTACCATGGCTAATTATAGTGGTTAGGTTAACTAATATCTTAAGTAAAACAAAACCAGTGGACTAAGTCAATGCAACCATAAGCTTCATGAAGCTTCATGCATATGAGCTCATTATCCACTAATTTTAGAATTACTTTAGATATTAAAACCCTACCAATATAATTAGTATGGTGTATGTCTCATATACCCATGATAGTTGTATCAACAACCATGATACAAAAATGTGAACACAAATAAATATATATCACATATATATTAAGTTGTGCACAAGTGAGATAAATAAATACTTAAGTGAACCAATGTTAATTAATGTAAATTAGTATATCACATATACAATTATACACTAAATTATTAAATCAACCCTTGACTTAATAATCCGGTTATATCTCATATAACCGACTAAAATCCAATATATCGACTTATCGAATTAACCCTTGATTCGATAACTTGGTTATATCACATATAACTGATCGATACAAACATCGCGAGAATAGAATACGGTATCGCATACACGCATTATTCTCGGTCCCGCACATATCACATATGCGCTCCTATTTCGTTTTGCCTGAGCCAGTAAAACCTCTATGTGGGTTTCTAAAGACTCGTCAATATGCCGGCAGTAGGTGATGATCATATCAAGCACCCACAAGCCGTCAGCGGTACTAGCTGGACGTAATGGCTACCTTGGTATTGAGCGATCAGAAGATCAGCAAGCAAGCCCGCTCCAACTCCTGCAAAAAGCCTGACAGTGACACTACCGTACAGTCCGGTCTCCTCGTCTGATATGTCGCATATCAAGTCTATGGGTGGTAAAACGTCAAACCCCAATAACCGATAAGTCATGCCGATATTAGGCTCATAACGGGTCGAGAAACTACTGGTAACACTTACCAGTAAATCTCTAAACCAGCCCTGGCCAGGGACTTCCCTGTTATGGCCAATCGAAAATAGCGCAACATCAACCCCCAATACCGGGAGAGACGAAACCCCTCCTATCGCTCATTGCCTCCATGTGACTCGGGACTGTACCCAAAAACCACCGTTTTGCATTCCCTCTTGGACGTGGTAAGGTGGAAATCAAAGCACAGTAGGAATCACACAAGACTCTATGACGATCTCGGGTCTACAGACTAACCTGTACCAGTGTCACCAGAGAACTGCCATCTGACGTAAGGTATAATACCATCTGGGAGTTCTCGGTGAGTCCTTCCAGGGTACCCAGTCTCCACTGAGCACCCGTATATCATCTCTGATGTCAAACACCAATGGATATGGGATCATCCATCGCTCATCTGTATGGGTCGAGAAGACATACGCTAGTCTACTCTGGTATATCGCTGCCCCGTCTCGATACACCCACGACTAGGGACCTTGAAGGATGTACTTATGGACTACCATGTCCCCACTAGTATGATCCGCATCATAGTCCATGTAGTCAAGTACACATCCTAAGGGCTTTACCAACATGTAACAGAGAGACAATCAGTGTACACGTTAAGATAAAGAGTAACCAGATAGCATACTATCATGTCGAGCAAGAAAGTCCTCCCTATATATGTCCAAGCATCCACTACAATATACATCACATGTATAGTAATGGCCTCTAGGGCATACATATAACTAACAGATATGGTGCGCTCTATGATGAGTACTACTGAGTTTCCTATTTCCGTTTGGGAATTAAGCACTTAAGAAGCTGAATACCTATTAAATAGGGTTCCAATCAAATCAGTTGCCTACCACTTCATATGTGATATGGAATGGGAAGAGCCCATATCTTAAGTATGTTAAGATTTGGGGTTGTCCAGCCTATGTCTAAAAGCATAATCCGGACAAGCTCGAGGAAAAGTCAGTTCTGTAGAAGTTTGTTGGATATCCCTGTTAGTTATATGTATGCCCTAGAGGCCATTACTGTACATTGGATGTATATTGTAGTGGATGCTGGGACATATATAGGTAGGACTTTCTTGCTCGACATGATAGTACGCTATCTGGTTACTCTTTATCTTAACATGTATACTTTCTGTCTCTCTGTTACATGTTGATAAAGCCCTTAGGATGTGTACTCGACTTCCAGGACTATGATGCAGATCATACTAGTATGGCCTGGGTAGTCCATGAGTACATCCTTCAATGTTCCTAGTCGTGGGAATATCGAGACGGGGCATCTATATTCCAGAGTAGACTAGCGTATATCTTCTCGACCCATGTGATGGGCTATGGATGATCCCATATCCATTGGTGTTTGACATCAGAGATGGTATGCGGGTGCTCAGTGGAGACTCGGTACACTGAACGGACCCGCCGAGAACTCCCAGATGGTATTATACCTCACGTCAGATGGCAGTTCTCTGGTGACACTGGTACAGCTTAGTCTGTTGACCCGAGATCGTCATAGAGACTTGTGTGTCTCCCACTGTGCTTTGATTTCCACCCTACAACGGCTCTAATGAGTCGTGCAAACAGGTGGTTTTTAGGTACAGTCCCGATTCACATGGAGGCAATGAGCGATAGGAGGGGATTCGTCTCTCCCGGTATTGGGGGTTGACGTTGCGCTATGCTCGACTGGCCATAACAGGAAATCCCTGGCCAGGGTTGCAGTGATCTACTGGTAAGTGTTATCAGTAGTTTCATGCTATGTTATGGACCTTATATCGGCATGACTTATCGAGCTACTGGGGTCTGACGTTTACCACCCCTAGGCGAGATATGCGACATATCAGACGAACAGACCGGACTGTACGGTAAGTGTTACTGGTTGGATTCACAGGAGTGTGAGCGGGCTTGCTCGTCGATCTTCTGATCGCTCAATACCCGGGTGGCCGTTACGTTTAGCAGACCGTTTGCGGCTTGTAGGTGTTTGATATGATCATCACCTGCTGCCGACGTATTGACGAGTCTTTAGAGTCCTACACAGAGGTTTCCTGGCTCAAGAGAAACGAAATAGGAGCGCATATGAGATATGTGCGGGACCGAAAATAATACGTGTATGTGATACCGTATTCTATTCTCACGATGAATGTATCGATTGGTTGTATGCGATATAACCTAGTTATCGAATCAAGGATTGATTCGATAAGCCGATACATTGGATATTAGTCGGTTATATGCGATATGACCGGATCGTTAAATCAAGTGTTGATTTAATGATTTAATGCATAATTATATATTTGATATATTACTTTACATTAACTAATATTTGTTCACTTAAAATGGATTTTCTCACTTGATGTGCACATTGTATATGTGATATATTTTTGTGCACTTGATTGTATCATGTTTGATGATACATGCATGTTTGGGTGTATGTTTAGTTTAAACCATGTTTAAGTGAATGGTTAGGGTTTTTTTTTATTTACTTATTCATTTATTTATTTATTCATTAATTCATTTTGGGGAAAAATGAAATGGTGGCTTAGTTTGTTTTGTTGTTGAAACTTCATGAAGTTTTGAATAAGTCTACCATTTTGTCTTTTGCCTTAACCCTAACCATTCACCTAACCCTAGTTTATTCTCTACACTAAACCATGGTTGAATATATGATAAGTATCATTTTATTTTCTTTTTGAGATATACTTATCATATTCTTTTCTTCTTCTTCTCCTTCTTCATGATGAAGAAAAGCTTGCTACCATCAATGGTGAAATGAGAAAAAGAGTGAGAAGTCCAATTCTAAAGTGAACCCACTTCCTATTTCTTCATCCTCTACCACTTTCCAAGTAGTATAGGGTGTTTTCTTCACAAGTTTCATGACTTGGTGAAGTTGGAGCTTGATCTTGAGTTGCCTCGACGTAGATCATCTTCGGCATCGAAGTCAACGACCTAGCCCGATCATTTCTCCAATGAAACCATCGCCAGAGTCCGGATTCCGATTGGTACAGCGGAGGGACGTCATCACAGAGCCAAGGAAGTGGAGGACCGGATCTACAAAGGTTGTAGTCACTTTCCTTTAGCAATAAAGTCGTTTACTTGCTTGCATCACCTTATCATCTAGTTAACGATCCGTATTAGGGTTTGTAGGCACATGAAAAAATTTGAATTGGGCATGTTTGATCTGTTGTGAGACCTCATTAGTGTGCCTAGGAACCCTACAGTGGTATCAGAGCCTAGCTTGAGCATTAGGCGATGCGTTAACGAAGTTAAAACCCCGATCGAACCCAAATACGACAAAATACATCCCTCTCTGGTCATTTTTTAAAAATTGGGTTTTTCCAGTTTTAAAAATTCCTGAAAAATTCAGCAGGGAAAACTAGGAATTATGGTGAAAAATGAACCCCTAATTCCTCAATATGGCCGCGGAACCGCGGCGATTACACACCATTAGCGGCGGTTCCGCGGCAATATAAGGGTATTAGGGACTGGTCTTTTCACAGTAATTCCTTTCTATGTGTTTACTATTTTATGGGTATTTTTAATCTGACACATGTGTTGTGCCTTCTAGGGTTTGTTTTGTAATCGTCGATTCGATCGGGAATTTTAAATTCGTTATTGTTTTTCCGGGTAAATTTTAGAACATGTTAAAAAGTTTGACCGGATAGAAATACTCACTTTTTCCCCTGTCGGGAAACTTCCAAGTGTTGGATCTTTCCGTAGTTTGATGACGTTCAAAGTAGTGCAAGTAATGCGATGGTCCCTCCAGAAGACAACAAACCTTAACTCGATTATGTGACCGTCTTGAACTGCCCTTTGAACCTTAGGGTTTGGGACAGTACGGCGTGCCACATGTGAGGCGTTGGCTTGACCCTTCTACGGCTGGACCGTTGGTACTGAGGCATGAAATGAATGTTTTTAAACTTGTTTCATGTGTTTAGCTGTTTCGGGAAAGCTTGGGTGTTTGTATGTTCGATCGGAAAGTTTAACATTTTCTATTTATCCGGAATGTGATACAATAATTGGAATTCACAAGTAGTTATGAGATAACTGAATGAATGTTATAAATCTAGCGGTTTAGTCTCACTTGATCGGTTGCCACGGAATTTTGATGTGATCAAAAGTCTGTCGCAATCACTTAGCGTACGCGGATACTCGCCAGGTAAAACTTAATAGACAGTTACACCCCATAGCCCCGACCAAGTGACTGTAGGAGAACCCGGTCGCCGAAAGCATCTGTTCTGGTGCTCGCGGCAGCGGTGTTCCGCCTTTGTGCACTTCGTCGACGGTATCGGGGGTGCGGCCGTCTACTAAAGTTTGCGACGAGCATTCGATCAGAATTTCGGGAATCCTGTTGAATTGCCCGACTTGATATTGAAAAGTGTTTTCGATATAGAGACTAAAATGCGGGGTTTATAATTGTTAGGCATGCGATGTCTAAGTATTTCATTTGATTAGGCATGCGATGTCTAAAGAGGTTGCGGATTCCAACTGTTGTAGTTTTACACTTTCTTTTCTGCGACCGTAAGTGTAATATGTGATATCGCCGATTTCGTTGCTATATGTCAACGACAATTGGGATGCGCATATTTACTTACGTTGATGACATGTGATATTATGTGTTGCTGGATATGTTATATTGGATCGTCGTGTTTGAATAGCTGGGGGGTTTTATGTGAGATGAGTGTTTTTCATTTTCATTCATGTAAAAAACTTGTATGTAATATTCTTTTATTGGGGCACTTCCAGGTTGCGGATGATGTCACCATTTGTATATTATTTACTTTTCCGCATTAGGATAGACGCAAGGAGGGGAGCATAAGTAACCGGGTTCTGGGGTCCAGTGGGAGACCATCTCGAGGAGTCGAGTCCGGGTCTCCTAACCCTAGAATCGGTAGGGTTGCTTGCCGCTCTCGTAGGGGACTAAGGGTGTGAGATTGGCTATTCATCACGACTGTGGAATCCGTGTTTTATACTGGCTCATATTGAAAACACGGACGTCCTAGTATATCCAATATTTCATATGATATTTTCTGCTGCGTTATCTGTGATGTGATCATGTGATTTGTTCAGATAGATATAGTATATAGTATATATGATATATTATATAGACGTTGCTTATGTTTTGCACCCGCACTAGCCCTGCCTCGCTCTGGCGTTAGTTACCTAATCTAACGGTGCAGACGGGACATCGAGGCGAATGCGGATGGCATAAGTGTACGTTATATTTATCTGTGATGTTTAGGTGGACTTAAATGATGAGACATTCATTAAAGAGATTAATGAAAGAAAATAAACCTAATTGATGTTGTGGAATCGAATTTCAAAATAAAAACAGGCAGCTACAGTTCTTGCTTTGCATCACGGTGTTCCTTGTAGAATATCCGGCACCTTATTCGATGAGGAAAGGACCGAGATCCCTTCACCGGGAGTGACTCCTTTAGCAGTAACTGGCAGATGCTACACACTCGGTTTGTCTTTTGATTGCTTCTATAGTTTCTGCTTTGCACAGTGATATATATGATATATACCGCACCTCATTCGACGAGGAAAGGGCCGACGATCCCTTCACCGGGAGTGACCCCTTTAGCGAAACTAGAAAAGCCTCAAAAACATTCCATTTAAAAACCATTTGATTCCGCAACGAGATCAAGTTCAAAGCGTTAAAGGTTTTCATAAAAACCATTCGCATCCCTCCGTCATTTTAGGAAGTAAAGTACTTAGTATTCGTGCTGTGTTTGTTGACCATAGTCAAGGCACAGTGTACGGTAGCTAAGTGATGTCTTCCTACACCGCATATGATGCGATTAGTTAGGACAGTCGCGTGGCTTTATTGACCTTAGTTAAGGGTCATGTGGGTGGGTCTAATTAATCACGAAATGACGGGTAGAACTTGACTAGTGCTTATGATTTGTTGACCATAGTTAAGGTCATAAGTGCTAAGGGTAAAAATCTTTATCGGGAGTTTCAAGTGTTGAAATTTGCAATGAGATTGCATACCTTCTATGTGATAGTTGGATCCCGATACCCACTGCGAGTAATTGTTACTCCTGGGAGAGTTTTGCACTTTGCAATTAGCCGATCAAGTAGGTGTCTAGAAAGGTGTCAACGGGGTTACGCCTCTGGGAAAACGAGGTTTACTGTAATTAGGTCCGTGCGAAAGCACGGGGAACCTCCCTCAAAGTACCGACACTGGCCTGGCTGAAAGATTGGCGAACTTGTAGAGTGTAATTAATCCCGACTAGTCTTTCCTTTTAGGGTTTGAAGGAAGATTTGATAAAAACAGTGGGAGCCATCCTGATTAGATAAAATAAATAACCAATCTAATCTTGCAAGAGCGCACGCAGAATGTTTTCTTCTCTCTCTCTCCAGCTAGCGACCATATCACGCCTTAATCAAGATAATAATATGGATGTATTGACCGAACCCGCTTGTTATACTGAGCTGGGGAACATTGGTCCCGCTCCAACTTATAATTGTTATAAGACAGAGCAGGAAATAGGGGAATACCATAATTCCTATGCCGCCCAAACGAAGAAAGTGCATATGATGCATCTCCTTCGGGTGTGTTCATTACAAAGAATTGTTTCTCAGTATCCTCTGCATCCTGGGTATTTGATACCGGATCAGGATCCCAGATATGTAATCTGTTACATAGGGCTACAGAAAGGTAGAAAACTAAGAACGGGTGATAAGTTTCATAAGACAGAAAACGGGGCAAATGTTGCAGCCAAGTCTGTTGGTCACTGTCACCCTGTATTACAAATACATTGATTCTGAACAAATGCTATTAGATACCGAACCTGATATACAAAATCATATCAGTCTCTTTATTTATTAAAGAAATGATAAAATTTTGTATTGTTGGATAATGTTTTGAACGTTTCCTATATCAAAAGTTGATCGGTTCAGGCACGTTATCTAAAAGCATTGACGTTTTAAATCAAACTACAGTTCCTAGTATACAGAACACACACAAGAGGAAGAGTTCAGATATGAACGAATCCTTCTTGAGGCATTGTAGACTAGGTCATATCAATGCGACCCGACTGGCTGAAGTTACATTTTAGATGCACATTTAAATCAGTTTGAATTTACATCTTGTGAAACTTGCCAGTCATGTCACAAAGATGAGATGACCATAGCTCTGTTTATTGGAAACAGAGAAAGAGTTAGTAAACTCTTGGGATTGATACATGATGATGTATGTAAGGTCCCCTGCCTACACATGCCAAGGCCGGTTCTTTGTACTTCACTACATTCTCTGATAATCTCTCAAGATTCAGTCATATGTTCCTGTTGAAACATAAGTCCTAACCTTTTGAGATATTCACAGTATATAAGTTAGAAGCAGAGAACCAAAATACGGGTATAAGTATTATGTCCTATGATAAGATCAGGGAAGAGAATACTTGTGCATGACATTCATGGACTATTCTAAAGGAGAATGAGATTCTCTCTCAGTGTTACTCCTCTGAATGCACCACAGCACATCGGTGTATCGGGGCGGAGCAATCGCACCGTATTAGATATGGTGTGCTCTTTGATAAGTACTACTGAGTTACCTATTTCATTTTAGGGTTGTGCACTTGAGAAGCTGCATACCTATTGAATTAAGTTCGAATCAGATCACTGCCTACCACTCCATATAAGATATGGTATGGGAAGAGCCTATCTCTTAAGTAAGTTAAGATTTGGGATTGTCCGGCCTATGTCAAAAGCAAAATCCGGACAAGATCGAGGCAAGGTCAGTTCTGTAGAACTGGAAATGTTCCAGTTATACAAACTGCAACTGATGATTTGACAGAACCAAAGGATTCAATAGTTCCCGACGAAGCTCAGCCTCTCCGCCGATCTGGTAGGGTTTCTCATCCACCTGAGAGATACTTCGGTTTCTCGATGACAGTGGGAGCGAGGATTGCATCATGTGATGATGGCCTAACAAGTTTCGAGCAGGCCATCAAGAGTAGGGGCTCTGTAAGAATGGCTAGGTGCTTAGCGATCTGAGATGGAATCCATATACACCAAAAAAGTATGGACTTTGTTTGCTATATCTGAAGGGTTAAATCCCCATCAGGAGCAAGTATATCTTGAGAAGATTACTTGGTGTAGATGGAAAAGTTGAGACTTTCAAAGCTAGACTTGTTAAAGGTTTTAGTCATCAACCAGGTGTGGATAATGATGAAACCTTTTCTAGGGACTATGCTTAAGTCCATCCAGATCCTACTTGCCATTGCTACATACCATGACTACGATATCTGGTGGTTGGGTGCCATGACTACTTTTCTAAATAATGATTTAGAAGAGAACGTCTATAAGAACACAGCCAGAGGGCTTCGTAAATAGTGGGAGCAGCGGAAACGTGTGCAAGTTGCTTTACATAATAAAGCAGGCATCGCGGAGTTGGAACGTCTGTTTTGATGTGATAGTCAAAGTGTTTGACTTCATCAAGAATAGTAGATGAACCTTGTATATACATAACGGTAGTAGAGAGTAAGGTAGTCATCCTCGTATTGTACGTGGATAACATACTCTTGATAGGAAAAGAGTTTGCTATACTACGATCGGTTGATCTCCTCTTGTCACATGGATTCTCCAATAGGATAAAGGTGATACCTCCTCGATCCTGGGGAGAATCATTAGAAAAGTTCCAGGGTGATAAGGACGATTGAATGTCAGTCGCAGGCATTGTCTTTATCCTTAGTGGAGGGACGGTATGTTGGAAGTGTTCCAAGCTAGATACCGTGGCAAACTAGACGATAAAAGCTGGTAACATCGCTATTAAAGATACTACCAAAGAGGCAGTTTGGGTGTATATTGGTTCATAAGATGAACTAGGTTCCTACCATTGTATGACAATGGAAGTGTGGCTTTGGCCCGAGAACCCTGGTCCCATCAGTGACCCAGACATATTCTGAGGCAGCATCACCTGATCATGGAGATAGTTGATCTCCAGGGTGATCGAGGTTAGGAGAGTAGACTCAGAGGACAACACGGCGGATCCACTCACAAAGCCTTTTTCCCAGAGAGAGACTTATATGGGATGGTTGAGTATGTGATACTGCAACCACTGCTACAGATGGCCCTAGTGCAAGTGGGAGATTGTTAGTTATATGTATGCCCTATAGGCCATTACTGTACATTGGATGTATATTGTAGTGGATGCTGGGACATATATAGGTAGGACTTTCTTGCTCGACATGATAGTACGCTATCTGGTTACTCTTTATCTTAACATGTATACTTTCTGTCTCTCTGTTACATGTTGATAAAGCCCTTAAGATGTGTACTCGACTTCCAGGACTATGATGCAGATCATACTAGTGGGGCCTGGGTAGTCCATGAGTACATCCTTCAATGTTCTTAGTCGTGGGAATATCGAGACGGGGCATCGATATTCCAGAGTAGACTAGCGTATATCTTCTCGACCCATGTGATGGGCGATGGATGATCCCATATCCATTGGTGTTTGACATCAGAGATGGTATGCGGGTGCTCAGTGGAGACTGGGTATACTGAACGGACTCGCCGAGAACTCCCAGATGGTATTATACCTCACATCAGATGGCAGTTCTCTGGTGACACTGGTACAGCTTAGTCTGTTGACCCGAGATCGTTAAAGAGTCTTGTGTGTCTCCCACTGTGCTTTGATTTCCACCCTACAACGGCTTTACTGAGTCGTGCAAACAGGTGGTTTTGGGGTACAGTCCTGATTCACATGGAGGCAATGAGCGGTAGGAGGGGATTCATCTCTCCCGGTATTGGGGGTTGATGTTGCGCTATGCTCGACTGGCCATAACAGGAAATCCCTGGCCAGGGTTGCAGTGATCTACTGGTAAGTGTTATCAGTAGTTTCATGCTATGTTATGGACCTTATATCGGCAAGACTTATTGAGCTACTGGGGTCTGACGTTTACCACTCCTAGGCGAGATATGCGACATATCAGACGAACAGACCGGACTATATGGAAGTGTTACTGGTTGGATTCACAGGAGTGTGAGCGGGATTGCTCGTCGATCTTCTGATCGCTCAATACCCGGGTGGCCGTTACATTTAGCAGACCGCTTGCGGCTTGTGGGTGTTTGATATGATCATCACCTGCTGCCGGCGTATTGACGAGTCTTTAGAGTCCTACACAGAGGTTTCCTGGCTCAAGAGAAACGAAATAGGAGAGCATATGAGATATGTGCGGGACTAAGAATAATGCGTGTATGTGATACTGTATTCTATTCTCGCGATGAATGTATCGATTGGTTGTATGCGATATAACCTAGTTATCGAATCAAGGATTGATTCGATAAGCCGATACATTGGATGTTAGTCGGTTATATGCGATATGACCGGATCGTTAAATCAACTGTTGGTTTAATGATTTAATGCATTATTATATATTTGATATATTACTTTACATTAACTAATATTTGTTCACTTAAAATGGATTTTCTCACTTGATGTGCACATTGTATATGTGATATATTTTTGTGCACTTGATTGTATCATGTTTGATGATACATGCATGTTTGGGTGTATGTTTAGTTTAAACAATGTTTAAGTGAATGGTTAGGGTTTTGTTTATTTACTTATTCATTTATTTATTTATTCATTAATTCATTTTTGGGAAAAAATGAAATGGTGTCTTAGTTTGTTTTGTTGTTGAAGCTTCATGAAGCTTTGAATAAGTCTACCATTTTGTCTTTTGCCTTAACCCTAACCATTCACCTAACCCTAGTTTATTCTCTACACTAAACCATGGTTGAATATATGATAAGTATCATTTTATTTTCTTTTTGAGATATACTTATCATATTCTTTTCTTCTTCTTCTCCTTCTTCAAGATGAAGAAAAGCTTGCTACCATCAATGGTGAAATGAGAAATAGAGTGAGAAATCCAATTCTAAAGTGAACCCACTTTCTATTTCTTCATCCTCTACCACTTGCCAAGTAGTATAGGGTGTTTTCTTCACAAGTTTCATGACTTGGTGAAGTTGGAGCTTGATCTTGAGTTGCCTCGACGTAGATCATCTTCGGCATCGAAGTCAACGACCTAGCCCGATCATTTCTCCGACGAAACCATCGCCAGAGTCCGGATTCCGATTGGTACAGCGGAGGGACGTCATCATGGAGCCAAGAAAGTAGAGGACCGGATCTACAAAGGTTGTAGTCACTTTCCTTTAGCAATAAAGTCGTTTACTTGCTTGCATCACCTTATCATCTAGTTAACGATCCGTATTAGGGTTTGTAGGCACATGAAAAAATTTGAATTGGGCATGTTTGATCTGTTGTGAGACCTCATTAGTGTGCCTAGGAACCCTACAATCCCAAGCATTCGCAAGGGAATATCTTCTACCTAACCGAGGAACAAAAGATGTTTTGTTTCTCAACATGCCACCTTTGTGAAAAGGAATTTCTTGTGAAGACATTAGTGGTCATGAGGTAGAACTGGAAAGAGTTCCAGCTATACAAAGTGCAGCAGATGATTTGGTAGAACCAAAGGATTCAATAGATTCCAACGAACCTCAGCCTCTCCACCGATCTAGTAGGGTTCCTCACCCACCTGAGAGATACTTCGGTTTTCTCTATAACAGTGGGAGCGAGGATTGCATCATGAGATGATGACACAACTATTTTCGAGCTGGCCATCAGGAGTGGGACTCTGTAAGATGTTAGTTATATGTATGCCCTAGAGGCCATTACTGTACATACGATTTATATTGTAGTGGATGCTTGGACATATACAGGGAGGACATTCTTGCTCGACATGATAGTACGTTATCTGGTTGCACTTTATCTTAACATGTAATCTGATTGTCTTTATGTTACATGTTGATAAAACCCTTAGGCTGAGTACTTGACTACAAGAACTATGATGCGGATCATACTAGTGAGGACAGTATAGTCGCCAAGTATATCCTTCAAATGTTCCTAGTCGTGGGAGTACCGAGACAGGGCATCGATACTCAAGAGTAGACTAGCGTATGCGCTTCTTAACCCATATGATGGGCGATGGATGATCTTATTGTTGGAGATAGTGCCCTCAGAGTCAATTATTGGATCACAGGCACGTGATTGCAATGATTGAGGGAGGACCTATCCCGGTATGACAGTCTTACTCGAGTTGATAGTATGCTATCTGGTTTACCTTTATTATCGTGTACTGCTTTAGGTGACCTGACAGGTCACTATTGCACGTTGATAGAGCCCCTAGGATTCTTGCTTGGCTGCCAGCAGTATGAGGGCGATCATATAAGTGAGAGCTGGAGTCTACAAGCATATCCTTAAAAGGTCCCTAGTCGTGGGAGTTTCGAGACAGGGCATCGATTCTCCATAGTAGACTAGTGTATACAGTCGAGACCCCGACGAGGGGCGGTGGCCGGTCTCACAAGCCACTGGTGTCAGTTGGTTCACCTAAGATGTATACAAGTGCTCATTGGGTTATGAGTACACCGGACAGGACTCGCCGGGAACATGCTAGTTGGTCTTATACCTGACGTCAGATAGCAGTTCCCAGGTGACATGTGTACAGGTTAGTTCATCGACCTGGGGATCGTCATTTGTCTCGTGTGAGTTCCCACTGTGCTTTGATTACTACCCTACCACGGCTCAAAGGAGTCGTGCAAACAGGTTTTAGTTGGGTACAGTCCCGAGCCACATGGAGGCAGTGAGCGGATCTTCGGGGGTTTCGTCTCTCCCGGTATTGGGGGTGAGGTCGTGCTGTGTCTAGGAGAGCCATTACACGAAGTCATTGGCCAAGGCAGGAGATTTACTGGTAGGTATTCTAGTAGTATCTCAGGGTGTTCTGGGCTACACTCCGACACGACTTGTACCGCTTTTGGGGGTCTGACTTTTACCCACCCCCTAGGCCCGACATGCGATACTCATAGACGAACGGACCGGACTGTACGGATATTGTCACTGACAGGCTCAGTAGGGTGTCAGGATGAGTTCGCTCATCGACGTCCCTTTTGGTCAATAGCTGGTGGCCCGTTACGTATTGGCTTATACCTCTGACGAGCTAGTGGTTAAATCCACAGCCATAGTATTGACGAGTCTTTAGAGTCCACCACACTTTCAGTTACTCAAGCTTTCGGGCGAAACGCTGTAGAGGCCGTATGGAGATATAGCAGGGTTCGATCAGATACGTGCGGTATTGTACGGATCGTAATCGGACGGTTTTTACTAGCTGGCTTTGGCTTAAGCCGGATCCTAGTATTAGACGGTGTAGATTTTGTCTCATTGCATTTGTATCCGGTCGGAATACAGATGCGGGTGTGTATGCACAGTATCGGGGTTTTCCTGTAATTTATTACGGGACCAGTTTTCTGGAGTTGCCAGTTTGCATTCCGTTCCGGCCGGTTTTATCTTTTTCCTTCCCGGTCGGACTTTTCGTTGGAGGGTGTTAATTGCAAGTTTGCAATTAACATTTTGTGGAGGGGGTTTATTGCATATGTTTTTGATTTGATAAGCATCTTTGCTTTTCAACCATGATGATGCATTAATTTTTGACATGAATGAGTATGGGTTTAGTGGTGGGGCCGGCCACTGTTTGAGTGGAAATTGGATATGGCCGGCCACTGTTTGAAGTATGGAGTGTGTATTGTTTAATTGTGTGGATTAATTTCTTTTAGTAAGGAATGAATTATATATGTGTGTGCTGGATTGGTTTTTTGATGGTTTTGATAAATTAATATATATATATTCTTTTGGTTGCATTGTGCTGGTAGAGCTTGCTTCATTCCAATTTTCCAGAGAGCACAATTAGGCTGGCCGAGCTCTTTTCCTCACATGCTCCATTTTTCTTCAAGCCTTCATGAAAAATCCTTGTGAAAAATTCCTCCATCATGGCAACTATCCTAAACCCCAAAGAGACAACTATACTACACATTCTACAGCAAATCTTGGACGCGTCGGGTAGCCAACTTCGCGTCCGAGTTGCCTCGGTATTGAGGTGGGAGCCCGTAAAAGATACAGGCGATGTGGTGCCCTTCCGGCAAGGAGGCGACGACCGGAGGATCCGCGGGAGATCGGCACGACGAGAAGACCGGAGGACTCGGATCACTCGGTATATCTCTAACCCGTCTGGTAGTTAGCTAGACCTAGTTTAATAGCCCGATCCGGGTGTTTAGTGCGCGGTGGTGCCGGTTTGCAAAGTCCGCAAAATTAAAGTTTATCACCGCTTCCGCATTTGGTCGTCGGATTGACGGCCGGGACGCCGCCGTGCACTTACAGTGGTATCAGAGCCACGCCATTAACTTCGTCTAGCTTCGTTTGATGTGTTTTTCAGTTCCGATCGACCAAAATTCCAAAAACCCAATTTTAGTTCACGACAGTTTTCTGTTGAAATTTTTTGGTGTCTAAAAATTTTTCAGGTTGTATAAAAGTACTGTACAGGAAGTTTTAAGACATCTGGAAAAATTCGACACATTCAGTCGATCAATGTAGCGCGGAACCGCGGCCAACCCCCCCTTGGGCCGCGGTTCCGCTGCACATTGGTTTGTTCACTGTGTCCAACTTTTCCAGTGGGCTTGTGGGCTAATTTTAGGGTTTCTGGAATATTAATTTTGGGCCCAGTATTTCTTGAAGTGCTACAGTATTGCTTGGGGCCCACTTGTTAAAATTTGATCGATCGGATATTTTAAACACATTATTTCACAGTATTTACATTATATCTGCGACCGTGAATGTCACTCGATCGGTAAATCCGGTCTAACTGCTATAGCCCGGTTAGACGGATTTGCGAACGTGACTTTCACGTTGATGTTCTGTGTTTTTGCTGTGATGTTGCGGATCGGTCGTGGGGGATAGCCTGGATGCAATGCTAGTACCGTTTCTGTTGTTTTATGTACATTTGTTATTGCGGGGCGAGCGTCCGACATGTGGACTGCCGTCACTGCCTTTTTGTATTATTCTTTTGGGACACGACCAGGTTGCGGTCGATGTACCCGTTGTATGTATATTTTACTTTCTGTACTAGGATTGCCCCGCGGTGGGGTGCACGGATAGCCGGGTTCTGGAGGGCAACAAGCCCGCATCTCATGGCATTGGGACGGAGGGGGCTTCAGTCTGGAATTGGCGGGCTATTCACCGCACTCGTAGGGGGTATAGGATTTCATTGTACAGGCTATCCACACGACCAGGGGAACGTCGGGTTTCAGTAGTGGCTATGTGAAACCCGGGGATCCTAGATATCTGTATTGTTCTGTGATGCTTTACATTTCTGTGATGTTGCATTTTATTCACGCCTTGAGCGAAATACTATATATTGGTATATATATTAGTAGATGTTGTATATGTTTTTCATCCGCGCTAGTCCAGTCCCCGCTCTGCCGTTAGTTAGCTAACCTAACGGGTGATAACGGGACCCAGTGGCGAATGCGGATGGCATATACGTACGTCAGTATATTTTCGTTCTTTGTGGTGTGATCAATTGATGGGACTGCATTGATTCGGATCAATGCAAGTTAAACAAACCTATTCTGATGTTGTTGGAACACTTTTCAAAAAGCTGTTATTGCAAGGACGTTCACTTTTGTTTTGCATCGTGGTATTCATTTGGAATATCCTGCTCCTCAGTCGACGAGGCAAGGGCCGAGATCCCTTCACCGGGAGTGACCCCTTGGACAGAAGTTTGCGTCAGGGCATTAACTTCACTATAGCCGATTACTTTTGCTTTGCACCGTGGTATTCAGTTGGAATATCCTGCACCCCATTCTATAGGGAAAGAGCCGAGATCCCTTCACCGGGAGTGACCTCTTTAGTAAAGGTTTTCGTCACTATATTTTCTAAAAAGCTATCCGTTCCTTCAACGATATCAAGTTCATTACGTTAAAGGTTTTCGCCAGAAACCATTCGTAGCCCTCCGTCGTTTCAGACGGGTAGCACGTAGTATTCATGCTATGTTTGTTGCCCTTCGTCAAGGCATAGTGCATGGTAGCTGCTTGTTGCTTTTCTGCTACATAGATAGATGTGTTGGTTTGGGACAGTCGTATAGCCTTGTTGACCTTCGTCAAGGGCTTGTACGGGTGGGTTCAAATTAACCTGGACAATGACGGGTGGAACTTGACATGTGACTTATGATTTGTTGACCTTCGTCAAGGTCATAAGAGCATGGGGCAGAAATCACATCGGGAGTTTCAAAAGTACTGAAACTTGCCAGATATGCGCATACCTTCTGGAGTATGATGACGTGAGCGGATTCCGTCACGTTATCATGCGATGAGAGTTGGATCCCGATTCCCACTGATGAGTTAGTTTACTCCTCGGGTGACCCCGACTAATTCTTCTTTCAGGTTTGGAGGAGAATTTGAGGTACAGTGGGAGGTTTCCAGATTAGATAAAGTGATAACCATTCTGATCTAGGTTAGAGTGCACGCTGAGTGTTTCTTTTCTCTCTCTCTCTGGCAGCGACCATTGACCCGACCCTAAGACTATGACTCAGTGACCAAGTTGACCGAACCTTCTTAACACTGGCTTTTGGATTGTCAGAGTTGCAGACCTCATTGCCACTCCTACTTTTACCCTTTTCTCCAGGACACCCCGTATTACTACGAACGTCCACTTCCATTGGACAAAACCATCGTATGGTTAGATACGAACTCGAAGGAATTCGAGGATGGTTTCCGGTTCTGGAGAAAACGAATAGGACTATTCAGTTGTCTTTTCCTTTTACCTTCTCTCAGGTTGCGAGTACTCCTTGGTTTAGGAGATAGTACACCTATTATGCAAATTGGATAGTCTTCTTCCAAACTTTAGGCTGGTGCCGAACGGTAGGGAATGAAGAAAACCAATTAGCATAACGATGGTGTGCAGAAGGTATTAAGTTCAGACAAAATAAAGGGATTAGTAAGAGGGCAAAGTAAATTGCGACTGATATTCACGACCAAACCAAGTATTTCTTCGCCAATCCTAAATCACCTTTGTATTTCTCCAGGACACTCCGTATCACTACGTAGATCCACAATTTATTGGATACTCCATCGTATGGTTATATACGAACTCGAAAGGAACTTGTTCCAGTTCGGGGATGGATTCTGGTTCAGGAGAAATAGGAATAAAGTTTATTCAGGTGTCTTTTATCCTCACCTTCTCTCGCATTGCGAGTGTTCCTAGGATTGGGACAGTACACCCATTATGCTTATTGGATAGTCTTCTTCCAAACCATAGGCTGGTGCCGAACGGTAGGGAAGGAAGAAAACCATTTGGCCTAAGGGGTGTGCAGAAGGTAATGACTAAAGACATATAAAGGGATTTGGAGAGGTGGCAAAGAATTATACGGTTATAGTTGTGAATCTGGATAATGGTAGAGGCATTACTAAGAATACCAGGATACCCCATCGAAACATTTCAATGTTTCAGTTCAACTGTGTACTGTTAAAAGAAAACTGATTTCCCGATTGGACACTTGCTCCAGGGTATGTATTTACCAGGTTTGATTCTCATATCTGTATGGTTTTACAGATGATGAGTGGGAGTAAGTTATTGGGAATTGGGTGATCATCCTCATTATATAGGGATTCGTTGTAATCGGTGATATTTGAGGAGATCACCTGGGCTGTTTGCCAGTCGGCAAATATTTGGTTTTGAATATCCGCTGTTGTGCACCAATTTCAAATTGATATATCTGTACGTCTATTTTCGTAGAGTGAGATATACCTTTTGATATTATGTCGATGACATTTACCTATATCAGTGGATGGTTAGGTAAGGAGCATTAAACAGCGGTGTAATTCTTCTTAACCATAAGTACAGTTTTCAACCTACGACACACAGTGAAAGAGTTGTTAGACTCAGCGGACTTATACAGAGTATTGTATGTTGTCCAGTATCCATTAGAACAGAGGGGTTGGTCCTCATACTATATTCTGTTTACTTTTAACTTCTCTAGTTCTTAGACGTGTGTTTCGTAGAAACACAGGGTCTAAGTTTTGAGGAGTTATAGGTATTTGAATAAAGTAGAGAACCAGGTATTGCAAGTATCGGGATTCTTCAAAGTGATCGAAGATGTAGATACTTGTGTATGGTATTCAGTTGATAGTAATGATAAAGAGAAATTGCTTCTCTTTCAGGTTACTCATAATTGGAAGCATTCCTAAGTTGAGTAACGCTGATCGGCCTCTCTCCATTTAGTTGACATGCACTGGAGACAGCTGCATGATTTGAATCTGGTTAAATTAAATCAGTGCCTCTGGTTCTATATTGGATGTAGAACAGTTCATATCTTAACGTTGTTAAGGTACAGGGAGTTGTCCGGCTTATGATTAAAACTAGACACTGGACAACTCAAGGCACGTTTCTGTAATGGCTATTTGTGGGTTGACCCAGGCTATGACGAGGGTTGACTTTCTACCATCTGGCAGATCAATAGAAATATTGTTCTAGACTCGCCACAGTTTTATTAAAAATGGATTTTTTCAAAAACAGTAGTGGGAGTATGGTAGAACTGGAAGTGATTCCAGAACCGCAAACGATTACCGAAGATTTGATAAGGAACCTAAAGATTCAATCTGATTTGACATTCCATTGGCCACTCCGCAGATAAGGTGGGTAACTTCAGGCACCCGAGAGGTACTCCGGTAGCCTCAAGGACGGTGACAGGGAAGTTCTTGTTTACCCACACTTGCCATTGTTGTTGTTCCAGACTGCGAGACCCGGCAGGAGGATGAGTATAGCGTCGTTCTAAACTAGCTTTAGAAGTGGACGTCTATATGACTCTGCCAGAGGGTTGTCATAATCAGTGGGAGCAGCGGAAGCATTGGTGGATATCAGGCTTATGTCTATTTATAGACTAAAGCAGATATAGCGGAGATAGATCATCTATTTCTGATGTGACAGTCATAGGTTTGACGTCATCAGAATAGGGGATGGATCTGTTGAGAAGGTAGTAGGAAGTGATATTCCTATACTACGATCGGTTATTCTTTGGTCGTCACACAGTGGTTTCTCCACAAGGGACTTGGACGTTATATCAGACATACTGGTTACTAGATCTATGGTTTTAGATCTAGATTTGGGTGGTTTCCCAATCAGGGTACTTTGACAGCATTCTAAGAGTATTTAGAATGGATGACTCCTGGCATGGTAGTGTACCTGCAGGTAATGGAGTCACCCTCTCTAAAGATGTCTTATAGACTAAAGTAGAGAGGGATATGCATGATTGGCAGATCACTTGCTTAGGCAATTGAGTCAATCATGAGATGTCAAGTACCACACCAGATGTTGTTCTTGCACTAGATGCGATAAGTTGATATTGATCCAATCCTGGAGAAACAGTCGGAAGCAGTTTTAGAACATAAGTGGATGTTCTAGGGATATGATAACGACAGCCTCATTTGGGAGACAGTTTTCATTCCAGGCTTCCAAGGTGACCTGGACGACAAGGAGGTTGTCAGAGTTATATTTTTCCTTCCGATGAGGGGCAGTATTTTGGACAGGTGATCCAAGGCAATACTGAGGGAGGCTTGGCGCAGGATACTGATTAAGTTCAGTTGACGATACAGTCTAAGAAGTTTGGATTTGGAGTTCATTTATGAGCTAAGTCCCATCAGACATCCAGACATTCTAAGACAGGTATTGCTCATTTCGGGAGATGGCTTTCTCCGCGAACTTGAGATATAGAGAGACATAGAAAGAAACATCAGAGCGGATCCACTCACTGAGGCTATTCCTCGAACGCAATAGTTTCGCAAACATGCTTTGTGAGACTGACTAGTAGAGGAGTTGGGTGTTCGGTATCACACGGGCTGTGAGTATGCGACATCGCAATAATTAGCCTTGAGTGCAAGTGGGAGATTGTTGGAGATAGTGCCCTCAGAGTCAATTATTGGATCACAGGCACGTGATTGCAATGATTGAGGGAGGACCTATCCCGGTATGACAGTCTTACTCGAGTTGATAGTATGCTATCTGGTTTACCTTTATCATCGTGTACTGCTTTAGGTGACCTGACAGGTCACTATTGCACGTTGATAGAGCCCCTAGGATTCTTGCTTGGCTGCCAGCAGTATGAGGGCGATCATATAAGTAAGAGCTGGAGTCTACAAGCATATCCTTAAAAGGTCCCTAGTCGTGGGAGTTTCGAGACAGGGCATCGATTCTCCAGAGTAGACTAGTGTATACAGTCGAGACCCCGACGAGGGGCGGTGGCCGGTCTCACAAGCCACTGGTGTCAGTTGGTTCACCTAAGATGTATACAGGTGCTCATTGGGTTATGAGTACACCGGACAGGACTCGCCGGGAACATGCTAGTTGGTCTTATACCTGACGTCAGATAGCAGTTCCCAGGTGACATGTGTACAGGTTAGTTCATCGACCTGGGGATCGTCATTTGTCTCGTGTGAGTTCCCACTGTGCTTTGATTACTACCCTACCACGGCTCAAAGGAGTCGTGCAAACAGGTTTTAGTTGGGTACAGTCCCGAGCCACATGGAGGCAGTGAGCGGATCTTCGGGGGTTTCGTCTCTCCCGGTATTGGGGGTGAGGTCGTGCTGTGTCTAGGAGAGCCATTACACGAAGTCCTTGGCCAAGGCAGGAGATTTACTGGTAGGTATTCCAGTAGTATCTCAGGGTGTTCTGGGCTACACTCCGACACGACTTGTACCGCTTTTGGGGGTCTGACTTTTACCCACCCCCTAGGCCCGACATGCGATACTCATAGACGAACGGACCGGACTGTACGGATATTGTCACTGACAGGCTCAGTAGGGTGTCAGGATGAGTTCGCTCATCGACGTCCCTTTTGGTCAATAGCTGGTGGCCCGTTACGTATTGGCTTATACCTCTGACGAGCTAGTGGTTAAATCCACAGCCATAGTATTGACGAGTCTTTAGAGTCCACCACACTTTCAGTTACTCAAGATTTCGGGCGAAACGCTGTAGAGGCCGTATGGAGATATAGCAGGGTTCGATCAGATACGTGCGGTATTGCACGGATCGTAATCGGACGGTTTTTACTAGCTGGCTTTGGCTTAAGCCGGATCTGTTGGAGATAGTGCCCTCAGAGTCAATTATTAGGTCACAGGTACGTGATTGTAATGATTGAGGGAGGACCTATCCCGGTAGGACAGTCTTACTCGAGATGATAGTATGCTATCTGGTTTACCTTTATCATCGTGTACTGTTTTAGGTGACCTGACACGTCGCTATTACACGTTGATAGAGCCCCTAGGATTCTTGCTTGACCACTAGCAGTATGAGGGCGATCATATAAGTGGGAGCTGGGGGTCTACAAGCATATCCTTAAAAGGTCCCTAGTCGTGGGAGTTTCGAGACCGGGCATCGATACTCCATTAGTAGACTAGTGTATACAGTCGAGACCCCGACGAGGGGCGGTGGCCGGTCTCACAAGCCACTGGTGTCAGTAGGATCACCTAAGATGTATACAGGTGCTCATTGGGTTATGAGTACACCGGACAGGACTCGCCGGGAACATGCTAGTTGGTCATATACCAGACGTCAGATGGCAGTTCCCTGGTGACATGTGTGCAGGTTAGTTCATCGACCTGGGGATCGTCATTTGTCTCGTGTAAGTTCCCACTGTACTTTGATTACTACCCTACCACGGCTCAAAGGAGTCGTGCAAACAGGTTTTAGTTGGGTACAGTCCCGAGCCACATGGAGGCAGTGAGCGTATCTTCAGGGGTTCGTCTCTCCCGGTATTGGGGGTGAGGTCGTGCTGTGTCTAGGAGAGCCATTACACAAAGTCCTTGGCCAAGGCAAGGAGATTTACTGGTAGGTATTCCAGTAGTATCTCAGGGTGTTCTGGGCTACACTCCGACACGACTTGTACCGCTTTTGGGGGTCTGACTTTTACCAACCCCCTAGGCCCGCCATGCGATACTCATAGACGAACGGACCGGACTGCACGGATATTGTCACTGACAGGCTCAGTAGGGTGTCAGGATGAGTTTACTCATCGACGTCCCTTTTGGTCAATAGCTGGTGGCCCGTCACGTATTGGCTTATACCTCTGACGTGCTAGTGGTTAAATCCACAGCCATAGTATTGACGAGTCTTTAGAGTCCACCACACTTCAAGTTACTCAAGCTTTCGGGCGAAACGCTGTAGAGGCCGTATGGAGATATGGCAAGGTCCGATCAGATACGTGCGGTATTGCACGGATCAGGATCGGACAGTTTGTACTAGTGGCCGTATGGTTATATGGCAGGGTTCGATCAGATATGTGCGGTATTGCACGGATCAGGATCGAACGGTTTTAACTAGCCGGCTTTGGCTTAAGCCGGTCCTAGTTTAGTACAGTGTAGATTTTGTCTCATTGCATTTGTATCCGTACGGAATACAGATGCGGGTGTGTATGCACAGTATGGGGGTTTTTTTCCTGTAATTTATTACGGGACCAGTTTTCTGGAGTTGCCAGTTTGCATTCCGTTCCGGCCGGTTTTCCTTTGTTCTTTCCCGGCCGGACTTTTCTGATGGAGGCGGTTATTTGCAGTTTTGTAAATAACACTTTGAGGAGGACTTCTTTGCATAAGGCGTGATATGATAAGCATCTTTGCTTTTCATGCATTTATGAGATTAGATGAGATTAGAAATGAAGTGAGGTTTGATGTTAGTTTTGTGATGATTATGTTTTATGATGTGGTCACCACTTTTGTTTCCTACACTCACCTCCCTCTTGCTATCATATTGTTTTTTGCTCCACCATTTTTGATACTCACTTGATGAGAGGTTTTTTGTTCATGGTTGAGAAAAAGAAAGAGAGAAAGAAAAGAGAAGAAGAGAGTTTCATCTTCATCCTTGAGAGTGTTTCATTTGATTGATCTCATTTCATGTTAAGAAAAATGCAAGCACCATTTTTCTTGTCTTGTTTCCTCCATCATCCACAAATGGCAACCAAACCCCAAAAGAGACTATGATTCTACACTACACTTCCTACAGCATATCTTGTGCATGTCGAGTAGCCGGCTTCATGCGCGAGTTGCCTCGGTATTGAGGTGGGAGCCCGTAAAAGTACCCGGCTTCGTGGTGCCCTTTCCGACGAAGAAGAGACGGACGGAGATCCCGCGAGGAGATCGGAGTGGAGATGAAGACCGGAGGACTCGGATCGATGGTATACTTCTCTACCCCCTCTCTAGATAGCTTAGACTAGTTTAATGGCACGATCCGGTTTTAGTGCGCGGTGGTGCCGTTTTGCCAAGTCCGCAAAAACAAAAGTTTACCACCGTTTCCGCGTTTGGCCGTCGGATTGACGGCCGGGGCGCCGCCGTGCACTTACAGTGGTATCAGAGCCTCGCCATTAACATAGTCTAGCTTGGTGTAATGTGTTTTTCTGTTTCGATCGATCGAATGTTCCAAAACTGCATTTTAGTTCGCATCAGTTTCTGTTGAAAATTTTTGGTCTCGAAAAATTTTTCAGGTTGTAAAATATTGATGTACAAGAAAATCTAAGAGTTCTGTAAAAATTTGACGATGTAACTCCACAGTGGGAGCGCGGAAGCGCCGCGAAAACCCCATTTGTGCGGCCCTTCCGCCGCGCACTATTCACATCACATCACCAAATTTTTTCAGAAGCCTTATGGGCTTATAATATGGGTTTTGGAATATTAAAATTGGGCCCAGGATTTCTGTTAGTGCTACAGTTTTGATTGGGGGCCCACTTGTTAATTTTTGATCGATCGGATATTTCAAACACATTTTTTCACAGTATTTACATTATATCTGCGACCGTGAATGTCACTCGATCGGTAAATCCAGTCTAACTGCTATAGCCCGGTTAGACGGATTTGCGAACGTGACTTTCACGTTGATTTTCTATGTTTATGCTGTGTTGTTGCGGATCGGTCGTGGGGGATAGCCTGGATGCAATACTAGTACTGTGCTGTTGTATTATCTACATTTGTTGTTGCGGGGCGAGCGTCCGACATGTGGACTGCCGTCACTGCCTGTTTGTATTATTATTTTGGGGCACGACCTGGTTGCGGTCGATGTACCCGTTGTATGTATATTTTACTTTCTGTACTAGGATTACCCCGCGGTGGGGTGCACGGATAGCCGGGTTCTGGAGGGCAACAAGCCCGCATCTCATGGCATTGGGACGGAAGGGGCTTCACTCTGGGATTGGCGGGCTATTCGCCGCACTCGTAGGGGGTACAGGCTGACCCAGGAGGGGTGCCCAAGTTGCCGGATTCCGTAGAGTGCAGGGTGGTCCATTCACGGAGCTGAAGGGGGCTGCCTCGCTTCAGGTTTTGGCGGGTGACTTGCCGCGCCCGTAGGGGTCTAGGATTTCATTGCGCAGGCTATCCACACGACCAGGGGAACGTCGGGTTTCAGTAGTGGCTCTGTGAAACCCGGGGATCCCAGATATCTGTATTGTTTCTGTGATGCTGTTCATTCTCTGTGATGTTGCATTTCTTTCACGCCTTGAGCGAAATATAATATATTGGTATATATATTAGTAGATGTTGTATATGTTTTTCATCCGCGCTAGTCCAGTCCCCGCTCTGCCGTTAGTTAGCTAACCTAACGGGTGATGACGGGACCCAGTGGCGAATGCGGATGGCATATACGTACGTCAGTATATTTTCGTTCTTTGTGGTGTGATTAATTGATGGGACTGCATTGATTCGGATCAATGCAAGTTAAAAACAAACCTAATCTGATGTTGTTGGAACACTTTTTCAAAAAGCTGTTATTGCAAGGACGTTTACTTTGGTTTTGCATCGTGGTATTCATTGGAATATCCTGCTCCTCAGTCGACGAGGCAAGGGCCGAGATCCCTTCACCGGGAGTGACCCCTTGGACAAAAAGTTTGCGTCAGGGCAATGACTTCACTATAGCCGATTACTTTTGCTTTGCACCGTGGTATTCATTTGGAATATCCTGCACCCCATTCTACGGGGAAAGAGCCGAGATCCCTTCACCGGGAGTGACCCCTTTAGCAACGGTTTTCGTCACTATATTTTCAAAAAGCTATCCGTTTCTTCAACGATATCAAGTTCATTACGTTAAAGGTTTTCGCCAGAAACCATTCGTAGCCCTCCGTCGTTTCAGACGGGTAGCACGTAGTATTCATGCTATGTTTGTTGACCTTCGTCAAGGCATAGTGTATGGTAGCTGCTTGTTACCTTTCTGCTGCATAGATAGATGCGTTGGTTTGGGACAGTCGTATAGCCTTGTTGACCTTCGTCAAGGGCTTGTACGGGTGGATTCAGATTAACCCTGGATAATGACGGGTAGAACTTGACATGTGACTTATGATTTGTTGACCTTCGTCAAGGTCATAAGAGCATGGGGCAGAAATCACATCGGGAGTTTCAAAAGTACTGAAACTTGCCAGATATGCGCATACCTTTTGGAGTGTGATACCGTGAGCGGATTCCGTCACGTTGTCATGCGATGAGAGTTGGATCCCGATTCCCACTGATGAGTTAGTTTACTCCTCGGGTGACCCCGACTAATTCTTCTTTCAGGTTTGGAGGAGAATTTGAGGTACAGTGGGAGGTTTCCAGATTAGATAAATTGGTAACCATTCTGATCTAGGTTAGAGTGCACGCTGAGTGTTTCTTTTCTCTCTCTCTCTTTGGCAGCGACCATTGACCCGACCCTAGACTATGACTCAGTGACCAAGTTGACCGAACCTACTTAACACTGGCTTTTGAATTGTCTGAGTTGCGAACCTCATTGCCACTCCTACTTTTACCCTTTTCTCCAGGACACCCCGTATTACTACGAACGTCCACTTCCATTGGACAAAACCATCGTATGGTTAGATACGAACTCGAAGGAATTCGAGGATGGTTTCTGGTTCTGGAGAAAACGGATAGGATTATTCAGTTGTCTTTTCTTTTCACCCTCTCTCAGGTTGCGACTACTCCTTGGTTTAGGAGTAGTACACCTATTGCGCAAATTGGATAGTCTTCTTCCAAACCATAGGCTGGTGCCGACCGGTAGGGAATGAAGAAAGCCAATTAGCCTAAACGGTGTACAGAAGGTATTAAGTTCAGACAAAGCAAGGGATTAGTAAGAGGGCAAAGTAAATTGCGACTGCTATTCACGACCGAACCAAGTATTTCTTCGCCAATCCTAAATCACCTTTGTATTTCTCCAGGACACTCCGTATCACTACGAAGATCCCATTTTATTGGATAATCCATCGTATGGTTATATAGGAACTCGAAAGGAACTTGTTCCAGTTCGGGGATGGATCCTGGTTCAGGAGAAATAGGAATAAAGTACATTCAGATGTCTTTTATCTTCACCTTCTCTCGCGTTGCGAGTGCTCCTAGGATTAGGACAGTACACCCTTTATGCTTTTTGGATAGTCTTCTTCCAAACCATAGGCTGGTGCCGAACGGTAGGGAAGGAAGAAAACCAATTGGCCTAAAGGGGTGTGCAGAAGGTAAAGACTAAAGACATATGAAGGGATATGGAGAGGTGGCAAAGAATTATACGGTTATAGTTGTGAATCTGGATGATGGAAGAGGCATTACTAGGAATACCAGGATACCCCATCGAAACATTTCAATGTTTCAGTTCAACTGTGTACTGTTAATGGAAAACTGATTTCCCGATTAGATACTTGCTCCAGGGTATGTATTTACCAGGTTTGATTCTCACATCTGTATGGTTTTACAGATGATGAGTGGGAGTAGGTTATTGGGAATTGGGTGATCATCCTCATTATATCGGGATTCGTTGTAATCGGTGATATTTGAGGAGATCACCTGGGCTGTTTGCCGGTCGGCAAATATTTGGTTTTGAATATCCGCTGTTATGCACCAATTTCAAATTGATATATCTGTACGTCTATTTTCATAGAGTGAGATATACCTTTCTGAAATTATGTCTACGACCTTTACCTATATCAGTGGATGGTTAGGTAAGGAGCATTAAACAGCGGTGTAATTCTTCTTAACCATAAGTACAGTTTTCAACCTACGACACACAGTGAATGAGTTATTAGACTCAAGGGACTTATACAGAGTATTGTATGTTGTCCAGGGTCCATCAGGACAGAGGGGTTGGTCCTCGTACTATATTCGGTTTACTTATGACTTCTCTAGTTTTTAGACAGGTGTTTCGTGGAAACACAGGGTCCGAATTTGGAGAAGTTATTGGTATTTGAATAGAGTAGAGAACCAGGTATAGCAAGTATCGGGATTCTTCAAAGAGATCGAAGATGTAGATACTTGTGTATGGTATTCAGTTGATAGTAATGATTAAGAGATCTTGCTTCTCTTTCAGGTTACTCATAATTGGAAGTATTCCTAAGTTGAGTAACGCTGATCGGCCTCCTTCCATTTAGTTGACATGCACTGGGGATAGCTGCATGATTTGAATCTGGTTAAATTAAATCAGTGCCTCTGTTTCTATATTGGATATAGTACAGTTCATATCTTAACATTGTTAAGGTACGGGGAGTTGTCTGGCTTATGCTTAAAACCAGACACTGGACAACTCAAGGCACGTTTCTGTAATGGCTGTTTGTGGGTTGACCCAGGCTATGACGCGGGTTGATTTTCTACCATCTGGATGAACAATAGCAATATTGTTCTAGACTCGCCACAGTTTTATTAAAAATGGATTTTTCAGAAAACAGTAGTGGGAGTATGGTAGAACTGGAAGTGATTCCAGAACCACAAACGATTACTGAAGATTTGATAAGGAACCTAAAGATTCAATCTGGATTGACATTCCATTGGCCACTCCGCAGATAAGGTGGGTAACTTCAGGCACCTGAGAGGTACTCCGGTAGCCTCAAGGACGGTGACAGGGAAGTTCTTGTTTACCCACAATTGCCATTGCTGTTGTTCCAGGCTGCGAGACCCGGCGGGAGGATGAGTATAGCGTCGTTCTAAACTAGTTTTAGAAGTGCACGTGTATATGACTCTGCCAGAGGGTTGTCGTAGTCAGTGGGAGCAGCGGAAGCATTGGTGGACAGGTAGCTTATGTCTATTTATAGACTAAAGCAGATATAGCGGAGATAGATCATCTATTCCTGACGTGACAGTCAAGGGTTTGACTTCATCAGAATAGGGGATGGATCTGTTGAGAATGTAGTAGGGTGTGATATCCTGGTATTTGGATGACATACACAGAGTAGGAAAGGAAACTCCTACACTACGATCGGTTATACTTTGGTCGTCACACAGTGGTTTCTCCACAAAGGAAATGGATTTTATATCTGACATACTGGTTACTGGATCTATGGTTTTAGATCAAGATTTGGGTGGTTTCCCAATCAGGGTACTTGACAGCATTCTAAGAGTATTTAGGATGGACGACTCCTGGCATGGTAGTGTACCTGCAGGTAATGGAGTCGCCCTCTCCAAAGGTGTCTTATAGACTAAAGGGGAGAGGGACGTGCATGATTGGCAGATCACTTGCTTAGGCAATTGAGTCAATCATGAGATGTCAAGTACCACACCAGATGTTGTTCTTGCACTAGATGCAATAAGTTGACATTAATCCAATCCTGGAGAAACGGTCGGAAGCAGTTTTAGAACATAAGTAGATGTTCTAGGGATATGATAACGACAGCCTCATGTGGGAGACAGTTATCATTCCAGGCTTCCAAGGTGACATAGACGACAAGGAGGTTGTCAGAGTTATATTTTACCTTCTGACGAGGGGCAGTATTTTGGACAGGTGGTCCAAGGCAATACTGAGGGTGGCATGGCGCAGGATACTGATTAAGTTCAGTTGACGATACAGTCTAAGAAGTTTGGATTTGGAGTTCATTTATGAGCTAGGTCCCATCAGACATCCAGACATTCTAAGACAGGTATTGCTCATTTCAGGAGATGGTTTTCTCCGCGAACATGAGATATAGAGAGACATAGAAAGAAACTTCTAGGCGGATCCACTCACTGAGGCTATTCCTCGAACGCAAGAGTTTCGCAAACAGGCTTTGTGAGACTGACTAGTAGAGGAGTTGGGTGTTCGGTATCACACGGGCTGTGAGTATGCGACATCGCAATAATTAGCCTTGAGTGCAA
Source organism: Agapanthus africanus (assembly GCA_030015575.1). Lineage (NCBI taxonomy): Eukaryota > Viridiplantae > Streptophyta > Magnoliopsida > Asparagales > Amaryllidaceae > Agapanthus > Agapanthus africanus. The sequence continues at coordinate 412,587,399 of CM057337.1, forward strand.
GTGGGAGATTGTTGGAGATAGTGCCCTCAGAGTCAATTATTAGGTCACAGGTACGTGATTGTAATGATTGAGGGAGGACCTATCCCGGTAGGACAGTCTTACTCGAGATGATAGTATGCTATCTGGTTTACCTTTATCATCGTGTACTGTTTTAGGTGACCTGACACGTCGCTATTACACATTGATAGAGCCCCTAGGATTCTTGCTTGACCACCAGCAGTATGAGGGCGATCATATAAGTGGGAGCTGGGGGTCTACAAGCATATCCTTAAAAGGTCCCTAGTCGTGGGAGTTTCGAGACCGGGCATCGATACTCCATTAGTAGACTAGTGTATACAGTCGAGACCCCGACGAGGGGCGGTGGCCGGTCTCACAAGCCACTGGTGTCAGTAGGATCACCTAAGATGTATACAGGTGCTCATTGGGTTATGAGTACACCGGACAGGACTCGCCGGGAACATGCTAGTTGGTCATATACCAGACGTCAGATGGCAGTTCCCTGGTGACATGTGTGCAGGTTAGTTCATCGACCTGGGGATCGTCATTTGTCTCGTGTGAGTTCCCACTGTACTTTGATTACTACCCTACCACGGCTCAAAGGAGTCGTGCAAACAGGTTTTAGTTGGGTACAGTCCCGAGCCACATGGAGGCAGTGAGCGTATCTTCAGGGGTTCGTCTCTCCCGGTATTGGGGGTGAGGTCGTGCTGTGTCTAGGAGAGCCATTACACAAAGTCCTTGGCCAAGGCAAGGAGATTTACTGGTAGGTATTCCAGTAGTATCTCAGGGTGTTCTGGGCTACACTCCGACACGACTTGTACCGCTTTTGGGGGTCTGACTTTTACCAACCCCCTAGGCCCGCCATGCGATACTCATAGACGAACGGACCGGACTGCACGGATATTGTCACTGACAGGCTCAGTAGGGTGTCAGGATGAGTTTACTCATCGGCATCCCTTTTGGTCAATAGCTGGTGGCCCGTCACGTATTGGCTTATACCTCTGACGTGCTAGTGGTTAAATCCACAGCCATAGTATTGACGAGTCTTTAAAGTCCACCACACTTCAAGTTACTCAAGCTTTCGGGCGAAACGCTGTAGAGGCCGTATGGAGATATGGCAAGGTCCGATCAGATACGTGCGGTATTGCACGGATCAGGATCGGACAGTTTGTACTAGTGGCCGTATGGTTATATGGCAGGGTTCGATCAGATATGTGCGGTATTGCACGGATCAGGATCGAACGGTTTTAACTAGCCGGCTTTGGCTTAAGCCGGTCCTAGTTTAGTACAGTGTAGATTTTGTCTCATTGCATTTGTATCCGGACGGAATACAGATGCGGGTGTGTATGCACAGTATGGGGGTTTTTTCCCTGTAATTTATTACGGGACCAGTTTTCTGGAGTTGCCAGTTTGCATTCCGTTCCGGCCGGTTTTCCTTTGTTCTTTCCCGGCCGGACTTTTCTGATGGAGGGGGTTATTTGCAGTTTTGCAAATAACACTTTGAGGAGGACTTCTTTGCATAAGGCGTGATATGATAAGCATCTTTGCTTTTCATGCATTTATGAGATTAGATGAGATTAGAAATGAAGTGAGGTTTGATGTTAGTTTTGTGATGATTATGTTTTATGATGTGGTCACCACTTTTGTTTCCTACACTCACCTCCCTCTTGCTATCATATTGTTTTTTGCTCCACCATTTTTGATACTCACTTGATGAGAGGTTTTTTGTTCATGGTTGAGAAAAAGAAAGAGAGAAAGAAAAGAGAAGAAGAGAGTTTCATCTTCATCCTTGAGAGTGTTTCATTTGATTGATCTCATTTCATGTTAAGAAAAATGCAAGCACCATTTTTCTTGTCTTGTTTCCTCCATCATCCACAAATGGCAACCAAACCCCAAAAGACACTATGATTCTACACTACACTTCCTACAGCATATCTTGTGCATGTCGAGTAGCCGGCTTCATGCGCGAGTTGCCTCGGTATTGAGGTGGGAGCCCGTAAAAGTACCCGGCTTCGTGGTGCCCTTTCCGACGAAGAAGAGACGGACGGAGATCCCGCGAGGAGATCGGAGTGGAGATGAAGACCGGAGGACTCGGATCGATGGTATACTTCTCTACCCCCTCTCTAGATAGCTTAGACTAGTTTAATGGCACGATCCGGTTTTAGTGCGCGGTGGTGCCGTTTTGCCAAGTCCGCAAAAACAAAAGTTTACCACCGTTTCCGCGTTTGGCCGTCGGATTGACGGCCGGGGCGCCGCCGTGCACTTACAGGATCCTAGTATTAGACGGTGTAGATTTTGTCTCATTGCATTTGTATCCGGTCGGAATACAGATGCGGGTGTGTATGCACAGTATCGGGGTTTTCCTGTAATTTATTACGGGACCAGTTTTCTGGAGTTGCCAGTTTGCATTCCGTTCCGGCCGGTTTTATCTTTTTCCTTCCCGGTCGGACTTTTTGTTGGAGGGTGTTAATTGCAAGTTTGCAATTAACATTTTGTGGAGGGGGTTTATTGCATATGTTTTTGATTTGATAAGCATCTTTGCTTTTCAACCATGATGATGCATTAATTTTTGACATGAATGAGTATGGGTTTAGTGGTGGGGCCGGCCACTGTTTGAGTGGAAATTGGATATGGCCGGCCACTGTTTGAAGTATGGAGTGTGTATTGTTTAATTGTGTGGATTAATTTCTTTTAGTAAGGAATGAATTATATATGTGTGTGCTGGATTGGTTTTTTGATGGTTTTGATAAATTAATATATATATATTCTTTTGGTTGCATTGTGCTGGTAGAGCTTGCTTCATTCCAATTTTACAGAGAGCACAATTAGGCTGGCCGAGCTCTTTTCCTCACATGCTCCATTTTTCTTCAAGCCTTCATGAAAAATCCTTGTGAAAAATTCCTCCATCATGGCAACTATCCTAAACCCCAAAGAGACAACTATACTACACATTCTACAGCAAATCTTGGACGCGTCGGGTAGCCAACTTCGCGTCCGAGTTGCCTCGGTATTGAGGTGGGAGCCCGTAAAAGATACAGGCGATGTGGTGCCCTTCCGGCAAGGAGGCGACGACCGGAGGATCCGCGGGAGATCGGCACGACGACGAGAAGACCGGAGGACTCGGATCACTCGGTATATCTCTAACCCGTCTTGTAGTTAGCTAGACCTAGTTTAATAGCCCGATCCGGGTGTTTAGTGCGCGGTGGTGCCGGTTTGCAAAGTCCGCAAAATTAAAGTTTATCACCGCTTCCGCATTTGGTCGTCGGATTGACGGCCGGGGCGCCGCCGTGCACTTACACTTATATCCATTGGTGTTTGACATCAGAGAAGGTATACGGGTGCTCTGTAGAGACTGGGTACACTGGACGGACTCGCCGAGAACTCCCAGATGGTATTATACCTCACGTCAGATGGCATTTCTCTGGTGACACTAGTACAGAGTAGTCTGTAGACCCGAGATCGTCATAGAGTCTTGTGTGATTCCCACTGTGCTTTGATTTCCATCATACCACGTCCAAGAGGGCATGCAAAAAGGTGGCTCTTGGGTACAGTCATGAATCACATGGAGGCAAAGAGCGATAGGAGGGGATTCGTCTCTCCCGATATAGGGAGTTGATGTTGAGCTGTGTTCGATTGGCTATAACTGGAAATCCCTTGCCAGGGTTGCTGAGATTTACTGGTAAGTGTTATAAGTAGTTTCTCGAACTGTTAGGGACCTCATATCAACACGACTTATCAAGCTACTGGGGTCTGACGTTTACCACCCCTAGGCGAGATATGCGACATATCAGACGAAGAGACCGGACTGTACGGGAGTGTTACTGATTGGATTCGCAGGAGAATGTACAGGCTTGCTTGTTGATCTTCTGATCGCTCAATACCTGGGTGGCTGTTACGTTTAACTGACCGCTTGCAGCTTGTGGGTGTTTGATATGATCATCACCTACTGCCGGCATATTGACGGTTCATTAGAGTCCTACACAGAGGTTTCTTGGCTCAGGCAAAACGGAGTAGGAGCACATATATGATATGTACAGGACCGAGAACAATATATGTATGTGAGACCGTATTAGATTCTCGCAATATGAGATATCGACCGGGTATATATGATATAGCCTGGTCATCGGATCAAGTGTTGATTCGATGAACTGAAACAGATTATATTAGTCGGTTATTTGTAAAATAGCCGGATTATCGGATCAAGTGTTGATTCGATAATTTAATGTATAATTATATATTTGATATATTAAATTACATTAACTAATATAATCTCACTTAAAGATTCTTTTTCTCACTCGAGTAAAACATTGATATATATGTGATATATGTTAATAGTATTATTTTATTTTGTTACAATAAATATTATATATATGATATATAAAATACTTAAAGATTCTTTTTCTCACTAGGGTAAAACATTGATATATATGTGATATATGTTAATAGTATTATTTTATTTTGTTACAATAAATATTATATATATGATATATAATATTGTAACATGATATGGTTATTAATGCAACATGTTTTGTGAAGTTTAATTGAGGTTAGGGTTTGGATTAGGGTTGAGCTTTCATGAAGCTTCTTGAAGCTTTGACTTTGACTTGGATATTTTGTGATATTTTATGATATTTCCTTAACCCAACCCAACCCTTTACCCTAGTTAAATCTCTACATGGATTAAGTCTTCATACTTAACCCATGGTTGCATTTCTAACCTCACTTGACTTTCATTATTCATCACAAAAGAAAAGATCTTCTTCTTCCTTCTTCTTCTTTCATGGAAAAGCTTTCTAGCTTTTTCAAAGGTGATGAAAATGAGTGAGAAATCGAAAACAAATGAGAGCTAAAATTCTACTTCATCATCCTAATCTATCCTAGCCATTTAGATTAGGGTGTTCACTTCTTTTAGTGAGTGAGAGCTTGTGTTAATGAAACTTCAAGGTAGATCATCTTTGTTATGCAAGATCGGAAGCAAGCTTGCATCTTTCTCTTCGTGGAGCCTCTCAAGAGTCCGGAACTTGATGATCGCAGCGAAGGGACCACGACCGGACTACAAAGGTTGTAATCCCAAACTCTTAGATGTTAAAGTGTTTAACATGCTTTGTTTCGCCTAATCTCTAGTCTAAGATCTTGGTTTAGGGTTGTTCGGCACGGCTAAATTTTAAATCGGGCATGGTTGATGCCTTATAGACCCTTGCGCGTGTGCCTAGTAAACCTACAGTGGTATCAGAGCCAAGTTAGAGCTTTAGGCAAAGTTTAAAGTCCGATTGAACTCCGAATACACGATATAACCTAGTTTTTGGAAATTTTTTAAAAATGTTGATTTTTTCATATTAAAAATACTCAAAAAAATCAGTAGGGAAATACAAGAATTACTGTGCAGCACGTGCCTCCAATTCCATTAAAGCGCCGCGGAACCGCGGCCGTAGCATGGCTTACGCGGCGGTTCCGCGGCCAAACTGTAGCAACAAGGTTTGTTTTTGGCACAGTAATATCCGTATGTACTTCCTGATTGTTCTGGGATTTTTTAATTCTACTCAAGTGTTAAGTTTTCTGGGTTGTATTAGGAGCTTGTTGATTCGATCGGAAAGTTTAACTTCGTTTAATTTTTTATCCGGGTAATTTTAGAAACTGTTAAAAAGTTCGAACGGATATCAATAACTCACTTTTCCCCTGTCGGAAAATTTTCAAAAGTTGGATTTTTTCTCGAGTTTTAAACTTTCGGAAAATCATGCAAGTAACGCGGTGGACCCTCTAGAAGAACACAAACCTTAACTCTATTATGTGACCGTCTGGACCTCCTCTGAATCTTAGGGTTTGGGGCAGTACGGCGTTGCCACATGTGAGGCGTTGGCTTGACCCTTCTACAGCTGGAGCATCAGTACTGTGGCATGTGATAGATGCTTTTAAACTCCGCTCAAGTGTTGAGCTTTTTGGGAAATCTTGGGTGTTTGATTATTCGATCGAAAAATTTAACACTGTCTATTTATCTGGAATGTGATACAATATTTGGAATCCACAAGCAGTTGTGAGATAACTAATTTGAATGTTATAAATCTAGCAGTTCAGTCTCAGATGATCGGTTGCCACGGGATTTTGATGCGATCAAAAGTCCGTCGCAATCACGTAGTGTACGTAAATACTCGCCGGGTAAACTTAATAAATAGCCACGCCCCATAGCCCCGACCAAGTGACTGTAGGAGAACCCTGTCGCCAAAAGCATCCATCAGGGAGCTCGCGGCAGCGGTGCTCCGCCTTAGTGCACTTCGTCGACGGCATTCGGGGGTGCGGCTGTCTACTAAAGTTTGCGACGAGCATTCGATCAGGATGTCAGGAATCTTGTTGAATTGCCCGACTTGATATTGAAAAGTGTTTTCGATAATGAGACTAAAATGCGGGGTTTATAATTGTTAGGCATGTGATGTCTAAAGAATTCATTTGGTAAGGCATGCGATGTCTAAGATGGTTGCGGATTCCAACTGTTGTAGTTTTACACTTTCTTTTCTGCGACCGTAAGCGTAGTATGTGGTGTATCTCCGGCTTCGTTGCTATACATCAACGACAATCGGGATACGCATACTTGCTTACGTTGATGATATAAGATATTATGTGTTGCTGTGATATGTTATATTGGATCGTCGCGTTCTGAATAGCCGGGGGTTTTATGTAAGATGAGAGTTTTTCTTTTTCATTCATGTAAAATTCATTTGTATGTAATATTCTTTTATTGGGGCACTTCCGGGTTGAGGATGATATCACCATTGTATATTATTTACTTTTCCGCATTAGGTAGACCCAAGGCGGGGAGCACAAGTAACCGGGTTCTAGGGTCCAGTGGGAGACCATCTCGGGGAGTTGAGACCAAGTCTCCTAACCCTGGAATTAGTAGTGTTGCTTGCCGCTCTCGTAGGGGTCTAGGGATGTGGGTTTGGCTATTCATCGTGACCGTGGAATCCGTGTTTTATACAGGCTCGTACTAAAACACGGACGTCCTAGTATATCCAATATTTCATATATGTTCTTCTGCAGCAATGTTCTGTGATGAGATCACATTGCTGCCTAAGACGAATGTTTATATTATATATATGAGATATATGTTATATTGCAGATTTCGTTTCAAATGTGAAGCTTGTGAAGCATAATTAAAATACGACATCATTAATGAGATTAGTGAAATAAAAGAAACCTAGAGATGTTGTAGAAACTTGTTTAAAAACTGGTAGCTCTAGTTTTTGCTTTGCATAGCGGTGTTCCTTGTAGAACATCCAGCACCTTATTCGATAAGGAAAGAGCCGAGATCCCTTCACCGGGAGTGACCTCTTTGGTGAAACTAGCAGATGCTACAAACTCGGTTTGTCTTTTGATTGCTTCTATAGTTCTTGCTTTGCACGGCGGTATTTGTGAAATATCCTGCACCTTATTCGATGAGGAAAGAGCCGACGATCTCTTCACCGGGAGTGACCTCTTTAGAAAAACTAGAAAAGCCTCAAAAACACTCCATTTAAAATCACTCGATACTACAACGATATCAAGTTCATTACGCAAAGGGTTTTCTTAAAAACCTTTCGTAGCCCTCCGTCATTTCAGATAAATACTAGTTAGTATTCATGCTACGATTGTTGACTATGTTAAGGCGTAGTGTGCGGTAGCTGATTAGTGCTTATCTGTATAAGCATATGATGCGATTGGATTAGGGTAGTCGTGCGACTTTGTTGACTATGTTAAGGGTCGTGCGGGTGGGTTTAATTCAATCGGGAAATGACGGGTTGAACTTGACTAGCACTTATTATTTGTTGACTATGTTAAGATCATATAGTGCTAAGGGTAAAATATTATTGGGAATTTCAAGTGTTGAAATTTGCAATGAGATTGCATACCTTTTATGAGATAGTTGGATCCCGATACTCGCTGCGAATAAGAGTTACTCCTGAGAGAGTTTTACACATTACAATTAGCCGATCAAGTAGGTCTCTAGAAAGGTGTCAACGGGGTTACGCCCGTGGGAAAATGAGCTTTAGTTTAATTAGGTCCATGCGAAAGCACGGAGAACCCCCTCAAAGTACCGGCACTGGCCTGCCTGAAAAATTGGCGAACTTGTAGAGTGTAATTAATCCCGACTAGTCTTTCCTTTTACGGTTTGAAGGAAGATTTGACTAAAACAGTGGGAGCCATCCTGATTAGATAAATTGATAACCAATCTAATCTTGTAAAAAGCGCACGCTGAGTGTTTTCTTCTCTCTCTCTCTCCTGGTTGCGACTATGTCACGCCTTAATCAAGATAATAATACGGATGTATTGACCGAACCCGCTTGTTATACTGCGCTAGGGAACGTTGGTCCCGCTCCAACTTGTAATTGTTATAAGACAGAGCAGGAAATAGGGGATTACCAGAATTCCCGTGCCGCCCAAACGAAGAAAGTGCATGCTGATGCATCTTCTTCGGGTGTGTTCATTATTGGGAACTGTTTCTCAGTATCCTTTACGTCCTGGGTATGAGATACCGGATCAGGATCCCACATATGTAAGATGTTACATGGGCTACAGATAGGTAGAGAACTGAGAACGGGTGATAAATTTCATGAGATAGAAACGGTGCAAGTGTTGCAGCCAAGTCTGTTGGTAGTTATCACACTGTATTACCAGACTACATTGATTCTGAACGAATGTTATTAGATACCGAACCTGATATACAACATCATATCAGTCTCTTTATTAGTAAAGAAGGATATAATTTTGTATTATTGGATAATGTTTTGAACATTTCCTTTATCAAGAGTTGATCAGTTCAGGCACGTTATCTAAAAGCATTGACGTTCTAAATCAAACTACAGTTCTTAACGTACAGAACACATACAAGAGGAAGAGTTCAGAAATGAACGAATCCTTCTTGAGGTATTGTAGGCTAGGTCATATCAATGCGACCCGACTAGTTGAAGTTACATAAAGATGCATATTTAAATTAGTTTGGATTTACATATTGTAAAAACTTTCCAGTCCTGTCACAAAGATAAGATGACCACAGCTCCGTTTATTGGAAACAGAGAAAGAGTTAGTGAACTTTTTGGATTGATACATGCTGATGTATGAAAGTCCCCTGTCTACACATGCCAAGACCGGTTCTTTGTACTTCATTACATTCACTGATTATCTCTCAAGATCCGGACATATGTTCCTGTTGAAACACAAGTCCGGAACTTTTGAGAAATTCAATGAATATAAGTTAGAAGTAGAGAACCAAAAACGGGTAAAAGTATTATGTCCTTTGATGAGATCAAGGAGGAGAATACTTGAGCACGGAATTCATGGACTATTCTAAAGGAGAATGAGATTCTCTCTCAGCCTTACTCCTCCGTATACACCACAGCATGTCGGTGTATCGGGGCGGAGCAATTACACCCTATGTGATATGGTGTTCTCTATGATGAGTACTACTGAGTAGCCTATTTCATTTTGGGAGTTATGCACTTGAGAAGCTGCATACCTATTGAATAGGGTTCCAATCAAATCAGTTGCCTACCATTTCATATGTGATATGGAATGGGAAGAGCACATATCTTAAGTAAGTTAAGATTTGGGGTTGTCCGGCCTATGTCTAAAAGCACAATACGGACAAGCTCGTGGCAAAGTCAGTTCTGTAGAAGTTTGTTGGATATCCCAAGCATTCGTAAGGGAATATCTTCTGCCAAACCGAGGAACAAAACATGTTTTGTTTCTCAACATGCCACCTTTGTGAAAGGGAATTTCTTGTGAAGAAATTAGCGGTCATGAGGTAGAACTGGAAATAGTTCCATCTATACAAACTGCAGCTGATGATTTGGTAGAACCAATGGATTCAATAGTTTCCAACGAACCTCAGCCTCTCCGCCGATCTAGTAGGGTTCCTCACCCAACTGAGAGATACTTCGGTTTTCTCTATGACAGTGGGAGCGAAGAATGCATCATGAGATGATGACCCAACTAGTTTCGAGCAGGCCATCAGGAGTGGGGACTCGGTGAGAATGGCTGGATGCTTAGCGATCTGAGATGGAATCCTTATACACCAACAAAGTATGGACTTTGGTTGCTTTATCTGAAGTGTTAAATCCCCATCAGGAGCAAGTATATCTTGAGAAGATTACTTGGTGTACATGGAAAAGTTGAGACTTTCAAAGCTATGCTTAAAGTCCAACCAGATCCTACATGCCACAGCTATATACCATGACTACGATATCTGGCGGTTGGGTGTTATGACTGCTTTTCTAAATGATGATTTGGAAGAGAGCGTCTATAAGTACACAGCCAGAGGGCTTCGTAGACAGTGGGAGCGGCGGAAACGTGAGCAATCTGTTTTATGTGATAAATCAGGGATCGCGGAGTTGGAACGTCTGTTTTGATGAGATAGTCAAAGAGTTTGACTTCATCAAAATGGTAGATGAACCTTGTATATACAAAAAGATAGTAGATAGTATGGTGGTGATCCTCGTAGAGTACGTGGATGACATACTCTTGATAGGAAAGGAATATCATATGCTACGCTCGGTCAATCTCCGCTTATCACAAGGATTCTCCATATAGGATCAAGGTGATACCTCCTAAATCCTAGGTTTTATATTTATGAGATAGATCTAAATGGATGTTAGGATTCTCACTAGTTGTAGAGAGATGGTATCAAACGATCCTGGGGAGAATTACTGGAAAGATTCCAAGGTGATAAGGATGACTGAATGTCAATCGCAGGCATTGTCTTTACCCTCAGTGGAGGGACGGTATGTTGGAAGAGTTCCAAGCTAGATATCGTGACTTACTAGACGATTAAAGGCAAGATACATCATTACCAAGGATTCTACCAAAGAGGCAGTCTGGATATATTTAAGTTCATGAGATGAACTTCGTTCCTGCCATTGTGTGACAGTAGAGTTGTGGCTTACGCCGAGGAACCCCCGTCCCATCAGAAATCCAGATATAATTCTTAGGCAGTATCACCTGATCATGGAGATGGTTGATCTCTAGGGAGATCGAGGTTAGGAGAGTAGACACAGACAACAGCGCGGATCCACTCACAAAGGCCTTTTTCTAGTAGAGACTTTTATGGGATGGTTGAGTATGAGATATTTCAACAACAGCTAATTGTTGGGTATGCAATACCACAACATATGGCCCTAGTGCAAGTGGGAGATTGTTAGTTATATGTATGCCATAGAGGCCATTACTGTACCTACGATGTATATTATAGTGGATGCTCGGACATATATAGGGAGGACTTTCTTGCTCGACATGATAGTACGCTATCTGGTTGCTCATTATCTTAACATGTACTCTTATTGTCTCTATGTTACATGTTGATAAAGCCCATAAGATAAGTACTTGGCTACCAGGACTATGATGCGGATCATACTAGTGAGGACAGTGTAGTCGCCAAGTACATCCTTCAAATGTTCCTAGTCGTGGGAGTACTGAGACAGGGCATCGATACTCCAGAGTAGACTAGCGTATGCGCTTATTGACCCATATGGTGGGCGATTGATGATCTCATATCCAATGGTGTTTGACATCAGAGAAGGTATACGGGTGCTCAGTAGAGACTGGGTACACTGGATGGACTTGCCGAGAACTCCCAGATGATATTATACCTCACGTCAGATGGCAGTTCTCTGGTGACACTGGTACAGAGTAGTCTGTAGACCCAAGAACGTCATAGAGTCTTGTATGATTCCCACTGTGCTTTTATTTCCATCATACCATGTCTAAGAGGGCATGCAAAAAGGTGGCTTTTGGGTACAGTCCCGAATCATATAGAGGCAATGAGCGATAGGAGGGGATTCGTCTCTCCCGGTATAGGGAGTTGATGTTGCGCTGTGTTCGATTAGCTATAACTGGAAATCCCTGGCCAGGGTTGCTGAGATTTACTGGCAAGTGTTATCAGTAGTTTCTTGAACTGTTATGGACCTCATATCGACACGACTTATCAAGCTACTGGGGTCTGACGTTTACCACCCCTAGGCGAGATATACGACATATCAGACGAAGAGACCGGACTGTACGGGAGTGTTACTGATTGGATTCGCAGGAGAATGTACAGGCTTTCTTGTTGATCTTCTGATATGAAGGTCCCCTGTCTACACATGCCAAGACCGGTTCTTTATACTTCATTACATTCACTGATTGTCTCTCAAGATCCGGATATATGTTCCTGTTGAAACACAAGTCTGGAACTTTTGAGAAATTCAATGAATATAAGTTAGAAGTAGAGAACCAAAATACGGGTATAAGTATTATGTCCTTTGATGAGATCAGGGAGGAGAATACTTAAGCACGGAAATCCTGGACTATTCTAAAGGAGAATGAGATTCTCTCTCAGCATTACTCCTCCGTATACACCATAGCACGATGGTATATCGGGGCGGAGCAATAGCACCCTATGTGATATGGTGTGCTCTATGATGAGTACTACTGAGTTTCCTATTTCCTTTTGGGAGTTATGCACTTGAGAAGCTGCATACCTATTGAATGTGGATTCAATAGTTTCCAACGAACCTCAGTCTCTCCGCCGATCTAGTAGGGTTCCTCACCCACTTGGGAGATACATCGGTTTCTCTATGACAGTGGGAGCGAGGATTGCATCATGAGATGATGACCCAACTAGTTTCGAGCTGGCCATCAAGAGTGGGACGCTGTAAGAATGGATGGATGCTTAGTGATCTGAGATGGAATCCTTATAACACCAACAAAGTATGGACTTTGGTTGCTTTATCTGAAGGGTTAAATCCCCATCTGGAGCAAGTATATCTGGAGAAGATTACTTGGTGTACATGGAAAAGTTGAGACTTTCAAAGCTATGCTTAAGTCCATCTAGATCCTACTTGCCACGGCTGCATACCATGACTACGATATCTGGTGGTTGGGTGTCATGACTGCTTTTCTAAATGATGTTTTAGAAGAGAGCGTCTATAAGTACACAAACAGAGGGCTTCGTAGACAGTGGGAGCAGCGGAAACGTGTGCAAGATATTTTATGTGATAAAGCAGGAATCGCGGAGTTGGAACGTCTGTTTTGATGTGGTAGTCAAAGAGTTTGACTTCATCAAAATGATAGATGAACCTTGTATATACAAAAACGTAGTAGGGAGTATGGTGATGATCCTTGTAGTGTACGTGGATGACATACTCTTATTAGGGAAGGAGTTTCCTATGCTACGTTCGGTCAATCTCCGCTTATTACAAGGATTCTCCATACAGGATCAAAGTGATACCTTCTAAATCCTGGGTTTTGGATCTATGAAATAGATCTTATTGGATATTAGGATACTCACTAGTTGTAGTGAGATGGTATCAATCGATCCTGGGGAGAATCACTGGAAAGGTTCTAGGGTGATAAGGACGACTGAATGTCAGTCGCAGGCATTGTCTTTACCCTGAGTGGAGGGACGATATGTTGGAAGAGTTCAAGGGTACATACCATGACATACTAGACGATTAAAGACAAGATACATCATTACCAAAGAGGCAGTCTGGATATATATAAGTTCATAAGATGAACTTTGTTCCTACCATTGTGTGAGAATGGAGTTGTGGCTTATGCCGAGGAACCCCCGTCCGATCAGAAATCGAGATATAATTCTTAGGCAGTATCACCTGATCATGGAGATGGTTGATCTCTAGGGAGATCGAGATTAGGAGAGTAGACACAGAGGATAACAGCGTGGATCCACTCACAAAGGCCTTTTTCCAAGAAGAGACTTTTATGGGATGGTTGAGTATGAGATACTTCAACCACAGCTAATTGTTGGGTATGTGATACCACAACAGATGGCCCTAGTGCAAGTGGGAGATTGTTAGTTATACGTATGCCCTAGAGGCCATTACTGTACATACGATATATATTGTAGTGGATGCTTGGACATATATAGGGAGGACTTTCTTGCTCGACATGATAGTACGCTATCTGGTTACTCTTTATCTTAACATGTACTCTGATTGTCTCTATGTTACATGTTGATAAAGCCCTTAGGATATGTACTCGACTACTGGGACTATGATGAGATCATACTAGTGGGGCCACGGTGTAAGTCCACGTTACTCACCCCGGTTCTTACGGGGAGGCGAAAACAGCGAAAAACAATAATTTGGCACAAGGCAACATGGACTCAAAAGCAAGGATCTTGGCTAAAATAGAAACTAGCAAACAAGTAGAGGCTTTAACTACTATGCTGTAGAAAATATACCTCACGGAACCGGTCCTTCGGGTCTTCTCTCCGCTGTCCGGCTCGTCCATCCATGCTCCGAGGGTCGATCCGGATCTTGGTCACCTCCGCGGCCTTCTTGAGTCGAAATCGATCCACCCGAGAGTTGTACGCTAAGCTCCACCTCAAGCCGAGGCAACTAGGGCAACGAGATCGCTAATCTAGATGCTCTAGGTTTTGTAGAAGAGAAAGATGGAAGTGTTTGTCTATGTGGATTCTTTTTCTCTCAACACATGAGATCAAAAGAATTATCAAGAGGAGGAAGATGAAGGAGAAACTTTAGCAACCATGGAGCTTTTCTTTTCTTCTCACTTCAAGAGAGAGAATGAGAAGAGAATAATGAAAAAGGTTAACCAAAGAAAATGAACCATGGTTGTAATAATACACCCAAAACCATCATTACTAATCCTATCATGATAAAGTTGATGGCACAAATGACTTGACCATTTTCATAACTCAAGAATTAAAAAGAAAATCAAAGAAGAGTGTAGACCTCTCTTGAAGGTCAATGGTCAACACGGTCAATGGGTCAACAAATTCAAGAGAGGTCTAAGTGGTCAAATGGTCAATGCAATTAGCCATCACAAATCTATCACTAAAAGGATTAGTAAACAATGTCTCCGGCTCATAATGGTTTTGACCAAACGAATTGTCAAAACCCTAATGAGCCTGCTACATTACGGTTTTGGCCGAACCAACTGCCAAAACCCTAATAGGGCACCTCCTCCTTCATCACTCCTCAAAACTGTGCATACACACCCGCATCCGCATTCCGTAGAATGCGAATGCACAGAAGACAAAACAAATCCATCTGTGCAATACTAGGATCTGGCTTAAACCAAAGCCCGCTAGTATTGCCTGCCCGAACAACATACGTACACAAGTGCACGTAAGTGATCGTAGCCCTACCGTAAAACCATACGGCCTCTACATGTTTCGCTCAGTGCAGGGAAACTCTCTGTGTAGGACTCTAAAGACTCAACACTATGCTGGCAGTGGGTTTAACCACAGACCGCAAGCGGCACTAGCTGTACGTAACGGTCCCCAGGTAGATGTCGATAAGAAGGCCGATGAGGTAAACCCATCCGAACTCCTACTGAGCCTGTATGTGACAATCTCCATACAGTTCGGTCTGTTCATCTGATACATCGCATGGCGGGCCTAGGGGGCAGTGAACGTCAGTCCCCTAATAGCGGTACAAGTCGTATCGGAGTGTAGACCAGAACACCCTGAGATAACACTGGAAACCTACCAGTATATCTCGCTTGCCCTGGCCAGGGACTACTCGTGTATTGGCTCTCCTAGACACAGCGCGATGTCAACCCCCAATACCGGGAGAGACGAATCCTGTCTAACCGTCACTGCCTCCAAGTGCTTCGAGACTGCACCCAACTACTACCTGTTTGCACAACTCCTTTGAGCCATGGTAGGGTAGTTATCTAAGTACAGTGGGAACACACTCGAGGCGAAGTGACAGTGTCAAGTCAGCGTACTAAGCTGTACCCATGTCACCTAGGAACTGATAACTGACGATAGGTATAATACCAACCAACAGTTCCCTACGAGTCCTGTCCAGTGTACTCGTAACCTAACAAGCACCCGCATACTATCTCAAGTACGGCGTACTGACGGCTGTGGGACAGACCGTCTCCCGTGCTGGGATAAGAAGCGTATATGCTAGTCTACTCCGGAGTATCGATGCCCTGTCTCGATAGTCCTATTACTAGGGACCTGTATAAGGATGTGCTTATAGATTACCCAGCCCCCACGAGTGTGACTGCCATCACAACGCTGGTAATCAAGCAAAGATCCTAAGGGCTCTACTAACATGTATAAGCGATATGCTAAAAGAAACACATGCACATATTAAAGTAGAGACAAAACAAGTAGCATACTACCATTTTGAGCAAGACTATCAATACAACTGTGAATATCCCAAGCTTCTATTAAGTAATATACAAGCTAGTATGATACAGTAATGGCCTATAGGGCATATACACTAACAATCTCCCACTTGCATTAAGGCTATGTACTGGCGTATCGAAGATCTATCATCTCGATCAAACGCTCGAACTGAGTATGGGGTAGGGCCTTCGTGAGTAGATCTGCAGTGTTATTCTCCGAATTTACTCTCTTTACCTCGATCTCCTGGCGATCTACGATCTCCCTGATCAGGTGGTACTGCCTCAAAATGTGCCTGGACTTCTGATGGGACCTGGGTTCCTTTGCTAAAGCTATAGCTCCGTTGTTGTCGCAATACAGCGGTATTGGATCAACAATGGTAGGAACCACCTGAAACTCCGTGAGGAACTTCTTCATCCAGACAGCTTCCTTTGCGGCATCGCAAGCAGCTATGTACTCTGCTTCCATAGTTAAGTCAGCAACGGTCTCCTACTTGGAACTCTTCCAGCAAACCGCCCCTCCATTGAGGGTAAAGACATAACCCGACATGGACTTGGAGTCATCCTTGTCACTCTGGAAGCTGGAGTCAGCAAAGGCCTCGATCTGGAGGTCTTTTCCGCCATACACCAAGAACATCTCCTTAGTCCTTCTCAGGTACTTGAGAATGTTCTTTACCGCTATCCAGTGTTTTTCTCCCTTGGGTCCGACTGATACCGGCTTACAACGCTCAATGCATATGCTACATCTGGTCTAGTACATAACATTGCATACATTATAGAGCCTACCGCAGAAGCGTAGGGTATAATAGACATGCAATCCCTTTCCAAATCAGTCTTGGGAGACATCTCTTTGGAGAGGGTGATTCCGTGACAAGCCGGTAAATTACCGTGCTTTGAATCTTCCATACTGAATCTTTTCAGTATGGTGTCAATGTACCAGGACTGTGAAAGTCCCAACATCCTCTTAGATCTATCACGATAGATCTGGATCCCCAGAATGTAGTTGGCATCGCCCAGGTCCTTCATGGAGAACCTCTGCGACAAGAATCCTTTGACTGACTGTAACATAGGAATATCATTTTCTATTAGGAGAATGTCATCCACGTACAAGACGAGGATTACCACAGTTCTCCCTACAATCTTACTGTAAATGCATGGTTCATCTGGGTTTTTGATAAAGTCGAATTCTTTGACAGTATCATCGAAGCAGATGTTCCAACTCCGCAATGCCTGCTTCAGTCCATAAATGGACTTTAGCAACTTGCACACTCTACCGCTGCTCCCACTCTGAATGAATCCCTCCGGCTGATCCATATAGACGCACTCTTCTAAATTTCCATTTAGGAAAGTCATCTTTACGTCCATGTGCCAGATTTCATAATCATGGAAAGCAGCAATGGCAAGAAGGATCCGAATGGATTTCAGCATAGCCACTGGAGAAAAAGTCTCGTCATAGTCCAAACCAGGTCTTTGACGAAAACCCTTTGCAACAAGTCTAGCTTTATAGGTTTCAACCTGCCCATCTACACCAATCTTCTTTCTGAAGATCCATTTGCATCCTACGGGTTTTACCCCATCTGGAGCAAAGTCCAAAGTCCAAACTTTGTTGGTATATATGGACTCCATCTCGGTCCGCATTGCATCCAACCATTTTACCGAGTCACCGCTCTGAATGGCTTGCTGGAAGCTAGTCGGCTCAGCATAATCCATGGTGCAATCCTCTCTATCCCCGTCTATGAGAAAACCGTAGTATCTCTCGGGCGGATGAGACTGCCTACTACTCCTACGGAGTGGCGCTGGAATGTCCTGTTCTTTCGAACCCTCTCGTTCTACTAAGCTTTCAGTAATAGCTCGTGGTTCTGGAATTTCTTCCAGTTCTATTGCGCTCCCACTTATCTGGTTTTCCAAAAACTCAGTTTCCAAGAAGCGGGCATGACGAGAAACAAAAACCTTTTGTTCCTCTGCGTAATAGAAAAGATACCCCTTGGAGTTCTTTGGGTATCCCACAAACTTACACTGTACTGAACGTGCCTCGAGCTTGTCCGCATGCTGCTTTTTGACAAAAGCTGGACATCCCCATGTCTTAATGTGATTAAGATAGGGTTTCTTCCCACACCACATCTGATATGGTGTAGTAGGCACAGTCTTAGTTAGAACTCGGTTCAAAAGGTATGCAGCTGTTTCTAGTGCATAACCCCAAAAGGATCGCTGTAACTCAGCCTTACTCATCATAGATCGAACCATATCCAATAGGGTTCGATTCCGCCTTTCCGATACACCGTTGTGTTATGGTGTGTATGGAGGAGTAAGCTGAGAGAGAATTCCATTCTCTTTTAAGAAGCCCAGAAACTCGGCACTCAAGTATTCACCACCTCGATCAGATCTCAGTGTTTTGATGCCTTTGCCTGTTTGTTTTTCAACTTCATTCTTGTATTCCTGAAATTTCTCAAAGGCCTCGGATTTGTGCTTCATCAAGAAGACATGCCCATACCTAGAGAAATCATCTGTGAAAGTAATGAAGTATGAATAACCACTTCGCGCATGTGTAGACAATGGACCACACACATCACTGTGTATGAGTCCCAAGAGCTCGCCCGCTCTTTCTCCATGTCCAGTGAACGGAGTCTTTGTCATCTTTCCCATAAGACAAGATTCACAAGTGGCATAAGACTGGTACTCGAACGGATCCAAGTATCCTTCTTTATGTAACTTAGTCAACCGTGTCTCATTAATGTGACCCAGTCTACAATGCCATAAGAAAGCCTGATTTAATTCCGGAGACTTTCTTTTTGGTGTGTTCTGGACACTGAAGACCTGAGCTTGAGTCAAAACGTATATACCGTTTTTTAATGTACCTGACCCAATCAGAACTTGATTTAGGTCGATGTTTACTACATCGCTTACAAAAGTAAAATCATATCCTTCCTTAGAAAGTAAGGATACAGATATGATATTACAAGTCGCACCTGGTACATAAAAACAGTCACGTAGAATCAATATCTGCCCAGTTGTCAGTCCTAAATGATACTCCCCTACGGATTCAGCATATATGCTCATTCTGTTAGCAACCCTGAGAGTCATATCACCTTTCCTGATAACCCTACGGTTTCTCAGAGCCTGTAACGAATTACAGATGTGAGATCCTGATCCAGTATCCAATACCCAGGAAGTAGGGTTAACTGACATACAGTTCTCTATTACAAACACACCCGAAGCCGAAGCCACAACATGATTCGAATTCTGGCTACTGGCTATACTAGCCCTGCAATCCTTCTGCCCATGTTCATTCCCGTAATAATAGGGACATTCCTCTTTTACTACATCCATTCCCGAAACTTCTGCCCTTCCCTTTCTTTCTACTTTCCTGGTTTCCTTCAGGGTAGTAGGTAGAGACTGTTGAACTAAGTCAGCATCTGACCCGTTCTTCAACGTGGTCTTCAGGTCCGAGAGCTCAAAAGAGCTGGTCTCTGTAAGGACGTTGCCCCCTACAGATGACCCGATAGCCAACATCGCTGGAAGCAATTCATTCGAGGTCTCATATCTTGCGATACGAGATTGCTCTCCATATAAATCTTTGTTATGGAGGAAGATAGAAACTAAGTCCATCTTCTCGTGCTGCCCCTGGTATGCACCATCAACTGAGGCTAACACGAGGCACTTGGCTTTCGCACATTCCTTTTCCGATGTCCTACGGATATGAATATCCGTGACAGGGGAAGCTGGACCTGAGACAGCAGGTGTGGGATTAGTTAAGAGGTGTCCCAGCTTGTCATGGGCAATGGACATCTGGACAGACCTTTGCCAGTCATAACAGTCAGATTCAGTCATTTTATTATCTAGATGTAACCTAGGTGCGGTCACTGGGTCGCTGCAATTAAGAGAGAGAGAAGAAAACACTTAGCATGATGCTCTTGCAAGTTTAGATTGGTTTTTAATTTATCTAAACAGGATGGCTCCCACTGTCTCTCGAGTCCCTCCTCAAACCATAAAGGAAGAATTAGCCGGGATCAATCTCACCGTACAATACTTGCTTAACCGTTTAGTCAGGCCAGTATCGGTACTTCGAGGGAGGTTTTCCAACGCTTTCGCAAAGTTCCTTAATTAAGTAACCTCTTTTCCCTGTGGGCGTAGTCCCGCTAACACCTTTCTAGACACCTACTAGGTTTATAGCATTGATCGTTAAGTGAGAAAGTTCCCGAGGAGTAGCATATACTAACAGTAGGATCGGGATCCAAATATCATCGCGTGACAAAACTGAAGGAATCCTACCAGAATCATCACACTCCAAATGGTATGCAGCGCTAGCAAGTTTCAGTACTTATGAAACTCCCGATGTGGATTTTTGCCCCATGCTCTTATGACCTTGACTTTGGCCAACAAATCATAAGTCACATGTCAATTTCTACCCGTTATTATCCAGGTTAATTTGAACCCACCCGCACATACCCTTGACTTTGGCTAACAAGGCAGTACGACTGTCCCAAACCAACGCATCTATCTATGCTGCATAGGAATACCCAATAGATACCAAACACTGTGCCATGACTTTGGCCAACAAACACAGCTTGAATACTATTGACTATCCATATGAAATGACGGAGGGCTACGAATGGTTTTGGCGAAACCGTGAACGTAGTGAACTTGATATAATCGATGGAACGAGATAGCTTTTAAAAGGAGTGGTTCAAGCTCCGCGTTTAAAATTTGGTTTTGAAAAGAACCGAGTGGTTTTGAAAGTGTTCCAACGACTGCTACTTGGTTTATTTTCTTACATTAATTCCAGTGCGTCCCATCATTTAATCCTATCATTGCAGAAAACAACCAAAATATGGTGTACACTTTTGCCATCCGCATTCGCCACGGGGTCCCGTCATCACCCGTTAGGTTACTTAACTAACGACAGAGCGGGGGATGGACTAGCGCGGATGCAAAACATAAGCAACACCTAAATAGATATCATATATAGATATATAGAAATGATAGCCATTCCAGATCACAGATGAACACTTTGGATATACTAGGAACCCGCGATTCGTTCGAGCCTGCAACGAAAAGCGGATTACACGGTCGCGATGAATAGCCAATACCCCACCCTAGACCCCTACGGGTGCGGCAAACTACCCGCCAAGTACCCGAAGTGAAGCAACCTCCCTCAACCCGTGAGTAGGCCACTCGGCACTTCGAGATACCCGGTAGTTTGTGCACCCCACCTTGGGTCTATCCTAGGAGCAAAAACAGTAAAAAGAAATTATACAATGACGGCTACAACCTCGACCCGGTTGTGCGGCCATACAAATAATATTACATCAATTTACAAATTTTACATGAATGAAAGAAAAAGAAACTCCCATCTCACATCCACCCCGGCTATTCATCCGCGACAATCCACCGAGTTCATATCCACAAACCATCAACATTACAGATCACAGATATGTATAACCCCCACTAATCGACGTATAGCGATTAGCGGACGTTCAATACATATATCACACCACAGATAATATCCATTAGCCAAAGTCTACGGAATATCGATCAAAATACGGATTTTTAACCACCCCAAAAGTCAAATTGCTCTCTGGAAAATCTGGGTAGAAAAAACATGTCTTAAACATCCCAAAACAGCCAAACCAAAACACTGCACAAAACCCGATCCACTGCCGAGTTAAATCGGCCGCGGAACCGCGGCAATAAGCATGTCATTGCCGCGGAACCGCGGCGGTTTGATCGAATCACTGGATCGTTTTTCTGCAGTGTTTTTACAAAACCCTGTGACGATTTTTCATATATTTTAAATCACTTTTTGAGCAGTATAAAAATCGACAGAAACTTAAGGTTTTGCGACTTTTTTCCGATCGATATTCTAAACACTTTGCTAACTTACTAGTTTATGCTTATCTAGGCTCCGATACCACTGTAAGTCCACGTTGCTCACCCCGGTTCTTACGGGGAGGCGGAATCGGCGAAAAACAATAATTTGGCACAAGGCAACATGGACTCAAAAGCAAGGATCTTGGCTAAACTAGAAACTAGCAAACAAGTAGAGGCTTTAACTACTATGTTGTAGAAAATATACCTCACGGAACCGGTCCTTCGGGTCTTCTCTCCGCTGTCCGGCTGGTCCATCCACGCTCCGAAGGTCGATCCGGATCTTGGTCACCTCCGCGGCCTTCTTTAGTCGAAGACGATCCACCCGAGAGTTGTACACTAAGCTCCACCTCAAGCCGAGGCAACTAGGGCAACGAGATCGCTAATCTAGATGCTCTAGGTTGTGAAGAAGAGAAAGATGGAAGTGTTTGTCTATGTGGATTCTTTTTCTCTCAACACATAAGATCAAAAGAATTATCAAGAGGAGGAAGATGAAAGAGAAACTTTAGCAACCATGGAGCTTTTCTTTTCTTCTCACTTCAAGAGAGAGAATGAGAAGAGAATAATGAAAAAGGTTAACTAAAGCAAATGAACCATGGTTGCAATAATACACCCAAAACCATCATTACTAATCCTATCATGATAAAGTTGATGGCACAAATGACTTGACCATTTTCATAACTCAAGAATTAAAAAGAAAATCAAAGAAGAGTGTAGACCTCTCTTGAAGGTCAATGGTCAACACGGTCAACGGGTCAACAAAGTCAAGGGAGGTCTAAGTGGTCAAATGGTCAATGCAATTAGTCATCACAAATCTATCACTAAAAGGATTAGTAAACAATGTCTCCGGCTCATAATGGTTTTGACCAAACGAACTGTCAAAACCCTAATGAGCCTGCCACATTACGGTTTTGGCCGAACCAACTGCCAAAACCCTAATAGGGCACCTCCTCCTTCATCACTCCTCAAAACTGTGCATACACATCCGCATCCGCATTCCGTAGAATGAGAATGCACAGAAGACAAAACAAATCCATCTGTGCAATACTAGGATCTGGTTTAAACCAAGGCCCACTAGTATTGCCTGCCCGAACAGCATACGTACACAAGTGCACGTAAGTGATCGTAGCCCTGCCGTAAAACCATACGGCCTCTACACGTTTCGCTCAGTGCAAGGAAACTCTCTGTGTGGGACTCTAAAGACTCGACACTACGCTGGCAGTGGGTTTAACCACAGACCGCAAGCGGCACTAGCTGTACGTAACGGTCCCCAGGTAGATGTCGATAAGAAGGCCGATGAGGTAAACCCATCCGAACTCCTACTGAGCCTGTATGTGACAATCTCCGTACAGTCCGGTCTGTTCGACTGATACATCGCATGGCGGGCCTAGGGGGCGGTGAACGTCAGTCCCCTAATAGCGGTACAAGTCGTGTCGGAAAGTAGCCCAGAACACCCGGAGATAACACTGGAAACCTACCAGTATATCTCGCTTGCCCTGGCCAGGGACTACTCGTGTAATGGCTCTCCTAGACACAGCGCGATGTCAACCCCCAATACCGGGAGAGACGAATCCTGTCTAACCGTCACTGCCTCCAAGTGCTTCGGGACTGCACCCAACTACTACCTGTTTGCATGACTCCTTTGAGCCGGGGTAGGGTAGTAATCTAAGTACAGTGGGAACACACTCGAGGCGAAGTGACAGTGTCAAGTCAGCGGACTAAGCTGTACTCATGTCACCTGGGAACTGATAACTGACGATAGGTATAATACCAACCAACAGTTCCCTACGAGTCCTGTCCAGTGTACTCGTAACCTAACGAGCACGCGCATACTATCTCAAGTACGGCGTACTGACGGCTGTGGGACAGACCGTCTCCCGTGCTGGGATGAGAAGCGTATACGCTAGTCTACTCCGGAGTATGGATGCCCTGTCTCGATAGTCCTACGACTAGGAACCTGTATAAGGATGTGCTTATAGATTACCCAGCCCCCACGAGTGTGACTGCCATCACAACGCTGGTAATCAAGAAAAGATTCTAAGGGCTCTACTAACATGTATAAGCGATATGCTAAAAGAAACACATGCACATATTAAAGTAGAGACAAACCAAGTAGCATACTACCATTTTGAGCAAGACTGTCAATACAACTGTGAATATCCCAAGGTTCCATTAAGTAATATACAAGCTAGTATGATACAGTAATGGCCTCTAAGGTATATACACTAACACACGGTAGTCGACGAATACATCCTATAACTGTTCTTAGTCGAGGGTGTATCGAGACAGGGCATCGATACACCAGAGTAGATTAGCGTATACGCATCTTGACCCATATGATGGGCGATGGATGATCCCATATCCATCGGTGTTTGAAATCAAAGATGCTGTACGGGTGCTCGGTAGAGACTGGGTACACTGGACGGACTCGCCGAGAACTCCCAGATGGTATTATACCTCACGTCAGATAGCAGTTCTCCGGTGACACTGGTACAGAGTAGTCTGTTGACCCGAGATCGTCATAGAGTCATGTATGATTCCCACTGTGCTTTGATTTCCATCATACCACGTCCAAGAGGGCGTGCAAAATGGTGGCTTTTGGGTACAGTCCCGAATTATATGGAGGGGACTCGTCTCCCTCGGTATAGAAAGTTGATGTTGCGCTGTGTTCGATTGGCTATAATTGGAAATCCCTGGCCAGGGTTGCTGAGATTTACTGGTAAGCGTTATCAGTAGTTTCTCGAACTGTTGTAGACCTCATATCGACACGACTTATCAAGCTACTGGGGTCTGACGTTTACCACCCCTAGGAGAGATATGCGACATATCAGACGACAAGACCGGACTGTACGGGAGTGATACTGATTTTATTCACAGGAGAATGTACAGGCTTGCTTGTTGATCTTCTGAGCGCTCAATACCTGGGTGGCTGTTACGATTAGCTGACCGCTTGTAGCTTGTGGGTGTTTGATATGATCATCACCTACTGCCGGCGTATTGACGATTCTTTAGAGTCCTACACAGAGGTTTCTTGGTTCAAGCAAAACAGAGTAGGGGCACATATGTGATAAGTGCGGGACCGAGGATAATACGATATGAGATACCGTATTCTATTCTCGTGATATTTGATATCAGCCGGGTCATCGGATCAAGCGTTGATTCGATGAATCGGTAAATGAAATATTAGTCGGTTATATGCGATATAGCCGGATTGTCGGATCAAGTGTTGATCCGATAATTTAATATATAATAATATATATGATATATTAAATTACATTAACTAATATTAGCTCGCTAAAAGATTCTTTTTCTCACTCGGGTAATACATTGATATATATGCGATATATGTTAATTGTATTATTTTATTTTGTTACAATAAATATTGTATATGTGATATTTAATATTGTAACATGATATGATTACTAATGCAACATGTTTAGTGGAGATTAAATAAGGTTAGGGTTTGATTTGGGTTAGTTGTTTCTTGAACCTTCTAGAAGGTTTCCTTTTGTCATGAAAGAGATATTATGTTGATATTTATGTGTGACTTATTCTTAACCCAACCCAAGCCCTAGCCCTAGTTAAATCTCTACAAAGGTTTAGTTAACCATGGTTGCATTATTCATCATTAATATCTTTTCATTATTCATCACAAAAGCATTTATTCATGATTCATCTTCTTCTTACTTGAGTTCTTCATGAAAAGCTTTCTTGCTTTGATTTTGTGATGAAAAATGAGTGAGAATAAGAAAACAAATGAGAACAAAATTCCTACTTCATCATCCTCATCTACCCTTGCCCTTTAGATGAGAGTGTTCACTTCATTTAGTGAGTGAGAGCTTGTGCTAATAAAACTTCAAGGTTGATCATCTTTGTTATCGAAGATCGAAAGCAAGCTTGCATCTTTCTCTTCGTGGATCCTCTCGAGAGTCCGGAACACGATGATCGCAGCGAAGGGACCTCAACACGGAGCTTAAGAAGTGAAGGACCGGATCTACAAAGGTTGTAATCCCTCTCACTTAGTGTTAAAGTGTTTAACATGCTTGTTTTCGCCTAATCTCTAGTTTAAAGATCCGGCTTTGGGTTGTTCGGCACGGCTAAATTTTAAATCGGGCATGGTTGATACCTCGTAGACCCTTGTGCATGTGCCTAGCAACCCTACATGCTTTGCATAGTGGTATTCCTTGTAGAATATCCAGCACCTTATTCAATAAGGAAAGAGCCGAGATCCCTTCACCGGGAGTGACCTCTTTAGCAAAACTAGCAGATGGTATAACTCACTCGGTTTTGTTTTCGATTGCTTCTATAGTTCTTGCTTTGCATAATGGTATTTGTGAAATATCCTGCACCTTATTCGATAAGGAAAGAGCCGAGATCACTTCATCGGGAGTGACCTCTTTAACGAAACTAGTAAAAGCCTAAAAAACACTCCTTTTCAAAATCACTTGTTTCTACAACGATATCAAGTTCATTACGCGAAAGGTTTTCTAAAAACCTGACGTGGCCCTCCATCATTTCAGATAAGTCCTACTTAGTATTCGTGCTACGTTAGTTGGCTATTTTAAGGCGTAGTGTGCGGTAGCTAATTAGTGTTTATCTGTTAAAGCATGAGATGTGATTGGATTAGGGTAGTCGTACGACTTTGTTGACTATGTTAAGGGTCGTGCGGGTGGGTTTAATTCAATCAGGAAATAACGGGTTGAACTTGGCTAGCGATTATGATCTGTTGACTATGTTAAGGTCATAAGTTGCTAGTGGCAAAAGAATTATCGGGAATTTCAAGTGTTGAAATTTGCAATGAGATTGAATACCTTCTATGAGATAGTTGGATCCTGATACCCACTGCGAGTAAGAGTTACTTCTGGAAGAGTTTTACACATGACAATTAGCTGATCAAGTAGGTGTCTAGAAAGGTGTTTATGGGGTTCGCCAATCTTTCAGCTAGGCCAGTGCTGGTACTTTGAGGGTGGTTCCCCGTACTTTTGCACGGACCTAACTAAAATAAATCTCGTTTTGCCAAGATTTAATCCCGGCCAGTCTTACCTTTTAGGGTTTGAAGGAAGATTTGATAAAAACAGTGGGAGCCATCCTGATTAGATAAGATAACAACTAATCTAATCTTGCAAGAGCATACGCTAAAATGTTTTCTTCTCTCTCTCTCTCCAGGTAGCGATCCTGTCAGGCCTTAATCAAGATAATAATATGGATGTATTGACCGAACCCGCTTGTTATACTGAGCAGGGGAACGTTGGTTCCGTTCTTTCTTATAATTGTTATAAGACTGAGCAGGGAATAGGGACATATCCAGATTCCCACGCCGCCTAAACGAAGAATAAGCATGTCTATGCATCTTCTTCGGGTGTGTTAGTTATCAAGAACTGTTTCTCAGTTCACTCTACGTCCTGGGTATTAGATACCGGGTCAGTATCCTACATATATAATATGTTACATGGGCTAAAGAAAGGTAGAGAACTGGAAGAGGGTGATCATTCCGTAAGAGTAGGGAATGGTGCAAATGTTGCAGCCAAAGAAGTTGGCGAATATCACCTTGTATTACCAAATGGTAATACATTGATTCTGAACGAATGCTATTACATTCCGACCCTGATATGCAATCTTATATCAATTTCTTTATTGAGTAAAGAAGGATATAATTTTGTAGTACAGGATAATGTTATGAACATCTTCCTAAATCAAAAGTTGATTGGATCAGGCTCGTTAAATAATGGCATATACGTTCTAAATCAAACCACGGTTCTTAATGTACAAAACACACACAAGAGGAAGAGTTCAGAAATGAACGAATCCTTCTTGTGGCATTGTAGACTAGGTCATATCAATGCGACACGACTAGCTAAGTTACATAAGGATGGATATTTGAATCCGTTCGAATTTTCATCTTATGACACTTGCCAGTCATTTCTCAAAGGCAAAATGACCAAAACTCCATTTAGCGGACATGGAGAAAAAGTTACGGAACTCTTGGTACTAATACATAGTGATGTATGTGCTCCCATGTCTATACATGCCAGGAATGGTTCTTCATACTTCATTACATTCACTGACGATCTCTCAAGATACGGACATGTGTTCCTGTTGAAACACAAGTCTGAAGCTTTTGAGAAATTCAAAGAATATATGCACGAAGTCGAGAACCAAACGGGTAAAAGTATTAAGATCCTTCGATCTGATCGAGGAAGAGAATACTTGAGCAATGAGTTCCTAGACTATCTAAAAGAGAATGGGATTCTCTCTCAGCTTACTCCTCCGTATACACCACAGCACAACGGTGTATCGGAACGGAGGAATCGCACCCTATTAGATATGGTGCGCTCTATGATGAGCACTGCGGAGTTGCCTATTTTCTTTTGGGGCTATACGCTTGAGACAGCAGCATACCTATTGAATCAAGTTCCATCTAAATCTGTACCTACCACACCATATGAGATATGGAGTGGGAAGAGACCATATCTTAAACGTGTTAAGATTTGGGGTTGTCCGGCCTATGTCAAAAGGCAAAATCCGGACAAACTCGAGGCACGATCGGTTCTATGCAAGTTTGTGGAATATCCGAAGAATTCACAAGGATTTATTTTATAACACACTGAAGAACAAAAGATGTTTGTTTCTCAATATGCCGCCTTTTTAGAAAAGGAATTTCTTGTAAAAGAAACTAGTGGAGAAAAGGAAGAGATGGAAGAAGTTCCAGCAGCACAAACTGCAACTGAAGATTTAGTAGAACCAGAGAATTCAATAGTTCCCGACGAACCTCAGCCGCTCCGCCGATCTAGTAGGGTTCCTCATCCACCGGAGAGATACTACGGTTTTCTCATTGTCGTAAGAGCGAGGATTGCATCATGGAAGATGATGACCCAACTAGCTTCGAGCAGCCATCACGAGTGGGGACTCTGTGAAGTAGCTGGATGCAATGCGATCTGAGATGGAATCCATGTACACCAACAAAGTAAGGACTTTGGAAATTGCTCCTGAAGGAGTAAAACCTATTGCGAGCAAATGGATTTTTAAGAAGAAACTTGGTGTAGATGGAAAAGTTGAGTCTTTGAAAGCTAGACTTGTTGCAAAGGGTTTTCGTCAACGACCAGGTGTGGATTATGACGAAACCTTTTCTCCAATGTCTATATTAAGTCCATCCGGATCCTACTTGCCATTGCTGCATATCATGACTACGAAATCTGGCAAATGGATGTTAAGACCGCCTTACTAAATGGTGATTTAGAGGAGTGTGTGTACATGACTCAGCTAGAGGGCTTCGTAGACGGTGGGAGCAGCGGAAAGATGTGCAAGCTGCTTAAATCCATCTACGGGTTAAAGCAGGCATCGCGGAGTTGGAACATCAGTTTTGATGTTGTAGTCAAAGAGTTTGACTTCATCAAGAACGTAGATGAACCTTGTATATACAAGAAGGTGGCAGAGAGTAAGGTTGTCTTCCTCGTATTGTACGTGGATGACATACTCTTGATAGGAAATGATGTTCCTATACTGCACTCGGTCAAGCTCTTCTTATCACAAAGTTTCTCAATGAAAGATCTAGGTGATGCCTCCTGCATCTTGGGGATTAAGATCTATAGAGATAGATCTAAAAGGATACTGGGATTGTACCAATCCAGGTACATTGACACCATACTAAAGAGGTTTAGTATGGAAGAATCCAAGTGTGGG
Source organism: Agapanthus africanus (assembly GCA_030015575.1). Lineage (NCBI taxonomy): Eukaryota > Viridiplantae > Streptophyta > Magnoliopsida > Asparagales > Amaryllidaceae > Agapanthus > Agapanthus africanus. The sequence continues at coordinate 412,617,063 of CM057337.1, forward strand.
AATTTACCTACGATCTCTGGACTCACTCTCTCAAAAGAGATGTCTCCCAAGACTGATTTGGAGAGAGCTCGCATGCAAGGGATACCCTATGCTTCGACAGTAAGCTCTATCATGTACGCGATGCTATGTACCAGACCCGATGTAGCATACTCACTAAGTGTAGTGAGTTGGTATCAAGCAGATCCAGGAGAGAGTCACTGGACAGCTGTGAAGAACATTCTCAAGTACTTGAGAAGGACTAAAGAGATGTTCTTGGTGCATGGTAACTGTGAACTCCAAGTGGAATCATTTACCGATTCGAGCTTCCAAAGTGATAAGGACGACTCTAAGTCACACTCGTGATTTGTTCTTACCCTCAATGGAGGGGCGGTGTGTTGGAAGAGTTCCAAACAAGAAACCATGGCAGACTCGACGATGGAGGCTGAATACATCGCTGCTAACGATGCTGCCAAAGAGGCTGTCTGGATGAAGAAGTTCATAACTGAACTTGGAGTGGTTCCGTCCATTGAGCATCCAATACCTTTGTATTGTGATAACAATGGAGCTGTGGCTTTGGCCAGGAACCCAGATCCCATCAGAGATCCAGGCATATTCTAAGGCGGTATCATATGATCCGGGAGATAGTTGATCGCCGCGAGATCGAGGTCAGGAGAGTTGACACGAAGGACAACACTGCGAATCCACTCACGAAGGCCATACCCCAGATACAATTTGAGAGACTCTTCGGGATGTTGGGTATGAGATACTACAACAGCTGGCCTTAGTGCAAGTGGGAGATTATTAGTTATGTATATGCCCTAGAGGCCATTGTTGTACATATGATGTATATTATAGTGGATGCTTGGATATATATAGAGTGGACTTTCTTGCTCGACATGATAGTATGCTATCTGGTATCATTTTGTCTAAACATGTTGACTTGTATTGTATTACTGTCTTGCTCTCACATGTTGATAAAGCCCTTAGGATATGTACTTGACTACTAGGACTATGATGCAGATCATACTAGTGGGGTCAGGATAGTCTACGAGTACATCCTATAATTGTTCTTAGTCAAGGGTGTATCAAGACAGGGCATCGATACTCCAGAGTATACTAACGTATACGCATCTTGACCCATATGATGGGCGATGGATGATCCCACATCCATTGGTGTTTGACATCAAAGATGGTGTACGGGTGCTCAGTGGAGACTGGGTACAGTGAACGGACTTACCGAGAACTCCTAGATGGTATTATACCTATCGTCGGATAGCAATTCTCTGGTGACACTGGTACAGGTTAGTCTGTAAACCCGAGATCGTCATAGAGTCTTGTGTGATTCCTGTTGGATATAGTGCCCTCAAAGTCAATTATTGGATCGCATGCACGTTATTGCAATGATTGAGGGAGGACCTATGCTGGTAGGACAGTCTTACTCGAGATGATAGTATGCTATCTGATTTGTCTTTATCATCGTGTACATATTTTAGGTGACATTACAGATCACTATTACACATTGATAGAGCCCTTAAGATTCTTGCTTGACTACCAGCGGTATGATGGCGATCATATTCATAAGAGTTGGGTAGTCTATAAGCGCATCCTTAAAGTGTCCCTAGTCATGGGAGTTTCGAGACTGGGCATCGATACTCCATGAGTAGACTAGTGTATACGATCGAGACCCCGACGAGGGGTGATGGCCGGTCTCACAAGCCTTTGGTGTCAGTTGGTTCACCTAAGATGTATACAGGTGCTCATTGGGTTATGAATACACCGGACAGGACTCGCCGGGAACATGCTAGTTGGTATTATACCTGACGTCAGATAGCAGTTCCCTGGTGACATGTGTACAGGTTTGTCTATCGACCTGAGATCGTCATTTGTCTCGTGTGAGTTCTCACTGTGCTTTTATTACTACCTGTAACACCTTAGGATGTGTTTAGTGGCTAATTATATGTTAATATATGGTTTTTAATAAAAAGTTTACCAAATTGATTTTCAAATATTTTATCAAATTTAATGAATATTTTATTAGAATTTTCCTAGGCTTGCACACACTTGTGCATGTAAACTAGGGTTAAAAAAAGGCTAAACCATGATTAGCAACCATGGTGGACTAACCCTTTTCTTAAGATAATATAAAATTTGAGTTAATTTATTTGGGTTTTTATTTAAGTGTGTTTTTTTTATTGGAAAAAGGGGATTAAAATTGTTTTGGGTTTGACTTGGTGAAAGAGAGAGAGAGAGAGTGCTTGATGGGCATGATGGCGTTGCCATGCTCCATTAAATGAGGAGAGAGAGGGGGGTTGACTAACCTTAGCTCTCATTTCCTTTGCTTTGTTCTCATTTTTCTCCCAACTCTCACTCACACAAACACCCTTAACAGCCACAGCAGCTCCAGCAGCAGCAACAACAGAAAGCATCAGCAGCAACAAGAGCAGCAACAGCATCAGCAGTAGAAGCAATAACAGCAGCAGGAGAAGCAGGCAGCAGCTGTAACCAGCAGCAGCAGCACCTCCTCCCCCTCTTCTTCTTCTCCTTCTCCTTGCTCGTAGGATTCCTAGGGGGTATAATCTCTGAACTCATTCTTTTGTTCGCTAAACGTATGTGTTGTTTAGCTTCGATTAGTATTAATTATGCGTTTTTAGTGCTAAATATGGAGATTAGTGTGAACTTTCGTTAAGTGATGAATTAGTTGGTTAGACTAACTTAGTTAAGTGTTATTAGGGCCACTTAAACCGAGCTTAACCCCAGATTTTACCAAAATACTATAGGGTTTCAAACAGTGCAAAATTTAGTATTTTAAAGTGAATTCTTGGCTTTCTGTGATCTGCTTTAGACCCGGGTTGTTCACGTAAAAATTGAGGAAACTGGAGCATGTATACTAAGTATAGACCACACCACCAGAGCACGAGCCCCTAACCCCACACCCAGGCCGCCGGAATATTCCTTCTGGCCGCAAATTGCGGCCAGACAGGGAAGCTAGGTGTTAGGGTTTGTTCTGTAGGTGTCTGCTACATTTCTAAGGTCTATGGTATATGCAATTTTGTAAGTTTTTAACCTGGGTAGAATCTGGGACAATATATCGTTTTTCCAGTATGTTTTGGTTTGCGCGATACGCGCGATACGTGAGTGGGTTCTGTGATCCAGCGTGTCGCGACGTGTCGAGATAGTTTTAGACGCGTATACACACGTTTCAGCATATCGTACCCACGCGCGTTTAGTTCGCGACGCGAGTTTCTCGTTTTGTTTCGATATCGCGTTTTGCGAGATATTTGCTTATATATGGATTCTTTGTGTAAATTCTAGGTTCGCAGGCAGGTACGTCGGACGCCGCAAAGAAGGGGAAGCAAGTGGTCGGCTACATGTAGCACGCGACCAGGTGAGTAGATTTAACATCTACGGGGAAATCGCCCGTATGGCGTTAAGCGTCAGGGCGTGATAGGATATTTAGTCGTAGATGTTCATGTGCATTAGCGTAGCATACCTCCCTTATTGCATATAGAAGTGGTAGATATAGAACACTGCACTGTCACTAACGGTTAAAACTGCACGAACACAAATTGTATGTTACACTCACACCGTTAGTGATTACCATGACACTTACACTATAGGATTGCTACGAATTACATATCGTTTGATTGCCGCATCATTAATGATGGTCATGACTTATCGCATTTTGGCATACACATATATTGATATTTTCATACCTGCGCACATGCACACTGTATATTCATACCAGTGCACACCTATATTTATATTTTCATACCTGCGCACATGCACACTGTATATTCGTACCAGTGCACACCTATATTAATATTTTCATACCTGCGCACATGCACACTGTATATTCATACCAGTGCACACCTATATTGATATTTTCATACCTGCACACATGCACACTGTATATTCATACCAGTGCACACCTATATTGATATTTTCATACCTGCGCACATGCACACTGTATATTCATACCAGTGAACACCTATATTTATATTTTCATACCTGCGCGCATGAACACTGTATGTTCATACTAGTGCTATACTCATATTCGCGTATATATCCATTTGCACATCCATACCTACATACATACACATGTCACATACATGGATGATATTGATTTGATTTCATGAAAATAGGGACCGCATGAGATAATTTCAAAACTGGATTCTTTTGAAAGGAGCGGTGTCCCCTTTTTACTCTTAGTGTCATACGACACCTTGCATGGATTTACGCATTGAGTTTGGATTTATGTGATTTCTGGATTTGGGAACCGGGGTATTATTTTAAGAAAATACGCTCTGTTTTAAAACCCCGGTTTCCCTTGATATGATATTGCAGTGCGTCCACCACGCGTTTTCTCGGTTCTGAGACGTGTGATATGTGAACCCGAATCGAGGAGCTCGACGAGGCCGATTGCGGGTACATGGTAGATCCGGTATGGTACCCCGGGGCGAGAACGGATCGTTGTGCAGTAGACGGTGAGCCTGGCAGAGGGACCACTACCTACTGGTGATTGGTTGGACCTGGCGGTTATCCGGAGGATACCGACCATAGTCGATATATGGATACGGGACGACACGTACTGCCGGGGCCGCGGGCCAAATCCGCAGATGGAGCCCGTGGGCCGATCCAACTGACGGAGCCCGATACTTGAGGATTTGAGTGTCGATGTTGGCACGATTATTTTATGATATTTCGAGTGCCGATATTGGGCACTCACGATTCTATGAGATTTACAGGATTTGAGGGCCGATTAGAATGACGGCGCCTGAGTTTTACTCGGATTTGGGTGTATTGATGGACAACGGTTATTTTTCCACGTTGATATTCCGTGTAGATATTATTTATTCCCATGCTCAGCATTTAGTACTTTACATCTCATCCTGTATCTATTGTAGCTGATAGAGTACACATGCTATGCATGATTATCGTATACCTTGCTCACTCTATAGAGATGTTGTTAGATTGCATTTGCTATGCACGACTATTGCATACCTTGCTCATCATATAGAGATGTTACTAGATCGCACCGTTGCATGATTATTGCTCATCTAGTTCATCATATAGATGTATTTATTGACATAGGTTAGAGTATCGCAGCACGTGCATACTCGCGATTATCTTTATATGTTATCTACTATTCACGAGTTGGCAACTCACCCCCGTTGTGCCACAGTGTTTGCAGGTTGCCCCTCGGAGTTGTCACGGCAGGAGGCTTTCTTGCATCTTTTGACATAGATACTACTACAGTTGGCGTACTAGCTCCTTTGCTGATAGGTGGGTTTTTGTGCGGTATATGTTTGTTTTCCAGTTGTATATATTGTTGTATCTAGTACTCTCCATCTACTTCCATGTATTGACTTAGAGACCAGTTGTGAGGACGATGTATATTATTTTGTACTCTGGTGTCGAGCTCGTTGTGAGCCGATTTTATTTACGCAGCTTTATCTTTCATGATATTTGGTTTCACTTTTACTGCTCATTCTTCGCTACGGCGTCGTATACTATATTTGTGGTGATTGTTTCCGCCGTTGGGCGTGATTGCTCCCGTTTGGGATACTTTATTTTTATTGTATATCTCTTTATTCATATATTGTCTTGTACCCGATTTCGGGACTAGTTTTTACAAAGGAAATGCTGCCAAAATTTTTATGAAAATAACTTTAACTTTAAAGAATATTACTAAATTACTTAAGGTTTTCTTAACGTTTTACAAATGTTTCTATTAAATGTTTTAACACTCTATTCTTTTAATGGTTTTGATTTCTGGGTTTCGGCTTACTTAGTCGCGTTACGCCTGTAGACGTTACGTGGTTAAGTGCCGGTCACGGGCCAAACTTTGGGTCGTGACACTACCCTACCACGGCTCAAAGGAGTCGTGTAAACAGATTTTAGTTGGGTACAGTCCCGAGCCACATGGAGGCAGTGAGCGGATCGGCAGGGGATTCGTCTCTCCCGGTATTGGGGGAGAGATCGCGCTATATCTAGGAGAGCCATTACATGAAGTCCTTGGCCAAGACAAGTGGGATTTACTGGTAGGTATTCCAGTAGTATCTTAGGTGTTCTGGGATACACTCCGACATGACTTATACCAATATTGGGAGTCTGATGTTTACCAGCCCCCTAGGCCCGATATGCGATACTCATAGATGAATGGACCGGACTGTACGGATATTGTTACTGACAGGCTCAGTGGGGTTTCAGGATGGGTTCTCTCGTCGGTCTCCGTTTTGGTCAATACCTTAGTAGCTGTTACGTACAGCTAATACCACTGACGTGCTTGTGGTTATACCCACTGCCAGCGTATTGACGAGTCTTTAGAGTCCCCCACAGAAAGTTTCCCAAGTTCGGGTGAAACGTTGTAGAGGCCGTATGGTTTTATGGCAGGGTTCGATCGTATACGTTCACTCGTGCACGGATCATGATCGGACGGATCATACTAGTGGGCTTTGGTTTAAGCCGGATCCTAGTATTAGATTTGTTGGATTACTTTGTCTCATTGCATTCATATTCAGTCGAAATGCGGATGCAGCTATGTATATAAAGATGAGGGGTATTCTTGTGATCCGTCACGAGTTTACTTTAGGAGATGTCATTCTATTTATTGTTATAAACATTTGGATTAATGTTTATTAGTGGAAATTGTGAGTTCTTGTCATGATCAAGAGCATTAAATGTGGCATGTGTTTTGTTGGTGACTCATGGTGTTATTTTTTGTGCCATGTCTAATCTCTTGGTTAATTATTGTGTGGAATTGATATATGGAGAGAGAGGGCAGCCACTATATGTGGGGTTTAGTCTTGAGATTATTATCAAGAGCTCTCACATTTTCATCCCAACACAATAAGCAAGCTTCTCCTTCTTCACTAGCTTTTCTCGTACTCACAATTTCGTCATCAATGGCTTCTTCTTCAACCTCCATCCATACCATCTCATGTGTTGAGAATCAATGGATGTCTAGAGACAAATTTATCACACACATTCTCTATTTCACCTTGGACATGTCAGCTAGCAAACTTCATGTCCGAGTTGCTTCGGTTTTGAAGCGGGAGCCCGTAAAAAGATTCCTTGGTGTGGTGCCACTTCGACGAGGAAACCGGAGATCGAGCGAGATTGGAGATGCCGTGAGGAGCTCAGGATTGTGCCTAAAGACTAAAGGACACAGATCGATCGGTATAGCCATTCTAACTTCTTTGCAGTTAGCTAGTTAAGGGTTAATGGTACGATCCGGGTGAAAATCTGCGTTAGCGCCAGTTTATAAAAAATTTTGTTCCGCGTTTGGCCTCGGATAGACGGCCAGGGCGCTACCGTAGACTTACATGGTATCAGAGACACGCCATTAACCAATACTAGCTTGTTCTAACATGTTTGAAATATCGATCGACGGAATTTTCAAAAACCGCAATTCCAAATTTGAAGCTTCTGTCGAAATTTAAAAGTGGTCGAAAAATTATTTTCAGTGTGTCAGAAAATCGTGCAGGTTTTTTTAAGACTACAGAAGAAAATTGGGCGACTGAACCCACAAGAACGCCGTGGAACCGCGGCATAACCAACGTTTTGGTCGCGGTTCCGTCGCCGTTTTGGGGCAACAGTGCGAAATCTTTCTTTTGGGGCTCTTAATTATGGAATTATAGTTTCTGGAATTTTTAGTTTTTGCCTAAATTTGTTTAAGTGATGGGTTTTGCACTTGGGGCCATTTTGGAAAGTTTTGTCGATCGAAATTTTAAATACGTTAGTTCACAGTACTTACATTACTATCTGCGACCGTGAATGTCATTCGAGTGGTACAACTTGTCTAATTACTATATGTTCTTTTAGACAAGTTTGCGAACGTGACATTCATGTTGATGTTCTGTGTTGTGCTGTGATGTTGCGTATTTTTCGTCGTGGATAGCTTGGCTGCAATATTAGTACAGTTTAGTTTTATTTGTACATTTGATATCGCGGGGCGAGTGTCCGACATGTGGACTGCTGTCACTGCCTGTTTGTATATTATTCTTTTGGGGCACGACCGGGTTGAGGTCGATGTCACCGTTGTACGTATTTTCTTTTCTGTACAAGGATTACCCTACGGTGGAGTGCACGGATAGCCGGGTTCTCCAGGGCAACGGGCCCGCATCTCATGGCTTTAAGACGGAGGGGGCTTCACTCTAAAATTGGCAGGCTATTCGCCGCACTCGTAGGGGGTACAGGTTGACCCAAGGAGGGGCGCTCAAGTTACCGAATTCCGTGAAGTGCTAGGTGGTCCATTCACTCTGCTGAAGGGGGCTGCCTCGCATCAGGTTTTGGCGGGTAACTTGCCGCAATCGTAGAGGTCTAGGTTTCAATGCACATGCTATCCACACGACCAGGGGAACGTCGGGTTTCACTTGCGGCTCAATGAAACCCGAGGATCCCGGATTATCTGTATTGTTCTGTGATGCTTGTTACATTTCTGTGATGTTGCATTTATCATGCCTGGAGCGATTATTATATATTGTTATATATATACTAGTAGATGTTGTTAGTTATATGTATGCCCTAGAGGCCATTACTGTACATAGGATGTATATTGTAGTGGATGCTGGGACATATATAGGGAGGACTTTCTTGCTCGACATGATAGTATGCTATCTGGTTGCTCTTTACCTTAACGTGTATACTGATTGTCTCTCTGTTACATGTTGGTAAAGCCCTTAGGATGTGTGCTTGACTACCTGGACTATGATGCGGATCATACTAGTGGGGACATGGTAGTCCATAAGTACATCCTTCAAGGTCCCTAGTCGTGGGTGTATCGAGACGGGGCATCGATATACCAGAGTAGACTACCGTATACCTTCTTGACCCATATAGATAGGCGATGGATGATCCCATATCCATTGGTGTTTGACATCAGAGATGATATACGGGTGCTCAGTGGAGACTGGGTACACTGGACGGACTCGCCGAGAACTCCCAGATGGTATTATACCTTACGTCAGATGGCAGTTCTCTGGTGACAATGGTACAGAGTAGTCTGTTGATCCGAGATCGTCATAGAGTCTTGTGTGATTCCCACTGTGCTTTGATTTCCACCTTACCACGTCCAAGAGGGCGTGCAAAACGGTGGTTTTTGGGTACAGTCCCGAATCACATGGAGGCAATGAGCGATAGGAGGGGATTCGTCTCTCCCGGTATAGGGAGTTGATGTTGCGCTGTGTTCGATTGGCTATAACCGGAAATCCCTGGCCAGGGTTGCTGAGATTTACTGGTAAGTGTTACCTGTAGTTTCTCGAACTGTTATAGACCTCATATCGACATGACTTATCGAGCTATTGGGATCTGGCGTTTACCACCCCTAGGCAAGATATGCGACATATCAGACGAACAGACCGGACTGTACGGTAAGTGTTACTGGTTGGATTCACAGGAGTATGAGCGGGCTTGCTCGTCGATCTTCTCATCACTCAATACCCGGGTGGCCGTTACGTTGAGCAGACCGCTTGCGGCTTGTGGGTGTTTAATATGATCATCACCTGCTGCCGGCATATTGACGAGTCTTTAGAGTCCTACACAGAGGTTTCCTGGCTCAAGCGAAACGAAATAGGAGCGCATATGAGATATGTGCGGGACCGAGAATAATGCGTGTATGTGATACCGTATTCTATTCTCGCGATGAATGTATCGATTGGCTGTATGCGATATAACCAAGTTATCGAATCAAGGATTGATTCGATAAGCCGATACATTCGATATTAATAGGTCATATGCGATATGACCGGATCGTTAAATCAAGTGTTGATTTAATGATTTAATGTATAATTATATATTTGATATATTACTTTGGATTAACTAATATTTGTTCACTTTAAATGGATTTTCTCTCTTGATGTGCACATTGTATATATGATATGTTAGTTATATGTATGCCCTAGAGGCCATTATTGTACATAGGATGTATATTGTAGTGGATGCTGGGACATATATAGGGAGGACTTTCTTGCTCGACATGATAGTATGCTATCTGGTTGCTCTTTACCTTAACGTGTATACTGATTGTCTCTCTGTTACATGTTGGTAAAGCCCTTAGGATGTGTGCTTGACTACCTGGACTATGATGCGGATCATTCTAGTGGGGACATGGTAGTCCATAAGTACTTCCATAAAAGTCCCTAGTCGTGGGTGTATCGAGACGGGGCATCGATATACCAGAGTAGACTAGCGTGTACCTTCTCGACCCATACAGATGGGCGATGGATGATCCCATATCCATCGGTGTTTGACATCAGAGATGATATACGGGTGCTCAGTAGAGACTAGGTACACTGGACGGACTCGCCGAGAACTCCCAGATGGTATTATACCTCACGTCAGATGGCAGTTCTCTGGTGACACTGGTACAGAGTAGTCTGTTGACCCGAGATAGTCATAGAGTCTTGTGTGGTTCCCACTGTGCTTTGATTTCCATCTTACCACGTCCAAGAGGGTGTGCAAAACGGTGGTTTTTGGGTACAGTCCCGAGTCACATGGAGGCAATGAGCGATAGGAGGGGATTCGTCTCTCCCGGTATAGGGGGTTGATGTTGCGCTGTGTTCGATTGGCTATAACAGGAAATCCCTGGCCAGGGTTGCTGAGATTTACTGGTAAGTGTTACCAGTAGTTTCTCGAATTGTTATTGACCTCATATCGACACGACTTATCGAGCTATTGGGGTCTGACGTTTACCACCCCTAGGCGAGATATGCGACATATCAGACGATCAGACCGGACTGTACGGTAGTGTTACTGGTTGGATTCACTGGAGTGTGAGCGGGCTTGCTCGTCGATCTTCAGATCGCTCAATACCCGGGTGGCCGTTACGTTTAGCAGACCGCTTGCAGCTTGTGGATGTTTGATATGATCATCATCCGCTGCCGGCGTATTGACGAGTCTTTAGAGTCCTACAAAGAGGTTTCCTGGCTCAAGCGAAACGAAATAGGAGCGCATATGAGATATGTGCGGGACCGAGAATAATACGTGTATGTGATACCGTATTACATTCTCGCGATGAATGTGTCGTATGGTTATATGCGATATAACCTAGTTATCGAATCGAGGGTTGATTCGATAAGACGATACATTGGATACTAGTCGGTTATATGCGATATGACCGGATCGTTAAATCAAGTGTTGATTTAATGATTTAATGCATAATTATATATTTGATATATTACTTTGCGTTAACTAGTATTGGTTCACTTTAAATGGATTTTCTCACTCGGATTGTACACATTGTATATGTGATATACTTTTGTGCACTTCATTGTATCATGTTTGATGATACATGTTATGCTAGGGTTTTTGTGTAAAGATCAAACCATGGTTACATGATTATGGTTAGGGTTTTGTTTTATTCACTTATTTATTTATCCATTTCTTTTGGAAAATAAATGGAAAGGAGAAAAGAATGGTGGCTTAATTTGGAGTTTAGTTGAAGCTTCATGAAACTTTGATCAAGTCAACCATTCTTATCTCATCCTTAACCCTAACCATTCCCACTAACCATGATTCATTCTCTACACTTGACTAGAGTTAATATTATGATAAGTATTGTTATTCTTTTCTTTTTTGAATAATCTTATCACAATATTCATCTTCTTCTTCATCTTCCTTCATGAAGAAACCTCCACTTCATCAATGGTGATTGATGAAGAAGAGTGAGAAATCCAATTCTAAATTGTACCCACTTCCTATTTCTTCATCCTCTACCTCTTGCCAAGTAGTAGAGTGTGTTTTCTTCACAAGTTTCATCACTTAGTGAAGTGAGAGCTTGATCTTGCGATGCTTCGACGTAGATCATCTTCGGTATGGACATCGATGACCTAGCCCGTCCATTCTCCGATGAAGCCGACGCTAGAGCCCGGGACTTGTTATGGACAGCGAGGAGACTTCATTGCGGAGCTATGGAGGTGGAGCACCGGATCTACAAAGGTTGTATTTCCGATTCTTATAGTTAAGTGTTAACTAGTTACTTTGTTCGCCTAGAATTCTAGCCAACGGTCCGTAGTCGGGTTTCTCGGCACCGAGATTATTTGAAATTGGCATGGTTGATGCCTTGTGAGACCTCACTAGAGTGCCTATGAACCCTTCAGTGGTATCAGAGCCTAGCTAGAGCCTTAGGCGAAGTCTAGACGCGATTTGAAGTCCGAACGAACCGAAACCGCAAAATTTCCATGCTCTCTGTCCTTTTTTCAAAAACGTGGATTTTTCCAGATTAAAAATATTCAGAAAAATAAGCAGGAAAATATAAGGTTTACTGCAAAATTCGAGCAAGTGATTCCTTAAAGAGGGCGCGGATCCGCGGCCTTACAGGAGGCTCATGCGGCGGATCCGCGGCCCTGTTGTCGTTTTGTGCTTCGAAATTTGCACAGTAATTCTTAATTTTCAGTGCTGGTTTTCCTGGGTATTTTTAATATTTTTTCAAGAGTTGAATTTTTGTGGAGTTGTTTTGGGGATTCGGTGTTTCGATCGGGGTATCAAATTTCGTCTTTGTGTTTTTTCGGATAATTTTCAGAATATGTTAAAAAGTTCGACCGGATATAAATACCCAATTTTTCCCCTGTCGGGAAATTTCCAAGTGTTGGATTTTTCCGTAGTTTAACGACGTTCTAAGTAGTGCAAGTAACGCGATGGTCCCTCTAGAAGACAACAAACCTTAACTCGATTATGTGACCGTCTTGAACTGCCCTTTGAACCTTCGGGTTTGGGGCAGTTCGGCGTGCCACATGTGAGGCGTTGGCTTGACCCTTCTACGGCTGGACCGTTGGTACTGAGGCACGAACTGAATGTTGTTAGACTTATTTCATGTGTTGATCTGTATCGGGAAAACTTGGGTGTTCGATTGTTCGATCGGAAAGTTTAACATTTTCTAATTATCTGGAATGTGATACAATAATTGGAATTCACAAAAAGTTATGAGATAACTGAATGAATGTTATAAACATAGCACTTTAGTCTCACTTGATCGGTTGCTGCGGAATTTTGATGTGATCAAAAGTCCGTCGCAATCACGTAGCGTACGCGGATACTCGCCGGACAAACTTAATAGACAGCTACATCCCATAGCCCCGACCAAGTGACTGTAGGAGAACCCCGTCGCCGAAAGCATCCGTCCGGGTGCTCGCGGTAGCGGTGTTCCGCCTTGGTGCACTTCGTCGACGGTATCTGGGGTGCGGCCGCCTACTGAAGTTTGCGACGAGTATTCGATCAGTATGTCGGGAATCTTGTTGAATTGCCCGACTTGATATTGAAAAGTGTTTTCGATTTTGAGACTAAAATGCGGGGTTTATAATTGTCAGGCATGCGATGTCTGAGGTGGTTGCGGATTCCAACTGTTGTAGTTTTACACTTTTTCTTTTCTGTGACCGTAAGTGTAATATGTGATATCGCCGGTTTCGTTGCTATATGTCAACGACAATTGGGATGCGCATATTAACTTACGTTGATGACATGTGATGTTATATGTTGCTGGATATGTTATATTGGATCGTCGTGTTTGAATAGCCGGGGGTTTTTATGTGAGATGAGTGTTTTTCATTTTCATTCATGTAAAAACTTGTATGTAATATTCTTTTATTGGGGCGCTTCCAGGTTGCGGAAGTTGTCACCGTTTGTATATTATTTACTTTTCCGCACTAGGATAGACCCAAGGAGGAGGGCACAAGTAACCGGGTTCTGGAGTCCAGTGGGAGACCAACTCGAGGAGTCGAGTCCGGGTCTCCTAACTCCAGAATTGGTAGGGTTGTTTGCCGCTCTCGTAGGGGTCTAGGGGTGTGGGTTTTGCTATTCATCACGACCGTGGAATCCGTGTTTTATACTGGCTCGTATTGAAAACACGGACGTCCTAGTATATCCAATATTTCTTATGTTTCTTCTGCTGCGATATCTGTGATGTGATCATGTGATGTTCTGTGATAGATACAGTATATAGTATATATGATATATTATATAGGCGTTACTTATGTTTTACACCCGCGCTAGCCCTGCCCCGCTCTGCCGTTAGTTACCTAACCTAACGGTGCACGAGGGGACATCGAGGCGAATGCGGATGGCATAAGTTTACGTTGTATTTATCTGTGATGTTTAGGTACTTAAATGATGGGACTTCATTAATGTGATTAATGAAAATAAAAGAAACCTAAGATGTTGTAGAATCGAATTTCAAAATAAAACAGGTAGCTACAGTTCTTGCTTTGCACAGCGGTATATATGATATATCCTGCACCTTATTCGATGAGGAAAGGACCGACGATCCCTTCACCGGGAGTGACTCCTTTAGCAATAACTGGCAGATGCTACACACTCGGTTTGTCTTTTGATTTCTTTTAAGAGTTTTTGCTTTGCACAGTGAAATATATGATATATCCCGCACCTCATTCGACGAGGAAAGGACCGACGATCCCTTCACCGGGAGTGACTCCTTTAGCAAAACAAGAAAAGCCTCAAAAGCACTCCATTTTAAAATCATTTGATTCTACAACGATATCAAGTTCATTACGCAATAGGTTTTCAGAAAAACCTGTCGTAGCCCTCCGTCATTTCAGATAAGTAGTAGTTAGTATTCGTGCTACGTTTGTTGGCCTGCGTCAAGGCGTTGTGTGCGGTAGCTAACTGGTGCTTATCTGCATAAGCATAAGATGTGATTGGATTAGGGTAGTCGTGCAACTTTGTTGGCCTGCGTCAAGGGTCGTGCGGGTGGGTTTAATTCAATCAGGAAATGACGGGTTGAACTTGACTGGCGGACTATGGTTTGTTGGCCTGCGTCAAGGTCATAGGACGCTAGGGGCAAAATATTATCGGGAATTTCAAGTGTTGAAATTTGCAATGAGATTGCATACCTTCTATGAGATAGTTGGATCCCGATACCCGCTGCGAGTAAGTGTTACTCCTGGGAGAGTTTTATACATTACAATTAGCCGATCAAGTAGGTGTCTAGAAAGGTGTCAACGGGGTTACGCCTCTGGGAAAACGAGGTTTACATTAATTAGGTCCGTACGAAAGCACGGGGCACCTCCCTCAAAGTACCGACACTGGCCTGGCTGAAAGATTGGCGAACTTGTAGTGTGTAATTAATCCCGGCTAGTCTTTCCTTTTAGGGTTTGAAGGAAGATTTGATAAAAAGCAGTGGGAGCCATCCTGATTAGATAAAATAATAACCAATCTATTCTTGCCAGAGCGCACGCTGAGTGTTTTCTTCTCTCTCTCTCCAGGTAGCGACCATATCACGCCTTAATCAAGATAATAATACGGATATTTGACCGAACCCGCTTGTTATACTGAGCTGGGGAACGTTGGTCCCGCTCCAACTTATAATTGTTATATGACAGAGCAGGAAATTGGGGATTACCAGAATTCCCGTGCCGCCCAAACGAAGAGAGTGCATGCTGATGCATCATCTTCGGGTGTGTTCATTACAGAGAACTGTTTCTCAGTAACCTTTACGTCCTGGGTATGCGATACCAGATCAGGATCCCATATATGTAATCTGTTACATAGGGCTACAGATAGGTAGAGGACTGAGAACGGGTGATAAGTTTCATGAGGCAGAAAACGGGGCAAGTGTTGCAGCCAAGTCTGTTGGTCACTGTCACCCTGTATTACGAATACATTGATTCTGAACAAATGCTATTAGATACCGAACCTGATATACAAAATCATATCAGTCTCTTTATTAGTAAAGAAAGGATATAATTTTGTATTGATGGATAATGTTTTGAACATTTCCTATATCAAAAGTTGATCGGTTCAGGCACGTTATCTAAAAAGCATTGACGTTCTAAATCAAACTACAGTTCCTCGTATACAGAACACACACAAGAGGAAGAGTTCAGAAATGAACGAATTCTTCTTGAGGTATTGTAGACTAAGTCATATCAATGCGACCCGACTAGCTGAAGTTACATTTAGATGCATATTTAAATCAGTTTGAATTTACATCTTGTGAAACTTGCCAGTCATGTCACAAAGATATAATGACACCAGCTCTGTTTATTGGAAACAGAGAAAGAGTTAGTGAACTCTTGGGATGATACATGTTGATGTATGTAGGTCCCCTGTCTACACATACCAAGACTGGTTCTTTGTACTTCATTACATTCTCTGATAATCTCTCGAGATTCAGACATATGTTCCTGTTGAAACACAAGTCCGAACCTTTTGAGATATTCACAGAATATAAGTTAGAAGTAGAGAACCAATACGGGCATACGTATTATGCCCTTTGATGTGATCAAGGAGGAGAATACTTGAGCACGGAATTCCTGGATTATTATAAAGGAGAATGAGATTCTCTCTCAGCATTACTCCTCTGTATACACCATAGCACGATGGTATATCGGGGCGGAGCAGATACACCCTATTTGATATGGTGTGCTCTATGATGAGTAATACTGAGTTACCTTTTTCCTTTTGGGAGTTATGCACTTACGAAGTTGCATACCTATTGAATAGGGTTCCAATCAAATCAGTTGCCTACCATTTCATATCTGATATGGAAAGGGAAGAGCTCATGTCTTAAGCAAGTTAAGATTTGGGGTTGACCGGCCTATGTCTAAAAGCAAAATCCGGACAAGCTCGAGGCAAGGTCTGTAATGTGGAACTGGAAATGTTCCAGATATACAAACTACAGCACATGATTTGATAGAACCAAAGGATTCAGTAGATTCCAACGAACCTCAGCCTCTCCGCCGATCTAGTAGGGTTCCTCACCCACCTGAGAGATACTTCGGTTTCTCTATGACAGTGGGAGCGAGGATTACATCATGAGATGATGACCCAACTAGTTTCGAGCTGGCCATCAGGAGTAAGACTCTGTAAGAATGGCTGGATGCTTAGTGATCTGAGATGGAATCCTTATACACCAACAAAGTATGGACTTTGGTTGCTATATCTGAAGGGTTAAATCCCCATCAGGAGCAAGTATATCTTGAGAAGATTACTTGGTGTATATGGAAAAGTTGAGACTTTCAAAGCTAGACTTGTTAAAGGTTTTCGTCATCAACCAGGCGTGGATAATGATGAAACCTTTTCAAGTATCTATGCTTAAGTCCATCCAGATCCTACTTACCACGGCTACATACCATGACTACGATATCTGGTGGTTGGGTGTCATGACTGCTTTTCTAAATGATATTTTGGAAGAGAGCGTCTATAAGTACACAGCCAGAGGGCTTCGTAGACAGTGGGAGCAGCGGAAACGTGTGCAAGATGCTTTATAAGATAAAGCAGGCATCGCGGAGTTGGAACATCTGTTTTGATGGATTAGTCAAACAGTTTGACATCATCAAAATGGTAGATGAACCTTGTATATACAAAATAGGTAGTAGGGAGTATGGTGGTGATCCTCGTAGAGTACGTGGATTACGTACTCTTGATAGGGAAGAAGTTTCCTATGCTACGCTCGATCAATCTCCGCTTATCACAATGATTCTCCATATAGGATCAAAGTGATGCCTCTTAAATCCTGGTTTTGGATCTATGAGATAGATCTAATTGGATGTTGGGATTCTCACTAGTTGTAGTGAGATAGTATCAATTGATCCTGGGGAGAATCACTGGAAGTGTTCCAGGGTGATAAAGACGGCTGAATGTCAGTCACAGGCATTGTCTTTACCCTAAGTAAAGGGACGGTATGTTGGAAGAGTTCCAAGCTAGATACCGTGGCATACTAGACGATAAAGGCAGGATACATCGCTACTTAAGATGCTACCAAAAAGGCTGTTTGGGTGTATATTAGTTCATGAGATGAACTACGTTCCTACCATTGTGAGACAATGGAGTTATGGCTTATGCCAAGGAACGTCCGTCCCATCAGTGATCCAGACATATTCTAAGGCAGTATCACCTGATCATGGAGATGGTTGATCTCCAAGGGATCGAGGTTAGGAGAGTAGACTCAGAGGACAAACACAGCGGATCCACTCACGAAAGGCCTTTTCCCAGAGAGAGACTTTTATGGGATGGTTGAGTATGAGATACTGCAACCACTGCTACAGATGGCCCTAGTGCAAGTGGGAGATTGTTAGTTATATGTATGCCCTAGAGGCCATTACTGTACATAGGATGTATATTGTAGTGGATGCTGGGACATATATAGGGAGGACTTTCTTGCTCGACATGATAGTATGCTATCTGGTTGCTCTTTACCTTAACGTGTATACTGATTGTCTCTCTGTTACATGTTGGTAAAGCCCTTAGGATGTGTGCTTGACTACCTGGACTATGATGCGAATCATACTAGTGGGGACATGGTAGTCCATAAGTACATCCTTAAAAGTCCCTAGTCGTGGGTGTATCGAGACGGGGCATCGATATACCAGAGTAGACTAGCGTGTACCTTCTCGACCCATACAGATGGGCAATGGATGATCCCATATCCATCGGTGTTTGACATCAGAGATGATATACGGGTGCTCAGTAGAGACTGGGTACACTGGACGGACTCGCCGAGAACTCCCAGATGGTATTATACCTCACGTCAGATGGCAGTTCTCTGGTGACACTGGTACAGAGTAGTCTGTTGACCCGAGATCGTCATAGAGTCTTGTGTGGTTCCCACTGTGCTTTGATTTCCATCTTACCACGTCCAAGAGGGCGTGCAAAACAGTGGTTTTTGGGTACAGTCCCGAGTCACATGGAGGCAATGAGCGATAGGAGGGGATTCGCCTCTCCCGGTATAGGGGGTTGATGTTGCGCTGTGTTCGATTGGCTATAACAGGAAATCCCTGGCCAGGGTTGCTGAGATTTACTGGTAAGTGTTACCAGTAGTTTCTCGAATTGTTATTGACCTCATATCGACACGACTTATCGAGCTATTGGGGTCTGACGTTTACCACCCCTAGGCGAGATATGCGACATATCAGACGATCAGACCGGACTGTACGGTAGTGTTACTGGTTGGATTCACTGGAGTGTGAGCGGGCTTGCTCGTCGATCTTCAGATCGCTCAATACCCGGGTGGCCGTTACGTTTAGCAGACCGCTTGCGGCTTGTGGATGTTTGATATGATCATCATCCGCTGCCGGCGTATTGACGAGTCTTTAGAGTCCTACAAAGAGGTTTCCTGGCTCAAGCGAAACGAAATAGGAGCGCATATGAGATATGTGCGGGACCGAGAATAATACGTGTATGTGATACCGTATTACATTCTCGCGATGAATGTGTCGTATGGTTATATGCGATATAACCTAGTTATCGAATCGAGGGTTGATTCGATAAGACGATACATTGGATACTAGTCGGTTATATGCGATATGACCGGATCGTTAAATCAAGTGTTGATTTAATGATTTAATGCATAATTATATATTTGATATATTACTTTGCGTTAACAAGTATTGGTTCACTTTAAATGGATTTTCTCACTCGGATTGTACACATTGTATATGTGATATACTTTTGTGCACTTCATTGTATCATGTTTGATGATACATGTTATGCTAGGGTTTTTGTGTAAAGATCAAACCATGGTTACATGATTATGGTTAGGGTTTTGTTTTATTCACTTATTTATTTATCCATTTCTTTTGGAAAATAAATGGAAAGGAGAAAAGAATGGTGGCTTAATTTGGAGTTTAGTTGAAGCTTCATGAAACTTTGATCAAGTCAACCATTCTTATCTCATCCTTAACCCTAACCATTCCCACTAACCATGATTCATTCTCTACACTTGACTAGAGTTAATATTATGATAAGTATTGTTATTCTTTTCTTTTTTGAATAATCTTATCACAATATTCATCTTCTTCTTCATCTTCCTTCATGAAGAAACCTCCACTTCATCAATGGTGATTGATGAAGAAGAGTGAGAAATCCAATTCTAAATTGTACCCACTTCCTATTTCTTCATCCTCTACCTCTTGCCAAGTAGTAGAGTGTGTTTTCTTCACAAGTTTCATCACTTAGTGAAGTGAGAGCTTGATCTTGCGATGCTTCAACGTAGATCATCTTCGGCATGGACATCGATGACCTAGCCCGTCCATTCTCCGATGAAGCCGATGCTAGAGCCCGGGACTTGTTATGGACAGCGAGGAGACTTCATTGCGGAGTTATGGAGGTGGAGCACCGGATCTACAAAGGTTGTATTTCCGATTCTTATAGTTAAGTGTTAACTAGTTACTTTGTTCGCCTAGAATTCTAGCCAACGGTCCGTAGTCGGGTTTCTCGGCACCTAGATTATTTGAAATTGGCATGGTTGATGCCTTGTGAGACCTCACTAGAGTGCCTAGGAACCTTACATGATATACTTTTGTGCACTTGTTTGTATCATGTTTGATGATACATGCAAACTTGGGTTTGTGTAAAGAATTAAACCATGGTTATGTTAATGTTTAGGGTTTTGATTTACTTACTTATTCATTTATTTATTTATTCATTAATTCATTATGGGCAAAAATGAAATGGTGGCTTAGTTTGTTTTGTTGTCGAAGCTTCATGAAGCTTTGACTAAGTGACCATTTTGTCTTCATGTCCTAACCCTAACCATTCAACTAAACCCTAGTTAATTCTCTACACTTAACCATGGTTGTAAATATGATAAGTATCATTTTATTTGCTATTTTTAAACAATACTTATCATATTCTTTCTTCTTCTTCTTCTTCTTCAACAAAGAAGAAAACCTTACATCCTTTAATGGCAACTTGAGAAAAAGAGTGAGAAATCCAATTCTAAAGTGAACCCACTTCCTATTTCTTCATCCTCTACCACTTGCCAAGTAGTATAGGGTGTTTTCTTCACAAGTTTCATGGCTTGGTGAAGTTGGAGCTTGATCTTGTGTTGCCTCGACATAGATCATCTTCGGCATTGAAGTCGACGACCTAGCCCGATCGTTTCTCCGATGAAATCAACACTATAGTCCGAGATCCAATGATCACAGCGAGGGGACATCGTCACGGAGCTATGGAGGTGGAGGACCGGATCTACAAAGGTTGTATTTCCGTTCACTCTTAGTTAAGTTGTTAACTAGTTATCGTTTTCGCCTAAAATCTAGTTAACGATCCGTATTAGGGTTTATCGGCACTTGTAAAATTTGAAATTGGCATGGTTGATGCCTTGTAAGACCTCATTAGTGTGCCTAGGAACCCTACAGTGGTATCAGAGCCTAGCTAGAGCCTTAGGCGATGTGTAGACGAAGTTACAAACCCGATCGAACCCGAAACCCTTCATTTCATCCACTCTCTGTAAAATTTTTAAAACTGTAGAATTTTCGTGATTAAAAATATGCAGAAATATCAGCAGGCGTTTATAGGAGTTACTATGAAATTCGAGCACCTGATTCAATTAAAGCGCGGCGGAACCGGGGCATTAGCATGGCTAATGCGGCGGTTCCGCGGCCACTTAGTCTCCTCAGTCAGTTCTTTTTGCACAGTAACTTCTATCTTTCATTGCTGAATTTTCTGGGAATTTTTAATATTTACTCAAGAGTTGAGTATTTTGGGTTGTATTGGGAGTTCGTAGATTCGATCGGATTATCAGACTTTGTCTATGTGTCTTTCCGGATAATTTTAGAATATGCTAAAAAGTTTGACCGGATATAAATACCCGCTTTTTCCCCTGCCGGGAAATTTCCAAGTGTTGGATTTTTCCATGGTTTAAAGACGTTCTAAGTAGTGCAAGTAACACGATGGACCCTCTAGAAGACAACAAACCTTAACTCGATAATGTAACCGTCTTGAACTGCCCTTTGAACCTTAGGGTTTGGGGTAGTACGGCGTGCCACATGTGAGGCGTTGGCTTGACCCTTCTACGGCTGGACCGTTGGTACTGAGGCATGAACTGGATGTTTTTAAACTTGTTTCATGTGTTGAGCTGTTTCGGGAAAACTTATGTGTTTGAATGTTCGATCGGAAAGTTTAACATTTTCTATTTATCTGGAATGGGATACAATACTTGGAATCCACAGGTAGTTATGAGATAACTGATATGAATGTTATAAACATAGCACTTTAGTCTCACTTGTTCAGTTGCCACGGAATTTTGATGCGATCAAAAGTCCGTCGCAATCACGTAGCGTACGCGGATACTCGCCGGGTAAACTTAATAGACAGCCTCGCCCCATAGCCCCGACTAAGTGTGTCACGACCCGAGAATTCGACTCGTGACCGGCACTTAACCACGCAACATCTACAGGCGTAACGCGGCTAAGTAAGCCGAACCCAGAAATCAAAACCAATAAATATAGAGTGGTTTAAAACATTTTTGTAAAAACAGTCGTACATGTCTGAGAAACTTCCATTTATTTAGTAGAAATCCTTTTTAGTTCAAGAGTTATAATTTTTATAATTTTGGCAACATTTCATTTTTTAAACATTTGTCCCGCAAGTCGGGTAAAAGCAAGGTGTAGCAGAAATAACAAGTGAAATGAATAAAGCATCACAATATGATATACGACGCCATAGCGAAGAATACCCAGTAAAGCAAGGACAAATATCACAAGGATAAGACTGCATAAAATAAAGTCGGCTCACATGCGAGCTCGACACCAGAGTATAAAATTATACACATCGTCCTCACAACTGTCTCTAAGTCAATACAGAAAGGTAGATGGAGAATACTAGATACATCAATATACAACTGAAGGATAACAGATACCATACAAAAACCCACCTAGCAGCAAAAAGGCTAACTCGCCTCAGCAACGGTATCTGTGCCAAAAGATGCGGTAAACAGCCAGTCGTGACTACTCCCAAGGGCAACCTGCAAATACTGTGGCACAACGGGGGTGAGTTGCTAACTCGTGAATAGAGATAACATATAAAGGTGATCGCGAGCATGCACATATAGCGCGGCTCTACTAATGCCAGCATATGATGTCAATGCATGCCAAACAGTGGATGCAATAGTAATGCAAGTGCTCTATCAGGTAAATGCTACAGGATGAGGTATATAGTAATCAATACTGAGCATGGGATAAATAACATCTACATGGATATGTCAACATGGAAACAATAATCGGTGCCTCAGACTGCACCCCAAATCCCAAATACACTCAGGCGCCGGCACACCCATCGGCCCTCAAATCCTGTACATCTCTGAGAAATCACGAGTGCCCAACATCGGCACCCAAAATATCATAAAATACTCGTGTCCAGCATCGACACGCAAATCCTCGTATATCGGGCTCCGTCAGTCCGGATCGGCCCACGGGGTCCGTCTGCGGTATCGGCCCTCGGCCCCGGCAGTACGGATCATCCCGCATCCATCTCTCGACTCTGGTCAGTATCCTCCGGACAACTGCCAGGTCCAACCAATCACCGGTAGGTACTCGCCCGCCTCCAGGCTCAATCGGCAAAACCCATCGATCATCTCGCCGAGGGGAACCATACCGGGCCCACCACGAACCCGCAGACGGATCATCCGCTCCTCAAATCGGGTTTCAAGCACACGTCTCAGCACCGAGAAAACGCGTGGTGGACACACCAAAATATCATATCACGAGGTACCGGGTTTTTCAAAATAGTGCATCTTTTCTTAAATACTTCCACGGTCCTCAAAACCAGAAATCGCATGAAATCCAACACCAATAAGTAAATCCAATGAGAGGTACAATGTAAATCAATCCATGGTATGAGCATAAGGGGAAAACCGCTTTTAAAATTGTTTCCGTTTTTAAAGATGTCATGCGGCTCCCAATTTCCAGGAAATCACCACCAATCATATGTAAGATAAACTACAGCAATATAATCATGGCAGCTCTACAGTGAGTGTGGCATAGCAATTACTAACGGTGTGTGTGTAGCATGCAAATAGCGCCTGTGCAACATAAACCGTTAGTAATAGTGCGGTGTTCTATCAGTTCTAAGCATATATATATATATATATATATATATATATGTAGCAGGGAATGCAATATGCGATGACAGTCTATGGGGTACATGCAACATATAATAATAAAGTCCTATCAGCCCTGACGCATAACGCCATGCGGGCGATATCCCCGTAGATATGAAATCTACTCACCGTATCTCGCGCTAAGTGTATCCAACAACTTTCTTGCCCTTCTTCGCAGCGTCCGTCTCACTGGCCTGCGAACCTAGAATCACATAACAGATATCACACATAAGCTCAATTTCACAGAAACGCGACATTACGGTCCAACTAGAGACCCGTGTCGCGAACCAATCGCGCGTGTGCGCGATACGCTAAAACGTGTGATCACGCGCCTGAAACTACCCCGACGCGTCGCGATACGCTAAAGCCCCAAACCTACTCACGTATCACGCGTGTCGCGAAGGTTTAGAAAAACGGCCAAACAGATATTTGGTCCCAGATTTTTATACAGAACTAAACTTACGAAAATATATACATCACAGCACCCTACACACTAGCAGACACCTATAGGACCAAACCCCAACCCAAACCCTACACATCTGGCCGCAATTGGCGGCCAGAATGAAGAAATTGGCGGCCAAAGGGGTGAATTAGGGGGTCGGGTTCTAGCTAGGGTACCAGCACATCTCCACTACACTGCAGTATCCTCAATTTCATTCAGAACTCATCGGGTCAAAAGCAGTTCCAGAAAACCTCAATATTGCACAAATACGATAAATTGCATCAATTAGGGAAACTGGTGGTATTTTAGTGCAATTGGGGTTAAACTAGGTTAATATGGTCTCAACAACCCACTAACAACCTACTGAAACCAATTTACACCACACTAGCACAAGGTTCCCACTAAACACCTCATATCGCACTAAAACGCACTAAAAACCACTAACCGATGCAAAACTACTCTAACCAAGCAACTAGGGAATAAGTTTAGGAAATATACCTCATACTTAACCTTAGGTAGCTGAAGGAAGAAGAAGAAATGAAGGGGAGAAGCTGCAGTTGCTGCTGTTGCTCACTGTAGCTGCTGCTGCTGATCTCTGCTGCTGCTGCTACTGCTTCTTGCTGTTGCTGCTGCTGTGCTTGGTTCTGGAGCTGGGGGTTGAGAGGTAAGTGTGTGTGTGTATGTGAGAGTTGAGAGAAAAACACAAGGAAATGAGAGGAAACAATTATCACTCAATTGTCAACCCTCCTCTCTCTCTCTTCATTAATGGCAAGCATGGCTTGAGCCATGATGCCCTCTCTCTCTCTCTCTCAAGTCAACACCCACTACAATTTCAAATTAAAGTAACTTTTAATTAACTAATTAAACCCACTTAAAAACCCAAAAGACTTAATCCCAATGATTAACCCACCATGGTCACTAATCATGGTAAAACTTATTTTAAAAACCCTAGTTTACATGCACATGTGTGTGCAAGCCTAGGAAAATTTTGGAAAAATATTTATTAAATTAGGAAAAATATTTAAAACACAATTTGGTAAACTTTTTGTTAAAAACCCAATATTTAAATATAATTATTCCCTAAACATATCCTAAGGTGTTACAAAGTGACTGTAGGAGAACCCGGTCGCCGAAAGCATCTGTTCGGGTGCTCGCGGCAGCGGTGTTCCGCCTTTGTGCACTTCGTCGACGGTATCGGGGGTGCGGCCGCCTACTGAAGTTTGCGACGAGCATTCGATCAGAATGTCGGGAATCCTGTTGAATTGCCCGACTTGATATTGAAAAGAGTTTCCGATAATGAGACTAAAATGCGGGGTTTATAATTGTTAGGCATGCGATGTCTAAGGAATTCATTTGCTTAGGCATGCGATGTCTAAAGAGTTTGTGGATTCCAACTGTTGTAGTTTTACACTTTCTTTTCTGTGACCGTAAGTGTAATATGTGATATCGCCGGTTTCGTTGCTATATGTCAACGACAATTGGGATACGCATGTTTACTTACGTTGATGACATATGATGTTATGTGTTGCTGGATATGTTATATTGGATTGTCGTGTTTGAATAGCCGGGGGTTTTTATATGAGATGAGTGTTTTTTCATTTTCATTCATGTAAAAACTTGTATGTAATATTCTTTTTTTGGGGCACTTCCAGGTTGCGGAAGATGTCACCGTTTGTATATTATTTACTTTTCCGCACTAGGATAGACCCAAGGAGGAGAGCACAAGTAACCGGGTTCTGGAGTCCAGTGGGAGACCAACTCGAGGAGTCGAGTCCGGGTCTCCTAACTCTAGAATTGGTAGGGTTGCTTGCCGCTCTCGTAGGGGTCTAGGGGTGTGGGTTTGGCTATTCATCGCGACCGTGGAATCCGTGTTTTATACTGGCTCGTATTGAAAACACGGACGTCTTAGTATATCCAATATTTCATATGTTTCTTCTGCTGCGATATCTGTGATGTTCTGTGATAAATACTGTATATAGTATATATGATATATTATATAGGCGTTACTTATGTTTTACACCCGCGCTAGCCCTGCCCCGCTCTGCCGTTAGTTACCTAACATAACGGTGCACGAGGGGACATCGAGGCGAATGCGGATGGCATAAGTGTACGTCGTATTTATCTGTGATGTTTAGGTGCTTAAATGATGGGGCTTCATTAATGTGATTAATGAAAAGAAAAGAAACCTAAGATGTTGTAGAATCGGATTTCAAAAATAAAACAGGTAGCTACAGTTCTTGCTTTGCACAGCGGTATATATGATATATCCTGCACCTTATTCGATGAGGAAAGGACCGAGATCCCTTCACCGGGAGTGACTCCTTTAGCAATAACTGGCAGATGCTATAACTCTCGGTTTGTCTTTTGATTGCTTCTATAGTTTCTTCTTTGCACAGTGATATATATGATATATCCCGCACCTCATTCGACGAGGAAAGGACCGACGATCCCTTCACCGGGAGTGACTCTTTTAGCAAAACTAGAAAAGCCTAAAAAACACTCCATTTTAAAATCATTTGATTCTACAACGATATCAAGTTCATTACGCAATAGGTTTTCAGAAAAACCTGACGTAGCCCTCCGTCATTTCAGATAAGTAGTAGTTAGTATTCGTGCTGCGTTTGTTGGCCTTTGTCAAGGCGTAGTGTGCGGTAGCTAACTGGTGCTTATCTGCTTATGCATATGATGCAGATTGGATTAGGGTAGTCGTGCGACCTTGTTGGCCTTTGTCAAGGGCCGAGCGGATGGGTTTAATTCAATCAGGAAATGACGGGTTGAACTTGACTAGCATCCTATGGTTTGTTGGCCTTTATCAAGGTCATAGGAGGTTAGGGGCAAAATATTATCGGGAATTTCAAGTGTTGAAATTTGCAATGAGATTGCATACCTTCTATGAGATAGTTGGATCCTGATACCCACTACGAGTAAGAGTTACTCCTGGGAGAATTTTACGCATTACAATTAGCCGATCAAGTAGGTGTCTAGAAAGGTGTTAACGAGGTTACGCCTTTGGGAAAATGAGGTTTACATTAATTAGGTTCGTGCGAAAGCACGGGGGACCTCCCTCAAAGTACCGACACTGGCCTGGCTGAAAGATTGGCGAACTTGTAGTGTGTAATTAATCCCGGCTAGTCTTTCCTTTTAGGGTTTGAAGGAAGATTTGATAAAAACAGTGGGAGACATCCTGATTAGATAAAATAATAACCAATCTATTCTTGAAAGAGTGCACGCTGAGTGTTTTCTTCTCTCTCTCTCCAGGTAGTGACCATATCACGCCTTAATCAAGATAATAATACGGAATATTGACCGAACCCGCTTGTTATACTGAGCAGGGGAACGTTGGTCCCGCTCCAACTTATAATTGTTATAAGACAGAGCAGGAAATTGGGGATTACCGGAATTCCCGTGCCGCCCAAACGAAGAAAGTGCATACTGATGCATCATCTTCGGATGTGTTCATTACAAAGAACTGTTTCTCTGTATCCTCTACGTCCTGGGTATTTGATACCGGATCAGGATCCCAGCTATATAATCTGTTACATAGGGCTACAGAAAGGTAGAGAACTGAGAACAGGTGATAGGTTTCATGAGACAGAAAACGGGGCAAGTGTTGCAGCCAAGTCTGTTGGTCACTGTCACCCTGTATTACCAGTACATTGATTCTGAACGAATATTATTAGATACCGAACCTGATATACAAAATCATATCAGTCTCTTTATTAGTAAAGAAATAATAAAATTTTGTATTGTTGGATAATGTTTTGAACATTTCATACATCAAAAGTTGATCGGTTCAGGCACGTTATCTAAAAGCATTGATGTTCTAAATCAAACTACAGTTCTTAGTATACGGAACACACACAAGAGGAAAAGTTCAGAAATGAATGAGTCCTTTTTGAGGCATTGTAGACTAGGTCATATCAATGCGACCCGACTGGATGAAGTTACATTTAGATGCATATTTAAATCAGTTTGAATTTACATCTTGTGAAACTTGCCAGTCATGTCATAAAGATATAATGACACCAGCTCTGTTTATTGGAAACAGAGAAAGAGTTAGTGAACTCTTGGGATGATACATGTTGATGTATAAAGGTCCCCTGTCTACACATGCCAAGACCAGTTCTTTGTACTTCATTACATTCTCTGATGATCTCTCAAGATTCAGACATATGTTCCTGTTGAAACACAAGTCAGAACCTTTTGAGGTATTCACAGAATATAAGTTAGAAGTAGAGAACCAATACGGGTATAAGTATTATGTCCTTTGATGAGATCAAGGAGGAGAATACTTGAGCACGGAATTCTTGGACATTTCTAAAGGAGAATGAGATTCTCTCTGAGCATTACTCCTCCGTATACACCATAGCACGATGGTATATCGGGGCGGAGCAATAGCACCCTATGTGATATGGTGTGCTCTATGATGAGTACTACTGAGTTTCCTATTTTCCTTTTGGGAGTTATGCACTTGAGAAGCTGCATACCTATTGAATAGGGTTCGAATCAGATCACAGCCTACCACTCCATATGAGATATGGTATGGGAAGAGCCCATGTCTTAAGCTAGTTAAGATTTGGGGTTGTCCGACCTATGTTTAAAAGCAAAATCCGGACAAGTTCGAGGCAAGGTAAGTTATGTAGAACTGGAAAGGTTCCAGTTATACAAACTACAGCAGATAATTTGGTACAACCAAAGGATTCAGTAAATACCAACGAACCGCAGCCTCTCCGCCGATCTAGTAGGGTTCCTCACCCACCTAAGAGATACTTTGGTTTATCTATGACAGTGGGAGCGAGGATTGCATCATATGATGATGACCCAACTAGTTTCGAGCTGTCCATCAGGAGTGGGACTCTATAAGAATGGCTGGTTGTTTAGCGATCTGAGATGGAATCCTTATACAACAACAAAGTATGGACTTTAGTTGCTTTATCTGAAGGGTTAAATCCCCATCAGGAGCAAGTATATCTTGAGAAGATTACTTGGTGTACATGGAAAAGTTGAGACTTTCAAAGCTAGACTCGTTAAAGGTTTGCATAATAGACCAGTTGTGGCTAATGATGAAACCTTTTCTCGGGCCTATGCTTAAGTCCATCCAGATCCTACTTGCCTTGTCTACATACCATAACTACGTTATCTGGCGGTTGGGTGTCATGACTGCTTTTCTAAATGTTGTTTTAGAAGAGGGCGTCTATAAGTACACATCCAGAGAGCTTCATAAACAGTGGGAGCAGCGGAAACGTGTACAAGATGCTTTATAGGATAAACCAGGTATCGCGGAGTTGGAACATCTGTTTTGATGTAGTAGTCAAATAGTTTGACTTCATCAAAATGGTAGATGAACCTTGTATATACAAAAAGGTAGTAGGGAGTATGGTGGCGATCCTCGTAGAGTAGGTGGATGACATACTCTTGATAGGGAAGGAGTTTCCTATGCTACGCTCGATCAATCTCCGCTTATCACAATGATTCTCCATATAGGATCAAAGTGATACCTCCTAAATCCTGGATTTTGGATCTATGAGATAGATCTAATTGGATATTAGGATACTCACTAGTTGTAGTGAGACGGTACCAATTGATCCTGGGTAAAATCACTGGAAAGGTTCCAGGGTGATAAGGACGACTGAATGTCAGTCACAGGCATTGTCTTTACCCTTGGTAAAGGGACGGTATGTTGGAAGAGTTCCAAGCTAGATACCGTGGCATACTAGACGATAAAGGCTGGATACATCGCTACTTAAGATGCGACCAAAGAGGCAGTCTGGATGTATATTTGTTCATGAGATGAACTCAGTTCCTCCCATTGTGTGACAATGGAGTTGTGGCTTATGCCAAGGAACGTCCGTCCCATCAGTGATCCAGAAATATTCTAAGGCAGTATCACCTGATCATGGAGATGGTTGATCTCTAAGGAGATCGAGGTTAGGAGAGTAGACTCAGAGGACAACACGGCGGATCCACTCACAAAGGCCTTTTCCCAGAAAGAGATTTTTATAGGATGGTTGAGTATGAGATACTACAACCACTGCTATCAGATGGCCCTAGTGCAAGTGGGAGATTATTAGTTATATGTATGCCCTAGAGGCCATTACTATACATAGGATGTATATTGTAGTGGATGCTTGGACATATATAGGGAGGACTTTCTTGCTCGACATGATAGTATGCTATCTGGTTGCTCTTTACCTTAACGTGTACACTGATTGTCTCTCTGTTACATGTTGGTAAAGCCCTTAGGATGTGTACTTGACTACCTGGACTATGATGCGGATCATACTAGTGGGGACATGGTAGTCCATAAGTACATCCTTCAAGGTCCCTAGTCGTGGGTGTATCGAGACGGGGCATCGATATACCAGAGTAGACTAGCGTATACCTTCTCGACCCATACAGATGGGCGATGGACGATCCCATATCCATTGGTGTTTGACATCAGAGATGATATACGGGTGCTCAGTGGAGACTGCGTACACTGGACGGACTCGCCGAGAACTCCCAGATGGTATTATACCTTACGTCAGATGGCAGTTCTCTGGTGACAATGGTACAGAGTAGTCTGTTGACCCGAGATCGTCATAGAGTCTTGTGTGATTCCCACTGTGCTTTGATTTCCACCTTACCACGTCCAAGAGGGCATGCAAAACGGTGGTTTTTGGGTACAGTCCCGAATCACATGGAGGCAATGAGCGATAGGAGGGGATTCGTCTCTCCCGGTATAGGGAGTTGATGTTGCGCTGTGTTCGATTGGCTATAACCTGAAATCCCTGGCCAGGGTTGCTGAGATTTACTGGTAAGTGTTACCTGTAGTTTCTCGAACTGTTATAGACCTCATATCGACACGACTTATCGAGCTATTGGGGTCTGACGTTTACCGCCCCCAGGAAAGATATGCGACATATCAGACGAACAGACCAGACTGTACGGTAAGTGTTACTGGTTGGATTCACAGGAGTATGTGCGGGCTTGCTCGTCGATCTTCTCATCGCTCAATACCCGGGTGGCCGTTACGTTTAGCAGACCACTTTCGGCTTGTGGGTGTTTGATATGATCATCACCTGCTGCCGGCGTATTGACGAGTCTTTAGAGTCCTACACAGAGGTTTCCTGGCTCAAGCGAAACGAAATAGGGGCGCATATGAGATATGTGTGGGACCGAGAATAATGCGTGTATGTGATACCATATTCTATTCTCGTGATGAATGTATCGATTGGTTGTATGCGATATAACCTAGTTATCGATTCAAGGATTGATTCGATAAGCCGATACATTCGATATTAGTCAGTCATATGCGATATGACCGGATCGTTAAATCAAGTATTGATTTAATGATTTAATGTATAATTATATATTTGATATATTACTTTGCATTAACTAATATTTGTTCACTTTAAATGGATTTTCTCACTTGATGTGCACATTGTATATATGATATACTTTTGTGAACTTGTTTGTATCATGTTTGATGATACATGCAAACTTGGGTTTGTGTAAAGAATTAAACCATGGTTATGTTAATGGTTAGGGTTTTGATTTACTTACTTATTCATTTATTTATTTATTCATTAATTCATTTTGGGCAAAAATGAAATGGTGGCTTAGTTTGTTTTGTTGTCGAAGCTTCATGAAGTTTTGACTAAGTGACCATTTTGTTTTCATGTCCTAACCCTAACCATTCAACTAAATCCTAGTTAATTCTCTACACTTAACCATGGTTGTAAATATGATAAGTATCATTTTATTTCCTATTTTTAAACAATACTTATCATATTCTTTCTTCTTCTTCTTCTTCTTCAACAAAGAAGAAAACCTTACATCCTTTAATGGCAACTTGAGAAAAAAGAGTGAGAAATCAAATTCTAAAGTGAACCCACTTACTATTTCTTCATCCTCTACCACTTGCCAAGTAGTATAGGGTGTTTTCTTCACAAGTTTCATGGCTTGGTGAAGTTGGAGCTTGATCTTGTGTTGCCTCGACGTTGATCATCTTCGGCATCGAAGTCGATGACCTAGCCCGATCGTTTCTCCGATGAAATCAACACTAGAGTCCGAGATCCGATGATCGCAGCGAGGGGACATTGTCACGGAGCTATGGTGGTGGAGGACCGGATCTACAAAGGTTGTATTTCCGTTCACTCTTAGTTAAGTTGTTAACTAGTTATCGTTTTTGCCTAAAATCTAGTTAACGATCCGTATTAGGGTTTCTCGGCACTTGTAAAATTTGAAATTGGTATGGTTGATGCCTTGTGAGACCTCATTAGTGTGTCTAGGAACCCTACAGATGTTGTATATGTTTTACACCCGCGCTTGTCCAGTCCCCGCTCTGTCGTTAGTTAAGTAACCTAACAGGTGATGACGGGACCCAATGGCGAATGCGGATGGCATATATATACATTTTATTTTCATTCTTTTCTGGTGTGATTAATTGATGGGACTGCGTTGATTCAAATCAATGAAAGGAAAACAAACCTATTCGATATTTTTGGAACAATTTTCAAAAAACTGTTATTACAAGGACGTTTTCATTTGCTTTGCACTGCGGTATTCAATTTGGAATATACAGCACCTCATTCAATGAGGCAAGGGCCGAGATCCCTTGATCGGGAGTGACCTTTTGGGCAGAAATTTGCGTTAGGGTAATAACTTCACTATAGTAGATTACTTTTTGCTTTGCATCGCGGTATTTAGTTGGAATATCCTGCACCTCATTCTACGGGAAAAGAGCCGAGATCCCTTCACCGGGAGTGACCTCTTTAGCAAAGCTTTTCGTCACTATATTTATATAAAACGCTATCTGGTTCCTTCAACGATATCAAGTTCATTATGTTATAGGTTTTTCACCAAAAACCATTCGTAGCCCTCCGTCATTTCAGACGGGTAGCACTTAGTATTCATGCTATATTTGTTGGCCTTCGTTATGGCATAGTGTATGATAGCTATTTGTTACTTTTCTGTTGCATAGATAGATGCGTTGGTTTAGGACAGTCGTACTACTATTTTAGCCTTCGTCAAGGGTATGTACGGGTGGGTTCAAATAAACCTGGACAATGATTGATAGAACTTGACATGTGACTTATGATATGTTGGCCTTCGTCAAAGTCATAAGAGCATGGGGTAAAAATCACATCGGGAGTTTATAAAGAAACTGAAACTTTCCAGGCATGCGCATACCTTCTGGAGTGTGATAACGTTAGTGGATTCCATCAGGTTATCATGCGATGATAGTTGGATCCCGATTCCCACTGATGAGTTGGTTTATGTCACGACCCAAAGTTTGGATGTGACCAGCACTTAGATTGTATAATATCTAAGGATATATACACAGCCCGAGTAAGCCGAAACCAAGATCAAAATCCTTTTTATGGAAATTTTTATAAAATTTTAGTCTTTAAGTAAAAATCATAGTTTTTGTGTGATTAACATAAAACAAGCATAAGGGGTTAAGTTTGGTTGCATCCCTAGTTGGGATCAACAAAATACAACAGCGGAATAAAATTTACAACTTATATGAGACCAATAAAATCACAGATATAAATAACAGAAATATCCAATAACATACCAACGATCTCACCTATCAACTAATATACATATAATCATCTCTCATTCTAAGTCATAATACAAGGTTTGATGGAGATTTTCTAGATACAATACCAAAATAGAAAGTCGCTACATATGTAACTCACTTATCAAAAGATGCGATAAAAGATGCAAAAGTGGATCTGCAAGGCCGCTAATCGTCCACTCTACCCCTGCAAGGAACTGTGGCACAACGGGGGTGAGTTGCCAACTCAGTGAATATAACTAACATATAACGGTTAATAATGTAAATATGACGATCACAACTAACTGAAATGAGAGCAAGTATGATGTACGATAGTATATGGAAAGCATGAATCTGTACTACAAATAAGATAACCAAAACTGAAATCCCATCATTTATTCTCAATAAATTTCATCTTTACGTGTCCATCATCTACACAAAACTTCCATTTCTCTCAGGCATCATTCCTCGAACGATCTTGTAATCAACAATACCGGCCGGTATCATCTAGATATCCGCCGTATTTCACCACTATATCCGGTATCGAGTAACCTCGTTAGACTCCCCCGCCTTAAATGCGGCTATCCTTCCCCTCGGTCTTGACCGGGTCCACCATGTATCCAACTGTATATCTCTCCCACTCAATCTGGATAACGTATAAATCCGCGACCGTATATCTCCCCCACTCGGTCCGGAATAGAACCAAATCATAAAACATCTCATGGTGGACATGTCACATCAATCATGAAAATCATTGAATTTGTGCAATCGTGTAGAAAACACAAATCATAAATTCTCAATAATGCAATTGCTTCTTATATCAACTTAGAATACTCGGATGATAAATATGATGTCACTAATGCAAATTGATGTCATTGATTCAAGTTACTACTATTTTATATAAAGGAGGTATGATAGGAATTATCTTTAACAAGTCAATATTTATTGTAAAAGTGACATTTTAATATCGACGAGCTGTAGTGTAACATGTAAAGGTGTGCACGTGCGGCATAACTCATCGATAATTGTGCAGTGTTCTACATCTATTATCATATTGATGCATAGGTATGTATATGAATGCGTATTATTAACTTAGTATACAAAAGTGAAACTTTTATTTTAGCACAATTACGGGCGTAACACGCCATCTTTACAAAACTTCCCGGTAGATCTTTAGTCTACTTACCGGAAATACGTCGTATCTACTCAGGAATCGCCAATCCTTATCCTTTCCTCGCGGCCTCCGAAGTGCCCGTATTTGAATCTGACATCGAGAATTAACTTATATAAGAATACGGCTACTCCGATACGGCGAATATGAAAACACAAGTTCTTACGTACTAGTTATATTGCATACGACTATTTCAACTATCTAACATTCCTTCCCCACTGAAAATTAACCCAACTCTGCATCGCGACAGAAAACAGATCGCGATACATTTTAACCGTGTCGTAATTTGGTTGTTTAGATACCCTTTTCCGATATTAGATCCCAGATTTCCTATACAGTTAAATTAACTTATTTAAACAATACCAAAATGACCAAAATTCTACATAGAAACCTACCCAACAAGCCAAAACATCCTAGCTCCCTACAAATCCGGCGACGCCGAAATTTCCCTATTGGTCGCCGACCCAAAACCGAGCCCTCTGGTTCGTGCTACTATAGTTTGCTCTAAATTCAACATACATCATTAAGATCCTGTTTAGTTAAGTAATTTCTTCTCTAATCTATAGCAGATTCAAACAGAGTCTAGTTTTGAATAAAATACGATATTATAGAAATTTTTAATTTCAATTCAAACTAGTTACAGAATTTAAATTCCTACTATGGTTAAGGATTTTACCTTCAAGTAATTTGCTAACACCCTCCAAGATGCACAAGCTCCTAGTCCTAGCTTGATGATGAGGAATTCCTAGACTTAGCTCTTCTTCTTTCTCTTGTTCTTCTATGTCTATTCTTGTTTTCTCTTTCTTTCTTTAAAATTTCAGATTTTAAACTAGCTAAATGATCTGAACACATGATATATGTGGTGATAGGAAGAGTGAGGTGGTAGGAGGAGGTGTCAGACCTAGATGTGCCATCCTCATGCAAGGAGGACGTGTGGGGTGTGGGTTGTGCATGTAAGAAGGTGGTGGCAATGCATTATCGTTCTATTTTGAGTTATCTTAAGATAAAATTCTGAACAAAACCTAATTTACCTCTTTTTCACTTACACCCTTAATCAATTTCCCATTTGCATAATTTCCTAAACTTTACATAGAAACCCTTCACAACTTATGTTATTATAAAACACCCTTTTTATTAAAATGAAGCTAAAATTCACATTAAAACCCTTATAATTTATTTATTTTGCATACTAAAATTTTAATTTAATTTCTTTTACGTACATCTTATAAAATTGTCTTATATGGCTTTAATAACTTTTTAATTTAACAATTTATTATTTAATTAATTAATTTTTATTTATTTCTAAATTTTCAAAATGTTACAATATTCCCCCTTAAGAAAATTCGGTCCCCGAATTTAAAACTTAACTAGACGTACCTTCAAAAAGATGTGGAAATTTCTTTCGCATCGCATCTTCGGTCTCCTAAGTAATCTCCTCGCGATTCTTCCCTTGCCAAAGAACCTTTACAGATGGAAGTACTCTCGATCTTAGTTTCTTTGCCTGCCTGTCTAGGATAGCGACTAGCTGCACTGTGTAGGATAAATCCGGCTAAAGCTGTAAGGTCTGATGATGGATCGCGTGAGAAGGATCGTGAAGATACTTGTGAAGCATCGAAACATGAAACACCGGATGCACATCGGGAATACTCGGTGGAAGTGCTAAACGATAAGCTACAGCACCCACTCTCTCCAGAATCTCGTAAGGTCCAACATATCTGGGGCTGAGATTCCCCTTTTTCCCGAAACGCATCACACCTTTCATCAGAGATATACGAAGAAACACATGATCTCCCACCTGAAACTCGAGTCTACGACGTCGTCGATCTGCATATGATTTCTGTCTGCATTGGGCCTCTCTCATTCTGTCTCGTATCAGTTGAATCTTCTCTGTAGTCTCCTGTACTATCTACGGTCCTAAAATGCTACTCTCACTCAGTTCCGTCCAGCAAACGGGTGATCGAAATTTCCTCCCATACAAAGCTTCAAAGGGTGCCATCTGGATCGTCTCCTGAAAAATGTTGTTGTATGAAAATTCTATCAAAGGTAGGTGACGATCCCAACTACCACCAAAATCAAGGCTGACAAGCGCGAAGCATATCCTCCAAAGTTTGAATGGTCCGCTCGGACTGACCATCTGTCTGTGGGTGGAAATCTATACTAAAACTCAATCGTGTACCAAGAGCTTCTTCAAGTTTCTGCCATAGCCTTCTGGTAAACTAGGTACCTCGATCTGATACAATGCATGTCGAAACTCCATGTAATCGTACAATCTCATCGATATAAACCTGAGCATACTGTGCAAACCCATACGTCGTCTTCACCGGAAGAAAGTGAGCTGCATTTGTCAATCTATCTACAATCACCCATATGGAATCATACCCTCTGCTAGTCCTGGGTAGACCCACAACGAAATCCATAGAAATCTGTTCCCATTTCCACTCTGGAATGAGCAAGGGCTACAACTCTCCGGCTGGCCTCTGGTGTTCTGTCTTGACTTGCTGACAAGTCAAGCATCTCGAAACAAACTCTGCAACATCCCTCTTCATACCTTCCCACCAATAAACATCCTTCAAGTCATTATACATCTTGGTGGAACCAGGATGAATACTGTATGCTTAACGATGGGTCTCCTCTAAGATCCCACGTCTCAGTCCATCCGAATCTGGTACACAAAGACGAGTCCCAAAACGCAATGCTCCACGGTCATCTATCACAAACTCCGACTCCCTGCCCTGCCTAACCTGATCCATAATCTCCGATATACGAGCATCTGCGGGCTGTGTCTCTCGAATACGATCCAATAACTGCGGTCGGGTACGAACATGTTCTAGCAGCCCTCCTGTCGGGGTGAACTCAAACTGTATACGACTATCACATAATATCTGCCAGTCTGTAGAAAACTTGTAGGGTTGCTAGGCACACGCACAAGGGTCTACGAGGCATCAACCATGCCCAATTTAAAATTTAGTCGTGCCGAACAACCCAAAACCGGATCTTTAAACTAGAGTTTAGGCGAAAACAAGTATGTTAAACACTTTAACACTAAGTGAGAGGGATTACAACCTTTGTAGATCCGGTCCTTCACTTCTTAAGCTCCGTGTTGAGGTCCCTTCACTGCGATCATCGTGTTCCGGACTCTCGAGAGGCTCCAGGAAGAGAAAGATGCAAGCTTGCTTCTGATCTTCGATAACAAAGATGATCTACCTTGAAGTTTCACTAACACAAGCTCTCACTCACTAAATGAAGTGAACACTCTCATCTAAAGGGTAAGGGTAGATAAGGATGATGAAGTAGGATTTTTGCACTCATTTATAATCTTTTTCTCACTCATTTTTTATCACAAAATCAAAGCTAGAAAGCTTTGCAAGCAAAGAAGAAGAAGGAAGAAGATGAACAATGAATCATTCCTTTTGTGATGAATAATGAAAGTGTGATAACGATTAATCTTGAAACCATGGTCAAGGATGACTCATGTAGAGATTTAACTAGGGCTAGGGTTTCGGTTGGGTTAAGAATGAGTCACATATAAATATCAAGCATAATATCTCTTTCATGACAAAAGAAAAACCTTCTAGAAACTTCTAGAAAGCACTAACCCAATTCAAACCCTAATCTTGTTTAATCTCTACTAAACATATTGCATTAGTAATCATGTCATGTTACAATATTATATATCATATATATAATATTTATCGTAACAAAATAAAATAATACATTTAACATATATCGCATATATATCAATGTATTACTCGAGTGAGAAAAAGAATCTTTTAGTGAGCTAATATTAGTTAATGTTATTTAATATATCATATATATTATTATACATTAAATTATCGAATCAACACTTGATTCGACAATCCGGCTATATCGCATATAACCGACTAATACGATGACTCGGCTATATCACATATACCCGGCCGATATCTCATATCGCGAGAATTCAATACGGTATCACATATCGCATTATCCTCGGTCCCGCACATATCACATATGTGCTCCTACTCCGTTTTGCCTGAGTCAAGAAACCTCTGTGTAGGACTCTAAAGAATCGTCAATACGCCGGCAGTAGGTGATGATCATATCAAACACCCACAAGCTGCAAGCGGTCAGCTAAACGTAATAGACACCCTGGTATTGAGCGCTCAGAAGATCAACAAGCAAGCCTGTACATTCTCCTGTGAATCCAATCAGTAACATTTCCGTACAGTCCGGTCTCGTCGTCTGATATGTCGCATATCTCGCCTAGGGGTGGTAAACGTCAGACCCCAGTAGCTCGATAAGTTTTGTGGATATGAGGTCTATAACAGTTCGAGAAACTACTGATAATTCTTACCAGTAAATCTCGGCAATCCTGGCTAGGGATTTCCAGTTATAGCCAATCGAGCACAGCACAACATCAACTCCCTATACCGGGAGAGACGAATCCCCTCCTATCGCTCATTGCCTACATGTGATTCGGGACTGTACCCAAAAGCCACCTTTTTACATGCCCTCTTGGACGTGGTATGATGGAAATCAAAGCACAGTGGGAATCACATAAGATTCTATGACGATCTCGGGTCAACAGACTACTATGTACCAGTGTCACCGGAGAACTGCCATCTGACGTGAGGTATAATACCATCTGGGAGTTCTCGGCGAGTCCATCCAGTGTACCCAGTCTCCACTGAGCACCCGTACACCATCCTTGATGTCAAACACCGATGAATATGGGATCATCCATCGCCCATCATATAGGTCAAGATGCGTATACGCTAGTGTACTCTGGTGTATCGATGCCCTGTCTCGATACACCCTCGACTAGGAACAATTATAGGATGTACTCGTCAACTACCGTGGCCCCACTAGTATGATCTCATCATAGTCCCAGTAGTCGAGTACATATCCTAAGGGCTTTATCAACATGTAACATAGAGGCAATCAGATTACATGTTAAGATAAAGTGCAACCAGATAGCGTACTATCATGTCGAGCAAGAAAGTCCTCCCTATATATGTCCAAGCATCCACTACAATTTACATCGTATGTATAGTAATGGCCTCTAGGGCAAACATATAACTAACAATCTCCCAATTGCACTAGGGCCATCTGTTGTGGTATCACATACCCAACAATTAGCTGTAGCTGAAGTATCTCATACTCAACCATCCCATAAAAGTCTCTACTGGGAAAAAGGCCTTTGTGAGTGGATCCGCGCTGTTGTCCTCTGTGTCTACTCTCCTAACCTCGATCTCCCTGGAGATCAACTATCTCCATGATCAGGTGATACTGCCTAAGAATTATATCTGGATTTCTGATGGGACGGGCGGTTCCTTGGCAAAAGCCACAACTCCATTGTCACACAATGGTAGGAACGAAGTTCATCTCATTAACTTATATATCCAGACTGCCTCTTTGGTAGCATCCTTGGTAACGATGTATTATGC
Source organism: Agapanthus africanus (assembly GCA_030015575.1). Classification (NCBI taxonomy): domain Eukaryota; kingdom Viridiplantae; phylum Streptophyta; class Magnoliopsida; order Asparagales; family Amaryllidaceae; genus Agapanthus; species Agapanthus africanus. The sequence goes on from CM057337.1 coordinate 412,657,458, forward strand.
CTTTAATCGTCTAGTATGTCACGGTATCTAGCTTGGAACTCTTCCAACATACCGTCCCTCAACTAGCCGGCTTTGGCTTTGGCTACGTGATCGGACGGATTTTACTAGCCGGTTTTGGCTTAAGCCGGATCCTAGTATTAGACAGTGTAGTTTTTGTCTCTTTGCATTTGTGTTCAATGGGAATACAAATGCGGGCATGTATATGCAGTAGCGGGGTTTTCCTGTAATTTATTACGGGATCAGTTTTTTGAAGTTGCCAGTTTGCATTCCGTTCCGGCCGGTTTTCCTTTGTTCCTTCACGGCCGGACTTTATCGTTGGAGGGGGTTATTTGCAAGAGTGCAAATAACTTTTTATGGAGGGGTTTCTTGCATTTGTAGCTTCATTATGATATTCTTATCATCATGAGATTCTTTTCTTGTCCATTACATTGCATTTATGTTGATGGTTGGTGAAAGGAAGTGAGTGAGAAATTGGTATGACCATTTTCTCATATATTGATTCTTTTTTCTTCTCTTGATTAAGATTCTTTTTTCATGCTCCACCATCTCTTGGAGAGGCCGGCCACTTTGGTGGGAGAGGGAGAGAGTTTTCATTTTGGATGAGGGACATTGATTCATATCATTTTTCATGCTTGCAAAAATATATATACCATCCTCCTCCTAAAGTTCTTCTCTCCTCCACATCCATGGCAACTTCACTACCCCAAAGAGACATGGTTTCTACACTTGCCTACAGCATTCCTTGGACGTGTCGGCTAGCCAACTTCGCGCTCGAGTTGCCTCTGTCCAGAGGTGGGAGCCCGTAAAAGAATCCGGCTACGTGGTGCCCTTTCCGACGAGGAGGTGACCGACGGAGATTCCGCGGGAGATCGGAGTAGAGACGAAGACCGAAGGACACGGATCGCTTGGTATAACTCTCTACCCATTTTTAGATTGCTAGTGGCTAGGTTAATGGCCCGATCCGGGTTAAAAGTGCGCGGTGGTGCCGGTTTGCTAGTTTGCAAAGTTTTTCGTCTCCGCGTTTCCGGCGTCGGATCGACGGCCGGGGCGCCGCCGTGCACTTACATTGGTATCAGAGCCATGCCATTAACCTAGTCTAGCCTGGTCTAACGTGTTTACATTTCCGATCGATCAAAAATCCCCAAAAAACCGTATTTTCAATGCATCAGGTTTCTGTCGAAATTTTTTTAGCTCCAAAAATTTTTCAGGTTGTTGCAGAAACATGTGCAGGGAATTACAAGCATTCTGTGAAAATTTAGTCGAGTGAAGTCATCATTCCACCGCGGAACCGCGGCCAAACCCACGAAATGGCCGCGGTTCCGCCGCGACTTTGACTGTTCAGTTGACTAAATTTGTACAGTGGGCTTCTGAGTTTAAAATAGGGTTTTTGGAATATTATTTTTAGGCCTAGATTTTCTGTGAGTGCTACAGTAGTGCTTGGAGCCCACTTCGGTGAATTTGTTCGATCGGATATTTTAAACATGCTAGTTCACAGTATTTACATTATATGTGTGACCGTGAATGTCATTTGATCGGTAAATCCTGTCTAACTGCTATAGCCCTTTTAGACGGATTTGCGAACGTGACATTCACGTTGATGTTCTGTGATTGTGCTGTGATGTTGCGGATTGATCGTGGGGATAACCTGGATGCAATGTTAGTACAGTTTTGTTTTATATGTACATTTGATATTGCGTGGTGAGCGTCCGACATGTGGACTGCCGTCACTGCCTGTTTGTATTATTCTTTTGGGGCACGACCGGGTCGAGGTCGATGTACCCGTTGTATGTTTATTTTACTTTCTGTACTAGGATTACCCCACGGAGGCGTGCACGGGTAGCCGGGTTCTAGAGGGCAACGGGCCCGCATCTCATGGCGTTGAGACGGAGGGGGCTTCACTCTAGAATTGGTGGGCTATTCGCCGCCCTCGTAGGGGGTATAGGTTGACCCAGGAGGGGTGCCCAAGTTACCGGATTCCATGAAGTGCTGGGTGGTCCATTCACGTTGCTGAAGGGGGCTGCCTCGCTTCAGGTTTTGGCGGATGACTTGCCGCGTCCGTAGGGGTCTAGGATTTCATTGCACATGCTATCCTCACGATCAGGGGAACGTCGGGTTTCAGTAGCGGCTCTATGAAACCCGGGGATCCCAGATATCTGTATTGTTCTGTGATACTGTACCTCTCTGTGATGTTGCATTTATTGGAGATAGTGCCCTCATAGTCAATTATTGGATCGCAGGTACGTGATTGCAATGATTGCGGAGGACCTATCCCGGTAGGACAGTCTTACTCGAAATGATAGTATACTATCTAGTTTGCCTTTATCAGTCGTGTACATGTTCAGGTGACTGATTGCATGTTACACTTTGATAGAGCCCTTAGGATCTTGCTTTACTACCAACAGTATGATGGCGATCATATACGTGAGAGTTGGGTAGTTTATATGCATATCCTTAATTGTGGTCCCTAGTCGTGGGAGTTTCGAGACAGGGCATCGATACTCCGGAGTAGACTAGTGTGTACAGTCGAGACCCCGACGAGGGGCGGTGGCCGGTCTCACAAGCCACTGGTGTCAGTTGGATCACCTAAGATGTATACAGGTGCTCATTGGGTTATGAGTACACCGGACAGGACTCGCCGGGAATCTGCTAGTTAGTATTATATCTACCGTCAGATAGCAGTTCCCTGGTGACATGTGTACAGGTTAGTTCATCGACCTGAGGTCGTCATTTTTCTCGTGTGAGTTCCCACTGTGCTTTGATTACTACCCTACCACGGCTCAAAAGAGTCGTGCAAACAGGTAGCTTTTGGGTACAGTCCCGAGCCATATGGAGGCACGTGAGCGGATCGGCAGGGGATTCGTCTCTCCCGGTATTGGGGGCGAGATCGTGCTGTGTCTAGGAGAGCCATTACACTAAATCCATGGCCATGGTAGGAGATTTACTGGTAGGTACTCCAGTAGTATCTCAGGGTGTTATTGGGCTACACTCCGACACGACTTATACTGCTTCTGGGGGTCTGACGTTACTAGCCCCCTAGGCGGATATGCGATACTCATTGACGAACGGACCGGACTGTATATACATTGTCACTGTTAGGCTCAGTAGGGTTTCTGGATGTGTTAGCTCATCGGCCACCCTTGAGTGCGCTCATCAGTCTCCCTTAAGTTCAGTCCATGGGCAACCGTTACGCATAGCTAGTGCCGCTGACGGTTTGTGGTTAAACCCACTGCCAGGGTACTGAAGAGTCATTAGAGTCCCCCACAGACAGTTTCCCAAGTTTCGGGCGAAACGTTGTAGAGGCCGTATGGTTTTATGGCAGGGTTCGGAAAATGCACGTGCGTTTACGCACGTGTTATTTTTCGGGCAGGTAATACTGGTCGGTTTTGGTTTAAGCCGGATCCGAGTATTATATTGAGTAGGTATAATATCTTTGTCTCAGTTGCATTTGTATTCGGTCGTAATACAAATGCGGGTGTATTTATACAGTTTCGGGGTTATCCTGAAAGTCGTTTCAGGATAACTTTTGGAAGTTGCCAGTTTCCAGTTTTCTATCAGCCGTCTTTTAACATTTGGTTAAAGACGGATTTATCTTTTCTACAGATAAGGTGAGTCAGTGTTCTAGAATATTCTAGATGAGGTGACTAGGCTTATTGGTGTAGGGTTTTCATTGGTTGCATTTATTAAAGGGTGACTAAGCCTAATGACTCATGCTTTGTGATTAATTCCTTTTGGATTGCTTAAGATATTTAGAAGTGAGAAGCTTTTAGCTTATGGTCACCCCCTTCTCCTACGGTCACCTCCCTCTTGCTATATATGGCTTGCCCTCTCTCTCTCCTCTTACTCACTCTCACTTGAGGTTTCATTTCGGTTAGAAAAAAGATTATGATAGTTTGGGGTGTATGGAATTTCACAGCTCATTTCATTCCATCACCCGATTCCTTCGGCAACTTCATTAACCGTCCGTCCATAGCTTTGGACGGAACGAGACAAAGTCATCTACTCATTCTCTGCATCAATCTTGGTCGTCTCTTTTAGCAAACTTGACGATCGAGTTGCCTCGAGTCAGAGGCGGGAGCCCGTTTAAAGAACCGATCATGTGGTGCCACCTCGACGGAGGAGATCGGAGATCGACGAGATCGGAGCAGCCGCAACGGAGCGTGGGATGATGGTTGAAGAACGAAGGACTCGGATCGTTCGGTATAACCATTCTACACTCTTTACAGTTTGTTAGTTTAGCAATAATGGTAGATCCGGGTTAAAGTATACGATAGCGCCAAGTTAAAAAGTTTTGTTCCGCATTTTGGCGTCTGTAGACTGCCGGGGCGCTAGCGTAGACTTACAATGGTATCAGAGCCTCACCATTTTGCTATACTAACTTGTGCTAACGCGTTTAAAACATCGATCGAACCGGAAATCGAAAACTACAATATTCCATTTTGACAGTTTCTGTTGTTTTAAAATGATCTCGTAAAATTATTCTACATATCTCAGAATACTGTGCAGGCTTTTATTAGAACGACGTAGAAATTTGGGCGCGAGATTCGATGATCCTGCCGCGGAAAGGCGGTCAAATCTATGGTTTGACCGCGCTTCCGCGGCCAAACAGTGAGCTCGTGGCCCCAAATTTTTCCAGTGGGTTCTATGTTGGATTTTGTGGTTTTTGGTAAATATCGTTTTGGCCCAGATTTTGTTACTGTTCACCAGTAAGCCGTGGGGCCCACTTTTTGATATTTGGTCTTTGGTCGATCGAAATTTAAACACGTTAGTTTACAGTGCTTACATTATATCTCCGACCGGGAATGTCATTTGATCGGTAAACTGCGTCTGATTGCTATAGTTCTTTTAGACGGGTTTGCGAACGTGACATTCGCGTTGATGTTCTGTGTTGTGCTGTATTGTTGCGGATTTGTCGTGGTGGATAGCAGTGTGCAATGGTAGTACAGGTTGAGTTTATTTGTACATTTGATATTGCGGGGCGAGCGTCCAACTTGTGGACTGCCGTCACTGCCTGTTGTATAATATTCTTTTGGGGCACGACCAGGTTGCGGTCGATGTACCTATTGTACTATTTTTCATTAGCTGTACTAGGTTTTACCCCGCGACGGAGTGCACGGATAGCCGGGTTCGGGAAAGCAACGGGTCCGCATCTCATGGCTTTGAGAGGCAGAGGGGCCCCACTTCAGAATTGGCAGACTATTCGCCGCACTCGTAGGGGGTACAGGTTGACCCAAGGAGGGGTGCCCAAGATTACCGGATTCCGTGGAGTGCTGGGTGGTCCATTCACTATGCTGTAGGGGGCTGCCTCGCTTCAGGTTTTGGCGGGTAACTTGCCGCACCCGTAGGGGTCTAGGTTTCATTGCACAGGCTATCCACACGACAGGGGAACGTCGAGTTTCAGCAGCGGCTCTGTGAAACTCGGGGATCCCAGATATCTGTATTGTTCTGTGATGCTTATTACTTTTTCTGTAATGTTGCATATTATCACGCCTGGAGCGATTATGTATATTGGTTTATATGCTATTAGATGTTGTATATGTTTTACACCCGCGCTAGTCCAGTCCCCGCTCTGTCGTTAGTTAAGTAACCTAACGGGTGATGACGGGACCCAGTGACGAATGCGGATGGCATATACGTACATTTTATTTTCGTTCTTTTCTGGTGTGATTGATTGATGGGACTGCATTGATTCTGATCAATGCAAAGTTAAACAAACCTGTTTTAGTTGTTGGAACAATTTTAAAAGGTGTTATTGCAAAGACGTTTTCTTTTGTTTTGCATAGAGATATTCGGTTGGAATATCCTGCACCTCATTCGACGGGGCAAGGGCCGATATCCCTTCACTGGGACTGACCCCTTGGGCAGAAGTTTGCGTCAGGGTAATAACTTCACTATAGCCGATTACATGTTGCTTTGCATAGCGATATTCAGTGGAATATCCTGCACCTCATTCCACGAGGAAAGAGCCGAGATCCCTTCACCGGGAGTGACCTCTTTAGCAAAGGTTTTCGCCACTATATTTTAAAAAAAAGCTATCAGGTTCCTTCAGCGATATCAAGTTCACTACGCTAAAGGTTTTTCGCCAAAAACCAGTCGTAGCCCTCCGTCGTTTCTTATGGATGGTCAGTAGTATTCAAGCTATGTTTGTTGGCATACGTCAAGGCATAGTGTTTGGTAGCTGCTGGGTATTCATTTGTTGCATAGATAGATGAGTTGGTTTGGGACAGTCGTATTACCTTGTTGGCATACGTCAAGGGTATGTACGGGTGGGTTCAAATTAACAAGATAATGACGGGCAGAACTTGACATGTGACTTATGATTTGTTGACATACGCCAAGGTCATAAGAGCATGGGGCATGAAAAAGATATCGGGAGTTTCTAAAGAAACTGAAACTTGCCAAGTATGCGCATACCTTCTGGAGTATGAATAACGTGGATGCATTCCATCACGTTAACATGCGATGAGACTTGGATCCCGATTCCCACTGATAAGTTGGTTTACTCTTCGGGTGATCCCGATTGATTCTTCTTTAGGTTTGGAGGAGAATTTGACAGGACAGTGGGAGGTTTCCGGATTAGATAAAGTTATGACCATTCTGATCTAGGTTAGAGTGCACGCAGAGTGTTTCTTTTCTCTCTCTCTCTCTTTGGCAGCGACCTTTGACCGACCCTAGACTATGACTCAGTGACCAGGTTGACCGAACCTTCTTAAAATACTGGCTTTTGGATTGTCTATGTTGCATAAGTCATTGCCACTCCTTCTTTTACCCTTTGTATTTCTCAGAACACCCGTATTACTACGGATATCCACTTCCATTGGATAGATCCATCGTATGGTTATATACGAACTCGAAGGGACTTCTTCGAGGATGGATCCAGGTTCAGGAGAAATAGAATTGGTTTATTCAGTTGTCTTTTATTATCACCTTCTCTCAGGTTGCGAGAGCTCCTTGGTTTAGGAGAATACGCCTATTACGCTTATTGGATAGTCTTATTCCAAACCATAGGCAGGTGCCGAAAGGTAGGGAATGAAGAAAACCAATTAGCCTAAGTAAGGTGTGCAGAAGGTAATATGTAAAGACAAAATGAAGGGATTAGAAAGAGGGCAAAGTAAATTGCGACTAATATCATTCACGACCAAAACCGCGTACTTCATCGCCACTCCTATTTCACCTTTAAAAGAATAAGGTATTATTCAGTTGTCTTTTATCATCACCTTCTCTCGAGATGCGAGTACTCCTTGGTTTAGGAGGGTACACCTATTATGCTTACTGGATAGTCTTCTTCCAAACCGTAGGCTGGTGCCGAACAGTAGGGAAGGAAGAAAACCATTTAGCATAACGATGGTGTACAGAAGGTAACGACTAAAGACAAATAAAGGGATTTGGAGAGATGGCAATAAAATATACGGTTGAAGTCATGAATTGGATTATGGAAGAGGCATTGCTATGAATACCAGGATACCCCTATGAAACATTTTCATGTTTCAGTGCATTGTTAAAGAAAACTGTTTTCCCGATTAGACACTTACTCCAAGGGTATGTATTTACCAGGTTTCATTTTCATATCTGCATGGTTTTACAGATGATGAGTGGGAGTAAGATATTGGGAATTAGGTGATCATCCTCATTATATCGGAATTCGTTGTAATTGGTGATATTTGAGGAAATCGCCAGGGTACAGTTTTCAACCTACGACGCACAGGTTTTGAGTTGTTTAACTCAGCGGACTTATACAGAGTATTGTATGTTGTCCAGTGTCCATCAGGACAAAGGGGTAGGTCCTCGTACTATGTTCTGTTTACTTATAACTTCTCTAGTATTTAGACAAGTGTTTCGTAGAAATACAAGGTCTAAGTTTTGAGAAGTTGTGGGTATAAGAATAAAGTAGAGAACCAGGTATCACAAGTATCGGGATTCTTCAAAGAGATCGAAGATGTAGATTCTTGTGATTGGTATTCAGATGATAGTGATGGTTTTGAGAAAAGTTTTTCTCTTTCAGGTTAATCATAATTGGATGGATTCCTAAGTTGAGTAATGCTGATTAGCCTCTTTCCATTAAAGTGATATGCACTGGAGACAGCTGCATGATTTGAATATGGTTCCAATTAAATTAGTGCCAAAGTTTCTGTATTGGATATAGAATGGATCGTACCTTAAAAGAAATTAAGGTATGTGGAGTTGTCCAGCTTATGCTTAAAACCAGACACTGGATAACTCAGGGCACGTTTCTGTAATGGCTGTTTGTGGGTTGACCCTGGCTATGACGAGGGTTGATATTCTACCATTTGGAAGATCAATAGTGACATTGTTCTTGACTCGCCACAGTTTTAGTAAAATGGATCTTTTTCAGAAAACAGTAGTGGGAGTATGGTAGAACTGGAAGTGATTCCAGAACCGCGAACGATTACGGAAAATTTAATAGGACCTATATATTCAATCAGGTTTGACATTCCAATAGCCACTCCGCAGTTTTGATAGGTAACCTCAGACACCCGAGAGGTACTTCGGTAGGCTCAAGGACGGTGACAGGGAGGTTCTTATCTACCAAGACTTGACACTACTGTTGTTCCAGGATATGAGACCCGGTAGGAGGGTTGTCGTAGTCAGTGGGAGCAACGGAAGCATGGTGGGCAAGTAGCTTATGTCTATTTATAGACTAGAGCAGTTATAGCGGAGATAGATCATCTGATTTTGATGTGACAGTCATGGGTTTGACTTCAATCAGAATAGGGGATGGATCAGTTAAGAAGGTAGTAGGGTGTGATGTCATGATATCGAGATGACATACACAGAGTAGGAAGTAAAATTCCTATACTACGATCGGTTGTACTGTGGTTGTCACACAGTTGTTTCTCCAGACAGGATATGGATATAATATTTGACAATTTGGTTTCTAGATCTATGGTTTTAGATCTGGATTTGGGTAGTTTCCCAATGTGGGTACTTTGACAGTTATTCTAATGGTTCTTAGAATAGTTGACTCCTAGCATGGTAGTGTACCTGCAGGTGATGGAGTCACCCTCTCTAAAGGTGTCGTATAGACTAAAGTGGAGAGGGATGTGCATGATTGGCAGATCACTTGCTTAGGCAATTGAGTCAATCATGAGATGTCAAGTACCGCACCAAATGTTGTTTTTGCACTAGATGCAATAAGTTTGTATTAATCCAATCCTGGAGAAACATAAGGAAGCAGTTTTAGAACATTAGTACATGTTCTACGGATTTGATAACGGCAACCTCTTTCGGGGGACGGTTATCATTCCAGGCTTCAAAGGTGACATGGATGACAGAGTGATTGTCAGAGTTTTAGTTTTCCCTTTGACGAGGGACAGTATTATGGACAGGTGGTTCCAGAGGATACTGTGGGTGGCATGGTGCCAGATACTGATTGGTTTCAGTGATCCATACAGTCTAAGAAGTTTGGATATGGAGTTCATTTATGAACTAAGGTCCCATCAGATATCCAGACATATTCTAAGACAGGTACTACTCAATTCGGGAGATGGCTTTCTCCGCGAATTTGAGATTAAGAGAGATATAGAAAGATACTTCTAGGCGGATCCACTCACTGAGGCTATTTCTCGAACACAATAGTTTTACAAACGGGCTTTGTGAAACTGATTAGTAGAGGAGTTGGATGTTCGGTTTCACACGGGCTGTGAGTAGTCGACATCGCAATAATTAGCCTTGAGTACAAGTGGGAGATTGTTGGAGATAGTGCCCTCATAGTCAATTATTGGATCGCAGGTACGTGATTGCAATGATTGCGGAGGACCTATCCCGGTAGGACAGTCTTACTCGAAATGATAGTATACTATCTAGTTTGCCTTTATCAGTCGTGTACATGTTCAGGTGACTGATTGCATGTTACACTTTGATAGAGCCCTTAGGATCTTGCTTTACTACCAACAGTATGATGGCGATCATATACGTGAGAGTTGGGTAGTTTATATGCATATCCTTAATTGTGGTCCCTAGTCGTGGGAGTTTCGAGACAGGGCATCGATACTCCGGAGTAGACTAGTGTGTACAGTCGAGACCCCGACGAGGGGCGGTGGCCGGTCTCACAAGCCACTGGTGTCAGTTGGATCACCTAAGATGTATACAGGTGCTCATTGGGTTATGAGTACACCGGACAGGACTCGCCGGGAATCTGCTAGTTAGTATTATATCTACCGTCAGATAGCAGTTCCCTGGTGACATGTGTACAGGTTAGTTCATCGACCTGAGGTCGTCATTTGTCTCGTGTGAGTTCCCACTGTGCTTTGATTACTACCCTACCACGGCTCAAAGGAGTCGTGCAAACAGGTAGCTTTTGGGTACAGTCCCGAGCCATATGGAGGCACGTGAGCGGATCGGCAGGGGATTCGTCTCTCCCGGTATTGGGGGCGAGATCGTGCTGTGTCTAGGAGAGCCATTACACTAAATCCATGGCCATGGTAGGAGATTTACTGGTAGGTACTCCAGTAGTATCTCAGGATGTTATTGGGCTACACTCCGACACGACTTATACTGCTTCTGGGGGTCTGACGTTACTAGCCCCCTAGGCGGATATGCGATACTCATTGACGAACGGACCGGACTGTATATACATTGTCACTGTTAGGCTCAGTAGGGTTTCTGGATGTGTTAGCTCATCGGCCACCCTTGAGTGCGCTCATCAGTCTCCCTTAAGTTCAGTCCATGGGCAACCGTTACGCATAGCTAGTGCCGCTGACGGTTTGTGGTTAAACCCACTGCCAGGGTACTGAAGAGTCATTAGAGTCCCCCACAGACAGTTTCCCAAGTTTCGGGCGAAACGTTGTAGAGGCCGTATGGTTTTATGGCAGGGTTCGGAAAATGCACGTGCGTTTACGCACGTGTTATTTTTCGGGCAGATAATACTGGTCGGTTTTGGTTTAAGCCGGATCCGAGTATTATATTGAGTAGGTATAATATCTTTGTCTCAGTTGCATTTGTATTCGGTCGTAATACAAATGCGGGTGTATTTATATAGTTTCGGGGTTATCCTGAAAGTCGTTTCAGGATCACTTTTGGAAGTTGCCAGTTTCCAGTTTTCTATCAGCCGTCTTTTAACATTTGGTTAAAGACGGATTTATCTTTTCTACAGATAAGGTGAGTCAGTGTTCTAGAATATTCTAGATGAGGTGACTAGGCTTATTGGTGTAGGGTTTTCATTGGTTGCATTTATTAAAGGGTGACTAAGCCTAATGACTCATGCTTTGTGATTAATTCCTTTTGGATTGCTTAAGATATTTAGAAGTGAGAAGCTTTTAGCTTATGGTCACCCCCTTCTCCTACGGTCACCTCCCTCTTGCTATATATGGCTTGCCCTCTCTCTCTCCTCTTACTCACTCTCACTTGAGGTTTCATTTTGGTTAGAAAAAAGATTATGATAGTTTGGGGTGTATGGAATTTCACAGCTCATTTCATTCCATCACCCGATTCCTTCGGCAACTTCATTAACCGTCCGTCCATAGCTTTGGACGGAACGAGACAAAGTCATCTACTCATTCTCTGCATCAATCTTGGTCGTCTCTTTTAGCAAACTTGACGATCGAGTTGCCTCGAGTCAGAGGCGGGAGCCCGTTTAAAAAACCGATCATGTGGTGCCACCTCGACGGAGGAGATCGGAGATCGACGAGATCGGAGCAGCCGCAACGGAGCGTGGGATGATGGTTGAAGAACGAAGGACTCGGATCGTTCGGTATAACCATTCTACACTCTTTACAGTTTGTTAGTTTAGCAATAATGGTAGATCCGGGTTAAAGTATACGATAGCGCCAAGTTAAAAAGTTTTGTTCCGCATTTTGGCGTCTGTAGACTGCCGGGGCGCTAGCGTAGACTTACAGCATTTTATCACGCCCTGAGCGAAAATTATATATTATATATATACTAGTAGATGTTGTATATGTTTTGCATCCGCGCTAGTCCAGTCCCCGCTCTGTCGTTAGTTAGCTAACCTAACGGGTGATGACGAGACCCAGTGGCGAATGCGGATGGCATATACGTACATCATTATTTTCGTTCTTTGTGGTGTGATCAATTGATGGGACTGCGTTGATTCAGATCAATGCAAGATAAACAAACCTATTCTGATGTTGTTGGAACTTTTTTTCAAAAAGCTGTTATTGCAAGGGCGGTCTCTTTTGTTTTGCACAGTGGTATTCAGTTGGAATATCCTGCTCCTCAGTCGACGAGGCATGGGCCGAGATCCCTTCACCGGGAGTGACCCCTTGGACAGAAGTTTGCGTCAGGGCAATAACTTCACTATAGCCGATTACTTTTGCTTTGCATCGTAGTATTCAGTTGGAATATCCTGCACCTCATCCTACGGGGAAAGAGCCGAGATCCCTTCACCGGGAGTGACCTCTTTAGCAAAGGTTTTTGTCACTATATTTTTAAAAAGCTATCCGTTCCTTCAACGATATCAAGTTAATTACGTTAAAGGTTTTCGCCAGAAACCATTCGTAGCCCTTCGTCGTTTCATATGGATAGTCAATAGTATTCAAGCTGTGTTTGTTGGCCAAAGTCAAGGCACAGTGTTTGGTAGCTGTTGGTTATTCATATGCAGCATAGATAGATGCGTTGGTTTGGGACAGTCGTATAGCCTTGTTGGCCAAAGTCAAGGGCATGTACGGGTGGGTTCAAATTAACCTGGAGAATGACGGGTAGAACTTGACATGTGACTTATGATTTGTTGGCCAAAGTCAAGCTCATAAGAGCATGGGGCAAAAATCACATCGGGAGTTATTAAAGAAATTGAAACTTGCCAGATATGTGCATACCTTCTGGAGTGTGATAACGTGAGCGGATTCCGTCACATTATCATGCGATGATAGTTGGATCCCGATTCCCACTGATGAGTTGGTTTACTCCTCGGGTGATCCCGGCTAATTCTTCTTTCAGGTTTGGGGAAGAATTTGACGTTACAGAAGGAGGTTTCCAGATTAGATAAAGTGATAACCATTCTGATCTAGGTTAGAGTGCATGCTGAGTGTTTCTTTTCTCTCTCTCTTTGGCAGCGACCATTGACCCGACCCTAGACTATAACTCAGTGACCAAGTTAACCGAACCTTCTTAACACTGGCTTTTGGATTGTCAGAGTTGCAAACCTCATTGCTACTCCTACTTTTACCCTTTTCTCCAGGACACCCCGTATTACTACGAACGTCCACTTCCATTGGACAAAACCATCGTATGGTTATATACGAACTCGAAGGAATTCGAGGATGGTTTCCGGTTATGGAGAAAACGAATAGGACTATTCAGTTGTCTTTTCCTTTTTCCTTCTCTCAGGTTGCGAGTACTCCTTGGTTTAGGAGATAGTACACCTATTACGCAAATTGGATAAGTCTTCTTCCAAACCTTAGGCTGGTGCCGAACGGTAGGGAATGAAGAAAACTAATTAGCCTAAACGGTGTACAGAAGGTATTAAGTTAAGACAAAGAAAGGGATTAGTAAGAGGGCAAAGTAAATTGCGACTGCTATTCACGACCAAACCAAGTATTTCTTCGCCAATCCTAAATCACCTTTGTATTTCTCCAGGACACTCCGTATCACTACGAAGATCCCAAGTTTATTGGATAATCCATCGTATGGTTATATACGAACTCGAAAAGAACTTGTTCCAGTTCGGGGATGGATCCTGGTTCAGAAGAAATAGGAATAAGGTTTATTCGGTTGTCTTTTATCTTCACCTTCTCTCGCATTGCGAGTGCTCCTAGGATTAGGACAGTACACCCATTATGCTTATTGGATAGTCTTCTTCCAAACCATAGGCTGGTGCCGAACGGTAAGGAAGGAAGAAAACCATTTGGCCTAAAGGGGTGTACAGAAGGTAATGACTAAAGACATATAAAGGGATTTGGAGAGATGGAAAAGAATTATACGGTTATAGTTGTGAATCGGATAATGGAAGAGGCATTACTAGGAATACCCAGATACCCCATCGAAACATTTCAATATTTCAGTTTCACCGTGTACTGTTAAAAGAAAACTGATTTCCCAATTAGACACTTCCTCCAGGGTAGGTATTTACCAGGTTTGATTCTCTCATCTGTATGGTTTTACAGATGATGAGTGGGAGTAAGTTATTGGGAATTAGGTGACCATCCTCATTATATTGGGATTCGTTGTAATTGGTGATATTTGAGGAAGTCACCTGGGTTGTTTGCCGGTCGGAAAATATTTGGTTTTGAATATCCGTTGTTATGCACCAATTTCAAATTGATATATCTGTACGTCTATTTTTATAGAGTGAGATATACCTTTTGAAATTATGTCGATGACATTTACCTATACCAATGGATGGTTAGGTAAGGAGCATTAAACAGCGGTGTAATTCTTCATAACCATAGTACAGTTTTCAACCTACGACACACAGTGAATGAGTTATTAGACTCAGGGGACTTATACAGAGTATTGTATATTGTCCAGTGTCCATTAGGACAGAGGGATTGGTCCTCGTAATATATTCTGTTTACTTATGACTTCTCTAGTTCTTAGACATGTGTTTCGTAGAAATGCAAGGTCTAAGTTTTGAGGAGTTATAGGCATAAGAATAAAGTAGAGAACCAGATGTTGCAAGTATCAAGATTCTTCAAGGTGATCGAAGATGTAGATACTTGTGAATGGTATTCAGTTGATAGTAATGATTATAAGAACTAGCTTCTCTTTCAGGTTACTCGTAATTGGAAGTACTCCTAAGTTGAGTAACGCCGATCGGCCTCCTTCCATTTAGTTGACATGCACTGGAGACAGCTGCATGATTTGAATCTGGTTCAATTAAATCAGTGCCTCTGTTTCTATATTGGATATAGAACAGTTCATATCTTGACTTTGTTAAGGTACGGGGAGTTGTCCGGCATATGCTTAAAACCAGACTCCGGATAACTCAAGGCACGTTTCTGTAATGGCTGTTTGTGGGTTGACCCGGGCTATGACGAGGGTTGATTTTCTACCATCTGGAAGATCAATAGTGATATTGTTCTTGACTCGCCATAATTTTAATAAAAATGGATTTTTTCAGAAAACAGAAGTGGGAGTATGGTAGAACTGGAAGTGATTCCTGAACCGCAAACGATTACTGAAGATTTGATAAGAACTTAAAGATTCAATCTGGTTTGACATTCCATTGGCCACTCCGCAGATATGATGGGTAACCTTAGGCACCCGAGAGGTACTTCGGTATGCTCAGGGACGGTGGCAGGGAGGTTCTTGTTTATCCAGACTTGCCATTGCTGTTGTTCCAGACTGTGAGACCCGGCAGGAGGATGAGTATAGCGTCGTTCTAAACTAGCTTCAGAAGTGTACGTGTATATGACTCTGCCAGAGGGTTGTCATAGTCAGTGGGAGCAGCGGAAGCATTGGTGGACAGGAGGCTTATGTCTATTTATAGACTAAAGCAGATATAGCGGAGATAGATCATCTATTTCTGATGTGACAGTCATAGGTTTGACTTCATCAGAATAAGGGATGGATCTGTTAAGAAGGTAGTAGGGTGTGATGTCCTGGTATTTGGATGACATGCACAGAGTAGGAAGTAATATTCCTATACTATGGTCGGTTATACATTGGTTGTCACACAGTAGTTTCTCCACACAGGACTTGGATATTATATCTGACATTCTGGTTACTAGATCTATGGTTTTTAGATCTAGATTTGGGTGGTTTCCTAATCTGGGTACTTAGACGGCATTTTATGGGTATTTAGAATGGACGACTCCTGGCATGTTAGTATACCTGCAGGTGATGGAGTCACCCTCTCTAAAGGTGTCTTACAGACTAAAGGGGAGAAGGATACGCATGATTGGCAGATCACTTGCTTAGGCAATTGAGTCAATCATGAGATGTCAAATACCACACCAGATGTTGTTCTTGCAGTAGATGCAATAAGTTGACATTGATCCAATCCTGGAGAAACATTCAGAAGCAGTTTTAGAACATAAGTGGATATTCTAAGGATATGATAACGACAGCCTCCTTTAAGAGACGGTTATCATTCCAGGCTTCCAAGGTGACCTGGACGGCAGAGTGGCCGTCAGAGTTTTAGTTTTCCCTCTGACGAGGGGCAGTATTTTGGACAGGTGGTCCAGGCGGATACTGAGGGAAGGATGGCGCAGGATACTGATTAAGTTTAGTTGACGATACAATCTAAGAAGTTTGTATTTGGAGTTCATTTATGAGCTAGGTCCCATCAGACATCCAGACATTCTAAGACAGGTATTGCTCATTTCGGAAGATGGCTTTCTCCGCGAACATGGGATATAGAGAGACATAGAAAGAAACATCACAGCGGATCCACTCACTGAGGCTATTCCTCGAATGCAATAGTCGCAAACGAGCTTTGTGAGACTGACTAGTAGAGGAGTTGGGTGTTCGGTATCACACGGGCTGTGAGTATGCGACATCGCAATAATTAACCTTGAGTGCAAGTGGGAGATTGTTGGATATAGTGCCCTTAGAGTCAATTATTGGATCACAGGCACGTGATTGCAATGATTGAGGAGGACCTATGTCGGTAGGACAGTCTTACTCGAGATGATAGTATGCTATCTGGTTTATCTTTATCATCGTGTACTGCTTTAGGTAACCTTACGAGTCGCTATTACACGTTGATAGAACCCCTAGGATTCTTGATTGACTACCAGCAGTATGAGGGTGATCATATACGTGAGAGCTGGAGTCTATAAGCACATCCTTAAAAGGTCCCTAGTCATGGGAGTTTCGAGACAGGGCATCGATTCTCCAGAGTAGACTAGTGTATACAGTCGAGACCCCGACGAGGGGCGGTGGCCGGTCTCACAAGCCACTGGTGTCAGTTGGTTCACCTAAGATGTATACAGGTGCTCATTGGGTTATGAGTACACCGGACAGGACTCGCCGGGAACCTGCTAGTTGGTATTATACCTGACGTCAGATAGCAGTTCCCTGGTGACATATGTACAGGTTAGTTCATCGACCTGAGATCGTCATTTGTCTCGTGTGAGTTCCCACTGTGCTTTGAATACTACCCTACCACGCTCAAAGGAGACGTGCAAACAGGTTTTAGTTGGGTACAGTCCCGAGCCACATGGAGGCAGTGAGCAGATCTGCAGGGGTTCGTCTCTCCCGCTATTGGGGGTGAGGTCGCGCTGTGTCTAGGAGAGCCATGTCACGACCCGAAAGTACGGAACGTGACCGGCACTTAGATTATGAAGCGTCTAGAGGCGCCACGTAACCTAAGTAAGCCGAAGCCCAGAAATCTAAACCATGAAAAAGAAGAAGAAGCAGTAAAAGAAAACAAGTATAAAATCATCAGCAAATTTTACCAAAAATTCGGCAATCTCCTCTGTAAAAACTGGCCCCCAAACGGGTACAACAAGTATAATATACATAAACAATAAAAAGCATCCCCAAACGGGAGCTAACATCAACGCCAACAGGCGGAAACAACCACAGCAAGCACAATAATATACAACGCCAATAGGCGAGGCTCAAAACTCAAAAGAAAACAAAACCACCAGATCTGAATAATACATGCGCGAATCTAAGGTCAAAATAAAAGACTGGTCCTATAAACTTATCAAGTAATACAAATATGGTTGATGGAGCTTACTAGATACAAATGAATGAATAAAAGTACAATGGTGGTTCGGATACAAGTGAACCAACCTACCGTACAAATCACCCTGAAGAAAAGATGTGCCAACAAGCTGCCACGGAAACCTGTACATCGAACCTGTAAAGAATTTGGCACAACGGGGGTGAGTTGCCAACTCGTGAGTAGAAGACATCTACGAAAAGAGATCGAATGCACGACGCTATCCTAGGTCATAATAATACACTACTATATCTCAATCATCTAGAATAGCAGGGTAATACTACGTGTAAGTGCAAATACTCCGTGTCGTGTCAGTGCCTCATATGGTACTATGTCATATGAAATGAAATGCATGCACCATGAATGTAAAGTAACAAATCCTAAAATCCAGATATATATGTATAAGAACTCTTTAGCTGTTATCATAGTAAAGTGTGTATAAGCATCTGAAATCTCAACAATGAAATCCATGGAAATCCGTGTCAAGCATCGACACAACACATGTAACCTCAAGTCTCAATATGTCGGGCTCCGTCAGTCCGGATCGGCCCATATCATCAAATCCCACGACAACGGTCGGTATCCTCCGGATATCCGCCGCGCCAGACATCACCGGTAGGTAGTCTTCCCCTGCCAGGCTCATCGTCTACAACTCGATCTTCTTGCCCCGGGGTACCATACCGGGCCCACCATGTACCCGAGACGGTTCATCCACTCCTCGAATCGGGTCTCGAAATCCAACAGAAAACATGAAATCTCATGGTGGACGACACATACATCACGAGAAAACCGCATCTTATTTTAAAAAGAGAAGAGGAGAGAGAGAGAAGTTTTATATATTTTTGCGGTTTTTCCCCAAAAATCCAGAAATCTCATAGAAATCCAAATCTCAAAATCATGAGTAAGTATATGATAAGTGTCGGCATATGCCCATACTACTGTGCGATAACATGAAAATATGAATGCATGAATGTCTAAGTAATAAATATCATGTCTTATACTAACATCAGAGAGTGATCACAATATTATATCGGTTTAGTTGTTAACTGATTTTATCAATAACAGATAATATGATCTAAAGTGTACGTGACATAGCAATTACCGATGATGATGTGTGTGAGCCGGCAAATAAGTGTGCGTGGAATATGCGCATCATCGGTAATGGTGCTGGTGTCCTAACAGGTATGGTTTGTACTGATTATTGCAACATATGTAAGAACATGCACCATGATGATTACAGTATGAATATAAATACAGGTGTGCATTATCCACTCCTCTGCGGGATACGAGTACAACTACCACTATGTGAGTCGAACCTAAACCAGTGTCCATCTAACATCCTAAGGAACTAAACCTAATAGACTAGTCAGTAAGAAACTAGAGTCTACCTAAGGTCTAAATCAATATCTCTAATAGTCGGCGATCCTGCCTCAATAGCGTCACGTACGTAGTACGGCTTCCTCGAATCAAGAGTGCGGATCAATCGTCAAATCTAAGCCTCGTACGGTAAAATCCATCGTACTGCATCCCAATATCGGGGTACGGTCAAGTATCTCCTAGGTGTCTCCTCATTCGTATAATGTCATCATCAACACATCTCATGATCAAGGTGCTAAACTGTGATCGCATACATCAATCATATATCATTGCCATCATGATAAGCATCATTAGTTTATCTACAGAAATATCATGTCATATGTGTAATATTGTGATTAAATCATACCGATATCTTATCGTCATCAAGTCACACCTATACGATATCGACATCAGGTCACAGCTATATGATGTCGTAATCAAGTCATACATATATCATATCGTGATCAGTCACAAGCTACAGCCCAGGTACTATTTTAGCATCCCATGTACCTCAATATCACCACCACCCTTTATAATTTATATGTTCATGTTCATTATCTCATTCTCTAATGATCCGCTAACACTTTAATACGACTGTATAGTCAAGAATCACGGCATCAAGCCCAGTTATACTGTTTCATCATGCCTCAAATATCATATCACATCAATGAATCCCATATACGTGTTGTATATATATATATACACATATACCTAGTTTTATATACATATACACATATACGTATACTCCATGTCGAGTTTTAGTGTGTGCGTGTGTGTTTCTATCAGAACCTACGAACCTTTCCCAAAGTATTCATCCTCAGGTATGGTTTTCCTAAATCAGTCTAGTCCCGCCTAGGGTCATTACTAGGGTCCTGCTCAGTAAGAATCTAGGGTCACATCGGGTTTCCTAATGTCAATAAGTACTATTCCTATTCTACGTTACGGGGGTGCTAAACGCCATCCACCCGACTTCCCCCCGTAGATATGCATCTACTCACCTGGTCCATGTCTGCCGACGACGGTGTCGCCATCCTCCTCTTCATCACCCGCAGTCCACTTGAAGGGTACCTAAACGCAAACATATAAATATTATCGTAAACTGAATCACATACGAAAGTCAAACGATTTAAAGGAGCAAGCATAGGTTAAAACCTATGTCCCGTCCACGCAAAAGAACCAAATACCGCTCGATATCGGCGTACAAACTCCGATGGATCGAGATAACATCATCAAACAACTTGTAGTTTTAAAACACATTACTTATACCATAAAACACGATTAAATCCATCGAAACCCTAAAATCTATCAAACCGTCCAATTTCGTAAAACCCGAAATTGCCAATTTACCGTTTTTCATCAAAACTTGACATTTAAATGAAACCAATAGTTATAAAACTCATTATATAGCATAACTAGACTATACAAACCGTTACTATATTTTTATTACACAAATTTATATTAATTTGAAATTTCTAGTTTGCAACATTTAACAATTTTCAACATTTTTCAAGCAAAGCACCACAATTCCACCACAAAACATGATTTGCATGAATTAATGTATTAAACCATAATTCATAATGATAATGATTCAATGAAACCATAAATTATATTTTTAATCACATTTATTTAGAAATTCCTAAAATCTAGTTTACAAAATAATAGCATTTTATTACTATTTTTCCAATTATCAAAGTAATCTAGTGATCAAACTAAGTTTTTCATTCAATTAATGTGCTAATATTCTCATTAAAACTACCATCTAATGATAGCAACTTAAATTGGAATTTTATATTACCCACAAACACATTTTAGAAAATCTAGTTAGCTAATTTCCTTATTTAAAACAATTTTAAATGAAAATTTTACAATTTAACAACCATGGAATATTTTCCAATTCTAAAAGTGTTAAACTAACTATTATAACCCTAATTAATTATTAAAAACCCTAACTTGAATTTACAACCCTAACTTGCATTTTTTTTAAAAAACATAGAATTAATTCATTAAATCTAATTAAGCTTAAATGATCATCTAATAACAATAAATCAAAAGAAAGAAAATTATACCTCCAAAATGTGGAGTCCAAACAAGAAATGAGCCTCCAAAATACATGCTTTCCCACTCCAAAATCCATATAAAAAAGGGTAGAGAATAAAGGGTATGAAGAGATTAGGATTTTGTGTATTTTTTGTTGAATTTTTGATGTATTTTGATGGATTTTAGTGCAAAAATGAGGTGGAAAATGGGGGGGGCAGCCATGGGGGGTTGTGGCCATCCTTGAGGGAGTGAGGGAGAGAAAGAAATGATTAAGGAAAAGTGTAGAAGTTTCAAGAGGAGAAATATCACTTAAAGGTCTTTTCATGGTTTATTTAATTATTTATTTATTTGTTTACTATAGCAACTCAAGAAAGCTCTAGAAAATAGGAAAAATTTGCAAATAAATTTTGCATGATACACACTAATTTCTAACATGCCATGGTTCATTTTTACAAATTAAAACCATTTAAATTTGTAATTTACACTAATTTAGTGAAAAATAAAGCTTATGTTAATATTTAAAATAATTAATTTAGGAAAAATATTTTATTAAACTAAAAATTTATAAGTCGCTAAATAAACACCATTTACTAGTAATTTCATAATTAAAATAGATATATTAAAAATTATAATGAAAACAATCACGGTTTGGTTTTACGAAAAATACATTTTACTTTACCGAAAATCCTAAAATTCACTTAAACACTTTTATTCATTTAATTATTTATTTAATTATTTATTTAATTATTTTTAAAACGTTACAAGCCAGTACATGAAAAGTCCTTGGCCAAGGCAGGAGATTTACTGGTAGGTATTCCAGTAGTATCTCAGGGTGTTCTGGGCTGCACTCCGACACGACTTGTACCGCTTTTGGGGGTCTGACTTTACCAACCCCCTCGGCCCGCCATGCGATGCTCATAGACGAACGGACCGGACTGTACGGATATTGTCACTGACAGGCTCAGTAGGGTGTCAGGATGAGTTCGCTCATCGATGTCCCTTTTTGTCAATATCTGGTGGCCCGTCACGTATGGCTGATACCTCTGACGTGCTAGAGCTTAAATCCACAGCCATAGTATTGACGACTCTTTAGAGTCCACCACACACAGTTACTCAGGTTTCGGGCGAAACGCTGTAGAGACCGTATCGAGATATGGCAGGGATCGATCAGATACGTGTGGTATTGCACGGATCGTGATCGGACGGATTTACTAGCCGGCTTTGGCTTAAGCAGGATCCTAGTATTAGACAGTGTAGTTTTTGTCTCTTTGCATTTGTGTTCAGTGGGAATACAAATGCGGGCATGTATATGCAGTAGCGGGGTTTTCCTGTAATTTATTACGGGATCAGTTTTCTGAAGTTGCCAGTTTGCATTCCGTTCCGGCCGGTTTTCCTTTGTTCCTGTAACGTCTTCAAAATAATAAAATATGATTTTTGGGAAATTTTATAATTTAATATTATTTTAATGAATATTTTAATATTCTGGTATAATTAAATACAGATAAATGGGGAAAAATTATGGAAAATTCTAAAATAAGGTATTTTAAGGAATTGCCTCGTTTTCTGTGCATGCCCCCATTTCCTCTAGTTTTGACCCTGAGTATGTCTAGTTTTGACTGATTCCATCTAGGGTGAAATCTGGGTTGATTTTCCTATGTTGGTGTATAATTTGGGACTTGTTTTAGCATGGATTTTGGTATTTGGTGATTCATTCCTGTCGGGTGGCGTTTGGACGTCAACGACAAGTGGATTTTGATTGTGTTTACATGCGAGTCGATGGGTTTTTACCTATGCGGGTAGCGTGTGCCATTTTGGTTTCCAATGTGATTTTCATGTGCTTTAGCATTGTGATATACTTGTAGGTACCCCGCGTGATGTTGAGGCAAAGGAGGTGAAGATAACGACATCGGCTTTGGCACACGAGAAGCAAGGTGAGTAGATTTATATCTACGGGGAGAAGTCGGGTGGATGGCGTATAGCACCCCCGCGGTCCGTGGTGATGTATACGAATACGTATACACACGAATATTTATTATGTGTTGTTTAGGGTTATTGATGGTAATAATGATATTTTGATGATAAGAATATATTGGTTTAGTATAGTGCGAACCCTAGAGTAGTGGTTGCACTCACACATACATTTACACACATACTTGCATTCATTCTTTCATTTATTAGAGTGCATATGATGGTGCGTATATCTACACATGGGTATGGGACTATGTGTTTATATACGGGATTGGAGGATGATACGTGGTTTGAGATGATACTTGATGTGAGGCCGTGAGATCGGCGATGTGACATAGTTTGCCTTTGAGGTGCGATATGATAGTTTTAGCGGGCCTTTGGACATGTGCTTTACCCGCATTCATATTTTATAGATGGTGTCGATTTGTACTAGACTTACAGTAGTACCCCAGATTGTGTGATCTGATGATAAGCGATACCTGATATGTGATGAGATAGTGTGATATTGACCCCTACCCAGCTATTGGGATGCCGTACGACGATTTACCGTACGAGCCGATATTGATGATAGATCCGCACTCATGACTCGAGGATATCATACGATATGTTATTGAGGCGAGATCACCGACTATCATATCTATATTTATATATTGACTCAGATTAGGTGGTTTCATACCCCTCCTGTCTAGATTATTTAGTAGACATTAGACTAGACCGAGTCATACCTATTTCAAAACTAACGAATCGGGGATATTTTAAAGATAAGCAGAAGGGTTATACGGATATTTTCAAATGATGCATCTTTTCTTAAAACACCGTAGCCCTTACTTTACCAAAAGCCCTGATTCGTCTTATTTCAAAAGGCAAGGTTGCATGACATATCTATTGGGGCAGGTTCTGTACTTTTGCGTTGATCATTCGTTTCCGCATATTCCTGCTATTTGCATTGCATCGCTTGTATTGTTGTGACATTCAGTCATGCTGCTAGGACACCAGCACCATTATCGATGATGTATATGTTCCACGTACACTTGTTGCCGGCTCACACACTCATCATCGATAATTGCCATGTCACTACACTATAGTACTATTGCATTCATGATATGATTCTGGCATGGCATATTGTACACTTATACCTGTACACATATATAGATGATTCTAGCTTGATTGGGGATTTGGGAACCGCAAGATACTCTTTAAAAACAGATTCCTTTTAAAAGAGCGGTCTCCCTCGACATGTGCACATTATTATTCCATGTTGCATGAGTTACTGATATGCTTGCATTACTGTTACATGCCGCATACATCATGCTTTGACTGTACGCATTGAGATATGTTGTTTCTATGATATTTCTGGATTTGGGAACCGAGGGTATTTCAAAAGAGAATATGTCATTTCTTTAAAAACCCGGTTACCCTTGATATGATATTTCAGTGCGTCCACCATGTGTTTTCTCGGTGCTGAGAGCGATATGTGTAACCCGAATCGAGGCGTGGATGAGCCGATTGCGGGTACATGGTGGACCCGGTATGGTTCCCCTCGGCAAGATGATCGATGAGCTTTGCCGATTGAGCCTGGAGGCGGGAGAGTATCTACCGGTGATTGGTTAGACCTGGCGGTTATCCGGAGGATACCGACCAGAGTCGATAGATGTTTTGGGCATACTGCCGGGGCCGAGGGCCGATACCGCAGACAGAGCCCGCGGGCCGATCCGGACTGACGGAGCCCGATATATGAGGATTTATGTGCCGATGCTGGGCACAGTTTTCATGATGTTTTCGAGTGCCGATGCTGGGCACTCCGGTTCCATGATTTTGACGTGTCGCGAGGGACACGGGTGGGTTATATCCTCATATTTCCATGCACAGGTTTCATGATATTTACTTGCATGATGGTTGTTGTCATTGGGTGACGAGTGGACGGGATCCACGTGTGTGCATATTTGATTACATTGATCATACCTCATATTCATGACATGCTATTACCTGAGGCACTAGCACGAGCACTTGGCATTACACTCATGTAGAGATTACATTGCCAGTATAGCATGCTTCAGCTTTATTCATATTGAGGTTTATTTATATCTGATCGTATTGACCTAGGATGGGTCATGCATTCGATCTCTACTTGTAGATATTTTCTATTCACGAGTTGGCAACTCACCCCCGTTGTGCCCCAGTTCTTGCAGGTTTTTGCCGTACAGATTCCATAGCGGCATTTCTGGCACACTGCTTCCTATGGGTGACTTGCTTGGTTAGGTGGGTTCTTTGTATCAGAACCGCCATTGTTCATGTATTTTTATTGTATCTAGAATTGTCCATCAACCAAAACTTGTAGTTTGTTTCAGACTTAGAAATCAGTGTTGTATTGTTTCGACCTTAGAGTTGCGCTTGTAGTATTGCGGTTTTCTGGCTGTTTTTGAGTTTCTTTTCAGTTTTGATCCTCGCCCCTTGGCGTTGTATATTATTATTGCTTGCGTGGTTGTGACCGTCGATTGACGAAGAGCTAGCTCCCGCTTGGGGATGCCTTTTATCATGTCATATATATTATTCTTGTTGTACCCCGTTCGGGGCCAGTTTTTACAAAGGAAACTCTGCCGAAATTTTCAGGAAAAATTACACATTTTAAAAAATTCATATTCGGCTTAGTTATTTAAAAACTTGATTTTCAAACATGTTTTCTTTACCTCTTAAAACTAATTTTCCCTATTTACTCCTTAAATGGTTTTAGATTTCTGGGCTTTTGGCTTATTTGGATCAGATGGAGTCCTATAGACTTCATATGGTTCGAGGGCCAGTCACGTGCTCTTTCGGGTCGTGACAAAGTTGGTATCAAAGCGCTAGGTTGACCTTGGTTCGAGTCTAAGTTTGACTATGTAGAGCCTAGGGCGTTACTTATATACGGAACTTAGGCTTGACCTTACGGAAATTAGACTTGGTCGAGGGGGTATTAGACCCGAACTTTCTTCGCGTAGGATGACCCTTGGTTGATGGAATAGGTGACTAAAGTAGAGTGACGTACCATTGGTATGTTCCGCGGCATACTTACGACACGCCACTCCGCTTAAGAAACCTTAGGTTGTACATTTCCTTGCATTGTGTCATATTCCTTCCTATGATATATCTTCATCGTTACTGGTTGTGGTTTTGCTGCCGCGATTGCACGGGCAGAGTGAGCTACGGCTCGAGTTGTCAGCATGAGCTCGTCGCGGACGAGGGCTGACCGGGGCGTGATTCCAGAGACATACGGTTGCATTGAGGCTTCGTATTTTGTGTTTCCGCACTTTGAGCGTTTGACAGATCGCTGTTGCGAGATTTCTCGGATGTACCGGACGGTACCAGAGGATTGAGCCACTGATAGAGGCCAGCCAGGATGTGATGACTGCTGATATATCGCTTATTCATGATGGTTGAGGCGCTGCTTACCGTACCGACGAATGAGCCAGTTGTTGCTGCGAGTGATGAGATATCGCCCAGATGATTGGAGCTACTGCAGCATGAGCATATTCTTAGAGATATGGTAGTGAGTCGCTAGTCACCGAGGATGAATGACTAGGACATGTGGTTCGTTCGCTTACCCCGATGCGAGGTCATCAGATAGATTGATTCCAGCTAGAGGCGACTTCACGCAGATTCGTTGAGAGTCGATTGAGACGATCGAAGGTCAGGAACCCATTTTCCAAGTTTAAAGTATACGGAAAGACATGCAGGTGATTCTATGGACCCTCTAGAAGAATGAAACCCTAACTCGACTTAATGACCGTGTGAAAGCCTTTGAACCTTAGGGTTTGCGGCAGTTCCTCGGCGCCATTAGTGAGGCTTGGGTTTGCCCTTCTACGGCTGGACCACCGACGCTGTGGCATGTACTCGATACTATTAAACTGTACCCGAGATGTTGAGCTCTTGGGGGATTGTGAGGTTCTGACGAGTCGATCGGATGATTCGACATCATTCGGATATCATGTGATGGGACACTGCTTGGGAGACTCCAGATACGAGCATAGCCGTCGGAGCGCAGTCTGTGTAGCCATGATGAGATGAGTCCGAATCAGTCGATAGTGGAGCAAGGTGGAGTAAAGAGTTTGCACGAGATTTCGACGAGATGACGTTCCACTCCGCTGACATCAGAGATGCGATATGCACGCTGAGGACGTGTTCGGCTAGATATCTTCTACTGAGTGATGAAGATACTGAGTTCGTGATTTCGAGTCCGTGTTAGAGACTTCGGGTGGACCGTAGCCGAGGACATTGCAGTGTGCAGATAAAGACGCGACGTCGAATGGTCGATGATACAGACAAGCGGGACAAGAAGTTCGTGCGAGAGGCAGACGAGCTGTTACTACACCCTGTTAAGATTAAAGGCCGGACATGCATACAGAGGCGCAGAGATGCGACCAGCTTCCGAGGAGATGTTGTACTAAGGACGCAGAGGTCCAGAGAGCGAGAAAAGATTACGCCAGAGTACCAGCCTCCTTACAGTTTGGCTTAGGCAAGATCAGAAGAGACCTTGAGTAGGATTCCTTCCAGTACACTGCTGCAATAAGAGTTGCACCCAGGATCGGATGTGTGATATGCATTCAGAGGACCCGAGGTCGGTGCCAGAGATGTGCTGCTTTACGAGCGGTCGTGAGGATTGACCGAGAGATGACCAGGGAAGTGCAAGAACGGAATCGTTCCTGTCAGCACACCTGACCGGGCCGATGAGCCGATGGATTGCGAGTTGGTAATCTACAGGAAAGATCAGGAACCAGAGGCAGAGGACGCCAGCCGCGAGCAAGAGGCAAGTAGATATCTTGTGCCGCTAGCATCGGATGTACCGGTACCTTCTCGACCCTGAAGGAGGGTATACCGACGACGGTAATTATGATTTGTGATTTTGTGATTTGATTATCACGTATCCGTTGCTTTGGATTTCGGTATTTTGGGCGATCTATTCGCATGATTTAGTCTTGATGACTGAGTTTCATGATATTTGATTTTGTGCACCATGGTTGCACCTACTGGGTATTTATACCTTGTACATAGTTATTACTCTTGAGCTGTTGATTGCGATTTCATGCCTATTTTATGCTGGTGATTTGATTTACGCTTCCAGCAGAGTTTCATGTAATTTTAGTGTTTTGATTTTGCACTCGGTATAGTTTATATGTACTTGTAGTGCATCGATATGTGTTTTGTGCCCGCAGCTGCACACGTTTATGATTTTCTTCATATCTGGATACACTTGGTGTTGCTGCTTACGTATTTGAGTTATTGCTTGGTATTTGTGCATGGGATGCACCAGTTCTAAACTTCGTGCATTTGTCGCACCAGTTTTATGTTTCTTGCATTTATCGCATCAGATTTATATTTCGTGCCTTTGTTGCACCGGATTTATATTTTGTGCATTACGATTGCACCTGACTTCGATTTGATGCCTTTCGGTATGTCGATTTTGATTGTGATATTGATGTGGATTCTTGCACTCCGTGCTTTTGACTGGACTTACGCATATTCGACGTTGCTATTGGATTTTGTGATTCCGTGCATATTGAGTGCGCAGGGTCTAGATTTTCATTCGTGCATGATGGATGCACCGATTTGGATTTTCGCGCATGTTGGGCGCATGTTTTGAGATACGATTTTGGGGCACACCAGATGCACTAAATCGAGATTCTTCGTGCATGTCAGATGCACCTGTTTTGGCTGTCAGGCACACATGTTGCCTATGACAGATGCTTCGTGCACACCCGTTGCACCTAGATGTTGTTTTGTGCACATGTTTAGCGCATATATGGATTTTGATTCCCGTGCGCACCAGATGCACAGGGTGGGTTATGTATATTTTTGAGATTTATTCCTTTTGGAACAGTACATTTTTATGATATTGGATATTATTTTCTTACTGAGCAGGACTAGTCAGAGGACAGTACCTGGATTTTTTTTTTTTTTGCATGCATCGATAGTTATCGAAGGGATTTCCAAAGAGCGAGCTATAGTCTCAGTATATACCTACGTGTCCGATATGACACGAAACGTTTTTAAAAAAAACAAGGAAACCCTTCTGATTGTTTTCAAAACGGCGGAACGTGCTTATTAAACAAAGGATATATATATACATATATAGTTACTTTCTTATGAAAAACGTCCACCACTGTGCAGTGTTATACGCATCGCACAGCGACTTAAAAAGGATTTGGCATGCTTTTACATCAGCTATTCACATGTATAGATTGGATGTCTGCATGTGTAGTTCTGATCCATATCATATCGGTTTTTTATTGGATTTGACATTGTGTCCTTACCTTGACTCCGATGATTGCGGGATGCTTGATGGAGCGTTGTTTTTGAGTTATCTGCTCAGTACTCATGCGCATGCATTGCGCTGTGACGTTTTATGTGTTGATGATTTCGGAGCCCCGACGACTTGGAATTCGTATCGAAATGTTTTAGAATTTGGGGTTTTAAATTTAAATTCGGGGACCGAATTTCTTTAAGGGGGGTAGATTGTAACGTCTTCAAAATAATAAAATATGATTTTTGGGAAATTTTATAATTTAATATTATTTTAATGAATATTTTAATATTCTGGTATAATTAAATACAGATAAATGGGGAAAAATTATGGAAAATTCTAAAATAAGGTATTTTAAGGAATTGCCTCGTTTTCTGTGCATGCCCCATTTCCTCTAGTTTTGACCCTGAGTATGTCTAGTTTTGACTGATTCCATCTAGGATGAAATCTGGGTTGATTTTCCTATGTTGGTGTATAATTTGGGACTTGTTTTAGCATGGATTTTGGTATTTGGTGATTCATTCCTGTCGGGTGGCGTTTGGACGTCAACGACAAGTGGATTTTGATTGTGTTTACATGCGAGTCGATGGGTTTTTACCTATGCGGGTAGCGTGTGCCATTTTGGTTTCCAATGTGATTTTCATGTGCTTTAGCATTGTGATATACTTGTAGGTACCCCGCGTGATGTTGAGGCAAAGGAGGTGAAGATAGCGACATCGGCTTTGGCACACGAGAAGCAAGGTGAGTAGATTTATATCTACGGGGAGAAGTCGGGTGGATGGCGTATAGCACCCCCGCAGTCCGTGGTGATGTATACGAATACGTATACACACGAATATTTATTATGTGTTGTTTAGGGTTATTGATGGTAATAATGATATTTTGATGATAAGAATATATTGGTTTAGTATAGTGCGAACCCTAGAGTAGTGGTTGCACTCACACATACATTTACACACATACTTGCATTCATTCTTTCATTTATTAGAGTGCATATGATGGTGCGTATATCTACACATGGGTATGGGACTATGTGTTTATATACGGGATTGGAGGATGATACGTGGTTTGAGATGATACTTGATGTGAGGCCGTGAGATCGGCGATGTGACATAGTTTGCCTTTGAGGTGCGATATGATAGTTTTAGCGGGCCTTTGGACATGTGCTTTACCCGCATTCATATTTTATAGATGGTGTCGATTTGTACTAGACTTACAGTAGTACCCCAGATTGTGTGATCTGATGATAAGTGATACCTGATATGTGATGAGATAGTGTGATATTGACCCCTACCCAGCTATTGGGATGCCGTACGACGATTTACCGTACGAGCCGATATTGATGATAGATCCGCACTCATGACTCGAGGATATCATACGATATGTTATTGAGGCGAGATCACCGACTATCATATCTATATTTATATATTGACTCAGATTAGGTGGTTTCATACCCCTCCTGTCTAGATTATTTAGTAGACATTAGACTAGACCGAGTCATACCTATTTCAAAACTAACGAATCGGGGATATTTTAAAGATAAGCAGAAGGGTTATACGGATATTTTCAAATGATGCATCTTTTCTTAAAACACCGTAGCCCTTACTTTACCAAAAGCCCTGATTCGTCTTATTTCAAAAGGCAAGGTTGCATGACATATCTATTGGGGCAGGTTCTGTACTTTTGCGTTGATCATTCGTTTCCGCATATTCCTGCTATTTGCATTGCATCGCTTGTATTGTTGTGACATTCAGTCATGCTGCTAGGACACCAGCACCATTATCGATGATGTATATGTTCCACGTACACTTGTTGCCGGCTCACACACTCATCATCGATAATTGCCATGTCACTACACTATAGTACTATTGCATTCATGATATGATTCTGGCATGGCATATTGTACACTTATACCTGTACACATATATAGATGATTCTAGCTTGATTGGGGATTTGGGAACCGCAAGATACTCTTTAAAAACAGATTCCTTTTAAAAGAGCGGTCTCCCTCGACATGTGCACATTATTATTCCATGTTGCATGAGTTACTGATATGCTTGCATTACTGTTACATGCCGCATACATCTTGCTTTGACTGTACGCATTGAGATATGTTGTTTCTATGATATTTCTGGATTTGGGAACCGAGGGTATTTCAAAAGAGAATATGTCATTTCTTTAAAAACCCGGTTACCCTTGATATGATATTTCAGTGCGTCCACCATGTGTTTTCTCGGTGCTGAGAGCGATATGTGTAACCCGAATCGAGGCGTGGATGAGCCGATTGCGGGTACATGGTGGACCCGGTATGGTTCCCCTCGGCAAGATGATCGATGAGCTTTGCCGATTGAGTCTGGAGGCGGGCGAGTACCTACCGGTGATTGGTTGGACCTGGCGGTTATCCGGAGGATACCGACCAGAGTCGATAGATGTTTTGGGCATACCGCCGGGGCCGAGGGCCGATACCGCAGACAGAGCCCGCGGGCCGATCCGGACTGACGGAGCCCGATATATGAGGATTTATGTGCCGATGCTGGGCACAGTTTTCATGATGTTTTCGAGTGCCGATGCTGGGCACTCCGGTTCCATGATTTTGACGTGTCGCGAGGGACACGGGTGGGTTATATCCTCATATTTCCATGCACAGGTTTCATGATATTTACTTGCATGATGGTTGTTGTCATTGGGTGACGAGTGGACGGGATCCACGTGTGTGCAGATTTGATTACATTGATCATACCTCATATTCATGATATGCTATTACCTGAGGCACTAGCACGAGCACTTGGCATTACACTCATGTAGAGATTACATTGCCAGTTTAGCATGCTTCAGCTTTATTCATATTGAGGTTTATTTATATCTGATCGTATTGACCTAGGATGGGTCATGCATTCGATCTCTGCTTGTAGATATTTTCTTTTCACGAGTTGGCAACTCACCCCCGTTGTGCCCCAGTTCTTGCAGGTTTTTGCCGTACAGATTCCATAGCGGCATTTCTGGCACACTGCTTCCTATGGGTGACTTGCTTGGTTAGGTGGGTTCTTTGTATCAGAACCGCCATTGTTCATGTATTTTTATTGTATCTAGAATTGTCCATCAACCAAAACTTGTAGTTTGTTTCAGACTTAGAAATCAGTGTTGTATTGTTTCGACCTTAGAGTCGCGCTTGTAGTATTGCGGTTTTCTGGCTGTTTTTGAGTTTCTTTTCAGTTTTGATCCTCGCCCCTTGGCGTTGTATATTATTATTGCTTGCGTGGTTGTGACCGTCGATTGACGAAGAGCTAGCTCCCGCTTGGGGATGCCTTTTATCATGTCATATATATTATTCTTGTTGTACCCCGTTCGGGGCCAGTTTTTACAAAGGAAACTCTGCCGAAATTTTCAGGAAAAATTACACATTTTAAAAAATTCATATTCGGCTTAGTTATTTAAAAACTTGATTTTCAAACATGTTTTCTTTACCTCTTAAAACTAATTTTCCCTATTTACTCCTTAAATGGTTTTAGATTTTTGGGCTTTTGGCTTATTTAGATCAGATGGAGTCCTATAGACTTCATATGGTTCGAGGGCCAGTCACGTGCTCTTTCGGGTCGTGACAGTTCCTTCACGGCCGGACTTTATCGTTGGAGGGGGTTATTTGCAAGAGTGCAAATAACTTTTTGTGGAGGGGTTTCTTGCATTTGTAGCTTCATTATGATATTCTTATCATCATGAGATTCTTTTCTTGTCCATTCCATTGCATTTATGTTGATGGTTGGTGAAAGGAAGTGAGTGAGAAATTGGTGTGACCATTTTCTCATATATTAATTCTTTTTTCTTCTCTTGATTAAGATTCTTTTTTCATGCTCCACCATCTCTTGGAGAGGCCGGCCACTTTGGTGGGAGAGGGAGAGAGTTTTCATTTTGGATGAGGGACATTGATTCATATCCTTTTTGATGCTTGCAAAAATATATATACCATCCTCCTCCCAAAGTTCTTCTCTCCTCCACATCCATGGCAACTTCACTACCCCAAAGAGACATAGTTTCTACACTTGCCTACAGCATTCCTTGGACGCGTCGGCTAGCAAACTTCGCGCCCGAGTTGCCTCGGTCCAGAGGTGGGAGCCCGTAAAAGAATCCGGCTACGTGGTGCCCTTTCCGACGAGGAGGTGACGGACGGAGATTCCGCGGGAGATCGGAGTGGAGACGAAGACCGAAGGACACGGATCGCTTGGTATAACTCTTTACCCGTTTTTAGTTTGCTAGTAGCTAGGTTAATGGCCCGATCCGGGTTAAAAGTGCGCGGTGGTGCCGGTTTGCTAGTTTACAAAGTTTTTCGTTTCCGCGTTTCCGGCGTCGGATCGACGGCCGGGGCGCCGCCGTGCACTTACAGGATTCACAGGAGAATGTACAGGCTTTCTTGTTGATCTTCTAAGTGCTCAATACCTGGGTAGCTGTTACGTTTAGCTGACCGCTTGCAGCTTGTGCGTGTTTGATATGATCATCACCTACTGCCAGCGTATTGACGATTCTTTAGAATCTTACACAGAGGTTTCTTGGCTCAGGCAAAACGGAGTAGGGGCACATATGTGATATGTGTGAGACCGAGGATAATGCGATATGAGATACCGTATTATATTCTCGCGATATTTGATAACAGCCGGGTCATCGGATCAAGTGTTGATTCGATGAATTGGTACGGATAAATATTAGTCGGTTATATGCGATATATCCGGATTGTCGGATCAAGTGTTGATTCGATAATTTAATGTATAATAATATATATGATATATTAAATTATATTAACTAATATTAGCTCACTAAAAGATTCTTTTTCTCACTCGGGTAATACATTGATATATATGCGATATATGTTAAATGTATTATTTTATTTTGTTACAATAAATATTATATATGTGATATATAATATTGTAACATGATATGATAACTAATGCAACATGATTAATGGAGATTAAACAAGATTAGGGTTTGATTTGCGTTAATGTTTTCTAGAAGTTTCTAGAAGGTTTTTATTTTGTCATGAAAAAGATATTTTCAAGTGACTCACCTTTAACCTAACCCAAACCCTAGCCCTAGTTAAATCTCTACAAGGGTTTAATTGACCATGGTTGCATTATTCATCATATTTATCTTTTCATTATTCATCACAAAAGGATTCCTAATTGATTCATTCATCTTCTTCCTTCTTTCTTTTCATGGAAAAAGCTTTCTAGCTTTTTCTAAGTGATGAAAAATGAATGAGAATAAGAAAAAAAATGAGAGCAAAAATCCTACTTCATCATCCTCATCTCTCCTTGCCATTTAGATGAGGGTGTTCACATCATTTCATGAGTGAGAGCTTGTGTTAACGAAACTTCAATGTAGATTATCTTTGTTATCGAAGATCGGAAGCAAGCTTGCATCTTTCTCTTCGCGGAGCCTCTCGAGAGTCCGGAACACGATGATCGCAGCGAAGGGACCTCAACACGGTGGTTTAGAAGTGAAGGACCGGATCTATAAAGGTTGTAATCCCTCTCACTTATTGTTAAAGTGTTTAACATGCTTGTTTTCACCTAAACCCTTGTTTAAAGATCTAGCTTTGGGTTGTTCGGCATGGCTAAAATTTTAATCGGGCATGGTTGATGCCTCGTAGACCCTTGTGCGCGTGCCTAGCAACCCTACACGCTAGCCCTGCCCCGCTCTGCCGTTAGTTACCTAATCTAACGGTGCATGACGGGACATCGAGGCGAATGCGGATGGCATAAGTGTACGTCGTATTTATCTGTGATGTTTAAGTGACTTAAATGATAGGACTTCATTAATGTGATTAATGAAAGAAAAGAAACCTAAAACATGTTGTAGAATCAAATTTTTAAAAAAAAAAAAAGGGTAGCTACAATTTTGCTTTGCATAGTGATATATATGATATATCCCGCACCTTATTCGATGAGGTAAGAGCCGAGATCCCTTCACCGGGAATGACCTCTTTAGCAAAACTGGCAGATGCTACAACACTCGGTTTGTCTTTTGATTGCTTTTGGAGTTTTGCTTTGCATGGTGATATATATGATATATCTCGCACCTTATTCGATGAGGAAAGAGCCGAGATCCCTTCATAGGGAATGACCTCTTTAGCAAAACTAATGAAAGACTCAAAAACACTCCTTTTCAAAAATTCACTTGTTTGTACAACGATATCAAGTTCATTACGCAATAAGTTTTCAGAAAAACATGTCGTAGCCCTCCGTCATTTCAGATAAGTCCTACTTAGTATTCATGCTGCGTTTGTTGATCTTGTCAAGGCGTAGTGTGCGGTAGCTGACTAGTATTTATCTGCTTATGCATATGATGCAGATTGGATTAGGGTAGTCATGCGGCCTTGTTGACCTTGTCAAGGGTCGTGCGGGTGGGTTAATTCAATCAAGAAATGACGGGTTGAACTTGACTTGCGGTCTATAGTTTGTTGACCTTGTCACGGTCATAGAACGTTTGGGGCAAAATATTATCGGGAATTTCATGTGTTGAAATTTGCAATGAGATTGAATACCTTCTATGAGATAGTTGGATCCCGATACCCACTGCGAGTAATTGTTACTCCAGGGAGAGTTTTACACATGACAATTAGCCGATCAAGTAGGTGTCTAGAAACGTGTCAACGGGGTTACGCCTCTGGGAAAACGAGGTTTATTTTAATTAGGTCCGTGCGAAAGCACGGGGAACCTCCCTCAAAGTACCAACACTAGCCTAGCTGAAAGATTGGCGAAATTGTAGGGTGTAATTAATCCCTGCTAGTCTTTCCTTTTAGAGTTTGAAGGAAGATTTGATAGAAACAGCGGGAGCCATTCTGATTAGATAAAATAATAACCAATCTGATCTTGCAAGAGCATACGCTAAAGTGTTTTCTTCTCTCTCTCTCCAGGTAGCGACCATATCATGCCTTAATCAAGATAATAATATGAATGTATTGACCGAACCCGCATGTTATACTGTGCTGGGGAACGTTGGTTCCGTTCTTTCTTATAAGAGTTATAAGACTGAACAGGATATAGAGGAATACCAGGATTTCCATGCCACCCGAATGAAGAAAGTACATATTGATGCATTTTCTTGGGGTGTGCTCGTTACAGAGAACTGTTTCTCCATTTGCTCTACGCCCTGGGTATTAGATACAGGGTCAGGATCCCATATATGTAATCAGTTACATGGGGTGAGAAAAGGTAGAGAACTTGGAGAAGGTGATAAAGACATAAGGGTTGGAAATGGTGCAATTGTTGCAACTAAAACCGTCGGGGAATATCACCTTGTATTACCAACTGGTAATACATTGATAATGAACGAATGCTTTTACATGCCGAACCTGATATGCAACATTATATCGGTTTCTTTGTTGAGTAAAGAGATATATAATTTTGTATTACAAGATAATGTTATGAATATTTTCTGTAAGGTTGCTAGGCAAGCGCACAAGGGTATACGAGGCATCAACCATGCCCGATTAAAATTTTAGCCGTGCCGAACAACCCGAAGCCGGATCTTTAAACTAGGGTTTAGGCGAAAACTAACATGTTAAACACTTTAACACTAAGTGAGAGGGATTACAACCTTTATAGATCCGGTCCTTCACTTCTTAAGCTCCGTGTTAAGGTCCCTTCGCTGCGATCATCGTGTTCTGGACTCTCGAGAGGCTTCACGAAGAGAATGATGCAACCTTGCTTCCGATCTTCGATAACATAGATGATCTACTTTGAAGTTTCGTTAACACAAGCTATCACTCATGAAATAATGTGAACACCCTCATCTAAATGGCAAGGATAGATGAGGATGATGAAGTAGGATTTTTGCTCTCATTTATAATCTTTTTCTCACTCACTTTCATCACAAAAGAAAGCTTTTTCAAGAAAAAAACTCAAGGAAGAAGAAGATAAATGAAGATGATAACTTAATCCTTTTGTGATGAACAATGAATTATTCTTGTGGTTACAAATCTAACCAAGGGTTAAGCATGAAAGAGTTAACCCTTGTAGAGAGTTAACTATAGTTAATGGTTTAGATTGGGTTAACATAATATCTCACAAAAATATCAAGCAACCACAAAGTCAAAACTTCATGAAGCTTCATGGAAGCTTCATCCAAAAGCTAACCCTAATCTAAACCCTAACCAAGTTTAAACCCTAATCCATTGTTAAATTTGTAACCCTAACAAGTTACAATATTATATATCACATATACAATATATTTTGTAACAATAGAAAATAATACAATTAACATATATCGCATATATATCAATGTATTATCCCGTGAGAAAATGAATCTTTTAGTGAGCTAATATTAGTTAATGTAATTTAATATATCATATATATTATTATACATTAAATTATCGAATCAACTCTTGATCCGATAATACGGCTATATCGTATATAACCGACTAATACGATGACCCGGCTATATCACATATACCCGGCCGATATCTCATATCGCGAGAATCCAATACGGTATCACATACCGCATTATCCTCAGTCCCGCACATATCACATATGTGCTCCTACTCCATTTTGCCTGAGCCAAGAAACGTCTGTGTAAGTCTCTCAAGAATCGTCAATACGCCGGCAGTAGGTGATGATCATATCAAACACCCACAAGCTGCAAGCGGTCAGCTAAACATAACAGCCACCCAGGTATTGAGCGCTCAGAAGATCAACAAGCAAGCCTGTACATTCTCCTATAAATCCAATCAGTAACACTCCCGTACAGTCCGGTCTCGTCGTCTGATATGTCGCATATCTCGCCTAAGGGTGGTAAACGTCAGACCCCAGTAGCTTGATAAGTCGTGTCGATATGAGGTCTATAACAGTTCGAGAAACTACTGGTAACACTTACCAGTAAATCTCAGCAACCCTGGCCAGGGATTTCCAGTTATAGCCAATCGAACACAGAGCAACATCAACTCCTTATACCGAGAGAGACGAATCCCCTCCTATCGCTCATTGCCTCCATGTGATTCGGGACTGTACCCAAAAGCCACCTTTTTGGATGCCCACTTGGACGTGGTATGATGGAAATCAAAGCACAGTGGGAATCACACAAGACTCTATGATGATCTTGGGTCAACAGACTACTCTGTACCAGTGTCACTGGAGAACTGCCATCTGACGTAAGGTATAATACCATCTGGGAGTTCTCGGCGAGTCCGTCCAGTGTACCCAGTCTCCACTGAGCACCCGTACACCATCCTTGATATCAAACACCGATGGATATGGGATCATCCATCGCCTATCATATGGGTCAAGATGCGTATACGCTAGTCTACTCTGGTGCATCGATACCCTGTCTCGATACACTCTCGACTAGGAACAGTTATAGGATGTACTCGTTGACTACCGTGGCCCCACTAGTATGATCTCATCATAGTCCCAGTAGTCGAGTACATATCCTAAGGGCTTTATCAACATATAATATAGAGACAATCAGGGTACATGTTAAGATAAAGAGCAACCAGATAGAGTACTATCATGTCGAGCAAGAAAGTCCTCCCTATATATGTCCCAGCATCCACTACAATATACATCGTATGTACAGTAATGGATTCTAGGGCATATATATAACTAACAATCTCCCACTTGCACTAGGGCCATCTGTTGTGGTATCTCATGTAGGGTTCCTAGGCACTCTTGTGAAGGTTCAAAAGGCATCAAACATGCCCGGATAAAAATTTAGACGTGCCGAACAACCCAAAGCCGGGATCTTTGCTAGATTATTAGGGTTTAACATGCAAGAAGATAACTTTTATCTAAGTGTGCGGGATTACAACCTTTGTTGTCCGCTCCTTCACTTCACAAGCTCCGAGTAGAAGTCCCTTTGCCGCGATCCACGATCTCCCGGACTCATGAGAGGCTCCACGACTCGAACGATCCATGCTAGCTCGAAGTATTCCAAATCTCCGATGATCTACCTCGAAGTTGCAACGACTCAAGCTTTCTCACTCTAAAGAGATGAACACACTAATCTCATGGGCTAGATGAGATGAGGATGAGAGAGTAGTATTTTTGCTTTCTTTTTAAATCATTTTCTCATATTATTTCATCACATAAAGAAAAACTAGCAAGCTTTCTTCAAGAGAGAAGAAGATGATAATGGAAAAGATAATGATAAATCCTTTTGTGATGAATAGAAATAAAAGTATATGATTGAAGTATTAACCATGGTCAAGGATGAGTGGCTAATAATTTGTAGAGAAACAACTAGAGTTAGGGTTTGGTTGGGTTAAAATGTGTCATCACAAAATATCTTAACCATGACAAAAGAAGTTGCTTCTAGAAGGTGCATGAAGCAACTAACCCTAATCAAACCCTAACCTCAATTAATCATCCTTAAACATGTTTAACAATTAATCATATCATGTCACAATAATATATATCACATATATATATTATATATTTGCAACAAAAGAAAATAATACAATTAACATATATCGCATATATATCAATGTATCATCCAGTGAGAAAATGAAATAATAAAGCGAGCCAATATTAGATAATGTAATAATATATCATATATATTATTATACACTAAATCATCGAATCAACACTTGATCCGACGATCCGGCTATATCGAATATTACCGACTAATATATCATGTACCGATTCATCGAATCAACACTTGATCCGATGACCCGGTTCATATCTAAATATCGCAAGAATATAATACGGTATCCCATATCGCATTATCCTCGTTCCTGCACATATCACATATGTGCCTCTACTCCATTTCGCCTGAGCCAAGAAACCTCTGTGTAGGACTCTAAAGAATCGTCAATACGCCGGTAGCAGGTGATGATCATATCAAACACCCACAAGCTGCAAGCGGTCAGCTAAACGTAACAGCCACCCAGGTATTGAGCGATCAGAAGATCAACAAGCTAGCCTGTGCGTTCTCCTGTGAATCCAACCAGTAACACTCCCGTACAGTCCGGTCTGTTCGTCTGATATGTCGCATATCAAGTCTAGGGGTGGTATACGTCAGACCCCAGTAACCGATAAGTCGTGTCGATGTGTGGCTCATAACGGGTCGAGAAACTACTAGTAACACTTACCAGTAAATCTCTATATCAGCCCTGGCCAGGGACTTTCAGTTATAGCCAATCGAACACAGCACAACATCAACTCCCTATACCGGGAGAGACGAATCCCCTCCTATCGCTCATTGCCTCCATGTGATTCGGGACTGTACCCAAAAGCCACCATTTTGCACGCCATCTTGGACGTGGTAAGGTGGAAATCAAAGCACAGTGGGAATCACACAAGACTCCATGACGATCTCGGGTCTACAGACTACCCTGTACCAGTGTCACCGGAGAACTGCCATCTGACGTGTGGTATATCACCATCTGGGAGTTCTCGGCGAGTCCGTCCAGTGTACCCAGTCTCCACTGAGCACCCGTACACCATCTCTGATGTCTAACACCGATGGATATGGGATCATCCATCGCCCATAATATGGGTCAAGATGCGTATACGCTAGTCTACTCTGGTGTATCGATGCCCTGTCTCGATATACCATCGACTAGGAACAGTTATAGGATGTACTCATCGACTACCGCGGCCCCACTAGTATGATCTCATCATAGTCCCAGTAGTCGAGTACAGATCCTAAGGGCTTTATCAACATGTGAGAGTAAAACAGTAAACCAATACAAGTCAACATGTTAAGATAAAGTGAAACCAAATAGCATACTATCATGACGAGCAAGAAAGTCATCTCTATATATATCCAAGCATCCATTATAATATACATCATATGTACAACAATGGCCTCTAGGGCATATACATAACTAACAAGCTCCCACTTGCACTAAGGCCAGCTGCTGTAGTATCGCATACCTAGCATCCCGAATAATCTCTCAAACTGTATCTGGGGAATAGCCTTCGTGAATGGATCCGCAGTGTTGTCCTTCATATCTACTCTCCTGACCTCGATCTCCCGGCGATCAACTATCTCCCTGATCAGGTGATACCGCCTCAGAATATGTCTGGACTTTTGATGGGACCTGGGTTCCTTGGCTAAAGCCACAGCTCCATTGTTATCACAATACAGAGGTATTGGATGCTCAATGGATGGAACCACACCAAGTTCACAAATGAACTTCTTGATCCAGACAGCTTCTTTGGCAGCATCGTTGGTAGCGATGTATTCAGCCTCCATCGTTGAGTCTGCAACGGTATCCTGTTTGGAACTCTTCCAACATACCGCCCCTCCATTGAGGATAAAGACAAAACCTGAATGCGACTTAGAGTCGTCCTTATCACTTTGGAAGCTGGAATCGGTAAAGGACTCCACCTGGAGTTCTCCATTACCATACACCAAGAACATCTCTTTAGTCCTTCGTAAGTACTTGAGAATGTTCTTCACAGCTGTCCAATGACTCTCTCCAGGATCTGCTTGATACCGACTCACTACACTTAGTGAGTATGCTACATCGGGTCTGGTACATAGCATCGCATACAAGATAGAGCCTACTGCCGAAGCATAGGGTATCCCTTGCATGCGAGCTCTCTCCAAATCAGTCTTGGGAGACATCTCTTTGGAGAGAGTGAGTCCAGAGATCGTGGGTTGGTTCCCACGCTTGGATTCTTCCATACTAAACCTCTTTAGTATGGTGTCAATGTACCTGGATTGGGACAATCCCAGTATCCGTTTAGATCTATCTCTATAGATCATGATTCCCAATATGCAGGAGGCATCACCTAGATCTTTCATTGAGAATCTCTGTGATAAGAAGAGCTTGACTGATTGCAGCATAGGAATATCATTTCCTATCAAGAGTATGTCATCCACGTACAATACGAGGAAGACAACCTTACCCTCTGCTACCTTCTTATAGATACAAGGTTCATCTATATTTTTGATGAAGTCAAACTCTTTGACTACAACATCAAAACAGATGTTCCAACTCCGCGATGCTTGCTTTAACCCATAAATGGATTTAAGCAGCTTGCACACCTTTCCGCTGCTCCCACTATCTACGAAGCCCTCTGGCTGAGTCATGTACACGCACTCTTCTAAATCACCGTTTAGAAAGGCGGTCTTAACATCCATTTGCCAGATTTCGTAGTCATGGTATGCAGCAATGGCAAGTAAGATCCGGATGGACTTAAGCATAGCCACTGGAGAAAAGGTTTCGTCATAGTCCACACCTGGTCGTTGACGAAAACCCTTTGCTACAAGTCTAGCTTTGAAAGTCTCAACTTTTCCATCTACACCAAATTTCCTTTTAAAAATCCACTTGCTCCCAATGGGTTTTACCCCTTCAGGAGCATTTTCCAAAATCCATACTTTATTGGTGTACATGGATTCCATCTCAGATCGCATTGCATCCAGCCATTTCACAGAGTCACCATTCGTGATGGCCTGCCCGAAACTAGTGGGGTCATCATCATCCATGATGCAATCTTCGCTTCCACCATCAATGAGAAGACCGTAGTATCTCTCAGGTGGACGAGAAACCCTACTAGATCGGCGGAGAGGCTGGGGTTCGTCGGGTACTACTGAATCCTCTGGTTCCACTAAATCATCTGTTGTAGTTTGTTCTGCTGGAACTTCTTCCAGTTCTACCTCATTGCCATCAATGTCTTTCATAAGAAAACCCTTTTCTAAAAAGGTGGCATGTCGAGAAACAAACACTTTTTGTTCCTCGGAGTGGTAGAAGATATACCCTCGCGAATATTTGGGATATCCAATAAACTTACATAAGACAGATCTTGCCTCGAGCTTGTCCGGATTTTGTCTTTTGACATAGGCTGGACAACCCCATATCTTAATATACATAAGAGATGGTCTCTTCCCTTTCCATATCTCATATGGGGTGGTAGGCACTGATTTGGTAGGAACCATATTCAATAGATGTATGGCTGTCTCAAGCGCATACCCCCAGAAGGAAATAGGTAACTCAGCCTCGCTCATCATAGAGCGTACCATATCTAATAGGGTGCGATTCCTCCGCTCAGATACACCGTTGTGCTGTGGTGTATAAGGAGGAGTAAGCTGAGAGAGAATCCCATTCTCTTTTAGATAATCTAAAAATTCACCGCTTAAGTATTCACCTCCTCGATCAGATCGAAGAATCTTAATACTTTTGCCCGTTTGGTTTTCTACTTCGTGCTTATATTCTCTGAATTTCTCAAAAGCTTCAGACTTGTGTTTCATCAGAAACACATGTCCGTATCTAGATAGATCGTCAGTGAATGTAATGAAGTAGGAAAAACCGTTCCTGGCATGCGTAGACATGGGACCGCATACATCGCTATGTATCAGTCCTAAGAGTTCGGTAACTCTTTCTCCGTGTCCACTAAACGGAGCTTTGGTCATTTTTCCTTTGAGACATGAATGGCAAGTATCATAAGATGATAATTCGAACGGATTCAAATAACCATCTTTATGTAACTTAGCCAGTCGTGTTGCATTGATATGACCAAGTCTACAATGCCACAAGTAGGATTCGTTCATATCTGAACTTTTCCTCTTGTGTTTGTTTTGTATATTCAGAACTGTATTCTGATTTAGAATGAATATGCCATTATGTAACGAGCCTGATGCAATCAACTTTTGATTTAGGAATATGTTCATAACATTATCCTGTACTACAAAATTATATCCTTCTTTACTTAATAAAGAGACTGATATAATGTTGCACATCATGTTCGGTATATAATAGCATTCATTTAGAATCAGTGTATTACGACTTGGTAATACAAGGTGATATTCGCCAACTGCTTTGGCTACAATACTTGCACCGTTCCCTACTTGAACGGAATGATCACCTTTTCCTAGTTCTCTACCTTTTCGTAGCCCATGTAACTGTTTACATATGTGGGATCCTGATCCGGTATCTAATACCCAGGACGTAGGGTGAACTGAGAAACAGTTCTCAATAACCAACACACCCGAAGAAGATGCATCAATATGTATGTTCTTTTGGGCGGCGTGAGAATCTAGATATTCTCATGTTTCCTGTTCAGTCTTATAACTCTTATAAGAAAGAACGGGTCTAACATTCCCTTGCTCAGTACAATGATCGGGTTCAGTCAATACATCCATATTATTATCTTGATTATGGCATGACATGGTCGCTACCTGGAGAGAGAGAGAAGAAAACACTTTAGCGTATGCTCTTGCAAGATTAGATTGGTTATTATCTTATCTAATCAGGATG
The DNA here is from genome assembly GCA_030015575.1 of Agapanthus africanus. Classification (NCBI taxonomy): domain Eukaryota; kingdom Viridiplantae; phylum Streptophyta; class Magnoliopsida; order Asparagales; family Amaryllidaceae; genus Agapanthus; species Agapanthus africanus. Next base: position 412,701,867 of record CM057337.1, read on the forward strand.
TCTCCCACTGGTTTTATCAAATCTACCTTAAAACCCTAAAAGGTAAGATTAGCCGGGATTAATTACACCTTACAATTTCGTCAATCTTTCAGCCAGATCAGTGTCGGTACTTTGAGGGAGGTTCCCCGTGCTATCGTACGGACCTAATTAATGTAAACCTCGTTTTCCCAGAGGCGTAACCCCGTTAACACTTTTCTAGACACCTACTTGATCGGCTAATTGCCCTGTGTAAAACTCTCTCAGGAGTAACTCTTACTCGCAGTGGGTATCGGGATCCAACTATCTCATAGAAGGTATGCAATCTCATTGCAAATTTCAACACTTGAAATTCCCAATAATACTTTTGCCCCTAGCGTCCTATGACCTTGACGAAGGCCAAACTACCCATAGGGCGCTAGTCAAGTTCAACCCGTTCATTTCTTGATTGAATTAAACCCACCCGTACGACCCTTGACGAAGGCCAAACTACGCCGTACGAATACCCTAATCCAATCGCATCGTATGCTAACAGATAAGTACTAGTTAGCTACCGTACACTACGCCTTGACGAAGGCCAAACTACCGTAGCACGAATACTAAGTAGTATTTATCTGAAATGACGGAGGGCTACGCAGGTTTTTCAGAAAACCCTGAGCGTAATGAACTTGATATCGTCGTAGAATCGAGTAGTTTTTGAAAAGGAGTGTTTTTGAGGCTTTTTTTTAGTTTCGCTAAAGGGGTCACTCCCGGTGAAGGGATCGTCGGCCCTTTCCTCATCGAATAAGGTGCAGGATATATCATATATACCGCTGTGCAAAGCAAAACACTAAAAGCAATCAAAAGACAAACCGAGTTTTGTAGCATCTGCCAGTTTTGCCAAAGGAGTCACTCCCGGTGAAGGGATCTCGGTCCTTTCCTAATCGAATAAGGTGCAGGATATATCGTATATATCACTGTGCAAAGCAAAACTGTAGCTACCCCTTTTATAAAGTTTTGATTCTACAACATCTTTAGGTTTCTTTTCTTTTATTAATCTCATTAATAAAAATCCCATCAGCTTATGCTTCCTAAGCATCACAGAAGAAACGAAAGCAGTAATATTTATATATCAGCATATATATATAGTATAAGCATTCGTCTCAGGCAGTAATATGATCTCATCACAGAACATTGCAGCAGAAGAACATATATGAAATATTGGATATACTAGGACGTCCGTGTTTTCAATACGAGCCTGTATAAAACACGGATTCCACGGTCGCAACGAATAGCCAAACCCACATCCCAAGACCCCTACGAGAGCGGCAAGTAACACTGCAAATTCTAGGGTTAGGAGACCCGGTCTCGACTCCTCGAGATGGCCTCCCACTGGACCCTAGAACCCGGTTACTTGTGCTCCCCTCCCTGGGTCTACCTAATGCGGAAAAGTAAATAATATACACTGGTGACATCAACCGCAACCTGGAAGTGCCCCAAATAAAAGAATATTACATTACAAATGAATTTTACATGAATGAAAATAAAAACCCTCATCTCACATAAAACCCCGGCTATTCAGAACGCGACGATCCAATATAACATATCACAGCAACACATAATATCTCATATCATCAACGTAAGTAAATATGCGCATCCCAATTGTCGTTGACATATAGCAACGAAACCGGCGATATCACATATTACACTTACGGTCACAGAAAAGAAAGTGTAAAACTACAATATTTGGAATCCACAATCACTTTAGACATCGTAAATCCGAAATATCACATACTTCGCATTTCATGCCTAACTCTATGAATTCCACATATTGTATCACATTCCAGATAAATAGACAGTATTAAACTTTTCGAACAGATAATCAAACACCCAAAACTTCCCAAAGTGCTCAACTCTTGAGCGGAGTTCAAATAATCCCAGAATATGTCACAGTACCGGTGATCCAGCCGTAGAAGGGTCAAGCCAACGCCTCACATGTGGCACGCCGTACTGCCCCAAACCCGAAGGTTCAAAAGGCAGTTCAAGACGGTCACATAATCGAGTTAAGGTTTGTTGTCTTCTAGAGGGTCCACCGCTTAACTTGTACAACTTTTCCGAAAGATTTAAACCCGAAAAAAATTTCAACACTTGAAAGTTTGCCTACCGGGAAACAGTTAGTTAATGATATCCGTTCAAATAGTTTAACAGTTTCTAAATATCCGGAAAGAAATACGAACTTAAATATTCCGATCGAATCTACTATTACAAAATAAACCCCAGATTTAAACAATACTGGAATCACTGTTAAAAATATCCAGAAGCATCAACAAGTACCTACGGACATTACCATAAAAGCCACGTGTCACAATCCTATCAATCCGCCGCGGAACCGCCGCGCAAGGCATGCTTGCGCAGCGGTTCCGCCGCCGTTTGATCGAATTGGGGGCTCGGGTTTTATGGTAATTCTTAGAATTCCCTGCTGATTTTTTTACATATTTTTAATTCAGAAAAATCCCAAAATTTAGAAAATTTCCAGAGAGGGGTCCAATTTTGTTGTTTCGGGTTCGATCGGAGTTTTAACTTCGTAAACACATCGCCTAATGCTCTAGCTAGGCTCTGATACCACTGTAGGGTTCCTAGGCACTCTTGTGAAGGTTCAAAAGGCATCAAACATGCCCGGATAAAAATTTAGACGTGCCGAACAACCCAAAGCCGGGATCTTTGCTAGATTATTAGGGTTTAACATGCAAGAAGATAACTTTTATCTAAGTGTGAGGGATTACAACCTTTGTAGTCCGCTCCTTCACTTCACAAGCTCCGAGTAGAAGTCCCTTTGCCGCGATCCACGATCTCCCGGACTCATGAGAGGCTCTACGACTCGAACGATCCATGCTAGCTCAAAGTATTCCAAATCTCCGATGATCTACCTCGAAGTTGCAACGACTCAAGCTTTCTCACTCTAAAGAGATGAACACACTAATCTCATGGGCTAGATGAGATGAGGATGAGAGAGTAGTATTTTTGCTTTCTTTTTAAATCATTTTCTCATATTATTTCATCACATAAAGAAAAACTAGCAAGCTTTCTTCAAGAGAGAAGAAGATGATAATGGAAAAGATAATGATAAATCCTTTTGTGATGAATAGAAATAAAAGTATATGATTGAAGTATTAACCATGGTCAAGGATGAGTGGCTAATAATTTGTAGAGAAACAACTAGAGTTAGGGTTTGGTTGGGTTAAAATGTGTCATCACAAAATATCTTAACCATGACAAAAGAAGTTGCTTCTAGAAGGTGCATGAAGCAACTAACCCTAATCAAACCCTAACCTCAATTAATCATCCTTAAACATGTTTAACAATTAATCATATCATGTCACAATAATATATATCACATATATATATTATATATTTGCAACAAAAGAAAATAATACAATTAACATATATCGCATATATATCAATGTATCATCCAGTGAGAAAATGAAATAATAAAGCGAGCCAATATTAGATAATGTAATAATATATCATATATATTATTATACACTAAATCATCGAATCAACATTTGATCCGACGATCCGGCTATATCGAATATTACCGACTAATATATCATGTACCGATTCATCGAATCAACACTTGATCCGATGACCCGGTTCATATCTAAATATCGCAAGAATATAATACGGTATCCCATATCGCATTATCCTCGTTCCTGCATATATCACATATGTGCCTCTACTCCATTTCGCCTGAGCCAAGAAACCTCTGTGCAGGACTCTAAAGAATCGTCAATACGCCGGTAGCAGGTGATGATCATATCAAACACCCACAAGCTGCAAGCGGTCAGCTAAACGTAACAGCCACCCAGGTATTGAGCGATCAGAAGATCAACAAGCTAGCCTGTGCGTTCTCCTGTGAATCCAACCAGTAACACTCCCGTACAGTCCGGTCTGTTCGTCTGATATATCGCATATCAAGTCTAGGGGTGGTATACGTCAGACCCCAGTAACCGATAAGTCGTGTCGATGTGTGGCTCATAACGGGTCGAGAAACTACTAGTAACACTTACCAGTAAATCTCTATATCAGCCCTGGCCAGGGACTTCCAGTTATAGCCAATCGAACACAGCACAACATCAACTCCCTATACCGGGAGAGACGAATCCCCTCCTATCGCTCATTGCCTCCATGTGATTCGGGACTGTACCCAAAAGCCACCATTTTGCACGCCCTCTTGGACGTGGTAAGGTGGAAATCAAAGCACAGTGGGAATCACACAAGACTCCATGACGATCTCGGGTCTACAGACTACCCTGTACCAGTGTTACCGGAGAACTGCCATCTGACGTATGGTATATCACCATCTGGGAGTTCTCGGCGAGTCCGTCCAGTGTACCCAGTCTCCACTGAGCACCCGTACACCATCTCTGATGTCTAACACCGATGGATATGGGATCATCCATCGCCCATCATATGGGTCAAGATGCGTATACGCTAGTCTACTCTGGTGTATCGATGCCCTGTCTCGATATACCCTCGACTAGGAACAGTTATAGGATGTACTCATCGACTACCGCGGCCCCACTAGTATGATCTCATCATAGTCCCAGTAGTCGAGTACAGATCCTAAGGGCTTTATCAACATGTGAGAGTAAAACAGTCAACATGTTAAGATAAAGTGAAACCAAATAGCATACTATCATGACGAGCAAGAAAGTCATCTCTATATATATCCAAGCATCCATTATAATATACATCATATGTACAACAATGGCCTCTAGGGCATATACATAACTAACATCTCATACCCAATAATTAGCTGCGGGTATCTCATATTCAACCATCCCATAAATGTCTCTACTGGGAAAAAGGCCTTTGTGAGTGGATCCGCGCTGTTGTCCTCTGTGTCTACTCTCCTAACCTCGATCTCCCTGAAGATCAACCATCTCCATGATCAGGTAATACTGTCTAAGAATTATATCTGGATTTCAGATGGGACGGTAGTTCCTTGGCTAAAGCCACAACTCCATTGTCACACAATGGTAGGAACGAAGTTCATCTCATGAACTTATATATATCCAGACTGTCTCTTTGGTAGCATCCTTGGTAACGATGTATCTTGCCTTTAATTGTCTAGTATGTCACGGTATCTAGCTTGGAACTCTTCCAACATACTGTCCCTCCACTGAGGGTAAAGACAATGCCTGCGACTGACGTTCAGTCGTCCTGATCACCCTGGAACCATTCCAGTGATTCTCCCCAGGATCGTTTGATACCATCTCACTACAACTAGTGAGAATCCTAAAATCCAAATAGATCTATCTCATAGATCCATAACCCAGGATTTAGGAGGTATCACCTTAATCCTATATGGAGAATCCTTGTGATAAGCGGAGATTGACCGATCGTAGCATAGGAAACTCCTTCCCTATCAAGAGTATGTCATCCACGTACTCGACGAGGATCAACACCATACTCCCTACTACCTTTTTGTATATACAAGGTTCATCTACCATTTTGATGAAGTCAAACTCTTTGACTACCACATCAAAACAGAAGATCCAACTCCGCGATGCCAGCTTTATCCTATAAAGCATCTTGCACACGTTTTCGCTGCTCCCACTGTCTACGAAGCCCTCTGTCTGTGTACTTATAGACGCTCTCAACCAAATCATCATTTAGAAAAGCAGTCATGACACCCAACCGCCAGATATCGTAGTCATGGTATGTAGCCGTGGCAAGTAGGATATGGATAGACTTAAGCATAGCTTTGAAAGTCTCAACTTTTCCATGTACACCAAGTAATCTTCTCAAGATATACTCTCTCCTGATGGGGATTTAACCCTTCAGATAAAGCAACCAAAGTCCATACTTTGTTGGTGTATAAGGATTCCATCTCAGATCGCTAAGCATCCAGCCATTCTTACAGAGTCCCACTCCTGATGGCCAGCTCGAAACTAGTTGGGTCATCATCTCATGATGCAATCCTCGCTCCCACTATCATAGAGAAAACTGAAGTATCTCTCAGGTGGGTGAGGAACCCTACTAGATCGGCGGAGAGGCTGAGGTTCGTTGGAAACTATTGAATCCTTTGGTTCTACCAAATCATCAGCTGCAGTTTGTATAGCTGGAACCTTTCCAGTTCTACATAACAGACCTTGCCTCGAGCTTGTCCGGATTTTGCTTTTAGACATAGGCCGGACAACCCCAAATCTTAACCAACTTAAGATATGGGCTCTTCCCTTTCCATATCACATATGAAATGGTAGGCAACTGATTTGATTCGAACCCTATTCAATAGGTATGCAGCTTCTCAAGTGCATAACTCCCAAAAGGAAATAGGAAACTCAGTAGTACTCATCATAGAGCACACCATATCACATAGGGTGCTATTGCTCCGCCCCGATATACCATCGTGCTATGGTGTATACGAAGGAGTAATGCTGAGAGAGAATCTCATTCTCCTTTAGAATAGTCCAGGAATCTCCGTGCTTAAGTATTCTCCTCCTTGATCTCATCAAAGGACATAATACTTATACCCGTATTTTGGTTCTCTACTTCTAACTTATATTCTGTGAATATCTCAAAAGCTTCGGACTTATGTTTCAACAGGAACACATGTCTGAATCTTGAGAGATTATCAGAGAATGTAATGAAGTACAAAGAACCGATCTTGGCATGTGTAGACAGGGGACTTTCATACATCAGCATGTATCAATCCCAAGAGTTCTCTAACTCTTTCTCTGTTTCCAATAAACGGAGCTGTGGTCATCTTATCTCTGTGACATGACCAGCAAGTTTCACAAGATGTAAATTCAAACTAATTTAAATATGCATCTATATGTAACTTCAGCTAGTCGGGTCGCATTGATATGACCTAGTCTACAATGCCTCAAGAAGGATTCGTTCATTTCTGAACTCTTCCTCTTGTGTGTGTTCTGTACATTAAGAACTGTGGTTTGATTTAGAACGTCTATGCTTTTAGATAACATGCATAAACCGATCAACTCTTGATATAGGAAATGTTCAACACATTATCCAACAATACAAAATTATATCCTTTCTTTACTAATAAAGAGACTGATATGTGTAGGGTTCCTAGGCACACTAATGAGGTCTCACAAGGCATCAACCATGCCAATTTCAAATTTTTCCGGTGCCAAGAAACCCTAATACGGATCGTTAACTAGAGTTTAGGCGAAACTACAAGCTACTAAACTACTTTAGTGCTAAGTGAACGGAAATACAACCTTTGTAGATCCGGTCCTCCACCTCCAAAGCTCCGTGATGAAGTCCCCTCGCTGCGATCATCAGATCCCGGGCTCTAGCGTCGGCTTCATCGGAGAAATGGGCGGGCTAGGTCGTTGACTTCGATGCCGAAGATGATCTACGTCGAGGCAACACAAGATCAAGCTCCAACTTCACCAAGCCATGAAACTTGTGAAGAAAACACCCTATACTGCTTGGCAAGTGGTAGAGGATGAAGAAATAGGAAGTGGGTTCACTTTAGAATTGGATTTCTCACTCTTTTTCTCAAGTCACCATTGAAGGTTGCAAGTTTTCTTCTTCTTGAAGAAGAAGAAGAAGAAGAATCTAATAAGAATTATTTGAAAAAAGAAAATAAGGTGATTCTTATCATATCTCAACCATGGTCAAGTGTAGATGATAAACTAGGGTTAGGTTTAAGGAATAAAACAAAATGGTCAAAGCTTTTTCAAAGCTTCATGAAGCTTCAACAAAATCCAAAGAAAACCACCATTTTATCTTAAGCCAAAAAGAAATAAATAAATAAAGCAAATGAAACCCTAACCATTAACTAACCATGGTTTAATCAAACATACACCCAAGTTGGCATGTATCATCAAACATGATACAAACTAGTGCACAAAACTATATCATATATGCAATGTGCACATCAAGTGAGAAAATCCATCTTAAGTGAACAAATACTAGTTAATGTAAAGTAATATATCAAATATATAACTATACATTAAATCATTAAATCAACACTTGATTTAACGATCCGGTCATATCGCATATAACCGACTAATATCAAGTGTATCAATGTATCGAATCAACACTTGATTCGGTAACCCGGCTATATCACATATAACCGACCAATGATACAAATCGCGAGAATAGAATACAGTATCACATACTGGTATAATTCTCGGACCCGCACATATCTCATATGCGCTCCTATTTCGTTTCGCTTGAGCCAGGAAACCTCTATGTAGGACTCTAAAGACTCGTCAATACGCCGGCAGCAGGTGATGATCATATCAAACACCTAAAAGCCGCAAGCGGTCTGCTAAACGTAACGGCCACCCGGGTATTGAGCGATCAGAAGATCGACGAGCAAGCCCGCTCACACTCCTGTGAATCCCACCAGTAACACTTACCGTACAGTCCGGTCTCGTCGTCTGATATGTCGCATATCACGCCTAGGGGTGGTAAACGTCAGACCCCAATAGCTCGATAAGTCGTGTCGATATGAGGTCTATAACAGTTCGAGAAACTACTGGTAACACTTACCAGCAAATCTCAGCAACCCTGGCCAGAGATTTCCGGTTATAGCCAATCGAACACAGCGCAACATCAACTCCCTATACCGGGAGAGACGAATCCCCTCCTATCGCTCATTGCCTCCATGTGATTCGGGACTGTACCCAAAAACCACCGTTTTGCATGCCCTCTTGGACGTGGTAAGGTGGAAATCAAAGCACAGTGGGAATCACACAAGACTCTATGACGATCTCGGGTCTACAGACTAACCTGTACCAGTGTCACCAGAGAACTGCCATCTGACGTAAGGTATAATACCATCTGGGAGTTCTCGGCGAGTCCGTCCAGTGTACCCAGTCTCCACTGAGCACCCGTATATCATCTCCGATGTCAAACACCAATGGATATGGGATCATCCATCGCCCATCTGCATGGGTCGAGAACGTATACGCTAGTCTACTCTGGTATATCGATGCCCCGTCTCGATACACCCACGACTAGGGACCTTGAAGGATGTACTTATGGACTACCATGTCCCCACTAGTATTTGAAAGGTTCCTAGGCACCCTATAGAGGTCTCACAAGGCATCGAACATGCCAATTTTAAAAAATATGGTGCCGAGAAACCCTAGTTAACGGATCGTTGCTAGATGTCTAAGCGAAATACAAAACTAGTTAACAAATTAACTAGAAGTTAGATGCTACAACCTTTGTAGATCCGGATTTCCACCTCCTTAGCTCCACGTGGTCATGCCCTCGCTGTCCATCATGAATCCTCGACTCATTCGTCGGCTTCATCGGAAAACGGGCGAGCAAGGTCGTCGGCTTCGTGTCAAAGACGATCTACGTCGAGGTTGCACTAGTTCAAGCTCCGACTTCACCAAGTAGTGAAACTTGTGAAGAAAACACCCAAAACCACTTGGCAAGAGGTAGAGGATGAAGAAATAGGAGGTGGGTTCACTTTAGATTTGGATTTCTCTCACTAAAACTCAAGTTGCCATTGATGTAGCAAGCTTGAAGAAGAAGAAGAAGATGAGCTAGTTATGATAAGTTCTAATTAAAATGAAATGGAAAATCAATACTTATCATAACTAAACCTTGGTTAAGTGTAGAGAATATACCATGGTTAGTTGGGTGGGTTAGGGTTAAGCAAGATGACAAGAATGGTAGCAAAAGTCAAGGGTTCATGAAGCTTCATATAAGAAACAAAAATAGCCACCATTCTCATCTTGAATTTATCCACATAAATAAACAAATAAATGAATAAATAAATATGCAAAACCCTAATTACAAAATAACCATGGTTTAATTCTATTCATTTAACCATATGATCAAGTATCATCAAACATGATACAAAAAGGTGCACAAAAATATATCGCATATACAATGTGCAAACCAAGTGAGAAAAATCCGTTTAAAGTGAACCAATACTAGTTAATGCAAAGTAATATAACAAATATATAATTATACATTAAATCATTAAATCAACACTTGATTCAATGATCCGGTCATGTCGCACATGACCGACTAGTATTCAATGTATCGGCTTATCGAATCGATCTTCGATTCGATAACTAGGTTATATCGAATATAACCATTCGATACATATATCGCGAGAATAGAATACGGTATCACATACACGCATTATTCTCGGTCCTGCACATATCTCATATGCGCTCCTATTTCGTTTCGCTTGAGCCAGGAAACCTCTGTGTAGGACTCTAAAGACTCGTCAATACGCCAGTAGCAGATGATGATCATATCAAACACCCACAAGCCGCAAGCGGTCTGCTAAACGTAACGGCCACCCGGGTATTGAGCGATCAGAAGATCGACGAGCTAGCCCGCTCACACTCCTGCGAATCCGACCAGTAACACTTACCGTACAGTCCGGTCTCTTCGTCTGATATGTCGCATATCAAGTCTAGGGGTGGTAAACGTCAGACCCCAATAACCCGATAAGTCGTGCCGATGTGAGGCTCGTAACGGGTCGAGAAACTACTGGTAACACTTACCAGCAAATCTCTAATCAGCCCTGGCCAGGGACTTCCCTGTTACGGCCAATCGAGCACAGCGCAACATCAACCCCCAATACCGGGAGAGACGAAACCCCTCCTATCGCTCATTGCCTCCATGTGACTCGGGACTGTACCCAAAGACCACCGTTTTGCATGCCCTCATGGACGTGGTAAGGTGGAGATCAAAGCATAGTGGGAATCACACAAGACTCTATGACGATCTCGGGTCTACAGACTAACCTGTACAAGTGTCACCTGAGAACTGCCATCTGACGTGAGGTATAATAGCATCTGGGAGTTCTCGGTGAGTCCGTCCAGTGTACCCAGTCTCCACTGAGCACCCGTATACCATCTCTGATGTCAAACACCAATGGATATGGGATCATCCATCGCCCATCACATGGGTCGAGAAGCGTATACGCTAGTCTACTCTGGTATATCGATGCCCCATCTCGATACACCCACGACTAGGGACCTTGAAGGATGTACTTATGGACTACCATGTCCCCACTAGTATGATCTGCATCATAGTCCAGGTAGTCAAGTACATATCCTAAGGGCTTTACCAACATGTAACTATAAGACAGTATAAAGAGACTAGTGTACATGTTAAGTTAAAGAGTAACCAGATAGCATACTATCATCTCAAGCAAGAAAGTCATCTCTATATATGTCCAAGCATCCAATATAATATACAACATCTGTATAATACTGGCCTCTAGGGCATACATACAACTAACAATCTCCCACTTGCACTAGGGCCAGCTACTGTAGTATCGCATACCGAGCATCCCGAAGAGTCTCTCAAACTGTATCTGGGGAATGGCCTTCGTGAGTGGATCCGCCGTGTTGTTCTTCGTGTCAACTCTCCTGACCTCGATCTCCCGGCATCAACTATCTCCCGGATCAGGTGATACCGCCTCAGAATATGTCTGGACCGCTGATGGGACCTGGGTTCCTTGGCCAAAGCCACCGCTCCATTGTTATCGCAATACAAAGGTATTGGATGCTCAATGGATGGAACCACTCCAAGTTCAGTAATGAACTTCTTGATCCAGACAGCCTCTTTGGCAGCATCGTTGGCAGCGATGTATTCAGCCTCCATCGTCGAGTCTGCCACGGTTTCCTGCTTGGAACTCTTCCAGCTAACCGCCCCTCCGTAAAGGGTAAAGACAAAGCCCGACTGCGACTTAGAGTCGTCCTTATCACTCTGGAAGCTGGAATCGGTAAAGGACTCCACTTAGAGTTCTCCGTTACCATACACCAAGAACATATCTCTAGTCCTTCGCAAGTACTTGAGAATGCTCTTCACAGCTGTCCAGTGACTCTCTCCAGGATCAGCTTGATACCTGCTCACTACACTTAGTGAGTATGCTACATCGGGTCTGGTACATAGCATCGCATACATGATAGAGCCTACTGCCGAAGCATAGGGTATCCCTTGCATGCGAGCTCTCTCCAAATCAGTCTTGGGAGACATCTCTTTGGAGAGAGTGGCTCCAGAGATCGTGGGCAAGTTCCCACGCTTGGACTCTTCCATACTAAACCTCTTTAGTATGGTGTCAATGTACCTGGATTGGGACAATCCCAAAATCCATTTGGATCTATCTCTATAGATCCTAATTCCCAATATGCAGGAGGCATCACCAAGATCTTTCATTGAGAATCTTTGTGATAAGAAGAGCTTGACCGCTTGCAGCAAAGGAATATCATTTCCTATCAAGAGTATGTCGTCCACGTACAATACGAGGAAGACAACCTTACTCTCTGCAACCTTCTTGTAGATACAAGGTTCATCTGGATTTTTGACGAAATCAAACTCTTTGATAACGACATCAAAGCAGATGTTCCAACTCCGCGATGCTTGCTTTAATCCATAAATGGATTTAAGCAGCTTGCACACCTTCCCGCTGCTCCCACTGTCTACGAAGCCCTCTGGCTGAGTCATGTACACGCACTCTTCTAAATCACCATTTAGAAAGGCGGTCTTAACATCCATTTGCCAGATCTCGTAATCATGATAAGCAGCGATGGCAAGCATGATCCGGATGGATTTAAGCATAGCCACTGGAGAAAAGGTCTCGTCATAGTCCACACCTGGTCTTTGACGAAAACCCTTTGCTACAAGTCTAGCTTTGAAAGTCTCCACTTTCCCATCTACACCAAGTTTCTTCTTGAAGATCCACTTGCTCCCAATGGGTTTTACCCCTTCAGCAGCAACGTCCAAAGTCCATACTTTGTTGGTGTACATGGATTCCATCTCGGACCGCATAGCATCCAGCCATTTCACCGAGTCCCTACTCGTGATGGCCTGCTCGAAGCTAGTTGGGTCATCATCCTCCATGATGCAATCCTCGCTCCCACCATCCATGAGAAAACCGTAGTATCTCTCAGGCTGGTGAGGAACCCTACTAGATCGGCGGAGAGGCTGAGGTTCGTCGGAAGCTACTGAATGCTCTGGTTCCACTAAATCTTCTGTTACTGTTTGTGTATCTGGAACCTCTTCCAGCTCTACCACTTTGCCACTAATTTCTTTTTCAAGAAATTCCTTTTCTAAAAAGGTGGCATATTGAGAAACAAACACTTTTTGTTCTTCAGCATGGTAGAAAAAATATCCTTGGGAATTCTTAGGATATCCCACAAACTTGCAAAGAACTGACCGTGCCTCGAGTTTGTCCGGATTTTGTCTTTTGACATAGGCCGGACAACCCCATATTTTAACTCGTTTAAAATATGGTCTCTTCCCACTCCATATCTCATATGGTGTGGTAGGTACAGATTTAGATGGAACTTGATTCAATAGGTATGCTGCTGTCTCCAGTGCATATCCCCAGAAGGAAATAGGTAACTCAGCTGTGCTCATCATAGAGCGTACCATATCTAATGGGGTGCGGTTCCTCCGTTCAGATACACCGTTGTGCTGTGGTGTATATGGAGGAGTCAGCTGAGAGAGAATCCCATTCTCTTTTAGGAAGTCCAGGAATTCATTGCTCAAGTATTCACCTCCTCGATCAGATCGAAGGATTTTAATACTTTTTCCGGTTTGGTTCTCAACTTCTTGTTTATATTCCCTAAATTTCTCAAAAGCTTTTGATTTGTGTTTCATCAGGAACACATACCCGAACCTAGAGAGATCGTCAGTGAATGTAATGAAGTACGAAGAACCATCCCTGGCATGTATAGACATGGGACCACATACATCACTATGTATCAGTCCCAAGAGTTCGGTAACTCTTTCTCCGTGTCCCGTAAACGGAGTTTTGGTCATCTTGCCTTTGAGACATGACTGGCAAGTGTCATAAGATGAAAATTCGAAAGGTTTCAAATATCCATCTTTATGCAACTTAGCCAGTCGTGTCGCATTGATGTGACCCAGTCTACAATACCACAAGAAGGATTCGTTCAATTCTGAACTCTTCCTCTTGTGTGTGTTTGTTATACTCAGAACTGTTGATTGGTTTAGAACATAAATGCCATTGCACAACGTGCCTGATCCAACCAACTTTTGGTTATGGAAAATGTTCATAACATTGTCCTGTAATACAAAATTATATCCTTCTTTACTTAGCAAAGAAACCGATATAATGTTGCATATCAGGTTCGGCATGTAATAGCATTCGTTCAGAACCAATGTATTACCAGTTGGTAATACAAGGTGATATTCCCCGACAGTCTTAGCTGCAACAATTGCACCATTTCCAACTCTAATGTCTTTATCACCTTCTCCAAGTTCTCTACCTTTCCTAAGCCCATGTAACTGATTACATATATGGGATCCTGACCCGGTATCCAATACCCAGGACGTAGAGCAAATGGAGAAACAGTTCTCTGTAACGAACACACCCGAAGAAAATGCATCAACATGTACTTTCTTCATTCGGGTGGCATAGGAATCCTGGTATTCCCCTATTTCCTGTTCATTCCTATAACTCTTATAAGAAAGAACGGAACCAACGTTCCCCAGCACAGTATAACATGCGGGTTCGGTCAATACATCCATATTATTATCTTTATTAAGGTATGAAATGGTCGCTACCTGGAGAGAGAGAGAAGAAAACACTTTAGCGTAAGCTCATGCAAGATCAGATTGGTTATTATCTTATCTAATCAGGATGGCTCCCACTGCTTTTTATTAAATCTTCCTTCAAACCCTAAAAGGAAAGACTAGCCGGGATTAATTACACACTACAAGTTCGCCAATCTTTCAGCCAGGCCAGTGTCGGTACTTTGAGGGAGGTCCCCCGTGCTTTCGCACGAACCTAATTACTGTAAACCTCGTTTTCCCAGAGGCGTAACCCCGTTGACACCTTTCTAGACACCTACTTGATCGGCTAATTGCAATGTGTAAAACTCTCCCAGGAGTAACTCTTACTCGCAGTGGGTATCGGGATCCAACTATCTCATAGAAGGTATGCAATCTCATTGCAAATTTCAACACTTGAAATTCCCGATAATATTTTTCCCCTAGCAGCTATATGACCTTAACATAGTCAACAAATCATAAGTGCTAGTCAAGTTCAACCAGTCATTTCCCGATTGAATTAAACCCACCCGCACGACCCTTAACATAGTCAACAAAGTCGCATGACTACCCTAATCCAATCGCATCATATGCTTATACAGATAAGCACTAATTAGCTACCGCACACTACGCCTTAACATAGTCAACAAACGTAGCACGAATACTAACTAGTACTTATCAGAAATGACGGAGGGCTACGTCAGGTTTTTCTGAAAACCTATTACGTAATGAACTTGATATCGTTGTAGAATCAAATGAAGTTTTAAAATGGAATGATTTTGAGGCTTTTCTAGTTTTGCTAAAGGGGTCACTCCCGGTGAAGGGATCGTCGGCCCTTTCCTCGTCGAATGAGGTGCGGGATATATCATATATATCGCTGTGCAAAGCAAAAACGCAAAAGCAGTCAAAAGCAAACCGAGTGTGTAGCATCTGCCAGTTATTGCTAAAGGAGTCACTCCCGGTGAAGGGATCTCGGTCCTTTCCTCATCGAATAAGGTGCAGGGTATATCATATATACCACTGTGCAAAGCAAGAACTGTAGCTACCTGTTTTATTTAAAATCCGATTCTACAACATCTTAGGTTTCTTTCCTTTCATTAATCACATTAATGAAGTCCCATCATTTAAATACCTAAACATCACAGATAGATATGACGTACGCTTATGCCATCCGCATTCGCCTCGATGTCCCCTCGTGCACCGTTAGGTTAGGTAACTAACGACAGAGAAGGGCAGGGCTAGCACGGGTGTAAAACATAAGTAACGTCTATATAATATATCATATATACTATATATTATATCCATCACAGAAACACATCACAGATATCGCAGCAGAATAAACATATGAAATATTGGATATACTAGGACGTCCGTGTTTTCAATACGAGCCAGTATAAAACACGGATTCCACGGTCGTGATGAATAGCCAATCCCACACCCCTAGACCCCTATGAGAGCGGCAAGCAACCCTGCCAATTCTAGGGTTAGGAGACCCGGACTCGACTCCTCGAGTTGGTCTCCCACTGGACCCCAGAACCCGGTTACTTGTGCTCCCCTCCTTGGGTCTATCCTAATGCGGAAAAGTAAATAATATACAAAAGGTGACATCTTCCGCTACTTGGAAGTGCCCCAAATAAAAGAATATTACATACAAGTTTTTACATGAATGAAAATGAAAAACACTCATCTCACATAAAAACCCCCGGCTATTCGAATACGACGATACAATATAACATATCCAGCAACACATAACATCACATGTCATCAACGTAAGTAAGTATGCATACCCCAATTGTCGTTGACGTATAGCAACGAAACCGGCGATATCTGCATACTACACTTACGGTCACAGAAAAGAAAGTGTAAAACTACAACAATTGGAATCCGCAACTTCTTTAGACATCGCATGCCTAATTTAAATGAAATACTTAGACATCACATGCCTAACAGATATAAATCCCGCATTTTAGTCTTATTATCGAAAACTCTTTTCAATATCATATGGGACTAAACTGCTAAATTTACAACATTCATTCAGTTATCACATAACTGTTTGTGAATTCCAATTATTGTATCACATTCCAGATAAACAGAAAATGTTAAACTTTCCGATCGAACAGTCGAATACCCAAGTTTTCCCGATACAGCTCAACAATGAAATAAGTCTAACAACATTCAGTTCGTGCCTCAGTACCGACGGTCCAGCCGTAGAAGGGTCAAGCCAACGCCTCACATGTGGCACGCCGTACTGCCCCAAACCCGAAGGTTCAAAGGGCAGTTCAAGACGGTCACATAATCGAGTTAAGGTTTGTTGTCTTCTAGAGGGTCCATCGCGTTACTTGCACTACTTAGAACGTCGTTAAACTACGGAAAAATCCAACACTTGGAAATTTCCCGACAGGGGAAAAATTGGGTATTTATATCCGGTCGAACTTTTTAACATATTCTAAAGTTATCCGGAAATCTACATAGACAAAATCTGATAACCCGAACGAATAATTGAATCCCCAAAGCAACCCCAAAATACTCTTCTGTAGAGTCACAATAAAAATACCCAGAAAATATAATATCTGAATTCATGAATTACTGTGAAAAAATCACCAGACAAGGGGACAGTACGGCCGCGGAACCGGATATAAATCACCAGACATGGCGCATGCCGCGGTTCCGTGCTGGAAAAGTTGAATCAGGCCCTCGAATTTCACAGTATTTCATATAAGACCCTGCTTGATTTTCTGCATATTTTTAATTGACAAAAATCCAAGATTTCAGAAATTTTCCAGAGAGCACCTTGGAATTATGGTTTCGGGTTCGTTCGGACTTCAAACTCCGTCTAGACTTCGCCTAAGGCTCTAGCTAGGCTCTGATACCACTGAAAGGTTCCTAGGCACCCTATAGAGGTCTCACAAGGTATCGAACATGCCAATTTTAAAAAATATGGTGCCGAGAAACCCTAGTTAACGGATCGTTGCTAGATGTCTAGACGAAATACAAAACTAGTTAACAAATTAACTAGAAGTTAGATGCTACAACCTTTGTAGATCCGGATTTCCACCTCCTTAGCTCCACGTGGTCATGCCCTCGCTGTCCATCATGAATCCTCGACTCATTCGTCGGCTTCATCGGAAAACGGGCGAGCAAGGTCGTTGGCTTCGTGTCAAAGACGATCTACGTCGAGGTTGCACTAGTTCAAGCTCCGACTTCACCAAGTAGTGAAACTTGTGAAGAAAACACCCAAAACCACTTGGCAAGAGGTAGAGGATAAAGAAATAGGAGGTGGGTTCACTTTAGATTTGGATTTCTATCACTAAAACTCAAGTTGCCATTGATGTAGCAAGCTTGAAGAAGAAGAAGAAGATGAGCTAGTTATGATAAGTTCTAATTAAAATGAAATGGAAAATCAATACTTATCATAACTAAACCTTGGTTAAGTGTAGAGAATATACCATGGTTAGTTGGGTGGGTTAGGGTTAAGCAAGATGAAAAGAATGGTAGCAAAAGTCAAGGGTTCATGAAGCTTCATATAAGAAACAAAAATAGCCACCATTCTCATCTTGAATTTATCCACATAAATAAACAAATAAATGAATAAATAAATATGGAAAACCCTAATTACAAAATAACCATGGTTTAATTCTATTCATTTAACCATATGATCAAGTATCATCAAACATGATACAAAAAGGTGCACAAAAATATATCACATATATAATGTGCAAACCAAGTGAGAAAAATCCGTTTAAAGTGAACCAATACTAGTTAATGCAAAGTAATATATCAAATATATAATTATACATTAAATCATTAAATCAACACTTGATTCAATGATCCGGTCATGTCGCACATGACCGACTAGTATTCAATGTATCGGCTTATCGAATCGATCTTCGATTCGATAACTAGGTTATATCGAATATAACCATTCGATACATATATCGCGAGAATGGAATACGGTATCATATACACGCATTATTCTCGGTCCTGCACATATCTCATATGCGCTCCTATTTCGTTTCGCTTGAGCCAGGAAACCTCTGTGTAGGACTCTAAAGACTCGTCAATACACCGGTAGAAGATGATGATCATATCAAACACCCACAAGCCGCAAGCGGTCTGCTAAACGTAACGGCCACCCGGGTATTGAGCGATCAGAAGATCGATGAGCTAGCCCGCTCACACTCCTGCGAATCCGACCAGTAACACTTACCGTACAGTCCGGTCTCTTCGTCTGATATGTCGCATATCAAGTCTAGGGGTGGTAAACGTCAGACCCCAATAACCCGATAAGTCGTGCCGATGTGAGGCTCGTAACGGGTCGAGAAACTACTGGTAACACTTACCAGCAAATCTCTGATCAGCCCTGGCCAGGGACTTCCCTGTTACGGCCAATCGAGCACAGCGCAACATCAACCCCCAATACCGGGAGAGACGAAACCCCTCCTATCGCTCATTGCCTCCATATGACTCGGGACTGTACCCAAAGACCACCGTTTTGCACGCCCTCATGGACGTGGTAAGGTGGAGATCAAAGCACAGTGGGAATCACACAAGACTCTATGACGATCTCGGGTCTACAGACTAACCTGTACAAGTGTCACCTGAGAACTGCCATCTGACGTGAGGTATAATACCATCTGGGAGTTCTCGGCGAGTCCGTCCAGTGTACCCAGTCTCCACTGAGCACCCGTATACCATCTCTGATGTCAAACACCAATGGATATGGGATCATCCATCGCCCATCACATGGGTCGAGAAGCGTATACGCTAGTCTACTCTGGTATATCGATGCCCCATCTCGATACACCCACGAATAGGGACCTTGAAGGATGTACTTATGGACTACCATGTCCCCACTAGTATGATCTGCATCATAGTCCAGGTAGTCAAGTACATATCCTAAGGGCTTTACCAACATGTAACTATAAGACAGTATAAAGAGACTAGTGTACATGTTAAGATAAAGAGTAACCAGATAGCATACTATCATCTCGAGCAAGAAAGTCATCTCTATATATGTCCAAGCATCGAATATAATATACAACATCTGTACAATACTGGCCTCTAGAGCATACATACAACTAACAGTATGATCCGCATCATAGTCCAGGTAGTCAAGTACACATCCTAAGGGCTTTACCAACATGTAACAGAGAGACAATCAGTGTACACGTTAAGGTAAAGATCAACCAGATAGCATACTATCATGTCCAGCAAGAAAGTCCTCCCTATATATGTCCAAGCATCCACTTCAATATACATCCTATGTATAGTAATGGCCTCTAGGGCATACATATAACTAACAATCTCCCACTTGCACTAGGGCCATCTGATAGCAGTGGTTGTAGTATCTCATACTCAACCATCCCATAAAAGTCTCTCTCTGGGAAAAGGCCTTTGTGAGTGGATTCGCCGTGTTGTCCTCTGAGTCTGTTCTCCTAACCTCGATCACCCTGGAGATCAACCATCTCCATGATCAGGTGATACTGCCTTAGAATATGTCTGGATCACTGATGGGACGGGCGTTCCTTGGCATAAGCCTCAACTCCATTGTCACACAATGGGAGGAACTAAGTTCATCTCAAGAACTAATATACACCCAGACAGCCTCTTTGGTAGCATCTTAAGTAGCGATGTATCTTGCCTTTAATCGTCTAGTAAGCCACGATATCTAGCTTGGAACTCTTCCAACATACCGTCCCTCCACTGAGGGTAAAGACAATGCCTGTGACTGACATTCAGTCGTCATTATCACCCTGGAACACTTCCAGTGATTCTCCCCAGGATCAATTGATACCATCTCACTTCAACTAGTGAGAATCCTAACATCCATTTAGATCTATCTCATAGATCCAAAACCCAGAATTTAGTAGGTATCACTTTGATCCTCTGTGGAGAATCATTGTGATAAGCGGAGATTGATCGAGCGTAGCATAGGAAGCTCCTTCCCTATCAAGAGTATGTCATCCACGTACTCTACGAGGATCACCAGCATACTCCCTACTACCTTTTTGTATATACAAGGTTCATCTACCATTTTGATGATGTCAAACTCTTTGACTAACTCATCAAAACAGATGTTCCAACTCCGCGATGCCTGCTTTAATCTTATAAAGCATCTTGAACACGTTTCTGCTGCTCCCACTGTTTATGAAGCCCTCTGGCTGTGTACTTATAGACGCTCTCTTCTAAATCAATATTTAGAAAAGCAGTCATGACACCCAACCGCCAGATATCGAAGTCATGGTATGTAGCCGTGGCAAGTAGGATCTGGATGGACTTAAGCTTAGCTACTTGAAAAGGTTTCATCATTATCCACGCCTAGTCGATGACGAAAAACCTTTAACAAGTCTAGCTTCGAAAGTCTCAACTTTTCCATCTACACCAAGTAATCTTCTCAAGATATACTTGCTCCTGACGGGGATTTAACCCTACAGATATAGCAACCAAAGTCCATACTTTGTTGATGTATAAGGATTCCATTCAGATTGCTAAGCATCCAGCCATTCTTATAGAGTCTCACTCCTGATGGCCAGCTCGAAACTAGTTGGGTCATCATCTCATGATGCAATCCTCGCTCCCACTGTCATAGAGAAACTGAAGTATCTCTCAGGTGGGTGAGAAACCCTACTAGATCGGCGGAGGGGCTGAGGTTCGTTAGTATCAACTGAATCCTTTGGTTGTACCAAATCATCTGCTGTAGTTTGTATAGCTGGAACCTTTCCAGTTCTACATAACTGACCTTGCCTCGAGCTTGTCCGGATTTTGCTTTCAGACATAGGCCGGACAACCCCAAATCTTAACTAGCTTAAGACATGGGCTCTTCCCATACCATATCTCAGATGGAGTGGTAGGCTGTGATCTGATTCGAACCCTATTCAATAGGTATGCAGCTTCTCAAGTGCATAACTCCCAAAAGGAAAATAGGAAACTCAGTAGTACTCATCATAGAGCGCACCATATCGAATAGGGTGCAATTGCTCCGCCCCGATATACCATGGTGCTATGGTGTATACGGAGGAGTAATGCTGAGAGAGAATCTCATTCTCCTTTAGAATAGTCCAGGAATTCCGTGCTCAAGTATTCTCCTCCTTGATCACATCAAAAGACATAATACTTATACCCGTTTTGGTTCTCTACTTCTAACTTATATTCTGTGAATATCTCAAATGGTTCGGACTTGTGTTTCAACAGGAACATATGTCTGAATCTAAAGAGATCATCAGAGAATGTAATAAAGTACAAAGAACCGGTCTTGGCATGTGTAGACAGGGGTCCTACATACATCATCAAGTATCAGTCCCAACAGTTTACTAACTCTTTCTCTGTTTCCAATAAACAGAGCTATGGTCATCTTATCTTTGTGACATTACTGGTAAGTTTCACAAGATGTAAATTCAAACTGATTTAAATATGCATCTAAATGTAACTTCAGCCAGTCAGGTCGCATTGATATGACCTAGTTTACAATACCTTAAGAAGGATTCGTTCATATCTGAACTCTTCCTCTTGTGTGTGTTCCGTATACTAAGAACGGTAGTTTGATTTAGAACATCAATGCTTTTAGATAACGTGCCTGAACCGATCAACTTTTGATATAGGAAATGTTCAAAACATTATCCAACAATACAAAATTATATCATTTCTTTACTAATAAAGAGACTGATATGATTTTGTATATCAGGTTCGGTATCTAATAACATTCGTTCAGAATCAATGTATTGGTAATACAGGGTGACAGTGACCAACAGACTTGGCTGCAACACTTGCCCCGTTTTCTGTCTCATGGAACTTATCACCCGTTCTCAGTTCTTTACCTATCTGTAGCCCATGTAACAAATTACATATGCGGGATCCTGATCCGGTATGTCATATCCAGGACGTAAAGAATACTGAGAAACAGTTCTGTATAATGAACACACCCGAAAATGATGCATCAGTATGCACTTTCTTCGTTTGGGCGGCATGGGAATTCTGGTAATCCCCAATTTCCTGCTCTGTCTTATAACAATTATAAGTTGGAGCGGGACCAACGTTCCCCAGCTCAGTATAACAAGCGGGTTCGGTCAATATATCCGTATTATTATCTTGATTAAGGCGTGATATGGTCGCTACCTGGAGAGAGAGAGAAGAAAACACTCAGCGCGCGCTCTTGCAAGAATAGATTGGTTATTATTTTATCTAATCAGGATGGCTCCCACTGTTTTAATCAAATCTTCCTTCAAACCCTAAAAGGAAAGACTAGCCGGGATTAATTACACACTACAAGTTCGCTAATCTTTCAGCCAGGCCAGTGTCGGTACTTTGAGGGAGGTCCCCCGTGCTTTCGCACGAACCTAATTAATGTAAACCTCGTTTTCCCAGAGGCGTAACCTCGTTAACACCTTTCTAGACACCTACTTGATCGGCTAATTGTAATGTGTAAAAGTCTCCCAGGAGTAACTCTTACTCGCAGCGGGTATCGGGATCCAACTATTTCATAGAAGGTATGCAATCTCATTGCAAATTTCAACACTTGAAATTCCCGATAATATTTTGCCCCTAACCTCCTATGACCTTGACAAAGGCCAACAAACCATAGGATGCTAGTCAAGTTCAACCCGTCATTTCCTGATTGAAATAAACCCACCCGCACGATCCTTGACAAAGGCCAACAAGGTCGCACGACTACCCTAACCCAATCTGCATCATATGCATAAGCAGATAAGCACCAGTCAGCTACCGCACACTACGCCTTGACAAAGGCCAACAAACGCAGCACGAATACTAACTACTACTTATCTGAAATGACGGAGGGCTACGACAGGTTTTTCTGAAAACCTATTGCGTAATGAACTTGATATCGTTGTAGAATCAAATGAGTTTAAAATGGAGAGTTTTTGAGGCTTTTCTAGTTTTGCTAAAGGAGTCACTCCCGGTGAAGGGATCGTCGGTCCTTTTCTCGTCGAATGAGGTGCAGGATATATCATATATATCACTGTGCAAAGCAGAAACTATACAAGCAATCAAAAGACAAACCGAGGGTTGTAGCATCTGCCAGTTATTGCTAAAGGAGTCACTCCCGGTGAAGGGATCTCGGTCCTTTCCTTATCGAATAAGGTACAGGATATATCATATATATCGCTGTGCAAAGCAAGAACTGTAGCTACCTGTTTTATTTTTGAAATTCGATTTACAATATCTTTAGGTTTCTTTTACTTTCATTAATCACATTAATGAAGTCCCATCATTTAAGTACCTAAACATCACAGATAAATACGACGTACACTTATGCCATCCGCATTCGCCTCGATGTCCCCTCGTGCACCGTTAGGTTAGGTAACTAATGGCAGAGCGGGGCAGGGCTAGCGCGGGTGTAAAACATAAGTAACGTCTATATAATATATCATATATACTATATACAGTATCCATCACAGAACATATCACATGATCACATCACAGATATCGCAGCAGAAGAATCATATGAAATATTGGATATACTAGGACGTCCGTGTTTTCAATACGAGCCAGTATAAAACACGGATTCCACGGTCGCGATGAATAGCCAAACCCACACCCCTAGACCCCTACGAGAGCGGCAAGCAACCCTACCAATTCTAGAGTTAGGAGACCCGGACTCGACTCCTCGAGTTGGTCTCCCACTGGACTCCAGAACCCGGTTACTTGTGCCCTCCTCCTTGGGTCTATCCTAATGCGGAAAAGTAAATAATAGACAAACGGTGACATCTTCCGCAACCTGGAAGTGCCCCAACAAAAGAATATTACATACAAGTTTTTACATGAATGAAAATGAAAAACACTCATCTCACATAAAAAAAACCCGGCTATTCAAACACGACGATCCAATATAACATATCCAGCAACACATAACATCACATGTCATCAACGTAAGTAAACATGCGTATCCCAATTGTCGTTGACATATAGCAACGAAACCGGCGATATCACATATTACACTTACGGTCGCAGAAAAGAAAGTGTAAAACTACAACAGTTGGAATCCGCAACCTCCTCAGACATCGCATGCCTAATCAAATGAATTACTTAGACATCGCATGCCTAACAATTATAAACCCCGCATTTTAGTCTCAAAATCGAAAACACTTTTCAATATCAAGTCGGGCAATTCAACAAGATTCCCGACATCCTGATCGCATGCTCATCGCAAACTTCAGTAGACGGCCGCACCCCCGATGCCGTCGACGAAGTGCACTAAGGAGGAACACCGCTGCCGTGAGCACCCGAACGGATGCTTTCGGCGACGGGGTTCTCCTACAGTCACTTGGTCGGGGCTATGAGGCGTGGCTGTCTATTAAGTTTACCAGCGAGTATCCGCGTACGCTACGTGATTGCGATGGACTTTTGATCGCATCAAAATTCCGTGGCAACCGATCAAGTAAGACTAAAGTGCTATGTTTATAACATTCAAATCAGTTATCTCATAACTGCTTGTGGATTCCAAGTATTGTATCCCATTCCAGATAAATAGAAAATGTTAAACTTTCCGATCGAACAATCAAACACCCAAATTTTCCCGAAACAGATCAACACATGAAACAAGTTTAAAAACATCCAGTTCATGCCTTAGTACCAACGGTCCAGCCGTAGAAGGGTCAAGCCAACGCCTCACATGTGGCACGCCGTACTGCCCCAAACCCTAAGGTTCAAAGGGCAGTTCAAGACGGTCACATAATCGAGTTAAGGTTTGTTGTCTTCTAGAGGGTCCATCGCGTTACTTGCACTACTTAGAACGTTATTAAACCACGGAAAGATCCAACACTTGGAAATTTCCTGACAGGGGCAAAGGTGGGTATTTATATCCGGTCGAACTTTTTAACATATTCAATAATTATCCGGAAAAAACATAGACAAGATTAGACAATCCGATCGAATCCACGAGTTCCCAAAACAACCCCAGAAAACTCAACTCTTGAATAAAAGTTAAAATATCCCAGAAAATTCAGCACTTTCAGATAGACATTACTGTGCAAAAATTATTAAATAATGGCACTATATGGCCGCGGAACCGCCGCCTGAGCCAGGCTCTTACCGCTGTTCCGCAGCGGTTTAGTGGAATCAGACGGTCGTTTTGCACAGAAACTCTTACAAAACCCTGATGATTTTTCTGCATATTTTTAATTTGGAAAAATGCACAGTTTTGAAAAATGTACAGAGAAGGCTTAGAATTAGGGTTTCGGGGTTCGATCGGGTTTCTAATATCGTCTACGCATCGCCTAAGGCTCTAGCTAGGCTCTGATACCACTGTAGGGTTCCTAGGCACACTAATGAGGTCTCACAAGGCATCAACCATGCCAATTTCAAATTTTTCCGATGCCGAGAAACCCTAATACGGATTGTTAACTAGAGTTTAGGCGAAACTACAAGCTACTAAACTACTTTAGTGCTAAGTGAACGGAAATACAACCTTTGTAGATCCGGTCCTCCACCTCCAAAGCTCCGTGATGAAGTCCCCTCGCTGCGATCATCGAATCCCGGGCTCTAGCGTCGGCTTCATCGGAGAAATGGGCGGGCAAGGTCGTTGACTTCGATGCCGAAGATGATTTACGTCGAGGCAACACAAGATCAAGCTCCAACTTCACCAAGCCATGAAACTTGTGAAGAAAACACCCTATACTGCTTGGCAAGTGGTAGAGGATGAAAAAATAGGAAGTGGGTTCACTTTAGAATTGGATTTCTCACTCTTTTTCTCAAGTCACCATTGAAGGTTGCAAGTTTTCTTCTTCTTGAAGAAGAAGAAGAAGAAGAATCTAATAAGAATTATTTGAAAATAGAAAATAAGGTGATTCTTATCATATCTCAACCATGGTCAAGTGTAGATGATAAACTAGGGTTAGGTTTAATGGTTAGGTTTAAGGAATAAAACAAAATGGTCAAATCTTTTTCAAAGCTTCATGAAGCTTCAACAAAATCCAAAGAAAGCCACCATTTTATCTTAAGCCAAAAAGAAATAAATAAATAAATAAATAAAGCAAATGAAACCCTAACCATTAACTAACCATTGTTTAATCAAACATACACCCAAGTCGGCATGTATCATCAAACATGATACAAACTAGTGCACAAAACTATATCATATATACAATGTGCACATCAAGTGAAAAAATCCATCTTAAGTGAACAAATACTAGTTAATGTAAAGTAATATATCAAATATATAATTATACATTAAATCATTAAATCAACACTTGATTTAACGATCCGGTCAAATCGCATATAACCGACTAATATCAAGTGTATCAATGTAACGAATCAACACTTGATTCGGTAACCCGGCTATATCACATATAACCGACTAATGATACAAATCGCGAAAATAGAATACAGTATCACATACTGGTATAATTCTCGGTCCCGCACATATCTCATATGCGCTCCTATTTCGTTTCGCTTGAGCCAGGAAACCTCTGTGTAGGACTCTAAAGACTCGTCAATACGCCGGCAGCAGATGATGATCATATCAAACACCCACAAACCGCAAGCGGTCTGCTAAACGTAACGGCCACCCGGGTATTGAGCGATCAGAAGATCGACGAGCAAGCCCGCTCACACTCCTGTGAATCCAACCAGTAACACTTACCGTACAGTCCGGTCTCGTCGTCTGATATGTCGCATATCTCGCCTAGGGGTGGTAAACGTCAGACCCTAATAGCTCGATAAGTCGTGTCGATATAAGGTCTATAACAGTTTGAGAAACTACTGGTAACACTTACCAGTAAATCTCAGCAACCCTGGCCAGGGATTTCCGGTTATAGCCAATCGAACACAGCGCAACATCAACTCCCTATACCGGGAGAGACGAATCCCCTCCTATCGCTCATTGCCTCCATGTGATTCGGGACTGTACCCAAAAACCACCGTTTTGCACGCCCTCTTGGACGTGGTAAGGTAGAAATCAAAGCACAGTGGGAATCACACAAGACTCTATGACGATCTCGGGTCTACAGACTAACCTGTACCAGTGTCACCAGAGAACTGCCATCTGACATAAGGTATAATACCATCTGGGAGTTCTCGGCGAGTCCGTCCAGTGTACCCAGTCTCCACTGAGCACCCGTATATCATCTCCGATGTCAAACACCAATGGATATGGGATCATCCATCGCCCATCTGTATGGGTCGAGAAGGTATACGCTAGTCTACTCTGGTATATCGATACCCCGTCTCGATACACCCACGACTAGGGACCTTGAAGGATGTACTTATGGACTACCATGTCCCCACTAGTATGATCCGCATCATAGTCCAGGTAGTCAAGTAAACATCCAAAGGGCTTTACCAACATGTAACAGAGAGACAATCAGTATACACGTTAAGGTAAAGATCAACCAGATAGCATACTATCATGTCGAGCAAGAAAGTCCTCCCTATATATGTCCAAGCATCCACTACAATATACATCCTATGTATAGTAATGGCCTCTAGGGCATACATATAACTAACAATATGATGTTGTCTATCAGGTTCGGTCTCTAATAACATTTGTTCAGAATCAATGTATTCTGGTAATACAGGGTGATAGTGACCAACAGACTTGGCTGCAACGCTTGCACCGTTTTCTGTCTCACGAAACTTATCACCCGTTCTTAGTTCTCTACCTTTCTATAGCCCATATAACATATTACATATGCGGGATCCTGATCCGGTATCTCATACCCAGGACGTAAAGGATACTGAGAAACAGTTCTCTGTAATGAACACACCCGAAGAAGATGCATCAGCATGCACTTTTTTCGTTTGGGCGGCACGGGAAATCTAGTATTCCCCAATTTCCTGCTCTGTCTTATAACAATTATAAGTTGGAGCGGGACCAACGTTCCCCAGCTCAGTTTCCCCAGCTCAGTATAACAAGCGGGTTCGGTTAATTCATCTGTTTTATTATCTTGATTAAGGCGTGATATGGTCGCTACCTGGAGAGAGAGAGAGAAGAAAACACTCAGCGTATGCTCTTGCAAGATTAGATTGGTTATCTAATATATCTAATCAGGATGTCTCCCACTGTTTTAATCAAATCTTCCTTCAAACCCTAAAAAGAAAGACTAGCCGGGATTAATTACACGCTACAAGTTCGCCAATCTTTCAGCCAGGCCAGTGTCGGTACTTTGAGGGAGGTCCCCCGTGCTTTCGCACGAACCTAATTAAAGTAAACCTCGTTTTCCCAGAGGCGTAACCCCGTTAACACCTTTCTAGACACCTACTTGATCTGCTAATTGTAATGTGTAAAACTCTCCCAGGAGTAACTCTTACTCGCAGCGGGTATCGGGATCCAACTATCTCATAGAAGGTGTTCCCCTCCGAACGGCGGCCTGCGACGTTAGGACGTCACGTGCCTGAGGTTCGGGGCAGATGCTATTTGGTTTTATCCGTCCACCTCTCCGAAGATGCCAAGTTGATTTATGGCACCGTGTATCGAAGGTTTAGACGGATGCGGCCGATGTAGCAGACTTTGTCAGATTCCCCCTCGCTTGAGGGGTTTTTGATTGTGGGGACGCTCTTCCCTGCAGGCGCAAGCCCCTGCAGTTAATTACGCTACCGCTTTGCGGTAACAACTTTCTCCTTCTCCAGAATTTCACTTCGTGTCGTGTGTGTTTGTTTTGTTTGTGGCTGCCCGTGGATTGTATACGGAGACTGAGTAATGCCGTCGCCCGTAGGGCGTGGATTAGTCCAAATCCGTATTTACTTAGATTTGGGTTTGGTGTTTTTAGTTTAAGGATGCATTAGTCGCGTTGCGACTAAGATCAACTTAAACATTCGTCAAGGATACGTTAGTCTTGCTTTGGACTAAGATCAACCTGACGTGGTGATTCATTTAATTTATGGCCATCGGGACTCATCACCTCTCTAACATCGTTGAAGGATTACAACGATAGGTGTCAGAGGAGCTCAGAGATGTACCCTTGAACCAAAGCTGATTGAGGGTTTTATCATTCATTTAAATGTCTAAGGATGCGCTAGCCGTGTTTGGGGCTAAGATCAACTTAAACGGGACCGTTTAGATCCGGCAAAAGAGCATTTGGAGGCTCTATTGTTCCAGTTTAGGGACGTAGTGGTCCACTTTCCAGTTTAGGGACGTGGTGGTCCATCGCCAGTTTAGGGACGTGGTGGTCCAATATTAGTTTAGGGACGTTTCGGTCCGATGTTAGTTTAGGGACGTTCCGGTCCGATGTTAGTTTTGGGACGTTTCGGTCCGATATTAGTTTAGGGACGTTTCGGTCCAATACCAGTTTAAGGACGTAGTGGTCCATTATTAGTTTAGGGACGTTTCGGTCCGATGCCAGTTTAGGGACGTAGTGGTCCATTATTAGTTTAAGGACATTTCGGTCCATCGCCAGTTTAGGGACGTGGTGGTCCGTCATTAGTTTAGAGACATTTCGGTCCGATGCCAGTTTAGGGACGTAGTGGTCCATCATTAGTTTAAGGACGTCTCGGTCCAATATTAGTTTAGGGACGTTTCGGTCCATGAGTTTAAGGACCCCGCAGTCCATATCGATGTGTGGTCGTTGGGACCCGTCACCTCTTTGACGTCGTTGAGGAATTACAACGATGGATGTCAAAGGAGTTCGGAGATGTACCCTCGAACCGGATGTAAATTGATT
Organism: Agapanthus africanus; assembly: GCA_030015575.1. Classification (NCBI taxonomy): domain Eukaryota; kingdom Viridiplantae; phylum Streptophyta; class Magnoliopsida; order Asparagales; family Amaryllidaceae; genus Agapanthus; species Agapanthus africanus. The sequence goes on from CM057337.1 coordinate 412,731,974, forward strand.
TAGGAGAGCCATTTTGCTCAGTCAATTTAATTTAAGGACTTATGGCCGAAATTGGGCTAAGTCCAGTTGAAATGTCCAATATTTTATTTGCTTTTGCATTGCATTTCTTTTTATTTTTTTTTTATTTGGGCCTTGCCCAGAAAGGATGCAGGGCATCAATTTGTTTTGGGCTCTGCCCCTTTAGGAATGATGCAAGGTATCAATTTTATTTGGGCTCTGCCCTTATATAAAGGATGCAAAGCATCAATTTATTTGGGCTCTGCCCATTTATTGCCTTGCAATTTATTTTGGCCTGTCAGGTCATTTTGATTTGGGCCTGGCCCTTCAAATAGTGCAAAGCACCAAGAATCTTTTGGATTCAAGAAAATGAGTGCAGAGCACTTTTTAATGATCTAAATTTAGATCAAAGAAGAGAAAAGAAAATCTTTTCTTTCTTTCTGTCTCAGAGAACCAGAGGTTCATAGCAAGTGCAAGGCACTATTTTTATTTATTTATTTATCTGAGAACCAGAGGTTCATAGCAAGTGCAAGGCACTATTTTTATTTATTTATTTATCTGAGAACCAGAGGTTCATAGCAAGTGCAAGGCACTATTTTTATTTATTTATTTATCTGAGAACCAGAGGTTCATAGCAAGTGCAAGGCACTATCTGTTGTGCGCACGTGCGTTGCACGTGGTGCCGCATGGCAGGCATACGTGCGTTGCACGTGGCGCACATGGCGCTTGCGCATATGCGCATTATGGAGGAGCATGCTCCTATCTTGGAGAACTAAGCTCCTTTGGAGAACTAAGCTCCTTTGAGTATTGAATCCTTTGAGGATTTAACTCTATCCTTTCTAAGAGGTATCCCCTCTTATTTATATGGGAGTGGTAGAGAAGCCAGCTCTCCTTTTCCCGATGTGGGACTAAAAAATGCATTCCCCATGTAGTAGAGCATTACTTTAGATTACACGTGTATAACACATTTGCTCATAACTTTTGATCTCGGATGAATTATGAGGCCCATAATATATCAAATCGAAGGTCTTTTCGAGATGCTTTCAATATCATCAGAATTTAGCTGTTTTTCGTTCCGGAGTTTGTCAAAATACAGCTTGGAAAATACTGGTTCGCATCTTCTTCCTTAAATCACATGTGCATAGACATTTGCTCATAACTTTTGATCCCGGATGAATTATGAGGCCCATAATATATCAAATCGAAGGTTTTATCGAGACGCTTTCGATACAAATAGAATTTATCCATTTCTCATTCGGGAGTTTGTCAAAAAACAGCCCGGAAGATACTGGTTCGTATTTCCTTAAGCGTATCGCTGCCATTTGATACCTTGGACTCTTTTGCGCAGAAATTTTTGGTGGGAACAAATGCCCCCCACTACTTTGCCCACGTAGGTATGTACGTGGGTGAAGTAGTGCAGAGTTATGCAGAGTTATGCATGGCGTATGGCCAGTTTTGGGTTGATGTATCACTTTCAGAATCTTGATCTGAGAAGATAACGAGCGGACACAAGCGTCGTCATTTATCTTTGACTCAAATCTCAACTCTTAAGGGATATAGTTCCAACCCTTAACTCCATGAGCCGCATCCTTCTATTTCTTTTTTTGTCTCACTCTGGCGTGGAGTAGTTCATACGCTTATGAGTAAGTTCTCCATTTCAGTGGCATGTAGCTTTGGCAAGTGTGGCCCATAGATGGTCGACCCATCTTGACTTCTTTGTAGGGCAGTGATGGCTTAGGAGACAGGGGTAGGATCTGCCACCTAAGGCTTTTCAACTTTACGAGCCGTGAGGGTCTCATAAAGACTTTTCTCCCTACGAGTCGTGAGGATCTCGTAGGTGTATTTTCTCCTTGGGAATCGTGAGGATTCCTAAGTGTGTTTTCTCTTATAAGTCGTAAGGATCCTATAAGAGAGTTTTCCCTCTTACGAGTCGAGAGGACCCGTAAGCGGTTGTTTCCCTCCTTATCGAGATTCGACTTTGGATAGTGTGACCCGTGGATAGTATGCAAGAGACCGTTTAGGATTGACTTGCAGGGTCCCATTGTTTCAGGAAGCAAGTTTTTGAATCCTTACTGCCTGAGATGTGAGTCAAAGAAGCTCTCATCACGGAGTGTTTGTATCCGTGAGTTGAGAAGTTTTGCGAGGGATTATTTGTTTCCCAAGCGCCAAGGATTATTTGTGTCCTTGGGGTTTGAAACGAGTCGATGGTTCCCACGGAGGCGCTGGTGGCTCTGCGAGTCGACGCGGATCAGAAGGCTCTCGTCAAGGAGTGTTTGTATCCGTGAGTCGAGGAATTTGCTGGGATTATTTGTTTCCCAAGCGCCAAGGATTATTTGTGTCCTTGGGGTTTGAAACGAGTCGATGGCTCCCACGGAGGCGCTGGTGGCTCTGCGAGTCGACGCGGGTCAGAAGGCTCTCGTCAAGGAGTGTTTGTATCCGTGAGTTGAGAAGTTTTGCGAGGGATTATTTGTTTCCCAAGCGCCAAGGATTATTTGTGTCCTTGGGGTTTGAAACGAGTCGATGGTTCCCACGGAGGCGCTGGTGGCTCTGCGAGTCGACGCGGATCAGAAGGCTCTCGTCAAGGAGTGTTTGTATCCGTGAGTCGAGGAATTTGCTGGGATTATTTGTTTCCCAAGTGCTAAGGATTATTTGTGTCCTTGGGGTTTGAAACGAGTCGATGGCTCCCACGGAGGCACTGGTGGCTCTGCGAGTCGACGCGGGTCAGAAGGCTCTCGTCAAGGAGTGTTTGTATCCGTGAGTTGAGAAGTTTTGCGAGGGATTATTTGTTTCCCAAGCGCCAAGGATTATTTGTGTCCTTGGGGTTTGAAACGAGTCGAGGGTTCCTACGGAGGCACTGGTGGCTCTGCGGGTCGACGCGGATCAGGAAGCTCTCGTCAAGGAGTGTTTGTATCCGTGAGTCGAGGAATTTGCTGGGATTATTTGTTTCCCAAGCGCCAAGGATTATTTGTGTCCTTGGGGTTTGAAACGAGTCGATGGTTCCTACGGAGGCGCTGGTGGCTCTGCGAGTCGACGCGGATCAGAAGGCTCTCGTCAAGGAGTGTTTGTATCCGTGAGTCGAGGAATTTGCTGGGATTATTTGTTTCCCAAGCGCCAAGGATTATTTATGTCCTTGGGGTTTGAAACGAGTCGATGGCTCCCACGGAGGCGCTGGTGGCTCTGCGAGTCGACGCGGGTCAGAAGGCTCTCGTCAAGGAGTGTTTGTATCCGTGAGTTGAGAAGTTTTGCGAGGGATTATTTGTTTCCCAAGCGCCAAGGATTATTTGTGTCCTTGGGGTTTGAAACAAGTCGAGGGTTCCTACGGAGGCACTGGTGGCTCTGCGGGTCGACGCGGATCAGGAAGCTCTCGTCAAGGAGTGTTTGTATCCGTGAGTCGAGGAATTTGCTGGGATTATTTGTTTCCCAAGCGCCAAGGATTATTTGTGTCCTTGGGGTTTGAAACGAGTCGATGGTTCCCACGGAGGCGCTGGTGGCTCTGCGAGTCGACACGGATCAGAAGGCTCTCGTCAAGGAGTGTTTGTATCCGTGAGTCGAGGAGTTTGCTGAAGACACTGGTTTCTTCAGAGTTGGACTGAACCGTCGAGATTTGGCTTCGTCTTCTGGCGGAGCCTGTTGGGAAGGTATGGTTCCCTTTTCGTTTGCGCTCTTGGATTGTATACAGGGACCGATGTGGTCTTAACTGTAGGGCCAGAGTTTTATCATCATTCTTTTTTTTTTTTTATCTCCGCGATGCTCTATCATTTCAGCTTTTATATCGTGAAGGTCGCGATTGCCCAATCATTTCAGCTATTTTTCGCGGTGCCCAATCATTTCGGCTATTTATTTTATTTTTACTCGTTGTTTTTTATTGCGAGTTGCCCAATCATTTCGGCTATTTATTTTATTTTTACTCGCTGCTTTTTATTGCGAGTTGCCCAATCATTTCGGCTATTTTGCATGCATACATTTTTACTTGCTGCTTTTTATTGCAAGTTGTCCTATCATTTCGGCTATTTCGTATGCATGTGCGGCCTATTGGCTTTTCGCTGTAAACCGATTTCGGCATCAGCACCGCTACAACTGGGATATTACCAGGAGCGAATCATCATCTGCCTCTGTCGATGTCGAACAAAGGTGGCTTAGCGACCAGGGTTAGGGTCCTGTCGGCTAAGGCTTTTGACTTCATGAGCCGTAAGGGTTTCACGAAGTTATTTCTCCCTACAAGTCGTGAGGATTTTGTAGGTGTATTTTCTTCTTAGGACTCGTGAGGATTCCTAAGTGTTCGTTTCCTCTGTAAGTCGTAAGGATCCTACAGGAGGGTTTTCTCCTTGTAAGTCGAGAGGACTTATTAGGGTTGTTCATCATGCGAACATATCCCCAGTCTCGGATGAGACTTGATTAGGAAAATATTTATTCGCGCCCGTGGATTGTATACAAGGGTCAATATTGAGCCACTTGTAGGGCAATGTCGAAATTTGTGGGGGTTGCTTAAGCACAGGTTTAGGCCTCTGTAACTTAAGACTTTCAAATCTTACGGGCCGTGGGGGTCCCATAAGAGAGTTCTCCTTACGAGTCGTGAGGATCTCGCAAGTGTATTTTCTCCTTAGGAATCGTGGGGATCCCCAAGTGTGTTGCTCCTTTGTGAGTCGTAAGGATCTCACGCAGGTGGTTTCTCCTTACAGGGTCGAGAGGATTCTATAAGTGTTTCTTTAACGAGGTTGCGCCCTTTCGGGTTTTCACAAACACTCGCCGGTAGCCCTGCTGTTTTTACTCACAGAGCCCTTTCGGGTTTTCATCCGTGCCCTTTTTGCTTATGGACATACCTTTATTTTTTCTTCTTTTTTTTTTACGAGGTCGCGCCCTTTCGGGTTTTCACGAACACTCGCCGGTAGCCCTGCTGTTTTTACTCACGGAGCCATTTCGGGTTTTCATCCGTGCCCATTTTGCTTGTGGACGTACCGTTTTTTTTATCTTTTATTTTATTCTTTTTTTTTTAACGAGGTCGTGCCCTTTCGGGTTTTCACGAACACTCGTCGGTAGCCCTGCTGTTTTTACTCACGGAGCCCTTTCGGGTTTTCATCCGTGCCCATTTTGCTTGTGGACGTACCCTTTTTTTTTATTAATACGTCAGCCTGAAGATGCTGCGGGTTGGGAGTAGTTTAACGACGTTTCGGTCATTTGCAAGTTTTAGGACATTGCGGTCCGTCGTTAGTTTAAGGACATCTCGGTCCGTTGTTAGTTTAAGGACGTTTCGGTCCGTTATCCAGTTTTAGGACGTAGTGGTCCGTTAGGCTTTCTCTATGAATGAGCATGATGCCCCCGGCGTGTCCATATTTTTCGGAGCATGCGGTTGTGGCGGGTTCACCTTCCAAATTTCGGACAACGCGAACTTGCCCTGTTGGTATTGGTCTTCAACCCAGTTCTTGAAGACGTAGCAATCCTCGATCAGATGACCTACCGTTTGGTGGTAAGGGCAATAATTAGGATTATTAATATCGCCTGGCCGCAATAGACGTTTTGGATTCGGCAGATTGATGAGTCTGTCGCGCACTGCCAGCTCAAACAGTCTTCTCGTTTTATTCTGAGGAAACGAGTAAGGACGTCCTAGCCTCTCTTCGAGGGATGGGCGTGGACGCACGTTGTTTTGGCGAGCGACCGGCTTTGAGTTGCTCGGCTGTTGCTGAGCGTTGGCGACGATGATCGCTTTTCCTTTCTCATTTCGGGGATCGGGTCTTGGAGGAGACGGTCTATGGCCCATCTGGTCCATTTGGGCTAATTTGTCGATCAAGGCCTGGAAGGTGGTCGGCCTGAAGAACATCATGAATTGCGAGATGGTCGCCTGCGGATCGAGAGTGCCCACAAACATGCCTACCGCAGGAGCCTCTTCTATGCGTTGTTCGCATTTCGACCATAGGTTCCGCCATCGTGTTGCGTATTGGACACATGTTTCGCCTGACCTTATCCTGGCATTTATCAGTGCTGTTATCGGGGTGCGTTCACTAGCACTCGCGAATCTTTGTGTAAACAGCAGTTCCATCTCTGCAAATGTTTTGACAGAGTCGTTAGGTAGCTCCGAATACCATTCAAAGGCTGTTTCTGCTAAGCTGCCGATGAATTGACGTAGCAACAATTTGTCATCTCCTCCAGTATTGCCGCATAAGGCCCTGAATTGAGCGACATGCTGATGAGGATTGCCCGTCCCCTTGTAGACATGGAACTTAGGAATTGTATAGCCTGTCGGGTACTTAATCTGATCGTACCAACCCGGATATGGCCGCCCCGTCTTTACGACCTGACCGGCTGCTTCAGTCGCCTGATGCACCCGTATTTGCTGGGCGATGTATTCATCTAGGTCAACTTTGGAGATTGCCTCCTCCTTGGCTGTTGATAGAGCCGGCGGAGGATTTGACGTTTCTCCCCTGTCGTCTTTAAGGACGATCGGAGGATCTTCAGCAGGAGGGTCCGGCTGTAACATCATCCCTACCATATCTTGGAAGAGGAGCGCCATCTGTTTTATGTTAGCCGCTTGCTCTGCAGCTTCTTTGTCCCTCTTTTCGAGGACTCTGCGTAAAAAGTCAGTGTCGGTTTCTTGTTCTTGACGATCATCCGAAGACATTTCAGAGCTTTCTTTTGGCTCAGTGAGTGCAGCCATTGTAGTCATCATTTCCTGAAGCTTTTGTTGTTGCTCCTGGGCTTTCGTCACGGATCGGGTGAGCGGTCGGTGGCCCGTAGAAGTGCGCCTTTCCTCCTTTCCAGAAGCCATATAAACAGTGTGCACCACCATGCCCCCAGACTTGGGGCGTTTGTGTTCGGTGTCTTTGCGATTTGCCGAAGACACAGGGGCTTCTTGCGGCCTCCTTTTTTGAGTGATTGGAGTTAAGGGAGCCGTTGTAGTGGGCACCCAAGTAGCTTTTGCTTTTTGTGCTTTGACAGAGTAATCCTTCCCCTGCCGAACCTTCATCTTTTTCTGTCGTCGGAGGCAGTCTTGATCGATCACCGACTCTTGAACTTGTCGCCAGACTTTGTAAATTTTAGAGGACAGCCGTTGAAGGGGCTGCTCTAGCTTCTTCTCTGGAATATCCTTCACAGATGAATGAGTTCGCTTTAGCACCGCAGTAGGAGAGTTTCTGCGCACCGAGTTCAGCAACTCAAAGCTGTTCTTGGTTGGAACAGCAGTATCGATCTCCACCATTAGAGTTGGAGGAGTAAGTCCAGAGGGGGAGTTGCCCCCAGCCTTCTTCACTCGGCGCCAGTAGCGACGTCGGGCATGTCGTGCTGATGGAGTTGTTTCAGCTATAGGGGTGACCTCCTCATGCCCCCTGTGTTGGTCAGAATATACCGGTACCAGCTTTTTAAAGATCGACGTCCGTTGAGCGGGGACGGCCAACTTGTCAGAAGCGGACTTCTGAACATGGGAAGCAACCTTGGTGATTTTGCCAGGAACGGGAGTTGGGATGGCTATCCGTTTCGGGATAACGCCTTCTGGTATGGCAGGCTTCTTCATGGGCCCGATGGAGCTCTGGCCTAATCCATTAAAACCTGAAGCAGTGGAGTTGGATGACTCGTTGAGAGGGGTCGCGGCAGTGGCAAGTCGGTCGAAGACCAACTTCTTTGGAGCTTCTTGCGATGTTATTGGGGCATTGAAGCTTATCAATGGGAGCATAGTCCCGAAGAACAATCCAGCGGTGGCCTGAGTTACTTACTCCACTGGCATCTTGAAAAGGGAGGCCGCTTGGGGCCCATAAGTCACTCCTCCGGACGGGATGGAGCGAGAGATGCAGTTGCAGGTAGTGCAGTCTGAAGCCATTGATCTTCTGTTTCCTGCACGAAGCAAGATACCAAATCTTAGTACCTCGAATCCACAGGCAACCACAGCAAATCGCGATTCGTTCGCGAACACGACACACGAAGTGTGGAGTGGAAAGAGGAAAAGGTCCCACCGGGCGTGCCAGAATCTGTTCCCCTCCGAACGGCGGCCTGCGACGTTAGGACGTCACGTGCCTGAGGTTCGGGGCAGATGCTATTTGGTTTTATCCGTCCACCTCTCCGAAGATGCCAAGTTGATTTATGGCACCGTGTATCGAAGGTTTAGACGGATGCGGCCGATGTAGCAGACTTTGTCAGATTCCCCCTCGCTTGAGGGGTTTTTGATTGTGGGGACGCTCTTCCCTGCAGGCGCAAGCCCCTGCAGTTAATTACGCTACCGCTTTGCGGTAACAACTTTCTCCTTCTCCAGAATTTCACTTCGTGTCGTGTGTGTTTGTTTTGTTTGTGGCTGCCCGTGGATTGTATACGGAGACTGAGTAATGCCGTCGCCCGTAGGGCGTGGATTAGTCCAAATCCGTATTTACTTAGATTTGGGTTTGGTGTTTTTAGTTTAAGGATGCATTAGTCGCGTTGCGACTAAGATCAACTTAAACATTCGTCAAGGATACGTTAGTCTTGCTTTGGACTAAGATCAACCTGACGTGGTGATTCATTTAATTTATGGCCATCGGGACTCATCACCTCTCTAACATCATTGAAGGATTACAACGATAGGTGTCAGAGGAGCTCAGAGATGTACCCTTGAACCAAAGCTGATTGAGGGTTTTATCATTCATTTAAATGTCTAAGGATGCGCTAGCCATGTTTGGGGCTAAGATCAACTTAAACGGGACCGTTTAGATCCGGCAAAAGAGCATTTGGAGGCTCTATTGTTCCAGTTTAGGGACGTAGTGGTCCACTTTCCAGTTTAGGGACGTGGTGGTCCATCGCCAGTTTAGGGACGTGGTGGTCCAATATTAGTTTAGGGACGTTTCGGTCCGATGTTAGTTTAGGGACGTTCCGGTCCGATGTTAGTTTTGGGACGTTTCGGTCCGATATTAGTTTAGGGACGTTTCGGTCCAATACCAGTTTAAGGACGTAGTGGTCCATTATTAGTTTAGGGACGTTTCGGTCCGATGCCAGTTTAGGGACGTAGTGGTCCATTATTAGTTTAAGGACATTTCGGTCCATCGCCAGTTTAGGGACGTGGTGGTCCGTCATTAGTTTAGAGACATTTCGGTCCGATGCCAGTTTAGGGACGTAGTGGTCCATCATTAGTTTAAGGACGTCTCGGTCCAATATTAGTTTAGGGACGTTTCGGTCCATGAGTTTAAGGACCCCGCAGTCCATATCGATGTGTGGTCGTTGGGACCCGTCACCTCTTTGACGTCGTTGAGGAATTACAACGATGGATGTCAAAGGAGTTCGGAGATGTACCCTCGAACCGGATGTAAATTGATTTAGGAGAGCCATTTTGCTCAGTCAATTTAATTTAAGGACTTATGGCCGAAATTGGGCTAAGTCCAGTTGAAATGTCCAATATTTTATTTGCTTTTGCATTGCATTTCTTTTTATTTTTTTTTTATTTGGGCCTTGCCCAGAAAGGATGCAGGGCATCAATTTGTTTTGGGCTCTGCCCCTTTAGGAATGATGCAAGGTATCAATTTTATTTGGGCTCTGCCCTTATATAAAGGATGCAAAGCATCAATTTATTTGGGCTCTGCCCATTTATTGCCTTGCAATTTATTTTGGCCTGTCAGGTCATTTTGATTTGGGCCTGGCCCTTCAAATAGTGCAAAGCACCAAGAATCTTTTGGATTCAAGAAAATGAGTGCAGAGCACTTTTTAATGATCTAAATTTAGATCAAAGAAGAGAAAAGAAAATCTTTTCTTTCTTTCTGTCTCAGAGAACCAGAGGTTCATAGCAAGTGCAAGGCACTATTTTTATTTATTTATTTATCTGAGAACCAGAGGTTCATAGCAAGTGCAAGGCACTATTTTTATTTATTTATTTATCTGAGAACCAGAGGTTCATAGCAAGTGCAAGGCACTATTTTTATTTATTTATTTATCTGAGAACCAGAGGTTCATAGCAAGTGCAAGGCACTATCTGTTGTGCGCACGTGCGTTGCACGTGGTGCCGCATGGCAGGCATACGTGCGTTGCACGTGGCGCACATGGCGCTTGCGCATATGCGCATTATGGAGGAGCATGCTCCTATCTTGGAGAACTAAGCTCCTTTGGAGAACTAAGCTCCTTTGAGTATTGAATCCTTTGAGGATTTAACTCTATCCTTTCTAAGAGGTATCCCCTCTTATTTATATGGGAGTGGTAGAGAAGCCAGCTCTCCTTTTCCCGATGTGGGACTAAAAAATGCATTCCCCATGTAGTAGAGCATTACTTTAGATTACACGTGTATAACACATTTGCTCATAACTTTTGATCTCGGATGAATTATGAGGCCCATAATATATCAAATCGAAGGTCTTTTCGAGATGCTTTCAATATCATCAGAATTTAGCTGTTTTTCGTTCCGGAGTTTGTCAAAATACAGCTTGGAAAATACTGGTTCGCATCTTCTTCCTTAAATCACATGTGCATAGACATTTGCTCATAACTTTTGATCCCGGATGAATTATGAGGCCCATAATATATCAAATCGAAGGTTTTATCGAGACGCTTTCGATACAAATAGAATTTATCCATTTATCATTCGGGAGTTTGTCAAAAAAACAGCCCGGAAGATACTGGTTCGTATTTCCTTAAGCGTATCGCTGCCATTTGATACCTTGGACTCTTTTTCGCAGAAATTTTTGGTGGGAACAGAAGGTATGCAATCTCATTGAAAATTTCAACACTTGAAATTCCCAATAATATTTTTCCCCAAGCGATCTATGACCTTGACTGAGTCAACAAACCATAAACCGCAAGTAAAGTTCAACCCGTCATTTCCCGATTGAATTAAACCCACCCGCACGACCCTTGACTGAGTCAACAAGGCCGCACGACTACCCTAATCCAATCGCATCATATGCTTTGCAGATAAGCACTAATCAACTACCGCACACTACGCCTTGACTGAGTCAACAAACGCAGCATGAATACTAAATACTACTTATCTGAAATGACGGAGGGCTACGACAGGTTTTTAAAAAAACCTTTTGCGCAATGAACTTTATATCGTTGTACAATCGAGTGATTTTAAATGGAGTGTTTTTGAGGCTTTTCTAGTTTTGCTAAAGGGGTCACTCCAGGTGAAGGGATCGTCGGCCCTTTTCTCATCGAATAAGGTGCAGGGTACATCATATATACCACTATGCAAAGGAAGAACTATAGAAGCAATCAAAAAACAAACCGAGTTTGTAGCATCTGCTAGTTTGACTAAAGAGGTCACTTCCGGTGAAGGGATCTCGGCTCTTTCCTTATCGAATAAGGTGCTGGATGTTCTACATCAACACCGCTATGCAAAGCAAGAACTAGAGCTGCCAGTTTTTAAACAAGTTTCCACAACATCTTTGGTTTCTTTTAGTTTCATTAATCTCATTAATGAAGTCCCATTTTATTATGCTTCACAAGCATCACATTTGAAACGAAATCTGCAATATAACATATATCTCATATATATAATATAAACATTCGTCTCAGGCAGTAATATGATCTCATCACAGAATATTGCAGCAGAAGAACATATATGAAATATTGGATATACTAGGACGTCCGTGTTTTCAATACGAGCCTGTATAAAACACGGATTCCACGGTCGTGATGAATAGCCAAACCCACATCCCTAGACCCCTACGAGAGCGGCAAGCAACACTGCCAATTCTAGGGTTAGGAGACCCGGTCTCGACTCCTCGAGATGGTCTCCCACTGGACCCTAGAACCCGGTTACTTGTGCTCCCCGCCTTGGGTCTACCTAATGCGGAAAAGTAAATAATATACAACGGTGACATCATCCTCAGCCCGAAAGTGCCCTAATAAAAGAATATTATATACATTTAATTTTAAATGAATGAAAATAAAGTGTAAAACTACAACAGTTGGAATCCGCAACCTTCTTAGACATCGCATGCCTAACAAAATGAATTCCTTAGACATCGCATGCCTAACAATTATAAACCCCGCATTTTAGTCTCATTATCGAAAACACTTTTCAATATCAAGTCGGGCAATTCAACAAGATTCCCGACATCCTGACCGAATATTCGTCGCAAACTTTAGTAGACGGCCGCACCCCTAGATGCCGTCGACGAAGTGCACTAAGGCGGAACACCGCTATCGCGAGCACCCGAACGGATGCTTTTGGCGACGGGGTTCTCCTACAGTCACTTGGTCGGGGCTATGGGGCGTAGCTGTCTATTAAGTTTACCCGGCGAGTATCCGTGTACGCTACGTGATTGCGACGGACTTTTGATCACATCAAAATTCCATGGCAACCGATCATTTGAGACTAAACTGCTATGTTTATAATATTCAAATTAGTTATCTCATAACTAGTTGTGTATTCCAAATATTATATCACATTCCAGATAAATAGACAATGTTAAACTTTCCGATCGAATAATCAAACACCCAAGTTTTCCCAAATAGCTCAACACTTGAGCGGAGTTCAAAAATATCCATCACATGCCACAGTACCGATGGTCCAGCCGTAGAAGGGTCAAGCCAACGCCTCACATGTGGCACGTCGTACTGCCACAAATCCTAAGATTTAGAGGCAGTTCAAGACGGTCACATAATCGAGTTAAGGTTTGTTGTCTTCTAGAGGGTCCACCGCGTTACTTGCACGACTTAGAAAGTTTCAAACTCGAGAAAAAATCCAAGTTTTGAAAAATTTTCCGGCTGGGGAAAAAGTGAGTTATTGATATCCGTTCGAACTTTTTAACAGTTTCTAAAATTATCCGGGAAAAAAAACTTAAACGAAGTTTTATTATCCGATCGAATCAACGAGTCCCCAATACAACCCTAAAAAACTCAACAATTGAGTGGAATTAAAAAATTCCCAGAAAAAAATAACAAGAAAGGACCTAAGACTAAATATATGAAGTTCCGGGGACTAATTCACAATTTTGGCCGCGGAACCGCCACCAAACCCTTGGTTTCGCCGCGGTTCCGCGGTCATTTGAGCGCATTAATTGTCCGTACTTCACAGTAATTCTTAGTTTTTCCTGCTCTATTTTCTGAGCATTTTTAATTAGGAAAAAATCAACATTTTTGAAAATGTACAGAGAGGGGTAAAATCAGGGTTTTCCGGGTTTGATCGGATTTTAAACTTTAACTAGACTTTGCCTAAAACTCTAGCTTGGCTCTGATACCACTGTAAGGTTGCTAGGCACGCGCACAAGGGTCTACGAGGCATCAACCATGCCCGATTAAAATTTTAGCCGTGCCGAACAACCCGAAGCCGGATCTTTAAACTAGGGTTTAGGCGAAAACTAACATGTTAAACACTTTAACAATAAGTGAGAGGGATTACAACTTTTGTAGATCCGGTCCTTCACTTCTTAAGCTCCGTGTTGAGGTCCCTTCACTGCGATCATCGTGTTCTGGACTCTCGAGAGACTTCACGAAGAGAATGATGCAACCTTACTTCCGATCTTCGATAACATAGATGATCTACCTTGAAGTTTCGTTATCACTCATGAAATGATGTGAACACCCTCATCTAAATGGCAAGGATAGATGAGAATGATGAAGTAGGATTTTTGCTCTCATTTATAATCTTTTTGTCACTCACTTTCATCACAAAAGAAAGCTTTTTCAAGAAAAAAACTCAAGGAAGAAGAAGATGAATGAAGATGATAACTTAATCCTTTTGTGATGAACAATGAATTATTCTTGTGGTTACAAATCTAACCAAAGGTTAAGTATGAAAGAGTTAACCCTTGTAGAGAGTTAACTATAGTTAATGATTTAGATTGGGTTAACATAATATCTCACAAAAATATCAAGCAACCACAAAGTCAAAGCTTCATGAAGCTTCATGGAAGCTTCATGCAAAAGCTAACCCTAATCAAAACCCTAACCAAGTTTAAACCCTAATCCATTGTTAAATTTGTAATCCTAACATGTTACAATATTATATATCACATATACAATATATTTTGTAACAATAGAAAATAATACAATTAACATATATCGCATATATATCATTGTATTATCCCGTGAGAAAATGAATCTTTTAGTGAGCTAATATTAGTTAATGTAATTTAATATATCATATATATTATTATACATTAAATTATCGAATCAACTCTTGATCCGATAATCCGGCTATATAGCATATAACCGACTAATACGATGGCCCGGCTATATCACATATACCCGGCCGATATCTCATATCGCGAGAATCCAATACGGTATCACATACCGCATTATCCTCGGTCCCGCACATATCACATATGTGCTCGTACTCCGTTTTTCCTGAGCCAAGAAACCTCTGTGTAGGACTCTAAAGAATCGTCAATACGCCAGCAGTAGGTGATGATCATATCAAACACCCACAAGCTGCAAGCGGTCAGCTAAACGTAACAGCCACCCAGGTATTGAGCGCTCAGAAGATCAACAAGCAAGCCTGTACATTCTCCTGTGAATCCAATCAGTAACACTCCCGTACAGTCCGGTCTCGTCATCTGATATGTCGCATATCTCGGCTCGGGGTGGTAAACGTCAGACCCCAGTAGCTTGATAAGTCGTGTCGATATGAGGTCTATAACAGTTCGAGAAACTACTGGTAACACTTACCAGTAAATCTCAGCAGCCGTGGCCAGGGATTTCCGTTTATAGCCAATCGAACACAGACCAACATCAACTCGCTATACCGGGAGAGACGAATCCCCTCCTATCGCTCATTGCCTCCATGTGATTCGGGACTGTACCCAAAATCCACCTTTTTGCACGCCCTCTTGGACGTGGTATGATGGAAATCAAAGCACAGTGGGAATCACACAAGTCTCTATGACGATCTTGGGTCAACAGACTACTCTGTACCAGTGTCACCGGAGAACTGGCATCTGACGTAAGGTATAATACCATCTGAGAGTTCTCGGCGAGTCCGTCCAGTGTACCCAATCTCTACTGAGCACCCGTACACCATCCTTGATATCAAACACCGATGGATATGGGATCATCCATCGCCCATCATATGGGTCAAGATGCGTATACGCTAGTCTACTCTGGTGCATCGATGCCCTGTCTCGATATTGTTGGAGATAGTGCCCTCAGAGTCAATTATTGGATCACAGGCACGTGATTGCAATGATTGAGGGAGGACCAATGCCGGTAGGACAGTCTTACTCAAGATGATAGTATGCTATCTGGTTTATCTTTATCATCGTGTACTGCTTTAGGTGACCTTACGAGTCTCTATTACACGTTGATAGAGCCCCTAGGATTCTTGCTTGACTACCTGCAGTATGAGGGCGATCATATACGTGAGAGCTGGAGTCTATAAGCACATCCTTAAAAGGTCCCTAGTCGTGGGAGTTTCGAGACAGGGCATCGATTCTCCAGAGTATACTAGTGTATACAGTCGAGACCCCGACGAGGGGCGGTGGCCGGTCTCACAAGCCACTGGTGTCAGTTGGTTCACCTAAGATGTATACAGGTTCTCATTGGGTTATGAGTACACCGGACAGGACTCGCCGGGAACCTGCTAGTTGGTATTATACCTGACGTCAGATAGCAGTTCCCTGGTGACATGTGTACAGGTTAGTTCATCGACCTGAGATCGTCATTTGTCTCGTGTGAGTTCCCACTGTGCTTTGATTACTACCCTACCACGGCTCAAAGGAGTCGTGCAAACAGGTTTTAGTTGGGTACAGTCCCGAGCCACATGGAGGCAGTGAGCGGATCTGCAGGGGTTTGTCTCTCCCGGTATTCGGGGTGAGGTCGCGCTGTGTCTAGGAGAGCCAGAACATGAAAAGTCCTTGGCCAAGGCAGGAGATTTGCTGGTAGGTATTCCAGTAGTATCTCAGGGTGTTCTGGGCTACACTCCGACACGACTTGTACCGCTATTGGGGGTCTGACTTTTACCAACCCCCTAGGCCCGCCATGCGATGCTCATAGACGAACGGACCGGACTGTACGGATATTGTCACTGACAGGCTCAGTTGGGTGTCAGGATGAGTTCGCTCATCGACGTCCCTTTTGGTCAGTACCTGGTAGCCCGTTACGTATTGGCTGATACCTCTGACGTGCTAGTGGTTAAATCCACAGCCATAGTATTGACGAGTCTTTAGAGTCCACCGCACTCAGTTACTCAGGTTTTGGGCGAAACGCTGTAGAGGCCGTATGGAGATATGGCAGGGTTCGATCAGATACGTGCGGTATTGCACGGATCGTGATCGGACGGTTTTTACTAGCCGGCTTTGGCTTAAGCCGGATCCTGGTATTTGATAGTGTAGATATTGTCTCTTTGCATTTGTGTTCAGTGGGAATACAAATGCGGGCATGTATATGCAGTAGTGGGGTTTTCCTGTAATTTATTACGGGATCAGTTTTCTGAAGTTGCCAGTTTGTATTCCGTTCCGGCCGGTTTTCCTTTGTTCTTTCACGGCCGGACTTTCTGGTGGAAGGGGGTTAATTGCAAGTTTGCAATTAACTTACTTGTGAGGGGCTTTCTTGCTTTTGTGGCTTTATGATGAGACTAGCATCATGATGAGATTCTATTCTAGTCTTTTTCCTTTGCTTTTCATGAGATGGGTGTGGAGTTGATTTGGATATAAAATGGGTGTGACCATTTTCATATTAGAGTATTCATTTTCTTCTCTTGGATTGGGATTTTCTTTTTCCCCCACCATTCTATATAGGGGGCCGGCCACACTAGAGGGATGAGGGAGGTCCATTTTCATGAGTGGCATTTTTCTCATCTCTTTTTCCTTGCTAAAATTGTGAGCACCATATTCCTCCATAGTTCTTTCTCTCATTACCTCCATCAATGGAAACCTCATAAACCCTAAAGAGACAACCCACTACACTAGCCTACAGCAAATCTTGGACGCGTCGGCTAGCCAATTTCGCGCCCGAGTTGCCTCGGTCAAGAGGTGGGAGCCCGTAAAAGTATCCGGCTACGTGGTGCCCTTTCCGACGAGGAGGTGACGGACGAAGTATCCGCGGGAGATCTGAGTGGAGACAAAGACCGAAGGACACGGATCGCTTGGTATACTTCTCTACCCGTATTTTACTTTGCTAGGTTAATGGCCCGATCCGGGATAAAAGTGCGCGGTGGTGCCGGTTCAATAGTTTTTGAAAGTTTTCGTTTCCGCGTTTCCTGCGTCGGATCGACGGTCGGGGCGCCGCCGCGGACTTACAATGGTATCAGAGCCACGCCATTAACCATGCCTAGCTTGCTCTAGTATGTTTAGAACTCGATCGAACAAAAATCCCCAAAAACCGTATTTTCCAATGCATCCTGTTTCTGTCGAAATTTTTTCTGTTCCAAAATTTTTTTCAGGTAGTTGCAGAATGATGTGCAGGGAAGTATAAGAATTCTGGTAAAATTTGGTCGCCTGAATCCATCATCCCACCGCGGAACCGCGGCCATAGCCATGCTTGGGCCGCGGTTCCGCCGCCACTTAGGCTCCTCACTGCACCAAATTTTTCCAGATTGTCTTATACTTGGAAATAAGGGTTTTGGGATATTCTCTTTGGGCCCAGATTTTCTGTAGGTGCTACAGTATTACTTAGGGCCCACTTTGATAATTTTTTGATCGATCGAAAAGTTTAAACATGTTAGTTCACAGTATTTACATTATATCTGTGGCCATGAATGTCACTTGATCGGTAAATCCTGTCTAACTGCTATAGCCCGGTTAGACGGATTTGCGAACGTGACATTCACGTTGATGTTCTGTGATTGTGCTGTGTTGTTGCGGATCGGTCGTGGGGATAGCCTGGTTGCAGTAGTAGTACAGTTTTGTTTTATATGTACATTTGATATTGCGGGGCAAGCGTCCGACATGTGTACTGCCGTCACTGCCTGTTTGTATTATTATTTTGGGGCACGACCAGGTTGCGGTCGGTGTACCCGTTGTATGTATATTTTACTTTCTGTACTAGGATTACCCCGCGGAGGGGTGCACGGATAGCCGGGTTCTAGAGGGCAACGAGCCCGCATCTCATGGCATTGAGACGGAGGGGGCTTCACTCTAGAATTGGCGGGCTATTCGCCGCACTCGTAGGGGGTATAGGATTGACCCAGGAGGGGTGCCCAAGTTACCGGATTCCGTGAAGTGCTGGGTGGTCCATTCACGTTGCTAAAGGGGGCTGCCTCGCTTCAGGTTTTGGTGGGTAACTTGCCGCGCCCGTAGGGGTCTAGGATTTCATTGCACAGGCTATACACACGACCAGGGGAACGTCGGGTTTTCAGCGGCTCTGGGAAACCCGGGGATCCTAGATATCTGTATTGTTCTGTGATGCTGTAAATTTCTGTGATGCTGCATTTTATCACGCCTTGAGTGAAAATTATGAATTATATATATAATAGTAGATGTTGTATATGTTTTGCATCCGCGCTAGTCCAGTCCCCGCTCTGTCGTTAGTTAGCTAACCTAACGGGTGATGACAGGACCCAGTAGCGAATGCGGATGGCATATACGTACGTCATTATTTTCGTTCTTTTTGGTGTGATCAATTGATGGGACTGCGTTGATTCGGATCAATGCAAGATAAACAAACCTATTCTGATGTTGTCGGAACACTTTTTCAAAAAGCTGTTATTATAAGGACGTTCTCTTTTGTTTTGCACAGTGGTGTTCAGTTGGAATATCCTGTTCCTCAGTCGACGAGGCAAGGGCCGAGATCCCTTCACCAGGAGTGACCCCTTGGACAAAAGTTTGCGTCAGGGCAATAACTTCACTATAGCCGATTACTTTTGCTTTGCATCGTGGTATTCAGTTGGAATATCCTGCACCTCATCCTACGGGGAAAGAGCCGAGATCCCTTCACCGGGAGTGACCTCTTTAGCAAAGGTTTTCGTTACTATATTTTTATAAAGCTATCAGTTCCTTCAACGATATCAAGTTCATTACGTTAAAGGTTTTCGCCAGAAACATTCGTAGCCCTCCGTCGTTTCAGACGGGTAGAACGTAGTATTCATGCTATGTTTGTTGGCCTTCATCAAGGCATAGTGTATTGTAGCTGCTTGTTACCTTTCTGCTGCATAGATAGATGCGTTGGTTTGGGACAGTCGTATAGCCTTGTTGGCCTTCGTCAAGAGCTTGTACGGGTGGGTTCAAATCAACCTGGACAATGACGGGTAGAACTTGACATGTGACTTATGATTTGTTGGCCTTCGTCAAGGTCATAAGAGCATGGGGCAAAAATCCACATCGGAAGTTTCAAAAGAACTGAAACTTGCCAGATATGCGCATACCTTCTGGAGTGTGATAACGTGAGCGGATTCCGTCACTTTATCATGCGATGATAGTTGGATCCCGATTCCCACTGATGAGTTGGTTTACTCCTCGGGTGATCCCGGCTAATTCTTCTTTCAGGTTTGGGGAAGAATTTGACGTTACAATGGGAGGTTTCCAGATTAGATAAAGTGATAACCATTCTGATCTAGGTTTGAGTGCACGCTGAGTGTTTCTTTTCTCTCTCTCTTTGGCAGCGACCATTGACCCGACCCTAGACTATGACTCAGTGACCAAGTTGACCGAACCTTCTTAACACTGGCTTTTGGATTGTCAGAGTTGCATACCCCATTGTCACTCCTACTTTTACCCTTTTCTCCAGGACACCCCGTATTACTACGAACGTCCACTTCCATTGGACAAAACCATCGTATGGTTATATACGAACTCGAAGGAATTCGAGGATGGTTTCCGGTTCTGGAGAAAACGAATAAGACTATTCAGTTGTCTTTTCATTTTACCTTCTCTCAGGTTGCGAGTACTCCTTGGTTTAGGAGATAGTACACCTATTACGCAAATTGGATAAGTCTTCTTCCAAACCATAGGCAGGTACCGACCGGTAGGGAATGAAGAAAACCAGTTAGCCTAAACGGTGTACAGAAGGTATTAAGTTAAGACAAAGAAAGGGATTAGTAAGAGGGCAAAGTAAATTGCGACTGCTATTCACGACCAAACCAAGTATTTCTTCGCCAATCCTAAATCATCTTTGTATTTCTCCAGGACACTCCGTATCACTACGAAGATCCCAAGTTTATCGGATAATCCATCGTATGGTTATATACGAACTCGAAAGGAACTTGTTCCAGTTCGGGGATGGATCCTGGTTCAGGAGAAATAGGAATAAGGTTTATTCAGTTGTCTTTTATCTTCACCTTCTCTCGCATTGCGAGTGCTCCTAGGATTAGGACAGTACACCCGTTATGCTTATTGGATAGTCTTCTTCCAAACCATAGGCTGGTGCCAAACGGTAGGGAAGGAAGAAAACCATTTGGCCTAAAGGGGTGTACAGAAGGTAATGACTAAAGACATATAAAGGGATTTGGAGAGATGGCAAAGAGATATACGGTTACAGTTGTGAATCTGGATAATGGAAGAGGCATTACTAGGAATACCGGGATACTCCATCGAAACATTTCAATGTTTCAGTTTCACCGTGTACTGTTAAAAGAAAACTGATTTCCCAATTAGACACTTGCTCCAGGGTATGCATTTACCAGGTTTGATTCTCTCGTCTGTATGGTTTTACAGATGATGAGTGGGAGTAAGTTATTGGGAATTTGGTGATCATCCTCATTATATCGGAATTCGTTGTAATTGGTGATATTTGAGGAAGTCGCCTGGATTGTTTGCCGGACGGCAAATATTTGGTTTTGAATATCCGTTGTTATGCACCAATTTCAAATTGATATATCTGTACGTCTATTTTCATAGAGTGAGATATACCTTTTTGAGATTATGTCTATGACATTTACCTATATCAGTGGATGGTTAGGTAAGGAGCATTGAACAGCGGTGTAATTCTTCTTAACCATAAGTACAGTTTTCAACCTACAACACATAGTGAATGAGTCATTTGACTCAAGGGACTTATACAGAGTATTGTATATTGTCCAGTGTCCATTAGGACAGAGGGGTAGGTCCTCGTACTGTATTCTGTTTACTTGTGACTTCTCTAGTTCTTATACAGGTGTTTCGTAGAAACACAGGGTCTGAGTTTTGAGAAGTTATAGGTATATGAATAAAGTAGAGAACCAGGTACTGCAAGCATCAGGATTCTTCAAGGTGATCGAAGATGTAGATACTTGTGTATGGTATTCAGTTGATAGTAATGATTAAGAGAACTTGCTTCTCTTTCAGGTTACTCATATTTGGAAGTATTCCTAAGTTGAGTAATGATGATCGGCCTCCTTCCATTTAGTTGACATGCACTGGAGACAGCTGCATGATTTGAATCTGGTTCAATTAAATCAGTGCCTCTGTTTCTATATTGGATATAGAACAGTTCATATCCTGACATTGTTAAGATATGGGGAGTTGTCCAGCTTATGCTTAAAACCAGACTCTGGATAACTCAAGGCACGTTTCTGTAATGGCTGTTTGTGGGTTGACCCGGGCTATGACGAGGGTTGACTTTCTACCATCTGGAAGATCAATAGTGATATTGTTCTTGACTCGCAACAGTTTTAATAAAAATGGATTTTTTCAGAAAACAGTAGTGGGAGTATGGTAGAACTGGAAGTGATTCCAGAACCGCAAACGATTACTGAAGATTTAATAAAGAACCTAAAGACTCAATCTGGTTTGACATTCCATTGGCCACTCCGCCGACATGGTGGGTAACCTCAGGCACCCGAGAGGTACTTCGGTAGCCTCAAGGACGGTGACAGGGAGGTTCTTGTTTACCCAGACTTGCCATTGTTGTTGTTCCAGACTGTGAGACCCGGCAGGAGGATGAGTATAGCGTCGTTCTAAACTGGCTTTAGAAGTGTACGTGTATATGACTCTGCCAGAGGGTTGTCATGGTCAGTGGGAGCAACGGAAGCACAGTGGGGAAGAGGCTTATGTCTATTTATAGACTTAAGCAGATATAGCGGAGATAGATCATCTATTTCTGATGTGACAGTCATAGGTTTGACTTCATCAAAATAGGGGATGGATCTGTTAAGAAGGTAGTAGGGTGTGATGTCCTGGTATTTGGATGATATACACAGAGTAGGAAGTGATATTCCTATACTGCGATCGGTTAAACTTTGGTCGTCACACAGTAGTTTCTCCACACAGGACTTGGATATTATATCAGACATTCTAGATACTAGATCTATGGTTTTAGATCTAGATTTGGGTGGTTTCCCAATCTGGGTACTTAGACAGCATTCTATGAGTATTTAGAATGGACGACTCCAGGCACGGTAGTATGCCTGCAGGTGATGGAGTCACCCTCTCTAAAGGTGTCTTACAGACTAAAGGGGAGAGGGATACGCATGACTGACAGATCAGTTGCTTAGGCAATTGAGTCAATCATGAAATGTCAAGTACCACACCGGATGTTGTTCTTGCAGTAGATGCAATAAGTTGATGTTGATCCAATCCTGGAGAAACAATCGGAAGCAGTTTTAGAACATAAGTTGATGTTCTAGAGATATGATAACGACAGCCTCCTTTAGGAGACAGTTATCATTCCAGGCTTCCAAGGTGACCTGGATGGCAGAGTGGCTGTCAGAGTTCTAGTTTTCCCTCTGACGAGGGGCAGTATTTTGGACAGGTGGTCCAGGTGGATACTGAAGGAAGGCATGGCGCAGGATACTGATTAAGTTCAGTTGACGATACAGTCTAAGAAGTTTGGATTTGGAGTTCATTTATGAGCTAGGTCCCATCAGACATCCAGACACATTCTAAGACAGGTATTGCTCATTTCGGGAGATGGCTTTCTCCGCGAACTTGAGATATAGAGAGACATAGAAAGAAACACCAGAGCGGATCCACTCACTGAGGCTATTCCTCGAACGCATTAGTTTCGCAAACGAGCTTTGTGAGATTGACTAGTAGAGGAGTTGGGTGTTCGGTATCATACGGGCTGTAAGTATGCGACATCGCAATAATTAGCCTTGAGTGCAAGTGGGAGATTGTTGGAGATAGTGCCCTCAGAGTCAATTATTGGATCACAGACACGTGATTGCAATGATTGAGGGAGGACCTATGATGGTAGGACAGTCTTACTCAAGATGATAGTATGCTATCTGGTTTATCTTTATCATCGTGTACTGCTTTAGGTGACCTTACGAGTCGCTATTACACGTTGATAGAGCCCCTAAGATTCTTGCTTGACTACCAGCAGTATGAGGGCGATCATATACGTGAGAGCTGGAGTCTATAAGCACATCCTTAAAAGGTCCCTAGTCGTGGGAGTTTCGAGACAGGGCATCGATTCTCCAGAGTAGACTAGTGTATACAGTAGAGACCCCGACGAGGGGCGGTGGCCGGTCACACAAGCCACTGGTGTCAGTTGGTTCACCTAAGATGTATACAGGTGCTCATTGGGTTATGAGTACACCAGACAGGAATCGCCGGGAACCTGCTAGTTGGTATTATACCTGACGTCAGATAGCAGTTCCCTGGTGACATGTGTACAGGTTAGATCATCGACCTGAGATCGTCATTTGTCTCGTGTGAGTTCCCACTGTGCTTTGATTACTACCCTACCACGGCTCAAAGGAGTCGTGCAAACAGGTTTTAGTTAGTTACAGTCCCGAGCCACATGGAGGCAGTGAGCGGATCTGCAGGGGTTCGTCTCTCCCGGTATTGTGGGTGAGGTCGCGCTGTGTCTAGGAGAGCCAGAACATGAAAAGTCCTTGGCTAAGGCAGGAGATTTGCTGGTAGGTATTCCAGTAGTATCTCAGGGTGTTCTGGGCTACACTCCGACACTACTTATACCGCTATTGGGGGTCTGACTTTTACCAACCCCCTAGGCCTGCCATGCGATGCTCATAGACGAACGGACCGAACTGTACGGATATTGTCACTGACAGGCTCAGTAGGGTGTCAGGATGAGTTCGCTCATCGACGTCCCTTTTGGTCAGTACCTGGTAGCCCGTTACGTATTGGCTGATACCTCTGACGTGCTAGTGGTTAAATCCACAGCCATAGTATTGACGAGTCTTTAGAGTCCACCACACTCAGTTACTCAGGTTTCGGGCGAAACGCTGTAGAGGCCGTATGGAGATATGGCAGGGTTCGATCAGATACGTGCGGTATTGCACGGATCGTGATCGGACGGTTTTTACTAGCCGGATCCTGGTATTAGATAGTGTAGATATTGTCTCTTTGCATTTGTGTTCAGTGGTAATACAAATGCGGGCATCTATATGCAGTAGTGGGGTTTTCCTTTAATTTATTACGGGATCAGTTTTCTGAAGTTGCCAGTTTGCATTCCGTTCCGGCCGGTTTTCCTTTATTCTTTCACGGCCGGACTTTCTGGTGGAAGGGGGTTAATTGCAAGTTTGCAATTAACTTACTTGTGAGGGGCTTTCTTGCTTTTGTGGCTTTATGATGAGACTAGCATCATGATGAGATTCTATTCTAGTCTTTTTCCTTTGCTTTTCATGAGATGGGTGTGGAGTTGATTTGGATATGAAATGGGTGTGACCATTTTCATATTAGATTATTCATTTTCTTCTCTTGGATTGGGATTTTCTTTTTCCCCCACCATTCTATATAGGGGGCCGGCCACACTAGAGGGATGAGGAAGGTTCATTTTCATGAGTGGCATTTTTCTCATCTCTTTTTCCTTGCTAAAATTGTGAGCACCATATTCCTCCATAGTTCTTTCTCTCATTACCTCCATCAATGGCAACCTCATAAACCCTAAAGAGACAACCCACTACACTAGCCTACAGCAAATCTTGGACGCGTCGGCTAGCCAACTTCGCGCCTGAGTTGCCTCGGTCAAGAGGTGGGAGCCCGTAAAAGTATCCATCTACGTGGTGCCCTTTCCGACGAGGAGGTGACGGACGAAGTATCCGCTGGAGATCGGAGTGGAGACAAAGACCGAAGGACACGGATCGCTTGGTATACTTCTCTACCCGTATTTTACTTTGCTAGGTTAATGGCCCGATCCGGGATAAAAGTGCGCGGTGGTGCCGGTTCAATAGTTTTTGAAAGTTTTCGTTTCCGCGTTTCCGGCGTCGGATCGACGGCCGGGGCGCCGCCGCGGACTTACAGATACACCCTCGACTAGGAACAGTTATAGGATGTACTCATTGACTACCGTGGCCCCACTAGTATGATCTCATCATAATCCCAGTAGTCGAGTACATATCCTAAGGGCTTTATCAACATGTAACATAGAGACAATCAGAGTACATGTTAAGATAAAGAGCAACCAGATAGCGTACTATCATGTCGAGCAAGAAAGTCCTCCCTATATTTGTCCCAGCATCCACTACAATATACATCGTATGTACAGTAATGGCTTCTAGGGCATACATATAACTAACATTTTCCTGAACCAAAAGTTGGTTGGATCAGGCACGTTGTGCAATGGCATTTATGTTCTAAATCAATCAACAGTTCTGAGCATAACAAACACACACAAGAGGAAGAGTTCAGAACTGAACGAATCCTTCTTGTGGCACTGTAGACTAGGTCACATCAATGCGACACGACTAGCTAAGTTGCATAAGGATGGATATTTGAATCCGTTTGAATTTTCATCTTATAACACTTGCCAGTCATATCTCAAAGGCAAAATGACCAAAACTCCGTTTACGGGACACGGAGAAAGAGTTACTGAACTCTTGGGACTAATACATAGTGATATATGCGGTCCCATGTCTACACATGCCAATGATGGTTCTGCGTACTTCATTATATTCACTGACGATCTCTCTAGATTCGGATATGTATTCCTGATGAAACACAAATCAGAAACTTTTAAGAAATTTAGAGAATATAAACAAGAAGTCGAGAACCAAACCGGAAAAAATATTAAGATCCTTCGATCTGATCGTGGAGGTGAATACTTGAGCAATGAATTCCTGGGCTTCCTAAAAGAGAATGGGATTCTCTCTCAGCTAACTCCTCCATATACACCACAGCACAACGGTGTATCGGAACAGAGGAACCACACCCTATTGGATATGGTGCGCTCTATAATGAGCACAGCTGAGTTACCTATTTCCTTTTGGGGTTATGCGCTGGAAACAGCAGCATACCTATTGAATCAAGTTTCATCTAAATCTGTACCTACCACACCATATGAGATATGGAGTGGGAAGAGACCATATCTTAAACGAGTTAAGATATGGGGTTGTCCGGCCTATGTCAAAAGACAAAATCCGGACAAACTCGAGGCACGGTCAGTTCTTTGCAAGTTTGTGGGATATCCAAAGAACTCATATGGATATTTTTTCTACCACAGTGAGGAACAATAGGAGTTTATTGCTCAACATGCCACCTTTTTAGAAAAGGAATTTCTTGTAAAAGAAATTAGTGGCAAAGTGGTAGAACTGGAAGAGGTTCCGGATACACAAACTGCGACTGAAGATTTAGTGGAACCAGAGGATTCGGTAGTTCCTAACGAACCTCAGCCTCTCCGCCGATCTAGTAGGGTTCCTCACCCACCTGAGAGATGCTACAGTTTTCTCATAGATGGTGCGAGCGAGGATTGCATCATGGAGGATCATGACCCAACTAGCTTCGAGCAGGCCATCACGAGTGGAGACTCAGCGAAATGGCTGGATGCAATGCGGTCCGAGATGGAATCCATGTACACCAACAAAGTATAGACTTTGGAAGACACTCCTGAAGGGGTAAAACCCATTGGGAGCAAATGGATCTTCAAGAAAAACCTTGGTGTAGATGGGAAAGTAGAGACTTTCAAAGCTAGACTTGTTGCAAAGGGTTTTCGTTAACGACCAGGTGTCGATTATGACGAAACCTTTTCTCCAGGGCTATGCTTAAATGTAAATCTACGGTAGCGCCCCGGCCGTCTACAGACGCCAAATGCGGAACAAAAACTTTTTAACTGGCGCTATCGTATACTTTCACCCGGATCTTCCATTATTGCTAAACTAACAAACTGTAAAGAGTGTAAAAAGGTTATACCGAACGATCCGAGTCCTTCATTCTTTAACCATCATCCCACGCTCCGTTGCGGCTGCTCCGATCTCGTCGATCTCCGATCTGCTCGTCCAGGTGGCACCACGTCAACGATTCTTTAAACGGGCTCCCGCCTCTGACTCGAGGCAACTCGGTCGTCAAGTTTGCTAAAAGAGACGACCAAGATTGATGTAGAGAATGAGTAGATTACTTTGTCTCACTTTGTTCAAAGCCGTGGATGATCGGTTAATGAAGTTACCACTCGAATCGGGTGATGGAATGAAATGAGCTATGAAATTTCCATACACCCCAAAAACTATCATAATCTTTTTAAACCAAATCAAGTGAGTGAGTGAGAGAGAGGGGGAAGGGGGCCGGCCATATATAGCAATGGGGGGTGAGTGTAGGAGGGAAGAGGGTGACCATAAGAGAAAAATATCAAGTGTGAACACAAGAAAATATCTAGTGTGAACACATAGTGTGAACACAAAGTGTTGTTGGAGATAGTGCCCTTAGAGTTAATTATTGGATCGCAGGTACGTGATTGCAATGATTGCGGAGGACCTATACCGGTAGGACAGTCTTACTCGAGATGATAGTATGCTATCTGGTTTGCCTTTATCAGTCGTGTACATGTTCAGGTGACTGATTACATGTTACACTTTGATAGAGCCCTTAGGATCTTGCTTTACTACCAACTGTATGATGGCGATCATATACGTGAGAGTTAGGTAGTTTATATGCATATTCTTAATTGTGGTCCCTAGTCGTGGGAGTTTCGAGACAGGGCATCGATACTCCGGAGTAGACTAGTGTATACAGTCGAGACCCCGACGAGGGGCGGTGGCCGGTCTCACAAGCCACTGGTGTCAGTTGGATCACCTAAGATGTATACAGGTGCTCATTGGGTTATGAGTACACCGGACAGGACTCGCCGGGAATCTGCTAGTTGGTATTATACATATCGTCAGATAGCAGTTCCCTGGTGACATGTGTACAGGTTAGTTCATCGACCTGAGGTCGTCATTTGTCTCGTGTGAGTTCCCACTGTGCTTTGATTTCTACCCTACCACGGCTCAAAGGAGTCGTGCAAATAGGTAGTTTTTGGGTACAGTCCCGAGCCATATGGAGGCACGTGAGCGGATCGGCAGGGGATTCGTCTCTCCCGGTATTGGGGGCGAGATCGTGCTGTGTCTAGGAGAGCCATTACACATAGCCCACGGCTGTGGCAGGAGATTTACTGGTAGATACTCCAGTAGTATCTCAGGGTGTTATTGGGCTACACTCCGACACGACTTATACTGCTATTGGGGGTCTGACGTTTCTAGCCCCCTAGGCAGATATGCGATACTCATAGACGAACGGACCGGACTGTATATACATTGTCACTGTTAGGCTCAGTAGGGTTTCCGGATGAGTTCGCTCATCGGCCTCCCTTGAGGTCAGTCCATGGGCAGCCGTTACGCATTGCTAGTGCCGCTGACGGTTTGTGGTTAAACCCACTGCCAGGGTACTGACGAGTCATTAGAGTCCCCCACAGACAGTTTCCCAAGTTCGGGCGAAACGTTGTAGAGGCCGTATGGTTTTATGGCAGGGTTCGGAAAAAGCACGTGCGTTTACGCACGTGTTATTTTTCGGGCAGATGATACTGGTCGGCTTTGGTTTAAGCCGGATCCGAGTATTTTATTGAGTAGATATAATATCTTTGTCTCAGTTGCATTTGTATTCGGTCGTAATACAAATGCGGGTATATTTATACAGTTACGGGGTTATCCTGAAATTCGTTTCGGGATCACTTTTGGAAGTTGCCAGTTTTCAGTTTTCTATCAGCCGTCTTTTAACATTCGGTTAAAGACGGATTTATCTTTTCTTGAGATGAGTGTGGAAGGTTCTAGAAGCATCTAGAAGGTGATGACAAGGCTTATGACTCACTTTTTCCTTATTGGTTGCTTTTGGTGTGTTCACACTTTGTGTTCACACTTGATATTTTTTCTTGTGTTCACACTTGATATTTTTTCTTGTGGTCACCCTCTTCTCTCCTACACTCACCCTCCCATTCCTATATATGGCCGGCCCCTTCCCCCTCTCTCTCTCACTCTCACTTTATAGAAAAAGATTATGATAGTTTTCGGTGTATGGAATTTCACAGCTCATTTCATTCCATCACCCGATTCCCACGGCAACTTCATTAACCGTTCGTCCATGGTTTTGGACGAAGCGAGACAAAGTATTCCACTCATTCTCTACATCCATCTTGGTCGTCTCTTTTAGAAAACTTGACGACCGAGTTGCCTCGAGTCAGAGGCGGGAGCCCGTTTAAAGAATCGTTGACGTGGTGCCACCCGGACGAGCAGATCGGAGATCGACGAGATCGGAGCGGCCGCAACGGAGCGTGGGATGATGGTTAAAGAACGAAGGACTCGGATCGTTCGGTATAACCTTTCTACACTGTTTACAGTTTGTTAGTTTAGCAATAATGGCAGATCCGGGTTAAAGTATACGATAGCGCCAGTTAAAAAGTTTTTGTTCCGCATTTGGCGTCTGTAGACGGCCGGGGCGCTACCGTAGACTTACAAGTGTGAACACAATAAATGCAACCAATGAAAAATCAACACCTTTCTAACCTAGTCACCTCTTCTAGAAACTTCCAAACTCATCTCAAGAAAAGATAAATCCGTCTTTAACTGAATGTTAAAAGACGGCTGATAGAAAACTGGAAACTGGCAACTTCCAAAAGTGATCCCGAAACGAATTTCAGCAAAACCCCATAACTGTATAAATATACCCGCATTTGTATTACGACCGAATACAAATGCAACTGAGACAAAGATATTATATCTACTCAATATAATACTCGGATCCGGCTTAAACCAAAGCCGACCAGTATCATCTGTCTGAAATATGACACGTGCGTAAACGGACGTGCATTTTCCGAACCCTGCCATAAAACCATATGGCCTCTACAACGTTTCGCCCGAACTTAGGAAACTGTCTGTTGGGGACTCTAATGACTCGTCAGTACCCTGGCAGTGGGTTTAACCATAAACCGTCAGCGGCACTAGCAATGCGTAACGGCTGCCCATGGACTGACCTCAAGGGATGCCGATGAGCGAACTCATCCGGAAACCCTACTGAGCCTAACAGTGATAATGTATATACAGTCCGGTCCGTTCGTCTATGAGTATCGCATATCTGCCTAGGGGGCTAGTAACGTCAGACCCCCAATAGCAGTATAAGTCGTGTCGGAGTGTAGCCCAATAACACCCTGAGATACTACTGGAGTACCTACCAGTAAATCTCCTGCCACGGCCGTGGGCTTTGTGTAATGGCTCTCCTAGACACAGCACGATCTCACCCCCAATACCGGGAGAGACGAATCCCCTGCCGATCCGCTCACGTGTCTCTATGTGGCTCGGGACTGTACCCAAAAGCTACCTGTTTGCACGACTCCTTTGAGCCGTGGTAGGGTAGAAATCAAAGCACAGTGGAAACTCAAACGAGACAAATGACGACCTCAGGTCGATGAACTAACCTATACACATGTCACCAGGGAACTGCTATCTGACGATATGTATAATACCAACTAGCAGATTCCCGGCGAGTCCTGTCCGGTGTACTCATAACCCAATGAGCACCTGTATACATCTTAGGTGATCCAACTGACACCAGTGGCTTGTGAGACCGGCCACCGCCCCTCGTCGGGGTCTCGACTGTATACACTAGTCTACTCCGGAGTATCGATGCCTGTCTCGAAACTCCCACGACTAGGGACCACAATTAAGGATATGCATATAAACCACCCAACTCTCACGTATATGATCGCCATCATACTGTTGGTAGTAAAGCAAGATCCTAAGGGCTCTATGAAAGTGTAACATGTAATCAGTCACCTGAACATGTACACGACTGATAAAGGCAAACCAGATAGCATACTATCATCTCGAGTAAGACTGTCCTACCGGTATAGGTCCTCTGCAATCATTGCAATCACGTACCTGCGATCCAATAATTGACTCTGAAGGCACTATCTCCAACAATCTTCTACTTGCACTTAAGGATAATTATTGCGATGTCGACTACTCACAGCCCGTGTGAAACCGAACATCCAACTCCTCTACTAATCAGTTTCACAAAGCCCGTTTGTAAAACTATTGTGTTCGAGAAATAGCCTCAGTGAGTGGATCCGCCTAGAAGTTTCTTTCTATATCTCTCTTAATCTCAAGTTCGCGGAGAAAACCATCTCCCGAATTGAGTAATACCTGTCTTAGAATATGTCTGGATATCTGATGGGACATAGTTCATAAATGAACTCTAAATCCAAACTTCTTAGACTGTATCGATCACTGAACCTAATCAGTATCCGGCACCATGCGACCCACAGTATCCTCTTGGACCACCTGTCCATAATACTGTCCCTCGTCAGAGGGAAAACTATAACTCTGACAATCACTCTGTCAACTATGTCACCTTTGAAGCCTGGAATGATAACCGTCTCCCGAAGGAGGCTGCCGTCATCAAATCCGTAGAACATCCACTTATGTTCTAAAACTGCTTCCTTATGTTTCTCCAGGATTGGATTAATACAAACTTATTGCATCTAGTGCAAAAACAACATTTGGTGTGGTACTTGACATCTCATGATTGACTCAATTGCCTAAGCAAGTGATCTGCCAATCATGCCCATCCCTCTCCCCTTTAGTCTGTAAGACACCTTTAGAGAGGGTGACTCCATCACCTGCAGGTACACCACCATGTCAGGAGTCATCTATTCTAAAAACCATTAGAATACTGTCAAAGTACGCACATTGGAAAACTACCCAAATCCAGATCTAAAACCATAGATCTAGAAACCAGAATGTCAAATATTATATCCATATCCTGTCTGGAGAAACAACTGTGTGACGACCACAGTACAACCGATCGTAGTATAGGAATTTTACTTCCTACTCTGTGTATGTCATCCAGATACCATGACATCACACTCTACTACCTTCTTAACAGATCCATCCTCTATTCTAATGAAGTCAAACCCATGACTGTCACATCAAAATTAGATGATCTATCTCCGCTATAACTGCTGTAGTCTATAAATAGACGTAAGCTACTTGCCCACTATACTTCCGATGCTCCCACTGACCACAACAACCCTCTGGCAGAATAATATACATGTGCACTTCTAAAGCTAGTTTAGAACGACACTATACTTAACCTCCTGCCTGGTCTCATAGTCTGGAACAACAGTAGTGTCAAGTCTGAGTAAACAAGAACCTCCTTGTCACCGTCCTTGAGGCTACCGAAGTACCTCTCGGGTGTCTGAGGTTACCCACCATATCTGCGGAGTGTCTAATGGAATGTCAAACCTGATTGAATATATAGGTCCTATTAAATTTTCCGTAATCGTTCGCGGTTCTGGAATCACTTCCAGTTCTACCATACTCCCATTACTGTTTTCTGAAAAAATCCATTTTACTAAAACTGTGGCGAGTCAAGAACAATATCACTATTGATCTTCCAAATGGTAGAATATCAACCCTCGTCATAGCCAGGGTCAACCCACAAACAGCCATTACAGAAACGTGCCCTGAGTTATCCAGTGTCTGGTTTTAAGCATAAGCTGGACAACTCCCCGTACCTTAACATCGTTAAGATATGAACCATTCTATATCCAATATAGAAACTTTGGCACTTATTTAATTGGAACCATATTCAATCATGCAGCTGTCTCCAGTGCATATCAACTTAATGGAAAGAGACTAATCAGCATTACTCAATTTAGGAATCCATCCAATTATGAGTAACCTGAAAGAGAAACAAGTTTCTCAAAGCCATTACTATCATCTGAATACCAATCACAAGAATCTACATCTTCGATCTCTTTGAAGAATCCCGATACTTGTGACACATGGTTCTCTACTTTATTCTTATACCCACAACTTCTCAAAATTTAGACCTTGTATTTCTACGAAACACTTATCTAAAAACTAGAGAAGTCATAAGTAAACAGAATAAAGTACGAGGACCTATCCCTTTGTCCTGATGGACACTGGACAACATACAATACTCTGTATAAGTCCGCTGAGTTGAATAACTCAAAACCTGTGCTTCGTAGGTTGAAAACTGTACCCTGGCGATTTCCTCAGATATCACCAATTACAACGAATTCTGATATAATGAGGATAATTACCTAATTCCCAATAACTTACTCCCACTCATCATCTGTAAAACCATACAGATATGAGAATGAAACCTGGTAAATACATACCCTTGGAGTAAGTATCTAATCGGGAAAACAGTTTTCCTTTAACAATGCACTGAAACATGAAAATGTTTCGTAGGGGTATCCTGGTATTCCTAGTAATGCCTCTTCCATAATCAATTCATGACTATAACCGTATATTTCTTTGCCATCTCTCCAAATCCCTTTATTTGTCTTTAGTCGTTACCTTCTGTACACCATCGTTAGGCTAAATGGTTTTCTTCCTTCCCTACAGTTCGACACCAGCCTATGGTTTGGAAGAAGACTATCCAGTAAGCATAATAGGTGTACCCTCCTAAACCAAGGAGTACTCGCATCTTGAGAGAAGGTAATGATAAAAGACAACTGAATAATACCTTATTCTTTTAAAGGTGAAATAGGAGTGGCGACGATGTACGCGGTTTGGTCGTGAATGATAACAGTCGCAATTTACTTTGCCCTCTTTCTAATCCCTTTATTTTGTCTTTATTTATTGCCTTCTGTACACCCTACTTAGGCTAATTGGTTTTCTTCATTCCCTACCTTTCGGCACCTGCCTATGGTTTGGAATAAGACTATCCAATAAGCGTAATATGTGTACTCTTCTAAACCAAGGAGCCCTCGCAACCTGAGAGAAGGTGATAATAAAAGACAACTGAATAAACCAATTCTATTTCTCCTGAACCTTGATCCATCCTCGAAGAAGTCCCTTCGAGTTCGTATATAACCATACGATGGATCTATCCAATGGAAGTGGATGTCCGTAGTAATACGGGGTGTTCTGAGAAATGCAAAGGGTAAAAGAAGGAATGGCAATGACTTATGCAACTCAGACAATCCAAAAGCCAGTATTTTAAGAAGGCTCGGTCAACTTGGTCACTGAGTCATAGTCTAGGGTCGGTCAAAGGTCGCTGCCAAAAAGAGAGAGAAAAGAAACACTCTGCGTGCACTCTAACCTAGATCAGAATGGTTATCACTTTATCTAATCCGGAAACCTCCCACTGTCCTGTCAAATTCTCCTCCAAACCTAAAAGAAGAATCAATCGGGATCACCCGAAGAGTAAACCAACTCATCTGTGGGAATCGGGATCCAACTGTCATCGCATGATAACGTGATGGAATGCATCCACGTTACTCATACTCCAGAAGGTATGCGCATACTTGGCAAGTTTCAGTTTCTTTAGAAACTCACGATATGATTTTTGCCCCTTGCTCTTATGACCTTGGCGTTGGTCAAAATATCATAAGTCACATGCCAAGTTCTACCCGTCACTATCTTGTCAATTTGAACCCACCCGCACATGCCCTTGACGTTAGCCAAAATGGCAGAACGACTGTCCCAAACCAACTCATCTATCTATGCAACAATTGAATACCCAGCAGCTACTAAACACTATGCCTTGGCGTTGGTCAAAATACATAGCTTGAATACTACTGAATACCCAAAAGAAGTGACGGAGGGCTACGGCTGGTTTTTGGCGAAAAACCTTTAACGTAACGAACTTGATATCGCTGAAGGAACCTGATAGCTTTTTATAAAATATAGTGGCGAAAACCTTTTGCTAAAGAGGTCACTCCCGGTGAAGGGATCTCGGCTCTTTCCTCGTAGAATGAGGTGCAGGATATTCCACTGAATACCGCGA
Organism: Agapanthus africanus; assembly: GCA_030015575.1. Classification (NCBI taxonomy): domain Eukaryota; kingdom Viridiplantae; phylum Streptophyta; class Magnoliopsida; order Asparagales; family Amaryllidaceae; genus Agapanthus; species Agapanthus africanus. Next base: position 412,766,662 of record CM057337.1, read on the forward strand.
TGCAAAGCAACTCGTAATCGACTATAGTGAAGTTATTACCCTGACGTAAACTTCTGTCCAAGGGGTCAGTCCCGGTGAAGGGATATCGGCCCTTGCCCCGTCGAATAAGGTGTAGGATATTCCACTGAATACCGCTATGCATAACAAAAGGAAACGTCTTTGCAATAACACTTTTTAAATTTGTTCCAACAACTGCCAAATAGGTTTGCTTTCCTTTTTATTGATCAGAATCAACGCAGTCCCATCAATTAATCACACCAGAAAAGAACGAAAATAAAATGTACGTATATGCCATCCGCATTCGTCACTGGGTCCCGTCATCACCCGTTAGGTTACTTAACTAACAACAGAGCGGGGACTGAACTAGCGCGGGTGTAAAACATATACAACATCTAATAGTATATAAACCAATATACAATAATCGCTCCAGGCGTGATAATATGCAACATTACAGAAAAGTAATAAGCATCACAGAACAATACAGATAATCTGGGATCCCCGGGTTTCACAGAGCCGCTGCTGAAACCCGACGTTCCCCTGGTCGTGTGGATAGCCTGTGCAATGAAACCTAGACCCCTACGGGTGCGGCAAGTTACCCGCCAAAACCTGAAGCGAGGTAGTCCCCCACAGCATAGTGAATGGAACACCCGGCACATCACGGAATCCGGTAAATTGAACACCCCTCCTTGGGTCAACCAGAACCCCCTACGAGTGCGGCGAATAGTCTGCCAATTTTAGAGTGAGGCCCCTCTGCCTCTCAAAACCATGAGATACGGACCCGTTGCCCTCCAGAACCCGGCTATCCGTGCACTCCGTCGCGGGGTAAAACCTAGTACAGAAATGGAAAAATAGTACAACAGGTACATCGACCGCAACCTGATCGTGCCCCAAAAGAATATTATACAACAGGCAGTGACGGCAGTCCACATGTTGGACGCTCGCCCCGCAATATCAAATGTACAAATAAATTCAAACTGCACTATCATTGCACACTGCTATCCACCACGACAAATCCGCAATATCACAGCACAACACAGAATATCAACGCGAATGTCACGTTCGCAAACCCGTCTAAAAGAACTATAGCAATCAGACGCGGTTTACCGATCAAATGACATTCCCGGTCGGAGATATAATGTAAGCACTGTAAACTAACATATTTAAATTTCGATCGACTAAATATCACGAAGTGGGCCCCATGAACATCTGTTGACTAGTAACAAAATCTGGGCCCAAAAGATATTTACCAAAAACCCCAATTTCCAAAGATAAAGCTACTGTGAAAATTTGGGCTCATGAACTCACACAATGGCCGCGGATGCGCGATCAAACCCTGGGTTTGACCGCGATTCCGAGGTCGTTTTGTCGAGTCACGAGCTCAAATTTTCACCACTTGCTTAACACACCCTGCACAGCTTTCTGTGATATGTAAAATAATTTTTTGACTTGATTTAAAATCGACAGAAACTGTGAATTAGAAAAATTATGGTTTTCGATATCCGGTTCGATCGATATTTTAAACGCGTTAGCACAAGTTAGTAAAGAAAAACGGTGAGGCTTTGATACCACTGTAAATCTACGGTAGCGCCCCGGCCGTCTACAGACGCCAAATGCGGAACAAAAACTTTTTAACTGGCGCTATCGTATACTTTCACCCGGATCTTCCATTATTGCTAAACTAACAAACTGTAAAGAGTGTAGAAAGGTTATACCAGATGATCTGAGTCCTTCGTTCGTTAACCATCATCCCATGCTCTGTTGCGGCTGCTCCGATCTCGTCGATCTCCGATCTGCTCGTCCAGGTGGCACCACGTCAACGATTCTTTAAACGGGCTCCCGCCTCTGACTCGAGGCAACTCGGTCGTCAAGTTTGCGAAAAGAGACGACCAAGATTGATGTAGAGAATGGGTAGATTACTTTGTCTCACTTCGTCCAAAGCCGTGGACGATCGGTTAATGAAGTTGCCACTCGAATCGGGTGATGGAATGAAATGAGCTATGAAATTTCCATACACCCCAAAAACTATCATAATCTTTTTAAACCAAATCAAGTGAGTGAGTGAGAGAGAGAGGGAAGGGGGCCGGCCATATATAACAATGGAGGGGTGAGTGTAGCAGGGAAGAGGGTGACCACAAGAGAAAAATATCAAGTGTGAACACAAGAAAATATCTAGTATGAACACATAGTATGAACACAAAGTGTGAACACAATAAATGCAACCAATGAAAAATCAACACCTTTCTAACCTAGTCACCTCTTCTAGAAACTTCTAGAACCTTCCACACTCATCTCAAGAAAAGATAAATCCGTCTTTAACCGAATGTTAAAAGACGGCTGATAGAAAACTGGAAACTGGCAACTTCCAAAACTGATCCCGAAACGAATTTTAAGATAACCCCGTAACTGTATAAATATACCCGCATATGTATTACGACCGAATACAAATTCAACTGAGACAAAGATATTATATCTACTCAATATAATACTCGGATCCGGCTTAAACCAAAGCCGACCAGTATCATCTGTCCGAAATATGACACGTGCGTAAACGCACGTGCATTTTCCGAACCCTGCCATAAAACCATACGGCCTCTACAACATTTCGCCCGAACTTGGGAAACTGTCTGTGGGGGACTCTAATGACTCGTCAGTACCCTGGCAGTGGGTTTAACCACAAACCGTCAGCGGCACTAGCAATGCGTAACGGCTGCCCATGGACTGACCTCAAGGGATGCCGATGAGCGAACTCATCCGGAAACCCTACTGAGCCTAACAGTGACAATGTATATACAGTCCGGTCCGTTCGTCTATGAGTATCGCATATCTGCCTAAGGGGCTAGTAACGTCAGACCCCCAATAGCAGTATAAGTCGTGTCGAAGTGTAGCCCAATAACACCCTGAGATACTACTGGAGTACCTACCAGTAAATCTCCTGCCACGGCCTTGGGTTTTGTGTAATGGCTCTACTAGACACAGCACGATCTCACCCCCAATACCGGGAGAGACGAATCCCCTGCCGATCCGCTCACGTGTCTCCATGTGGCTCGGGACTGTACCCAAAAGCTACCTGTTTGCACGACTCCTTTGAGCCGTGGTAGGGTAGAAATCAAAGCACAGTGGGAACTCAAACGAGACAAATGACGACCTCAGGTCGATGAACTAACCTGTACACATGTCACCAGGGAACAGCTATCTGACGATATGTATAATACCAACTAGCAGATTCCCGGCGAGTCCTGTCCGGTGTACTCATAACCCAATGAGCACCTGTATACATCTTAAGTGATCCAACTGACACCAGTGGCTTGTGAGACCGGCCACCGCCCCTCGTCGGGGTCTCGACTGTATACACTAGTCTACTCCGGAGTATCGATGCCCTGTCTCGAAACTCCCACGACTAGGGACCATAATTAAGGATATGCATATAAACCACCCAACTCTCACGTATATGATCGCCATCATACTGTTGGTAGTAAAGCAAGATCCTAAGGGCTCTATGAAAGTGTAACATGTAATCAGTCACCTGAACATGTACACGACTGATAAAGGCAAACCAGATAGCATACTATCATCTCGAGTAAGACTGTCCTACCGGTATAGGTCCTCTGCAATCATTACAATCACGTACCTGCGATCCAATAATTGACTCTGAGGGCACTATCTCCAACATTAAATCCATCCGGATCATCATGCTTGCCATCGCTGCATATCATGACTACGAAATCTGGCAAATGGATGTTAAGACTGCCTTTCTAAATGGTGATTTAGAAGAGAGTGTGTACATGACTCAGCCAGAAGGCTTCGTAGCTAGTAGGAGCAGCGGGAAGGTGTGCAAGCTGCTTAAATCCATTTATGGATTAAAGCAAGCATCGCGGAGTTGGAACATCTGCTTTGACTTCGTTATCAAAGAGTTTGATTTCATCAAAAATATAGATGAACCTTGTATATACAAGAAGGTAGCAGAGAGTAAGGTTGTCTTCCTCGTATTGTACGTGGACGACATATTCTTGATAGGAAATGGCATTCCTATGCTGCAAGCGGTCAAGCTCTTCTTATCAGAACGATTCTCAATAAAAAATCCAGGGGATGCCTTCTACATCTTGGGGATTAAGATCTATAGAGATAGATCTAAACGGATACTGGGATTGTCCCAATCTAGGTATATTGATACCATACTAAAGCAGTTTAGTATGGAAGAGTCCAAGCGTGGGTTTTTACCCACAATCTCTGGGCTCAATCTCTTCAAAGAGATGTCTCGGAAGACTGATTTGGAGAGAGCTCGCATGCAAGGGATACCATATGCTTCGGCAGTAGGCTCTATCATGCACGCGATGCTATGTACCAGATCCGATGTAGCATATGTAGGGTTCCTAGGCACGCTAATGAAGTCTCACAAGGCATCAACCATGCCAATTTCAAATTTTTCCGGTGCCGAGAAACCCTAATACGGATCGATAACTAGAATTTTAGGCGAAACAAAAAGCTAGTTAACATCTTAACTAAAAGTGAGAAGCTACAACCTTTGTAGATCCGGTTCTCCACTTTCTTAGCTCCGCGTAGACGTTCTCTCGCTGTCCTAGTCGGATCTCGGACTCTAGCATCGGCTTCATCGGAGAAATGAACGGACAAGTCGTCGGCTACGATGCCGAAGATGATCTACGTCGAGGTTACACAAGATCAAGCTCCAACTTCATCAAGTTGTGAAACTTGTGAAGAAAACACCCAATACTACTTGGCAAGAGGTAGAGGGTGAAGAAATAGGAGGTGGGTTCACTTTAGAATTGGATTTCTCACACTTTTGCTCAAGATGCCATTAATGGTGGCAAGCTTTTTCTTGAAGAAGAAGATGAAGAAGAAGATAGAATATGATAAGTGATATATCAAAAGAATAATGAAAAATGAATACTTATCATATCCTAACCTTGGTCAAGTGTAGAGAGTTAACTATAGTTTAGATGAGTGGTTAGGGTTTGGAGAAGAAGACAAAGTGGTCACTTGGTCAAAGCTTCATGAAGCTTCAACAAGCTTCAAGATAAAAAGAAACCATTTTGTTTTCTTTTATCTATTTCTCAAAAAGGAAAAGATAAATAATTAAGTGAAAATATGAAACCCTAACCATTCACTAAACATGGTTTAAGTCTTTACACAAATCCAAGTGTATATGTATCATCAAACATGATACAATCAAGTGCACAAAAGTATATCACATATACAACTTGTGAACTTCAAGTGAGAAAATCCTTTTAAAGTGAACCAATACTAGTTAATGCAAAGTAATATATAAAATATATAACTATACATTAAATCATTAAATCAACACTTGATTCAATGATCCGGTCATGTCGCACATAACCGACTAGTATCCTATGAATCGACTTATCGAATCAATCTTTGATTCGATAACTAGGTTATATCGCATATAACCAATCGAAACATTCATCGCGAGAATGAAATACGGTATCACATACACGTATCATTCTCGGTCCCGCACATATCTCATATGCGCCCCTATTTCGTTTCGCTTGAGCCAGGAAACCTCTGTGTAGGACTCTAAAGACTCGTCAATACGCCGGCAGCAGATGATGATCATATCAATCACCCACAAGCCGCAAGCGGTCTGCTAAACGTAACGGCCACCCGGGTATTGATCGATCAGAAGATCGACGAGCTAGCCCGCTCACACTCCTGTGAATCCAACCAGTAACACTTACCGTACAGTCCGGTCTCTTCGTCTGATATGTCGCATATCAAGTCTAGGGGTGGTAAACGTCAGACCCCAATAACCGATAAGTCGTGCCGATGTGAGGCTCATAACGGGTCGAAAAACTACTGGTAACACTTACCAGCAAATCTCTGATCAGCCCTGGCCAGGGACTTCTCTGTCACGGCCAATCGAGCACTGCGCAACATCAACCCCCAATACCGGGAGAGACGAAACCCCTCCTATCGCTCATTGCCTCCATGTGACTCGAGACTGTACCCAAAGACCACCGTTTTGCATGCCCTCATGGACGTGGTAAGGTGGAGATCAAAGCACAGTGGGAATCACACAAGACTCTATGACGATCTAGGGTCTACAGACTAACCTGCACAAGTGTCACCTGAGAACTGCCATCTGACGTGAGGTATAATACCATCTAGGAGTTCTCGGCGAGTCCGTCCAGTGTACCCAGTCTCCACTGAGCACCCGCATACCATCTCTGATGTCAAACACCAATGGATATGGGATCATCCATCGCCCATCTCATGGGTCGAGAAGCGTATACGCTAGTCTATACTGGTATATCGATGCCCCGTCTCGATACACCCACGACTAGGGACCTTGAAGGATGTACCTATGGACTACCATGCCCCCACTAGTATGATCTGCATCATAGTCCAGGTAGTCAAGTACACATCCTAAGGGCTTTATCAACATGTAACTATAAGACAGTTTAAAGAGACTAGTGTACATGTTAAGATAAAGAGCAACCAGATAGCATACTATCATATCGAGCAAGAAAGTCATCTCTATATATATCCAAGCATCCAATATAATATACATCATCTGTACAATACTGGCCTCTAGGGCATACATACAACTAACAATCTCCCACTTGCACTAGGGCCAGCTGCTGTAGTATCGCATACCGAGCATCCCGAAGAGTCTCTCAAACTGTATCTGGGGAATGGCCTTCGTGAGTGGATCCGCCGTGTTGTTCTTCGTGTCAACCCTCCTGACCTCGATCTCCCGGCGATCAACTATCTCCCGGATCAGGTGATACCGCCTCAGAATATGCCTGGATCGCTGATGGGACCTGGGTTCCTTGGCCAAAGCCACCGCTCCATTGTTATCGCAATACAAAGGTATTGGATGTCAATGGATGGAACCACTCCAAGTTCAGTAATGAACTTCTTGATCCAGATAGCCTCTTTGGCAGCATCGTTGGCAGCGATGTATTCAGCCTCCATCGTCGAGTCTGCCACGGTTTCCTGCTTGGAACTCTTCCAGCTAACCGCCCCTCCGTAAAGGGTAAAGACAAATCCCGACTGCGACTTAGAGTCGTCCTTATCACTCTGGAAGCTCGAATCGGTAAAGGAATCCACTTGGAGTTCTCCGTTACCATACACCAAGAGCATCTCTTTAGTCCTTCGCAAGTACTTGAGAATGCTCTTCACAGCTGTCCAGTGACTCTCTCCAGGATCAGCTTGATACCTGCTCACTATACTTAGTGAGTATGCTACATCGGGTCTGGTACATAGCATCGCGTACATGATAGAGCCTACAGCCGAAGCATAGGGTATCCCTTGCATGCGAGCTCTCTCCAAATCAGTCTTGGGAGACATCTCTTTGGAGAGAGTGACTCCAGAGATCGTGGGCAAGTTCCCACGCTTGGATTCTTCCATACTAAACCTCTTTAGTATGGTGTCAATGTACCTGGATTGGGACAATCCCAATATCCGTTTGGATCTATCTCTATTGATCCTAATTCCCAATATGCATGAGGCATCACCAAGATCTTTCATTGAGAATCTTTGTGATAAGAAGAGCTTGACCGATTGCAGCATAGGAATATCATTTCCTATCAAGAGTATGTCGTCCACGTATAATACGAGGAAGACAACATTACTCTCTGCCACCTTCTTGTAGATACAAGGTTCATCTGGATTTTTGACGAAATCAAACTCTTTGATAACGGCGTCAAAGCAGATGTTCCAACTCCGCGATACTTCCTTTAATCCATAAATGGATTTAAGCAGCTTGCACACCTTCCCGCTGCTCCCACTGTCTACGAAGCCCTCTGGCTGAGTCATGTACACGCACTCTTCTAAATCACCGTTTAGAAAGGCGGTCTTAACATCCATTTGTCAGATATCGTAGTCATGATATGCAGCGATGGCAAGCATGATTCGGATGGATTTAAGCATAGCCACTGGAGAAAAGGTTTCGTCATAGTCCACACCTGGCCTTTGACGAAAACCTTTTGCAACAAGTCTAGCTTTGAAAGTCTCCACTTTCCCATCTACACCAAGTTTCTTCTTGAAGATCCACTTGCTCCCAATGGGTTTTACCCCTTCAGGAGCAACTTCCAAAGTCCATACTTTGTTGGTGTACATGGATTCCATCTCGGACCGCATTGCATCCAGCCATTTTACTGAGTCCCTACTCGTGATGGCCTGCTCGAAGCTAGTTGGGTCATCATCCTCCATGATGCAATCCTCGCACCCACCATCCATGAGAAAACTGTAGTATCTCTCAGGTTGGCGAGGAACCCTACTAGATCGGCGGAGAGGCTGAGGTTCATTGGGAGCTACTGAATCGTCTGGTTCCACTAAATCTTCAGTTACGGTTTGTGTATCTGGAACTTCTTCCAGCTCTACCACTTTGCCACTAATTTCTTTTTCAAGGAATTCCTTTTCTAAAAAGGTGGCATATTGAGAAACAAACACCTTTTGTTCTTCAGCATGGTAGAAAAAATATCCTTGTGAATTCTTAGGATATCCCACAAACTTGCAAAGAACTGACCGTGCCTCGAGTTTGTCTGGATTTTGCCTCTTGACATAGGCCGGACAACCCCATATCTTAACTCGTTTAAAATATGGTCTCTTCCCACTCCATATCTCATACGGTGTGGTAGGTACAGATTTAGATGGAACTTGATTCAATAGGTATGTTGATGTTTCCAGCGCATATCCCTAGAAGGAAATAGGTAACTCAGCTGTGCTCATCATAGAGCGCACCTATCTAATAGGGTGCGGTTCCTCCGTTCTGATACACCGTTGTGCTGTGGTGTATATGGAGGAGTCAGCTGAAAGAGAATCCCATTATCTTTTAGGAAGTCCAGGAATTCATTGCTCAAGTATTCACCTCCTCGATCAGATCGTAGGATTTTAATAATTTTTCCGGTTTGGTTCTCAACTTCTTGTTTATATTCTCTAAATTTCTCAAAAGCTTCTGATTTGTGTTTCATCAGAAACACATACCCGAATCTAGAGAGATCGTCAGTGAATGTAATGAAGTATGAAGAACCATCCCTGGCATGTGTAGACATAGGACCGCATACATCACTATGTATCAGTCCCAAGAGTTCGGTAACTCTTTCTCCGTGTCCCGTAAACGGAGTTTTGGTCATCTTTCCTTTGAGACATGACTGGCAAGTGTCATAAGATGAAAATTCGAATGGTTTCAAATATCCATCCTTATGCAACTTAGCCAGTCGTGTCGCATTGATGTGACCCAGTCTACAATGCCACAAGAAGAATTCGTTCAGTTCTGAACTCTTCCTCTTGTGTGTGTTTGTTATGCTCAGAACTGTTGATTGATTTAGAACATAAATGCCATTGCACAACGTGCCTGATCCAACCAACTTTTGGTTACAGAAAATGTTCATAACATTATCCTGTAATACAAAATTATATCCCTCTTTACTCAGCAAAGAAACCGATATAATGTTGCATATCAGGTTCGGCATGTAATAGCATTCGTTCAGATCCAATGTATTACCAGTTGGTAATACAAGGTGATATTCCCCGACAGTCTTAGCTGCAACAATTGCACCATTTCCAACTCTAATGTCTTTATCACCTTCTCCAAGTTCTCTACCTTTCCTTAGCCCATGTAACTGATTACATATATGGGATCCTGACCCGGTATCTAATACCCAGGACGTAGAGAAAATGGAGAAACAGTTCTCTGTAACGAACACACCCGAAGAAAATGCATCAACATGTACTTTCTTCATTCGGGTGGCATGGGAATCCTGGTATTCCCCTATATCCTGTTCAGTCCTATAACTCTTATAAGAAAGAACGGAACCAACGTTCCCCAGCACAGAATAACATGCGGGTTCGGTCAATACATCCATATTATTATCTTGATTAGGGCCTGACATGGTCGCTACCTGGAGAGAGAGAAGAAAACACTTTAGCGTATGCTCGTGCAAGATCAGATTGGTTATTATCTTATCTAATCAGGATGGCTCCCACTGGTTTTTATCAAATCTTCCTTGAAACCCTAAAAGGAAAGACTAGCCGGGATTAATTACACACTACAAGTTCGCCAATCTTTCAGCCAGGCCAGTGTCGGTACTTTGAGGGAGGTCCCCCGTGCTTTCGCACGAACCTAATTAATGTAAACCTCGTTTTCCCAGAGGCGTAACCCCGTTGACACTTTTCTAGACACCTACTTGATCAGCTAATTGCAATGTGTAAAACTCTCCCAGGAGTAACTCTTACTCGCAGTGGGTATCGGGATCCAACTATCTCATAGAAGGTATGCAATCTCATTGAAAATTTCAACACTTGAAATTCCCGATAATGTTTTGCCCCTAGCAGCTATATGACCTTAACATAGTTAACAAATCATAAGTGCTAGTCAAGTTCAACCCGTCATTTCCTGATTGAATTAAACCCACCCGCACGACCCTTAACATAGTCAACAAAGTCGCACGACTACCCTAATCCAATCGCATCATATGCTTATACAGATAAGCATCAATCAGCTACCGCACACTACGCCTTAACATAGTCAACAAACGTAGCACGAATACTAACTAGTACTTATCTGAAATGACGGAGGGCTACGACAGGTTTTTCTGAAAACCTATTGCGTAATGAACTTGATATCGTTGTAGAATAAAATACAGTTTTGAAATGGAGTGATTTTGAGGCTTTTCTAGTTTTGCTAAAGGGGTCACTCCCGGTGAAGGGATCGTCGGCCCTTTCCTCGTCGAATGAGGTGCGGGATATATCATATATATCGCTGTGCAAAGCAAAACTCCAAAAGCAATCAAAAGCAAACCGAGTGTGAAGCGTCTGTCAGTTATTGCTAAAGGAATCACTCCCGGTGAAGGGATCTCGGTCCTTTCCTCATCGAATAAGGTGCAGGGTATATCATATATACCGCTATGCAAAGCAAAACCGTAGCTACCCCTTTTATTTTAAAATTTGATTCTACAACATCTTAGGTTTCTTTTCATTCATTAATCACATTAATGAAGTCCCATCATTTAAGTCACCTAAACATCACAGATAAATACGACGTACACTTATGCCATCCGCATTCGCCTCGATGTCCCCTCGTGCACCGTTAGGTTAGGTAACTAACGACAGAGCAGGGCAGGGCTAGTGCGGGTGCAAAACATAAGTAACGTCTATATAATATATCATATAAACTATATACTGTATCTATCATAGAACATCTCACATGATCACATCACAGATATAGCAGCAGAAGAATCATATGAAATATTGGATATACTAGGACGTCCGTGTTTTCAATACGAGCCAGTATAAAACACGGATTCCACGGTCGTGATGAATAGCCAAACCCACACCCCTAGACCCCTATGAGAGCGGCAAGCAACCCTACCTATTCTAGAGTTAGGAGACCCGGACTCGACTCCTCGAGATGGTCTCCAACTGGACCCTAGAACCCGGTTACTTGTGCTCCCCTCCTTGAGTCTATCCTAGTGCAGAAAAGTAATATACAAAGGGTGACAGCTTCCGCAACCTGGAAGTGCCCCAAATAAAAGAATATTATATACAAGTTTTTACATGAATGAAAATGAAAAACACTCATCTCACATAAAAAAAACCCGGCTATTCAAACACGACGATCCAATATAACACATCCAGCAACACATAACATCACATGTCATCAACGTAAGTAAATATGCGCATCCCAATTGTCGTTGACATATAGCAACGAAACCGGCGATATCACATATTACACTTACGGTCACAGAAAAGAAAGTGTAAAACTACAACAGTTGGAATCCGCAACCTCTTTAGACATCGCATGCCTAATCAAATGAAATACTTAGACATCACATGCCTAACAATTATAAACCCCGCATTTTAGTCCCATTATCGAAAACTCTTTTCAATATCAAGTGAGACTAAACCGCTAGATTTATAACATTCATCCAGTTATCTCATAACTGTGTGTGAATTCCAATTATTGTATCCCATTCCGGATAAATAGAAAATATTAAATTTTCCGATCGAACATTCGAACACCCAAGTTTTCCCGAAACCGTTCAACATATGAAATAGATTCAAAGACATTCACTTCATGCCTCAGTACCAACGGTCCAGCCGTAGAAGGGTCAAGCCAACGCCTCACATGTGGCACGCCGTACTGCCCCAAACCCGAAGGTTCAAAGGGCAGTTCAAGACGGTCACATAATCGAGTTAAGGTTTGTTGTCTTCTAGAGGGACCATCGCATTACTTGCACTACTTAGAACGTCCTTAAACCACAGAAAAATCCAACACTTGGAAATTTCCCGGCAGGAGAAAAGTTGGGTATTTATATCCGGTCGAACTTTTTAACATATTCTAAAATTATCCGAAAAACCACATAGACAAAACTTGATAATCCGATCGAAACGACGATTTTCAATGCAATCCCAGAACACTCAACTCTTGAGTCAAATAAAAAATTCCCAGAAAACTCAGCATAATAAAATTGGAATTACTGTGCAAATTTGGAAGCCTGACGTCAGAAGATGGCCGCGGAACCGCCGCAGAAGCTAGGCTTCTGCCGCGGTTCCGCCGCACTTTAGACTCTTCGTTTGGAAAATTTTGCACCGTAATTCTTATATTTCCCTGCTGAATTATTTAAGCATTTTTAATCTGGAAAACACCCAGTTTTTGGAAAAAGTCCAGAGAGCAATTTGGTTTTTAGGGTTTCGGTTCGATCGGGTTTCAAACGTCGTCTACACTTCGCCTAAGGCTCTAGCTAGGCTCTGATACCACTGTAGGGTTCCTAGGCACGCTAATGAAGTCTCACAAGGCATCAACCATGCCAATTTCAAATTTTTCCGGTGCCGAGAAACCCTAATACGGATTGATAACTAGAATTTTAGGCGAAACAAAAAGCTAGTTAACATCTTAACTAAAAGTGAGAAGCTACAACCTTTGTAGATCCGGTTCTCCACTTCCTTAGCTCCACGTAGACGTCCTCTCGCTGTCCTAGTCGGATCTCGGACTCTAGCATCGGCTTCATCGGAGAAATGAGCGGACAAGTCGTCGGCTACGATGCCGAAGATGATCTACGTCGAGGTTACACAAGATCAAGCTCCAACTTCATCAAGTTGTGAAACTTGTGAAGAAAACACCCTATACTACTTGGCAAGAGGTAGAGGGTGAAGAAATAGGAGGTGGGTTCACTTTAGAATTGGATTTCTCACACTTTTGCTCAAGATTCCATTAATGGTGGCAAGCTTTTTCTTGAAGAAGAAGATGAAGAAGAAGATAGAATATGATAAGTGATATATCAAAAGAATAATGAAAAATGAATACTTATCATATCCTAACCTTGGTCAAGTGTAGAGAGTTAACTATAGTTTAGATGAGTGGTTAGGGTTTGGAGAAGAAGACAAAGTGGTCACTTGGTCAAAGCTTCATGAAGCTTCAACAAGCTTCATGATAAAAAGAAACCATTTTGTTTTCTTTTATCTATTTCTCAAAAAGGAAAAGATAAATAATTAAGTGAAAATATGAAACCCGAACCATTCACTAAACATGGTTTAAGTCTTTACACAAATCCAAGTGTATATGTATCATCAAATATGATACAATCAAGTGCACAAAAGTATATCACATATACAACTTGTGAACTTCAAGTGAGAAAATCCTTTTAAAGTGAACCAATACTAGTTAATGCAAAGTAATATATCAAATATATAATTATACATTAAATCATTAAATCAATACTTGATTCAATGATCCGGTCATGTCGCACATAACCGATTAGTATCCTATGAATCGACTTATCGAATCAATCTTTGATTCGATAACTAGGTTATATCGCATATAACCAATCAAAACATTCATCGCGGGAATGAAATACGGTATCACATACACGCATCATTCTCGGTCCCGCACATATCTCATATGCGCCCCTATTTCGTTTCGCTTGAGCCAGGAAACCTCTGTGTAGGACTCTAAAGACTCGTCAATACGCCGGCAGCAGATGATGATCATATCAATCACCCACAAGCCGCAGGCGGTCTGCTAAACGTAACGGCCACCCGGGTATTGAGCGATCAGAAGATCGACGAGCTAACCTGCTCACACTCCTGTGAATCCAACCAGTAACACTTACCGTACAGTCCGGTCTCTTCGTCTGATATGTCGCATATCAAGTCTAGGGGTGGTAAACGTCAGACCCCAATAACCGATAAGTCGTGCCGATGTGAGGCTCATAACGGGTCGAGAAACTACTGGTAACACTTACCAGCAAATCTCTGATCAGCCCTGGCCAGGGACATCCCTGTCACGGCCAATCGAGCACTGCGCAACATCAACCCCCAATACCGGGAGAGACGAAACCCCTCCTATCGCTCATTGCCTCCATGTGACTCGAGACTGTACCCAAATACCACCGTTTTGCACGCCCTCATGGACGTGGTAAGGTGGAGATCAAAGCATAGTGGGAATCACACAAGACTCTATGACGATCTCGGGTCTACAGACTAACCTGCACAAGTGTCACCTGAGAACTGCCATCTGACGTGAGGTATAATACCATCTAGGAGTTCTCGGCGAGTCCGTCCAGTGTACCCAGTCTCCACTGAGCACCCGCATACCATCTCTGATGTCAAACACCAATGGATATGGGATCATCCATCGCCCATCTCATGGGTCGAGAAGCGTATACGCTAGTCTACACTGGTATATCGATGCCCCGTCTCGATACACCCACGACTAGGGACCTTGAAGGATGTACCTATGGACTACCATGCCCCCACTAGTATGATCTGCATCATAGTCCAGGTAGTCAAGTACACATCCTAAGGGCTTTATCAACATGTAACTATATGACAGTTTAAAGAGACTAGTGTACATGTTAAGATAAAGAGCAACCAGATAGCATACTATCATATCGAGCAAGAAAGTCATCTCTATATATGTCCAAGCATCCAATATAATATACATCATCTGTACAATACTGGCCTCTAGGGCATACATACAACTAACAGCACACTCACTAAATGTAGTGAGTAGGTATCAAGCTGATCCTGGAGAGAGTCACTGGACAGCTGTGAAGAGCATTCTTAAGTACTTGAGAAGGACTAAAGAGATGCTCTTGGTGTATGGTAATGGAGAACTCCAAGTGGAGTCCTTTATCGATTCGAGCTTCCAGAGTGATAAGGACGACTCTAAGTCGCACTCGGGATTTGTCTTTACCCTCATTGGAGGGGCGGCATGCTGAAAGAGTTCCAAGCAGAAAACCGTGGCAGACTCGACGATGGAGGCTGAATACATCGCTGCCAACGATGCTACCAAAGAGACTGTCTAGATCAAGAAGTTCATAACTGAACTTGGAGTGGTTCCATCCATTAAGGATCCAATACCTTTGTATTGTAATAACAATGGAGCTGTGGCTTTGGCCAAGGAACCCAGGTCCCATCAACGATCTAGGCATATTCTGAGGCGGTATCACCTGATCCGGGAGATAGTTGTGTTGGTGCACGGCAGCGCCCCGGCCGTCTGTACGAGGCCAAAATGCGGAATACAAAAATTTTCTTAACTTTAAACCGGCGCCACCGCGGACCATAAACCCGGATCGGGCCATTAATCTAATCCTAGCTAACTAGAGAAGGGGTAGAGAGATATACCGAGCGATCCGTGTCCTTCGGTCTTCTCGTCGTCGTCCCGATCTCCCTACGGAATCTCCGGTCTTCATCTCCTCGTCGGAAGGGCACCACATCGCCGGGTTCATTTACGGGCTCCCACCTCTGGACCGAGGCAACTCGGGCACGAAGTTGGCGAGCCGACGTGCCCAAGAATTGCTGTAGAATAGTGTAATGCTCTTTGTCTAAAGGGGTTTAAAGAAGTTGCCATTTGGTGGAGGAAATGAACTATGAACTTTTGTGGTGGCTTTTAGGAATTTTGTAGTAAGCAAATGAGAACCAAATCCCTCACAAAATAAATTCCCTCACCCCTCAATGTGTGGCCGGCCATGATCAAGGAGAGAATGAGAGGAGAGAGTGAGTGGCCAAAAATGAAAATGAGTGAGCCAAATAATGCAAGAGAGAGAAAGGGTTATCATGATGAATCATGATCACAAACCAAGTCCAACACTCATAAACCCATCATCAAAACCATGTCATCACAAAAGTCAAGCCATGATGAAGTCAAATGAAGTCAATGGATGGTGCACCATCATGAAACAACAATATGCAAAGACCACCCTCCACAATGCTAATTTGCACAATTGCAAATAAGCCTTCCTCCACCAATTTTCAGCCAAACAAAGATACAAAGGAAAATGGCCGAAACGGAAAGCGAACTGGCAACTTCAAAAAACTGATCCCGTAATAAATTACAGGAAAACCCCGCGACTGTATATACATACCCTCATTTGTATTCCGACCGAATACAAATGCAATGAGACAAAATCTATACAGTACAATACTAGGATACGGCTTAAACCAAAGCCCACTAGTATTATCCGTCCGATCATGATCCGTGCAATACCGCACGTATCTGATCGAACCCTGCCATATCTCCATACAGCCTCTACAGCGTTTCGCCTGAAACTTGAGTAACTGTCTGTGGGGGACTCTAAAGACTCGTCAATACTTTTGGCTGTGGATTTAACCACTAGCACGTCAGAGGTATTAGCCATACGTAACGGGCTACCAGGTATTGACCAAAAGGGACGTCGATGAGCGAACTCATCCTGACACCCTACTGAGCCTGTCAGTGACAATATCCGTACAGTCCGGTCCGTTCGTCTATGAGCATCGCATGGCGGGCCTAGGGGGTTGGTAAAAGTCAGACCCCCAAAAGCGGTACAAGTCGTGTCGGAGTGTAGCCCAGAACACCCTGAGATACTACTGGAATACCTACCAGTAAATCTCCTTCCTCGGCCGAGGGCTTTGTGTAATGGCTCTCCTAGACACAGCGCGATCTCACCCCCAATACCGGGAGAGACGAACCCCTGCAGATCCGCTCACTGCCTCCATGTGGCTCGGGACTGTACCCAACTAAAACCTGTTTGCACGACTCCTTTGAGCCGTGGTAGGGTAGTAATCAAAGTACAGTGGGAACTCACACGAGACAAATGACGATCTCAGGTCGATGAACTAACCTGTACATATGTCATCAGGGAACTGCTATCTGACGTCAGGTATAGGACCAACTAGCATGTTCCTGGCGAGTCCTGTCCGGTGTACTCATAACCCAATGAGCACCTATATACATCTTAGGTGAACCAACTGACACCAGTGGCTTGTGAGACCGGCCACCGCCCCTCGTCGGTGTCTCGACTGTATACACTAGTCTACTCTGGAGTATCGATGCCCTGTCTCGAAACTCCCACGACTAGGGACCTTTTAAGGATGTGCTTATAAACCCCAGCTCCCACGTATATGATCGCCATCATACTGCTGGCCGTCAAGCAAGAATCTTAAGGGCTCTATCAACGCGCAATAGTGACCTGTAAGGTCACCTAAAGCAGTACACGATGATAAAGATAAACCAGATAGCATACTATCATCTTGAGTAAGACTGTCCTATCGGCATAGGTCCTCCCTCAATCATTGTAATCACGTGCCTGTGATCCAATAATTAACTCTAAGGGCACTATCTCCAACAAGTTGATCGCCGGGAGATCGAGGTCAGGAGGGTTGACACGAAGAACAACACAGCGGATCCACTCAAGAAGGCCATTCCCCATATACAGTTTGAAAGACTCTTCGAGATGCTTGGTATGCGATACTACAGCAGCTAGCTCTAGTGCAAGTGGGAGATTGTTAGTTGTATGTATGCCCTAGAGGCCAGTATTGTACAGATGATGCATATTATATTGGATGCTTGGACATATATAGAGAGGACTTTCTTTCTCGATATGATAGTATGCTATCTAGTTGCTCTTTATCTTAACATGTATACTAGTCTCTTAATACTGTCTTATGGTTACATGTTGGTAAAGCCCTTAGGATGTGTACTTGACAACCAGGACTATGATGCAGATCATACTAGTGGGGCCATGGTAGTCCATAAGTTTATCCTTTAACCTTCCTAGTTATAGGTGTATCGAGACAGGGCATCGATATACCAGAGTAGACTAGCGTATACGCTTCTCGACCCATGAGTTGGGCGATGGATGATCCCATATCCATTGGTGTTTGACATCAGAGATGGTATATGGGTGCTCAGTGGAGACTGGGTACACTGGACGGACTCGCCGAGAACTCCCAGATGGTATTATACCTCACGTCAGATGGCAGTTCTCTGGTGACACTTGTACAGGTTAGTCTGTAAACCCGAGATCGTCATAGAGTCTTGTGTGATTCTCACTGTGCTTTGATTTCCAGCTTACCACGTCCAAGAGGGCGTGCAAAACGATGGTTTTTGGGTACAGTCCAGAGTCACATGGAGGCAATGAGCGATAGGAGGGGTTTCGTCTCTTCCGGTATTGGGGGTTGATGTTGTGCTGTGCTCGATTGGCCATAACAGGGAAGTCCCTGGCCAGGGCTGATTTAGAGATTTACAGGTAAGTGTTACCAGTAGTTTCTCGACCTGTTATGAGCCTCAAATCGGCATGACTTATCGGTTATTGGGGTCTGACGTTTACCACCCCTAGACTTGATATGCGACATATCAGATGAAGAGACCGGACTATACGGCAAGTGTTACCGTCAGGCTTTGGCAGGAGTTGGAGCAGGCTTGCTTGCTGATCTTCTGATCGCTCAATACCCGGGTAGCCGTTACGTCCAGTTAGTACCGCTGACGGCTTGTGGGTGCTTGATGTGATCATCATCTACTGCCGGCGTATTGACGAGTCTTTAGAGGCATACATAGAGGTTTTACTGGCTTAGGCAAAACGAAATAGGAGAACATATGTGATATGTGCAGGACAGAGAATAATGCGTGTATGTGATACCGTATTCTATTATCGCGACTTTTTATATCGGTCGGTTATATGTGATATAGCCAGGTCATCGAATCAAGGGTTGATTCGATAAGACGATATATTGGATGTTAGTCGGTTATATATGATATACCCGGCTTATTAAGTCAAGAGTTGACTTGATAATTTAGTGTATAATTGTATATTTGATATACTAATTTAGATTAACTAACATTGGTTCACTTAAGCATTTGTTTTTCTCACATGTGCACAACTTAATATATATGTGATATATATTAAATTGTGTATTGTTTTGTATCATGGTTGTTGATACACACTATATGGGTGTATGAGACTTACACCATGCTAATTATGATGTTGGGTTTTGGTATTTAAAGTAATTCTAAAATTAGTGGATAATTAGCACAAGCATGAAGCTAGTGGAAGCTTGTGGATGCTTTGACTAAGTCCACTAGTTTTGTTTTACATAAGATATTTAGTAACCTAACCATGATAATTATCCATGGTTATGTCTCTACATGAGTTAGTATATGATACCCACTCACCCATGGTTAGCTCACTCACTAGATCATTTTCATTCTCATCTATTTGTTCATCTTCTTCCTCAAAGCCTAAAGCATTCTAGGGTTTGATCCAAAATGAGAAATATTGTGAGAAAAGAAATTCTAAAGTGAACCACTTCCTATTTCCTCATCCTCTTCTAGACTAGAACTTTAGTTTAGGGTGTTTGCTTCACTAATTCTCAAGTTAATGAAGTAGAAGCTTGAGTTTGCATTCCCTCGACGTAGATCATCTTCGGCCCCGAAGACTTCAAGAAAGATCGCTCATTTCTCTACGCGAAGCCATGCAAGAGTTTGGGAGTTCGACGATCGCAGCGAAGGGACTAGTACAAGGAACTTATGAAGTGAAGGACCGATCTACAAAGGTTGTATTTCCTTTTTCACTTAGATAGTAAATGGTTTACTATATGTTTTCCGTATTCTATTCTAGTTAAAGATCATGTTTAGAGTTCCTTTTCAAATTTTTTAAAATGGCATGGATGATGCCTCCCGAAACCTTACTGTCGTCGATAGGAACCCTACATATATGACTCTGCTGAGGTTTGTCGTAGTCGGTGGGAGCAGCGAAAGCATAGCGGACAAGTAGCTTGTGTCTATTTATAGACTAAAGCAGATATAGCGGAGATAGATCATCTATTTTTGATGTGACAGTCATAGGTTTTGACTTCATCAGAATAGGGGATGGATCTGTTAAGTTAGTAGTAGGGTGTGATATCCTGGTATATGGATGACATACACGGAGTAGGAAGTGATATTCCTATACTACGATCGGTTATACTGTGGTTATCACAAAGTGGTTTCTCCACATTGGATATTGATATAATATCAGACATTTTGGTTACCAGATCTATAGTTTTAGATCAAGATTCAGGAAGTATCCTAATCTGGTCTGGATACTTAGACAGCATTCTAAAGGTGTTTTAGAATGGACGACTCCTGGCATAGTAGTGAACCTGCAAGTGATGGAGTCACCCTCTCTAAAGGTGTCTTACAGACTAAAGGGGAGAGGAAAGCGCATGATTGGCATATCACTTGGTTAGGCAATTGAGTCGATCATGAGATGTCAAGTACCACACCAGATGTTGCTTTTGCACTAGCTGCAATAAATTGTGATATTAATCCAATCCTGGAGAAACGTTCGGAAGCAGTTTTAGAACATAAGTAAATGTTCTAGGGAGATGATAACGACAGCCTCCTTCGGGAGACGGTTATCATTACAGGCTTCCAAGGTGATCTTGCTGACAGAGTGACTGTCAGAGTTATAGTTTTCTCTCTGACGAGGGGCAGTAGTTTAGACAGGTGGTCCAAGCGGATACTGAGGGAGGCATGGCGCAGGATACTGATTAAGTTCAGTTGACGATACAGTCTAAAAAGTTTGGATTTGGAGTTCATTTGTGAACTAGGTCCCATAAGATATCCAGACACATTCTAAAACAGGTATTACTCAATTCGGGAGATGGCTTTCTCTGCGAACTTGAAATTAAGAGAGGCATAAAAGGAAACACCAGGGCGGATCCACTCACTGAGGCTATTTCTCGAACGCAATAGTATCGTAAACGAGTTTTGTGAAACTGATTAGTAGAGGAGTTGGGTGTTCGGTATCATACGGGCTATGAGTATGCGACACCGCAATAATTAGCCTTAAGTGCAAGTGGGAGATTGTTGGATATAGTGCCCTCAAAGTCAATTATTGGATTGCAGGCACGTGATTGCAATGATTGAGAAAGGACCTATGCCGGTAGGACAGTCTAACTCGAGATGATAGTATGCTATCTGGTTTGTCTTTATCATCGTGTGCATGCTTTAGGTGACATTACAAATCACTATTACACGTTGATAGAGCCCTTAGCATTCTTGCTTGACTACCAGCAGTATGATGGGGATCATATACGTGAGAGTTGGGTAGTCTATAAGCACATCCTGAAAGTGTCCCTAGTCGTGGGAGTTTCAAGACTGGGCATTGATACCATGAGTAGACTAGTGTATACGATCGAGACCCCGACGAGGGGCGATGGCCGGTCTCACAAGCCATTGGTGTCAGTTGGTTCACCTAAGACGTATACAGATGCTCATTGGGTTATGAGTACACCGGAAAAGACTCGTCGGGAACATACTAATTGGTATTATACCTGACATCAGATAGCAGTTCCCTGGTGACATGTGTACAGGTTAGTCTATCGACCTGAGATCGTCATTTGTCTCGTGTGAGTTCCCACTGTGCTTTGATTACTACCCTACCACGGCTCAAAGGAGTCGTGCAAACAGGTTTTAGTTGGGTACAGTCCCGAGCCACGTAGAGGCAGTGAGCGGATCGGCAGAGGATTCGTCTCTCCCGGTATTGGGAATGAGATCGCGCTGTGTCTAGGAGAGCCATTACACGAAGTCCTTGGCCAAGTTAAGTGAGATTTACCGGTAGGTATTCTAGCAGTATCTCAGGGTGTTCTGGGCTACACTCCGACACGACTTATACCTCTATTGGGGGTCTGACGTTTACCAGCCCCCTAGGCCCAATATGCGATACTCATAGACGAACGGACCGGACTATACGGATATTGTCATTAACAGGCTCAGTAGGGTTTCAGGATGGGTTCTCTCATCGGTCTCCCTTTTGGTCAATACCTTGGTAGCCGTTACATACAGCTAGTAACACTAACGTGCTTATGGTTAAACCCACTGCCAGCGTATTAACGAGTCTTTAGAGTCCTCCACAGAAAATTTCCCAAGTTCGGGCGAAACGTTGTAGAGGCCGTATGGTTTTATGGCAGGATTCGATCGTATACGTGCATT
This sequence comes from Agapanthus africanus, assembly GCA_030015575.1. Classification (NCBI taxonomy): domain Eukaryota; kingdom Viridiplantae; phylum Streptophyta; class Magnoliopsida; order Asparagales; family Amaryllidaceae; genus Agapanthus; species Agapanthus africanus. Next base: position 412,788,878 of record CM057337.1, read on the forward strand.
CGTTCACGGATCATGATCGGACGGATCATACTAGTGGGCTTTAGTTTAAGCCGAATCCTAATATTAGATTTGTTGGAATACTTTCGTCTCATTGCATTCGTATTCAGTCGGAATGCGGATAGAGATATATATATACAGATGAGGGGTATTCTTGTGATCCGTCATGAGTTTACTTTAGGAGATGCCATTTTATTTATTGTTATAAACATTTGGATTAATATTTATTAGTGGAAATTGTGAGTGCTTGTCATGATCAAGAGCATTAAATGTGGCATGTGTTTTGTTGATGACTTATGGTGTTATTTTTTGTGTCATGTCTAATCTCTTGATTAATTATTGTGTGGAATTGATATGTGGAGAGAGAGAGGGCAGCCACTATATGTGGGGTTTGGTTTTGAGATTATTATCAAAAGCTCTCACATTTTCATCCCAACACAATAAGCAAGCTTCTCCTTCTTCACTAGCTTTTCTAGTGCTCACAATTTCCTCATCAATGGCTTCTTCTTCAACCTCCATCCATACCATCTCATGTGTTGAGAATCAATGTATAACATTCAGAAAATTTGGAAACGAATAAAATTAATTAATTAAATAATAAAGTGTTAAATTAAAAAATTATTAAAACCAAATAAGAAAATTTCATAAGATATATGTAAAACAAATTAAATTTTAATTTTAGTATGCAACATAAATAAATTATAAGGGTTTTAATGTGAATTATAGCTTCATTTTAATAAAAAGGGTGTTTTATAATAACATAAGTTGTGAGGGGTTTCTATGTAAAGTTTAGGATTTTATGCAAAATGGGAAATTGTTAAGGGTGTAAATAGAAAAGGGGTTAGATAAAATTAGTTCAGAATTTTATCAAGATAATTCATTTTAGAATGATAAAGCATTGCCACCACCTCCTTTCATGCACAACACACTCCCCACACCTTCTCCTTGCATGAAACCACCACATCTTGCTTAGTGACACCTCCTCCTACACCTCACCCTTCTCTTCACCATTTATATAAGGTGTTAAGATCAATTAATCAATTTAAAACTTCTGAAAATTCAAAAGAAAGAAAAGAAAACCAAAGTAAAATAAAGAAAAACAAGAGAAAGGAGAAGCAAGGAGCTAATCTAGGAATTTCCTCACCATTAAGCTAGGACTAGGAGCTTGTGTATTTTGGAGAGTGTTCTTCCAGCAAATTACTTGAAGGTAAAATTCTTAATCACAATAGGAATTTAGATTCTGTAACTAGTTTAATTAGAAATAAAAATTTCTATAATATCGTATTTTGGTTAAAACTAGGCTCTGTTTGAATCTGCTGTAGTTTAGAAGAAAATTAACTTAACAAAACAGTGCCTAAATAATGTATGTTAGACCTAGAACAACCCATAAAAACACGAATCAAGGGGATTGGTTTTGGGCCGGCAACATGAGGAAGGATTCCAGCGTCGCCGGATTTTTGAATGGGTTTGATGTTTTGGTTTGTTGGGTAGTTATCTGTGCAGAATTTTGGTTAATTTGGTACTGTTTAATCAATTCAGTTTAACTGTATATAAAATTCGAAAGCTAATATCGGAAAAGGTATCTAAAATCTAAAATACGACACGGTTAAAACGTATCGCGATCTGTTTTCTGTCGCGATGCAGAGTTAGGTTAGATTTCAGTGAGGTTAAATATTAGATCGTTTGCAATGGTCGTACGTAGTGTAATTAGCACGTACAACTTGCGTTTTATTGATTTTTGGCGTATCGGAATGTAATTGTTTCCTTATGCAAGTTAATTTTCGATGTTAGATTCAAATACGGGAACTTTGGAGGCCGCGAGGAAAGGAAAGGATTAGCAATTCCTGAGTAGATCGGCGTATTTCCGGTGAGTAGATTTACATCTACGGGGAAAGTCAGGTGGATAGCGTATAACACCCCCGCAACCTTATAACTATTATTATGATAGCTATTTAAGATTATCTTTTCGTCAAAACATTGATATGTTATTGCATCTTGTATACCTTCCATTTGCATAAAGTTTCATATGTAGTTTTTAAATGAGATCTACGTGATATTTGATCCGTACGATATGGGTATGATTTGATGAGTTTGTACGAGAGATCATGCCGTACTTAAGAGGATATGGATATAATGATATGATGAGCTATAATATAAGGATTTATACGTATCGGAAATGATGAACTTTGTATGCCGAATAACGGCCAATTTATTCTTGTACTCGTAGAGATAGATTATGTTCTGTTTTAGTATGTAATACTGGTATGAGCTATATTATTTTAAAAACCACGGTTCGTTGTCGTTTAAATAAACTACCAGAATGTGTGCCAGTTTCTAAAACAAATATCTATTTTAAATCTAAGGCAACTTCCTTATTTCAAACTTAACGTTCCGATCATTTCTAAAAATAATGGTATAGCTCATAACAAGTAATTACTATAAGTACGTTTAGATTAATTTACAGGTTTGCATTATATTATCTATATTATATGTTTCTGCATTACGCACACTCTGATAGAACACTGCATAAATACCAATGAGTATTATGCTGCACAAGCACGTAAATATATGTTACACTACACCTCATTGGTATTGCCATGTCACTGTAGAATCGTTCTGTTATATATGTGTTAATATATAGATTGTTACACCGTAGAACACTTGCACAAATACTAATGATTTCCATATTGCACGAGCACAAACGCGTATGCTACACTACACATCATTAGTAGTGCCATGACACATTAGATTTGAAATCATTATGTTATGTGATATGATTAAGTAGTCTTTTCCTATTCATGTTGTAGTACTATAGATGCTGTATTTGATTTCTTGGGATTTCTGAGTATTTTTACTCATGATGATATACATATATCGGTGGTATGAGACACTGTTATATATATACATATATAGTATATCATCAATACAAATTATGCAATTATTCTTATTCCTTACTTGATATTTTGAGATGATGAGTAAAACGTCCACCATGAGTTTTGTGTTTTCTGGTTTTGTTCCGGACCGAGTGGGGGAGATATACGGTCGCGGATTTTTACGTTATCCAGACTGAATGGGGGAGATATACAGTTAGATACATGGTGGACCCGGTCGAGACCGAGGGGCAGGATAGCCGCATTGAGGCAGGGGAGCCTAGCGAGGATACTCGATACCGGAGATAGAATTGAGCACGGAAGATATCCAGGGGATACTGACTGGAGATTGAGATGAGCACGGCAGCTATTCAGGGGATACTGACCGGGGTTCGAATAGGTACGGCAGATATCCAGGGGATACTGATCGTAACCAGGATATCGGGTGACGATCATCTGTTGAGATGGTGTCGACGGTATCTGTATTTATGTGTCGATGCTGGACACGAGAGATTTCGGATTTCGATGTCGATACTGGGCATCTATTTGTATATTGATACGATCATTATCATGAGGTACACTGTTGGATATTTATTTATTGGATTCCACCAGAACTGATCCGGGAGACAGTACCTGTATATATTTGTACAGACAGTCATAGACAAAAAGGGGGATTCCAATAAAGATTATACATTCATGATTTTGACTCATATGGCATTGAGATAGTATACTTGGGATTGCATGATAGTTAGTATTGCACTTATGCATATCATATAGTACATCGGTACAGTTTATAACACTACTATTCTTATGACCTAGGAATCGTCATGCATTTCGATTTCTACCTTTAGATGTACTTTTATTCACTGAGTTGGCAACTCATCACCGTTGTGCCACAGTTTCTTACAGGTTTTACCGCTTGGATTATCAGCGGCTTGGGCACACATTCTTTTGAGGAGTGATAGGTAAGTGAGTTATTATTGTATCATACTCACTCTTGATTATTCATATATTCTTGTATCTAGTGGAAACTCTATCAACTTAGAAATGATATATTATGGACTTAGAAGCGAGGATTAGAGTGGTGTCTTGAGTTGTCGCGCTCTTTGGAGTCGACTTCTGATTTAGCTTGTTTGGTTGCTCCATTGTTCGGACATGGAGACTAGCTTCCGTTGGGTTGCTATTTTATTATGTTGTACCGGGTTTTTATAAAAATGCAAAGGAGGTGATGACAAGTTTCAAAACATCATAAATGTTTTTCAACATACTTAGTTAAATTTAGAGGTTATTTTAACTTGATTTTATCGGATGATTATTTAAACCTCACCTCCAATATTTTCAAAAAAGGGTTTAGATTCCGGGTTTCGGCTTACTTAGATTACGTCGATGTCTTTAGATGTCACGTGTTTTATGTGCCGGTCACGTGCTACTTTTGGGTCGTGACACAATGAATGTCTAGAGACAAAGTTATCACACACATTCTCTACTTCACCTTAGACATGTCGGTTTGCAAACTTCATGTTCGAGTTGCTTCGGTTTTGAAGCGGGGGCCCGTAAAAAGATTCCTTGACGTGGTGCCACTTCAACGAGGAGACCGGAGATCGAGCGAGATCGGAGATGCCGCGAGGAGCTAAGGATGGTGGCTAAAGACCGAAGGACACGGATCGATCGGTATAGCCTTTCTAACTTCTTTATAGTTAGCTAGTTAAGGGTTAACGGTACGATCCGGGGGAAAGTCTGCGTTAGCGCCAGTTTATAAAAGTTTTTGTTCCGCGTTTGGCCTCGGATTGACGGCCGGAGTGCTACCGTAGACTTACAATTCCCGCTGTGCTTTGATTTCCACCTTACCACGTTCATGAGAACGTGCAAAACGGTGGCTTTTCGGTGCAGTCTCGAATCACATGGAGGCAATGAGCGATAGGAGAGGTTTCGTCTCTCCCGGTATTGGGGGTTGATGTTGCACTGTGTTCGATTGGCTATAACTGGAAGTCCCTGACCAGGGCTGATATGGAGATCTACTGGTAAGTGTTATCAGTAGTTTCTCGACCCGTTATGAACCTCACATCGACACGACTTATCGGTTACTGGGGTCTGACATTTACCACCCTTAGAGTGGATATGCGACATATCAGACGAAGAGACCGGACTGTACGGTTTTGTTACTGATTGGATTCACAAGAGTGTGAGCAGGCTTCCTTGTTGATCTTCTGATCGCTCAATACCCGGGTGGCTGTTACGTTTAGCTGACCGCTTGCAGCTTGTGGGTTTTTGATATGATCATCACCCACTGCCGGCGTACTGACGAGTCTTTAGAGTCCTACACAGAGCTTTCCTGGCTCAGGCGAAATGAAATAAGAGCACATATGTGATATGTGCGGGACCGAGATTGATACTTGTATATGATACCGTATTCTATTCTCGCGACTTGTGACATCGGTTGGTTATATGTGATATAGCCGGATTATCGGATCAAGTGTTGATTCGTTAAGTTGTTGTATTTGATATTAGTCGGTTATATGTCATATAGCCGGATTATTAAATCAAGTATTGATTTAATAGTTTAATGTATAATTATATATTTGATATATTAAATTATGTTAACTAATATTAGCTCACTTAAGCATTTCTTTTTCTCACTTTGGATACATTGATATATATGTGATATATGTTAAATGTATTGTTTTCTTTTTGCACACATAAATGTATATGTGATATATATTCATGTGTCATGTTAGGTTATATATGCAACTTATGTGTGAGAGACTTATACCATGCTAGGGTTAAGATTAGGGTTTATATTTATTATTAAGGAAATTCAAAATTATGGAATTAGTCATGCTTGATCTTTTGGACAAAGCTTGTAGAAGCTTGTAGGTTCATTTACTTTGTCCACTCTTTTGTCAAGCTTAAGATATTTATTAACCTAACCTTTAACCCTAGATCTTGGTTAAGTCTCTACAAGGGTTAAGCATGACATTCTTAACCCATGGTTGCATTTCTAACCTCATCAATAATTCATCCATCACTTCATCTTCTTCCTCCTCAAAAAAGTTTGCTAGTTTTTTCCTTTGTGAAGAAAGGTTGTGAGAAAAAGAAAAATAAAGAGAGCAAAATTCCTACTTCATCATTCTCTTCTATACTAGCCATATAGATTAGTGTGTTAGCTTTGTACGGTTCTTAGGCATAACCACAAGATTCCACAAGGCATCAAATATGCCGTATTTAAAAAATTAGTGTGCCAAACAATCCTAACCTAGGATCTAACTAGAGTTTTAGAAGCAAAACAACAAGTAAATATAAGTGATAACGGAATACAACCTTTGTAGACCGGTCCTTCACTACAATAGCTCCTTGTAGTGGTTCCTTCGCTGCAATCATAATACCCCCGGACTCTTGCATGGCTTCTCAATGTGTAAGGAACGATCTTGCTTGAAGTCTTCGAGGTCGAAGATGATCTATGTCGAGAAGACACTAACTCAAGCTACTACTTCACTAATGAGAGATTAGTGAAGCTACCACCCTATACTAAAGTACTAATCTAGTAGAGGATGATGAATTAGAAAGTGGGCTCTCTTTAGTTTTATTTTTCTCACAATATTTTCTCTCTTTTGAAAAAACAAGCAAGCTTTTTCAAGGAAGAAGAAGATGAGCTCAAGAGATGAGAATGAACTAATGAGGTGAGAGTATGAACCATGGGTGAGTTTGTATCATATAGCTAACTCATGTAGAGACATAACCATGGCTAAATTATAATAGTTAGGTTAATAAATATCTTAAGCAAAACAAAATTAGTGGACTAAGTCAATGCATCCACAAGCTTCTACAAGCTTCATGCATGTGAGTATTTATCCACTAATTTGAAATTACTTTAAATACTTAAACCCTACATTATAATTAGTATGGTGTAAGTCTCATACACCCATGTAGTGTGTATCAACAACCATGACACAAAAAGAACACAATTAATATATATCACATATATATTAAGTGTGCATATGTGAGAAAAATAAATGCTTAAGTGGGCTAATATTAGTTAATGTAAACTAGTATATCAAATATACAATTATACACTAAATTATCAAATCAACACTTGATTTAATAATCTGGCTATATCACATATAACCAACTAATATAATACTTGATTCGATAACCCGGCTATATCTCATATAACCGACCGATAAAAACATCATGAGAATATAATACGTTATCACATACTCGTATTATTCTCGGTCCCGCACATATCACATATGCGCTCCTACTTCATTTTGCCTGAGCCAGTAAAACCTCTATGTAGGACTCTAAAGACTCGTCAATACGCCGGCAGTAGGTGATGATCACATCAAGCACCTACAAGCCGTTAGCGGTACTAGCTGGACGTAACGGCTACCAGAGTATTGAGCGATCAGAAGATCAATAAGCAAACCCGCTCTAGCTCCTGTAAAACCTGTCAGTAACACTACCATAAAGTCCGGGCTTCTCGTCTGATATGTCGCATATCCAGTCTAGGGTGGTAAACGTCAGACCCCAATAACCGATAAGTCATGCCGATATGAGGCTCATAACGGGTCGAGAAACTACTGATAACACTTACCAGTAAATCTTTAAATCAGACCTAACCAGGGACTTCCCTGTTATGGCCAATCGAGAACAGCGCAACATCAACCCCCAATACAGGGAGAGACGAAACCCCTCCTATCGCTCATTGCCTCCATGTGACTCGGGACTGTACCCAAAAACCACCGTTTTACACGTCCTCTTGAACGTGGTAAGGTGGAAATCAAAGCACAGTGGGAATCACACAAGACTCTATGACGATCTCGGGTCTACAGACTAACCTGTACCAGTGTCACCAGAGAACTGCTATCTGACGATAGGTATAATACCAACTAGAAGTTCTCGGCGAGTCCGTCCAGTGTACTCAGTCTCCACTAAGCACCCGTATACCATTCCTGATATCAAACACCAATGGATATGGGATCATCGATCGCCCATCCCATAGGTCGAGAACTCGATACATCCACGAATAGGAACATTAAAGGATGAACTTATGGACTACCATGGCCCCACTAGTATGATCTCCATCATAATCCTGGTAGTCAAGTATACATGCTAAGGGCTTTACCAACATGTAACCATAAGACAATATCAACAGACAAGTATACATGTTAAGATAAAAAGCAACCAGATAGCATACTATCATGTCGAGCAAGAAAGTCCTCTATATATATGTCTAAGCATCCACTATAATATACATCATATGTACAATAATGGCCTCTAGGGCATACATACAACTAATAATCTCCCACTTGCACTAGGGCCAGCTGCTGTAGTATCGCATACCCAGTATCCCGAAGAGTCTCTCGAGCTGTATCTGGGGAATGGCCTTCGTGAGTGGATCCGCAGTGTTGTTCTTCGTGTCAACTCTCCTGACCTCGATCTCCTGACGATCAACTATCTCCCGGATCAGGTGATACCGCCTCAGAATATGCCTGGATCGCTGATGGGACCTGGGTTCCTTGGCCAAAGCCACCGCTCCATTGTTATCACAATACAAAGGTATTGAATACTCAATGGATGGAACCACTCCAAGTTCAGTTATGAACTTCTTCATCCAGACAGCCTCTTTGGCAGCATCGTTGGCAGCAATGTATTCAGCCTCCATCATCGAGTCTGCAACGGTTTCCTGCTTGGAACTCTTCCAGCACACCGCCCCTCCATTGAGGGTAAAAACAAATCCCGAGTGCGACTTAGAGTCGTCCTTATCACTCTGGAAGCTCAAATCGGTAAAGGACTCCACTTGGAGTTCTCCGTTACCATACACCAAGAGCATCTCTTTAGTCCTTCTCAAGTACTTGAGAATGCTCTACACAGCTGTCCAGTGACTCTCTCCAGGATCTGCTTGATACCTACTCACTACACTTAGTGAGTGTACTACATCGGGTCTGGTACATAGCATCGCGTACATCATAGAGCCTACTGCCGAAGCATAGGGTATCCCTTGCATGCGAGCTCTCTCCAAATCAGTCTTGGGAGACATCTCTTTGGAGAGAGTGAGTCCTGAGATCGTGGGTAAAAACCCACGCTTGGATTCTTCTATACTAAATCGCTTTAGTATAGTGTCAATGTACCTGGATTGAGACAATCCTAGTATCCGTTTAGATCTATCTCTATAGATCTTAATCCTTAAGATGTAGGAGGCATCCCCTAGATCTTTCATTGAGAATCTTTTTTATAAGAAGAGCTTGACCGATTGCAATATAGGAATGTCATTTCCTATCAAGAGTATGTCATCCACGTACAATACGAGGAAGACAACCTTACTCTCTGCCACCTTCTTGTATATACAAGGTTCATCTACGTTTCTGACGAAATCAAACTCTTTGACAAGGACATCAAAACAGATGTTCCAACTCCGCGATGCTTGCTTTAACCCGTAGATGGATTTAAGCAGCTTGCACATCTTTCCGCTGCTCCCACTATCTACGAAACCCTCTGGCTGAGTCATGTACACGCACTCTTCTAAATCACCATTTAGAAAGACGGTCTTAACGTCCATTTGCCAGATTTCGTAGTCATGGTATGCAGCGATGGCAAGCATGATCCGGATGGACTTAAGCATAGCCACTGGAGAAAAGGTTTCGTCATAATCGACACCTGGTCATTGACGAAAACCCTTTGCAACAAGTCTAGCTTTGAAAGTCTCAACTTTTCCATCTACACCAAGTTTCTTCTTAAAGATCCATTTGCTCCCAATGAGTTTTACCCCTTCAGGAGCAACTTCTAAAGTCCATACTTTGTTGGTGTACATGGATACCATCTCAGATCGCATTGGATCCAGCCACTTCACAGAGTCTCCACTCGTGAGGGTCTGCTCGAAGCTAGTCGGGTCATCATCCTCCATGATGCAATCCTTGCTTCCACCATCAATGAGAAAACCATAGTATCTCTCGGGTGAATGAGGAACCCTACTAGATCGGCGGAGAGGTTGGGGTTCGTTGGGCACTATCGAATCCTCGTGATCCACTGAATCTTCAGTTTCAGTTTGTGTAGCCGGAATTTCTTCCAGTTCTACCTGATTGCCACTAATTTCTTTTGCAAGAAATTCCTTTTTTAAGAAGGTGGCATGTCGAGAAACAAACACCTTTTGTTCCTCGCTATGGTAGAAAAGATATCCATGTGAATGTTTGGGATATCCCACAAACTTGCATAGAACTAACCGTGCCTCGAGTTTGTCCGGATTTTGCTTTTTGACATAGGCCGGACAACCCCATATTAACTCGTTTAAGACATGGTCTCTTCCCACTCCATATCTCATATGGTGTGGTAGGTACAGATTTAGATGAAACTTGATTCAATAGGTATACTATTGTTTCAAGCGCATAATCCCAAATGGAAATAGGTAACTCGGCGGTGCTCATCATAGAGTGCACCATATCTAATAGGGTGCTATTCCTCTGCTCCGATACACCGTTGTGCTGTGGTGTATACGGAGGAGTAAGCTGAGAGAGAATCCCATTCTCTTTTAGATAATCCAAGAACTCATTGCTCAAGTTTCTCCTCCTCGATCAGATCGAAGAATTTTAATACTTTTACCCGTTTGGTTCTCGACTTTGGATTTATATTCTTTGAATTTCTCAAAAGCTTCAGACTTGTGTTTCATCAAGAACACATATCCGAACCTTGAAAGATCGTCAGTGAATGTAATGAAGTATGAGGAACCATTCCTGGCATGTGTAGACATGAGACCACATACATCACTATGTATCAGACCCAAGAGTTCCATAACTCTTTCTCCGTGTCCTGTAAACGGAGTTTTGGTCATCTTGCCTTTGAGACATGACTGGCAAGTGTCATAAGATGAAAATTCGAACGGATTCAAATATCCATCCTTATGCAACTTAGCTAGCCGTGTCGCATTTATATGACCCAGTCTACAATGGCACAAGAAGGATTCGTTCATTTCTGAACTCTTCCTCTTATGTATATTTTGTACATTAAGAACTATGGTTTGATCTAGAATGTATATGCCATTATTTAACGAGCCTGATCCAATCAACTTTTGATTCAGGAAGATATTCATAATATTATCCTGTACTACAAAATTATATCCTTCTTTACTTAGTAAAGAAACTGATATAAGATTGCATATCAGGGTCGGAATGTAATAGCATTCATTCAGAATCAATGTATTACCATTTGGTAATACAATGTGATATTCGCCAACTGTTTTGGCTGCAACATTTGCCCCATTCCCTACTCTTACGTGTTAGTTATATGTATGCCCTAGAGGCCATTACTATACATAGGATGTATATTGTAGTGGATGCTTGGACATATATAGGGAGGACTTTCTTACTCGACATGATAGTATGCTATCTGGTTACTCTTTACCTTAACGTGTACACTGATTGTCTCTCTGTTACATGTTGGTAAAGCCCTTAGGATGTGTACTTGACTACCTGGACTATGATGCGGATCATACTAGTGAGGACATGGTAGTCCATAAGTACATCCTTCAAGGTCCCTAGTCGTGGGTGTATCGAGACGGGGCATCGATATACCAGAGTAGACTAGCGTATACCTTCTCGACCCATATAGATGGGCGATGGATGATCCCATATCCATTGGTGTTTGACATCAGAGATGATATACGGGTCCTCAGTGGAGACTGGGTACACTGGATGGACTCGCCGAGAACTCCCAGATGGTATTATACCTCACATCAGATGGCAGTTCTCTGGTGACACTGGTACAGAGTAGTCTGTTGACCCGAGATCGTCATAGAGTCTTGTGTGATTCCCACTGTGCTTTGATTTCCACCTTACCACGTCTAAGAGGGCGTGCAAAACGGTGGTTTTTGGGTACAGTCCCGAATCACATGGAGGCAATGAGCGATAGGAGGGGATTCGTCTCTCCCAGTATAGGGAGTTGATGTTGCGTTGTGTTCGATTGGCTATAACCGGAAATCCCTGGCCAGGGTTGCTGAGATTTACTGGTAAGTGTTACCAGTAGTTTCTCGAAATGTTATAGACCTCATATCGACACGACTTATCGAGCTGCTGGGGTCTGACGTTTACCACCCCTAGGCAAGATATGCGACATATCAGACGAACAGACCGGACTGTACGGTAAGTGTTACTGGTTGGATTCACAGGAGTGTGAGCGGGCTTGCTCGTCGATCTTCTGATCGCACAATACCCGGGTGGCCGTTACGTTTAGCAAACCGCTTGCTGCTTGTGGGTGTTTGATATGATCATCACTTGCTGCCGGCGTATTGACGAGTCTTTAGAGTCCTACACAGAGGTTTCCTGGCTCAAGCGAAACGAAATAGGAGCGCATATGAGATATGTGTGGGACTGAGAATAATACCAGTATGTGATACTGTATTCTATTCTCGCGATTTGTATCATTGGACGATTATATATGATATAGCCGGGATACCGAATCAAGTGTTGATTCGATATATTGATACACTAGATATTAGTCGGTTATATGCGATATGACCGGATCATTAAATCAAGTGTTGATTTAATGATTTAATGTATAATTATATATATTTGATATATTACTTTGCATTAACTAGTATTGGTTCACTTAAGATGGATTTTCTCACTTGATGTGCACATTGTATATATGATATAGTTTTGTGCACTAGTTTGTATCATGTTTGATGATACATGCAAACTTGGGTGTGTGTTTATTTTAAACCATGTTTAGGTTTTATATTTGTTTTATTTATTCTTTTATTCATTTATTTATTTATTCTTTTTGGCAAGAATAAAATGGTGGCTAACTTTGTTTCTTGCTTAAGCTTCATGAAGCTTCTTGCTTTATCTACCATTTTGTTTTTTCCTTAACCTAACCATTCACTTAAACCCTAATTCATTCTCTACATGAGTTAGCCTCACCCATGGTTGCTAAATGATAAGGCATCACTTGATTTTCCAATTTATTAATTCATTCTTTTCTTCTTCTTCTTCTTCCTCATGAAGAAAAGAAGAAAGCTTTCTTGAAAAATTCTAACTGATGATTCCAAGTGAGAAATCCAAATCCAAAGTGAACCCACTTCCTATTTTTTCATCCTCTACCACTTGCCATGTAGTATAGGGTGTTTTCTTCACAAGTTTCATGACTTGGAGAAGTTGGAGCTTGATCTTGAGTTGCCTCGACGTAGATCATCTTCGGCATCGATGTCGACGACCTAGCCCGATCATTTCTTCGACGAAACCATCGCTAAAGTCCGGGATCCGATGATCGCAGCGGAGGGACGTCATCACGGAGCTAAGGAAGTGGAGAACCGGATCTACAAAGCTTGTATTTCCGTTCACTTTAGAGTAAAGTTGTTTATTCGCATTTGGTTTCGCCTATTCTCTAGTTAACGATCTTGTTTAGGGTTTCTCGGCACTGGAAAATTTTGATTTTGGCATGGTTGATGCCTTGTGAGACCTCATTAGCGTGCCTAGGAACCCTACAGTGGTATCAGAGCCTAACTAGAGCCTTAGGCGATGCGTAGACGATGTTAGAAACCCGATCGAACCCGAAACCCTAATCCGAAACCCTTCTCCGTACATTTTTTCAAAAATGGGATTTTGTGAATTAAAAATATACAGAAAAATCAGCAGGGAATTCTAAGAAATACTGTGCAGCACGTGCGCCTGAATCCTCTAAAGCGCCGCGTAAGCGCGGCGCGAGCATGGCTCGTGCGGCGGTTCCGCGGCCATATAGTCACTTCAGCATTTGGAAATTGCACAGTAATTCCTATATTTTAGTGCTGTGTTTTCTGGGAATTTTTAATTTCTACTCAAGAGTTGAGTTTTCTGGGTTGTATTGGGAACTCGGTGTTTCGATCGGGAAGTCTAATTTCGTCTATGTGTTTTTCCGGGTAATTTTAGAATATGTTAAAAAGTTCGACCAGATATAAATACCCAATTTTTCCCCTGCCGGGAAATTTCCAAGTGTTGGATCTTTCCGTAGTTTAAGAACGTTCGAACTAGTGCAAGTAACGCGATGGACCCTCTAGAAGACAACAAACCTTAACTCGATTATGTGACCTTCTTGAACTGCCCTTTGAACCTTAGGGTTTGGGGCAGTACGGCGTGCCACATGTGAGGCGTTGGCTTGACCCTTCTACGGCTGGACCGTTGGTACTGGGGCATGAAGTGAATGTTTTTAAACTTATTTCATGTGTTGAGCTGTTTCGGGAAAACTTGGGTGTTTGATTGTTCGATCGGAAAGTTTAACATTTTCTATTTATCCGGAATGTGATACAATATTTGGAATCCACAAGGAGTTATGAGATAACTGATTTGAATGTTATAAACATAGCAGTTTAGTCTCACTTGATCGGTTGCCACGGAATTTTGATGCGATCAAAAGTCCGTCGCAATCGCGTAGCGTACGCGGATACTCGCCGGTAAACTTAATAGATAGCCACGCCCCATAGCCCCGACCAAGTGACTGTAGGAGAACTCCGTCGCCGAAAGCATCTGTTCGGGTGCTCGCGGCAGCGGTGTTCCGCCTTAGTGCACTTCGTCGACGGTATCGGGGGTGCAGCCGTCTACTAAAGTTTGCGACGAGCATTCGGTCAGGATGCCGGGAATCTTGTTGAATTGCCCGACTAGATATTGAAAAGAGTTTTCGATAATGAGACTAAAATGCGGGGTTTATAATTGTTAGGCATGCGATGTCTAAGGAATTCATTTGATTAGGCATGCGATGTCTAAAGAGCTTGCGGATTCCAACTGTTGTAGTTTTACACTTTCTTTTCTGTGACCGTAAGTGTAATATGTGATATCGCCGGTTTCGTTACTATATGTCAACGACAATTGGGATGCGCATATTTACTTACGTTGATGACATGTGATGTTATGTGTTGCTGGATATGTTATATTGGATCGTCGTGTTTGAATAGCCGGGGGGGTTTTCTATGAGATGAGTGTTTTTCATTTTCATTCATGTAAAAACTTGTATGTAATATTCTTTTATTGGGGCACTTCCATGTTGCGGATGTTGTCACCTTTTGTATATTATTTACTTTTCCGCACTAGGATAGACCCAAGGAGGAGGGCACAAGTAACCGGGTTCTGAAGTCCAGTGGGAGACCAACTCGAGGAGTCGAGTCCGGGTCTCCTAACTCTAGAATTGGTAGGGTTGCTTGCCGCTCTCGTAGGGGTCTAGGGGTGTGGGTTTGGCTATTCATCGCGACCGTGGAATCCGTGTTTTATACTGGCTCGTATTGAAAACACGGACGTCCTAGTATA
Organism: Agapanthus africanus; assembly: GCA_030015575.1. Taxonomy (NCBI): domain Eukaryota; kingdom Viridiplantae; phylum Streptophyta; class Magnoliopsida; order Asparagales; family Amaryllidaceae; genus Agapanthus; species Agapanthus africanus. The sequence goes on from CM057337.1 coordinate 412,804,005, forward strand.
TCCAATGTTTCATATGATTCTTCTGCTGCGATATCTGTGATGTGATCATTTGATATTCTGTGATAAATACTGTATATAGTATATATGATATATTATATAGACGTTACTTATGTTTTACACCCGCGCTAGCCCTGCCCCGCTCTGCCGTTAGTTACCTAACCTAACGGTGCACGAGGGGACATCGAGGCGAATGCGGATGGCATAAGTGTACGTCGTATTTATCTGTGATGTTTAGGTAACTTAAATGATGGGACTTCATTAATGTGATTAATGGAAGAAAAGAAACCTAAAGATGTTGTGGAATCGAATTTCAAAAATAAAACAGGTAGCTACAGTTCTTGCTTTGCACAGCGGTATATATGATATATCCTGCACCTTATTCGATGAGGAAAGGGCCGACGATCCCTTCACCGGGAGTGACCCTTTTAGCAATAACTGGCAGATGCTACAACCCTCGGTTTGTCTTTTGATTGCTACTATAGTTTCTGCTTTGCACAGTGATATATATGATATATCCCGCACCTCATTCGACGAGGAAAGGGCCGACGATCCCTTCACCGGGAGTGACCCCTTTAGCAAAACTAGAAAAGCCTCAAAAGCACTCCATTTTAAAATCATTTGATTCTACAACGATATAAAGTTCATTACGCAAAGGGTTTTCTTAAAAACCTGTCGTAGCCTTCCGTCATTTCAGATAAGTAATAGTTAGTATTCGTGCTGCGTTTGTTGACTCAGTCAAGGCGTAGTGTGCGGTAGGTGATTACTGCTTATCTGCAAAGCATATGATGCGATTGGATTAGGGTAGTCGTGCGGCCTTGTTGACTCAGTCAAGGGTCATGCGGGTGGGTTTAATTCAATCGGGAAATGACGGGTTGAACTTTACTTGCGGTCTATGGTTTGTTGACTCAGTCAAGATCATATTGGGGCAAAATATTATCGGGAATTTCAAGTGTTGAAATTTGCAATGAGATTGCATACTTTCTGTGAGATAGTTGGATCCCGATACCCGCTGCGAGTAATTGTTACTCCTGGGAGAGTTACACATTACAATTAGCCGATCTAGTAGGTGTCTAGAAAGGTATCAACGGAGTTACGCCTCTGGGAAAACGAGGTTTACAGTAATTAGGTCCGTGCGAAAGCACGGGGAACCTCCCTCAAAGTACCGACACTGGCCTGGCTGAAAGATTGGCCAACTTGTAGTGTGTAATTAATCCCGGCTAGTCTTTCCTTTTAGGGTTTGAAGGAAGATTTGATAAAAACAGTGGGAGCCATCCTGATTAGATAAAATAATAACCAATCTGATCTTGCAAGAGCATACGCTGAGTGTTTTCTTCTCTCTCTCTCTAGGTAGCGACCATATCACGCCTTAATCAAGATAATAATACGGATGTATTGACCGAACCCGCTTGTTATACTGAGCTGGGGAACGTTGGTCCCGCTCCAACTTATAATTGTTATAAGACCGAGCAGGAAATTGGGGAATACCAGATTTCCCGTGCCGCCCAAACGAAGAAAGTGCATATGATGCATCTCCTTCGAGTGTGTTCATTACAAAGAACTGTTTCTCTATATCCTCTATGTCCTGGGTATTAGATACCGGATAAGGATCCCGCATATGTAATCTGTTACATAAGCTACAGATAGGTAGAGAACTGAGGACGGGTGATAAGTTTCATGAGACAGAAAACGGTGCAAGTGTTGCAGCCAAGTCTGTTGGTCACTGCCACCCTGTATTACCAATACATTGATTCTGAACGAATGTTATTAGATACCGAACCTGATATACAAAATCATATCAGTCTCTTTATTAGTAAAGAAAGGATATAATTTTGTATTGTTGGATAATGTTTTGAACATTTCCTATATCAAGAGTTGATCGGTTCAGGCACGTTATCTAAAAGCATTAATGTTCTAAATCAAACTACAGTTCTTAGTATACGAAACACACACAAGAGGAAGAGTTCAGATATAAACGAATCCTTCTTGAGGTATTGTAGAGTAGGTCATATCAATACGACCCGACTAGCTAAAGTTACATTTAGATGCATATTTAAATTAGTTTGAATTTACATCTTGTGAAACTTACCAGTCATGTCACAGAGATAAGATGACCATAGCTCTGTTTATTGGAAACAGAGAAAGAGTTAGTAAACTCTTGGGATTGATACATGTTGATGTATGTAAGGTCCCCCGTCTACACATGCCAGGACCGGTTCTTTGTACTTAAATACATTCTCTGATGATCTCTCAAGATTCAGTCATGTGTTCCTGTTGAAACACAAGTCCGAACCTTTTGAGATATTCACAGAATATAAGTTAGAAGTAGAGAACCAAAACGGGTATAAGTATTATGTCCTATGATGAGATCAGGGAGGAGAATACTTGAGCACGGAATTCCTGGACTATTCTAAAGGAGAATGAGATTCTCTCTCAGCATTACTTCTCCGTATACACCATAGCACGATGGTATATCGGTGCGGAGCAATAGCACCCTATGTGATATGGTGTGCTCTATGATGAGTACTACTGAGTTTCCTATTTCCTTTTGGGAGTTATGCACTTATGAAGTTGCATACCTATTGAATAGGGTTAAAATCAAATCTGTTGCCTACCACTTCATATGTGATATGGAAAGGGAAGAACCCATATCTTAAGTTAGTTAAGATTTGGGGTTGTCCAGGCAATGTCTAAAAGCATAATCCGGACAAGCTCGAGGCAAGGTCTGTTATGTAGAACTGGAAAGGTTCCAGCTATACAAACTACAGCGGATGATTTGATAGAACCAAAGGATTCAATAGTTACCAACGAACCTCAGCCACTCCGCCGATCTAGTAGGGTTCCTCACCCACCTGAGAGATACTTCGGTTTCTCTATGACAGTGGGAGCGAGGAATGCATCATGAGATGATGACCCAACTAGTTTCGAGCTGGCCATCAGGAGTGGGACTCTGTAAGAATGGCTGGATGCTTAGCGATCTGAGATGGAATCCTTATACACCAACAAAGTATGGACTTTGGTTGCTTTATCTGAAGGGTTAAATCCCCATCAGAAGCAAGTATATCTTGAGAAGAATACTTGGTGTACATGGAAAAGTTGAGACTTTCAAAACTAGACTTGTTAAAGGTTTTCGTCATCAACCAGGCGTGGATAATGATGAAACCTTTTCAAGTAGCTATGCTTAAGTCCATCCAGATCCTACTTGCCATGGCTACATACCATGACTACGATATCTGGCGGTTGGGTGTCATGACCGCTCTTCTAAATGATATTTTAGAAGAGAGAGTCTATAAGTACACAGTCAGAGGGCTTCATAAACAGTGGGAGCAGCGGAAACGTGTACAAGATGCTTTATAGGATAAAGCAGGCATCGCGGAGTTGGAACATCTGTTTTGATGTAGTAGTCAAATAGTTTGACTTCATCAAAATGGTATATGAACCTTGCATATACAAAAAGGTAGTAGGGAGTATGGTGGCGATCCTCGTAGAGTACGTGGATGACATACTCTTGATAGGGAAGGAGTTTCCTATGCTACGCTCGATCAATCTCTGCTTATCACAATGATTCTCCACATAGGATCAAAGTGATACCTACTAAATCCTGGGTTTTGGATCTATGAGATAGATCTAAATGGATGTTAGGATTCTCACTAGTTGAAGTGAGATGGTATCAATTGATCCTGGGGAGAATCACTGGAAGTGTTCCATGGTGATAAGAACGACTGAATGTCAGTCACAGGCATTGTCTTTACCCTCAGTAAAGGGACGGTATGTTGGAAAAGTTCCAAGCTAGATACCGTGGCATACTAGACGATAAAGGCTGGATACATCGCTACTTAAGATGCTACCAAAGAGGCAGTCTGGATGTATATTTGTTCATGAGATGAACTTAGTTCCTCCCATTGTGTGACAATGGAGTTGTGGCTTACGCCAAGGAACGTCCGTCCCATCAGTGATCCAGACATATTCTAAGGCAGTATCACCTGATCATGGAGATGGTTGATTTCCAAGGAGATCGAGGTTAGGAGAGTAGACTCAGAGGACAACACGGCGGATCCACTCACAAAGGCCTTTTCCCAGATAGAGACTTTTATGGGATGGTTGAGTATGAGATACTACAACCACTGCTATCAGATGGCCCTAGTGCAAGTGGGAGATTGTTAGTTATATGTATGCCCTAGAGGCCATTACTATACATAGGATGTATATTGTAGTGGATGCTTGGACATATATAGGGAGGACTTTCTTGCTCGACATGATAGTATGCTATCTGGTTACTCTTTACCTTAACGTGTACACTGATTGTCTCTCTGTTACATGTTGGTAAAGCCCTTAGGATGTGTACTTGACTACCTGGACTATGATGCGGATCATACTAGTGGGGACATGGTAGTCCATAAGTACATCCTTCAAGGTCCCTAGTCCTGGGTGTATCGAGACGGGGCATCGATATACCAGAGTAGACTAGCGTATACATTCTCGACCCATATAGATGGGCGATGGATGATCCCATATCCATTGGTGTTTGACATCAGAGATGATGTACGGGTGCTCAGTGGAGACTGGGTACACTGGACGGACTCGCCGAGAACTCCCAGATGGTATTATACCTCACGTCAGATGGCAGTTCTCTGGTGACACTGGTACAGAGTAGTCTGTTGACCCGAGATCGTCATAGAGTCTTGTGTGATTCCCACTGTGCTTTAATTTCCACCTTACCACGTCCAAGAGGGCGTGCAAAACGGTGGTTTTTGGGTACAGTCCCGAATCACATGGAGACAATGAGCGATAGGAGGGGATTCGTCTCTCCCGGTATAGGGAGTTGATGTTGCGCTGTGTTCGATTGGCTATAACCGGAAATCCCTGGCCAGGGTTGCTGAGATTTACTGGTAAGTGTTACCAGTAGTTTCTCGAAATGTTATAGACCTCATATCGACACGACTTATCGAGCTGCTGGGGTCTGACGTTTACCACCCCTAGGCGAGATATGCGACATATCAGACGAACAAACCGGACTGTACGGTAAGTGTTACTGGTTGGATTCACAGGAGTGTGAGCGGGCTTGCTCATCGGTCTTCTGATCGCTCAATACCCGTGTGGCCGTTACGTTTAGCAGACCGCTTGCGGCTTGTGGGTGTTTGATATGATCATCACCTGCTGCCGGCGTATTGACGAGTCTTTAGAGTCCTACACAGAGGTTTCCTGGCTCAAGCGAAACGAAATAGGAGCGCATATGAGATATGTGCGGGACCGAGAATAATACCAGTATGTGATACTGTATTCTATTCTCGTGATTTGTATCATTGGACGGTTATATATGATATAGCCGGGATACCGAATCAAGTGTTGATTCGATACATTGATACACTAGATATTAGTCGGTTATATGCGATATGACCGGATCATTAAATCAGGTGTTGATTTAATGATTTAATATATAATTATATATATTTGATATATTACTTTGCATTAACTAGTATTGGTTCACTTAAGATGGATTTTCTCACTTGATGTGCACATTGTATATATGATATAGTTTTGTGCACTAGTTTGTATCATGTTTGATGATACATGCAAACTTGGGTGTGTGTTTATTTTAAACCATGTTTAGGTTTTATATTTGTTTTATTTATTCTTTTATTCATTTATTTATTTATTCTTTTTGGCAAGAATAAAATGGTGGCTAACTTTGTTTCTTGCTTAAGCTTCATGAAGCTTCTTGCTTTATCTACCATTTTGTTTTTTCCTTAACCTAACCATTCACTTAAACCCTAGTTCATTCTCTACATGAGTTAGCCTCACCCATGGTTGCTAAATGATAAGGCATCACTTGATTTTCCAATTTATTAATTCATTCTTTTCTTCTTCTTCTTCTTCTTCTTCTTCATGAAGAAAAGAAGAAAGCTTTCTTGAAAAATTCTAAGTGATGATTCCAAGTGAGAAATCCAAATCCAAAGTGAACCCACTTCCTATTTCTTCATCCTCTACCACTTGCCATGTAGTATAGGGTGTTTTCTTCACAAGTTTCATGACTTGGTGAAGTTGGAGCTTGATCTTGAGTTGCCTCGACGTAGATCATCTTCGGTATCGATGTCGACGACCTAACCCGATCATTTCTTCGACGAAACCATCGCTAGAGTCCGGGATCCGATGATCGCAGCGGAGAAACGTCATCACGGAGCTAAGGAAGTGGAGAACCGGATCTACAAAGGTTGTATTTCCGTTCACTTTAGAGTAAAGTTGTTTATTCGCATTTGGTTTCGCCTATTCTCTAGTTAACGATCTAGTTTAGGGTTTCTTGGCACCGAAAAATTTTGATTTTGTCATGGTTGATGCCTTGTGAGACCTCATTAGCATGCCTAGGAACCCTACATTACGGAATGATCACCCATTCCTAGTTCTCTACCTTTCCGTAGCCCATGTAACATATTACATATGTGGGATCCTGATCCGCTTTCTAATACCCATGACGTAGAGTGAACTGAAAAACGGTTCTCAATAACTAACACACCCGAAGAAGGCGCATCAACGTGTTTCTTCTTTGTTTGGGCGGCATGGGAATTCGGACATTCCCCAATTTCCTGTTCAGTCTTATAACAATTATAAGAAAGAACAGAACCAGCGTTCCCCTGCTCAGTATAACAAGCGGGTTCGATCAATACATCCATATTATTATCTTGATTAAGGCCTGATATGGTCGCTACCTGGAGAGAAAGAGAAGAAAACACTTTAGCATATGCTCTTGCAAGATCAGATTGGTTACTATTTTATCTAATCAGGATGCCTCCCACTGTTTTTATCAAATCTTCCTTCAAACCCTAAAAAGAAAGACTGGCCGGGATTAATTACACCCTACAATTTCGCCAATGTTTCAGCCAGGACAGTGTTGGTACTTTGAGGGAGGTTCCCCGTGCTTTCGCACGGACCTAAGTAAAATAAACCTCGTTTTCCTAGAGGCAAAACTCCGTAAACACCTTTCTAGACACCTACTTGATCGGCTAATTGTCTTGTGTAAAACTCTTCCAGGAGTAACTCTTACTCGCAGTGGGTATCGGGATCTAGCTATCTCATAGAAGATATGCAATCTCAATGCAAATTTCAACTATTGAAATTCCCGATAATCTTTTGCCCCTAACCCCCTATGACCTTGACAAAGGCCAACAAATCATAGAATGCTAGTCAAGTTCAACCCGTCATTACCTGATTGAATTAAACCCACCCGCACGACCCTTGACAAAGGCCAACAAGGTCGTACGACTACCCTAATACAATCTGCATCATATGCATAAGAAAATAAGCACTATTCAGCTACCGCACACTACGCCTTGACAAAGACCAACAAACGCAACACGAATACTAAGTAGGTGTTATCTGAAATGACGGAGGGCTACGTCAAGTTCTTCAGAGAACCTTTTACATAATGAACTTGATATCGTTGTAGAATCGAGTGAATTTTGAAAAGGAGTGTTTTTGAGGCTTTTACTAGTTTCGCTAAAGATGTCACTCCTGGTAAAGGAATCTCGGCTCTTTCCTTATCGAATAAGGTGCAGGATATTTCATAAATACCGCCATGCAAAACAAAAACTATAAAAGCAATCAAAAGACAAACCGAGTGTTGTAGCATCTGCTGGTTTCGCTAAAGAGGTCACTCCCGGTGAAGGGATCTCGGCTCTTTCCTTATCGAATAAGGTGCTGGATATTTTACAAGGAATACCGCCATGCAAAGCAAAAACTAGAGCTACTCTTTTTGAAAATTTGATTCTACAACATCTTTTAGGTTTCTTTTCTTTCATTAATCTCATTAATGAAGTCCCATCATTTATGCTTCCTAAGAATCACAGAAGAAACGAAAATACAACGTACGCTTATGCCATCCGCATTCGCCACAGTGTCTCGTTATGTACCGTTAGGTTACTTAACTAACGGCATACCGGGACGGGACTAGCGCAGGTGCAAAACATAAGCAACGTCTACTATATATCTCATATATATAATGTATATCCATTCGTCTCAGAATCCACAGTGATCACATCACAGAGCAGCAGAAGAAACATATGAAATATTGGATATACTAGGAGGTCCGTGTTTTATTTTGAGCCTGTATAAAACACGGATTCTACGGTTGCGATGAATAGCCAAACCCACATTCCTAGACCCCTACGAGAGCGGCAAGCAACCCTACCAATTCTAAAGTTAGGAGACCCGGACTCGACTCCTCGAGTTGGTCTCCCACTGGACTCTTGAACCCGGTTACTTGTGCTCCCCTCCTTGGGTCTATCCTAATGCGGAAAAGTAAATAATATACAATGACATCATCCTCAATCCGGAAGTGCCACAATAAAAGAATATTATATACAATTAATTTTACATGAATGAAAATAAAAACTTTCATCTCACATAAAAGCCCCGACTATTAAAAATGCGACGATCCAATATAACATATCACAGCAACACATAACATCACATGTCATCAACGTAAGTAAATATGCGTATCCGAATTGTCGTTGATATGTAGCAACGAAATCGGCGATACACCACATATTACACTTACGGTCGCAGAAAAGAAAAAGCCAAAGTACAACATTTGGAATCCATAATAACCTTAGACATCATAAACCCAAGATATCATATACTTTGGATTTCATGCCTAACGATACGAATTCCACATATTGTATCACATTCCAAATAGCTAGACGATGTTAAACCTTTCGATCGAATCAACGAATTCCCAAAATTTCCCCAGAAAGCTCAACACTTAAGCAGAATTAAAAATGCCCAGAAGCATGCTCAAGTACCTACGGACCAACAGCTGAAGGGCCCGACCCAGGCCCCTCAAGTGGCGCCGCGGATCCGCCGCCAAAAGCACGTTTTGGCCGCGGATCCACGGTCACTTAGACGAGTTAGGGTTTCGTTCTTCAAGCGTGTCCATAGAATTACCTGCACGATTTTCTGAATATTTTTAATATGAAAATTTTCAACTTTTGAAAAAATTTCCAGAAGGTGGGAAAATCCGGTTATTCGGAGTTCGTTCGGACTTTTAACTTCGCCTAGACAACTCCTAATGCTCTAGCAAGGCTCTGATACCACTGTAGGGTTCTTAGGCATAACCACAAGGTTCCACAAGGCATCAAACATGCCATATTTAAAAAATTAGTGTGCCAAACAATCCTAACCTAGGATCTAACTAGAGTTTTAGAAGCAAAACAACAAGTAAATGTAAGTGATAACGGAATACAACTTTTGTAGACCGGTCTTTCACTTCAATAGCTCCTTGTAGTGGTCCCTTCGCTGCGATCATGGTACTCCCGGACTCTTGCATGGCTTTTCAAGGTGTAAGGAACGATCTTGCTTGAAATCTTCGAGGCCGAAAATGATCTACGTCGAGGAGACACTAACTCAAGCTACTACTTCACTAATGAGATATTAGTGAAGCTAACACCCTATACTAAAATGCTAATCTAGTAGAGGATGATGAAGTAGGAAGTGGGCTCTCTTTTGTTTTATTTTTCTCACAATATTTTCTCTCTTCTGAAAAACCAAGCAAGCTTTTTCAAGGAAAAAGAAGATGAGCTCAAGAGATGAGAATGAACTAATGAGGTGAGAGTATGAACCATGGGTGAGTTTGTATCATATAGCTAACTCAAGTAGAGACATAACCATGGCTAAATTATAATAGTTAGCTTAATAAATATCTTGAGTAAAACAAATTTAGTGGACTAAGTCAATGCATCCACAAACTTCTACAAGCTCCATGCATGTGGCTATTTATCCACTAATTTGGAATTACTTTAAAAACTTAAACCCTACATTATAATTAGTATGGTGTAAGTCTCATACACCCATGTAGTGTGTGTCATCAACCATGACACAAAAAGAACACAATTAATATATATCACATATATATTAAGTGTGCACATATGAGAAAAATAAATGCTTAAGTGAGCTAATATTAGTTAATGTAAACTAGTATATCAAATATACAATTATACACTAAATTATCAAATCAACACTTGATTTAATAATCCGGCTACATCACATATAACCGACTAATATAATATGTACCAACTTATCGAATCAACACTTGATTCGATAACCCGGCTATATTTCATATAACCGACCGATACAAATATCGCGAGAATAGAATACGGTATCACATACTCGTATTATTCTCGGTCCCGCACATATCACATATGCGCTCCTACTTCGTTTTGCCTGAGCCAGTAAAACCTCTATGTAGGACTCTAAAGACTTGTCAATACGCCGGCAGTAGGTGATGATCACATCAAGCACCCATAAGCCGTCAGCGGTACTAGCTGGACGTAACGACTACCCGGGTATTGAGTGATCAAAAGATCAACAAGCAAGCCCGCTCTAGCTCCTGTAAAGCCTGTCAGTAACACTACCGTACAATCCGGTCTCCTCGTCTGATATGCCGTATATCCAGTCTAGGGGTAGTAAACGTCAGACCCCAATAACCGATAAGTCATGCCGATATGAAGCTCATAACGGGTCGAGAAACTACTGATAACACTCACCAGTAAATTTTTAAATCAGCCCTGGCCAGGGACTTCCCTGTTATGGCCAATCGAGCACAGCGCAACATCAACCCCCAATACCGGGAGAGACGAAACCCTTCCTATCGCTCATTGGCTCCATGTGACTCGGGACTGTACCCAAAAACCAACATTTTGCACGTCCTCTTGAACGTGGTAAGGTGGAAATCAAAGCACAGTGGGAATCATACAAGACTCTATGACGATCTCGGGTCTACAGACTAACCTGTACCAGTGTCACTAGAGAACTGCTATCCAATGATGGATATAATACCAAGTAGGAGTTCTCGGCGAGTCCATCCAGTGTACTCAGTCTTCACTGAGCACCCGTATACCATCTCTGATATCAAACACCAATGGATATGGGATCATCCATCGCCCATCTCATGGGTCGAGAAGCATATACGCTAGTTTATTCTGGTATATCGATACCCTGTCTCGATACACGCACGACTAGGAACATTAAAGGATGAACTTATGGACTACCATGGCCCCACTAATATGATCTCCATCATAATCCTGGTAGTCAAGTATACATCCTAAGGGCTTTACCAAAATGTAACCATAAGACAGTATCAAGAGACATGTATACATGTTAAGATAAAGAGCAACCAGATAGCATACTATCATGTCGAGCAAGAAAGTCCTCTCTATATATGTCCAAGCATCCACTATAATATACATCATATGTACAATAATGGCCTTTAGGGCATACATACAACTAACAAGCTTCACTAATTCAATATTAGTGAAGTTATAGCTTGAGTTTGTGTTTCCTCGAAGTAGATCATCTTGGATTTCGAAGTTTTCAAGCAAGCATGGATCTTCACCTTACGGAGCCTCACAAGAGTCCGGGAGTTCTTGGATCGCAGCGAAGGGACCACTACTTGGAGCTTATGAAGCGAACGAACAGACTACAAAAGTTGTAATCCCTTATCACTTAGATGTAAAGTAGTTTGCATTTCGATTCCGTATGATTCTTTAGTTAAGAACCCAGGGTTAGGGTTATTTAGAACGGCAAAATTTTAATTTGGCATAGACGATACCACCCGAAACCTTGCTGTCGTGCTATACAACCCAACAAAGATAGGTACCCATGAGAACCCAGCGAACGCATTCACGAAGATGGTTCTAGTTTCGAAGTTCAAGTTTTTCTTGAACTCAATATGGCTGGTTGATTGTTGAGGAGGCAAACCGTGATGAGAACCAAGTTCTAAGGTTGAACAAGTGACGAGATGTTTTTTCGAGATTTTGCACGAAGGTAGAGATTGTTGTTTTTGGTGGTAAAATCCCTAAGTTTTCCTAGCCCAAACCGAGCCCAAATGAAACAGCAGCAACAGCCCATTAGCTGCAAAGCCCGCGAGCAGGCCTAAGCAGCAGCTCGTCTTCGCGAGCACGTAAGGAGCAAGAGGACTCGGAATTATCGTGCACTCCTCAAATATGTGTCGCCTTGTAAGTAGAGGCGGTGGCGAAGAAATCTCGCTACGAATGCGATTTGGGGAGCGAGCAGGAGCCATGCATCTCGCCACGTGTCAGCATCGTTGCAGCTCCGATCATATTGATTTGGGTTATGGCTGCGGCTGAGAATGAATGGGTCGCTTCTAGATGCTTTTGTGTTCTAAAAGGCTTAATTATTCTCCAAGTAATCTTGTAGACTATATATAGCTATGTTTAGCTAGGATTTTAATATGTCTTATATTTTGTATTCCATCTAAAGGGAGTCAACCATTAAACCTAAAGAGTTTGAGGGGAAAGAGAGAGCTTTATAAGTGATTTGGATAGATCATGTATTTGGTCCACAAGGGTTTGTAGAATACTTATTTAGTGGAAGATTCTCATCGACGAAGACAGGACTAGGTGTAGTTTGGCACCAAACCTAGATATATCTATATGTCGTGATTGTTGGTGTGTTTTCTCTATTCTTATGATTGCTTGATAATCATTTGCGGATTCGTTTCATTAACTCTCGATCCTGACGGCTTGGTTATTCCGTTGCGCGTATATCGTTTGTTTTGGTTTAGGCTTGAGTATTTCTTTCGAGATACACTGTGCCGGGTCCGAAGTAGATTATATAACAATTATTTTTGGATGGTTTGATACTTGACCGATCAGCTGCAAATCTCAACCCGATCATATCCTCAAATTCCACTCATCTTTTCATCATTATGTTTTTTACATTTATTTAACTAAATATTTTTTACTTGATATTTAGCTAAATTTTATTTTGCAATTAAATATAAAAACTAAAATCGTAGTTTATATCAACTAGCATTTTGCAAGTGTGATGCATAGCAGATATTGTATGGTTTTAATTAAAATATTATGTGGTTGAGAATAAAAGTTCAAGAGATGGCTTTAGGAATTAAAGAGATGGCTTAAATGTTGGTGGTTAGATGTAGGGGGCGAGAGGGAGAGAGTGAGTTTGAAATTTGAATTTAAAAAACAATTAAAATATTTAAATAAGTTGATAATGTGGATAGCTTCATATAAGAAATAGATGAGAAGACTTTTTCTATTTTTAAATTTCTTTTATTAGAAAAAAGGGAGACTATCAGTTAATGGCATGATCCATATCCTTAAAGTTGCATTATAGGGATATGTTTGCGCATTTTCTGCTTTTTATTTACATTACTAAGTTTCTCATAAATGTCAGTTCAAATGTTGAATAAATTAATAACTGGTTAAATTTTTTATCATGTTTGGTTGAGTCCCAGGTCTATATTGTGTAGTTTTCAGTCGTCGTATATGCTTCCATGAAACATAGTCTATATATCCCCATCTCTAGCAAATCATTTAGAGTTCAGTGCACAACTAAATGAAGTTGCAAGGTCCAGTTTTCATACCTTTCGCTTACTATGGTAGATCTAATGCACTTCCATTAACTTCTTTACAGACTCCACAGCGTAAACTGCAGATAATCAACATAAACAGTTAGTTATAAAAATAATACCATAAAAAGTTTCACCCAAAGGAATGACCTTCAGCTGTAGCCTATGCCTATCATCTCTTGAAGAAAAAACACAAGATACCTTCTTAAGCTCGGTTAATATCTAGAATAGCTGTATCAGTACACAAATGTTCCAGCAACAGCAAAAACAAATTTAGACAGCTTCCTTTTTCTCCTAGAATGAGAGAGAGTTGAGTAAAATAGGACACAATAACAAAAAGAATAAAAGAAGGGGAATTTTAATTCACTCAGAGAAACAGTAACAAAAAATTGACTGCTCCTTCAGATCTGGAGCAGTGGTCTATCACATATTTTTATCACAAAACAATCACAAGCTGCCCAAAACCATCCACTATATGCTATTTGAGAAATTATCTTGTGCCCCAAAAATAGGAAACACTTAAGCTTCAATTGAAAAACTAAGCTGCATCTTTCTCCTGTTATCAAGTACCACGCATAGACTTTGATTGTCGCATGAAAACAGGTTGTCCACCACGCACTGTTGTCTCAACTGGATACTCTGCTATACATATTTCCCTAGTATCTTTCCAGTTATCATTCCTATTTTCCACATAGTTATTATTCATCTGCCTCGATTTTGAAAATCTTGAGTCATAGTGACCCCCATATTGACCTCCGTTTCTTTTCCTATTGTTTCTCCCACCCTGCTCGCTGCTTCGGTTTTGGCCCCATGTCGGATCTCTTCTATTATTCCATGAATTATTGTTTCCCTCATCTCTCCACGAACTATTGTTTGCAGCTGAATCACCCCAATTACCACTGCACTCCCATGCATTACTTGGACATGGTGGCTGTTGTTCAATGTACTTATCCCAATTAGCAGAAGAATTGTGCTCAGCATGTCCCCATCCTGTAGCTTGAATTGACTTATTTGCAAAAATAAAAGAATCCCAACCATTATTACAATGATCATCTTTCATATCAGGAAGAGGAGGTGGTGGATGCTTTTCCAAATCTTCCACCAATTTTGGATCGACGATGGCTTTATGGTTGATCTTATCGATATACAGATTTGGGTCAGGCAAAGGAATGCTACAGAAGAGGCCATTAATGTGGGCCCAGTAGCGGGCCTTTGCATTTTGGAAAGCTTCAAGTGCTGCGGAATCATCCCACTCGGCTATGTTCCTGTAAGCAGATAATGAAGCCTTGGCTGCACAGATCCTCCCCCAAGGAATCAAGCAGACGGAGGTGCAAAACCTCTTCTCCCATGAAGGAACTACAGAATGCGTAGGTCCTAGAGGAAAAAATGAGAAAGAAGTATTGTTATCTAAACTTGGAAGCATATATTGAAAAATGTGATTATCGTAAAATGACATGAACTTACAATATTTCCAGATACCATGTGACCTTAAGTCTCTTTCACCAAACCAAGAAAAAAAAATCTCTCTTTAAAACCAAACTTCGAAACCCTATCTCTCACTCTTCCTCTCTTTCTTCAATCTCCTTCTTTATTTCTCTAATCCCCAAAAAAGTTCACCTTAAAATATCCTAACTCTTCTATTCGACCATGGGGTAAATTTGGGAATCAACTTCCTAAGATCTTGTTTCTCAATGGGAATTTTCCAGGACGTAAAGTGGGGATTATTATGTTAAGTCACATGATTGTCACTTTTCCACTCCTGTAATAGCTGCAAACAGAAAGAAAACACATGGAATTTGAGTGAAAATGCTTGTTGAGATGTGAGAGACTAAAATGTTAAAGTTTTGATTATTTAAAGTTGAGGGAGGGATGCAATTATATATTTTATTTATGAGTATACACGGGCTTTTGATATAAGTGGATTCCAACAACAAGACTCAAGCCTCGTTGAATTTTGCTCTATCTTATATTTTATACCTATGTACCCTCTCATAGTTTTTTTCTAATATGGGACTATTTGTTTTTCACATCCCAACACTCCTCCTCACGTGCAACCGTCACTTATTCTTGGTGTGGTTGTCACGTGGATTGCACAACACTTGTAGAGCTTCTCCCAGAGGCATTTTTTTTGTGCTTGTAGTCTGCTTCTCTCAGAGGTATTGTTGAGGTCCCGATCGATCTGGGCTCTGATACCATGTTAATGTTTTGATTATTCACAGTTGAGAAGGGATGATTATAATTTTATTTATGAGTACACGGGCATTTTATATAAGTGGGTTCCAACAATAAGACTCAACCCTTGTTGAGATTTGTCTCATCTTATATATTATATCCATGTATCATAGGTTTTTTCCAATGTGGACATCTCAACAATGCCAGTGTTGATTTACAATTTTTGAGTGTAACAAAAAAGTTTATGGTATTTATCTAGAAAAAAGATGAAAGTTCACGATAATTTAATAAAATTCACTCTAAAAAAGAAAATTTATGCAAACAATAAGCATTATCTGACACTACACAAGTGACTGAGATGCAAATATCATAGAAATGTTGCAGCATGTTGATAATGGATCGAGGTCCAAATTCCTAGTTTCACAAAAAAAAATTTAAATATATATATCTTGATAACGAATACAGTATAATAAAACATGTACAAACACAAGTTGATAAGGAAAATTATCATCAGCAGCAGCAGCAGAAGCTAACTTTTAAAACAGGTACAGTTCAAACATGGAAGAAACATCAAAACATCAGCAGCACAAGTACAAGTTGAGCTGCACAACATGTTTAAGCACCACCCTTCCTCAAAATCATGTCAACCCACCCCTACTGAATGTATGTAAATTCTTCTCCTCTCCGTACATGCGAAAAACCGACTAAATAATAATAAGAAATTTAAATTTTAAAATAAAAAAAGAGTAATCTTGTGAGGGGGTTAATTGCACAATAATACACCTGTAATTTACTCTTACCAGCTCTTATACTCCCCAAGAGATGTATTATTCACAAACATCCCCTATGCTCGTCAATCAAAACCCTTAAAAACTGAAATACGAAACAAAAAAGTCAAACAATTGTCTAGTTTAACTTAAGAACTTAATTGTATTGGTTAAATTTGAAGGAATTTCTTTTGTGGTCGATAAACGGAGGAAGTGTTTGCATTAAATCACTTGAGGTTTTGTGCAATTGACCCTTTGATAACTTAACACAGAAAAAAGGAGGGGAAAGGAAGATAAGACATCATATAAAGTGAAACATAATCGCATGGTGTCCTTCAAAAAAACTAGCACAAAACTACACGGTGTTTCCAAAGAAATTCACCTTAGGTATGTCTAATAATGAAAAAGATAGAATTTATGCACACAAGTCTGGCCGATTATTCATGATTAATTCTGTACAAATTTTTAGATAAAGTGTACAAAAGTCATGAAGAATTCCATAGAATATCATAGTAACCACAATCCTACAACCTGGAAATCTCTAGTAAACCTTTTTCCATAACCATAAAATTAGCAAGCTATCACTTATGAGTAGTTAGATACGCTCAAAAGTAAAAATTGAGGAGAAGAACTTCGGTGTTCTACCTAAGAAGGATATCTTTAAACCATGCATAGCACCAATCGAATCAGTTTAATTGGAAAGGTTAACAAGGGCCATGCATGTCAACAGGCCAACCATATAGTCAAACAGCATAAGAAAAATATCTATTACTGACATATTCCCTCTCCCTCTCTCTCTCTCTCTCTCTCTCTCTCTCTCTCACGCGCGCGCGCACACTCTACAACAACAACATAAAAACTACACAATCTTATAGGTCATAATTTATTATAAGGTGCAACAATGTCATAGGAACCCTAGACCTATGTGGATACAGGATATACGATACAGATTCGTGGATTCGTAATTTCCCAAAAACGTAGGATACCGTATACATTCTTATATATATATATATATATATATATATATATATATATATATATATATATATATAATGACATTATGTTATATATTCAAAGTACTTTAAAATTTTCGAGAGCCTTCATTTTTTAGAAAGAGAAAAGAGATGTCGATTCAAGAGAGGTTTGTGAGACATTTACAGGTCCGAAAGTATCCGAGAGTTTCGGGCTCTGATACGCGATCGGAGACGATTCGTGAGGCATTTACAAGTATCCATGCTTCATAGCTCTAGACGACACCTTCCAATTAACAGTTCACTGCTTACACATAAACTCAAAATGAAATGTTTATAGAGCAATCACAGATTCACAATACAAACTCACAACAATTGAAAAAAACAATAAGCTTTTGTAAGCAAACCAAGTATCCATCAAGGGTTCAAATAAAAATTACCAAACCCTCCGAGGAATTTTTTTAAAAAAAGTAACATTCAACTGAAAACAGTAGGTACTCCCTGGACAACACACACCAGATAGAACACAAGCAATGTAAAGAATTCACCACACCCCCAAAAGAATGTCCCTTCCATGGAAAGATATATTTAGAGACTATAATGCATTATTTGTTGCGTCAATATTACCATCATATGAAAACCTACTTTTTATATATCAAGGTAAGATATACGATACAAAACTATAGAGACTTAACAACGCTGGTACGGCGAGGTGATAGATGACATTAGCAGATTAACAACAATATAGAAATAAAACTTAAATTCATTTAAACTATCTATACGGTTTCAATACTTATCCTTCTCTTTCTACTTTTTCTTATAGAGGAAAATCTTCTGATGCAAACTCAATCTTCAGGATGAACAAACAATCCTTTACTCATAATCGTCACTTCATAGTCCTAGGCCCCAAACCCAGCTCTGATGGACAAAATATAACCTTTAAACCTAATTAAAAATTCAGGATAACTTAACTTAAAACCTATGATTGAATACATCACTTAAATGAGCTAAGCTATGCTGCACAAAATCTAACCTTTCACACAGAATTACAAACATAACCCAAATATAAATATAAATAAAAAAATAAAAAACCAAAATCAATCAATTTTTAAGGAATTGGCTACTGATCAATGACGATGGATGAAATCCTAATAAGATTCAGCAAAAATTAAGGCTAATATGAAGTAGAAATCGAACCAGTGAATCGTTTGAGTGTGAAGGATAAGAATCTCTACCAGAGTGCTGCGGAGGTCTTCCGTGATTGGGCGTGCTACGCTGAGATTCCCAGGATCCCCAACCATCGGCCATTTCATCACCAAAATTAGGAGAAAAAACAAAGTAAATCTTGAAGAAATAATCAGAAATAACTTCAGATTTGGGAAATTGTGAAAGAGAGCGAGGAATTGAAAAGGGGGGACGGGTTTTTACTGTGGAAGACGATTATATTTTATTGCAGTTAATAACACTTTTGAGAGCCAGTGGCAAGCTTTGCAAGGCTTCGCATAAGCCGAATTATGGGCTATATAGCCCAATTTTATTAGCCCTTGGGTTAATCTGTAATCTGATGTGATCTGTTATTCTCAACCGATTACCATTTTATCCCTGCCGCTGCGAGGTTTTTGCAATACATATATATAAAAGTGGGTCAGGTTTATAAAAATGTGTAAATTTCATGTATATCTAGCTCTTAACTTTTATTCGTGTTTCATTTGTCATCTTCATATAAAAGCATCTGTAAACAGGTTACAAAAATGTTAATTGTTGTTTGGAATTTAATTTTTATTGACAATAACATCCTTGTTTTTATTTTAAGATATGAATCTTTAATTAGTTTAATTGAGAATTTAAAGATTCAAGAAAATCTAATTAGTATGCAAAAATTATTTTCCATAATGATGAAAAAATTTCTTATTGTGTGTCACGACCCGAAAGAGCACGTGATTGGCTCTTGAACCATATGAAGTCTATAGGACTCCATCTGATCCAAGTAAGCCAAAAGCCCAGAAATCTAAAACCATTTTAAGAGTAAAGAAACATATTTTGTAAATTATTTTCCATTGAGGCATTTAATTAAACACTTGCTACGCATAACAAAGAGCACAACCTATACAAGCAATATAATATACAACGCCGAAGGGCGAGGATCAAAACCAAGAGAGTCTCCAATAAGCAAGAAAATCGTAATACTACTGAGCGTGACTCTAAGGTCGAAATAATACATCACCAGTGTCTAAGTCTGAAACAATATACAAGTTTTGGTTGATCGATTTCTAGATACAATGGATGATACATGTACAACGGCGATTCTGATACAAAGAACCCGCCAACCAAGCAAATCACCCGCAAAGGAAAGCAGTGTGCCAGAAATGCCGCTATGGAACCTGTACGGCAAACCTGCAAGAACTGTGGCACAACGGGGGTGAGTTGCCAACTCGTGAATAGAAAATATCTACAAGCAGAAATCGAAAGCAAGACATAATCCTAGATCAATACAATCAGTATATAATATAAACCTCAAATGAATAAGTCTGAAGCATGGTAAAGTGGCAAAGTAACATCTGAACATAAGTGTATTGCCAAAAACTCGTGCCAGTGCCTCACATAATAATATATCATAAATATGATGTATGTATGCGGTGGAATGAAAGCAGAAGGTATCCCGAATGAAGTCATCAGAAAATCAGTGTCGAGTATCGACACAAATATATATCTCAATATCAAGTAAATCCCATATATCATGTATCCGATATGTATGCAACATCCATGAAGGTACTCTATCAGGTACTACTAATACATGATGCAATGCATATAAAATAAATGTGGGGTAGGGGAGATATAATATACCATCGACCATAAAGGCTCCTCTCATATCGAGCACATAGGCTCCGAGCACATAGGCTCCTTTCATATATCGGGCATCCGTCAGTCCGGGTCAGCCCCCACTCTCATATATCGGGCATCCGTCAGTCCGGATCAGCCCCCACTCTCATATATCGGGCATCCGTCAGTCCGGGTCAGCCCCCACTCTCATATATCGGGCATCCGCAGTCCGGGTCAGCCCCCACTCTCATATATCGGAATGCATATATAAGTTTGTATAGATCATCATGATGATATATGAAGTAGGTGTATATATATATCGGCGTCCCATACCACTAATATATATATATACTATGGGTATACATATATATTTCAGCGTCCCATACCACTGATATATATATATACGCAGAAGTAAAACAATCCAGAATCATCATATGCAACCATATCATAGTGCGAAATCCATGAATTATAATGCATGCAACCCGAAACACTAATATGAGCATGGAACTATGTAAAGGCACATGCACAAAGGAATATGAATCAATAACATATAAACATGCAATGCAAATGCGAGCCGTAGAGTAAATAATAAATGAATAGTAATGCAGCTTGCCATTTGAAATAAGACAAATCGGGGTTTTTTGTAAACTAAGGGCTACAGTGTTTTTAAGATATTCTCGATTCGTTAGTTTTTGAAATAGGTATGACTCGGGTCTAGTCTAACATCTACTATGCAAACTACAGATCTAAGTATCAAGTCAATCGGGAGGCGTATGGAAACCACCTAAATCTGAGTCGATATATATATATATATATATATATATATATATATATATATAGTCGGTGATCCCACCCTAACAGTATCGCGTACGATACCGTATATCACATGACATCCTCAAGCCATGAGTGCGGATCAATCATCAATATAAAGCTTGTACGGTAAATCATCGTACGGCATCCCAATAACTGGGTACGGGTCAGTATCACATTCCTCTCATCAAATATCAGGTATCATTTTCATCATATCACATACTCTGGGTTAAGGATCCAAGTCTAGTACAAATCAATACTATCTATATAAGTATGGTAGCGGGGTAAAACACATGCCCAAGGGCCCGCTAAGATCACATGTCGTATCGCAAGTACGAATCACATCACATCACCGATCTTGCGGCACAATGCCTAAAATCATCGACTCACCTCCAATATCGTCCAATATCATCAAATACAGTGCAAGTATAATGAATGTGCAAGGGTGTACGTGTAGGTGTAAATCCATTCTAGGGTTCGCGACTATGAACTACACTAGTTGCTTCTAACCCTAAACTATCCATAATACACCTAACACAATATCCACAACACACTATAACTATCATACATATATATAGTATATCAACTACGGACTGCGGGGGTGCTATACGCCATCCACCCGACTTCCCCCAGTAGATATAATCTACTCACCTTGCGTCTTCATTTGTCGACATCACCACGCGCATTGCTTGTCATCCCGAAGCCTTCATAGGGCACCTACACGTCAAAGTATCGTATTGCGTATTAAAGCCAAATCAAAGCTAAAACGGCATACGAATCCCAAAACGATACGCTACGATTTATAGGTTAGAACCTATGGACAACGCCTTCCAAAACCATCAACAACCCTCGATATCGTCGTATAAACGCCAAATAGTCGAGGTAAAACACAATACAAAAATTCAGAATTAAAAATACGGAATACGAATCCAAAACAGCAACTAAGGAAATAGGCTCCAGATTTCACCCTAGGTCAAACTAGACAAATCTACACATACCAGGGGCCTAATCTACTGATGTAGGAGCAGCAGAACCAAAACGACCCTATTTGGTGCAGGTCTGGCCGCAATTTGCGGCCAGAGGGAATTAATTGGCGGCCGGGTCATGGAGTTAGGGGCTAGGGTCTTGGTGGTAGCTTCCCGGGTGCCTGCACATGTCACTGTCCACTCAATTTTATTTTAGGATGTCTCGGGTGATAGCAGATCTCATAAAAGCTTCCCAGATTTCATAACTTTTCCGATATCGGTTTCTAAATCCGTATTCCGGGTCTTAAGTCTCAGGTTTGGGTCTCAATTCATGCACTAGGGTGTTTATCTAATCTCTACTGAGCTCAATTTCACATTATTACACAATTTCCCTCAAACCCTAACTAGGTTTTCCTCAAGTCCACAAAATCAAACAATATCGATATGAAACTTGAATCGAAGTTTAAGCACAAGAAATACCACTTTAATTGTGAAGGAATTACCTCATAAGACCCCCAAGAATCCTCAACAGCACCAAAATGAAAGCTTTCTTGGTCCATCCTATAGCTCTTGAGCTTGTGCACATATTTAATGAAATGGGGGTAGGGTTTTGGTGTTGTTTGTGAGATGTTTTGGATCTTTGAAGAAGGAAGGGAGATGAGGGGCAGCAGCAGCAGCTGAAGGGGAAGAGGGAGAGAGAAAGTGAGTTGAGGAAGTGAAGGGAAATGGCTAAGTCAAAACTACCCCCTCTCTTTTCTCTCTCTCATCCACCTACCACCATATTATAATCCTTTTCCTTTTTCCTTCCTATTCTTTTCCCCTCAAATTCCTTCTCACTCAAATAGTGAACCCCAAAATAAAACCATGGCAAGAAAAATGCAACACAAGTGTAGAAAATGATATGTGCATGTTTTGTACAAAATTGCCAGAAAACCCGATTAGCGGTTTTTAATCGCGATTAGCACAAAATTAGCATATAACTAATCATGACAACTTAAAAATGGCATAATTCTCTAAATTACCTTATTTTAGAATTTTCTATAATTTTTCCCAAATTTTTCTCCATTTATTTGTATTTAATTATACCGCATTATTAAAATATTCAATAAAGTAATATTAAATTATAAAATTTCCCAAAAATGATATTTTATTATTTTGAAATGTTACAATCTACCCCCCTTAAATAAATTCGGTCCCCGAATTTAAATTAAACCCCCAAGTACTAAAACATTTCAGCAAAAATCCAAATTGTCGGGGCTCCACAAACATCAATAGGCGTATATAGAATACTCCGTGCGTCAGGTGAGCACGGAAAACAAAATCCACATAAGTATCATTCAGGTGCAACGGGTGTGCACCCAACAATTATCATAGGCAATGTGTGTGCCTGACAGCAAAACCAGGTGCATCTGACTTGTACAAGGAAACCCGATTTAGTGCATCTGGTGTGCACCAAAATCGTACCTCAAAACACTAAAGGTGCATCCAATACTAGCAGCGCAAGACATCTACTTGCCTCTTGCTCACAGTCTGGCGTAATCTATCTCTGGTTCCTTATCTCTTCTGCAGATTACCAATCTTAAAATCAATCGGCTCATCGGCCCTGTCAGGTGTGCTAATGGGGACGATTCCGTTCTGGCACGTCTCTGGTCATCTCTCGGTCAATCCTCACAACCACTTGTAAAGCAGCAAGTCGCTGGCGTCGGCCTCTGGCTCTCTGAATGCACGTGACACATCTGATCCTGGGTGCAATTATCGTTGCAGAAGTGTCCTGGAAGGAATCCCGCTCAAGGTCTCTTCCGATCTTGCCTATGCCGGTCTGTACGGAGGCTGGTACTCTTGCATAATCTCTTCTCGCTCAATGGACATCTGCGTCCTCAGCACAGCATTGTCTCGGAAATTGGTCGCATCCCAACGCCTCTGTAAGCATATCAGGTCTCTAGTCTCGACGGGAAGTAATGACAGCTCGTCAGCGTCTCGCACAAACCTCTGGTTCCACTTGTCTCTATCGTCGTCCACTATGACGTTACGCCATGCTATCTAAGCACTGCACTGTTCTCGGCCACGGTCAATCCGAAGTCTCTCGCACGGACTCGAAATCGCGTACTCTTTAGCTTCATCATTCTGTAGAAGATGTCTGGCCGAACAGGTCCTCGGGAACGCGTCCCAACCATCGGAGGAATACTCAATACTCGTCCGTCCTCGATCAACTCACAACGCATCTGGGTAAGTCCTTTATCCGAACCTGGTCAACCACCTCGTCAACGATGCCGAACTCTGGCCTGCTGGGTGTGCACAATATGACCCCTCCTGGGTCCAGGTCTTCTCGTATCGTATTCCAGAAAGGTCCTGTCGAGGTCTCTCTCAAATCTCATTCCTGCCGAATTGCCCAGAAGTCATCATCCATTGCTGAAGCTAATTCTTATTCCGGAACGGCTGCATACTTATCGCGCCTCTTTCTGGAAGATATATCCATATACAACGCCTCTGTGTGCGTATCGCATCTCTGATGTCAGCGGAGTGGGACGTGATCTCGTCGAAATCTCTTGCGAACTCTTTACTTCACTCTGCTTCAATGTCGACTAATTCGGACTCGTCTCATCGTGGCTGCATGAAATGCGCTCCAACGGCTATACTCGTATCTGGAGTCTCCCAAGCAGTGTATCCCATCACATGATATCCGAATGATGTCGAACCATCCGATCGACTCGTCAGAACCTCATATTCCCCCAGGAGATCAACATCTTGAGTACAGTTTAATAGTATCGAGTACATACCACAGCATCAGTGGTCCAGCCGTAGAAAGGCAAACTCAAGCCTCACTAATAGCGCCGCGGAACTGCCGCAAACCCTAAGGTTCAAAGGCTTTCATATGGTCATTAAGTCGAGTTAGGGTTTCATTCTTCTAGAGAGTCCATAGAATCGCCTGCATGTCTTTCCGAATACTTTAAACTTGGAATAGCAGGTTCCCGACATTCGATCGTCTCTGTCGACTCTCAACGTCTCCGCATGAAGTCGTCTCTAGCTGGAAGCAATCTATCCGATGACCTCTGTTCATATCAGATTTTTGCATTTTTATACCGCCCAATTTTTATCACATTGCATATCGGTAGGTACTCTTGAGCCGTGTTTGCTAGTCAATTGCAGGATACAGGTTCTCGGCTCTAAACGGTGAAATTCATGGAAAAGCACGACAAATCCGGGTTCCTGCCAACCACAGATAAAACACGGATCTCCGCTCTTTATCCATCTGTTGCCACACACCAGTTTAAGAGACAAAATGGCAAATCAATGTCATTTTCATGCACAAGGCTCAATGGCAACACAAGATCCAAGAAATCTACGCGGAGCTCGAGGAAATCATGACAAAAAGATCCACATCAAATCACCAATTGCTCAACAGAAATTCTGGAAAAATCGTGAAGAAAATCTGAGAAAACACATATACCAGAATAAAGTACATAAAAAACCAGGGAAGCACACAAAGTACGAGGGCCTAACTCCTCTATATGGCCACGGATCCGCGGCCAATAGTGGGTCTAGGCCGCGGATCCGCGGCCGTACTGACTCCTCAGAGGGAGTGTTTTCAGGGGTATTTGGGTCTTTTGATGAAGGTTCTGAATGTTGCCCTAGATTTCCAGCTTCCTGCCTATAAATAGTCCAGAACCTTGTGAAGTCAAGGGTGCTTAATCTTGTATTTTTTTTAGGGTTTAGAATACTTGTTCTTCTTCCTCTTCTCATCTCTTCTCCAGTGAAAAACTTGTAGTGAGCTTTTGTGAGTGAAGAATGATGAATAAAGAAGTTCATTTTGTTATTACACTTGTCTTGCTCTTTTTATGTTAATCGCTTGTAATCGTTAATTGATAAGTAGTTGTTGTTATTTATTGTTGTTTCTTTCTTTCTCTTTTTCTTTATCCTTAAAACAACCGTGATGCTTACGCTTGATCCTTGCCAAGGTGAGGTCGCAAATAGCTAGTTGTTATCTTCTAATCTCTTTCTTTCTATCTTCCTCTTTGTTTTATTTTCTTTTCATTATGATGTGTGAGTAGTTTCCATACTTGTTAGGGTAGGATAAGGGAAGTTTGAGAGAAGGAAATCTCTCTCACTCTTTCCTTGCCCAACATCTTAAATCGACTCCCGTTAATTGAACCACAATCCGCTCCCTACGGCACCCTATCCTACATGATAGCGGTGATTCGGTAGTGAGACCGGTTCTGGTTGAATTAACCGGAGGTTATGGCTAAGAGCCAAGAACGGACGGACAAGCACCAAAAGGAAGAACTTAAGCGTTGGAAAGCCTAGCTTATACTCGCAAGTTCCTTCCTAGTCGTGCTAATCCCCGTTGTTGCCGATTACCGTAACACCGATATTAAGAGTGGCAACGAAAGAAGTGAGCGGCTCCTAACTCAAACTAACCTAATCCTAACCCTAACAAGCTCTCTTTACATATCATTTTATCACTTAGTTAATCACAAACAAATCTGGAAAATTGGACTTAACTCGTTAAAGCACATAGAAAAAGATTCCCATCTCCCTGCGGACGACCCGTACTCAACCGGCTAGCTACAAACGAAACCGTTTTGATTGCGGTAATTAACTAAACTTGAACACGCAGAATCTCTACCAATCAAATGGCGCCGTTGCCGGGGAAGACGGTAGTTTATTTCTTTGTGTAATTTCGGGTTAATTTGTGAATATAAAGCTAACCGAAAAACAAAACAAAAAAAAATATACGTTGTAAAAAAAAAAACATCTTGTTATTTTTGATTAGTTTTTGTGCAAGTGTGCAGGATAATACGAAGTTCGAGTTCAGTGCCAAAGACGTGGGAAGATAGACCCACATTTCGCGGCTACACCGCGACGGATCAAAACGAAGCAAACGGTCTACCGTAAAAAATTTGGAGCAGCTACAGTGAGCAAATCAAGATTCAGCAAATTCAGACAAGAAGAGGACAACCACTGCAGCACACCCCAAAATTTCAGAGCCCCAACTCCACTACCTCGCCGCGGAACTGCGGCATAAGCTGGCTTAGGCCGCGGAACCGCGGCCACTTGGCGGAGTCAGTGTGCCAAAATCCCTGTAAGTGTTTCTCTCCTCTCTCCCACTCCTCTGGACTCCAATAAACTGTGTTTTCTGCAGCTTTCTTTGCGCAAACTCTCTTCCCCCTTCCAATAAACTGTTCTTGTGCAGGATTCTTTGCGCCGCGCTAAAAATAAAAATTGTTTGCAGTTGATTTGTTACCGCTTTGCATTCATTAATACGGACTTAAGGGGCTTGAAACCAATTCAGATTGGGTGGGGATTTCATCACCCTTCCCAGGACCCCAGAAATCACAAAAGGCATATGCATTGACCATTGTTAAATTAAAAAATACTAGACTCAGCCCTAAGGACTTCGCGCTCAATAGGACAGAGGACTAGTTACAGGCATCGGCCGTTTATCCTATCTGACTTTTGCGGTGTCTAGGCAAGTGTGTCGAAGGCAAGTGGTTATTTAATTAAGGAACTTCGCGAAAGCATTGGACAACCTCCCACTTACCTGGCACTTACCTGGTCGCAATTGACGGAGAAGAGGCGGTTTGAGGTCCTATTTCTAGCCCTCTGGAACAGTTAGGAGCTGTCTAGCAGACCTAGGTGACCCTAGATCTAGGTGTGATTGTGCATATCTTGTTTGTGATTGCTTAAAGCCGTAAGTCCGTACATATTTCTGTAAAGCTCTGTCTAAAAATAAAATAAAATAAAAAAAAGGGAAAAAAAATCAAAAACTTTTATAAAAACTTGCCCTTTGTCGCCAAAATCCATTTTTCACCCACCACCTATCGCCTTTCTCCATTGACGTTTTCTTACCCTCACCTTCTCCACTTTGACTATACTAAACTCGTTTAGTGTATGTCCGCTTGGACTCGGGACACTAGCGCCCGCCTAGTCCGCGTTACGTTAGTCGCTACCGACTACGCGATCGACTCAGACGTCGAAACTCCGTCCACTCCTCTTTCACCTTTACCTTTGCCGGCCAACTCCAACGTTGACCGGAATTCTGTCCATACATCTTCACCTTCACCATCACCAACCTCTTCTTCCGCGATGTCAGGATTTAATCCAAACATCTCTTTGACTACCCCTGGATTGGCTCCACCTCCTACGGAGACCAATAACCCACCACCACCGCCTGTTGTAGCGCCGCAGCGAATCGCGCTCCAGGATGTTTCTATCCCACCCGTTCTGCACTTCCCACCTGCCTTTCTCTTCTACCGGCCAATGGGGATAATTTTGAAATTAAGCCCCACTTCATCAACATGCTTCCACGATTTCATGGGCTTGAATCTGAAGATGCCTATATCTTCATCAATAAATTTCAAAACGTTTGTGCCATGATGAAAACCACCCAACTGTCGGACGATGCTATACGTCTACGGGTCATTCCGTTCACTTTATGCGATCTTGCTGAAAAATGGCTGTATAGCACCGCTTCCCACTCCATAACCAGTTGGGACGAGTTTGTTAAAGCGTTTCTCAAAAAGTTCTATTCGAATCATAAAACCGCAAGGATTCGCAATGAAATCAACCAATTCTCTCAGCTTCCTTCTGAACCCTTCTGGAAGTGCTTTGACCGGTACAAAGACCTTCTTGTTCAGTGTCCTCACCACGGTATAGAGAAATGGCAACTTTGCCAAACCTTATACGAGGGCCTGAACCCAGCAACGAAGCAGTTGTTGGAAACCATCTGTCAGGGCCACTTCCTATCGAAATCTGACGAGGAAGCGTGGCAATTCTTTGACGACCTTGCGGAGCAAACGCTACAATAGGAGAGCACCAGACCGACTTCTTCTTCTTCTACCTCCACTTCTACCGGTCAGTCTAGGGTAGGAATTCACCAACTTGATGTCTCTATTGCGATGAAAGCTGAAATGGCTGCAATAACGAGAAAACTTGAAGCCATAGAGAGCAAATTTTCTTCTCCTGCTCCTGCCCCTGTTCTTCCCATTCGTACCATCTGCGCTTGTTGTTCCAATCCTTCTCACTTAACCGAAGAGTGTCCTTACAATCCACCATCGCAAGGACAGGATCAGGTTAATGCTGCATTCCAGCAAAGACCGAGGAATGATCCATACTCTTCCACCTACAATCCTGGTTGGAGGAACCACCCCAATTTCGCCTGGAATCAGAATCAGAATCAATTCCAAGGCAACAATTTCCAAAGGCCCCCTCCGCCGCAACAACAAGCGCAACAACAAACTCAACATCAATTTTAGCAGCCCTTCCAACCCCAACCTTTTCAAAATCAGACGAACAACTTTGCACCCAACAATTCTTTTCCACCAAACAACTTTGTTCCGTCAAACAACGATAAGGTTTCCTCGCTCGAACGAAGTCTGGAGGCATTCGTTAAACAATCGACACAATCCATCGCCAACATCCAGTCTTCCATTCAGTCCTTAGTGCAACACACTGCCGCTCACGGGCAAAGCATCAAGACCATCGAGGCCCAGATTGCACAGCTGAATGCGGCCTTAAGCGAGCGAGAGAAGGGGAAGCTCCCGTCCCAGCCACTCCCAAATCCCGGTCACTCACAGAATGTACATGTTGCTCTTGAACAACAGAACCATAATATGAGTGCCGTGACCACATTGAGATCGGGAAGGATGCTGCAAAACAACATTGGCACACGGATCAATGATGACACCCCGGCCGCTTCTTCTTCTTCTTCTTCTCCTGCTTCTTCGTCTTCTGAGCCTATTCTCCATTCTTCAAAAGGCTCTCCTTCTTCTTCTTCTTCTTCTTCTGCTCTGAACGGACCCACTTCTCACTCCACGAAAACACCTGTTCTAGGATCCGTTCCAACTCCACAATCTCCTCCACAAGCATTAGACTCAACCAATTTTAAAAACGTCCCATTTCCAAACCGGTTGAGGTCTAATAAACAAAATCCTCAAATGGAGAAGATTCTGGAGTTATTTAAGCAGGTTAACATTAACATTCTTGTTTTAGATGCCGTCCAACAAGTCCCAGCCTATGCGAAAATCTTAAAGGACTTGTGCACGAAAAAGAGGAAGTCTCAGGTACCAAAGAAAGTTTTCTTGGCTAGTGCTGTGAGTGATGCTCTTACCCAATCTTTACCACAAAAACGGAAGGACCCTGGCTGTCCTACGATTTCTATTACCATTGGGGATAAGAACATCAACCGCGCACTATTAGATCTTGGTTCCAGTGTTAACCTGCTTCCGTACTCAGTATACGAGCAATTAGGCGTAGGAGAGCTGAAACCCACACACTGTACTCTCCAAATGGCCGACCGATCGATCACCCATCCTAGGGGTGAGCTAGAGGATGTGTTAATCAAAGTCGGAGACTTCATATTCCCCGTTGACTTCATTATATTAGACACACAGCCTGTAGCTAACCCCCGGAATCAAATTCCGGTGATACTCGGTCGCCCATTCCTTGCAACCTCAAATGCTGTGATCAATTGTCGCAATGGTTCGATAAACCTCTCTTTTGGAAACATGACAATTGAACTCAACATTTTTAGGTTGGGGAATCAGCCCTCCGAACCTAATGCTCATATACTGGACGTCTGCTCGATCCAGGAGATCACCCCAGAAGAGTGTGAATTCGAGGAGTTTCTGTTCAATCACGATAACCTTAACGCCACTAGTGCGTTCCTCCTCGAACCTGCTGCTGTTTCTGCGCCCGACAACGACTACGAGTGTTTCACGTTCTTGAACGATCTTAGCCGCTCGCATCCCGAGTTTGAATCCTTCGAATTTCCGGATGAGTTACCTGAACCATCCGACTCGGTCCCTTACACTCGTTTTGAACCTTTGCTGGAATCTTTTGAGTTCGAGACCTCTGCACCAATCTTGCCTTCAATCGTTTCACCTCCGACGCTCGAACTCAAGCCTTTGCCGTCTCACTTTAAGTACGCTTACTTAGGTGAGAACAAGACCCTCCCTGTCATCATCTCGGCTTCTCTAGCTCCAGAGTAAGAGAAAGCCCTTCTCGCGGTCTTGCACAGCAACAGGCAAGCTTTTGGCTGGTCCATGGCGGACATCAAGGGGATTAGTCCCCTGATCGTTGAACATCACATTCATCTGATGAATGATGCCAAACCAGCCCGGGATCCACAAAGACGTCTCAATCCAGTCATGAAAGAGGCTGTGAAGAAGGAGATCGTAAAATGTCTGGATAGTGGTATCATTTACCCTATCTCTGATAGCCAGTGGGTTAGCCCCATTCACGTTGTCCCCAAGAAATCAGGTATAACGGTCATCACTAACGAGGAGAACGAGTTAATCCCTACTCGCACCCAAACTGGGTGGCGAGTATGCATCGATTACAGAAAACTCAACGCCGCAACGCGGAAGGATCACTTTCCGCTACCTTTCATTGACCAAATGCTTGAACGACTGGCCGGACACGAGTACTACTGCTTTCTTGATGGCTACTCTGGCTATAATCAAATTCCCATCGCCGAAAAAGACCAGGACAAGACCACTTTCACTTGTCCTTTCGGCACATTTGCATATCGTCGCATGCCCTTTGGGTTATACAATGTGCCCGCTACCTTCCAGCGGTGTATGATGGGAATCTTCTCAGACATGGTGGAAAAATTTCTGGAGATCTTCATGGATGATTTCTCCATCTTCGGCGATTCCTTCAACGAGTGTTTTCTGCATCTTGACGCTGTCCTTACCCGATGTAAGGACAAGAATCTCGCTTTGAATTGGGAGAAGTGCCACTTCATGGTGCGCGAAGGTATTGTCTTAGGACATATCATCTCGCAAAATGGCATAGAGGTCGACAAAGCGAAGATTGAGGTCATTTCCAATCTATCTCCTCCCAGATGCGTCAGAGATATCCGAGCCTTCCTTGGCCATGCAGGTTTCTATAGACGGTTCATCAAGGACTTTAGCAAGATTGCTAGGCTCTTGACTCTTCTACTGGCCAAGGATACGCCATTCGACTTCAACTCGAGCTGTGTGACTGCATTCGAGTCATTGAAAAGCTCACTCACTTCTGCTCCCGTTCTTTCTTCTCCTGACTGGACGCACCCATTTGAGATTATGTGCGATGCATCCGACTTTGCCATTGGTGCTGTCCTTGGACAACACATCAACAAGATGCCGCACGTAATCTATTATGCGAGCCGAACCCTGAACGACGCCCAACTCAATTATACAACAACTGAGAAGGAATTCTTGGCTGTTGTATTTGCTTTAGAAAAGTTCAGGCCCTACCTCATCGGCTCTCCAGTCATTGTCTACATAGACCATTCTGCTCTGCGCCATCTTTTTGCGAAGAAAGATGCAAAATCTCGGTTAATACGTTGGATCCTCTTGCTTCAAGAGTTTGACCTTGTCATTAAGGACAAACGAGGATGTGAAAACGTAGTTGCCGACCATCTCTCACGACTTCCTTCTTCGCCTTCGCTTCCAATTCCGATCAATGACGTTTTCCTGGATGAACAGCTCTTGACAGTATCTTGCGAACCCTGGTTCGCAGATATTGTGAACTATTTGGCCACGGGATTACTACCGACTGAATGGTCAAGTCAGGACAGACTTCGCTTCTTATCCCAACTAAAACACTTTTACTGGGACGAACCCTATTTGTTCAAGTACTGTCCTGACCAGATTATTCGTCGGTGTGTCCCTGACGAGGAATTCAGGAGTGTGCTGTCCTTTTGCCACGATCAAGCATGTGGCGGGCATTTTGGCCCCAGAAAGACAGCTGAAAAGATCTTGCAATGTGGTTTCTACTGGCCACAACTCTTCAAAGACGCTCATGACTATTGCAAGACTTGCTCCCGGTGCCAACACTTGGGCCGGATATCCCGGAGAAACGAGATGCCGCTCCAACCGATCTTAGTTGTGGAGATTTTTGACGTTTGGGGGATAGATTTCATGGGGCCGTTTCCCAGCTCTTTCGGGAACTTGTACATCCTTCTCGCTGTTGATTACGTCTCTAAGTGGGTCGAGGCTGTGCCCAGCCGGTCGTTAGGTTTCTTAAAGAAAACATTTTCTCCCGTTTTGGGCACCCCCGAGCGATCATTAGCGACAAAGGAAGCCATTTCTGCAACAAGACTTTCGAGGCCTTGATGCGGAAATATTCCATTAATCATAAGCTCTCTACGCCCTACCACCCCCAAACCTGCGGGCAGGCCGAAGTTTCAAATCGGCAAATCAAGCAGATACTGGAGAAGACGGTTTCCAAAAACCGTAAGGATTGGTCGCTGAAACTCACTGATGCCCTTTGGGCCTTTCGAACCGCTTATAAGACCGATCTAGGCATGTCTCCCTATCGGCTTGTATATGGAAAAGCTTGCCACCTACCAGTCGAAATAGAGCATCGCGTGTTTTGGGCGATTAAGAAGCTGAATCTGTCTCTCGAAGATGCGGGCAGCCATCGGAAGCTACAGTTGAACGAATTAAGCGAGCTTAGGGATGAGGCTTACGATAACGCGGTTGTCGTTAAGAACCGAACGAAGGTGTTTCACGATAAACACCTTTTGCGCAAAACCTTCGTACATGGTCAGCAGGTACTGCTTTACGACACCCGACTACACTTCCATCCAGGAAAACTCAGATCTCGCTGGAAAGGGCCGTATTTTGTGCAGAATGTGTATCCGCATGGCGCTGTGGATTTGGAGAATCCAAAGGACGGTTCATTTTTCAAAGTGAACGGACACCGACTAAAACCGTACCTTAGCGCCGAACCAACAGAGGAGCTCCTGGTCTTACAGGAGCCGGTTTACCCTGCATAATCTTCCTCTGCCTACCTCCAAACTTCGGTTATCCAGCTAAGAACAAGTGGACACTGTTCCAAATAAGTTTGGGGGTATGAATATACCATTTTTGTATATTTTTGTGGATATTCTTTTCCATTTTTTGCTTTTCTTTTCTTTTCTTTACAACAAAAAAAAAATGTGTGTATAGCTAACCGACAATTTTGACCCTTCAAATGATCTCTTCATGCAATGACAGTGAGGACACTGTCCAGTTTAAGTTTGGGGGTACGCTCGGTACGCATTTCTTACCTTCGCATTCATATGTATATTTTGCATCTGCATATTAAAATCCATAAAATCCATAAAAATCAGAAAATTTTCTAAAAACATAAAAACTTTTCTAGTTAGCTAGCGGGAGGACTCTGATTCAACATTTCGACGGTTTTGTTTGATAAAATAAAAATAACTAAATCTTATTTTTTAGATTTTGAAAACCTGAAAGATAACTCTCCTTTGAAGTTAACTATAGCTGATATACGTCTTTACATCACACTACACGTGTCGTGAGTTTTGGAAATTAGATGACAAGTCTTTTCTGTCTAAAAACTTTTAAATGGATAAATGATTTTCTGAGGATCAAATAGGTTTGTTCTGAAATAAGTAATATCAAGAATAGTTTATAAAGTGAAGTGAATATGAAGAAATGTTATTGATGCCTTAATTGGAACAAAGTCTGAAAAATAACCCATCTGAAACTTGATTGGAATGATTACACACCGAACCCACTAAACACGTCTTTTATCCAAAAAATAATTGAACTGCCGGTTATGTCTCCGTTCGTATTGAATCATCATGATTTTCACGCCAAACTGTCTTTTGTTTTTGGACCTAGATAACTTGAGTAATTAAGTCCGCTGGGGTGTTTCTACACCTAATGCCCTAAAGCCAACTGGTTTGGGTGCATTGGCCTAAAGCTCGCTAAGAAGCCTAGAAAGTCCAGATTAAAACAAAATCAAGCAAGTGTTCTCTCCGAGTTAAAATTCCTAACGGTTCTTTGTGTGAGAATAATCTTGATAAAAGACAAGCTTTTAAAAAAAAATTTAGCGGAGATATGAAGGTTTTATTCTATGATAAAGACTATTGCACGTTCACAGAGGTGTGTATGAAATGAAAACAAGAAAAAGGTGGAGTGAAATATAAGACTAGTTTCCTGTTAAGGAAGATAGAAATTCTAAAAGTTGAAACTTTACTGGGAAACGAAACTTGAAAAATTCTTAACTCTTTATAAAACTTATGTGATCCTTTCAAAAATTTTATCTGGGCTTTATTGTGTGACATGATGACGTAAATCGATCCTTCTGGAAACTTAACGACACTATTTGCACTGCACGTAAAGACATATAAAATCTGTAGTTAAATAAGAAGCGAGGTGTGAAAAATAAAGGTTCGATAGTCTAGACTTAGGATAATAGAATTGTTATTTTCTGAAACAAAACGTTAGGGCTTGAATCTTAGTTATTTTACAAAACCAACTTGACCGGATTTTGTGGGTAGTATTCACTGAAAACCCTCAGGAGACAATACTCCTCCTAATAGGGACACCTAGAGGTTTAACGGCTTGTTGCACATGCTCAGTGCAATCGCGTTCCCTGCGAAAGTGAGGTTAGGAAATTTTTTGTGAATAAATTGGCTTTGCTCGGGACGAGCAAATGATAAGTTTGGGGGTATTTGTTCATATCAGATTTTTGCATTTTTATACCGCCCAATTTTTATCACATTGCATATCGGTAGGTACTCTTGAGCCGTGTTTGCTAGTCAATTGCAGGATACAGGTTCTCGGCTCTAAACGGTGAAATTCATGGAAAAGCACGACAAATCCGGGTTCCTGCCAACCACAGATAAAACACGGATCTCCGCTCTTTATCCGTCTGTTGCCACACACCAGTTTAAGAGACAAAATGGCAAATCAATGTCATTTTCATGCACAAGGCTCAATGGCAACACAAGATCCAAGAAATCTACTCTGAGCTCGAGGAAATCATGACAAAAAGATCCACATCAAATTACCAATTGCTCAACAGAAATTCTGGAAAAATCGTGAAGAAAATCTGAGAAAACACATATACCAGAATAAAGTACATAAAAAACCAGGGAAGCACACAAAGCACGAGGGCCTAACTCCTCTATATGGCCGCGGATCCGCGGCCAGTAGTGGGTCTAGGCCGCGGATCCACGGCCGTACTGACTCCTCAGAGGGAGTGTTTTCAGGGGTATTTGGGTCTTTTGATGAAGGTTCTGAATGTTGCCCTAGATTTCCAGCTTCCTGCCTATAAATAGTCCAGAACCTTGTGAAGCCAAGGGTGCTTAATCTTGTATTTTTTTTAGGGTTTGGAATACTTGTTCTTCTTCCTCTTCTCATCTCTTCTCCATTGAAAAACTTGTAGTGAGCTTTTGTGAGTGAAGAATGATGAATAAAGAAGTTCATTTTTTATTACACTTGTCTTGCTCTTTTTATGTTAATCGCTTGTAATCGTTAATTGATAAGTAGTTGTTGTTATTTATTGTTGTTTCTTTCTTT
Source organism: Agapanthus africanus (assembly GCA_030015575.1). Lineage (NCBI taxonomy): Eukaryota > Viridiplantae > Streptophyta > Magnoliopsida > Asparagales > Amaryllidaceae > Agapanthus > Agapanthus africanus. Next base: position 412,840,194 of record CM057337.1, read on the forward strand.
CTCTTTTTCTTTATCCTTAAAACAACCATGATGCTTACGCTTGATCCTTGCCAAGGTGAGGTCGCAAATAGCTAGTTGTTATCTTCTAATCTCTTTCTTTCTATCTTCCTCTTTGTTTTATTTTCTTTTCATTATGATGTGTGAGTAGTTTCCATACTTGTTAGGGTAGGATAAGGGAAGTTTGAGAGAAGGAAATCTCTCTCACTCTTTCCTTGCCCAACATCTTAAATCAACTCCCGTTAATTGAACCACAATCCGCTCCCTACGGCACCCTATCCTCCATGATAGCGGTGATTCCGTAGTGAGACCGGTTCTGGTTGAATTAACCGGAGGTTATGGCTAAGAGCCAAGAACGGACGGACAAGCACCAAAAGGAAGAACTTAAGCGTTGGAAAGCCTAGCTTATACTCGCAAGTTCCTTCCTAGTCGTGCTAATCCCCGTTGTTGCCGATTACCGTAACACCGATATTAAGAGTGGCAACGAAAGAAGTGAGCGGCTCCTAACTCAAACTAACCTAATCCTAACCCTAACAAGCTCTCTTTACATATCATTTTATCACTTAGTTAATCACAAACAAATCTGGAAAATTGGACTTAACTCGTTAAAGAACATAGAAAAAGATTCCCATCTCCCTGCGGACGACCCGTACTCAACCGGCTAGCTACAAGCGAAACCGTTTTGATTGCGGTAATTAACTAAACTTGAACACGCAGAATCTCTACCAATCAACCTTTCATCTGGGTAAGCGAACGAATCACATGTCCTAATCCTTCATCCTTAGTGACTAGCGACCTTCCATCATATATCTAAGTGTATACTCATGCTGCAGTAGCTCCAATCATCTAGGCGATATCTCGTCATTTGCAGCAACAACTGGCTCATTCGTCTGTACGCTGAACAACGCCTTAATCCTCCAGGAAAGGCAATACATTGGCGGTCATCTCTAAATCGGTCTGCTCTAGATCCGAGTAAGATTCTCCACACTGGAAATCTTTAACTCAACTGGGCCTGCTCCGGCGCATAAATCGGAAGAATCACCTTCGTCTCTCAAATCGGGTAGACTAGCTATCATCTGTTTCATATCTTCCTGGAAGGTCCGGCGATCTCAGCTCGTAAGATCCGGAAGCGACATCCTGTCAATCTCAGCAACAGCTGGTCCATCTGTCTGCACGGTAGGCGACATCATAATCTCTGGGGTATGCTGTACATCAACAGTCCTCTCTCAACTGGCAGCTCTAACAATGGTCCGATCATCTAGCGCAAAACCAAGCACTCGCCTCCACTAGAGGTCACAATCACCAATACTAACTCGAGACGTTCCCATGTCACCAGAAAACACAATGGCCGGCCCTCGTACCAGACAAGCTCGCACTGACCGTAACCCTAGCAGCAGCCCAAACTGCGCTCAAACATGGCGACAGGAACCTCAATCGAGTATCGAAGAGAGCTGATCGATGGCAAGAAAGAAAACAACAGATCCAGAAATCCAGAATGGATACATGATCATAAGAAGGAACAACATTAATTAAGGTATGATCATGGACTAATAGAATCGAGGATCTCAAATGGATGTATAATCATGGATATGAAGAGAATTACTGATCTCGAAAATATATGCATCCTAAGGTTCCTTAAGCGGAGTGGCGTGTCGTAAGTATGCCGCGGAACATACCTACGGTACGTTACTCTACTTTAGTCACCTATTCCATTAACCAAGGGTCATCCTACGCGACGAAAGTTCGGGTCTAATACCCCCTCGACTAAGTCTAAGTTCCGTAAGGTCAAGCCTAAGTTCCGTATATATATATAGACGCCCTAGGCTCCACATAGTCAAACTTAGACTCGAACCAAGGTTAACCTAGAGCTCTGATACCAACTTTGTCACGGCCCGAAAGAGCACGTGACTGGCCCTTGAACCATATGAAATCTATAGGACTCCATCTGATCCAAGTAAGCCAAAACCCAGAAATCTAAAACCATTTTAAGAGTAAAGAAACATATTTTGTAAATTATTTTCCATTGAGGCATTTAATCAAACACTTGCTACGCATAACAAAGAGCACAACCTATACAAGCAATATAATATACAACGCCGAAGGGCGAGGATCAAAACCAAGAGAGTCTCCAATAAGCAAGAAAATCGTAATACTACTGAGCGTGACTCTAAGGTCGAAATAATACATCACCAGTGTCTAAGTCTGAAACAATATACAAGTTTTGGTTGATGGATTTCTAGATACAATGGATGATACATGTACAACGGCGGTTCTGATACAAAGAACCCACCTACCAAGCAAATCACCCACAAAGGAAAGCAGTGTGCCAGAAATGCCTTTATGGAACCTGTACGGCAAACCTGCAAGAACTGTGGCACAACGGGGGTGAGTTGCCAACTCGTGAATAGAAAATATCTACAAGCAGAAATCGAAAGCAAGACATAATCCTAGGTCAATACAATCAGTATATAATATAAACCTCAAATGAATAAGTCTGAAGCATGGTAAAGTGGCAAAGTAACATCTGAACATAAGTGTATTGCCAAGAACTCGTGCCAGTGCCTCACATAATAATATATCATAAATATGATGTATGTATGCGGTGGAATGAAAGCAGAAGGTATCCCGAATGAAGTCATCAGAAAATCAGTGTCGAGCATCGACACAAATATATATCTCAATATCAAGTAAATCCCATATATCATGTATCCGATATGTATGCAACATCCATGAAGGTACTCTATCAGGTACTACTAATACATGATGCAATGCATATAAAATAAATGTGGGGTAGGGGAGATATAATATACCATCGACCATAAAGGCTCCTCTCATATCGAGCACATAGGCTCCGAGCACATAGGCTCCTTTCATATATCAGGCATCCGTCAGTCCGGGTCAGCCCCCACTCTCATATATCGGGCATCCGTCAGTCCGGATCTGCCCCCACTCTCATATATCGGGCATCCGTCAGTCCGGGTCAGCCCCCACTCTCATATATCGGGCATCCGTCAGTCCGGGTCAGCCCCCACTCTCATATATCGGAATGCATATATAAGTTTGTATAGATCATCATGATGATATATTAAGTAGGTGTATATATATATCGGCGTCCCATACCACAAATATATATATACTATGGGTATACATATATATTCCAGCGTCCCATACCACTGATATATATACGCAGAAGTAAAACAATCCAGAATCATCATATGCAACCATATCACAGTGCGAAATCCATGAATTATAATGCATGCAACCCGAAACACTAATATGAGCATGGAACTATGTAAAGGCACATGCACAAAGGAATATGAAAAAATAACATATAAGCATGAATTGCAAATGCGAGCCGTAGAGTAAATGATAAATGAATAGTAATGCAGCTTGCTATTTGAAATAAGACAAATAGGGGTTTTTGGTAAACTAAGGGCTACAGTGTTTTTAAGATATTCCCGATTCGTTAGTTTTTGAAATAGGTATGACTCGGGTCTAGTCTAACATCTACTATGCAAACTACAGATCTAAGTATCAAGTCAATCGGGAGGCGTATGGAAACCACCTAAATCTGAGTCGATATATATATATATATATATATATATATATATATATATATATATATATATATATATATATAGTCGGTAATCCCGCCCCAATAGTATTGCGTACGATACCGTATATCACATGACATCCTCAAGTCATGAGTGCGGATCAATCATCAATATAAAGCTCGTACGATAAATCGTCGTACGGCATCCCAATAACTGGGTACGGGTCAGTATCACATGCAGGGTTCCTAGACACTCTAGTGAGGTCTCCCAAGCCATCAACCATGGCAATTTCAAAAATTATGGTGCCTACAAACCCTAAAGTACGGATCGTTTGCTAGATTTCTAGGCGAAACAATGAATTAGTTAACAATTAACTAAGGGAACACGGAAATACAACCTTTGTAGATCCGGTCCTCCACCTCCACGGCTCCGCAACGAGGTCGTCTCCGCTGTCCAAATCAAATCCGGGCTCTAGAGTCGGCTTCGTCGGAGAATGGGCAAGCTAGGTCGTCGATGTCCATGCCGAAGATGATCTACGTCGAAGCATCGATGAATCAAGCTCCACCTTCACCAAACCGTGAAAAGTTGTGAAGGAAACACACTCTACTACTTGGCAAGAGGTAGAGGATGAAGAAATAGGAAGTGGGTAGACTTTAGAATTCGATTTCTCACTCATTTCCATCACTTGCCATTGATGGGGCAAGCTTTCTTCACTTGAAGAAAAATGGAGGAAGAAGAAGAATGTTATGATAAGATTAAAGAAAAAGAAAAGAATTATCCATTCTTATCATAACTAAACCATGGTTAGATGTAGAGAGTTAATCATGGTTAAAGAATGGTTAGGTTTAGACAAGAAGACAAAAATGGTTGCTTTGGTCAAATGTTCATGAAGCTTCAAAGAATACAAACAAATAAAGCCACCATTTTCTCTTCATCATATTTCTTTTGCTAAAATAACAAAATGGATAAATAAATGAAGCAAAAGAAAGCCCTAACCATTGACCAACCATGGTTTAAACCATACACCAAACAATCATGTATCATCAAACATGATACAATCAAATGCACAAAAGTATATCACATATACAACTTGCACATCCGAGCGAGAAAATCCATCTTAAGTAAACCGATACTAGTTAATGCAAAGTAATATATCAAATATATAATTATACATTAAATCATTAAATCAACACTTGATTCAATGATCCGGTCATGCGCACATAACCGACTGGTATCCAATATATCGGCTTATCGAATCAACGCTTGAATCGATAACTAGGTTATATCGCATACAACCATTCGATATATTTATCGCGAGAATAGAATACGGTATCACATACTCGTATTATTCTCGGTCCCGCACATATCTCATATGCGCTCCTATTTCGTTTCGCTTGAGCCAGGAAACCTCTGTGTAGGACTCTAAAGACTCGTCAATACGCCGGCAGCGGATGATGATCATATCAAACATCCACAAGCCGCAAGCGGTCTGCTAAACGTAACGGCCACCCGGGTATTGAGCGATCTGAAGATCGACGAGCAAGCCCGCTCACACTCCAGTGAATCAGACCAGTAACACTACCGTACATTCTGGTCTGATCTTCTGATATGTCGCATATCTCGCCTAGGGGTGGTAAACGTCAGACCCCAATAGCTCGATAAGTCGTGTCGATATGAGGTCTATAACTGTTCGAGAAACTACTGGTAACACTTACCAGTAAATCTCAGCAACCTTGGCCAGGGATTTCCTGTTATAGCCAATCGAACACAGCGCAACATCTACCCCCATATACCGGGAGAGACGAATCCCCTCCTATCGCTCATTGCCTCCATGTGACTCGGGACTGTACCCAAAAACCACCATTTTGCACGCCCTCTTAGACGTGGTAAGATGGAAATCAAAGCACAGTGGGAACCACACAAGACTCTATGACGATCTCGGGTCAACAGACTACTCTGTACCAGTGTCACCAGAGAACTGCCATCTGACGTGAGGTATAATACCATCTGGGAGTTCTCGGCGAGTCCGTCCAGTGTACCCAGTCTCTACTGACCACCCGTATATCATCTCTGATGTCAAACACCGATGGATATGGGATCATCCATCGCCCATCTATATGGGTCGAGAAGGTACACGCTAGTCTACTCTGGTATATCGATGCCCCTTCTCGATACACCCTCGACTAGGGACTTTGAAGGATGTACTTATGGACTACCATGTCCCCACTAGTATGATCCGCATCATAGTCCAGGTAGTCAAGTACAGATCCTAAGGGCTTTACCAACATGTAACAGAGAGACAAACAGTATACACGTTAAGGTAAAGATCAACCAGATAGCATACTATCATGTCGAGCAAGAAAGTCTTCCCTATATATGTCCCAGCATCCACTACAATATACATCCTATGTACAGTAATGGCCTCTAGGGCATACATATAACTAACAATCTCCCACTTGCACTAGGGCCATCTGTAGCAGTGGTTTGAAGTATCTCATACTCAACCATCCCATAAAAGTGTCTCTCTCTGGGAACAGGCCTTTGTGAGTGGATCCGCTGTGTTTGTCCTCTGAGTCTACTCTCCTAACCTCGATCCTTTGGAGATCAACCATCTCCATGATCAGGTGATACTGCCTTAGAATATGTCTGGATCACTGATGGGACGGACGTTCCTTGGCATAAGCCACAACTCCATTGTCTCACAATGGGAGGAACATAGTTCATCTCATGAACCATTATACATCCAAACAGCCTCTTTGGTAGTATCTTAAGTAGCGATGTATCCTGCCTTCATCGTCTAGTATGCCACGGTATCTAGCTTGGAACTCTTCCAACATACCGTCCCTTTACTGAGGGTAAAGACAATGCCTGCGACTGACATTCAGTCGTCTTTATCACCCTGGAACCCTTCCAGTGATTCTCCACAGGATCGATTGATACCATCTCACTACAACTAGTGAGAATCCTAACATCCATTTAAATCTATCTCATAGATCCAAAATCCAGGATTTAGTAGGTATCTCTCATTGTTCCTATATGGAGAATCCTAGTGATAATCGGAGATTGATCGAGCGTAGCATAGGAAACTCCTTCCCCATCAAGAGTATGTCATCCACGTACTCTACGAGGATTGTCACCATACTCCCTACTACCTTTTTGTTTATACAAGGTTCATCTACCATTTTGATGATGTCAAACTGTTTGACTACTTCATCAAAACAGACGTTCCAACTCCGCGATGCCTGCTTTATCCTATAAAGCATCTTGCACACGTTTCCGCTGCTCCCACTGTCTACGAAGCCCTCTGGCTGTGTACTTATAGACACTCTCTTCTAAATCATCATTTAGAAAAGCAGTCAAGACACTCAACCACCAGATATCGCAGTCATGGTATGTAGCCGTGGCAAGTAGGATCTGGATGGACTTAAGCATAGTTACTTGAAAAGGTTTCATCATTATCCACGCCTGGTTGATGATGAAAACCTTTAACAAGTCTAGCTTCAAAAGTCTCAACTTTTCCATGTACACCAAGTAATCTTCTCAAGATATACTTGCTCCTGATGGGGATTTAACCCTTCAGATATAGCAACTAAAGTCCATACTTTGTTGGTGTATAAGGATTCCATCTCAGATCTCTAAGCATCCAGCCATTCTTACAGAGTCTTACTCCTGATGGCCTGCTCGAAGCTAGTTGGGTCATCATCTCATGATGCAATCCTCGCTCCCACTGTCATAGAGAAAACGAAGTATCTCTCAGGTGGGTGAGGAACCCTACTAGATCGGCGGAGAGGCTGAGGTTCGTTGGTAACTATCGAATCCTTTGGTTCTTTCAAATCATCAGCTGCAGTTTGTATAGCTGGAACCTTTCCAGTTCTACATTACAGACTTTGTCTCGAGCTTGTCCGGATTTTGCTTTTAAACATAGGCCGGACAACCCCAAATCTTAACTAACTTAAGATATGGGCTCTTCCCTTTCCATATCACATATGAAGTGGTAGGCAACTGATTTGATTCGAACCCTATTCAATAGGTATGCAACTTCGTAAGTGCATAACTCCCAAAAGGAAAAAGGTAACTCAGTATTACTCATCATAGAGCACACCTTATCATATAGGGTGTGATTGCTCCGCCCTGATATACCATCGTGCTATGGTGTATACAGAGGAGTAATGCTGAGAGAGAATCTCATTCTCCTTTAAAATAGTCCAGGATTTCCGTGCTCAAGTATTCTCCTCCTTGATCACATCAAAGGACATAATACTTATACCCGTATTTTGGTTCTCTACTTCTAACTTATATTCCGTGAATATCTCAAAAGGTTCGGACTTGTGTTTCAACAGGAACATATGTCTGAATCTTGAGAGATTATCAGAGAATATAATGAAGTATAAAGAATCTGTCCTGGCATTTGTAGACTGGGGACCTTACATACATCAACATGTATCATCCCAAGAGTTTACTAACTCTTTCTCTGTTTCCAGTAAATGGAGCTATGGTCATCTTATCTTTGTGACATGACTGGCGAGTTTCACAAGATGTAAATTCAAACTGATTTAAATATGCATCTTTATGTAACTCTAGCTAGTCGGGTCACATTGATCTGACCTAGTCTACAATGCCTCAAGAAGAATTCGTTCATTTCTGAACTCTTCCTCTTGTGTGTGTTCCGTATACTAAGAACTGTAGTTTGATTTAGAACATCAATGCTTTTGGATAACGTGCCTGAACCGATCAACTTTTGATATAGGAAATGTTCAAAACATTATCCAACAATACAAAATTTTATCATTTCTTTACTGATAAAGAGACTGATATGATTTTGTATATCAGGTTCGGTATCTAATAACATTCGTTCAGAATCAATGTATCGGTAATACAGGGTGACAGTGACCGACAGACTTGGCTGCAACACTTGCCCCGTTTTCTGCCTCATGAAACTTATCACCCGTTCTCAGTTCTCTACCTATCTGTAGCCCTATGTAACAAATTACATATCTGGGATCCTGATCCGGTATCATATACCCAGGACGTAAAGGATACTGAGAAACAGTTCTGTATAATGAACAAACCCGAAGATGATGCATCAGCATGCACTCTCTTCGTTTGGGCGGCACGGGAATTCTGGTAATCCCCAATTTCCTGCTCTGTCTTATAACAATTATAAGTTGGAGCGGGACCAACGTTCCCCAGCTCAGTATAACAAGCGGGTTCGGTCAATAATCCGTATTATTATCTTGATTAAGGCGTGATATGGTCGCTACCAGGAGAGAGAGAGAAGAAAACACTCAGCGTGCGCTCTGGCAAGAATAGATTGGTTATTATTTTATCTAATCAGGATGGCTCCCACTGCTTTTTATCAAATCTTCCTCCAAACCCTAAAAGGAAAGACTAGCCGGGATTAATTACACACTACAAGTTCGCCAATCTTTCAGCCAGGCCAGTGTCGGTACTTTGAGGGAGGTCCCCCGTGCTTTCGCACGAACCTAATTACTGTAAACCTCGTTTTCCCAGAGGCGTAACCTCGTTAACACCTTTCTAGACACCTACTTGATCGGCTAATTGCACTGTGTAAAACTCTCCCAGGAGTAACTCTTACTCGCAGCGGGTATCGGGATCCAACTATCTCATAGAAGGTATGCAATCTCATTGCAAATTTCAACACTTGAAATTCCCGATAATATTTTGCCCCTAGCTTGCTATGACCTTGACGCATGCCAAACAACCCATAGTCTGCTAGTCAAGTTCAACCCGTCATTTCCTGATTGAATTAAACCCACCCGCACGACCCTTGACGCATGCCAAACAACGCCGTACGAATACCCTAATCCAATCGCATCATATGCTGGCAGATAAGCACTAGTTAGCTACCGTACACTACGCCTTGACGCATGCCAAACAACCGCAGCACGAATACTAACTAATACTTATCTGAAATGACGGAGGGCTACGCAGGTTTTCATAAAACCATAAGCGTAATGAACTTGATATCGTTGTAGAATCAAATGAAGTTTTGAAATGGAGTGATTTTGAGGCTTTTCTAGTTTTGCTAAAGGAGTCACTCCCGGTGAAGGGATCTCGGTCCTTTCCTCGTCGAATGAGGTGCGGGATATATCATATATATCGCTGTGCAAAGCAAAAACGCAAAAGCAGTCAAAAGCAAACCGAGTGTGTAGCATCTGCCAGTTATTGCTAAAGGAGTCACTCCCGGTGAAGGGATCTCGGTCCTTTCCTCGTCGAATGAGGTGCGGGATATATCATATATATCGCTGTGCAAAGCAAGAACTGTAGCTACCTGTTTTATTTTGAAATTCGATTCTACAACATCTTAGGTTTCTTTTATTTCATTAATCACATTAATGAAGTCCCATCATTTAAATACCTAAACATCACAGATAGATATGACGTACACTTATGCCATCCGCATTCGCCTCGATGTCCCCTCGTGCACCGTTAGGTTAGGTAACTAACGGCAGAGCGGGGCAGGGCTAGCGCGGGTGTAAAACATAAGTAACGTCTATACAATATATCGTATATACTATATACAATATCCATCACAGAAACATCACATGATCTCATCACAGATATCGCAGCAGAAGAAACATATGAAATATTGGATATACTAGGACGTCCGTGTTTTCAATACGAGCCAGTATAAAACACGGATTCCACGGTCGTGATGAATAGCCAAACCCACACCCCTAGACCCCTACGAGAGCGGCAAGCAACCCTACCAATTCTAGAGTTAGGAGACCCGGACTCGACTCCTCGAGTTGGTCTCCCACTGGACTCCAGAACCCGGTTACCTGTGCTCCCCTCCTTGGGTCTATCCTAGTGCGGAAAAGTAAATAATATACAACAGGTGACAACTTCCGCAGCCTGGAAGCGCCCCAATAAAAGAATATTACATACAAGTTTTTACATGAATGAAAATGAAAAACACTCATCTCACATAAAAACCCCCGGCTATTCAAACACGACGATCCAATATAACATATCCAGCAACACATAACATCACATGTCATCAACGTAAGTAAATATGCGCATCCCAATTGTCGTTGACATATAGCAACGAAACCGGCGATATCACATATTACACTTACGGTCACAGAAAAGAAAGTGTAAAACTACAACAGTTGGAATCCGCAATCACCTCAGACATCACATGCCTGACCAAATGAATTTCTTAGACATCGCATGCCTAACAATTATAAACTCCACATTTTAGTCTCATTATCGAAAACTCTTTTCAATATCAAGTCGGGCAATTCAACAAGATTCCCGACAGTCTGATCGAATGCTCGTCGCAAACTTCAGTAGACGGCTGCACCCCCGATACCGTCGACGAAGTGCACCAAGGCGGAACACCGCTACCGCGAGCACCCGGACGGATGCTTTCGGCGATGGGGTTCTCCTACAGTCACTTGGTCGGGGCTATGGAGTGAAGCTGTCTATTAAGTTTACCCGGCGAGTATCCGCGTACGCTACGTGATTGCGACGGACTTTTGATCACATCAAAATTCCGTGGCAACCGATCAATTGAGACTAATCTGCTACGTTTATAACATTCATTTAGTTATCATATAACTTATTGTGAATTCCAATTATTGTATCCCATTCCAGATAAATAGAAGATGTTAAACTTTTCGATCGAACAGTCAAACACCCAAGTTTTCCCGAAACTGATCAACACATGAAACAAGTCTAACAACATTCCGTTCGTACCTCAGTACCAATGGTCCAGCCGTAGAAGGGTCAAGCCAACGCCTCACATGTGGCACGCCGTACTACCCCAAACCCGAAGGTTCAAAGGGCAGTTCAAGACGGTCACATAATCGAGTTAAGGTTTGTGTCTTCTAGAGGGACCATCGCGTTACTTGCACTACTTAGAACGTCGTTAAACTACGGAAAAATCCAACACTTGGAAATTTCCCGACAGGGGAAAAGTTGGGTATTGTATCCGGTCGAACTTTTTAACATATTCTAAAATTTATCCAGAAAGCCACACAGACAAAATTTGATACCCCGATCGAAACACCGAAGCTCCAAAACATTCCAGATTATTCAACACTTGAATAAATTTATAAAAATATCCAGAGAACTCAGCACAACTAAATAGGAGTTACTGTGCAAACCCAACCACAGAAGACGACAAAACGGCCGCCCTTCCGCCGCACGAGCCATGCTTGTGCCGCGGAAGCGCGGCGCTTTAATGGAGTTAGGGCTACGGGTTGCACAGTTAATCTTATATTTTCCTGCATGTTTTTCTGAATATTTTTAATGTGGAAACATGCACTGTTTTGAAAAAAGTACAGAGAGCATATTTGATTTGGAGTTCCGGGTTCGTTCGGACTTCAATTTCCGTCTGGACTTCGCCTATGGCTCTAGCTAGGCTCTGATACCACTGCAGGGTTCCTAGACACTCTAGTGAGGTCTCCCAAGCCATCAACCATGGCAATTTCAAAAATTATGGTGCCTACAAACCCTAAAGTACGGATCGTTTGCTAGATTTCTAGGCGAAACAATGAATTAGTTAACAATTAACTAAGGGAACACGGAAATACAACCTTTGTAGATCCGGTCCTCCACCTCCACGGCTCCGCAACGAGGTCGTCTCCGCTGTCCAAATCAAATCCGGGCTCTAGAGTCGGCTTCGTCGGAGAATGGGCAAGCTAGGTCGTCGATGTCCATGCCGAAGATGATCTACGTCGAAGCATCGATGAATCAAGCTCCACCTTCACCAAACCGTGAAAAGTTGTGAAGGAAACACACTCTACTACTTGGCAAGAGGTAGAGGATGAAGAAATAGGAAGTGGGTAGACTTTAGAATTGGATTTCTCACTCATTTCCATCACTTGCCATTGATGGGGCAAGCTTTCTTCACTTGAAGAAAAATGGAGGAAGAAGAAGAATGTTATGATAAGATTAAAGAAAAAGAAAAGAATTATCCATTCTTATCATAACTAAACCATGGTTAGATGTAGAGAGTTAATCATGGTTAAAGAATGGTTAGGTTTAGACAAGAAGACAAAAATGGTTGCTTTGGTCAAATGTTCATTAAGCTTCAAAGAATACAAACAAATAAAGCCACCATTTTCTCTTCATCATATTTCTTTTGCTAAAATAACAAAATGGATAAATAAATGAAGCAAAAGAAAGCCCTAACCATTGACCAACCATGGTTTAAACCATACACCAAACAATCATGTATCATCAAACATGATACAATCAAATGCACAAAAGTATATCACATATACAACTTGCACATCCGAGCGAGAAAATCCATCTTAAGTAAACCGATACTAGTTAATGCAAAGTAATATATCAAATATATAATTATACATTAAATCATTAAATCAACACTTGATTCAATGATCCGGTCATGCGCACATAACCGACTGGTATCCAATATATCGGCTTATCGAATCAACGCTTGAATCGATAACTAGGTTATATCGCATACAACCATTCGATATATTTATCGCGAGAATAGAATACGGTATCACATACTCGTATTATTCTCGGTCCCGCACATATCTCATATGCGCTCCTATTTCGTTTCGCTTGAGCCAGGAAACCTCTGTGTAGGACTCTAAAGACTCGTCAATACGCCGGCAGCGGATGATGATCATATCAAACATCCACAAGCCGCAAGCGGTCTGCTAAACGTAACGGCCACCCGGGTATTGAGCGATCTGAAGATCGACGAGCAAGCCCGCTCACACTCCAGTGAATCCGACTAGTAACACTACCGTACATTCTGGTCTGATCGTCTGATATGTCGCATATCTCGCCTAGGGGTGGTAAACGTCAGACCCCAATAGCTCGATAAGTCGTGTCGATATGAGGTCTATAACTGTTCGAGAAACTACTGGTAACACTTATCAGTAAATCTCAGCAACCCTGGCCAGGGATTTCCTGTTATAGCCAATCGAACACAGCGCAACATCTACCCCCATATACCGGGAGAGACGAATCCCCTCCTATCGCTCATTGCCTCCATGTGACTCGGGACTGTACCCAAAAACCACCGTTTTGCACGCCCTCTTGGACGTGGTAAGATGGAAATCAAAGCACAGTGGGAACCACACAAGACTCTATGACGATCTCGGGTCAACAGACTACTCTGTACCAGTGTCACCAGAGAACTGCCATCTGACGTGAGGTATAATACCATCTGGGAGTTCTCGGCGAGTCCGTCCAGTGTACCCAGTCTCTACTGAGCACCCGTATATCATCTCTGATGTCAAACACCGATGGATATGGGATCATCCATCGCCCATCTATATGGGTCGAGAAGGTACACGCTAGTCTACTCTGGTATATCGATGCCCCGTCTCGATACACCCTCGACTAGGGACTTTGAAGGATGTACTTATGGACTACCATGTCCCCACTAGTATGATCCGCATCATAGTCCAGGTAGTCAAGTACAGATCCTAAGGGCTTTACCAACATGTAACAGAGAGACAAACAGTATACACGTTAAGGTAAAGATCAACCAGATAGCATACTATCATGTCGAGCAAGAAAGTCTTCCCTATATATGTCCCAGCATCCACTACAATATACATCCTATGTACAGTAATGGCCTCTAGGGCATACATATAACTAACATCACATTCCTCTCATCAAATATCAGGTATCATTTTCATCATATCACATACTCTGGGTTACGGATCCAAGTCTAGTACAAATCAATACTATCTATATAAGAATGGAAGTAGGGTAAAACACATGCCCAAGGGCCCGCTAAGATCACATGTCGTATCGCAAGTACGAATCACATCACATCACCGATCTCGCGGCACAATGCCCAAAATCATCGATTCGCCTCCAATATCGTCCAATATCATCAAACACAGTGCAAGTATAATGAATGTGCAAGGGTGTACGTGTAGGTGTAAATCCATTTTAGGGTTCGCGACTATGAACTACACTAGTTGCTTCTAACCCTAAACTATCCATAATACACCTAACACAATATCCACAACACACTATAACTATCATACATATATATAGTATATCAACTACGGACTGCGGGGGTGCTATACGCCATCCACCCGACTTCCCCCAGTAGATATAATCTACTCACCTTGCGTCTTCATTTGTCGACGTCACCACGCGCATTGCTTGTCGTCCCGAAGCCTTCATGGGGTACCTACACGTCAAAGTATCGTATTGCGTATTAAATCCAAATCAAAGCTAAAACGGCATACGAATCCCAAAACGATACGCTACGATTTATAGGTTAGAACCTATGGACAACGCCTTCCAAAACCATCAACAACCCTCGATATCGTCGTATAAACGCCAAATAGTCGAGGTAAAACACAATACACAAATTCAGAATTAAAAATACGGAATACGGAAACACGAATCCAAAACAGCAACTAAGGAAATAGGCTCCAGATTTCACCCTAGGTCAAACTAGACAAATCTATACATACCAGGGGCTTAATCTAGTGATGTAGGAGCAGCAGAACCAAAATGACCCTATTTGGTGCAGGTCTGGCCGCAATTTGCGTCCAGAGGGAATTAATTGGCGGCCGGGTCATGGAGTTAGGGGCTAGGGTCTTGGTGGTAGCTTCCTGGGTGCCTGCACATGTCACTGTCCACTCAATTTTATTTTAGGATGTCTCGGGTGATAGAAGATCTCATAAAAGCTTCCCAGATTTCATAACTTTTCCGATATCGGTTTCTAAATCCGTATTCCGGGCCTTAAGTCTCAGGTTTGGGTCTCAATTCATGCACTAGGGTGTTTATCTAAGCTCTACTAAGCTCAATTTCACATTATTACACAATTTCCCTCAAACCCTAACTAGGTTTTCCTCAAGTCCACAAAATCAAACAATATCGATATGAAACTTGAATCGAAGCTTAAGCACAAGAAATACCACTCTAATTGTGAAGGAATTACCTCATAAGACCCCCAAGAATCTTCAACAGTGCCAAAATGAAAGCTTTCTTGGTCCATCCTATAGCTCTTGAGCTTGTGCACACATTTAATGAAATTGGGGTAGGGTTTTGGTGTTGTTTGTGAGATGTTTTGGATCTTTGAAGAGGGAAGGGAGATGAGGGGCAGCAGTAGCAGCTGAAGGGGAAGAGGGAGAGAGAAAGTGAGTTGAGGAAGTGAAGGGAAATGGCTAAGTCAAAGCTACCCCCTCTCTTTTCTCTCTCTCATCCACCTACCACCATATTATAATCCTTTTCCTTTTTCCTTTCTTTTCTTTTCCCTCAAATTCCTTCTCACTCAAATAGTGAACCCCAAAATAAAACCATGGCAAGAAAAATGCAACACAAGTGTAGAAAATTATATGTGCATGTTTTGTACAAAATTGCCAGAAAACCCGATTAGCGATTTTTAATCGCGATTAGCACTAAATTAGTATATAACTAATCATAACAACTTAAAAATGGCATAATTCTCTAAATTACCTTATTTTAGAATTTTCCATAAATTTTTCCAAATTTTTCTCCATTTATTTGTATTTAATTATACCGCATTATTAAAATATTCAATAAAGTAATATTAAATTATAAAATTTCCCAAAAATGATATTTTATTATTTTGAAATGTTACACTGTGTGTCATGCTAATAATTAAATTAGGATTTCAATTTGAAGACCCCTCTTGATTTCACATTAACAATATAGATATGACATCTAGAAATAAAAAAAAGAAACAACTATGAGTTTTGTTTACCTATTAAAGGGAAAATATATCTAAAATTGATCATTTTTATGATTCACGAGATGTAAACACCTTAATCAATTTCATACCAACAAAATCATAATCTTGAATAGTATATATTATTCTTTTGCACATGGTATGCTCATGGCATAAGGTAATTTCATTTAAATTAAATAAAGAACAAAGAATTTTTCTTTAAAAATATTTTTAAAAAATAAGAAAAATGACTATGTAAATTATAAAATATCCTAACAAATACAACGATTTAATTTTCGTCTTAAAAAGTTACTTTTGCATTAGAAAAATGTTACAATTACAGGTTTGTGAAGTTTATTGTTATGATACATTAGTTTATGGCAAAATTTGATTTGGATTTTGTTTTAAAAATTGATTTGATTTTATATCACCAATATGGTTTCCATAAAATTTAAATAGTATATGCATGATTTATTTATCACTAAAAAATTACTTTCGTTACAAAAATATTGATATAATAAGATTTGAATTTGTAACATTTCAGAAAAATAAAAGATTATTTTTGGAATTTAAAAAATTAAAATAATAAATTTCATTAATGTTATAAAAGTATAGAAATTATTTTTAATGGAATTGTATGATTGTATATGGATATAGTTTGGAAAATATTTGGAATTACTATAAATTATTAATTTTGAAAGTGTTTAGTTGATTTGGACATTTTATAAATTATTATACAATTAATTGTCTACAAGTTAATGCAAAACTTGATTAATATTTCACTAATTATGCAATAATCTTGTATATGTATCATGGCATGCAACAAAATATGTTGCAAACCTTGCTCACATTTTTTTTTACCATATCATTATTGTATACTCTTTTTGAAAAAAATAAAAAGAAAAGAAAAGGACATATATTTATGGGAGGGGGAACATGTAGGTATGGGTAAAGAGAGAGAGAGAGGAGGGGGGGGGTTATTCTCACCATGGTTACCCTTCACCTCATCCTTCTCATTTTCCTCCATTCTTCATTTTCTTCTCCTTCATCTCCTTTTTTCCTCCACCTCCTCTTCCACAATGCACAACCCTCTAAACCACCAACTGTCACGACCTGAAAGAGCACGTGACTGACACTTAAATTATATGAAGTCTATATGACCCCATCTGATCCAAGTAAGCCAAAAGCCCAGAAATCTAAAACCATTTTAAGGAGTAAATAGAGAAACTGGTTTTTAAGAAGTAGGAAAATAGCTTTTAAAAGTGAAGAAAACATGTTTGAAAATCAAAGTTTTTAAATAATTAAGCCGAATATGCATTTTAAAAATCACATATCTTTTCTGAAAATTTCGGCAGAGTTTCCTTTGTAAATACTGGCCCCGAACGGGGTACAACATAAATAATATATATGAAATGATAAAATGCATCCCCAAGCGGAAGCTAGCTCTTCGTCAATCGACGGTCACAGCCACGCAAGCAATATAATATACAACGCCGAAGGGCGAGAATCAAAACTTAAAGGAAAACTCAAATAGCATGAAAAGCGTAATACTACAATGCGCGACTTTAAGGTCGAAATAATACATAACTGGTTTCTAAGTCTGAAACAATATACAAGTTTTTGGTTGATGGAATTACTAGATACAACTGAATAAAACATGTACAATAGTGGTTCTGATACAAAAGAACCCCCCTACCCAAGCAAGTCACCCATATGGAAGCAGTGTGCCAGAAAAGCCGCATTGAAAGCTGTACGGCAAAAACCTGCAAGAACTGTGGCACAATGGGGGTGAGTTGCCAACTCGTGAATAGAAGATATCTACAAGTAGAAATCGCATGCATGACCTAATCCTAGGTCAAAACGATCAGATATATAAAAACCTTAAATAAATAAGTCTGAAGCATGATAAGGTGGCAATATAACATCTAAACATGTATGTAGTGCCAAGTGCTCATGCCAGTGCCTCAGGTAATAACATATCATAGGATGAGGTATGTCTGCATCAATAAGTATGATGAAGTATCTAAACTGATATCAATACACATATATTAGCGTCTCATTCCACTAATATTGGTGTAAGGGCATATATAACAGCGTCCTCATCCACTGTTATATATACATAAGAAGTATGATCAATGTAATCAAAGTCTGTCTGTATGTGGATATCATCTAACTATGTGATCAATGCCTGTATGTATGTGGATCCCGTCCACCTGTCACCCAATGAAAATAAGCATCATGCATGTAAATATCATAAAGCATATGCATGGAAGTATGAGGATATAAATCAAATTATGGAACCTGAGTGCCTAGCATCGACAGTCGAAAACATCATGAAACCTGTGCCTAGCATCGGCACATAAATCCTCATCTATCAGGCGCTGTCACCATGACTGGCCCTGATAGGTACGTATCATACGCTATCTCGAATACCCGAGTGCCCAGCTTCGACCCTCGAATTCCGACGTATCCATACGTACATAACTCCGGTCGGTATCCCCACGATAACCGCCGAGTCCAAATACTATCACCGGTAGGTAGTACTCCCCTGCCGGGCTCACCGTCTAACATATACGAGTCTCTTGCCCCGGGGTACCTCACCGGGTCCACCATGTACCCGCAGACGGTGCCTACCGCTCCTCGAATCGGGTTTCACATGCCACTCTCAGAACCGAGAAAACACATGGTGGACGCACTAAAATATCATATCAAGGGTAACCGGGTTTTTAAAACAATATATACTCTCTTTTAAAATACCCACGGTTCCCAAATCTAGAAATATCATGGAAACAACATATCTCAATGCGTATAGTCAAAAAGCATGATGTATGCGACATATAATCAAAATGTAAGCATATCAGTATATCATGCAACATGGAGTAGCAATATGCACATAATTAGGGAAGACCGCTTCTTTAAAATGAATCAGTTTTTAAAAGTATCTTGCGGTTCCCAATCTGCGAGTCAAGCCAGAATCATCTATGTATGCGCAATATATAAGTGTACAAGTATAAGTGTGCAACAGGTAGGTGCACGAGTAGGAGTGTATAATATGTGAGTACACGAACATGAATGTACAATAGGTATGTGCACAAGTATGGGTGTACGCTATGTAGGTACATGAGTATGAATGTACATTAAATATGTGCACAGGTATGGGTGTAAGCTATGTAGGTACACGAGTATTCCATGCAAGGAATCATATCATGAATGCAACCGTACTACAGTGTAGTGACATGGCAATTATCGATGATGAAGTGTGTGAGCCGGCAAATAGTGTACACGGAATATACACATCATTGATAATGGTGCTGGTGTCCTAACATCATGATGGTAATATAGCAATAAACACAAGTAATGCGATGCAAATAATATGAATATTCGGAATCAAGTAATCAACGCAACAGTGAAGAATCTATATCAATGTGTAAGTGTCATGCAGTTTTGCCTTTTGAAATAAGACGAATCAGGGTTTTTAGTAAAATAAGGGCTATGGTGTTTTTAAGAAAAGATGCGCCTTTTGAAATTATCCGTAGAATCCCTTTTTGCCTATCTTTAAAATATTCCCGGTTCGTTAGTTTTGAAATAGGTATGTCTCGGGTCTAATCTAATGTCTACTAAGGAATCTACAGACCTAACTAACAAGCTAAGCAGGAGGGGTATGGAAACCACCTACATCTGAGTCGATATATATATATATATAATAGTCGGTGATCCCGCCTTACTAGTATCACGTACGATACAGTATATCATATGACGTCCTCGAGTCATGAGTGCGGATCTATCATCAATATAAAGCTCGTACGGTAAATCGTCGTACGGCATCCCAATAGCTGGGTACGGGTCAATATCACAATTGTCTCATCAATTATCTGGTATCCTCATCATCATATCCCATGATCTGGGGTACTGATCTAAATCTAGTACAAATCGATACCATCCACATAAATATAAGTGCGTGTGTGAAACACACGTCTATAGCCAGCTAAAAACCACATGTCGTATCCCAAATACGAATCACATCATATCACCGATATCATGGCACTAAGCCCAAATCATCGACTCATCTCCAATGTCATCCACTATCCTCATCATCAAGGTACAAGTATAGCAATAAGTACGTGTGTGTGTGTGGGTGTAAACCTGTTCTAGGATTCGCGACTAGAAACTACACTAGTTTACTTCTACCCCTAATCTATCTATAGTACACCTAACACATCTCAAATATCTACGACACTAAAAGCTATCATGAGTATATATGTATGCTATACTAATATTAGACTGCGGGGGTGCTATACGCCATCCACCCGACTTCCCCTGTAGATATAATCTACTCACCTGCATCATGCGTGTCGGTGTCGATGTCGCCTTCATCTTCTTCATCGTCTTGGATCGCCGTGGGGGTACCTACATATCACACGTATCGCATCGCATCAAAACCAAATCGAAACTTAAAACGACACGCGAAAACCAACACGATACGCTAAAAGGCCTATAGGTTAGAACCTATGGTTAGCCTTCGCAAAACAACCCGAAATCACTTGATATAGACGTACAAACGTCACACGATCGAGATAACGCACAAATACCAAAATCTGGAAATCAAAATACGCAAAACCAAAACTAAATTCAAAGCAGCAACCCAAGAAAATGATCCCAGATTTCGTCTCAGGCCAAACAAAGGCAAGCAAACAAGTCTAGAGTGATGTATAGGGTGTATGTGACCTACAGTAGAAGCCTGGACCCTACCCTACGCTAAGTGGCCGATCCCCTTAACTTGCAAAACCGGCCTGGCCGGCCCAGGTAGGGAGTTGGGTGCTCTTCTGCCTAGGGTGGTCTCCTGGT
Organism: Agapanthus africanus; assembly: GCA_030015575.1. Classification (NCBI taxonomy): domain Eukaryota; kingdom Viridiplantae; phylum Streptophyta; class Magnoliopsida; order Asparagales; family Amaryllidaceae; genus Agapanthus; species Agapanthus africanus. The sequence continues at coordinate 412,861,257 of CM057337.1, forward strand.
GGTCTAACTACGCTCCTGGTGTTGTTTATTTTCCTTGTATTGACCCCGGATCACTCCAGATTCACCTGCACGCTACATACACTCACAAACCGACATGAAACTGTTCTGTTTTGGGTTCCAGGTTTCGTAATGTGATGGATCTGGGTTCGTAGCACCAAGGGGGGTTCAAGGGTCACCAATAGGGCTTAACTGCACTAACATAATTCAATTTAACCTTAACCCTCTCTAGGTTTGTCCAAAGTGCCCAAAATCACACGATATCGATATGAAACTTGAATTGAGGCTTAAGCACAAGAATTACAACACTAAGTGTGAAGGAAATACCTCAATAGAGACTCATGAATCCTCCTACAGCACCAAAATATCAACTTTCTTGGTCCATTCTATAGCTTGTGAGCTTGTGCACACTTTTTGTGAAATGGGTGTGAGCTTTTGAGTTGATTTTTGAGATGAAGTGAGGGGATTTGTGGAAGGGAGAATGGGGGCAGTAGCAGCAGCAGCACTAAGGGGAAGAGGTGAGAGAAATGAGAGAAATGATGAAGGGAAAAGGCTCACACAAGTCAAAGGTAAGCACCCCCCTTTCTCTCTCTCATCATACCTACTACCTAATTCTTTATTCAAACCTTTTTCTTTTCTTTTTCTTTTCCAAATCCTTCTCTCTCAAATAGTAAACCCAAAACACCCATGGTAGGAAAAATGTAACACAAGTCCAAAATGATATGTGCATGTTTTGCACAAAAAGCCAAAAATCCGATTAGCGATTTTTAATCGCGATTAGCACTAAATTAGCATATAAATGCTCATAAAACTTAAAAATGACATAATTCCATAGAATACATTATTTTTGAATTTTCCAAAAAAAAAATTCAAAATTTTCCCATTTATCGGTATTTAATTATAAATTTAATATTAAAATAATCAATAAAATAATATTAAAATATAAAAATTCCCAAAAATAATATTTTATTATTTTGAAATGTTACAATCTTCCCCCTTTAAAGAAATTCGGTCCCCGAATTTAAATTTAAACTCCCAAATTCTAAAACATTTCAATAAGAAGTCTAAATCATCGGGGTTCCGAAATCATCAATACATAAAACGCATCATAGCGCAATGCATGCGCATGAGTAATGAGTAGATAACTCAAAAACAAAACTCCGTCAAGCATCCCGCAATTATTGGAGTTATGGTAAAGACACAAATGTCACATCCAATACAAAACCAATATGATATATAGCAAAACTATACATGTAATTAGCTGAAGTAAATGCATGCCAAATCTTTTTAAGTCGCTGTGCGATGCGCATAACACTGCACAGTGGCGGATGTCCATTATAATAAAATACCCATATACATATATATCCTTTGTTTAATATGCACGTCCCGCCGTTTTGAAAACAATTTAGAAGGGTTTCCTTGTTTTAAACGTTTCGTGTCCTATCAGACACGTAGGTATATACTGAGACTATAGCTCGTTTTTTGGAAATCCCTTCGATGACTATCAATGCATGCAAAATATATCCAGGTACTATCCTCTGACTAGTCCTGCTTAGTATGAAAACACATAGCAAATATCATTAAAAAAATGTACTGCTTCATAAGGAATCAATCCCAAGAATGTATGTAAGAATACTCTATGCGTCTGGTGCGCATGGAAATCAAAATCCATATATGTGTCATACAGGTGCACAAAACAACATCTAGGTGCAACGGGTGTGCACGAAACATCTGTCATAGGCAACGTGCGTGCCTGACAGCAAAATCAAGTGCATCTTACATGCACGAAGAATCCCGATTTAGTGCATCTGGTGTGCACTAAAATCGTATCTCAAATCATGTGCTCAACACGTGCGAAAATCCAAATCAGGTGCATCCATCACGCACGAATAAAATCTAAATCATGCGCACTCAACATGCACGAAATCCAATATTAAGCGTCGAACATACGCAAGTCCAATCAAATGCACGGAGTGCAGGAAATCAACATCAATATCAGAATCAAAATCGACGGTATACAATACGGCTCAATAAAATCAGGTATACCGCGGTGGATAATCTCATAATCGTGTGCATCAGCGTGCACAATTCAAATCAAAACATTAAAAGTGTATGTAAACGATGCCGAAGGCATAAGTCGAATCGCATGCATAACACAGGCATGAAATCAAAATCGACATATCGAATGACGTCAAATCGAAGTCATGTGCAACTGTGGTGCACGAAAACAAATATCATGGAACTCAGCCATCAAGACTAAATCATGCGAATAAATCGCCCAAAATACCGAAATCCAAGGTGATGGATACGTGATAATCGAATCACAAAATCATAAATACCATCATCGGTATATCGTCCTTCAAAGTCGAGAAGGTGCCGATGCATCCAATGCTAGTAGCGCAAGATATCTACTTGCCTCTTGCTCACGGTCTGGTGTCCTCTGTCTCTGGGCCCTTATCTTTTCTGTGGATTATCAATCTCGCAATCCATCGGCTAAACGGCCCTGTCAGGTGTGCTAACGGGAACAATTCCGTTCTGGCACTTCTCTGGTCATCTCTCGGTCAATCCTCACGGCCATTCGTAAAGCAGCATGTCACTGGCTCCGACCTCTGGTCCTCTGAATGCACATCACACTTCTGCTCCTGGTGCAAATCTTATTGCAGCAGTGTCGTGGAAGGAATCCTGCTCAAGGTCTCTTCCTATCTCGCCTATGCCGAACTGTGCGGAGGCTGGTACTCTTGCATAATCCTTTCTCGCTCTCTGGACATCTGCGTCCTTAGCACAACATTTTCTCGGAAACTGGTCGCATCCCAATGCCTCTGTAAACATCTCCGGCCTTTAATCTTAACGGGGAGTAACAACAGCTCGTCAGCATCTCGCACGAACCTCTTGTTCCGCCTGTCTGCATCATCGTCCATTTTGACGTCACGTCTCTATCTGCGCACTGCAATTGTTCTCGGCTACGGTCCATCCGAAGTTTCTCACATGGACTCGAAATCACGAACTCGGTATCTCCATCACTCTGTGGAAGATATCCAGCCGAACACATCCTCCGGAACTCATCCCATCCTGCGGAGATATACTCAATACCCGTCCGTTCTTGACCAATTCACAACGCATCTGGGTGAGGTCCTCTATCCGAACCTGGTCAACTGTCTCGTCGATGATGCTGAACCCTGGCCTGCTGGGTGCACGCAATATGACCATTCCTGGGTCCAAATCTTCTCGTATAGTATTCCAGAAAAGTCCTGTCGAGGTTTCTCTCAAATCTCGTTTCTACCGAATTGCTCGGAATTTACCACCTTCACTATATCTGGCTCTTGTTCCGGAACGGCTGCATACTCCTCGCAACTCCTTCTAGAAGGTATATCCATATACAACGCCTCTGCGTGCGTATCACATCTCTGATGTCAGCGGAGTGGAACGTCCTCTCTTCAAGAGCTCACACGAATCTCATACTCCACTTTTCTCTGCTGTCGACTGCTTCGGACTCATTTCATCGTCGCTGCATGGATGGCGCTCCAATGGCTATACTCATATCTGGAGTCTCCCAAGCAATGTGTCCTATCACATGATGTCCGAATGATGTCGAACTATCCGATCGACTCGTCAGAACCTCATAATCCCTCAAGAGCTCAACATCTTAGGTACAGTTTAATAGTATCGAGTACATACCACAACATCGGTGGTCCAGCTGTAGAAGGGCAAACCCAAGCCTCACTAATGGCGCCGCAGAACTGCCGCAAACCCTAAGGTTCAAAGGCTTTCACACGGTCATTATGTAGAGTTAGGGTTTCATTCTTCTAGAGGGTCCATAGACTCGCTTGCATGTCTTTCCGGATACTTTAAACTTGGAAAATGGGCTCCTGACATTCGATCGTCTCTATCGACTCTCAACGAATCTGTGTGAAGTCGTCTCTAGCTGGAATCAATCTATCTGATGACCTCGCATCGGGGTAAGCGAACGAACCATATGTCCTAGTCATTTATCCTCGGGTGACTAGCGACTCACCATCATATCTCTAGGTATATGCTCATGCTGCAGCGGCTCCAATCACCTGGGCGATATCTCGTCATTTGCTGCAACAACTGGCTCATTCGTCTGTACGCTGAACAACGCCTCAATCGTCCTGAATAAGCAATATATCATCGGTCATCATATCCTGGCTGGCCTCTAGCAGTAGCCTGATCCTCTGGTACCGATCTGCACCTTCGAGAAATCTTGTAAAAGCGATCTGTCAAACGCTCATGGCGCGAAAACACAATAAGCGATGCCTCTATAAGCAATCGTATGTCTCTGGAATCACGCCCTGACCAGTCCTCGTCCACGACGAGCTCATGCTGACGCAACTCTAGTCGTAGCTCTCTCTCTCTACCCGTGTAATCGTGGCAGCAAAAATCATAACCAGTATCGATGAGGATAGATCATAGGAAAGAATATAACACTGTGCAAGGAAATGTACATCCTAAGGTTTCTTAAGCAGAGTAGCGTATCGTAAATATGCCGCGGAACATACGTACGGTACGTCACTCTACTTAAGCTACCTACTCCATCAACCAAGGGTCATCCTATGCGACGAAAGTTCGGGTATAATACCCCCTCGACTAAGTCTAAGTTCCGTAAGGTCAAGCCTAAGTTTCGTATATATATAGACGCTCTAGGCTCCATATAGTCAAACTTAGACTCGAACCAAGGTTAACCTAGCGCTCTGATACCAAGTTTGTCACGACCCGAAAGAGCACGTGACTGGCACTTGAATCATATGAAGTCTATAGGACCCCATCTGATCCAAGTAAGCCAAAAGCCCAGAAATATAAAACCATTTTAAGGAGTAAATAGAGAAACTTGTTTTTAAGAAGTAGGAAAATAGCTTTTAAAAGTGCATGTTTGAAAATCAAAGTTTTTAAATAACTAAGCCGAATATGCATTTTAAAAATCACATATCTTTTCTGAAAATTTCGACAGAGTTTCCTTTGTAAATACTGGCCCCGAACGGGGTACAACATAAATAATATATATGAAATGATAAAATGCATCCCCAAGTGGGAGCTAGCTCTTTGTCAATCGACGGTCACAGCCACGCAAGCAATATAATATACAACGCCGAAGGGCGAGGATCAAAACTCAAAGGAAAACTCAAATAACATGAAAAGCGTAATACTACAACGCGCGACTTTAAGGTCGAAATAATACATAACTGTTTCTAAGTCTGAAACAATATACAAGTTTTTGGTTGATAGAATTACTAGAAACAACTGAATAATACATGTACAATGGTGGTTCTGATACAAAAGAACCCACCTACCCAAGCAAGTCACCCATATGGAAGCAGTGTGCCAGAAAAGCCATATTGAAACCTGTACGGCAAAAACCTGCAAGAACTGTGGCACAACGGGCGTGAGTTGCTAACTCGTGAATAGAAGATATCTACAAGTAGAAATCGCATGCATGACCTAATCCTAGGTCAAAACGATCAGATATATAAAAACCTTAAATAAATAAGTCTGAAGTATGATAAGGTGGCAATATAATATCTAAACATGTATGTAGTGCCAAGTGCTCGTGCCAGTGCCTCAGGTAATAACATATCATAGGATGAGGTATGTCTGCATCAATAAGTATGATGAAGTATCTAAACTGATATCAATACACATATATTAGCGTCCCATTCCACTAATATTGATGTAAGGGCATATATAACAGCGTCCTCATCCACTGTTATATATACATAAGAAGTATGATCAATGTAATCAAAGTCTGTATGTATGTGGATATCATCTAACTATATGATCAATGTCTGTATGTATGTGGATCCCGTCCACTTGTCACCCAATGACAATAAGCATCATGCATGTAAATATCATAAAGCATATGCATGGAAGTATGAGGATATAAATCAAATCATGGAACCTGAGTGCCTAGCATCGACACTCGAAAACATCATGAAACCTGTGCCTAGCATCGGCACGTAAATCCTCATCTATCAGACGCTGTCACCATGACTGGCCCTGATAGGTACGTATCATACGCTATCTCGAATACCCGAGTGTCCAGCTTCGACCCTCGAATTCCGACGTATCCATACATACATAACTCCGGTCGGTATCCCCACGATAACCGTCGAGTCCAAATACTATCACCGGTAGGTAGTACTCCCCTGCCGGGCTCACCGTCTAACATATACGAGTCTCTTGCCCCGGGGTACCTCAGCGGATCCACCATGTACCCGCAGACGGTGCCTACCGCTCCTCGAATCGGGTTTCACATGCCACTCTCAGAACCGAGAAAACACATGGTGGACGCACTGAAATATCATATCAAGGGTAACCGGGTTTTTAAAACAATATATACTCTCTTTTAAAATACCCACGGTTCCCAAATCTAGAAATATCATGGAAACAACATATCTCAATGCGTATAGTCAAAAAGCATGATGTATGCATCATATAATCAAAATGTAAGCATATCAGTATATCATGCAACATGGAGTAGCAATATGCACATAATTAGGGAAGACCGCTTCTTTAAAATAAATCAGTTTTTAAAAGTATCTTGCGGTTCCCAATCTGCGAGTCAAGCCAGAATTATCTATGTATGCGCAATATGTAAGTGTACAAGTATAAGTGTGCAACAGGTAGGTGCACGAGTAGGAGTGTACAATATGTGAGTACACGAACATGAATGTACAATAGGTATGTGTACAAGTATGAATGTACGCTATGTAGGTAAATGAGTATGAATGTGTCACGACCCGAAAGTACGGAACATGACCGGCACTTAAACTACGAACGTCTCGAGGCGTACGTAATCTAAGTAAACCGAAAACCCAGAAATCCAAACCAAGAAAGATGTAGAGTGCAGGAAAAACCAACTTAAAGCAAGTAGTTTCAATAGCATAAGCCGAATTAGGCGGTTTTAAAAACATCAAAACTTTCCCGAAAATTTCGGCAGAGTCTCCTTTGTAAAAACTGGCCCCCAAATGGGATACAACATGAATAGTATACGAAATCAATAAAAAGGCATCCCCAAGCGGGAGCTAGCTCTTCGTCAATCGACGGTCACAACCACACAAGAAATATAATATACAACGCCAAGGGCGAGGATCAAAATTCAAAAGGAAACTCAAAAACCACAAGAAAACCACAGAAATACAACGCGCGACTCTAAGGTCGAAAGAATAACATCACTGGTCTCTATCTCAAATAAATACATGTTTGGTTGATGGAACTTCTAGATACAACAGAATAATGATATACAAGATATATAATGGGGGTACGATACAAATAAACCCACCTACTAGCAAATCACCCGGAAATGGAAGTAGTGCCAGCAAAGCCGTAATGAAACCTGTACGGCGAAACCTGCAAGAACTGTGGCACAACGGGGGTGAGTTGCCAACTCGTGAATAGAAAAACATCTACGGAAAGAAATCGCATAAATAACGCAACCTTGGTCAAAGATCATAATATATCCTCAATTATATATATAACATGCAACCTATAACAAGGCTAGGGTAAATATCTAACCCGAGTGTAATCTCATGTGCCCGTGTCAGTGCCTCAGGTAGCAATATATCATATGAATGAGGTATGAATGCATGGAAACAGAATACATGTAAATGAAGAACTGTTTTCATAATTTAGTGAGATTTTCTTTGTATTTTTAAAATGAGGTATCATAATGAATTCAGCATAAAACAGTGCCTAGCATCGGCACAAAACGTAATCCCAATATCTCGATATCTCTGTATCACAGTCTCTGTACCTCAATATCTCGAAATCTCAATGTCTCAATCATAATATCTAGGGCGCCGTCAGTCCAGACCGGCCCCTACCATCCATCTCAAGACCACGACGGTATCCTCCGGATATCCGACGCATCGGGTAAAATCACCGGTAGGTAGTGCTCCCCTGCCAGGCTCACATCGTCATCATCACGCGCTTCTTGCCCCGGGGTACCTTACCGGGTCCACCATGTACCCGAAATGGTTCATCCGTCTCCTCGAATCGGGTCTCGAAATCCATCAGCAAACTCATGGTGGACGACTCATACATCATGGGAAAAACAACACTTTTTATTTAAAAAGAGAGAAATCAGTTTATATAAGTTTTGCGGTTCCCTCCCCCCCCCAAATCCAGAAAATCTCATGGAAATCCGAATCCAAATCATCAATAACATGTAAAACCATGAATATAGGCATAACAATGAATAATAGTATGCATGAAGTGACAAGTAATAACTACAATGTTAAGCTGGCATATAAGGCAGGTACACTAATATCATGTCAAATTACTAACTAACAAGCTAAGTCAAGCAATAATATTTTCTAAGGTGTACGTGACATGGCAATTACCGATGAAGATGTGTGTGAGCCGGCAAGTAAGTGTATGTGGTACATACGCATCATCGGTAATGGTGCTGGTGTCCTAACAATATGATATCAACAATGCAATAAGAAATTATAACATAAGTATGCGATGCGGAGCGAACAACAATAATGAACGGAATACTAGACACAACGATAACTAAACTGCATTACCCTAATATAAATCCTACAAATGGTGCCTTTTGAAATAACACGAATCATGGGGTTTTGAAAATAGGGGCTACGGTGTTTTTATGAAAAGATACGTCTTTGAAATATCCGTAGGATCCCTTGGGCTGTCCTTTAAAATACCCACGATTCGTTAGTTTTAGAAATAGGTAAGAATCGAATCTAATCTAACAACTAAACTAAACTAAAGGACTAAGTTAACAAGCTGGACTACGGGTAAGGAAACCGCCTAACATCTGAGTCGATCCATATACATACCTGTATATATATTAGTCGGTGATCCCGCCTCAATAATATCATATCCTATACCATATCTATAATCAGACATCCCAAGTCAAGAGTGCGGATCAATCATCAAAAATATAGCTCGTACGTAAATCCGTCGTACGGCATCCCCAAATCTGGGTACGGGTCAATATCACATTCCTCATACTATTCACCTGGTATTCTCTTTATCAAAATCATGATCGGGGTACTGATCTACGTCTAGTACAATACTGATACCGCCTGAGTATGCATGCACGTGTGTGAAACACTACGTCAAGGACCCGCTACAACGTCATGTCGTATCTCAAATACGAACCCTGCTATATCACCGATCTCACGGTCTCAAAATCAAATCTCATCGACTCATCATAAATCCCAAGTATCATCCTCAAATCCGTATGTGAACACATAGTCCCATACCCATGTGAACACATAACTATATATTCCCGTAAGCACAAATGAAAGAAGAAAGTGTGCCAGTATGGGTTGGTGTGTGCATGTGTGGTGCGACCACTACTCTAGGGTTTCACGACACTAAATATCCAAGAACACCAAATATCCATCCTAAACATCGTTATTAATCCCAAATAACATATAATAAATTGTTGGTGTGTATACGCATCCGTATACACCACCACGGACTGCGGGGGTGCTATACGCCATCCACCCGACTTCTCCCCGTAGATATAAATCTACTCACCCGGTCCTCGTTCGCCGGTGCCGACGTCGCCACGCGCTTGCTTGTCGTCTCGAAGTCTACATGGGTTACCTACATATCATAACGCACCATACCGCATTAAAATCCGACTCATGACCAAAACGACGCACGAACCCCACATAGGTCAAAACCTATGGTTGCTTTCACAAATCGACCCAAAAACCCTCGACGTCGGCGTACAAACACCAAACCATCGAGAAAACTCCCAACACACTCATTTGTACAATTACAAGCACTAATTATAATATAAAATAGCTTAAAAATTCACAAAAACCCCAATTTCACTTAAAAAGTCATTTTTCCGAAAATCTAGCAAGCACAAATCACCGTTTTAGTACAAAACTCGATGTATAAACGAACTTAGCATCCACAATATTCACTAAATATCATAACAAAGTCATATAAACCATTCCTATAATTTATTCTCATCAATTTGCATAAATTCCAAAATCCTAGTTTGCAAAAATATCAATTTTTAACACCTTTTAAAGCAAAATTCACAATTCAACAATTAAGCTTGGTTTTGCATAACCTAAGATATTAAACCACCCATAATAATGTTAATGATGTCCTAAAAACATAATTACATTTTAACCCAATTATTTAACCAATTTTAAATAGCTAGTTAGCAAATTAGCGTAATTATCATAATTTTTAAACTAACAATTAACAACTAGCTACTAACTTTGTTTTAACAAGCCATAAGAGCCTAATACATTACACAACCATACATCAATTTCACAAAACCCTAACTTGCATTCAAACCCTTTCTTGAATTTTATAACTAACAAAATCCAACCCAAACTATACATGAAACACTAAATTAGCACTAATTTGAAGCCCAAAAAGCAAGTTAAACTCTTAGATTTGGTTTGTATAAAACACTAGATAGCAAAATAGAATAATTAACTTAATAATGGTGTGCTAAAAACCCTAGTTTAACTCAAAGCATTCTCTTGAAGATCCGAGATGAAAATAGCACTAATATTAACATTAAAACAACTCATTTAAAGAAATCTAACCATAAGAATTTAAATGGGTAAGAATTATACCTCTAGATCTAGAGATCTAGCAAGAAATTTTGACTCCAAAGATGGCCTCCTAGCATCCAAAATCCATGCAAGAAAGGTTAAGAAGAATGGATGAAGGATGGGCTTGAAATTGTGAAGTTTAAATGGAATTTTGATGGAATTTTGATGAGTTTAGAAGAAAAATGAGAGGGGAAATTTTAGGGCTGTTTATTGCAGGAATTTCGGCTGAGGAGGGAGTGGGGAGAGGTGTGGGGGAGTTGTGGAAAAGAATCCAAGTCAAAGCCCCTCCCAAATTACCATAATACCCCCACCTACGTTACTATATATAAAAACCTTATTTTAACACAGTTCTCACATGATTTAAGGTCAAAAAGAGAGAAATAAAATTCTTGGGCTGCTACAATAGTGTGGGGCCGGCCAAGGGGAGTGAGGGTGAGTGTGAGAGACTTTACAAAAAAATTCTATGCAAAAAGACCCCCCACAATACCATATTTGCAAGTTTTAGTTCAAAATAACTATATTTTTGTTTTCCATAAAATAAATCAATTAAAACTTGAAATAAAATACTAAAAAATTATATTACAACTAGATTTTAATTAACATGATTTTAAAGATTAAAATTAGCCCATTTAAATTTGTATTTATCGCTAATTTAATGTATTTTCTTACCGGCTTAAAATAATATTAAAATAATTAATTTCGGAAAAATTTTCAGAAAATTTGAAATTTCAGCAGTGGCTCAATAAACACCAAATACTAGCAATTACATAGCTAGAATATGTATATTTAATTTTATAATAAAGATATTTGCATTTTGACTTTTTACAGAAAACCCCCTTATTTTACCGTTTTTTCGAAATTTCACCGAAACGATTTTCAAAACGTTACAATCTTCCCTCCTTAAAGAAATTCGGTCCCCGAATTTAAATTAAATCTTTCCCCAAATACTAAAATATTTCAGCCAAAACCATCAAATCGCCGGGGCTCCGAAATCATAAATACATAAAACAAATCGTAGCGCAACGCATGCGCATGAAAAATGAGCATATAACTCAAATCAGAACTCCGTCAAGCATCCCGCAATTATCGGAGTCATGGGGAAGACATCAATACCAAATCCAAAGCAAAACCAATATGATATAACTCGAAACTATACATGTAAAATATATTCAGCTACTGTCCTCTGACTAGTCCTGCTCAGTACGAAAACACATAGCAATATCATAAAAACGTACTGCTCTATAAGAAAAATCAATCCCCAAAATACGCGTATGAATACTACGTGCGTCTTGTGTGCACGGAAATCAAAATCCAAATATGTGCCATACATATGCACAGAAACAACATCTAAGTGCGTCGGGTGTGCACGAAACATCTGTCATAGGCAACATGTGTGCCTGACAGCAAAATCAGGTGCATCTGACATGCACGAAAAATCTCGATTTAGTGCATCTGGTGTGCACCAAAATCACACTTCAAAACATGCGCCCAACATGCGCGAAAATCCAAATCAGGTGCATCCATCGTGCACGAAATCATGAAATCCAATATCAAGTGCCGAACATGCGCAAAATCAAATCAGGTGCACAAGGTGCACAAAACAAATATCGAACATCACCATCGAAATCAAAGTCCAGGGCATCTAAATGCACAACATACGTAACACTGCACTGCAAGCATATATGAACTATACCGCGTGCAAAAACCAAATCGTGTGCGTATATACGCACAAAATCAACTCAAATGTCTAAAACCGTAAAATCGCAAACATGTGAAACCAAGCACGAAAACGATATCAAGTGCAACACTGTGCAAAGATCGTAAATTCTCAATCATCAAAATCAAATCATGCGAATAAATCACCCAAAACATCGAAATCAATAATGGCGGAATAGTACCGCTTAAGTGCATCCTCTAAGAATCTCGGGCCAACTGTCACGGTCACTAGTGGGACGTCTCGTCGATGATCATGAACTCTGGCTTGCTGGTGTGCGTAACACGACCACTCCTGGGTCCAAGTCTTCTCGTAATTTGTCCCAGAAAGGTTCTGTCGAGGTCTCTCCCAAATCTCGCCTCTGCCGAACTGTTCGAAAGTCATCGTTCCTTACTAGATCTGTTCTCGTTCCAGAACGGCTGCATACTCATCACGACTCCTTCTGGAAGGTAAATCCAAGTACCACGCCTCGGCATGCGCATCACATCTCTGATGTCGGCGGAGTGGAACGTCATCTCATCTAGATCTGCTACGAACCACTTTCTTCACTTTTCTCTAATGTCGACCGCTTCGGACTCGTCTCGTCGTGGCTGCATGGACTGAGCTCCAACGGCTATCCTCGTATCGGGAGTCTCCCAAGAAATGCATCTCACCACTTAGCATCCGAATTAAGTCGAACCATCCAATTGATTGTCAAAACCTCATAATCCCCCAAGAGCTCAACATCTTGGGCACAGTTTAATAGTATCGAGTACATACCACAGCATCGGTGGTCCAGCCGTAGAAGGGCAAACCCAAGCCTCACTAATGGCGCCGTGGCATTGCCGCAAACCCGAAGGTTCAAAGGCTTTCACACGGTCATTAAGTCGAGTTAGGGTTTCATTCTTCTAGAGGGACCATAGAATTGCCTGCATGTCTTTCCGACTATTTTAAACTTGGAATAATAGGTTTCTGACATTCGATCGTCTCTGTAGACTCCCAACGTCTCCGCGTGAAGTCGTCTCTAGCTGGAATCAATCTATCTGATGACCTCGCATCGGGGTAGGCGAACGAACCACATGTCCCAGTCATTCATCCTTAGTGACTAGCGACCTTCTATCATCTCTTAGTAAAACTCGTACTGCAATAGCTCCAACCTCAGGGGCGATATCTCGTCACTCGCAGCAACAACTGGCTCACTCGTCCGCACGCTGAACAGTGCCTCAATCATCATGAGTAAGCAATATACCAATGGTCATCAAAATCTGGCTGGCCTCTATCAGTGGCTCAATCCTCTAGTGCTGATCGGCACGTCCAAGTAATCTCATATAGCGATCCATCCAACACTCGTGGCGCGAAAGCACAATCAAAAGACACATCTCTACAACCGTGTGTCACCGGAATTATGCTCTGGTCAGTCCTCGTTCGTAACGAGCTCGTGCTGACCGCAACTCTAGCCGTAGCTCTCCCTGTCCGTAATCGTGGCAGCAAACCATAACTGGTACCGATGAGGCTAGATCAGTAATGAATATAATACTGAGCAAAGAAATGTACATCCTAAGGCTCCTTAAGTGGAGTGGCGTGTCGTAAGTATGCCGCGGAACATACCCACGGTACGTCACTCTACTCTAGTCACCTATTCCATCAACCAAGGGTCATCCTACGCTCCGAAGGTAAAACCTAACGCTCTGATACTAACTTTGTCACGACCCGAAAGTACGGAACATGACCGGCACTTAAACTACGAACGTCTCGAGGCGTACGTAATCTAAGTAAACCGAAAACCCAGAAATCCAAACCAAGAAAGATGTAGAGTGCAGGAAAAACCAACTTAAAGCAAGTAGTTTCAATAGCATAAGCCGAATTAGGCGGTTTTAAAAACATCAAAACTTTCCCGAAAATTTCGGCAGAGTCTCCTTTGTAAAAACTGGCCCCCAAATGGGATACAACATGAATAGTATACGAAATTAATAAAAAGGCATCCCCAAGCGGGAGCTAGCTCTTCATCAATCGACGGTCACAACCACACAAGCAATATAATATACAACGCCAAGGGCGAGGATCAAAATTCAAAAGGAAGCTCAAAAACCACAAGAAAACCACAGAAATACAACGCGCGACTCTAAGGTCGAAAGAATAACATCACTGGTCTCTATCTCAAATAAATACATGTTTGGTTGATGGAACTTCTAGATACAACAGAATAATGATATACAAGATATATAATGGGGGTACGATACAAATAAACCCACCTACTAGCAAATCACCCGGAAATGGAAGTAGTGCCAGCAAAGCCGTAATGAAACCTGTACGGCGAAACCTGCAAGAACTGTGGCACAACGGGGGTGAGTTGCCAACTCGTGAATAGAGAAACATCTACGGAAAGAAATCGCATAAATAACGCAACCTAGGTCAAAGATCATAATATATCCTCAATTATATATATAACATGCAACCTATAACAAGGATAGGGTAAATATCTAACCCGAGTGTAATCTCATGTGCCCGTGTCAGTGCCTCAGGTAGCAATATATCATATGAATAAGGTATGAATGCATGGAAACAGAATACATGTAAATGAAGAACTGTTTTCATAATTTAGTGAGATTTCCTTTGTATTTTTAAAATGAGGTATCATAATGAATTCAGCATAAAACAGTGCCTAGCATCGGCACAAAACGTAATCCCAATATCTCGATATCTCTGTATCACAGTCTCTGTACCTCAATATCTCGAAATCTCAATGTCTCAATCACAATATCTAGGGCGCCGTCAGTCCAGACCGGCCCCTACCATCCATCTCAAGACCACGACGGTATCCTCCGGATATCCGACGCGTCGGGTAAAATCACCGGTAGGTAGTGCTCCCCTGCCAGGCTCACATAGTCATCATCACGCGCTTCTTGCCTCGGGGTACCTTACCGGGTCCACCATGTACCCGAAACGGTTCATCCGTCTCCTCGAATCGGGTCTCGAAATCCATCAGCAAACTTATGGTGGTCGACTCATACATCATGGGAAAAACCGCACTTTTTATTTAAAAAGAGAGAAATCAGTTTATATAAGTTTTGCGGTTTCCCCCCCTCCAAATCCAGAAAATCTCATGGAAATCCGAATCCAAATCATTAATAGCATGTAAAACCATGAATATAGGCATAACAATGAATAACAGTATGCATGAAGTGACAAGTAATAACTACAATGTTAAGCTGGCATATAAGGCAGGTACACTAATATCATGTCAAATTACTAACTAACAAGCTAAGTCAAGCAATAATATTTTCTAAGGTGTACGTGACATGGCAATTACCGATGAAGATGTGTGTGAGCCGGCAAGTAAGTGTACGTGGTACATACGCATCATCGGTAATGGTACTGGTGTCCTAACAATATGATATCAACAATGCAATAAGAAATTATAACATAAGTATACGATGCGGAGCGAACAGCAATAATGAACGGAATACTAGACACAACGATAACAAAACTGCATTACCCTAATATAAATCCTACAAATGGTGCCTTTTGAAATAACACGAATCATGGGGTTTTGAAAATAGGGGCTACGGTGTTTTTATGAAAAGATACGTCTTTTGAAATATCCGTAGGATCCCTTGGGCTGTCCTTTAAAATACCCACGATTCGTTAGTTTTAGAAATAGGTAAGAATCGAATCTAATCTAACAATTAAACTAAACTAAAGGACTAAGTTAACAAGCTGGACTACGGGTAAGGAAACCGCCTAACATCTGAGTCGATCCATATACATACCTGTATATATATTAGTCGGTGATCCCGCCTCAATAATATCATATCCGATACCATATCTATAATCAGACATCCCAAGTCAAGAGTGCGGATCAATCATCAAAAATATAGCTCGTACGTAAATCCGTCGTACGGCATCCCCAAATCTGGGTACGGGTCAATATCACATTCCTCATACTATTCACCTGGTATTCTCTTTATCAAAATCATGATCGGGGTACTGATCTACGTCTAGTACAATACTGATACCGCCTGAGTATGCATGCACGTGTGTGAAACACTACGTCAAGGACCCGCTACAACGTCATGTCGTATCTCAAATACGAACCCTTCTATATCACCGATCTCACGGCCTCAAAATCAAATCTCATCGACTCATCATAAATCCCAAGTATCATCCTCAAATCCGTATGTGAACACATAGTCCCATACCCATGTGAACACATAACTATATATTCCCGTAAGCACAAATGAAAGAAGAAAGTATGCCAGTATGGGTTGGTGTGTGCATGTGTGGTGCGACCACTACTCTAGGGTTTCACGACACTAAATATCCAAGAACACCAAATATCCATCCTAAACATCGTTATTAATCCCAAATAACATATAATAAATTGTTGGTGTGTATACGCATCCGTATACACCACCACGGACTGCGGGGGTGCTATACGCCATCCACCCGACTTCTCCCCGTAGATATAAATCTACTCACATAGTCCTCGTTCGCCGGTGCCGACGTCGCCACGCGCTTGCTTGTCGTCTCGAAGTCCATATGGGGTACCTACATATCATAACGCACCATACCGCATTAAAATCCGACTCATGACCAAAACGACGCACGAATCCCACATAGGTCAAAACCTATGGTTGCTTTCACAAATCGACCCAAAAACCCTCGACGTCGGCGTACAAACGCCAAACCATCGAGAAAACTCCCAACACACTCATTTGTACAATTACAAGCACTAATTATAATATAAAATAGCTTAAAAATTCACAAAAACCCCAATTTCACTTAAAAAGTCATTTTTCTGAAAATTTAGCAAGCACAAATCACCGTTTTAGTACAAAACTCGATGTATAAACGAACCTAGCATCCACAATATTCACTAAATATCATAACAAAGTCATATAAACCATTCCTATAATTTATTCTCATCAATTTGCATAAATTCCAAAATCCTAGTTTGCAAAAATATCAATTTTTAACACCTTTTAAAGCAAAATTCACAATTCAACAATTAAGCTTGGTTTTGCATAACCTAAGATATTAAACCACCCATAATAATGTTAATGATGTCCTAAAAACATAATTACATTTTTAACCCAATTATTTAACCAATTTTAAATAGCTAGTTAGCAAATTAGCGTAATTATCATAATTTTTAAACTAACAATTAACAACTAGCTACTAACTTTGTTTTAAGAAGCTATAAGAGCCTAATACATTACACAACCATACACCAATTTCAAAAAATCCTAACTTGCATTCAAACCCTTTCTTGAATTTTATAACTAACAAAATCCAACCCAAACTATACATAAAACACTAAATTAGCACTAATTTGAAGCCCAAAAAGCAAGTTAAACTCTTAGATTTGGTTTGTATAAAACACTAGATAGCAAAATAGAATAATTAACTTAATAATGGTGTGCTAAAAATCCTAGTTTAACTCAAAGCATTCTCTTGAAGATCCTAGATGAAAATAGCACCAATATTAACACTAAAACAACTCATTTAAAGAAATCTAACCATAAGAATTTAAATGGGTAAGAATTATACCTCTAGATCTAGAGATCTAGCAAGAAATTTTGACTCCAAAGATGGCCTCCTAGCATCCAAAATCCATGCAAGAAAGGTTAAGAAGAATGGATGAAGGATGGGCTTGAAATTATGAAGTTTAAATGGAATTTTGATGGAATTTTGATGAGTTTAGAAGAAAAATGAGAGGGGAAATTTTGGGACTGTTTATTGCAGGAATTTCGGCTGAGGAGGGACTGGGGAGAGGTGTGGGGGAGTTGTGGAAAAGAATCCAAGTCAAAGCCCCTCCCAAATTACCATAATACCCCCACCTACTTTACTATATATAAAAACATTATTTTAACACATTTCTCACATGATTTAAGGTCAAAAAGAGGGAATAAAATTCTTGGGCTGCTACAATAGTGTGGGGCCGACCAAGGGGAGTGAGGGTGAATGTGAGAGACTTTACAAAAAAATTCTATGCAAAAAGACCCCCCACAATACCATATTTGCAAGTTTTAGTTCAAAATAACTATATTTTTGTTTTCCATAAAATAAATCAATTAAAACTTGA
The DNA here is from genome assembly GCA_030015575.1 of Agapanthus africanus. Taxonomy (NCBI): domain Eukaryota; kingdom Viridiplantae; phylum Streptophyta; class Magnoliopsida; order Asparagales; family Amaryllidaceae; genus Agapanthus; species Agapanthus africanus. Next base: position 412,879,603 of record CM057337.1, read on the forward strand.
AATAAAATACTAAAAAATTATATTACAACTAGATTTTAATTAACATGATTTTAAACATTAAAATTAGCCCATTTAAATTTGTATTTATCGCTAATTTAATGTATTTTCTTACCGGCTTAAAATAATATTAAAATAATTAATTTCGGAAAAAATTTCAGAAAATTTGAAATTTCAGCAGTGGCTCAATAAACATCAAATACTAGCAATTACATAGCTAGAATATGTATATTTAATTTTATAATAAAGATATTTGCATTTTGACTTTTTACAGAAAACCCCCTTATTTTACCGTTTTTTCGAAATTTCACCTAAATGATTTTCAAAACGTTACAGAATGTACAATAAATATGTGCAAAGGTATGGGTGTACGCTATATAGGTACACGAGTATGCCATGCAAGGAATCATATCATGAATGTAACCGTACTACAGTGTAGTGACATAGCAATTATCGATGATGAAGTGTGTGAGCCGGCAAATAGTGTACGTGGAACATATGCATCATCGATAATGGTGCTGGTGTCCTAACAGCATGATGGTAATATAGCAATAAACACAAGTAATGCGACGCAAATAATATTAATATGCGGAATCAAGTAATCAACGCAACAGTGAAGAATCTATATCAATGTAAGTGTCATGCAGTTTTGCCTTTTGAAATAAGACGAATCGGGGATTTTAGTAAAATTAGTTCTACGGTGTTTTTAAGAAAAGATGCGCCTTTTGACATTATCCGTAGAATCCCTTTTTGCCTATCTTTAAAATATTCCCGGTTCGTTAGTTTTGAAATAGGTATGTCTCGGGTCTAATCTAATCTCTACTAAGGAATCTACAGACCTAACTAATAAGCTAAGCAGGAGGGGTATGGAAACCACCTACATCTGAGTCGATATATATATATATATATATATATATATATATATATAATAGTCGATGATCCCGCCTCAATAGTATCACGTATGATACAGTATATCATATGACGTCCTCGAGTCATGAGTGCCGATCTATCATCAATATAAAGCTCGTACGGTAAATCGTTGTACGACATCCCAATAGCTGGGTACGGGTCAATATCACAATTGTCTCATAAATTATCTGGTATCCTCATCATCATATCCTATGATCTGGGGTACTGATCTAAATCTAGTACAAATCGATACCATCCACATAAATATAAGTGCGTGTGTGAAACACACGTCTATAGGCCCGCTAAAAACCACATGTCGTATCCCAAATACGAATCATATCATATCACCGATATCATGGCACTAAGCCCAAATCATCGACTCATCTCCAATGTCATCCATTATCCTCATCATCAAGGTACAAGTATAGCAATAAGTACGTGTGTGCGTATGGGTGTAAACCTGTTCTAGGGTTCGCGACTAGAAACTACACTAGTTTACTTCTACCCCTAATCTATCTATAGTACACCTAACACATCTCAAATATCCACGACACTAAAAGCTATCATGAGTATATATGTATGCTATACTAATATCGGACTGCGGGGGTGCTATACGCCATCCACCCGACTTCCCCTGTAGATATAATCTACTCACCTGCATCCTGTGTGTCGGTGTCGATGTCGCCTTCATCTTCTTCATCGTCTCGGATCGCCGTGGGGGTACCTACATATCAAACGTATCGCATCGCATCAAAACCAAATCGAAACTTAAAACGACACGCGAAAACTAACACGATACGCTAAAGGCCTATAGGTTAGAACCTATGGTTAGCCTTCGCAAAACAACCCGAAATCACTCGATATAGACGTACAAACATCACACGATCGAGATAACGCACAAATACCAAAATCTGGAAATCAAAATACACAAAACCAAAACTAAATTCAAAGTATCAACCCAAGGAAATGATCCCAGATTTCGTCTCAGGCCAAACAAAGGCAAGCAAACAAGTCTAGAGTGATGTATAGGGTGTATGTGACCTACAGTAGAAGCCTGGACCCTACCCTACACTAAGTGGCTGATCCCCTTAACTTGCAAAATCGACCTGGCCGGCCCAGGTAGGGAGTTGGGTGCTCGTCTGCCTAGGGCGGTCTCCTGGTGTTCTAACTAGGCTCCTGGTGTTGTTTATTTTCCTTGTATTGACCCCGGATCACTCCAGATTCACCTGCACGCTACATGCACTCAAAAACCGACATGAAACTGTTCTGTTTTGGGTTCCAGGTTTCGTAATGTGACGGATCTGGGTTCGTAGCACCAAGGGGGCTTCAAGGGTCACCAATAGGGCTTAACTACACTAACACAATTCAATTTAACCTTAACCCTCTCTAGGTTTGTCCAAAGTGCCCAAAATCACACGATATCGATATGAAACTTGAATTGAAGCTTAAGCACAAGAATTACAACACTAATTGTGAAGGAAATACCTCAATAGAGACTCATGAATTCTCCTACAGCACCAAAACATCAACTTTCTTGGTCCATTCTATAGCTTGTGAGCTTGTGCACACTTTTTATGAAATGGGTATGAGGTTTTGAGTTGATTTTGAGATGAAGTGAGGGGATTTGTGGAGGGGAGAATGGGGGTAGTAGCAGCAGCAGCACTAAGGGGGAGAGGTGAGAGAAATGAGAGAAATGATGAAGGGGAAAGGCTCACACAAGTCAAAGGTAAACACCCCCTTTCTCTCTCTCATCATACCTACTACCTAATTCGTTATTCAAACCTTTTTCTTTTCTTTTTCTTTTCCAAATCTTTCTCTCTCAAATAGTAAACCCAAAACACCCATGGTAGGAAAAATGTAACACAAGTCCAAAATGATATGTGTATGTTTTGCACAAAAAGCAAAAAATCCGATTAGCGATTTTTAATCGCGATTAGCACTAAATTAGCATATAAATGCTCATAAAACTTAAAAATGACATAATTCCATAGAATACATTATTTTTGAATTTTCCAAAATTTTTTTTCAAAATTTTCCCATTTATCGGTATTTAATTATAAATTTAATATTAAAATAATCAATAAAATAATATTAAATTATAAAAATTCCCAAAAATAATATTTTATTATTTTGAAATGTTACACCACCAAACCTCACACTCTCTTCAAAAAATTGACCACAAGCTAACTACAAACCACTTGGGTGTATCAAGTTGGAACTTTGAGCACTTTGGGCAAACCTAGAACTTTCTCTAGTTGCTTCCATGAAGTAAATCCTACACTTCTAGTTTAGTTATTAGTTTTCTTTATACCCCATTATAGTTTAGAGCTAAACTAGTTTGGATTAGTGATGTTAGAATTTTCCAAGATGAGGTTTAGAAGATTGTGTGTATTGAAAAGGTGTAATTGAGGTGTAATTAGTGACCACAAACCCCTGTAGTGTTAGAATTCCTGACCAAACTGAGTTTAGAATCCCAAACCACGAACTTGGAATTGGTCGATATCGGGTTTTTGTGGAATTTGTAAGGATATAATGAGATCTGATATAACCCGGAGACCTTGAAAATTGTTTAGCGATCATAGAGAGATGTGCAGGTGATTATGAGCTTACCCTTGAGACCCGAGACTCCAAATCAAGTTTCTGGTCGTAGATTTAACCAGGATGGCCGCAAATTGCGGCCTGGGTACAGGTGTTTGGGTCCGTGCTTGGTCCATGGTTCCTTTATCTTATAATTAGACCTATCCTATATGTAAAACATCCTAATTTAACCTGAGGCAAAATCTGGAAGTGTTTTACAAAGTTTCTGATTTCGGTTTGCGTGTTTTGTTAACTTGAATTTTGGTATTTGAGGTTTTGGCTCGGTCGTTTGACGTTTGTACGTCAACGTCGAGAGTTGTTGGCTATTCTTGCATGCGTGGACCATAGGTTCTAACTTATGTGTGTTTCGTGTGCCGCATTGGTTTTCGTATTCGATTCGTGTTTACGATACGAGGTGCTTGAACTGTAGGTATCTTCGTATGGACTTCGGGACGACAAGGGAATGCAAGTCTTCATCGACTTCGGTAAAGCAAGGATCGAAGGTGAGTAGATATATATCTACGGGGGAAGTCGAGTGGATGGCGTATAGCCCCCCCGCAACCGTAGAATAAGATATTTATATACTATATATGTTAAGGCGAGACATGCATACTTAGCAAATAGGGTTATAGGAGACCGTAGGATTAAAATAAGCATACTCATAGGAAGGTCTACCACGGGTGTTATTTCCTTAGTCGTGAGCCGTTAGTTTTATTTTGTTGCGCGCACACACACTTGTTATGATTTGTGTGTATGTGTGTGTGTGTGTGTGTGTGTGTGTGTGTGGATATGTTGATATATATATATATATAATATGTGTATATGTATATATATATATATATAATATGTGTATATGTATACATATATATATATATATATATATATATGGATATGTTGATATCCATATATAGATACACATATACACATATATTATATATATATATATAATATACATATACGTGTAAGATGAGGATATAGTTATGAGTCGATACGATCGAACATGATGTCAAAAGACTTTTGATATACAGTTTGAGACATTGTATATGATATGATATATATTAAAGGATTATCGGGCAATATAGCATAATATATGATAACATGTGATTTGATGAGATAATAGATGGTACGTGACTTTAAATCCGTATCCTGATATTGTACGACGGATGATACCGTACGAACTATATGATATATGTTATTTGATCCGTACCCTCAATTTTGAGGATGCCGTGCGACGGATTTACCGTACGATATATATATATGTGTGTGTGTGTGTGATTGATCCAGCACTCTTGACTCGAGGATGTTGTACGATGGACTATACCATACGTGATTCTATGAGGCTGAATCGCCGACTATTAGATATATCAACTCGGAAAATGTTATAAATTTCTTATCACTTTGGACTCGGTTTTCAGTTTAGTCTTTAGTTACTTAAGTAGATGTTAGAATAGGTTTAGAGTCATACCTATTTCCAAAACTAACGAATCGTAGATATTTTCAAAGAGCAACCCGAGGGAAGCTACGTATTTTCAAAAGATATCTCTTTTCTTAAAAACACCGTAACCCCTACTTTTCTAAATATGACGATTCGTGCCATTTTTAAATACGATAATCGTATGGATCGTATATAGATATATATTTTATATAATATTGTGTTTACTGTTCACTTTTCTGCTATGCTCATGTTATTCTCATTGCATTATAGATATATACATGTATTATCTTTAGCCGTTATGATCTCGTCTGCTATGACACCTGCACCATTACCGATGATGCGTATGTACGTACACTTGCTTTCCGGCTCACACACATCAGCATCGGTAATTGCCATACCACGTACACATTAGAGAACCATTACTTCATTCGTATAATCCGATTAGCTTAGTAGTATTTTTTAGCATTCATGAATCATATGCTAGTTTAGATATTGCATTTCTTATTTAGATGCCACATGCATTTATATACATACATTCTGTTTATGCACTGTAGATAGGCTCTATACCGATATTCATTGTTCATTATTAGCTCATGATTATGAGATTCCGATTTTCATGAGATTTCTGGATTTGGGAAACCGCATGTGAATTTGAAAACTTATGCTCCTTTTAAAAGAAAATTGCGGTTTTCCTTAATATGATGTGTGGCGTCCACCATGAGATTTCTCGGTTCTGGAGCATATATGTATACTCGATTCGAGGAGCGAGGAGACACCGTCTGTGGGTACATGGTGGGCCCGGTGCGGTACCCTGGAGCAAGAAGGTCGTATAGAGAAACATTGAGCCCGGCAGGGGAGCACTACCGACCGGTTATAGTTGGCGCGGCGGATATTCAGAGGATACCGATCGTAGTCATGAGATCGGATGGATATGTGTCGATCTGGACTGACGGAACCCGAGATATGAGGATTATGTGTCGCTGATGGACACGGTTTTCATGATGTTTTCGAGTTTCGATGCTTGGCACTAAGGTTTTATCACGATTTTGTGTGTCGATGCTGGACACACTCATTTGATGATGCATTTATACATGATACACATGACATGCAGTTACTTTGTGACACGGACACGATGTTAGTTATATGTTTGCCATAGAGGCCATTATTATACATGTGATGTATGTTATAGTGGATGCTTGGACATATATAGGGAGGTCTTTCTTGCTCGACATGATAGTATACTATCTGGTTGGTCTTTATCTTAACATGTACACTTATTATCTCTCTATTACATGTTAATAAAGCCCTTAGGATGAGTACTTGACAACCACGATTATGATGCAGATCATACTAGTGGGGGAGAGGTAGTCGGTAAGTACATCCTTCAATAGTTCCTAGTCGTGGGAGTATCGAGACGGGGCATCGATATTCCAGTAGACTAGCGTATACGCTTCTCGACCCATATGATGGGCAATGGATGATCCCACATCCATTGGTGTTTGACATCAGAGAAGGTATATGGGTGCTCAGTGGAGACTAGGTACACTGAACGGACTCGTCGAGAACTCCTAGATGGTATTATACCTATCGTCAGATAGCAGTTCTCTGGTGACACTGGTACAGGTTAGTCTGTCGACGCGAGATCGTCATAGAGTCTTGTGTGATTCCCATGGTGCTTTGATTTCCACCTTACCACGTTCAAGAGATCGTGCAAAACGGTGGTATTTGGGTACAGTCCCGAGTCACATGGAGGCAATGAGCGATAGGAGGGGATTTCGTCTCTTCCGGTATTGGGGGTTGATGTTGCGCTATACTTGATTGGCCATAATAGGATATCCCTGGCCAGGGTTGCTGAGATTTACTGGTAAGTGTTATCAGTAGTTTCTCGAACCGTTATGGGCCTCACATCGGCATGACTTATCAGGCTATTGGGGTCTGACGTTTACCACCCCCAGGCTCTGATATGCGACATATCTGACGAAGAGACCGGACTGTACGGTAGTGTTACTTATTGGATTCGCATGAGTATGAGTAGGTTTGCTTTTTGATCTTCTGATCGCTCAATACCCAGGTGGCCGTTACGTTTAGCAGACCGCTTGCGGCTTGTGGGTGACTGATATGATCACCACTTACTTCCGGCGTATTGACGAGTCTTTAGAGCCCAATACAGAGCTTTCCTGGCTCAGGCGAAACGAATTTGGAGCATATATGTGATATGTGCGGGACCGAGATTAATACGTTTATGTGATACTGTATTCTATTCTCGCCATATGTGATATCGGTCGGTTATATGTGATATAGCCGGGCCGTCGAATCAACTGTTGATTCGATAAGTTGATACATTAAATATTAGTTGGTTGTACGTGATATAGCCGGATTATTAAATCAAGTGTTGATTTAATAGTTTAATGTATAATTATATATTTAATATATTATCTTACATTAACTAATATTAGCTCACTTAAGATTTCTTTTTCTCACCTGTGTACACTTAGTATATATGTGATATATATTAATGTACATCTTGTCATGTTAGATGATACATGAGATATGGGTGTATGAGACTCACACCATGCTTATAATAATATAAGGTTTTATTTATTTAACGTAAATCAAAATGGCTGGAAATTAGTCACATGGTTGAAACTTGTGGAAGCTTGTGGAACCATTGACCAAGTCCACTAATTTTGTTTTACTTGAAATATTTATTAACCCAACCATTAAGATTACCCATGGTTTAGTCTCTACATGAGTTAGTATATGATATTAACTCACCCATAGTTCCCATTCTACACTTGATTTTTTCCATGGTTGCTTTTCTTCATCTCTTTCCTCAAGCTCTCTAGCTTTTTGGGAGGTGAAGAAAATGAGTGAGAAAATAATTTCTAAAGTGAGCAAAATTCCTACTTCATCAACCTCTTCTAGACAAGCCATTTACATTGGGTTGTTTCTTCACTAGTTCATCACTTAGTGAAGAGGTAGATTGGGTTAGTGTCTCCTCGACGTAGATCATCTTCGGCCTCAAAAACTTCAAGCAAGCTTGTTCTTTTCATCTTGTGGAGCCTTTCTAGAGTCCAGAAGTTCACTACTTGGAGCGAAGGGACTACTACACGGAGCTATTGAAGTGCAGGACCGTTCTACAAAGGTTGTATTCCTTGTTCACATAAATGTAAAGATGTTTACATTCCAGTTTCGTCTAATTCTCTAGTTAAGATTCTAGGTTTGGGTTCTTTAGTGCGCCAATTTTTTTAAAACGGTATGGTCGATGCCTCCCGAAACCCAACGACGACCCTAGGGAACCCCTGCAGTGGTATCAGAGCCATGCTAGAGAATTAGACGATATTTGTAGAATTATGTAACCGAAACAACTCCGAAACACTCGAAATAAAAACCAAGTTTCTATCGAAAATTTTAAGGTGTCTAAATTTTTTTTAAGCAATTGCAGAATGTTACATCAGATGTAACATGAACACCATAGAAATTTGAGCCCTCCTCACCGGATTTTGGCCGGCGACATGTGATGAAAATCCGGCCTGGTCGGTTTTGGAAGCTTGTTTTGGCTTCAAATTTTTGTGGTGTTCCAGTCTATGGGTTTTGGTGTTTCAGGTGTTGCTTTTTTTTTACTGATATTGCATGTGATGTTATATTTCTGTAAAGGCAATTCAGAGTGTTTCGTAGTCGTAATTCAAACATCGTTTCGGGTTATTTAGACGACGTTAAAAAGTTCAAACGGATATCAATAACCAAATTTTTCCCTCGCTGGAAATTTTCCAAGAGTTGGATTTTTTCATGTTTAAAATCTTCAGAAAATCATGCAGGTGTTTTCTATGGACTCTCTAGAAGAACGAAAGCCTAACTCGATTCTGTGACTGTCGGAACCACCACCAAACCCTAGGGTTTGTGGTAGTTCCACAACGCCATAGGTGAGGCAAGGGTTGAACTTTCTACGGTTTGTCCATAGGTGCTGTGGCATGTTCTGGGTTTTTTAAACTCCGCTCAAGTGTTGAGCTCTTTGGGAAATTTTGGGTGTTTGTTGATTCGATTGAAAAGTTTAACATCGTCTAGCTATCTGTGATTATGATACAATACTTGGAATCCACAATATTTAGTTTTGTGAAAACTAATATGAATTTTATAAATCTAGCAATTTAGTCTCAAGTGATCGGTTGCCACAGGATTTTGATGTGGATCAAAAGTCCGTCGCAATCACGTAGTGTACGTGGATACTCGCCGGGTAATCTTACTAAATAAACATGCCCCATAGCCCCGACCAAGTGATTGTAGGAGAACCCCGTCGCCAAAAGCATCCATTTGGGTGCTCACGGCCGCGATGTTCCGCCTAAGTGCACTTCGTCGACGGCATCGGGGGTGCGACCGTCTACTAAAGTTTCCGATGAGCATTCGATCAGATTGTCGGGAATCTTGTTGAATTACCTGACTGGTTATTGAAAAGTGTTTTCAATATCGAGACTAAAATGCGGGGTTTATAATTGTTAGGCATGCGACGTCTAAGGAATTCATTTGGTTAGGCATGAAATCCGAAGTATGTGATACATTGGGTTTATGATGTCTAAGGTGGTTGCGAATTCCAATTGTTATAGTTTTCACTTTCTTTTTTGCGACCGTAAGTGTAATATGTGGTGTATCGCCGGTTTCGTTGCTATATGTCAATGACAATTGGGATACGCATATTTACTTACGTTGATGACTTGTGATGTTATGTGTTGCTGTGATATGTTATATTGGATCGTCGTGTTTTTGAATAGCCGGGTTTTTTTTTATGTGAGATGAGAGTTTTTCATTTTCATTCATGTAAAAACTTGTATGTAATATTCTTTTATTGGGGCACGTCCGGGTTGAGGATGATGTCTCCATTGATATATATTATTTACTTTTCCGCATTAGGATAGACCCAAGACGGGGAGCACAAGTAACCGGGTTATAGGGTCCAGTGGGAGACCATCTCGAGGAGTCGAGTCCGGGTCTCCTAACTCTAGAATTGGTAGGGTTGCTTGCCGCTCTCGTAGGGGTTTTGGGATGTGGGTTTGGCTATTCATCACGACCGTGGAATCCGTGTTTTATACTGGCTTAATTAAAACACAGAATTCCTAGTATATCCAATATTTCATATGTGTTCTTCTGCTGCTGATATTCTGTGATGTGATCACTTTATATTCTGAGACGAATACTTATATTATATATATGATATATAATAAATATTGCTGCTTTCCTTTCTTCTGTGATGCTTAGGAAGCATAAATGATGGGACTTCATTAATGAGATTAGTGAAATAAAAGAAACCTAATGATGTTGTAGAAAGCTGTTCTAAAAACTGGTAGCTCTAGTTCTTGCTTTGCATAATGGTATTTGTGAACTATCCAGCACCTTATTCGATGAGGAAAGAGCCGAGATCCCTTCACCGGGAGTGACCACTTTAGAAAAACTAGTAAAAGCCTAAAAAACACTCCTTTTCAGAATCACTCGATTCTACAACGATATCAAGTTCATTACGCAAAAGGTTTTCTTAAAAACAAAGTGTCTTCCAGAAAGAACTTACAAATTTGACATCTCTGTCGGACACAATTGTTTTAGGAAAGTCATAGCCCTCCGTCATTTCAGATAAGTACAGCTTAGTATTCGTAGTACGTTTGTTGGTGTTAGTGTTTATGCCCTAGAGGCCATTACTGTATCATACTAGTTTGTATATTACTTAATGGAAGCTTGGGATATTCACAGTTGTATTGACAGTCTTGCTAAAAATGGTAGTATGCTACTTGGTTTGTGTCTACTTTAATATGTGCATATGTTTCTTTTAACGTATCGCTTATACATATTAGTAGAGCCCTTAGGATCTTTGCTTGATTACCAGCGTCGTGATGGCAGTCACACTAGTGGAGGCTGGGTAGTCTATAAGCAACATCCTATACAGGTCCCTGGTCGTAGGATTATCGAGACAAGGCATCGATACTCCGGAGTAGACTAGTGTGTACGCTTCTCATCCTAGTTGGGGAGATGTTCTGTCCCACAGCCATCAGTACGTCGTACTGGAGATAGTATGCAGGTGCTCGTCAGGTTACGGGTACACCGGACAGGACTCGCCGGGAACTGCAGGTTGGATTTATACAAATCGTCAGATAGCAGTTCCCAGGAGACATGAGTACAGCTTAGTCCGTCGACTTGATACTGCTAGTTCGCCTCGGGTGTGTTCCCACTGTACTTAGATTACTACCCTACCACGGCTCAAAGGAGTCGTGCAAACAGGTAGTAGTTGGGTGCAGTCCCAAAGCACTTGGAGGCAGTGGCGGTTAGACAGGATTCGTCTCTTCGGGTATTGGGGGTTGATATTGCGCTGTGTATGGAGAGCCATTACGCAAAGTCTCTGGCCAGGGCAAATGAGATTTTCTGGTGGCTTCCAGTAGTTTCTCAAGGTGTAATAGGCTTCACTCTGACACGACTTATACCGCTATTAGGGGTCTGATGTTTACCGCCTCCTAGGCTCGATATGCGATAGTCCTAGACGAATAGACCAGACTGTACGGAGATTGTCACATCAGGCTCAGTAGGAGTTCGGATGGGTTTCCTCATCGTCCTTCTTATCGACATCTACCCGGGGACCGTTACGTACAGCTAGTACCGCTTGCGTCCTATGGTTAAACCCACTGCCAGCGTAGTGTCGAGTCTTTAGAGTCCCACACAGAGAGTTTCCCTGCACCGGGCTAAAGGTGTAGAGGCCGTATGGTTTTACGGCAGGGCCACGATCACTTACGTACACTTGTGCACGTATTATGATCGGGTAGATAAAACTAGCGGGCTTTGGCTTAAACCAGATTCTAGTGTTATACATATGGATTTATTCAGTCAAAGATTATCCGTGTTTTTCGGAAATACAGATGGGAGGGGCAGTCTCGTAATTTGTCGGGAAGCTTCTAGAAGAAGATGATTCATTTGTTTTTATTTTCTTTATGGATTTAACAAAAATGAGGTGGAGAGATGAGTTTTAAGTTTTCATTAAATGCTTAATGACTCATGAGGTGATTCACCATTTAGAATTAAATGAAACTTACAAGATATTTCTAGATATTTATCAAAGAGATATTTGTATGCTTGATATTATTCTTTCATGAGTTATTATTCATATCATTATCACAAATGCTTTCTCTCTCCTCACTTCTTCATCTTCTTCCTCAAACCCTAATAGCTCTCATGAGTTGAGAAACCTAGGGTTTAAGTGACTAACTAATCCATCTTATTACTCTACACCCTTTAGGACTTCTAGATTAGCGATCTAGGAGTCGTAGTTATCTCAGATTCGAGATAGGAGCTCGGACTATAGACTCTCGGGTGGATCGTCTTTGACTCGAGGAGGCCGTTGAGGTGCCGACGTTCCATAAAGCCTACGAGGCATGGAGAATAGCGATGAAGACCCCAAGGACAAGTAACGTGAGGTAAAACTTCGAATCAGAGTAGTTAAACCTTTCGTAGTTTGCTAGTAATGGTTTAGACACGATCCGTGTGCTCAAGTCCGTGTTACGAAGATTTGATAATTGTTTTTCATATATTCCGCCTCCCCGCAAGCTCGTGGGGTGCGTGATATGGACTTACAGTGGTATCAGAGCCTACTAAACCTTTACTAGCTTGTTAGCAACTAATTAGAACTTCGATCGTCGGAAAAACGCAAAAACATAACCCCGGACCCCTCAAGTTTCTGTCAATTTTAAACGTGTCAGAAAAATTATTTGATAGGTATGAAAATTCACAGCAGGGAATTCTAAGAAATCTGGGGAAATACGAGCTGCTAACTCAGTGATAAGGCCGCGGAACCGCAGCAGATTAGTGCTATCCGCCGTGGATCCGCCGCCGAGTCAACTCCGAATTGACTCGGATTTGCACAGTAATTCTTAGTTTTTAGTGTTTTGTTTTCCTGTATATTTTGTTTCTGCCCAGGTTATTTCAGTGCTGGCTTGCATTTGGGGTAGACACGGAAAAAGGTTGTCGATCGATATTCTAAGTTATTTGCTAATCGGGTTTTATCTGTAATGTTTAATGTGTTCGTAAACCTTCCCTAATTGCTAATATGTCGGTTAGCAGGGGGTTGCACATTTCTGTAATGGTTTTTACTGGCTTGTGTATATGAACTTGATTGGATCGTTGTGATGATTAGCCGGGGTTTGAGATGAGATTTTATATTCATTCATTCGATGTAAATTGTAATATGATGTAATATTCTTTTGCGGGGTACATCCGGGCTGAGATTGTAGCCACCGTTGTATTATTTCATTTACTGTTTTATGCTCCTAGGATAGACCCAAGGTGGGGTGCACAAACTACCGGGTACTTTGAAGTGTCTAGTGGCCTACTCACGTTGTTGAAGGAGACCGCTTCACTTCGGGTACTTGGCGGGTAGTTTGCCGTACCCGTAGGGGTCTAGGGTGGGGTAATGACTATTCATCACAACTGTGTAATCCGTCTTTCGTTGCAGGCTCAAAGGAAACGCGGATTGCTTGTATATCCAATAATGTTCATCTGTGATCTGGAATGCCTATTATTGCGTCTGACGAATGTACAATATCTATATATGATAGCTATTAGACGTTACTTATGTTTTACACCCACGCTAGCCCAGCCCCCGCTCTGTCGTTAGTTAAGTAACCTAACGGGTGAATGACGTGACCCGGTGGCAAATGCGGATGGCATAAGAGGACGTTGTATTTTCATTGTTTTCTGCAATGATAGGTTAATTGATGGGACGCATTATTTTAATGCAAAGAAAACAAACCAAAGTTGAATCGTTGGAACAATTTAAAAGAAACCACTCGGTTATTTTAAAAAGAGCGGAATTTTTAATTGCGGAGATTTAACCACTCCTTTTAAAAAGCTATCAGGTTCCTTCGGTTATATTAAGTTCACTACGTTCATGGTTTCGCCAAAGCCAGTCATAGCCCTCCGGCATTTCATATGATTGGTAAGTAGTATTCAAGCTATGTTTGTTTGGCCTTTAGTCAAGACATAGTGATTGGTAGCTGCTGGGGTGTTCACATGTAGCATAGATAGATGCGTTGGTTTGGGACAGTCGTATTACTTTGTTTGGCCCTTAGTCAAGAGTATATACGGGTGGGTTCAAATTAACAAGATAATGATGGGTAGAACTTGACATGTGACTTATGATTTGTTGGCCCTTAGTCAAGGTCATAAGAGCATGGGGCAAAAATCCACATCTGGAGTTTCTAAAGAAACCGAAACTTGCTAGTGTTGCATACCATTTGGAGTTTGATGAATGTTGGTAGGATTCCTTCAGCATTATCATACGATGATATTTAGATCCCAATCCTACTGTGAGTATCCGCTACTCATCAGGAGATTCGTCACTTAACGATCAATGCTATAAACCAAGTAGGTGTCGAGAAAGGTGTCAGCGGGGCTACGCCCCTAGAGAAAAAAGGTTATTTAATTAAGGAACTTTGCGAAAGCGTTGGAAAACCACCCTCGAAGTACCGACACCGGCCTGGCTGAACGGTTAAGAAAGTATTGTACAGTGAGATCAGTCCTGGCTAATTCTTCTTTTATGGTTTGAGGAAGGATTCGAGAAACAGTGGGAGCCATCCAGTTTAGATAAACTAAAAATCAATCTAAACTTGCAAGAGCATCATGCTAAAGTGTTCCCTCTCTCTCTCTTTGCAGCGACCTTGTGACCATGACTAGATTACATCTAGATAACAAAATAACAGAATTTGACTTATATGATTGGCAAAGGTCTGTCCAGATGTCCATTGCCTATGACAAGCTGGACCACCCTATTACTACTCTAGCCCCCACTGTCCTAGGTCCAGTTTCGACCGTCGTGAATATGGATATCTATCAGACAAGGGAAAAGGATAATGCGAATGCCCAGTGCCATGTTGGCTTCAGTTGATGGTATATACCAGAAGCAGCATGAGAAGATGGACTTAGTTTCCATCTTTCTCCATAACAAAGATTTATATGGAGAGCAATCTCATATCGTAAGATATGAGACCTCGAACGAATTATTTCAAGCGAGGTTGGCTGTCGGGTCATCTGTAGGGGACGACGTCCTTACGATGACTAGCTATATTGATGAGCTCAAGGACTTGGAGACCACGTTGGGAAACAGGTCATACGCCGACTTATTTCCACAGTCCCAACCCTCTACTTACACCCTGAAAGAAATCAGGGAGACACCCGCTCTACTTAATGGGGGACCTTCTTCTTCTGCATCCAGGGCGAAAGCAAAGGGTGAAAAGAAGAAGACCTCCACAAAGCCGATATACGGTATCAGTGAAGTAGAAGGAAAGGGAAGAGCAAAAGTTTCAGGACTTGGTGTAGGTAAGGAGGGATGTTCCTATTGTTATGGGATTGGGCATTGGCAGAAAGATTGCAGGGCTTTGGAAGCCAGTAGCCAGTATTCGAAGCATGTTGTGGCTTCGGCCTCGAGTGTGTATGTAATTAAGAACTGTTTGTCAATTAACCCTACTTCCTGGGTACTAGATACCGGAGCAGGATCTCATATCTGTAATTCATTACATGCTTTGAGAAACCGTAGAGTTATCAGGTAGGCGATTTGTCTCTCAGAGTTGCAAACGGAATGAGCGTGGACAATGAATCCGTGGGAGAATATCGCCTATGTTTGACAAGTGGGCAGATATTGATTCTACGTAACTGTTTGTATGTACCTAGTTTGACTTGTAATATCATATCGGTATCCTCACTTTCGAGAGAGGGATATGACTTTACATTCGTAAGCGATGTAGTTCACATCCACCTAAATCAAGTTCTGATTGGGTCCGGTACATTAGATGACGGTATATACGTATTGAATCAAGCTCAGGTTTTCAATATCCAGAACACACTTAAAAGAAAGTCTCCAGAAATAAATCAGGCTTTCTTATGGCATTGTAGACTAGGTCACATCAATAAAACACGGTTGACGAAGTTACATAGAGAAGGATATTTGAATCCGTTCGAATATCAATCTTATGCTACTTGTGAATCTTGTCTCATGGGAAAGATGACAAAGACTCCGTTTACTGGACACGGAGTAAGAGCGAGCGAGCTCTTAGGACTCGTACACAGTGACGTGTGCGGTCCAATGTCTACACATGCGCGAGGTGGTTATTCCTACTTCATTACTTTTACGGATGATTTCTCTAGGTATGGATATATCTTCTTAATGAAGCATAAATCCGAGGCCTTTGAGAAATTCCGAGAATACAAGAATGAAGTGGAAAAACAGACAGGCAAAAGTATCAAGACATTGAGATCTGATCAAGGTGGTGAATACTTAAGTGCCGAGTTCCTGGGATACTTAAAAGAGAATGGAGTTCTCTCTCAGCTTACTCCTCTATACACACTACAACACAATGGTGTATCGGAAAGGAGGAATCGAACCCTATTGGATATGGTTCGTTCCATGATGAGTAAGGCTGAGTTACCACGATCTTTCTGGGGTTATGCACTAGAATCAGCTGCATATCTTTTGAACCAGGTTCCAACCAAGACTGTGCCTACCACACCATATCAGATGTGGAGTGAGAAGAAACACTGTCTTAAACACTTTAGGACATGGGGATGTCCAGCTTTTGTAAAAAAGCAGCATTCGGACAAGCTCGAAGCACGCTCAGTACAATGTAAGTTTGTGGGATATCCAAAGAACTCCAAGGGGTATTATTTCTATTACGCAGAGGAACAAAAGGTTTTTGTTTCTCGTCATGCCCACTTCTTAGAAGCTGAATTTTTAGAAAATCATAAGAGTGGGAGCGCAATAGAACTGGAAGAAATTCCAGAACCAGAAGTTTCAGAAGAAAGGGACATACCAACACCTATCCGTAGAAGTAGTAGGCAGTCTCATCCGCCCGAGAGATACTACGGTTTTCTTATAGACGGGGATCGAGAAGATTGCATCATTGATAATGATGACCTTACTAGCTTCCAACAAGCCATTCAGAGTGGCGACTCGGTAAAATGGCTGGATGCAATGCGGACCGAAATGGAGTCCATGTATACTAACAAAGTATGGACTTTGGACATTGCTCCAGATAGGGTAAAACCCGTAGGATGCAAGTGGATCTTCAGAAAGAAGATTGGTGTAGATGGACAGGTTGAAACCTATAAGGCTAGACTTGTTGCAAAGGGTTTTCATCAAAGACCTGGTTTGGACTATGACGAAACCTTTTCTCCAGTGGCTATGCTCAAATCCATTCGGGTCCTTCTTGCCATTGCTGCCTTCCACGATTATGAGATCTGGCAGATGGACGTAAAGACGGCTTTTCTAAATGGTAATTTGGAAGAATGCGTCTATATGGATCAACCAGAGAGATTCATTCAGAGTGGGAGCAGTGGTAAAGTGTGCAAGTTGCTTAAGTCCATTTATGGACTAAAGCAGGCATCACGGAGTTGGAACATCTGTTTTGATGATACTGTCAAAGAATTCGACTTTATCAAGAATCCAGATGAACCATGCATATACAGTAATATTGTAGGGAGAGTTGTAGTATTCCTCGTCTTGTACGTGGATGACATTCTCCTAATAGGAAATGATATTCCTATGCTACAGTCAGTCAAAAGATTCTTGTCACAGAAGTTCTCCATGAAGGACCTGGGTGATGCCACCTACATTCTAGGGATCCAGATCTACCATGATAGATCAAAGAGGATGTTGGTGTTAGTGTATATGCCCTAGGGGCCATTATTGTATCATACTAGATTGTATATTACTTAATGGAAGCTTGGGATATTC
Organism: Agapanthus africanus; assembly: GCA_030015575.1. Taxonomy (NCBI): domain Eukaryota; kingdom Viridiplantae; phylum Streptophyta; class Magnoliopsida; order Asparagales; family Amaryllidaceae; genus Agapanthus; species Agapanthus africanus. Next base: position 412,897,272 of record CM057337.1, read on the forward strand.
ACAGTTGTATAAACAGTCTTGCTAAAAATCGTAGTATGCTACTTGGTTTGTGTCTACTTTAATATGTGCATATGTTTTTTTTATCGTATCACTTATACATATTAGTAGAGCCCATAGGTTCTTTGCTTGATTACCAGCGTTGTGATGGCAGTCACACTAGTGGGGGCTGGGTAGTCTATAAGCAACATCCTATACAGGTCCCTAGTTGCAGGATTATCGAGACTGGGCATCGATACTCTAGAGTAGACTAGTGTATACGCTTCTCATCCCAGTTGGGGAGATGGTCTGTCCCATAGCCATCGGTACGTAGTACTGGAGATAGTATACAGGTGCTCGTTAGGTTACGGGTACACCGGACAGGACTCGTAGGGGAACTGTTGGTTGGTATTATACCCATCATCAGTTAACAGTTCCCAGGTGACATGAGTATAGCATAGTCCGCAGACTTGACACTGCTACTTCGCCTCGAGTGTGTCCCACTGTTCTTAGATTGCTACCCTACCACGGCTCAAAGGAGTCGTGCAAACAAGTAGCAGTTGGGTGCATTCCCGAGCACTTGGAGGCAGTAGTGGTTAGACAGGATTCGTCTCTCCCGGTATTGGGAGATGATATCGCGCTGTGTCAGAGAGCCATTACGCAATGTCCCTGGCCAGGGCAAGCGAGATATACTGGTAGGTTCCAGTAGCTTCTCAGGGTGTAATGGGCTACGCTCCGACATAACTTATACAGCTATTAGGAGACTGACGCTTGCCGCCCCCTAGGCTCGATATGCGATAGTCTTAGACGAACAGACCGGACTGTACGGAGATTGTCACATCAGGCTCAGTGGGTGTTCGGATGAGTTTCCTCATCGGCCTTCTTATCGTCATCTACCTGGGGACCGTTACGTACAGCTAGTGCCGCTTGCGGTCTGTGGTTAAACCCACTGCCAGCGTAGTGTCGAGTCTTTAGAGTTCCACACAGAGAGTTTCCCTGCTCCAGGCGAAACGATATAGAGGTCGTATGGTTTTACGACAAGGGTTCGGACGCGTACGTGTGTTTACTTACGTATGACTTTTCGGACAGTTTTTACTAGCCAGCTTTGGTTTAAGCCAGATTCTAGTATCGGGTTATTGGATTTATACAGTCTAAAGTTTTTCCGTGTTTTCACGGATTGGAGGGGCGTTCTCATAATTTTCCGGGAAGCTTCTAGAAGAGTGGTGACTAAGGGGTTAAGGTAGCATGAGCATTAATTGCTTAATGACTCATTTGTGTGATTCATCCTTTGCGTTAAATGATTCATTAATGAGTTAATGAGTCATATGATGAATCACACAAGGTGAATGCATCAACCATGATGATTAATCATTTATATTAGTTATTTGATTAATTGTTATGGTTGTTATATTCTAGTGAGTTCATTTTTCTTCTCATTCTCATCTTCACCTGCTCTCTCCTCAAGCTCTCTTATTCTTCCAACCCTAACCCTAACCTCTCATGAGTTGAGATCAAGGGTTAGCTAGACTAATACATCCATAACCTCACTCTATATCCCCTAGGTAGCTTAGATTAGCACTTTAAGCAACCTAGTTATCTCAAGTTTGAGATTAAGCTTGGTGTAGGAGCTTTCGGGTGGATCGTCTTTGATTTGAGGAGGCCGTTGAGGTGCCGATGTTCCAAGGAGCCTACGAGGAGTGGAGGACCGCGATGAAGACCCGAAGGATAAGTAAAGTGAGGTATAACATCGAATCCGAGTAGTTAAACCTTTCGTAGTTTGTTAGCAATGGTTTAGATAACGATTCATGCGCACAAGTCCGTGTTACGAAGCTTTGATAATCATTTTTCATATATTCCGCCTCCCCGCAAGTTCGTGGGGTGCGTGACATGGACTTACAGTGGTATCAGAGCCAACTAAACCATTACTAGCTTGTTAGCAACTAATTAGAAGTTCGATCGACAGAAAAACACGAAAACAAAAATTCGAAACCCTAAGTTTCTGTTAATTTTAAAAGTGTCTAAAAAATTATTTGACATACCTTAAAATTCATGAAAGGGAATTTAATGAATTCTGGGAAAATACGAGGGCTCAACTCGACTTGACAACCGCGGAAACGCGGCCAAATGGTGCTTTTGGCCGCGGATCCGCGGCCGAGTCAACTCCGAGTTGACTTGGATTTGCTCTGTAATTCATTATTTTTGGTGTTTTGTTTTCTAGTATGTTCTGTTTCTACCCAGGTTACTTCAGTACAGGTTTGCTTTTGGGGTAGACACGGAATATGGTAATCGATCGATATTCTAAGATATTTGCTAATTGGGTTTTTATCTGTAATGTTTAATGTGTTCGTAAACCTCCCCTAACTGCTAGTATGTCGGTTGGCAGGGGGTTGCACATTTCTGAAATGTTTACTGTTTGTGTATATGAACTGTATTGGACTGTTGTGATGATTAGCCGGGGTTTGAGATGTGTTTAATATTCATTCAATGTAAATGTAATTTGATATAATATTCTTTTGTGGGGTACATCCAGGTTGCGGTTGTAGCCATCGTTGTATTATTTCTTTTTACTGTTTTTGCTCCTAGGATAGACCCAAGGTGGGGTACACAAACTACCGGGTACGTTGAAGTGTTTAGTGGCCTACTCACGTTGTTGAGGGAGAGCACTTCACTTCGGGTACTTGGCGGGAAGTTTTCCATACCCGTAGGGGTCTAGGGTGGGGTAATGGCTATTCATCACAACTGTGTAATCCATCTTTTATTGCAGGATGAAAGCAAATGCGGATTGCTAGTAAATCCAATAAAGTTTATCTGTGATCTGGAATGCTTATTATTGCGTCTGACGAATGTACAATATCTATATATGATAGCTATTAGACGTCACTTATGTTTTATACCCGCGCTAGCCCAGCCCCCGCTTTGTCGTTAGTTAAGTAACCTAACGGGTGATGACGGGACCCAGTGGCGAATGCAGATGTCATAAGAGGACGTGGTATTTTTGTTGTTTTCTGCAATGATAGGATAAATGATGGGACGCATTATTATAATACAAAGAAAATAAACCAAAGTTGAATCGTTGGAACAAATTTAAAAGAAACCACTCGGTTATTTTAAAAGAGCAGAATTTTTAATTGCGAAGCTTTAACCACTCCTTTTAAGAAGTATCAGGTTCCTTCGATTATATCAAGTTCACTACGTTCACGGTTTTGCTAAAACCATTCGTAGCCCTCCGTCATTTCTTATGGATGGTCAGTAGTATTCAAGCTATATTTGTTGGCCCTTAGTCAAGGCATAGTTTTTGGTAGCTGCTGAGGTATTCATTTGTTGCATAGATAGATGCGTTGGTTTGGGACAGTCGTATTACTTTGTTGGCCCTTAGTCAAGAGTATGTACGGGTGGGTTCAAATTAACCTGGACAATGACGGGTAGAACTTGACATGTGACTTATGATTTGTTGGCCCTTAGTCAAGGTTATAAGAGCATGGGGCAAAAATCCACATCGGGAATTTCTAAAGAAACTGAAATTTGCAGAGAGATGCATACCATTTTGGAGATTGATGAATGTTGGTAGGATTCCTTCAACATTATCATACGATGATATTTTGGATCCCGATCCTACTGTTAGTACAAGCTACTTATCAGGAGATTCGTCACTTAACGATCAATGCTATAAACCAAGTAGGTGCCTAGAAAGGTGTCAGCGGGGCTACGCCCCCAGATAAAAGAGGTTATTTAATTAAGGAACTTCACGAAAGCGTTGGAAAACCTCTCTCGATGTATCGACACTGGCCTGGCTGAACGGTTAAGCAAGTATTGTACGGTGAGAATTGTCCTGACTAATTCTTCTTTTATGGTTTGAGGAAGGATTCGAGAAACAGTGGGAGCCATCCTGTTTAGATAAACTTAAAACCAATCTAAACTTGCAACAGCATCATGCTAAAATGTTTTCTTCTCTCTCTCTTAATTGCAGCGACCTTGTGACCATACCTAGGTTACATCTAGATAACAAATTGACTGAATCTGACTTATATGACTGGCAAAGGTCTGTCCAGATGTCCATTGGCTATGACAAGCTGGACCACCCTATTACTACTCAAGATCCCACCGTCCCAGGTCCAGTTTCTACTGTCACGGATATAGATATTCGTCAGACAAGGGAAAAAGATAAAGCGAAAGCTAAGTGCCTCGTGTTAGCTTCAGTTGATGGTGTATACCAGAAGTAGCACGAGAAGATGGACTTAGTTTCCATCTTTCTCCATAATAAAGATTTATATGGAGAGCAATCTCATATCACTAGATATGAAACCTCGAACGAATTAATTCAAGCGAGGATGGCTGACGGGTCATCTGTAGGGGACAACGTCCTTACAATGACTAGCTGTATTGATGAGCTCCAGGACCTGGAGACCGCATTGGGAAACGAGTCAAATACTGACTTGATTCTACAGTCTCTGCCTCCTACCCTGAAGGAAACCAGGGAAGGAGAAGGAAAGAGAAAGGCAAAAGTTTCGGGACTGGATATAGTAAAAGAGGGACGTTCCTATTGTTACAGGAATGAACATTGGCAGAATGATTGCAGGGCTTTAGAAGCCAGTAGCCAGGATACAAAGCATGTTGTGGCTTCAGCCTCAAGTATGTTTGTAATAGAGAACTGTATGTCAGTTAACCCTACTTCCTGGGTATTGGATACCGGGTCAGGATCTCACATCTGTAATTCATTACAGGCTCTGAGAAACCGTAGGGTTATCGGGATAGGTGATATGACCCTCACGGTTGCTAACGGAATGAGCATGGACGCTGAATCCGTAGGGGAATATTATCTTGGACTGACAACTAGGCAGATATTGATTCCGCGTAACTGTTTTTATGTACCAGGAACAACTTGTAATATCATATCTGTATCCTTACTTTCTAAGGAAGGATATGATTTTACTTTTGTAAGTGATGTGGTTCACATCCACCTAAATCAAGTTCTGATTGGGTCAGGTATATTACAAAACGGAATATACGTATTAAATCAAGCTCAGATTTTCAGTGTCCAGAACACACTTAAAAGAAAGTCTCCATATATAAATCAGGTTTTCTTATGGCACTGTAGACTAGGTCACATCAATGAGAGAAGATTGACTAAGTTACATAGAGAAGGGTATTTGAATCCGTTCGAATATCAATCCTATGCTACTTGTGAATCTTGTCTCATGGGAAAGATGAAAAAGACTCCGTTCACTGGACACGGAGTAAGAGCAAGCGAGCTCTTGGGACTCGTACACAGTGACGTGTGCGGTCCAATATCTACACATGCGCGAGGTGGTTATTCCTACTTCATTACTTTTACAGATGATTTCTCTAGGTATGGATATGTCTTCTTAATGAAGCATAAATCCGAGGCCTTTGAGAAATTCCAAGAATACAAGAATGAAGTGGAAAACCAAACAGGCAAGAGTATAAAGACACTGAGATATGATCGAGGTGGTGAATACTTAAGTGCCGAGTTCCTGGGTTACTTAAAAGAGAATGGGATTCTCTCTCAGCTTACTCCTCCATACACACCACAACATAACGGTGTATCAGAAAGGAGGAATCGAACCCTATTGGATATGGTTCGTTCCATGATGAGTAACGCTGAGTTACCGCAATCATTCTGGGGTTATGCGCTAGAATCAGCGGCATATCTTCTAAACAGGGCTCCTACCAAGACTGTGCCTACCACGCCATATCAAATATGGAGTGGAAAGAAACCCCATCTTCAGCATCTGAAGATATGGGGATGTCCAGCTTTTGTTAAAAAGCAGCATGTGGACAAGCTCGAGGCACGATCAGTACAGTGTAAGTTTGTGGGATATCCGAAGAATTCCAAAGGATATTATTTCTATTACGCAGATGAACAAAAGGTTTTTGTTTCTCGTAATGCCCATTTTCTAGAACATCAGTTTTTAGAAAAGGAAACAAGTGGGAGCGAAATAGAACTGGAAGAAATTCTAGAACCACAAACTACAACTGAAAGTATGGTAGAACCAGAAGTTTCAGAAGAAAGGGACATCCCGACGCCACTCCGTAGGAGTAGTAGGCAGTCTCATCCGCCCGAGAGATACTACGGTTTTCTCATAGACGGGGATAGAGAGGATTGCACTATTAATTATGATGAGCCAACTAGCTTCCAGCAAGCCATTCAGAGCGGTGACTCAGTAAAATGGCTGGATGCAATGAGGTCCGAAATGGAGTCCATGTACACCAACAAAGTATGGACTTTGGACTTTTCTCCAGATGGGGTAAAACCCGTAGGATGCAAATGGATCTTCAGAAAGAAGATTGGTGTATATGGACAAGTTGAAACCTATAAGGCTAGACTTGTTGCAAAGGGTTTCCGTCAAAGACCTGGTTTGGACTATGACGAAACCTTTTCTCCAGTTGCTATGCTGAAATCCTTTCGGGTCCTTCTTGCTATTGCTTCCTTCCACGATTATGAGATCTGGCAGATGGACGTAAAGACGGCCTTTCTAAATGGAAATTTGGAAGAAAGCGTCTATATGGATCAGCCAGAGGGATCCATTCAGAGTGGGAGCAGCGGTAAAGTATGCAAGTTGCTTAAGTCCATTTATGGACTAAAGCAGGCATCGCGGAGTTGGAACATCTGTTTTGATGATACTGTCAAGGAATTTGACTTTATCAAAAATCCAGATGAACCATGCATATACAGTAAGATTGTAGGAAGAGCTGTAGTATTCCTCGTCTTGTACGTGGATGACATTCTCCTAATAGGAAATGACATTCCTATGTTACAGTCAGTCAAAAGTTTTTTGTCATAGAAGTTCTCCATGAAAGACCTAGGTGATGCCACCTACATTCTGGGGATCCAGATCTATCATGATAGATCAAAGAGAATGTTCGGACTTTCGCAGTCTAGGTACATAGACACCATATTGAAAAGATTCAGTATGAAAGATTCTAAGCACGATAACCTACCGGCTTGTCACGGAATCACCCTCTCCAAAGATATGTCTCCCAAGACTGATTTGGAAAGGGATCGCATGTCGATTATACCCTACCCTTCAGCGGTAGGCTCTATAATGTATGCGATGTTATGTACCAGACCAGATGTAGCATACGCATTGAGCGTAGTAAGCTGGTATCAAGCAAACCCAGGGGAGAATCACTGGATAGCAGTAAAGAACATTCTCAAGTACCTGAGTAGGACTAAGGAGATGTTCTTGGTGTATGGCGGAAAAGACCTCCAGAGGAGGCCTTTGCCGACTCCATCTTCCAGAGTGACAAAGATGACTCCAAGTCCATGTCGGGTTATGTCTTTACCCTCAATAGAGGGGCGGTCTGTTGGAAGAGTTCCAAGCAGGAGACCGTTGCTGACTCAACAATGGAAGCGGAGTACATAGTGTAGGGTTCCTAGGCACACTAATGAAGTCTCACAAGGCATCAATCATGGCTAATTCAAATTTTACATGTGCCTACAAACCCTAATACGGATCGTTAACTAGATATATAGGTGATGCGAAGCAAGTAAACAACTTTAACATAAAGGAAAGAAGCTACAACCTTTGTAGATCCGGTCCTCCACCTCCTAGGCTCCGTGATGACGTCCCTCCGCTGTCCAAATTGAATCCAAGACTCTAGCATCGGCTTCATCGGAGAAAAGGGCGGACTTGGTCGTCGGTTCGATGCCGAAGATGATCTACGTCGAGGCATCACTAGATCAAGCTCCCACTTCACCAAGTCATGAAACTTGTGAAGAAAACACCCTATACTACTTGGCAAGAGGTAGAGGATGAAGAAATAGGAAGTGGGTTCACTTTAGAATTGGATTTCTCACTTATTTTCATCATTTGCCATTGATGTAGCAAGCTTTTCTTCATGGAAGAAGAAGATGAAGAAGAAGAAGATATGATAAGTGTTGAATATTAGATAAATAAATCAATACTTATCATATATTAACCCTTGGTTAATTGTAGAGAATGGACCATGGTTAACTTGAATGGTTAGGGTTAAGTATAAGACAAGAATGGTGGACTAGTTCAAAGCTTCAAGAACCTTCAACTAGCAAACAAAGAAAATCCACCATTTGTCATTCTCTTTTCCAAAATGAAAAAGATAAATAAATAGATAAATAAGTAAATGAAAAAACAAAACCCTAATCATTAGTTTAACCATGGTTTAATTCTTTACACTTAACCAAGTAAGCATGTATCATCAAACATGATACAATCATGTGTACAAATGTATATCACATATACAACTTGCACAATTCAAGTGAGAAAATCCATTTAAAGTGAACCAATACTAGTTAATGCAAAGTAATATATCAAATGTATAATTATGCATTAAATCATTAAATCAATACTTGATTTAACGATCCGGTCATATCGTATATAACCGACTAGTATCCTGTGTATCGGCTTATCGAATCAATCCTTGATTCGATATCTAGGTTATATCGCATATAACCATTCGATACATTCATCGCGAGAATGGAATACGGTATCGCATACACGCATTATTCTCGGTCCCGCACGTATCTCATATGCGCTCCTATTTCGTTTCGCTTGAGCCAGGAAACCTCTGTGTAGGACTCTAAAGACTCGTCAATACGCCGGCAGCAGATGATGATCATATCAAGCATCCACAAGCTGCAAGCGGTCTGCTAAACGTAACGGCCACCCGGGTATTGAGCGATCAGAAGATCGACGAGCAAGCCCGCTCACACTCCTGTGAATCCAACCAGTAACACTTACCGTACAGTCCGGTCTGTTCGTCTGATATGTCGCATATCTCGCCTAGGGGTGGTAAACGTCAGACCCCAATAGCTTGATAAGTCATGCCGACGTAAGGTCCATAACTATCGTGAAACTACTGATAACTCTTACCAGTATATCACTGCAACCCTGGCCAGGGATTTCCTGTTATGGCCAGTCGTGCATAGTGCAACATCAACCCCCAATACCGGGAGAGACGAATCCCCTCCTATCGCTCATTGCCTCCATGTGAATCGGGACTGTACCCAAAAACCACCTGTTTGCACGACTCAGTAGAGCCGTGGTAGGGTGGAAATCAAAGCACAGTGGGAGACACACAAGACTCTATGACGATCTCGGGTCAACAGACTAAGCTGTACCAGTGTCACCAGAGAACTGCCATCTGACGTGAGGTATAATACCATCTGGGAGTTCTCGGCGAGTCTGTTCAGTGTACCCAGTCTCCACTGAGCACCCGCATACCATCTCTGATGTCAAACACCAATGGATATGGGATCATCCATCGCCCATCATATGGGTCGAGAAGATATACGCTAGTCTACTCTGGAATATCGATGCCCCATCTCGATATTCCCTCGACTAGGAACATTGAAGGATGTACTCATGGACTATCCAGGCCCCACTAGTATGATCTGCATCACAGTCCTGGAAGTCGAGTACACATCCTAAGGGCTTTATCAACATGTAACAGAGAGACAGAAAGTATACACGTTAAGATAAAGAGCAACCAGATAGCGTACTATCATGTCGAGGAAGAAAGTCCTACCTACATATGTCCCAGCATCCACTACAATATACATCCAATGTACAGTAATGGCCTCTAGGGCATACATATAACTAACAATCTCCCACTTGCACTAGGGCCATCTGTAGCAGTGGTTGCAGTATCACATACTCAACCATCCCATATAAGTCTCTCTCTGGGAAAAAGCCTTCGTGAGTGGATCCGCCGTGTTGTCCTCTGAGTCTACTCTCCTAACCTCGATCAACCTGGAGATCAACTATCTCCATGATCAGGTGATGCTGCCTCAGAATTTGTCTGGGTCACAGATGGGACCAGGGTTCCAGGGCCGAAGCCACACTTCCATTGTCATACAATGGCAGGAACCCAGTTCATCTTATGAACCAATATATACCCAAACTGCCTCTTTGGTAGTATGTTAAATAGCAATGTTACCAGCCTTTATCGTCTAGTTTGCCACGGTATCTAGCTTGGAACTCTTCCAACATACCGTCCCTTTACTGAGGGTAAAGACAATGCCTGTGACTGACATTCAGTCGGCTTTATCACCCTGGAACTCTTCCAGTGATTCTCCCCAGGATCGATTGATACCATCCCACTACATCTAGTGAGAATCCTAGCATCCAATTACATCTATCTCATAGATGAAAACTCAGGATTTAGGAGGTATCACTTTGATCCTTTTGCAGAATCCTTGTGATAAGCGGAGATTGACCGAGCGTAATGTAGGAAATCCCATTCCTTGTAGGGTTCCTAGGCACGCTAATGAAGTCTCACAAGTCATCAACCATGCCAATTTCAAATTTTATGGGTGCCGAGAAACCCTAATACGGATCGTTGACTAGAAGTTTAGGCGATATACGAATCTAGTTAACATCTTAACTAAAGGAGAGAGGCTACAGCCTTTGCAGATCCGGTTCTCCACTTCCTTAGCTCCACGTAGGCGTCCTCTCGCTGTCCATCTCGAATCCCGAACTCAAACGTCGGCTTCATTGGAGAATTGGGCGGACTAGGTCGTCGGCTTCGTGCCGAAGATGATCTACGTCGAGGCATCACAAGTTCAAGCTCCGACTTCACAAAGTTGTGAAACTTATGAAGAAAACACCCAAAACAACTTGGCAAGAGGTAGAGGGTGAAGAAATAGGAGGTGGGTTCACTTTAGAATTGGATTTCTCTCACTTTAGCTCAAGTTGCCATTGATGGACTTAAGCTTTTCTTGAAGAAGAAGATGATGAAGAAGAAGAAAGAATATGATAAGTGTTGAATTAAAATGAAAAATAATTCAATACTTATCATAAGCTAACCATAGTTGAGTGTAGAGAATAGACCATGGTTACTTGGATGGGTTAGGGTTAAGCATGAAGACAAGAATGGTTAAGAAGTCAAAGCTTCATGAAGCTTCAACTAGAAACAAACATAGCCACCATTCTTATCTAAATCTTTTCCAAATAAATAAACAAATAAATAAATGAAAAAGCAAAAACCCTAATCATCTCTTAACCATGGTTTAATCCTTTACACTTAACCACATGATCAAATATCATCAAACATGATACAAATATGTGCACAAAAATATATCACATATACAATGTGCATCAAGTGAGAAAATCCATTTAAAGTGAACCAATACTAGCTAATGCAAAGTAATATATCAAATATATAATTATACATTAAATCATTAAATCAACATTTGATTCAATGATCCGGTCATGTCGCACATAACCGACTAGTACCCAATGTATCGATTTATCGAATCAATGATTCGATAACTAGGTCATATCGAATATAACCAATCGATACATCCATCGCGAGAATGAAATACGGTATCACATACACGCATTATTCTCGGTCCTGCACATATCTCATATGCGCTCCTATTTCGTTTCGCTTGAGCCAGGAAACCTCTGTGTAGGACTCTAAAGACTCGTCAATACGCCGGTAGCAGATGATGATCATATCAAGCACCCACGAGCTGCAAGCGGTCTGCTAAACGTAACGGCCATCCGGGTATTGAGCGATCAGAAGATCGACGAGCTAGCCCGCTCACACTCCTGTGAATCCAACCAGTAACACTTACCGTACAGTCCGTTCTGTTCGTCTGATATGTCGCATATCAAGTCTAGGGGTGGTATACGTCAGACCCCAATAACCGATAAGTCGTGCCGATGTGAGGCTCATAACGGGTTGAGAAACTACTGGTAACACTTACCAGCAAATCTCTGATCAGCCCTGGCCAGGGACTTCTCTGTTACGGCCAATCAAGCACAGCGCAACATCAACCCCCAATACCGGGAGAGACGAAACCCCTCCTATCGCTCATTGCCTCCATGTGACTCGGGACTGTACCCAAAGACCACCGTTTTGCACGCCCTCATGGACGTGGTAAGGTGGAGATCAAAGCACAGTGGGAATCACACAAGACTCTATGACGATCTCGGGTCTACAGACTAACCTGTACAAGTGTCACCTGAGAACTGCCATCTGACGTGAGGTATAATACCATCTGGGAGTTCTCGGCGAGTCCGTCCAGTGTACCCAGTCTCCACTGAGCACCCGTACACCATCTCTGATGTCAAACACCAATGGATGTGGGATCATCCATCACCCATCTCATGGGTCGAGAAGCGTATACGCTAGTCTACACTGGTATATCGATGCCCCGTCTCGATACACTCACGACTAGGGACCTTGAAGGATGTACTTATGGACTACCATGTCCCCACTAGTATGATCTGCATCACAGTCCAGGTAGTCTAGTACATATCCTAAGGGCTTTACCAACATGTAACTATAAGACAGTATAAAGAGACAAGTGTACATGTTAAGATAAAGAGTAACCAGATAGCATACTATCATATCGAGCAAGAAAGTCATCTCTATATATGTCCAACCATCCAATATAATATACATCATCTGTACAATACTGGCCTCTAGAGCATACATACAACTAACATTCCTATCAAGAGTATGTCATCCACGTACTCTACGAGGATCGTCACCATACTCCCTACTACCTTTTTGTTTATATTTGGTTCATCTACCATTTTGATGATGTCAAACTGTTTGACTAACTCATCAAAACAGATGTTCCAACTCCGCGATGCCTGCTTCATTATATAAAGCAACTTGCGCACATTTCCGCTGCTCCCACTGTTTACGAAGCCCTCTGGCTGTGTTCTTATAGACATTCTCTTCTAAATCAATATTTAGAAAAGTAGTCATGGCACCCAACCACCAGATATCGTAGTCATGGTATGTAGCAATGGCAAGTAGGATCTAGATGGACTTAAGCATAGTCCCTAGAAAAGGTTTCATCATTATCCATACCTGGTTGATGACTAAAACCTTTAACAAGTCTAGCTTTGAAAGTCTCAACTTTTCCATCTACACCAAGTAATCTTCTCAAGATATACTTGCTCCTGATGGGGATTTAACCCTTCAGATATAGCAACCAAAGTCTATACTTTGTTGGTGTATATGGATTCCATCTCAGATCGCTAAGCATCCAGCCATTCTTACAGAGTCCCTACTCTTGATGGCCTGCTCGAATCTAGTTGGGTCATCATCTCATGATGCAATCCTTGCTCCCACTGTCATCGAGAAACCGAAGTATCTCTCAAGCAGGTGAGGAACCCTGCTAGATCGGCGGAGAGGCTGAGGTTCGTCGGGAACTATTGAATCCTTTGGTTCTGTCAAATCATCAGCTGCAGTTTTGTATAGCTGGAACCTTTCCAGTTCTACACAACTGACTTTACCTCGAGCTTGTCCGGATTTTGCTTTTAGACATAGGCCGGACAACCCAAATCTTAACTAGCTTAAGACATGGGCTCTTCCCTTTCCATATCACATATGAAGTGGTAGGTAACTGATTTGATTCGAAGCTATTCAATAGGTATGCAGCTTCTCAAGTGCATAACCTCTAAAAAGGAAATAGGTAACTCAGTAGTACTCATCATGGAGCACACCATATCATATAGGGTGTGATTGCTCCGCCCCGATACACCGTTGTGCTGTGGTGTATTCAGAGGAGTAGTACGGAGAGAGAATCTCATTTTCCTTTAGAATAGTCCAGGAATTCCGTGCTCAAGTATTCTCCTCCCTGATCACATGAAAGGACATAATACTTATACCCGTTTTGGTTCTCTACTTCTAACTTATATTCTGTGAATATCTCAAAAGGTTCAGACTTGTGTTTCAACAGGAACATAGATCTGAATCTTGAGAGATCATCAGAGAATGTAATGAAGTTCAAGGAACCGGTCCTGGCATGTGTAGACAGGGGACCTTATATACATCATCATGTATCAGTCCCAAGAGTTTACTAACTCTTTCTCTGCTTCCAATAAACAGAGCTATGGTCATCTAATCTTTGTGACGTGACTGGCATGTTTCACAAGATGTAAATTCAAACTGATTTAAATATGCATCTAAAATGTAACTTCAGCTAGTTGGGTCACATTGATATGACCTAGTCCATAATGCCTCAAGAAGGAATCGTTCATTTCTGAACTCTTCCTCTTGTGTGTGTTCCGTATACTAAGAACTGTAGTTTGATTTAGAACGTCAATGCTTTTAGATAACGTGCCTGAACCGATCAACATTTGATATAGGAAATGTTCAAAACATTATTCATCAATACAAAATTTTATCATTTCTTTACTAATAAAGAGACTGATATGATTTTGTATATCAGGTTCGGTATCTAATAGCATTTGTTCAGAATCAATGTATTGGTAATACAGGGTGACAGTGACCAACAGACTTGGCTGCAACACTTGCCCCGTTCTCTGTCTCATGAAACTTATCACCCGTTCTCAGTTTTCTACCTTTTTGTAGCCCTATGTAACAGATTACATATCTGGGATCCTGATCCGGTATCCAATATCCAGGATGCAGAGGATACTGAGAAACAGTTCTTTGTAACGAACATACCCGAAGATGATGCATCAGCATGCACTCTCTTCGTTTGGGCGGCACGGGAATTCTGGTATTCCCCTTATTTCCTGCTCTGTCTTATAACAATTATAAGTTGGAGCGGGACCAACGTTCCCCAGCTCAGTATAACAAGCGGGTTCGGTCAATACATCCATATTATTATCTTGATTAAGGCGTGATATGGTCGCTACCTGGAAAGAGAGAGAAAAAAACACTCAGCGTGCGCTCTTACAAGATTAGATTGGTTATATATTTTATCTAATCAGGATGGCTCCCACTGTTTTTATCAAATCTTCCTTCAAACCCTAAAAGGAAAGACTAGCCGGGATTAATTACACTCTACAAGTTCGCCAATCTTTCAGCCAGGCCAGTGTCGGTACTTTGAGGGAGGTTTCCCGTGCTTTCGCACGGACCTAATTACAGTAAACCTCGTTTTCCCAGAGGCGTAACCCCGTTGACACCTTTCTAGACACCTACTTGATCGGCTAATTGCAAAGTGCAAAACTCTCCCAGGAGTAACAATTACTCGCAGTGGGTATCGGGATCCAACCATCACATAGAAGGTATGCAATCTCATTGCAAATTTCAACACTTGAAACTCTCGATAAAGGTTTTTACCCCTAGCACTTATGACCTTAACTATGGTCAACAAATCATAAGTACTAGTCAAGTTCTACCCGTCATTTCGTGATTAATTAGACCCACCCACATGACCCTTAACTAAGGTCAACAAAGTCACGCGACTGTCCTAACTAATCGCATCATATGCGGTGTAGGAAGACATCACTTAGCTACCGTACACTGTGCCTTGACTATGGTCAACAAACACAGCACGAATACTAAGTACTCTACTTCCTAAAATGACGGAGGGTTGCGAATGGTTTTTGTGAAAACCTTTAACGCTTTGAACTTGATCTCGTTGCGGAATCAAATGGTTTTTAAATGGAATGTTTTTGAAGCTTTTCTAGTTTTACTAAAGGGGTCACTCCCGGTGAAGGGATCGTCGGCCCTTTCCTCGTCGAATGAGGTGCGGGATATATCATATATATCACTGTGCAAAGCGGAAACTATAGAAGCGACCAAAGACAAACCGAGGGTTGTAGCATCTGCCAGTTATTGCTAAAGGAGTCACTCCCGGTGAAGGGATCTCGGTCCTTTCCTCATCGAATAAGGTGTAGGATGTTCTACAAGGAACACTGCGATGCAAAGCAAGAACTGTAGCTACCTGTTTTATTTTGAAATTCGATTCCACAACATCTTTTAGGTTTATTTTCTTTCATTAATCTCATTAATGAATATCCCATCATTTAAGTCCACCTAATCATCACAGATAAATATAACGTACGCTTATGCCATCCGCATTCGCCTCGATGTCCCGTCTGCACCGTTAGGTTGTTAGGTAACTAACGCCAGAACGAGGCAGGGCTAGCGCGGGTGTAAAACATAAGCAACATCTATATAATATATCATATATACTATATACAATATCTGTCACAGAACATCACATGATCACATCACAGATAAATCACAGCAGAAGAAACATATGAAATATTGGATATACTAGGACGTCCGTGTTTTCAATACGAGCCAGTATAAAACACGGATTCCACGGTCGCGATGAATAGCCAATCCCACACCCCTAGACCCCTACGAGAGCGGCAAGTAACCCTACCAATTCTAGAGTTAGGAGACCCGAACTCGACTCCTCGAGTTGGTCTCCCACTGGACCCTAGAACCCGGTTACTTGTGCCCTCCTCCTTGGGTCTATCCTAGTGCAGAAAAGTAAATAATATACAAATGGTGACAACATCCGCAACCTGGAAGTGCCCCAATAAAAGAATATTACATACAAGTATTTTACATGAATGAAAATGAAAAACACTCATCTCACATAAAAACCCCCCGGCTATTCAAACACGACGATCCAATATAACATATCCAGCAACACATAACAACACATGTCATCAACGTAAGTAAATATGCGCATCCCAATTGTCGTTGACATATAGCAACGAAACCGGCGATATCACATATTACACTTACGGTCACAGAAAAGAAAGTGTAAAACTACAACAGTTGGAATTCGCAATCTCTTTAGACATCGCATGCCTAATCAAATGAATTCCTTAGACATCGCATGCCTAACAATTATAAACCCCGCATTTAAGTCTCATTATCGAAAACTCTTTTCAATATCAAGTCGGGCAATTCAACAGGATTCCCGACATTCTGATCGAATGCTCGTCGCAAACTTTAGTAGGCGGCCGCACCCCCAATGCCGTCGACGAAATGCACCGCGGCGGAATACCGCTGCCGCGAGCACCCGAACGGATGCTTTCGGCGACGGGGTTCTCCTACAGTCACTTGGTCGGGGCTGTCTATTAAGTTTACCCGGCGAGTATCCGCGTACACTACGTGATTGCGACGGACTTTTGATCACATCAAAATCCCGTGGCAACCGATCAAATGAGACCAAACCGCTAGATTTATAACATTCATTCAGTTATCTCATAACTATTTGTGAATTCCAATTATTGTATCACATTCCGGATAAATAGAAAATGCTAAACTTTTCGATCGAACAATCGAACACCCAAGTTTTCCCGAAACAGATCAACACATGAAATAAGTTTAAAAAGCATTCACTTCGTGCCTCAGTACCAACGGTCCAGCCGTAGAAGGGTCAAGCCAACGCCTCACATGTGGCACGCCGTACTGCCCCAAACCCGAAGGTTCAAAGGGCAGTTCAAGACGGTCACATAATCGAGTTAAGGTTTGTTGTCTTCTAGAGGGTCCATCGCGTTACTTGCACTACTTAGAACGTCTTTAAACCCCGGAAAAGTTCAACAATTGGAAATTTCCCAACAGTGGAAAACTTGGGTATTTATATCCGGTCGAACTTTTTAACATATTCTAAAATTATCCGGAAAAGTACACAGACAGAATTAGACAATCCGATCGATACACCGAGTCCCCAATACAACCCAGAAAATTCAACTCTTGAATTCAAATTAAAAATTCCCAGAAAAACCAGCACTAAAAACTAAGAGTTACTGTGAAAACATAATTGATTGATTGCACTCTTTTGCCGCGGAACCGCCGCAATAGGCATGCTATTGCCGCGGTTCCGCCGCTCTTTTCTCGACTTAGGTGCTCGAACTTCACAGTAATTCTTAGAAATACCTGCTGATTTTTCTGCATATTTTTAATTTACAAAAATCCACGAATTTCAAAAATGTACAGAGAGCAATATTAGGGTTAGGGTTTCGGTTCGATCGGATTTCTAACTCCGTCTACGCATCGCCTAAGGCTCTAGCTAGGCTCTGATACCACTGTAGGGTTCCTAGGCACACTAATGAAGTCTCACAAGGCATCAATCATGGCTAATTCAAATTTTACATGTGCCTACAAACCCTAATACGGATCGTTAACTAGATATATAGGTGATGCGAAGCAAGTAAACAACTTTAACATAAAGGAAAGAAGCTACAACCTTTGTAGATCTGGTCCTCCACATCCTAGGCTCCGTGATGACGTCCCTCCGCTGTCCAAATTGAATCCAAGACTCTAGCATCGGCTTCATCGGAGAAAAGGGCGGACTTGGTCGTCGGTTCGATGCCGAAGATGATCTACGTCGAGGCATCACTAGATCAAGCTCCCACTTCACCAAGTCATGAAACTTGTGAAGAAAACACCCTATACTACTTGGCAAGAGGTATAGGATGAAGAAATAGGAAGTGGGTTCACTTTAGAATTGTATTTCTCACTTGTTTTCATCATTTGCCATTATGTAGCAAGCTTTTCTTCATGGAAGAAGAAGATGAAGAAGAAGAAGATATGATAAGTGTTGAATATTAGATAAATAAATCAATACTTATCATATATTAACCCTTGGTTAATTGTAGAGAATGGACCATGGTTAACTTGAATGGTTAGGGTTAAGTATAAGACAAGAATGGTGGACTAGTTCAAAGCTTCAAGAACCTTCAACTAGCAAACAAAGAAAATCCACCATTTGTCATTCTCTTTTCCAAAATGAAAAAGATAAATAAATAGATAAATAAGTAAATGAAAAAACAAAACCCTAATCATTAGTTTAACCATGGTTTAATTCTTTACACTTAACCAAGTAAGCATGTATCATCAAACATGATACAATCATGTGCACAAATGTATATCACATATACAACTTGCACAATTCAAGTGAGAAAATCCATTTAAAGTGAACCAATACTAGTTAATGCAAAGTAATATATCAAATGTATAATTATGCATTAAATCATTAAATCAATACTTGATTTAACGATCCGGTCATATCGTATATAACCGACTAGTATCCTGTGTATCGGCTTATCGAATCAATCCTTGATTCGATATCTAGGTTATATCGCATATAACCATTCGATACATTCATCGCGAGAATGGAATACGGTATCGCATACACGCATTATTCTCGGTCCCGCACGTATCTCATATGCGCTCCTATTTCGTTTCGCTTGAGCCAGGAAACCTCTGTGTAGGACTCTAAAGACTCGTCAATACGCCGGCAGCAGATGATGATCATATCAAGCATCCACAAGCCGCAAGCGGTCTGCTAAACGTAACGGCCACCTGGGTATTGAGCGATCAGAAGATCGACGAGCAAGCCCGCTCACACTCCTGTGAATCCAACCAGTAACACTTACCGTACAGTCCAGTCTGTTGGTCTGATATGTTGCATATCTCGTCTAGGGGTAGTAAACGTCAGACCCCAATAGCTTGATAAGTCATGCCGACGTAAGGTCCATAACTATCGTGAAACTACTGATAACTCTTACCAGTATATCACTGCAACCCTGGCCAGGGATTTCCTGTTATGGCCAGTCGTGCATAGCGCAACATCAACCCCCAATACCGGGAGAGACGAATCCCCTCCTATCGCTCATTGCCTCTATGTGAATCGGGACTGTACCCAAAAACCACTTGTTTGCACGACTCAGTAGAGCCGTGGTAGGGTGGAAATCAAAGCACAGTGGGAGACACACAAGACTCTATGACGATATCGGGTCAACAGACTAAGCTGTACCAGTGTCACCAGAGAACTGCCATCTGACGTGAGGTATAATACCATCTGGGAGTTCTCGGCGAGTCCGTTCAGTGTACCTAGTCTCCACTGAGCACCCGCATACCATCTCTGATGTCAAACACCAATGGATATGGGATCATCCATCGCCCATCACATGGGTCGAGAAGATATACTCTAGTCTACTCTGGAATATCGATGCCCCGTCTCGATATTCCCTCGACTAGGAACATTGAAGGATGTACTCATGGACTATCCAGGCCCCACTAGTATGATCTGCATCACAGTCCTGGAAGTCGAGTACACATCCTAAAGGCTTTATCAACATGTAACAGAGAGACAGAAAGTATACACGTTAAGATAAAGAGCAACCAGATAGTGTACTATCATGTCGAGCAAGAAAGTCCTACCTACATATGTCCCAGCATCCACTACAATATACATCCAATGTACAGTAATGGCCTCTAGGGCATACATATAACTAACACATAGCTGCTTGCGATGCCGCAAAAGAAGCTGTCTGGATGAAGAAGTTCCTCACAGAACTTCAGGTGGTTCCTTCCAGTGTTGGTCCAATACCTCTGTATTGTGACAACAACGGCGCTATAGCTTTAGCAAAGGAACCCAGGTCCCATCAGAAGTCCAGACACATCTTAAGGCAGTATTACCTGATCATGGAGATTGTAGATCGCCGGGAGATCGAGATGAAAAGAGTAGAGACGGAGAATAACATTGCTGATCCATTCACAAAGGCCATTCCTCAGACGCAGTTCGAGAGGCTATTCGAGATGATAGGTCTGCGATATGCCAGCTCATGGCCCTAGTGCAAGTGGGAGATTGTTAGTGTATATGCCCTAGGGGCCATTATTGTATCATACTAGATTGTATATTACTTAATGGAAGCTTGGGATATTCACAGTTGTATATACAGTCTTGCTAAAAATCGTAGTATGCTACTTGGTTTTTGTCTACTTTAATATGTGCATATGTTTCTTGTATCGTATCACTTATACATATTAGTAGAGCCCATAGGTTCTTTGCTTGATTACCAGCGTTGTGATGGCAGTCACACTAGTGGGGGCTGGGTAGTCTATAAGCAACATCCTATACAGGTCCCTAGTCGCAGGATTATCGAGACTGGGCATCGATACTCCAGAGTAGACTAGTGTATACTGTAAGTGCACGGCGGCGCCCCGGCCGTCAATCCGACGGCCAAATACGGAAGCGGTGAATAACTTTAAATTTTACTTGAACTGGCAAACCGCCGCGCACTAATACCCGGATCGAACCATTAATTAGTCCTAGCTATCAACAAGAAGGGGAAGAGAGATGTACCGACAGATCCGAGTCCTCCGGTCTTCTCGTCGTCGTCCTGATCTCCTGCGGAATGTCCCGTCTCCTCCTAGTCGCCGGAAGTGCACCACATCGCCTACTTCTTTTACGGGCTCCCACCTCAATTCCGAGGCAACTCGGGCACGAAGCTGGCTAGTCGACGTGCCCAAGATTTGCTGTAGAATATTGTGTGGATTACATGTCTCACTTTGGGGTTGTGGGAATTGCCTTTTGGTGGAGGGATGAACTATGGAGTTTGGAGATGGAACTTGTGGATGTTTGGGAGCATGAAATGAACCAAATACCCACCCTCAAAATTTTGGACAGCCCCCTAGTGCTTGGGCCGGCCATGACTTCAAGAATGGGAGGAATGAGAGAGGAGGAGAATGTATCAAAAGATAACCAACCTCATAATGCAAGAGAGAGAGGGGAAAAAGACTATCATGCATAAGCATGATGACAAGCAAAAACCAACACTCCACCTCAACCATCATGATATCCAAAGTCAAGCATCAACAACACAAAGTCAAGGTATGGTCCACCCATCATGAACCATCATGAAGTCAAGAAGTCAAGGTCAAGTGATCAAAGAATGGTGCAACCATCATGACACAAGAAAATGCAAAGAACCCCTCCACAAATACTTATTTTCAACAATGCAAATAAGCCCTCCTCCACCAATCTTCGGCCAATGAACGATACAAAGGAAATCGGCCGAAACGGAAAGCAAACTGGCAACTCCAGAAAACTGGTCCCGTAATAAATTACAGGAAAACCCCGATACTGTGCATACACACCCGCATTTGTATTCCGACCGAAATACAAATGTAATGAGACAGAATCTCCACTGTACTATATTAGGATCCGGCTTAAACCAAAGCTGGCTAGTAATATCCGTTCGATCCTGATCCGTGCAATACCGCACGCATCTGATCGAACCCTGCCATATATCCATACGGCCTATAGTACAAACTGTCCGATCCTGATCCGTGCAATACCGCACGTATCTGATCAGACCTTGCCATATCTCCATACGGCCTCTACAACCTTTTGCCCGAAAGCTGAGTAACAGAATGTGGGGGACTCTAAAGACTCGTCAACACCTTGGTTGTGGATTTAACCACTAGCACGTCAGAGGTATAAGCCAATACGTAACGGGCTACCAGGTATTGACTAAAAGGGACGTCTGTGAGCGAACTCAGCCTGACAACCCTACTGAGCCTGTCAGTGACAATATCCGTACAGTCCGGTCCGTTCGTCTATGAGCATCGCATGGCGGGCCTAGGGGGTTGGTAAAAGTCAGACCCCCAAAAGCGGTACAAGTCATGTCGGAGTGTAGCCCAGAACACCTGAGATACTACTGGAATACCTACCAGTAAATCTCCTGCCTTGGCCAAGGACTTCGTGTAATGGCTCTCCTAGACACAACGCGACCTCACCCCCAATACCGGGAGAGACGAACCCCTGAAGATCCGCTCACTGCCTCCATGTGGCTCGGGACTGTACCCAACTAAAACCTGTTTGCACGACTCCTTTGAGCCGTGGTAGGGTAGTAATCAAAGCACAGTGGGAACTCACACGAGACAAATGACGATCCCCAGGTCGATGAACTAACCTGTACACATGTTACCAGGGAACTGCCATCTGACATCTGGTATATTACCAACTGGCATGTTCCCGGCGAGTCCTGTCCGGTGTACTCATAACCCAATGAGCACCTGTATACATCTTAGGTGATCCAACTGACACCAGTGGCTTGTGAGACCGGCCACCGCCCCTCGTCGGGGTCTTGACTGTATACACTAGTCTACTCTGGAGTATCGATGCCCTGTCTCGAAACTCACACGACTAGGGACTATTTAAGGATATGCTTGTAGACCCCCAGCTCCCGCTTATATGATCGCCCTCATACTGCTGGTGGTCAAGCAAGAATCCTAAGGGCTCTATCAACGTGTAATAGCGACTTGCCAGGTCACCTAAAGCAGTACACGATGATAAAGGTAAACCAGATAGCATACTATCATCTCGAGTAAGACTGTCCTACCGGGATAGGTCCTCCATCAATCATTGCAATCACGTACCTGTGACCTAATAATTGACTCTGAGGGCACTATCTCCAACATCTCCCACTTGCACTCAAGGCTAATTATTGCGATGTCGCATACTCACAGCCCGTGTGATACCGAACACCCAATTCCTCTACTAGTCAGTCTCATAAAGCTCGTTTGCGAAACTATTGCGTTCGAGGAATAGCCTTAGTGAGTGGATCCGCTTTGTTGTTTCTTTCTATGTCTCTCTATATCTCAAGTTCGCGGAGAAAACCCATCTCCCGAAATGAGCAATACCTGTCTTAGAATGTGTCTGGATGTCTGATAGGACATAGCTCATAAATGAACTCCAAATCCAAACTTCTTAGACTGTATCGTCAACTGAACTTAATCAGTATCCTACGCCATTCCACCCTCAGTATTGCCTTGGACCACCTGTCCAAAATACTGCCCCTCATCAGAAGGAAAACTATAGCTCTGACAACCTCCTTGTCGTCCATGTCACCTTGGAAGCCTGGAATGATAACTGTTTCCCGAATGAGGCTGTCGTTATCATATCCCTAGAACATCCACTTATGTTCTAAAACTGCTTCCGACTGTTTCTCCAGGATTGGATCAATATCAACTTATTGCATCTAGTGCAAGAACAATATCTGGTGTGGTACTTGACATCTCATGATTGACTCAATTGCCTGAGCAAGTGATCTGCCAATCATGCACATCCCTCTCCCCTTTAGTCTGTAAGACACCTTTAGAGAGGGTGACTCCATCTTCTGCAGGTACACTACCGTGCATGGAGTCGTCCATTCTAAATACCCTTAGAATGCTGTCTAAGTACCCAGATTGGGAGACTACCCAAATCTAGATCTAAAACTATAGATCTAGTAACCAGTATGTCTGATATAAAATCCATTTCCTTTGTGGAGAAACCACTGTGTGACGACCAAAATATAACCGATTGTAGTATAGGAGTTTCTTTTCCTACTCTGTGTATGTCATCCAAATACCAGGATATCACACCCTACTACCTTCTCAACAGATCCATCCCCTATTCTGATGAAGTCAAACCTATGACTGTCACGTCAGAAATAGATGATCTATCTCCGCTACATCTGCTTTAGTCTATAAATAGACATAAGCTACCTGTCCACCAATGCTTCCGCTGCTCCCACTGACTACGACAACCCTCTGGCAGAGTCATATAGACGTCCACTTCTAAAACTAGTTTATAACGACGCTATACTCATCCTCCCGCCGGGTCTCGCAGCCTGGAACAACAGCAATGGTAATTGTGGGTAAACAAGAACTTCCCTGTCACCGTCCTTGAGGCTACAGTAGTACCTCTCGGGTGCCTGAAGTTACCCACCTTATCTGCGGAGTGGCCAATGGAATGTCAAACCAGATTGAATCTTTAGGTTCCTTATCAAATCTTCAGTAATCGTTTGCGGTTCTGGAATCACTTCCAGTTCTACCATACTCCCACTACTGTTTTCTGAAAAAATCCATTTTTAATAAAACTGTGGCGAGTCTAGAACAATATTGCTATTGTTCATCCAGATGGTAGAAAGTCAACCCTCGTCATAGCCTGGGTCAACCCACAAACAGCCATTACAGAAACATGCCTTGAGTTGTCCAGTGTCTGGTTCTAATCATAAACCGGACAACTCCCCGTACCTTAACATCGTTAAGATATGAACTGTTCTATATCCAATATAGAACCAGAGGCACTGATTTAATTGAACCAGATTCAAATCATGCAACTGTCTCCAGTGCATGTCAACTAAATGGAAAGAGGCCGATCAGCGTTACACAACTTAGGAGTGCTTCCAATTATGAGTAACCTGAAAGAGAAGCAAGTTTTCTTAATCACTACTATCAACTGAATACCATTGACAAGTATCTACATCTTCGATCACTTTGAAGAATCCCGATACTTGCTACACCTGGTTCTCTACTCTATTCAAATACCTATAACTTCTCAAAATTCGGACCCTGTGTTTCCTACGAAACACCTGTCTAAAAACTAGAGAAGTCATAAGTAAACCGAATATAGTATGAGGACCAACCCCTCTGTCCTGATGGATCCCGGACAACATACAATACTCTGTATAAGTCCCTTGAGTCTGATAACTCATTCACTGTGTGTCGTAAGTTGAAAACTGTACTTATGGTTAAGAAGAATTACACCGCTGTTTAATGCTCCTTACCTAACCATCCACTGATATAGGTAAATGTCATCGACATAATATCAAAAAGGTATATCTCACTCTATAAAAATAGACGTACAGATATATCAATTTGAAATTGGTGCATAACAGCGGATATTCAAAACCAAATATTTGCCGACCGGCAAACAACCCAGGTGACTTCCTCAAATATCACCGATTACAACGAATCCCGATATAAGGAGGATGATCACCCAATTCCTAATAACTTACTCCCACTCATCATCTGTAAAACCATACAGATGTGAGAATCATACCTGGTAAATACATACCCTGGAGCAAGTGTCTAATCGGGAAATCAGTTTTCCTTTAACAGTACACAGTGAGACTGAAACATCGAAATGTTTCGATGGGGTATCCTGGTATTCCTAGTAATGCCTCTTCCAGATTCACGACTGTAACCGTATAATTCTTTGCCACCTTTCCAAATCCCTTCATATGTCTTTAGTCTTTACCTTCTGCACACCCCTTAGGCCAAATGGTTTTCTTCCTTCCCTACCGTTTGGCACCAGCCTATGGTTTGGAAGAAGACTATCCAATAAGCATAATGGGTGTACTGTCCTAATCCTAGGTACACTCGCAATGAGAGAAGGTGAAGATAAAAGACAACCGAATAAACTTTATTCCTATCTCTCCTGAACCAGAATCCATCCCCGAACTGGAACAAGTTCCTTTCGAGTTCGTATATAACCATACGATGGAGTATCCAAATAAACTGTGGATCTTCGTAGTGATACGGAGTGTCCTGGAGAAATACAAAGGTGATTTAGGATTGGCGAAGGAATACTTGGTTTGATCGTGAATATCTGTTGCAATTTACTTTGCCCTCTTACTAATCCCTTGCTTTGTCTTAACCTAATACCTTCTGCACACCATCGTTATGCTAATTGGTTTTCTTCATTCCCTACCGGTCGGCACCTGCCTATGGTTTGAAAGAAGACTATCCAATTTGCGTAATAGGTGTACTATCTCCTAAACCAAGGAGTACTCACAACTTGAGAGAAGGTAAAAGGAAAAGAAAACTGAATAATCCTATCCGTTTTCTCCAGAACCTGAAACCATCCTCGAATAAATTCTTTCGAGTTCGTATCTAACCATACGATGGTTTTGTCTAATGGAAGTGGACGTTCGTAGTAATACGGGGTGTCCTGGAGAAAAGGGTAAAAGTAGGAGTGGCAATGAGGTTCGCAACTCTGACAATCCAAAAGCCAGTGTTAAGAAGGTTCGGTCAACTTGGTCACTGAGTCATAGTCTTAGGGTCGGGTCAATGGTTGCTGCCAAAGAGAGAGAGAAAAGAAACACTCAGCGTGCACTCTAACCTAGATCAGAATGGTTACCAATTTATCTAATCTGGAAACCTCCCACTGTACCGTCAAATTCTCCTCCAAACCTGAAAGAAGAATTAGTCGGGAAAACCCGAGGAGTAAACCAACTCATCAGTGGGAATCGGGATCCAACTCTCATCGCATGACAACGTGACGGAATCCGCTCACGGTGTCACACTCCAGAAGGTATGCGCATATCTGGCAAGTTTCAGTTCTTTTGAAACTCCCGATGTGATTTCTGCCCCATGCTCTTATGACCTTGACTTTGGCCAACATATCATAAGTCACTGTAAGTGCACGGCGGCGCCCCGGCCGTTAATCCGACGCCGGAATGCGGAAGCGGTGAAAAACTTTAATTTTGCGGACTTAGCAAACCGGCACCACCGCGCACTAAACACCCGGATCGTAACCATTAACAAGTCTAAGCTAACAAGAAGAGGGGTTAGAGATATACCGACTGATCCGAGTCCTCCGGTCTTCATCTCCACTCCGATCTCCTCGTGGGATCTCCGTCTGTCTCCTCCTTGCCGGAAGGGCACCACATCGCCTGCATCTTTTACGGGCTCCCACCTCTATACCGAGGCAACTCGGGTGCGAAGTTGGCTAGCCGACGCGCCCAAGATTTGCTGTAGAATAATGTAGAATCGTTGTCTCTTTGGGGTTAATGAGGTTGCCAAGATGGAGGAATTTATGGACAAGAATTTTCCATGGATGCTTAATGAAGAATGAAGCATCCAAAACTAAATGAGCTCGGCCACTTCAGAAAATGTGCTCACTGGAAAATGAAAATGAAGCAAGCCCCTCTTTAACTCACAGGAAATCAAGTATATAAAGTGAGCAAGAATTAATCCAAAAGGAAAAAAAACAAAAAACTTCACAGCACACACACACACAAAGAGGGGGCCCACGAAATAATCATGAAGGAAATAATTCACACACACAAACAAATAAACCTCACTCCACTCAAGCACACAACAGTGGCCGGGCCCCCCCCATTCAAGTGGGAAAAAGAATGGAATTAATTAAGATAAGGTCACACCAAATTCCAACTCAACAACCACCATCATCACCTCCCAAAGTCCAACCATGATGAGAAAGGAAAAGTCAAAGATGGTGCACATCATGAAAACCATCATGATGCTACAATAAGCAAAGACCCCCTTCCACAAAAGCCTATTTGCAACAATGCAAATAAACCCTCCTCCACCAATCTTCGGCCAATGAACGGAACAAAGGAAATTGGCCGAAACGGAAAGCAAACTGGCAACTCCAAAAACTGGTCCCGTAATAAATTACAGGAAAACCCCGATACTGTGCATACACACCCGCATCTGTATTTCGACCGAAATACAAATGCAATGAGACAAAGTCTACACTTTACTATACTAAGATCCGGCTTATACCAAAGCCGGCTAGTAAAATCTGTTCGATCCTGATCCGTGCAATACCGCACGTATCTGATCGAACCCTGCCATATAACCATACGGCCTATAGTACAAACTGTCCGATCCTGATCCGTGCAATACCGCACGTATCTGATCGGACCTTGCCATATCTCCATACGGCCTCTACAACCTTTCGCCCGAAAGCTGAGTAACTGAATGTGGGGGACTCTAAAGACTCGTCAACACCTCGGTTGTGGATTTAACCACTAGCACGTCAGAGGTATAAGCCAATACGTAACGGGCTACCAGGTACTGACTAAAAGGGATGTCTGTGAGTGAACTCAGCCTGACAACCCTACTGAGCCTGTCAGTGACAATATCCGTGCAGTCCGGTCCGTTCGTCTATGAGTATCGCATGGCGGGCCTAGGGGGTTGGTAAAAGTCAGACCCCCAAAAGCGGTACAAGTCGTGTCGGAGTGTAGCCCAGAACACCCTGAGATACTACTGGAATACCTACCAGTAAATCTCCTTGCCTTGGCCAAGGACTTTGTGTAATGGCTCTCCTAGACACAGCACGACCTCACCCCCAATACCGGGAGAGACGAACCCCTGAAGATACGCTCACTGCCTCCATGTGGCTCGGGACTGTACCCAACTAAAACCTGTTTGCACGACTCCTTTGAGCCGTGGTAGGGTAGTAATCAAAGTACAGTGGGAACTCACACGAGACAAATGACGATCCCCAGGTCGATGAACTAACCTGCACACATGTCACCAGGGAACTGCCATCTGACGTCTGGTATATGACCAACTAGCATGTTCCCGGCGAGTCCTGTCCGGTGTACTCATAACCCAATGAGCACCTGTATACATCTTAGGTGATCCAACTGACACCAGTGGCTTGTGAGACCGGCCACCGCCCCTCGTCGGGGTCTCGACTGTATACACTAGTCTACTAATGGAGTATCGATTCCCAGTCTCGAAACTCCCACGACTAGGGACCTTTTAAGGATAAGCTTATAGACCCCCAGCTCCCACTTATATGATCGCCCTCATACTGCTGGTGGTCAAGCAAGAATCCTAGGGGCTCTATCAACGTGTAATAGCGACGTGCCAGGTCACCTAAAACAGTACACGATGATAAAGGTAAACCAGATAGCATACTATCATCTCGAGTAAGACTGTCTTACCGGGATAGGTCCTCCCTCAATCATTACAATCACGTACCTGTGACCTAATAATTGACTCTCAGGGCACTATTGTAAGTTCACGGCGGCGCCCCGGCCGTCAATCCGACGCCGGAATGCGGAAGCGGTGAATAACTTAAATTTTGCGGACTTAGCAAACCGGCACCACCGCGTACTAAACCTGGATCGAACCATTAACTAGTCTAAGCTAACTAGAAGATGGGTTAGAGATATACCGACGATCCAAGTCCTCCGGTCTTCTCGTCATGGTCCCGATCTCCTGCGGAAAAGTCCCGTCTCCTCCTCGTCGCCGGAAGTGCACCACATCGCCTACTTTGTTTACGGGCTCCCACCTCAATGCCGAGGCAACTCGGGCACGAAGCCGGCTACTCGACGTGCCCAAGATTCGCTGTAGAATGTGTGAAGAACCATGTCTCATTTTTGGGGATTGTGGAATTGCCATTGGTGAAGGAAAAGAGAGCTTGGAGAGAGGTGGGGAAAATGTAGCATACTAAAGAAAAATGAATGTATCATATTTTTTTCTCCACTCAAAAGAGAAGCAATTTTCTCATCCCACCTAAAGTGGCCGGCCCCCCATTTCCAAGTGTGATTGGAGAGAGAAAAACCAAGACAAGGGGGGTGGTTGGAAAGCAAAAAAATGATGAGGAGAAATCAAATGATCACCACAAATCCAACACACAAAGGCAACCATCATCTCATGCATGATGGCTTCAAAAAGTCAAGCCATCATGAGAAGAAGAAGTCAAGTGATGGTGCTCATCATGAAAACCATCATGATATGATAAAATGCAAAGACCCCCTCCACAAATGCCTATTTGCAACAATGCAAATAAACCCTCCTCCACCAATCTTCGGCCAATGAACGGAACAATGGAAATCGGCCGAAACGGAAAGCAAACTGGCAACTCTAGAAGACTGGTCCCGTAATAAATTACAGGAAAACCCCAATACTGTGCATACACACCCGCATCTGTATTTCGACCGAAATACAAATGCAATGAGACAAACTCTACACTGTACTATACTAAGATCCGGCTTAAACCAAAGCCGGCTAGTAATATCTGTTCGATCCTGATCCGTGCAATACCGCACGTATCTGATCGAACCCTGCCATATACCCATACGGCCTATAGTACAAACTGTCCGATCCTGATCCGTGCAATACCGCACGTATCTGACCGGACCCTGCCATATCTCCATACGGCCTCTACAACTTTTCGCCCGAAAGCTGAGTAACTGAATGTGGGGGACTCTAAAGACTCGTCAACACCTCGGTTGTGGATTTAACCACTAGCACGTTAGAGGTATAAGCCAATACATAACGGGCCACCAGGTATTGACCAAAAGGGACGTCTGTGAGCGAGCTCAGCCTGACAACCCTACTGAGCCTGTCAGTGACAATATCCGTGCAGTCCGGTCCGTTCGTCTATGAGTATCGCATGGCGGGCCTAGGGGGTTGGTAAAAGTCAGACCCCCAAAAGCGGTACAAGTCGTGTCGGAGTGTAGCCCAGAACACCCTGAGATACTACTGGAATACCTACCAGTAAATCTCCTTGCCTTGGCCAAGGACTTTGTGTAATGGCTCTCCTAGACACAGCACGACCTCACCCCCAATACCGGGAGAGACGAACCCCTGAAGATACGCTCACTACCTCCATGTGGCTCGGGACTGTACCCAACTAAAACCTGTTTGCACGACTCCTTTGAGCCGTGGTAGGGTAGTAATCAAAGTACAGTGGGAACTCACACGAGACAAATGACGATCCCCAGGTCGATGAAATAACCTGCACACATGTCACCAGGGAACTGCCATCTGACGTCTGGTATATGACCAACTAGCATGTTCCCGGCGAGTCCTGTCCGGTGTACTCATAACCCAATGAGCACCTGTATACATCTTAGGTGATCCAACTGACACCAGTGGCTTGTGAGACCGGCCACCGCCCCTCGTCGGGGTCTCGACTGTATACACTAGTCTACTAATGGAGTATCGATGCCCAGTCTCGAAACTCCCACGACTAGGGACCTTTTAAGGATAAGCTTATAGACCCCCAGCTCCCACTTATATGATCGCCCTCATACTGCTGGTGGTCAAGCAAGAATCCTAGGGGCTCTATCAACGTGTAATAGCGACGTGTCAGGTCACCTCAAGCAGTACACGATGATAAAGGTAAACCAGATAGCATACTATCATCTCGAGTAAGACTGTCCTACCGGGATAGGTCCTCCCTCAATCATTACAATCACGTACCTGTGACCTAATAATTGACTCTGAGGGCACTATCTCCAACAATCTCCCACTTGCACTCAAGGCTAATTATTGCGATGTCGCATACTCACAGCCCGTGTGATACCGAACATCCAACTCCTCTACTAGTCAGTCTCACAAAGCTCGTTTGCGGAACTATTGCGTTCGAGGAATAGCCTTAGTGAGTGGATCCGCTCAGTTGTTTCTTTCTATGTCTCTCTATATCTCAAGTTCACGGAGAAAGCCATCTCCCGAAATGAGCAATATCAGTCTTAGAATATGTCTGGATGTCTGATGGGACGTAGCTCATAAATGAACTCCAAATCCAAACTTCTTAGACTGTATTGACAACTGAACTTAATCAGTGTCCTGCGCGCCATGCCTCCCTCAGTATTTCCTTGGACCACCTGTCCAAAATACTGCCCCTCATCAGAAGGAAAACTATAACTCTGACAACCTCCTTGTCGTCCATGTCACCTTAGAAGCCTGGAATGATAACTGTCTCCCGAATGAGGCTGTCGTTATCATATCCCTAGAACATCCTCTTATGTTCTAAAACTGCTTCCGACTGTTCCTCCAGGATTGGATCAATATCAACTTATTGCATTTCGTGCAAGAACAACATCTGGTGTGGTACTTGACATCTCATGATTGACTCAATTGCCTAAGCAAGTGATCTGCCAATCATGCACATCCCTCTCCACTTTAGTCTATAAGACACCTTTGGAGAGGGTGACTCCATCACCTGCAGGTACACTACCGTGCCAGGAGTCGTCCATTCTAAATGCTCTTAGAATGCTGTCAAAGTACCCAGATTGGGAAACCACCCAAATCTAGATCTAAAAACCATAGATCTAGTAACCAGTATGTCTGATATAATGTCCAAGTCCCTTGTGGAGAAACCACTGTGTGACGACCAAAGTATAACCGATCGTAGTATAGGAATTTCTTTTCCTATTCTATGTATGTCATCCAAATACCAGGATATCACACCCTACTACCTTCTCAACAGATCCATCCCCTATTCTGATGACGTCAAACCCATGACTGTCACATCAGAAATAGATGATCTATCTCCGCTACATCTGCTTTAGTCTATAAATAGATATAAGCCTGATGTCCACCAATGCTTCCGCTGCTCCCACTGACTACGACAACCCTCTGCCAGAGTCATATAGACGTGCACTTCTAAAACTAGTTTAGAATGACGCTATACTCATCCTCCTGCCGGGTCTCGCAGCCTGGAACAACAACAATGGCAAGTGTGGGTAAACAAGAACTTCCCTGTCACCGTCCTTGAGGCTACCTGAGTACCTCTCGGGTGCCTGAAGTTACCCACTTTATCTGCGGAGTGGCCAATGGAATGTCAATCCAGATTGAATCTTTAGGTTCCTTATCAAATCTTCAGTAATCGTTTGTGGTTCTGGAATCACTTCCAGTTCTACCATACTCCCACTACTGTTTTCTGAAAAAATATATTTTTATTAAAACTGTGGCGAGTCTAGAACAATATCGCTATTGTTCATCCAGATGGTAGAAAGTCAACCCTCGTCATAGCCTGGGTCAACCCACAAACAGCCATTACAGAAACCTGCCTTGAGTTGTCCAGTGTCTGGTTTTAATCATAAACCGGACAACTCCCCGTACCTTAACATCGTTAAGATATGAACTGTTCTATATCCCATATAGGACCAGAGGCACTGATTTAATTGAACCAGATCCAAATCATGCAACTGTCTCCAGTGCATGTCAACTAAATGGAAGGAGGCCAGATCAGCGTTACTCAACTTAGGAATACTTCCAATTATGAGTAACCTGAAAGAGAAGCAATTTCTCTTAATCATTACTATCAACTGAACACCATACACAAGTATCTACATCTTCGATCTCTTTGAAGAATCCCGATACTTGCTATACCTGGTTCTCTACTCTATTCAAATACATATAATTTCTCCAAATTCGGACCCTGTGTTTCCACGAAACACCTGTCTAAAAATTAGAGGAGTCATAAGTAAACCGAATATAGTACGAGGACCATCCCCTCTGTCCTGATGGACTCTGGACAACATACAATACTCTGTAAAAGTCCCTTGAGTCTGATTACTCATTCACTGTGTGTCGTAGGTTGAAAACTGTACTTATGGTTAAGAAGAATTACACCGCTGTTTAATGCTCCTTACCTAACCATCCACTGATATAGGTAAATGTCGTAGACATAATTTCAGAAAGGTATATCTCACTCTATGAAAATAGACGTACAGATATATCAATTTGAAATTGGTGCATAACAGCGGATATTCAAAACCAAATATTTGCCGACCGGCAAACAACCCAGGTGATTTCCTCAAATATCACCGATTACAACGAATCCCGATATAATGAGGATAATCACCCAATTCCCAATAACTTACTCCCACTCATCATCTGTAAAACCATACAGATGTGAGAATCGTATCTGGTAAATACATACCCTGGAGTAAGTATCTAATCGGGAAATCAGTTTTCTATTAACAGTACACAGTGAAACTGAAACATTGAAATGTTTCGATGGGGTATCCTGGTATTCCTAGTAATGCCTCTTCCAGATTCACGACTGTAACCGTATAGTTCTTTGCCACCTCTCCAAATCCCTTCATATGTCTTTAGTCTTTACCTTCTGCACACCCCTTTAGGCCAAATGGTTTTCTTCCTTCCCTACCGTTCGGCACCAGCCTATGGTTTGGAAGAAGACTATCCAATAAGCATAATGGGTGTACTGTCCCAATCCTAGGAACACTCGCAACACGAGAGAAGGTGAAGATAAAAGACACCTGAATGTACTTTATTCCTATTTCTCCTGAACCAGGATCCATCCCCGAACTGGAACAAGTTCCTTTCGAGTTCGTATATAACCATACGATGGAATATCCAAATAAACTGTGGATCTTCGTAGTGATACGGAGTGTCCTGGAGAAATACAAAGGTGATGTGGGAGTGGTAACGAAATATTTGGTTTGGTCGTGAATATCTGTTGCAATTTACTTTGCCCTCCTACTAATCCCTTGCTTTGTCTGAACTTAATACCTTCTGCACACCATCGTTATGCTAATTGGTTTTCTTCATTCCCTACCGGTCGGCACCAGCCTAAGGTTTGGAAGAAGACAATCCAATTTGCGTAATAGGTGTACTACCCCTAAACCAAGGAGTACTCGTAACCTGAGAGAGGGTAAAAGGAAAAGACAACTGAATAATCCTATCCGTTTTCTCCAGAACCGGAAACCATCCTCGAATAATTCTTTCGAGTTCGTATCTAACCATACGATGGTTTTGTCCAATGGAAGTGGACGTTCGTAGTAATACGGGGTGTCCTGGAGAAAAGGGTAAAAGTAGGAGTGGCAATGAGGTCTGCAACTCTGACAATCCAAAAGCCAGTGTTAAGTAAGTTCGGTCAACTTGGTCACGGAGTCAGTCTAGGGTCGGGTCAATGGTCGCTGCCAGAGAGAGAGAGAGAAGAAACACTCAGCGTGCACTCTATCCTAGATCAGAATGGTTACCAATTTATCTAATCTGGAATCCTCCCACTGTACCTCGAATTCTCCTCCAAACCTGAAAGAAGAATTAGTTGGGGTTACCCGAGGAGTAAACTAACTCATCAGTGGGAATCGGGATCCAACTATCATCGCATGACAACGTGACGGAATCCGCTCACGGTATCACACTCCAGAAGGTATGCGCATATCTGGCAAGTTTCAGTACTTTTGAAACTCCCGATGTGATTTCTGCCCCATGCTCTTATGACCTTGGCGAAGGTCAACAAATCATAAGTCACATGTTAAGTTCTACCCGTCATTATCCAGGTAAATTCGAATCCACCCGTACAAGCCCTTGACGAAGGTCAACAAGGCTATACGACTGTCCCAAACCAACGCATCTATCTATGCAACAGAAAGGTAACAAGCAGCTACCATACACTATGCCTTGACGAAGGTCAACAAACATAGCATGAATACTACGTGCTACCCGTCTGAAATGACGGAGGGCTACGAATGGTTTCTGGCGAAAACCTTTAACGTAAGGAACTTGATATCGTTGAAGGAACTGATAGCTTTTTGAAAATATAGTGACGAAAACCGTTGCTAAAGAGGTCACTCCCGGTGAAGGGATCTCGGCTCTTTCCCCGTAGAATGGGGTGCAGGATATTCCAAATGAATACCACGGTGCAAAGCAAAAGTGATCGGCTATAGTGAAGTTAATGCCCTGACGCAAACTTTTTGTCCAAGGGGTCACTCCCGGTGAAGGGATCTCGGCCCTTGCCTCGTCGACTGAGGAGCAGGATATTCCAATGAATACCACGATGCAAAACAAAAGTAAACGTCCTTGCAATAACAGCTTTTTGAAAAGTGTTCCAACAACATCAGATTAGGTTTGCTTTTAACTTGCATTGATCCGAATCAATGCAGTCCCATCATTTGATCACACCAAAAAGAACGAAAATATACTGATGTACGTATATGCCATCCGCATTCGCCACTGGGTCCCGTCATTACCCGTTAGGTTAGCTAACTAACGACAGAGCGGGGACTGGACTAGCGCGGATGCAAAACATATACAACATCTACTAATATATATACCAATATATTATATTCGCTCAAGGCGTGATAGAAATGCAACATCACAGAAAATGTACAGCATCACAGAAAACAATACAGATATCTGGGATCCCCGGGTTTCACAGAGCCGCTGAAACCCGACGTTCCCCTGGTCGTGTGGATAGCCTGTGCAATGAAATCCTAGACCCCTACGGGCGCGGCAAGTTACCCGCCAAAACCTGAAGCGAGGCAGCCCCCTTCAGCGCCGTGAATGGACCACCCAGCACTTCACGGAATCCGGTAACTTGGGCACCCCTCCTGGGTCAACCTGTACCCCCTACGAGTGCGGCGAATAGCCCGCCAATCCTAGAGTGAAGCCCCCTCCGTCTCAATGCCATGAGATGCGGTCTTGTTGCCCTCTAGAACCCGGCTATCCGTGCACCCCTCCGCGGGGTAATCCTAGTACAGAAAGTAAAATATACATACACCGGGTACATCGACCGCAACCATGTCGTGCCCCAAAAGAATAATACAATCCGGCAGTGACGGCAGTCCACAAGTCGGACGCTCGCCCCGCAATATCAAATGTACATAATACAACAAAAACTGAACTAGCATTGCATCCAGGCTATCCCCCACGACCGATCCGCAACATCACAGCATAAACATAGAACATCAACGTGAAAGTCACGTTCGCAAATCCGTCTAACCGGGCTATAGCAGTTAGACAGGATTTACCGATCGAGTGACATTCACGGTCGCAGATATAATGTAAATACTGTGAAAAATGTGTTTAAAATTTTCCGATTGATCAAACAATTAACAAGTGGGCCCCCAATCAAAACTGTAGCACTCACAGAAATCCTGGGCCCAATTTTAATATTCCAAAACCCATATTTTAAGCCCAGAAGGCCTCTGTAAAAACTTGGTGAAGTGATGTGAATAGTGCGCGGCGGAAGGGCCGCACAAATGGGGTTTTCGCGGCGGTTCCGCGCTCCAACTGTGGAGTTACTTCGTCAAATTTTTACAGAACTCTTAGATTTTCCAGTACATCAATATTTTATAACCTGAAAAATTTTTCGAGACTAAAAATTTTCAACAGAAACTGATGCGAACTAAAATGCAGTTTTGGAACTTTTTGATCGATCGGAAATGCAAACACATTACACAAAGCTAGACTAAGTTAATGGCGAGTCTCTGATACCACTGTAAGTTCACGGCGGCGCCCCGGCCGTCAATCCGACGCCGGAATGCGGAAGCGGTGAATAACTTAAATTTTGCGGACTTAGCAAACCGGCACCACCGCGTACTAAACCCGGATCGAACCATTAACTAGTCTAAGCTAACTAGAAGATGGGTTAGAGATATACCGACGATCCAAGTCCTCCGGTCTTCTCGTCATGGTCCCGATCTCCTGCGGAAAAGTCCCGTCTCCTCCTCGTCGCCGGAAGTGCACCACATCGCCTACTTTGTTTACGGGCTCCCACCTCAATGCCGAGGCAACTCGGGCACGAAGCCGGCTACTCGACGTGCCCAAGATTCGCTGTAGAATGTGTGAAGAACCATGTCTCATTTTTGGGGATTGTGGAATTGCCATTGGTGAAGGAAAAGAGAGCTTGGAGAGAGGTGGGGAAAATGTAGCATACTAAAGAAAAATGAATGTATCATATTTTTTTCTCCACTCAAAAGAGAAGCAATTTTCTCATCCCACCTAAAGTGGCCGGCCCCCCATTTCCAAGTGTGATTGGAGAGAGAAAAACCAAGACAAGGGGGGTGGTTGGAAAGCAAAAAAATGATGAGGAGAAATCAAATGATCACCACAAATCCAACACACAAAGGCAACCATCATCTCATGCATGATGGCTTCAAAAAGTCAAGCCATCATGAGAAGAAGAAGTCAAGTGATGGTGCTCATCATGAAAACCATCATGATATGATAAAATGCAAAGACCCCCTCCACAAATGCCTATTTGCAACAATGCAAATAAACCCTCCTCCACCAATCTTCGGCCAATGAACGGAACAATGGAAATCGGCCGAAACGGAAAGCAAACTGGCAACTCCAGAAGACTGGTCCCGTAATAAATTACAGGAAAACCCCAATACTGTGCATACACACCCGCATCTGTATTTCGACCGAAATACAAATGCAATGAGACAAACTCTACACTGTACTATACTAAGATCCGGCTTAAACCAAAGCCGGCTAGTAATATCTGTTCGATCCTGATCCGTGCAATACCGCACGTATCTGATCGAACCCTGCCATATACCCATACGGCCTATAGTACAAACTGTCCGATCCTGATCCGTGCAATACCGCACGTATCTGACCGGACCCTGCCATATCTCCATACGGCCTCTACAACTTTTCGCCCGAAAGCTGAGTAACTGAATGTGGGGGACTCTAAAGACTCGTCAACACCTCGGTTGTGGATTTAACCACTAGCACGTTAGAGGTATAAGCCAATACATAACGGGCCACCAGGTATTGACCAAAAGGGACGTCTGTGAGCGAGCTCAGCCTGACAACCCTACTGAGCCTGTCAGTGACAATATCCGTGCAGTCCGGTCCGTTCGTCTATGAGTATCGCATGGCGGGCCTAGGGGGTTGGTAAAAGTCAGACCCCCAAAAGCGGTACAAGTCGTGTCGGAGTGTAGCCCAGAACACCCTGAGATACTACTGGAATACCTACCAGTAAATCTCCTTGCCTTGGCCAAGGACTTTGTGTAATGGCTCTCCTAGACACAGCACGACCTCACCCCCAATACTGGGAGAGACGAACCCCTGAAGATACGCTCACTGCCTCCATGTGGCTCGGGACTGTACCCAACTAAAACCTGTTTGCACGACTCCTTTGAGCCGTGGTAGGGTAGTAATCAAAGTACAGTGGGAACTCACACGAGACAAATGACGATCCCCAGGTCGATGAACTAACCTGCACACATGTCACCAGGGAACTGCCATCTGACGTCTGGTATATGACCAACTAGCATGTTCCCGGCGAGTCCTGTCCGGTGTACTCATAACCCAATGAGCACCTGTATACATCTTAGGTGATCCAACTGACACCAGTGGCTTGTGAGACCGGCCACCGCCCCTCGTCGGGGTCTCGACTGTATACACTAGTCTACTAATGGAGTATCGATGCCCAGTCTCGAAACTCCCACGACTAGGGACCTTTTAAGGATAAGCTTATAGACCCCCAGCTCCCACTTATATGATCGCCCTCATACTGCTGGTGGTCAAGCAAGAATCCTAGGGGCTCTATCAACGTGTAATAGCGACGTGTCAGGTCACCTCAAGCAGTACACGATGATAAAGGTAAACCAGATAGCATACTATCATCTCGAGTAAGACTGTCCTACCGGGATAGGTCCTCCCTCAATCATTACAATCACGTACCTGTGACCTAATAATTGACTCTGAGGGCACTATCTCCAACAACTATCTCCAACAATCTCCTACTTGCACTCAAGGCTAATTATTGCGATGTCGCATACTCACAGCCCGTGTGATACCGAACATCCAACTCCTCTACTAGTCAGTCTCACAAAGCTCGTTTGCGGAACTATTGCGTTCGAGGAATAGCCTCAGTGAGTGGATCCGCTTAGTTGTTTCTTTCTATGTCTCTCTATATCTCAAGTTCGCGGAGAAATCCATCTCCCGAAATGAGCAATACCTGTCTTAGAATGTGTCTGGATGTCTGATGGGACATAGCTCATAAATGAACTCCAAATCCAAACTTCTTAGACTGTATCGTCAACTGAACTTAATCAGTATCCTGCGCCATGCCACCCTCAGTATTGCCTTGGATCACCTGTCCAAAATACTGCCCCTCGTCAGAGGGAAAACTATAACTCTGACAACCTCCTTGTCGTCCATGTCACCTTGGAAGCCTGGAATGATAACTGTCTCCTGAATGAGGCTGTCGTTATCATCTCCCTAGAACATCCACTTATGTTCTAAAACTGCTTCCGACTGTTTCTCCAGGATTGGATTAATGTCAACTTATTGCATCTAGTGCAAGAACAACATCTGGAGTGGTACTTGACATCTCACGATTGACTCAATTGCCTGAGCAAGTGATCTGCCAATCATGCCCGTCCCTCTTCCCTTTAGTCTGTAAGACACCTTTGGAGAGGGTGACTCCATTACCTGCAGGTACACTACCGTGCCAGGAGTCGTCCATCCTAAATACTCTTAGAATGCTGTCAAGTACCCTGATTGGGAAACCACCCAAATCTAGATCTAAGACCATAGATCTAGTAACCAGTATGTCTGATATAAAATCCATTTCCTTTGTGGAGAAACAACTGTGTGACGACCAAAGTATAACCGATCGTAGTGTAGGAGTTTCTTTTCCTACTCTGTGTATATCATCCAAATACCAGGATATCACACCCTACTACCTTCTCAACAGATCCATCCCCTATTCTGATGAAGTCAAACCCATGACTGTCACGTCAGAAATAGATGATCTATCTCCGCTACATCTGCTCTAGTCTATAAATAGACATAAGCAACCTGTCCACCAATGCTTCCGCTGCTCCCACTGACTACGACAACCCTCTGGCAGAGTCATATAGACGTACACTTCTAAAACTGGTTTAGAACGACGCTATACTCATCCTCCCGCCGGGTCTCGTAACCTGGAACAACAGCAATGGCAATTGTGGGTAAACAAGAACTTCCCTGTCACCGTCCTTGAGGCTACCGTAGTGCCTCTCGGGTGCCTAAAGTTACCCACCTTATCTGCGGAGTGGCCAATGGAATGTCAATCCAGATTGAATCTTTAGGTTCCTTATCAAATCTTCAGTAATCGTTTGTGGTTCTGGAATCACTTCCAGTTCTACCATACTCCCACTACTGTTTTCTGAAAAAAAAATCCAATTTTAATAAAACTGTGGCGAGTCTAGAACAATATCGCTATTGTTCATCCAGATGGTAGAAAGTCAACCCTCGTCATAGCCTGGGTCAACCCACAAACAGCCATTACAGAAACGTGCCTTGAGTTGTCCAGTGTCTGGTTTTAATCATAAACCGGACAACTCCCCGTACCTTAACATCGTTAAGATATGAACTGTTCTATATCCAATATAGAAACAGAGGCACTGATTTAATTGAACCAGATTCAAATCATGCAGCTGTCCCCAGCGCATGTCAACTAAATGGAAGGAGGCCGATCAGCGTTACTCAACTTAGGAATACTTCCAATTATGAGTAACCTGAAAGAGAAGCAAGATCTCTTTATCATTACTATCAACTGAATACCATACACAAGTATCTACATCTTCGATCTCTTTGAAGAATCCCGATACTTGCTATACCTGGTTCTCTACTCTATTCAAATACCTATAACTTCTCAAAATTTGGACCCTGTGTTTCCGCGAAACACCTGTCTAAAAACTAAAGAAGTCATAAGTAAACCGAATATAGTACGAGGACCAAGCCCTCTGTCCTGATGGACCCTGGACAACATACAATCCTTTGTATAAGTCCCTTGAGTCTGATAACTCATTCACTGTGTGTCGTAGGTTAAAAACTGTACTTATGGTTAAGAAGAATTACACCGCTGTTTAATGCTCCTTACCTAACCATCCACTGATATAGGTAAATGTGGTAGACATAATTTCAGAAAGGTATATCTCACTCTATGAAAATAGACGTACAGATATATCAATTTGAAATTGGTGCATAACAGCGGATATTCAAAACCAATTATTTGCCGACCGGCAAACAGCCCAGGTGATTTCCTCAAATATCACCAATTACAACGAATCCCGATATAATGAGGATAATCACCCAATTTCCAATAACTTACTCCCACTCATCATCTGTAAAACCATACAGATGTGAGAATCGTACCTGGTAAATACATACCCTGGAGTAAGTATCTAATCGGGAAATCAGTTTTCCTTTAACATTACACAGTGAAACTGAAACATTGAAATGTTCCGATGGGGTATTCTGGTATTCCTAGTAATGCCTCTTCCAGATTCACGACTGTAACCGTATAGTTCTTTGCCACCTCTCCAAATCCCTTCATATGTCTTTAGTCTTTACCTTCTGCACACCCTTTTAGGCCAAATGGTTTTCTTCCTTCCCTACCGTTCGGCACCAGCCTATGGTTTGGAAGAAGACTATCCAATAAGCATAATGGGTGTACTGTCCCAATCCTAGGAACACTCGCAATGAGAGAGGGTGAAGATAAAAGACAACCGAATAAACCTTATTCCTATTTCTCCTGAACCAGAATCCATCCCCGAACTGGAACCAGTTCCATTCGAGTTCGTATATAACCATACGATGGAGTATCCAAATAAACTGTGGATCTTCGTAGTGATACGGAGTGTCCTGGAGAAATACAAAGGTGATGTGGGAGTGGTAACGAAATATTTGGTTTGGTCGTGAATATCTGTTGCAGTTTACTTTGCCCTCTTACTAATCCCTTGCTTTGTCTGAACTTAATACCTTCTGCACACCATCGTTATGCTAATTGGTTTTCTTCATTCCCTACCGGTCGGCACCAGCCTAAGGTTTGGAAGAAGACAATCCAATTTGCGTAATAGATGTACTACCCCTAAACCAAGGAGTACTCGTAACCTGAGAGAGGGTAAAAGGAAAAGACAACTGAATAATCCTATCCGTTTTCTCCAGAACCGGAAACCATCCTCGAATAAATTCTTTCGAGTTCGTATCTAACCATACGATGGTTTTGTCCAATGGAAGTGGACGTTCGTAGTAAAACGGGGTGTCCTGGAGAAAAGGGTAAAAGTAGGAGTGGCAATGAGGTTTGCAACTCTGACAATCCAAAAGCCGGTGTTTAAGAAGGTTCGGTCAACTTGGTCACTGAGTCAAAGTCTTAGGGTCGGGTCAATGGTCGCTGCCAAAGAGAGAGAGAAAAGAAACACTCAGCGTGCACTCTAACCTAGATCAGAATGGTCACCAATTTATCTAATCTGGAAACTGTTAGTTATATGTATGCCCTAGAGGCCATTACTGTACATAGGATGTATATTGTAGTGGATGCTGGGACGTATATAGGGAGGACTTTCTCGCTCGACATGATAGTATGCTATCTGGTTGATCTTTACCTTAACGTGTATACTGATTGTCTCTCTGTTACATGTTGGTAAAGCCCTTAGGTACTGTACTTGACTACCTGGACTATGATGCGGATCATACTAGTGGGGACATGGTAGTCCATAAGTACATCCTTCACAGTCCCTAGTCGTGGGTGTATCGAGATGGGGCATCGATATACCAGAGTAGACTAGCGTGTACCTTCTCGACCCATACAGATGGGCGATGGATGATCCCATATCCATTGGTGTTTGACATCAGAGATGATATACGGGTGCTCAGTAGAGACTGGGTACACTGGACGGACTCGCCGAGAACTCCCAGATGGTATTATACCTCACGTCAGATGGCAGTTCTCTGGTGACACTGGTACAGAGTAGTCTGTTGACCCGAGATCGTCATAGAGTCTTGTGTGGTTCCCACTGTGCTTTGATTTCCATCTTACCACGTCCAAGAGGGCGTGCAAAACGGTGGTTTTTGGGTACAGTCCCGAGTCACATGGAGGCAATGAGCGATAGGAGGGGATTCGTCTCTCCCGGTATATGGGGGTTGATGTTGCGCTGTGTTCGATTGGCTATAACAGGAAATCCCTGGCCAGGGTTGCTGAGATTTACTGGTAAGTGTTACCAGTAGTTTCTCGAACAGTTATAGACCTCATATCGACACGACTTATTGAGCTATTGGGGTCTGACGTTTACCACCCCTAGGCGAGATATGCGACATATCAGACGATCAGACCGGACTGTACGGTAGTGTTACTGGTCGGATTCACTGGAGTGTGAGCGGGCTTGCTCGTCGATCTTCAGATCGCTCAATACCCGGGTGGCCGTTACGTTTAGCAGACCGCTTGCGGCTTGTGGATGTTTGATATGATCATCATCCGCTGCCGGCGTATTGACGAGTCTTTAGAGTCCTACACAGAGGTTTCCTGGTTCAAGCGAAAAGAAATAGGAGCGCATATGAGATATGTGCGGGACCGAGAATAATACTGTATGCGATACTGTATTCTATTCTCGCGATAAATATATCGAAAGGTTGTATGCGATATAACCTAGTTATCGATTCAAGCGTTGATTCGATAAGCCGATATATTA
The DNA here is from genome assembly GCA_030015575.1 of Agapanthus africanus. NCBI lineage: Eukaryota > Viridiplantae > Streptophyta > Magnoliopsida > Asparagales > Amaryllidaceae > Agapanthus > Agapanthus africanus. The sequence goes on from CM057337.1 coordinate 412,941,266, forward strand.
GATACCAGTCGGTTATGTGCGCATGACCGGATCATTGAATCAAATGTTGATTTAATGATTTAATGCATATTTATATATTTGATATATTGCTTTGCATCAACTAGTATCGGTTTACTTAAGATGGATTTTCTCGCTCGGGTGTGCGCATTGTATATGCGATATACTTTTGTGCACTTGCTTGTATCATGTTTGATGATACATGTCATGCTAGGGTTCAAGTGTAAAGATTAAACCTTGGTTAATGAAATAGTTTAGGGTTTCTTATTTGTTATTCATTTATCTATTTATTTATCCTTTTTATTTTTGATAAATGAATAAATGAAAATGAGAAAAGAATGGTGGCTTCTTTTGTTCTTTAGTTGAAGCTTCATGAAGCTTTGTTCAAGTCAACCATACTTATCTCATCCTTAACCCTAACCATTCCCACTAACCATGATTCATTCTCTACACTTAACTCTAGTTAATATTATGATAAGAATTCATTTTCTTTTCATTTTTCTATTAACTTATCATAACAATGATCTTCTTCTTGCTCTTCTTCTTCTTCATGAAAAGCAAGCTCCATCAATGGTGGATTGATGGAAAGAGTGAGAAATCAAATTCTAAAGTTAACCCACCTCCTATTTCTTCATCCTCTACCTCTTGCCAAGTAGTAGAGTGTGTTTCCTTCATAAGATTTTAGGGTTTGGTGAAGGTGGAGCTTGATTCATCGATGCTTCGACGTAGATCATCTTCGGCATGGACATCGACGACCTAGCTTGCCCATTCTCCGACGAAGCCGATCCTAGAGCCCAGATTCGATTTGGACAGCGGAGAGGACCTCGTTGCGGAGCCGTGGAGGTGGATATCCGGATCTACAAAGGTTGTAATTTCCGTATCTCTTTAGTTAACTGTTAACTAGTTCTTGTTCGCCTAGATATCTAGCAAACGATCCGTACTTTTGGGTTTGTAGGCACTATAATTTTTGAAATTGCCATGGTTGATGGCTTGGGAGACCTCACTAGAGTGCCTAGGAACCCTGCAGTGGTATCAGAGCCTAGCTAGAGCCTTAGGCGATCCCCGGACGGAATTAGAAACCCGATCGAACCAAAATCCCATTGCAAAATTGCTCTCTGTACTTTTTTCAAAACTGTTAATTTTTGGCAATTAAAAATATCCAGAAAAACAAGCAGGCTTTTTTAAGAATTACTGTGAAATTTGGTACCCTAATTCCACAAAAGCGCGGCGGAAGGGCCGCACAAAGGGGGTTTGTGCGGCGGAAGGGCCGCCAATTAGAAGCCGACACGTGTCAAATTTCACTGTAACTTGTAAAATGCAGTTCTCATTTTCCTGGAATATTTAAACTGAACTCAATAGTTGAGTTGTTCTGAGTTGTTTTGGGAATCATTGTTTCGATCGGAAAGTCTAATTCTGTCCATGTGTTTTCCGGATAAATTTTAGAATATGTTAAAAAGTTCGACCGGATATAAATACCCGATTTTTCCCCTGTCGGGAAATTTCCAAGTGTTGGATTTTCCATAGTTTAACGACGTTCTAAGTAGTGCAAGTAACGCGATGGTCCCTCTAGAAGACACAAACCTTAACTCGATTATGTGACCGTCTTGAACTGCCCTTTGAACCTTCGGGTTTGGGGCAGTACGGCGTGCCACATGTGAGGCGTTGGCTTGACCCTTCTACGGCTGGACCGTTGGTACTGAGGCACGAACGGAATATTGTTAGACTTGTTTCATGTGTTGATCTGTATCGGGAAAACTTGGGTGTTCGATTGTTCGATCGGAAAGTTTAACATTTTCTGTTTATCTGGAATGGGATACAATAATTGGAATTCACAATAAGTTATATGATAACTGAATGAATGTTATAAACGTAGCAGTTTAGTCTCACTTGATCGGTTGCCACGGAATTTTGATGTGATCAAAAGTCCGTTGCAATCACGTAGCATACGCGGATACTCGCCGGGTAAACTTAATAGACAGCTTCACTCCATAGCCCCGACCAAGTGACTGTAGGAGAACCCCGTTGCCGAAAGCATCCGTTCGGGTGCTCGCGGTAGCGGTGTTCCGCCTTGGTGCACTTCGTCGACGGCGTGAGGGGTGCGGCCGTCTACTGAAGTTTGCGACGAGCATTCGATCAGGATGTCGGGAATCTTGTTGAATTACCCGACTTGATATTGAAAAGAGTTTTCGATTTTGAGACTAAAATGCGGGGTTTATAATTGTTAGGCATGCGATGTCTAAGTAATTCATTTGATTAGGCATGCGATGTCTATGCAGATTGCGGATTCCAACTGTTGTAGTTTTATACTTTCTTTTCTGTGACCGTAAGTGTAATATGTGATATCGCCGGTTTCGTTGCTATACGTCAACGACAATTGGGATGGACATATTTACTTACATTGATGACATGTGATGTTATGTGTTGCTGGATATGTTATATTGGATCGTCGTGTTTGAATAGCCGGGGTTTGTATGTGAGATGAGTGTTTTTCATTTTCATTCATGTAAAAACTTGTATGTAATATTCTTTTATTGGGGCGCTTCCAGGCTGCGGGAGTTGTCACCTGTTGTATATTATTTACTTTTCCGCACTAGGATAGACCCAAGGAGGAGGGCACAAGTAACCGGGTTCTGGAGTCCAGTGGGAGATCAACTCGAGGAGTCGAGTCCGGGTCTCCTAACTCTAGAATTGGTAGGGTTGCTTGCCGCTCTCGTAGGGGTCTAGGGGTGTGGGTTTGGCTATTCATCACGACCGTGGAATCCGTGTTTTATACTGGCTCGTATTGAAAACACGGACGTCCTAGTATATCCAATATTTCATATGATTCTTCTGCTGCGATATCTGTGATGTGATCATGTGATGTTTCTGTGATAGATATAGTATATAGTATATATGATATATTATATAGACGTTACTTATGTTTTACACCCGCGCTAGCCCTGCCCTGCTCTGCCGTTAGTTACCTAACCTAACGGTGCACGAGGGGACATCGAGGCGAATGCGGATGGCATAAGTGTACGTCATATCTATCTGTGATGTTTAGGTACATAAATGATGGGACTTCATTAATGTGATTAATGAAATAAAAGAAACCTAAGATGTTGTAGAATCGAATTTCAAATTAAAACAGGTAGCTACAGTTCTTGCTTTGCACAGCGGTATACGAGATATATCCTGCACCTTATTCGATGAGGAAAGGACCGAGATCCCTTCACCGGGAGTGACTCCTTTAGCAATAACTGGCAGATGCTACACACTCGGTTTGTTTTTGATTGCTTTTAAGAGTTCTGCTTTGCACAGTGATATATATGATATATCCCGCACCTCATTCGACGAGGAAAGGACCGACGATCCCTTCACCGGGAGTGACTCCTTTAGCAAAAACAAGAAAAGCCTCAAAAACACTCCATTTCAAAATTCATTCGATCCTACAACGATATCAAGTTCATTACGCAATAGGTTTTCAGAAAAACCTGTCGTAGCCCTCCGTCATTTCAGATAAATCCTGTTTAGTATTCGTGCTGCGTTTGTTGACCTTGTCAAGGCGCAGTGTGCGGTAGCTAACCAGTATTTATCTGCTTATGCATATGATGCAGATTGGGTTAGGGTAGTCGTGCGGCCTTGTTGACCTTGTCAAGGGTCGTGCGGGTGGGTTTGATTCAATCAAGAAATGACGGGTAGAACTTGACTTGCGGTCTATGGTTTGTTGACCTTGTCAAGGTCATAGATCGTTCGGGGCAAAACATTATCGGGAATTTCAAGTGTTGAAATTTGCAATGAGATTGCATACCTTCTATGAGATAGTTGGATCCCGATACCCGCTGCGAGTAAGTGTTACTCCTGGGAGAGTTTTATACATTACAATTAGCCGATCAAGTAGGTGTCTAGAAAGGTGTTAACGAGGTTACGCCTCTGGGAAAACGAGGTTTACATTAATTAGGTTCGTGCGAAAGCACGGGGGACCTCCCTCAAAGTACCGACACTGGCCTGGCTGAAAGATTGACGAACTTGTAGTGTGTAATTAATCCCGGCTAGTCTTTCCTTTTAGGGTTTGAAGGAAGATTTGATAAAAAGCAGTGGGAGCCATCCTGATTAGATAAAATAATAACCAATCTATTCTTAACAGAGCGCACGCTGAGTGTTTTCTTCTCTCTCTCTCCTGGTAGCGACCATATCACGCCTTAATCAAGATAAAAATACGGATATTTGACCGAACCCGCTTGTTATACTGAGCTGGGGAACGTTGGTCCCGCTCCAACTTATAATTGTTATAAGACAGAGCAGGAAATTGGGGATTACCAGAATTCCCGTGCCGCCCAAACGAGGAGAGTGCATGATGATGCATCATCTTCGGGTGTGTTCATTATATAGAACTGTTTCTCAGTGTCCTTTACGTCCTGGGTATGTGATGCCAGATCAGGATCCCAGATATGTAATCTGTTACATAGGGCTACAGAAAGGTAGAGAACTGAGAGCGGGTGATAAGTTTCATGAGGCAGAAAACGAGGCAAGTGTTGCAGCCAAGTCTGTTGGTCACTGTCACCCTGTATTGCAATACATTGATTCTGAACGAATGTTGTTAGATACCGAACCTGATATACAAAATCATATCAGTCTCTTTATCTGAAAAGAAAGGATATAATTTTGTATTGTTGGATAATGTTTTGAACATTTCCTATATCAAAAGTTGATCGGTTCAGGCACGTTATCTAAAACCATTAATGTTCTAAATCAAACTACAGTTCTAAGTATACGGAACACACACAAGAGGAAGAGTTCAGAAATGAACGAATCCTTCTTGAGGTATTGAAGACTAGGTCAGATCAATGTGACCCGACTAGCTAGAGTTACATATAGATGCATATTTAAATCAGTTTGAATTTACATCTTGTGAAACTCGCCAATCATGTCACAAAGATAAGATGACCATAGCTCTGTTTATTGGAAACAGAGAAAGAGTTAGTGAACTCTTGGGATAATACATGTTGATGTATGTTAGGTCCCCTGTCTACAAATGCCAGGACTGGTTCTTTGTACTTCATTACGTTCTCTGATGATCTTTCGAGTTTCAGACCTATGTTCCTGTTGAAACACAAGTCCGAACCTTTTGAGATATTCACAGAATATAAGTTAGAAGTAGAGAACCAAAATACGGGTATAAGTATTATGTCCTTTGATGTGATCAAGGAGGAGAATACTTGAGCACGGAATTCCTGGATTATTCTAAAGGAGAATGAGATTCTCTCTCAGCATTACTCCTCCGAATACACCATAGCACGATGGTATATCGGGGCGGAGCAGATACACCCTATTTGATATGGTGTGCTCTATGATGAGTACTACTGAGTTACCTGTTTCCTTTTGGGTGTTATGCACTTGAGAAGCTGCATACCTATTGAATAAGGTTCAAATCAAATCAGTTGCCTACCACTTCATATGTGATATGATAAGGGAAGAGCCCATCTCTTAAGTTAGTTAAGATTTAGGGTTGTCTGGCCTATGTCTAAAAGCAAAATCCGGACAAGCTCGAGGCAAGGTCTGTTATGTAGAACTGGAAGTGTTCCAGCTATACGAACTACAGCAGATGATTTGATAGAACCAAGGGATTCAGTAGATACCAACGAACCTCAGCCTCTCCGCCGATCTAGTAGGGTTCCTCACCCACCTGAGAGATACTTCGGTTTCTCTATGACAGTGGGAGCGAGGATTGCATCATGAGATGATGACCCAACTAGTTTCGAGCAGGCCATCAGGAGTAAGACTCTGTAAGAATGGCTGGATGTTTAGCGATCTGAGATGGAATCCTTATACACCAGCAAAGTATGGACTTTAGCTGCAAGATCTGAAGGGTTAAATCCCCATCAGAAGCAAGTATATCTTGAGAAGATTACTTGGTGTAGATGGAAAAGTTGAGACTTTCAAAGCTAGACTTGTTAAAGCTTTTCGTCATCGACCAGGCATGGATCATGATGAAACCTTTTCAAGTAGCTATGCTTAAGTCCATCCAGATCCTACTTGCCACGGCTACATACCATGACTGCGATATCTGGTTGGGTGTCTTGACTGCTTTTCTAAATGATGATTTAGAGAGCGTCTATAAGTACGCAGCCAGAGGGCTTCGTAGACAGTGGGAGCAGCGGAAACGTGTGCAAGATGCTCTATAGGATAAAGCAGGCATCGCGGAGTTGGAACATCTATTTTGATGAATTAGTCAAAGAGTTTGACATCATCAAAATGGTAGATGAACCTTGTATAAACAAAAAGGTAGTAGGGAGTATGGTGACGATCCTCGTAGAGTACGTGGATGACATACTCTTGATAAGAAAAGAGTTTCTTATGCTATGCTCGATCAATCTCCGCTTATCACAATGATTCTCTATATAGGATCAAAGTGATACCTACTAAATCCTGGATTTTGGATCTATGAGATAGATTTAATTGGATGTTAGGATTCTCACTAGATGTAGTGAGATGGTATCAATCGATCCTGGGGAGAATCACTGGAAGTGTTCCAGAGTGATAAAGACGACTGAATGTCAGTCGCAGGCATTGTCTTTACCCTCAGTAAAGGGACGGTATGTTGGAAGAGTTCCAAGCTAGATACCGTGACATACTAGACGATAAAGGCTGGATACATCGCTACTTAAGATGCTACCAAAGAGGCTGTTTGGATGAATAATGGTTCATGAGATGAACTATGTTCCTCCCATTGTGTGACAATGGAGTTGTGGCTTATGCCAAGGAACGCCCGTCCCATCAGTGATCCAGACATATTCTAAGGCAGCATCGCCTGATCATGGAGATAGTTGATTTCCAGGGTGATCGAGGTTAGGAGAGTAGACTCAGAGGACAACACAGCGGATCCACTCACAAAGGCCTGTTCCCAGAGAGAGAGACTTATATGGGATGGTTGAGTATGAGATACTTCAAACCACTGCTACAGATGGCCCTAGTGCAAGTGGGAGATTGTTAGTTATATGTATGCCCTAGAGGCCATTACTGTACATAGGATGTATATTGTAGTGGATGCTGGGACGTATATAGGGAGGACTTTCTCGCTCGACATGATAGTATGCTATTTGGTTGATCTTTACCTTAACGTGTATACTGATTGTCTCTCTGTTACATGTTGGTAAAGCCCTTAGGTACTGTACTTGACTACCTGGACTATGATGCGGATCATACTAGTGGGGACATGGTAGTCCATAAGTACATCCTTCACAGTCCCTAGTCGTGGGTGTATCGAGATGGGGCATCGATATACCAGAGTAGACTAGCGTGTACCTTCTCGACCCATACAGATGGGCGATGGATGATCCCATATCCATTGGTGTTTGACATCAGAGATGATATACGGGTGCTCAGTAGAGACTGGGTACACTGGACGGACTCGCCGAGAACTCCCAGATGGTATTATACCTCACGTCAGATGGCAGTTCTCTGGTGACACTGGTACAGAGTAGTCTGTTGACCCGAGATCGTCATAGAGTCTTGTGTGGTTCCCACTGTGCTTTGATTTCCATCTTACCACGTCCAAGAGGGCGTGCAAAACGGTGGTTTTTGGGTACAGTCCCGAGTCACATGGAGGCAATGAGCGATAGGAGGGGATTCGTCTCTCCCGGTATATGGGGGTTGATGTTGCGCTGTGTTCGATTGGCTATAACAGGAAATCCCTGGCCAGGGTTGCTGAGATTTACTGGTAAGTGTTACCAGTAGTTTCTCGAACAGTTATAGACCTCATATCGACACGACTTATTGAGCTATTGGGGTCTGACGTTTACCACCCCTAGGCGAGATATGCGACATATCAGACGATCAGACCGGACTGTACGGTAGTGTTACTGGTCGGATTCACTGGAGTGTGAGCGGGCTTGCTCGTCGATCTTCAGATCGCTCAATACCCGGGTGGCCGTTACGTTTAGCAGACCGCTTGCGGCTTGTGGATGTTTGATATGATCATCATCCGCTGCCGGCGTATTGACGAGTCTTTAGAGTCCTACACAGAGGTTTCCTGGTTCAAGCGAAAAGAAATAGGAGCGCATATGAGATATGTGCGGGACCGAGAATAATACTGTATGCGATACTGTATTCTATTCTCGCGATAAATATATCGAAAGGTTGTATGCGATATAACCTAGTTATCGATTCAAGCGTTGATTCGATAAGCCGATATATTAGATACCAGTCGGTTATGTGCGCATGACCGGATCATTGAATCAAATGTTGATTTAATGATTTAATGCATATTTATATATTTGATATATTGCTTTGCATCAACTAGTATCGGTTTACTTAAGATGGATTTTCTCGCTCGGGTGTGCGCATTGTATATGCGATATACTTTTGTGCACTTGCTTGTATCATGTTTGATGATACATGTCATGCTAGGGTTCAAGTGTAAAGATTAAACCTTGGTTAATGAAATAGTTTAGGGTTTCTTATTTGTTATTCATTTATCTATTTATTTATCCTTTTTATTTTTGATAAATGAATAAATGAAAATGAGAAAAGAATGGTGGCTTCTTTTGTTCTTTAGTTGAAGCTTCATGAAGCTTTGTTCAAGTCAACCATACTTATCTCATCCTTAACCCTAACCATTCCCACTAACCATGATTCATTCTCTACACTTAACTCTAGTTAATATTATGATAAGAATTCATTTTCTTTTCATTTTTCTATTAACTTATCATAACAATGATCTTCTTCTTGCTCTTCTTCTTCTTCATGAAAAGCAAGCTCCATCAATGGTGGATTGATGGAAAGAGTGAGAAATCAAATTCTAAAGTTAACCCACCTCCTATTTCTTCATCCTCTACCTCTTGCCAAGTAGTAGAGTGTGTTTCCTTCACAAGATTTTAGGGTTTGGTGAAGGTGGAGCTTGATTCATCGATGCTTCGACGTAGATCATCTTCGGCATGGACATCGACGACCTAGCTTGCCCATTCTCCGACGAAGCCGATCCTAGAGCCCAGATTCGATTTGGACAGCGGAGAGGACCTCGTTGCGGAGCCGTGGAGGTGGATATCCGGATCTACAAAGGTTGTAATTTCCGTATCTCTTTAGTTAACTGTTAACTAGTTCTTGTTCGCCTAGATATCTAGCAAACGATCCGTACTTTTGGGTTTGTAGGCACTATAATTTTTGAAATTGCCATGGTTGATGGCTTGGGAGACCTCACTAGAGTGCCTAGGAACCCTGCAGAAACCTCCCACTGTACCTCAAATTCTCCTCCAAACCTGAAAGAAGAATTAGTCGGGGTTACCCGAGGAGTAAACTAACTCATCAGTGGGAATCGGGATCCAACTATCATTGCATGATAACGTGACGGAATCCGCTCACGCTATCACACTCCAGAAGGTATGCGCATATCTGGCAAGTTTCAGTTCTTTTGAAACTCCCGATGTGATTTCTGCCCCATGCTCTTATGACCTTGGCGTGAGGTCAAAATATCATAAGTCACATGTCAAGTTCTGCCCGTCATTATCCAGGTTAATCTGAACCCACCCGTACATACCCTTGACGTAGGCCAAAATAGTAGTACGACTGTCCCAAATCAACGCATCTATCTATGCAACAGATAAATACCCGGCAGCTACCAATCACTATGCCTTGGCGTGAGGTCAAAATACATAGCTTGAATACTACCGAATATTTAACTGAAATGACGGAGGGCTACGAATGGTTTCTGGCGAAAACCTTTAACGTAATGAACTTGATATCGTCGAAGGAACGGATAGCTTTTAAAAATATAGTGACGAAAACCTTCGCTAAAGAGGTCACTCCCGGTGAAGGGATCTCGGCTCTTTCCCCGTAGAATGGGGTGCAGGATATTCCAACTGAATACCACGGTGCAAAGCAAAAGCAATCGGCTATAGTGAAGTTAATGCCCCGACGCAAACTTTTGTCCAAGGGGTCACTCCCGGAGAAGGGATCTCGGCCCTTGCCTCGTCGACTGAGGAGCAGGATATTCTAAATGAATACCGCGATGCAAAACAAAAGTGAACGTCCTTGCAATAACAGCTTTTTGAAAAGTGTTTCCAACAACATCAGATTAGGTTTGTTTTTAACTTGCATTGATCCGAATCAATGCAGTCCCATCAATTGATCACACAAAAAAGAACGAAAATATACTGATGTACGTATATGCCATCCGCATTCGCCACTGGGTCCCGTCATTACCCGTTAGGTTAGCTTACTAATGACAGAGCGGGGACTGGACTAGCGCGGATGCAAAACATATACTACATCTACTAATATATATACCAATATATAGTATTTCGCTCAAGGCGTGAATAAAATGCAACATCACAGAAATGAACAGCATCACAGAAACAATACAGATATCTGGGATCCCCGGGTTTCACAGAGCCACTACTGAAACCCGACGTTTCCCTGGTCGTGTGGATAGCCTGTGCAATAAAAACCTATACCCCTACGGGCGCGGCAAGTCACCCGCCAAAACCTGAAGCGAGGCAGCCCCCTTCAGCAACGTGAATGGACCACCCAGCACTTCACGGAATCCGGTAACTTGGGCACCCCTCCTGGGTCAACCTGTACCCCCTACGAGTGCGGTGAATAGCCCGCCAATCCTAGAGTGAAGCCTCCTCCGTCTCAATGCCATGAGATGCGGGCTTGTTGCCCTCCAGAACCCGGCTATCCGTGCACCCCTCCGCGGGGCAATCCTAGTACAGAAAGTAAAATATACATACAACGGGTACATCGACCGCAACCAGGTCGTGCCCCAAAAGAATAATACAATCAGGCAGTGACGGCTGTCCACATGTCGGACGCTCGCCCCGCAATATCAAATGTATATAATACAACAGAACTGTACTAGCATTGCATCCAGGCTATCCCCCACGACCGATCCGCAACATCACAGCAAAAACAGAACATCAACGTGAAAGTCACGTTCGCAAATCCGTCTAACCGGGCTATAGCAGTTAGACCGGATTTACCGATCAAGTGACATTCACGGTCGCAGATATAATGTAAATACTGTGAAATAATGTGTTTAAAATATATCCGATCGATCAAATTATAACAAGTGGGCCCCAATATTAATATTCCAAAACCCATATTTTAAGCCCACAAAGACACTGTAGAAATTTGGTGCAGGGATGTGCACAGTGCGCGGCGGAACCGCGGCCCCAAGGGGGTTTTGGCCGCGGTTCCGCGCCTCCACTGTCGACTGACCCTGTCGAATTTCTACAGTATCCTTGTAACATCCAGTGCATCACTATTTTACAACCTGAAAAATTTTTCGAGACCAAAAATTTTCAACAGAAACTGATGCGAACTAAAATGCAGTTTTGGAACTTTTTGATCGATCGGAAATGCAAACACATTACACAAAGCTAGACTAAGTTAATGGCGAGGCTCTGATACCACTGTAAGTGCACGGCGGCGCCCCGGCCGTCAATCCGACGCCGGAATGCGGAAGCGGTGAAAAACTTTAATTTTGCGGACTTAGCAAACCGGCACCACCGCGCACTAAACACCCGGATCGTAACCATTAACAAGTCTAAGCTAACAAGAAGAGGGGTTAGAGATATACCGACTGATCCGAGTCCTCCGGTCTTCATCTCCACTCCGATCTCCTCGCGGGATCTCCGTCTGTCTCCTCCTTGCCGGAAGGGCACCACATCGCCTGCATCTTTTACGGGCTCCCACCTCTATACCGAGGCAACTCGGGTGCGAAGTTGGCTAGCCGACGCGCCCAAGATTTGCTGTAGAATAATGTAGAATCGTTGTCTCTTTGGGGTTAATGAGGTTGCCAAGATGGAGGAATTTATGGACAAGAATTTTCCATGGATGCTTAATGAAGAATGAAGCATCCAAAACTAAATGAGCTCGGCCACTTCAGAAAATGTGCTCACTGGAAAATGAAAATGAAGCAAGCCCCTCTTTAACTCACAGGAAATCAAGTATATAAAGTGAGCAAGAATTAATCCAAAAGGAAAAAAAAAAAAAACTTCACAGCACACACACACACAAAGAGGGGGCCCACGAAATAATCATGAAGGAAATAATTCACACACACAAACAAATAAACCTCACTCCACTCAAGCACACAACAGTGGCCGGCCCCCCCCATTCAAGTGGGAAAAAGAATGGAATTAATTAAGATAAGGTCACACCAAATTCCAACTCAACAACCACCATCATCACCTCCCAAAGTCCAACCATGATGAGAAAGGAAAAGTCAAAGATGGTGCACATCATGAAAACCATCATGATGCTACAATAAGCAAAGACCCCCTTCCACAAAAGCCTATTTGCAACAATGCAAATAAACCCTCCTCCACCAATCTTCGGCCAATGAACGGAACAAAGGAAATTGGCCGAAACAGAAAGCAAACTGGCAACTCCAAAAACTGGTCCCGTAATAAATTACAGGAAAACCCCGATACTGTGCATACACACCCGCATCTGTATTTCGACCGAAATACAAATGCAATGAGACAAAGTCTACACTTTACTATACTAAGATCCGGCTTATACCAAAGCCGGCTAGTAAAATCTGTTCGATCCTGATCCGTGCAATACCGCACGTATCTGATCGAACCCTGCCATATAACCATACGGCCTATAGTACAAACTGTCCGATCCTGATCCGTGCAATACCGCACGTATCTGATCGGACCTTGCCATATCTCCATACGGCCTCTACAACCTTTCGCCCGAAAGCTGAGTAACTGAATGTGGGGGACTCTAAAGACTCGTCAACACCTCGGTTGTGGATTTAACCACTAGCACGTCAGAGGTATAAGCCAATACGTAACGGGCTACCAGGTACTGACTAAAAGGGATGTCTGTGAGTGAACTCAGCCTGACAACCCTACTGAGCCTGTCAGTGACAATATCCGTGCAGTCCGGTCCGTTCGTCTATGAGTATCGCATGGCGGGCCTAGGGGGTTGGTAAAAGTCAGACCCCCAAAAGCGGTACAAGTCGTGTCGGAGTGTAGCCCAGAACACCCTGAGATACTACTGGAATACCTACCAGTAAATCTCCTTGCCTTGGCCAAGGACTTTGTGTAATGGCTCTCCTAGACACAGCACGACCTCACCCCCAATCCCGGGAGAGACGAACCCCTGAAGATACGCTCACTGCCTCCATGTGGCTCGGGACTGTACCCAACTAAAACCTGTTTGCACGACTCCTTTGAGCCGTGGTAGGGTAGTAATCAAAGTACAGTGGGAACTCACACGAGACAAATGACGATCCCCAGGTCGATGAACTAACCTGCACACATGTCACCAGGGAACTGCCATCTGACGTCTGGTATATGACCAACTTGCATGTTCCCGGCGAGTCCTGTCCGGTGTACTCATAACCCAATGAGCACCTGTATACATCTTAGGTGATCCAACTGACACCAGTGGCTTGTGAGACCGGCCACCGCCCCTCGTCGGGGTCTCGACTGTATACACTAGTCTACTAATGGAGTATCGATGCCCAGTCTCGAAACTCCCACGACTAGGGACCTTTTAAGGATAAGCTTATAGACCCCCAGCTCCCACTTATATGATCGCCCTCATACTGCTGGTGGTCAAGCAAGAATCCTAGGGGCTCTATCAACGTGTAATAGCGACGTGTCAGGTCACCTAAAACAGTACACGATGATAAAGGTAAACCAGATAGCATACTATCATCTCGAGTAAGACTGTCCTACCGGGATAGGTCCTCCCTCAATCATTACAATCACGTACCTGTGACCTAATAATTGACTCTGAGGGCACTATCTCCAACAGTCACATGTCAAGTTCTACCCGTCATTCTCCAGGTTAATTTGAATCCACCCGTACCTACCCTTGACTTTGGCCAAAATGGCAGTACGACTGTCCCAAACCAACGCATGTATCTATGCTGCATATGAATACCCCAATAGCTACCAAACACTGTGCCTTGACTTTGGCCAACATACACAGCTTGAATACTATTGACCACCCATATGAAACGACGGAGGGCTACGAATGGTTTCTGGCGAAAACCTTTAACGTAAAGAACTTGATATCGTTGAAGGAACTGATAGCTTTTAAAAATATAGTGACGAAAACCTTCGCTAAAGAGGTCACTCCCGGTGAAGGGATCTCGGCTCTTTCCCCGTAGAATGGGGTGCAGGATATTCCAAATGAATACCACGATGCAAAGCAAAAGTAATCGGCTATAGTGAAGTTAATGCCCTGACGCAAACTTCTGTCCAAGGGGTCACTCCCGGTGAAGGGATCTCGGCCCTTGCCTCGTCGACTGAGGAGCAGGATATTCCAACTGAATACCATGATGCAAAACAAAAGTGAATGTCCTTGCAATAACAGCTTTTTGAAAAGTGTTCCAACAACATCAGATTAGGTTTGTTTTAACTTGCATTGATCCGAATCAACGCAGTCCCATCAATTGATCACACCAAAAAGAACGAAAATATACTGATGTACGTATATGCCATCCGCATTCGCCACTGGGTCCCGTCATTACCCGTTAGGTTAGCTAACTAACGACAGAGCGGGGACTGGACTAGCGCTGATGCAAAACATATACAACATCTACTAATATATATACCAATATATTATATTCGCTCAAGGCGTGATAAAAAGCAACATCACAGAAATGTACAGCATCACAGAAACAATACAGATATCTGGGATCCCCGGGTTTCACAGAGCCGCTGAAACCCGACGTTCCCCTGGTCGTGTGGATAGCCTGTGCAATGAGAACCTAGACCCCTACGGGCGCGGCAAGTCACCCGCCAAAACCTGAAGCGAGGCAGCCCCCTTCAGCGCCGTGAATGGACCACCCAGCACTTCACGGAATCCGGTAACTTGGGCACCCCTCCTGGGTCAACCTGTACCCCCTACGAGTGCGGCGAATAGCCCGCCAATCCTAGAGTGAAGCCCCCTCCGTCTCAATGCCATGAGATGCGGGCTTGTTGCCCTCTAGAACCCGGCTATCCGTGCACCCCTCCACGGGGCAATCCTAGTACAGAAAGTAAAATATACATACAACGGGTACATCGACCGCAACCTGGCCGTGCCCCAAAATAATAATACAAACAGGCAGTGACGGCAGTCCACATGTCGGACGCTCGCCCCGCAATATCAAATGTACATAATAAAACCACAACTGTACTAGCATTGTATCCAGGCTATCCCCCATGACCGATCCGCAACATCACAGCAAAAACAGAACATCAACGTGAAAGTCACGTTCGCAAATCCGTCTAACCGGGCTATAGCAGTTAGACCGGATTTATCGATCAAGTGACATTCACGGACGCAGATATAATGTAAATACTGTGAAATAATGTGTTTAAAAAATATCCGATCGATCAAATTATAACAAGTGGGCCCCAAGCACTACTGTAGCACATCAAGAAACTCTGGGCCCAATATTAATATTCCAAAACCCCTAAAATCACCCCAGAAAGCCCACTGGAGAAATTTGGCCCATTGATCTTTACATACTGCGGCGGAACCGCGGCCCAAGATGGGTTTTGGCCGCGGTTCCGCGCTCCCCTTGATGGATCAATGACCCAAATTTTTCCAGAAGCCTTATAACTTCCTGTACAGTACTTTTATACAACCTGAAAAATTTTTAGAGACAAAAAAATTTCGACAGAAAACTGTCGTGGGTGATATTGGGTTTTCAGAACATTTGTTCGATCGGAATTATAAAACACATTAAACGAAGCTAGACTATGTTAATGGCGAGGCTCTGATACCACTGTAAGTGCACGGCGGCGCCCCGGCCGTCAATCCGACGGCCAAATGCGGAAGCGGTGAATAACTTTAAATTTTACTTGAACTGGCAAACCGCCGCGCACTAATACCCGGATCGAACCATTAATTAGTCCTAGCTATCAACAAGAAGGGGAAGAGAGATGTACCGACAGATCCGAGTCCTCCGGTCTTCTCGTCGTCGTCCCGATCTCCTGCGGAATGTCCCGTCTCCTCCTCGTCGCCGGAAGTGCACCACATCGCCTACTTCTTTTACGGGCTCCCACCTCAATGCCGAGGCAACTCGGGCACGAAGCTGGCTAGTCGACGTGCCCAAGATTTGCTGTAGAATATTGTGTGGATTACATGTCTCACTTTGGGGTTGTGGGAATTGCCTTTTGGTGGAGGGATGAACTATGGAGTTTGGAGATGGAACTTGTGGATATTTGGGAGCATGAAATGAACCAAATACCCACCCTCAAAATTTTGGACAGCCCCCTAGTGCTTGGGCCGGCCATGACTTCAAGAATGGGAGGAATGAGAGAGGAGGAGAATGTATCAAAAGATAACCAACCTCATAATGCAAGAGAGAGAGGGGAAAAAGACTATCATGCATAAGCATGATGACAAGCAAAAACCAACACTCCACCTCAACCATCATGATATCCAAAGTCAAGCATCAACAACACAAAGTCAAGGTATGGTCCACCCATCATGAACCATCATGAAGTCAAGAAGTCAAGGGCAAGTGATCAAAGAATGGTGCAACCATCATGACACAAGAAAATGCAAAGAACCCCTCCACAAATACTTATTTGCAACAATGCAAATAATCCCTCCTCCACCAATCTTCGGCCAATGAACGATACAAAGGAAATCGGCCGAAACGGAAAGCAAACTGGCAACTCCAAAAAACTGGTCCCTTAATAAATTACAGGAAAACCCCGATACTGTGCATACACACTCGCATTTGTATTCCGACCGAAATACAAATGTAATGAGACAGAATCTCCACTGTACTATATTAGGATCCGGCTTAAACCAAAGCTGGCTAGTAATATCCGTTCGATCCTGATCCGTGCAATACCGCACGCATCTGATCGAACCTTGCCATATATCCATACGGCCTATAGTACAAACTGTCCGATCCTGATCCGTGCAATACCGCACGTATCTGATCGGACCTTGCCATATCTCCATACGGCCTCTACAACCTTTCGCCCGAAAGCTGAGTAACAGAATGTGGGGGACTCTAAAGACTCGTCAACACCTTGGTTGTGGATTTAACCACTAGCACGTCAGAGGTATAAGCCAATACGTAACGGGCTACCAGGTATTGACTAAAAGGGACGTCTGTGAGCGAACTCAGCCTGACAACCCTACTGAGCCTGTCAGTGACAATATCCGTACAGTCCGGTCCGTTCGTCTATGAGCATCGCATGGCGGGCCTAGGGGGTTGGTAAAAGTCAGACCCCCAAAAGCGGTACAAGTCGTGTCGGAGTGTAGCCCAGAACACCTGAGATACTACTGGAATACCTACCAGTAAATCTCCTGCCTTGGCCAAGGACTTCGTGTAATGGCTCTCCTAGACACAGCGCGACCTCACCCCCAATACCGGGAGAGACGAACCCCTGAAGATCCGCTCACTGCCTCCATGTGGCTCGGGACTGTACCCAACTAAAACCTGTTTGCACGACTCCTTTGAGCCGTGGTAGGGTAGTAATCAAAGCACAGTGGGAACTCACACGAGACAAATGACGATCCCCAGGTCGATGAACTAACCTGTACACATGTCACCAGGGAACTGCCATCTGACATCTGGTATATTACCAACTGGCATGTTCCCGGCGAGTCATGTCCGGTGTACTCATAACCCAATGAGCACCTGTATACATCTTAGGTGATCCAACTGACACAAGTGGCTTGTGAGACCGGCCACCGCCCCTCGTCGGGGTCTCGACTGTATACACTAGTCTACTCTGGAGTATCGATGCCCTGTCTCGAAACTCACACGACTAGGGACCATTTAAGGATATGCTTGTAGACCCCCAGTTCCTACTTATATGATCGCCCTCATACTGCTGGTGGTCAAGCAAGAATCCTAGGGGCTCTATCAACGTGTAATAGCGACTTGCCAGGTCACCTAAAGCAGTACACGATGATAAAGGTAAACCAGATAGCATACTATCATCTCGAGTAAGACTGTCCTACCGGGATAGGTCCTCCATCAATCATTGCAATCACGTACCTGTGACCTAATAATTGACTCTGAGGGCACTATCTCCAACATATACGCTTCTCATCCTAGTTGGGGAGATGGTCTGTCCCATAGCCATCAGTACGTAGTACTGTAGATAGTATACAGGTGCTCGTTAGGTTACGGGTACACTGGACAGGACTCGCAGGGGAACTGTTGGTTGGTATTATACCCATCGTCAGTTAACAGTTCCCAGGTGACATGAGTACAGCATAGTCCGCAGACTTGACACTGCTACTTCGCCTCGAGTGTGTCTCACTGTTCTTAGATTGCTACCCTACAACGGCTCAAAGGAGTCGTGCAAACAGGTAGCAGTTGGGTGCAGTCCCGAGCACTTGGAGGCAGTAGTGGTTAGACATGATTCTTCTCTCCCGGTATTGGGAGATGATATCGCGCTGTGTCAGAGAGCCATTACGCAAAGTCTCTGGCCAGGGTAAGCGAGATATACTGGTAGGTTCCAGTAGCTTCTCAGGGTGTAATGGGCTACGCTCCGACATGACTTATACAGCTATTAGGGGACTGACGCTTGCCGCCCCTAAGCTCGATATGCGATAGTCTTAGACGAACAGACCGGACTGTACGGAGATTGTCACATCAGGCTCAGTGGGAGTTCGGATGAGTTTCCTCATCGGCCTTCTTATCGACATCTACCTGGGGACCGTTACGTACAGCTAGTGCCGCTTGCGGTCTGTGGTTAAACCCACTGCCAGCATAGTGTCGAGTTTTTAGAGTCCCACACAGAGAGTTTCCCTGCTCCAGGCGAAACGATATAGAGGTCGAATGGTTTTACGACAAGGGTTCGGACGCGTACGTGTGTTTACGCACGTACGACTTTTCGGACAGTTTTTACTAGCCGGCTTTGGTTTAAGCCAGATTCTAGTATCGGGTTATTGGATTTATACAGTCTAAAGTTTTTCCGTGTTTTCACGGATTGGAGGGTGATTGTTAGGGATTCTGCGTGTTCAAGTTTTAGTTAAATACCGCAATCAAGACGGTTTCGCTTGAAGCTAGCCGGTTGAGTACGGGTCGTCCGCAGGGAGATGAGAGTCTTTTTCAATGTGTTTTAACGAGTTAAGTCCGAGAGTTCAGATTTTGTTGTGATTATCTAAGTGTTGAGTTGATATTTAAAGAGAGCTTGTTAGGGTTAGGATTAGGTTAGTTTGAGTTAGGAGTCTCCACATCTTTCGTTGCCCCTGTTAATATCGGTGTTACGGTAATCGGCAACAACGGGGATTAGCACGACTAGGAAGGACTTTGCGAGTATAAGCTAGGCTTTCCAACGCATAAGTCTTCCTTTTGGTGCTTGTCCGTCCGTTCTTGGCTCTTAGCCATAACCTACGGTTAATTCAACCACAACCGGTCTCACTACGGAATCACCGCTATCATGTAGGATAGGGTGCCGTAAGGAGCGGATTGTGGTTCAATTAACGGGAGTCGATTTAAGCTGCTGGGCAAGGAAAGAGTGAGAGAGATTTCCTTCTCTCAAACTTCCCTTATCCTACCCTAACAAGTATGAACTACTCACACATCATGATACGGAAAAATAAAACAAAACAAAAGAGGAAGATAGAAAGGAAGAGATTAGAAGAATACGACTAGCTATTTGCGACCTCACCTTGGCGAGGATCGAGCGTAAGCATCATTGTCGTATGTAAGGATAAAGAAAAAGAGAGAAGAAAGAAACAACAAGAAAATAACAACAACTACTTAACGAATTAAAGTTACAACAATTATAGCAAAAGTAAGACAAGCATGATAATAAAATGATCTTCTTTATTCACCATTCTTCACTCACAAAGCTCACTCAAGTTTAATGGAGAAGAGATGAGAAGAAGAAGAACATGTAATCTAAAACCTAGCAAAAAGAAAATACAAGAATGGACCCTTTCCTTCACAAAGTTCTGGGCTATTTATAGGCTGGAGAATGGAAATCTAGGGCAATCACCAGAACATATGTACAAAGACAAAACTGCCCCTGAAAGATGACAAGGTGCGGCGCCAGTAAGGCCGCGGATCCGCGGCCTAGACCCCCTATTGGCCGCGGATCCGCGGCCCTATAGGTGAGTTGGGGCATGGATTTTCTTGTGGTCCCCTGGTTTGCTGTGCCCTTTATTCTTATATCTGTATTTTCTCATAATTTCTTCATGAATTTTCCAGAATATCTGTTGAGGGAAAGGTGGACTTTTTGTCAAGATTTGGCATGATTGCCTCGAGCTCCGCGTAGATTTCTTGGAACTTGTTGTTGCCATTGAGCCTTGTGCATGAAGGTGACATTGATTTGACATTTTGTCTTCCTAAACTGGTATCTGGCAACATACGGATGAAGAGCGGAGACCGTGTTTTATCTGTGGTTGGCAGGAACCCGGATTTTGTCGTGTTTTTCATGAATTTCACCGTTTTAGAACCGAGAACCTGTATCCTGCAATTGACTAGCAAACACGGCTCAAGAGTATCTACCGATATGCAATGTGATAAAAATTGGGTGGTATGAAAATGCAAAAATCTGATATGAACAAATACCCCCAAACTTATCATTTGCTCGTCCCGAGCAAAGCCAATTTATTCACAAAAAATTTCCTAACCTCACTTTCGCAGGGAACGCGATTGCACTGAGCATGTGCAACAAGCCGTTAAACCTCTAGGTGTCCCTAATAGGAGGAGTGTTGTCTCCTGAGGGTTTTCAGCGGATACTACCCACAAAATCCGGTCAAGTTGGTTTTGTAAAATAACTAAGATTCAAACCCTAAAGTTTTGTTTCAGAAAATAACAATTCTATAATCCTAAGTCTAGACTATCGAACCTTTATTTTTCACACCTCGCTTCTTATTTAACTACAGATTTTATATGTCTTTACGTGCAGTGCAAATAGTGTCGTTAAGTTCCCGAAAGGTCGAATAAAGTCGTCATGTCGCACAATAAAGCCCAGATAACAATTTTAAAAGGATCACATAAGTTTTATAAAGAGTTAAGCATTTTTCAAGTTTCGTTTTCCAGTAAGGTTTCAACTTCAGAATTTCTATCTTCCTTAACAGGAAACTAAGTCGTATTCTTCACTCCACCTTTTTCTTGTTTTCATTTCATACACACCTCTGTGAACATGCAATAGTCTTTATCATAGAATAAAACCTTCATATCTCCGCTAAATTTTTTTTTATAAAAGCCCGTCTTTTATCAAGATTATTCTCACACAAAGAACCGTTAGGAATTTTAACTCGGAGAGAACACTTGCTTGACTTTGTTTTAAACTGGACTTTCTAGGCTTCTTAGCGAGCTTTGGGCCAATGCACCCAAACCAGTTGGTTTTAGGGCATTAGGTGTAAAAACACCCCAGCGGACTTAATTACTCAAGTTACCTAGGTCCAAAAACAAAAGACAGTTTGGCGTGAAAATCAGATGATTTGATACGAACGGAGATATAACCGGCAGTTCAAATATATATATATTTTTTTGGATAAAAGACGTGTTTAGTGGGTTTGGTGTGTAATCATTCCAATCAAGTTTCAGATGGGTTATTTTTCAGACTTAGCTCCAATTACGGCATCAATAACATTCCTTCATATTCGCTTTACTTCATAAACTATTCTTGACATTACTTATTTCAGAACAAACCTATTTGATCCTCAGAAAATCATCTATCTGTTTAAAAGTTTTAACATGAAAGACTTGTCATCTAATTCCCAAAATTCACGACACGTGTAGTGTGATGTAAAGACTTATATCAGCTATAGTTAACTTCAAAGGAGGGTTATCTTTCAGGTTTTCAAAATCTAAACATAAGATTTAGTTATTCAAAACCGTCGAAATGTTGAATCAGAGTTCTTCCACAAGCTAACTTGACAGAAAAGTTTTTATATTTTTTAGAAAATTTTCAGATTTTTATGGATTTTATGGATTTTAATATGCAGATGCAAAATATACATATGAATGCGAAGGTAAGAAATGCGTACCGAGCGTACCCCCAAACTTAAACTGGACAGTGTCCTCACCGTCGTTGCATGAAGAGATCATTTGAAGGGTCAAAATTGTCGGTTAGCGATACACAAATTTTTATTTGTTTTTGTTTTTAAAGAAAAGAAAAAAGAATAAGAATATACACAAATATATACAAAATGGTTTGTACATACCCCCAAACTTATTTGGAACAGTGTCCACTGTTCTTGGCTGGATAACCGAAGTTTGGAGGTAGGCAGAGGAAGATCATGCAGGGTAAACCGGCTCCTGTAAGAACAGGAGCTCCTCTGTTGGTTTGGCGCTAAGGTACGGTTTGCATCGGTGTCCGTTTACTTTGAAAAGTGAACCGTCCTTTGGATTTTCCAAATCCACAGCGCCCTGCGGATACACATTCCGCACAAAATACGGCCCTTTCCAGCGAGATCTGAGCTTTCCAGGATGGAAGTAAAGTCGGGTGTCGTAAAGCAGTACCTGTTGACCAGGTACGAAGGTTTTGCGCAAAAGGTGTTTATCGTGAAACACCTTCGTTCGGTTCTTAACGACAACCGCGTTATCGTAAGCCTCATCCCTAAGCTCGCTTAGTTCGTTCAACTGCAGCTTCCGATGGCTGCCCGCATCCTCGAGAGATAGATTCAGCTCCTTTATCGCCCAAAATGCACGATGCTCTATTTCGACAGGTAGGTGGCAGGCTTTTCCGTACACAAGCCGATAGGGAGACATGCCAAGGTCGGTCTTATAAGCGGTTCGAAATGCCCAAAGGGCATCAGTGAGTTTCAGCGACCAATCCTTACGGTTCTTGGAAACCGTCTTCTCCAGTATCTGCTTGATTTGCCGATTTGAAACTTCGGCCTGCCCGCAGGTTTGGGGGTGGTAGGGCGTAGAAAGCTTATGATTAATGGAGTATTTCCGCATCAAAGCTTCGAAAGTTTTATTGCAGAAATGACTTCCATTGTCGCTAATGATCGCTCGGGGGTGCCCAAACCGGGAGAAAATGTTTTCTTTAAGGAACCTTGTTGTCGTTAGTCCAGCTGGGCACAGCCTCGACCCATTTAGAGACGTAATCAACAGCGAGAAGGATGTACAAGTTCCCAAAAGAGCTGGGAAACGGCCCCATGAAATCTATCCCCCAAACATCGAAAACCTCCACAACCAAGATCGGTTGGAGCGGCATCTCGTTCCTCCGGGATATCCGGCCCATGTGTTGGCACCGGGAGCAAGTCTTGCAATAGTCATGAGCGTCTTTGAAGAGTTGTGGCCAGTAGAAACCACATTGCAAGATCTTCTCAGCTGTCTTTCTGGGCCCAAAATGCCCGCCACACGCTTGATCGTGGCAAAATGACAGCACGCTCTTGAATTCCTCATCAGGGACACACCGACGAATAATCTGGTCGGGACAGTACTTGAACAAGTAGGGTTCGTCCCAGTAAAAGTGTTTTACTTGGGATAAGAAGCAAAGTCTGTCCTGACTCGACCATTCAGTCGGTAGTAATCCCGTGGCCAAATAGTTCACAATATCTACGAACCAGGGTTCGCAAGATACTGTCAAGAGCTGTTCATCCGGGAAAACGTCGTTGATCGGAATTGGAAGCGAAGGCGAAGAAGGAAGTCGAGAGAGATAGTCGGCAACCACGTTTTCACATCCTCGTTTGTCCTTAATGACAAGGTCAAACTCTTGCAGCAAGAGGATCTAACGGATTAACCGAGATTTTGCATCTTTCTTCGCAAAAAGATGGCGCAGAGCAGAATGGTCAGTGTAGACAATGACTGGAGAGCCGATGAGGTAGGGGCTGAACTTTTCTAAAGCAAATACAACAGCTAAGAATTCCTTCTCAGTTGTTGTATAATTGAGTTGTGCGTCGTTCAGGGTTCGGCTAGCATAATAGATTACGTGCGGCATTTTGTTGATGTGTTGTCCAAGGACAGCACCAATGGCAAAGTCGGATACATCGCACATAATCTCGAATGGGTGCGTCCAGTCAGGTGAAGAAAGAACGGGAGCCGAAGTGAGTGAGCGTTTCAGTGACTCGAATGCGGTCACACAGCTCGAGTTGAAGTCGAAAGGTGTATCCTTGGCCAGCAAAAGAGTCAAGGGCCTAGCAATCTTGCTAAAATCCTTGATAAACCGTCTGTATAAACCGGCATGGCCAAGGAAGGCTCGGATATCTCTGACGCATCGGGGAGGAGGCAGATTGGAAATGACCTCAATCTTTGCTTTGTCAACCTCTATGCCATTTTACGAGATGATATGTCCTAAGACAATACCTTCACGCACCATGAAGTGGCATTTCTCCCAGTTCAAAGTGAGATTCTTGTCCTTACATCGGGTAAGGACAGCGTTAAGATGCAGCAAACACTCGTCGAAGGAATCGCCGAAGATGGAGAAGTCATCCATGAAAATCTCCAGAAATTTTTCCACCATGTCTGAGAAAATTCCCATCATACACCGCTGGAAGGTAGCGGGCGCATTGCATAACCCAAAGGGCATGCGACGATATGCAAACGTGCCGAAAGGACAAGTGAAAGTGGTCTTGTCCTGGTCTTTTTCGGCGATGGGAATTTGATTATAGCCGGAGTAGCCATCAAGAAAGCAGTAGTACTCGTGTCCGGCCAATCGTTCAAGCATCTGGTCAATGAAAGGTAGCGGAAAGTGGTCTTTCCGCGTTGCGGCGTTGAGTTTTCTGTAATCAATGCAAACGCGCCACCCAGTTTGGGTGCGAGTAGGGATTAACTCGTTCTCCTCGTTGGTTATGACCGTGATGCCCGACTTCTTGGGGACAACATGGATGGGGCTAACCCACTGGCTATCAGAGATAGGGTAAATGATACCACTATCTAGACATTTTACGATCTCCTTCTTCACAGCCTCTTTCATGACTGGATTGAGACGTCTTTGTGGATCCCGGGCTGGTTTGGCATCATCCATCAGATGAATATGATGCTCAATGATTAGGGGACTAATCCCCTTGATGTCCGCCATGGACCAGCCAAAAGCTTGCCTGTTGCTGTGCAAGACCGCGAGAAGGGCTTTCTCTTACTCGGGAGCTAGAGAAGCCGAGATGATGACAGGGAGGGTCTCGTTCTCACCTAAGTAAGCATACTTAAGGTGAGACGGCAACAGCTTGAATTCGAGCGTTGGAGGTGAAACGATGGAAGGCAAGATTGGTGCAAAGGTCTCGAACTCAAAGGACTCCAGCAAAGGTTCAAAGCGAGTGTAGGCAACCGAGTTGGATGGTTCAGGTAACTCATCCGGAAAGTCGAAGGATTCAAACTCGGGTTGTGCGCGGCTAAGATCGTTCGAAAACGTGAAACACTCGTATTCGTTGTCGGGCGCAGAAACAGCAGCAGGTTCGAAGAGAAACGCACTAGTGGCGTCAAGATTATCGTGATCAAACAGAAACTCCTCGAATTCACACTCTTCTGGGGTGATCTCCTGGATCGAGCAGACGTCCAGTATATGAGCATTAGGTTCGGCGGGCTGATTCCCCAACCTAAAAATGTTGAGTTCAATTGTCATATTTCCAAAAGAGAGGTTCATCGAACCATTGCGACAATTGATCACAGCATTTGAGGTTGGGAGAAATGGGCGACCGAGTATCACCGGAATTTGATTCCGGGGGTTAGCTACAGGCTGTGTATCTAATACAATGAAGTCAACGGGGAATATGAAGTCCCTGACTCTTATCAACACATCCTCTAGCTCACCCCTAGGATGGGTGATCGATCGGTCGGCCATTTGGAGAGTGCAGTGCGTGGGTTTCAGCTCTCCGACGCCTAATTGCTCGTATACTGAATACGGAAGCAGGTTAACACTGGCACCAAGATCTAATAGTGCGCGGTTGATATTCTTATCCCCAATGGTAATTGAAATCGTAGGACAGCCAGGGTCCTTCCATTTTTGTGGTAAAGATTGGGTAAGGGCATCACTCACAGCACTAGCCAAGAAAACTTTCTTGGGTACCTGAGACTTTCTCTTTTTCGTGCACAAGTCCTTTAAGATTTTCGCGTAAGACGGGACTTGTTGGACAGCATCTAAAAGAGGAATGTTAATGTTAACTTGCTTGAATAACTCCAGAATCTTCTCCATTTGTGGATTTTGTTTGTTAGACCTCAACCGGTTTGGAAATGGAACATTTTGAAAATTGGTTGAGTCTAATGCTGGAGGAGGAGATTGTGGAGTTGGAACGGATCCCAGAATAGGTGTCTTCGTGGAGTGAGAAGTGGGTCCGTTCAGAGCAGAAGAAGAGGGAGGGGAGCCTTGTGAAGAACGGAGAATAGGCTCAGAAGACGAAGAAGAAGAAGAAGAAGAAGAAGCGGCCGGGGTGTCATCGTTGATCCGTTTGCCAATGTTGTTTTGCAGCATCCTCCCCGATCTCAGTTTGGTCACGGCACTCACATTATGGTTTTGTTGTTCAAGAGCAACATGTGCATTATGTGGGTGACCGGGATTTGGAAGTGGCTGGGACGGGAGCTTCCTCTTTTCTCGCTCGCTCAAGGCCGCGTTCAGCTGTGCAATCTGGGCCTCGATGGTCTTGATGCTTTGACCGTGTGCGGCAGTGCGTTGCACTAAAGATTGAATGGAAGACTGGATGTTGGCGGTGGATTGAGTCGATTGTTTAACAAACGCCTCCAGACTTCGTTCGAGCGAGGAAACCTTATCGTTGTTTGACGGAACAAAGTTGTTTGGTGGAAAAGAATTGTTGGGTGCAAAGTTGTTCGTCTGATTTTGGAAAGGTTGGGGTTGGAAGGGCTGCTGATACTGAGTTTGTTGTTGCGCTTGTTGTTGCGGTGGAGGGGCCCTTTGGAAATTGTTGCCCTGGAATTGATTCTGATTCTGATTCCAGGCGAAATTGGGATGGTTCCTCCAACCGGGATTGTAGGTGGAAGAGTATGGATCAGTCCTCGGTCTTTGCTGGAAGGCAGCATTAACCTGATCCTGTCCTTGCGAGGGTGGATTGTAAGGACACTCTTCGGTCAAGTGAGAAGGATCGGAACAACAAGCGCAGATGGTACGGAGGGGGAGAACAGGGGCAGGAGCAGGAGCAGAAAATTTGCTCTCTATCGCTTCAAGCTTTCTTGTTATAGCAGCCATTTCAGCTTTCATCGCAATAGAGACGTCAAGTTGGTGGATTCCTACCCTAGACTGACCAGTAGAAGTGGAGGTAGAAGAAGAAGAAGTCGGTCTGGTGCTCTCCCACTGTAGCGTTTGCTCCTCAAGGTCGTCAAAGAACTGCCACGCTTCCTCGTCAGATTTGGATAGGAAGTGGCCCTGACAGATGGTTTCCAACAACTGCTTCGTTGCTGCGTTCAGGCCCTCGTATAAGGTTTGGC
The DNA here is from genome assembly GCA_030015575.1 of Agapanthus africanus. Classification (NCBI taxonomy): domain Eukaryota; kingdom Viridiplantae; phylum Streptophyta; class Magnoliopsida; order Asparagales; family Amaryllidaceae; genus Agapanthus; species Agapanthus africanus. The sequence goes on from CM057337.1 coordinate 412,968,513, forward strand.
AGAGCTGCCATTTCTCTATACCATGGTGAGGACACTGAACAAGAAGGTCTTTGTATCGGTCAAAGCACTTCCAGAAGGGTTCAGAAGGAAGCTGGGAGAATTGGTTGATTTCATTTCGAATCCTTGCGGTCTTATGATTCGGATAGAATTTTTTTAGAAACGCTTTAACAAACTCGTCCCAGCTGGTGATTGAGTGGGAAGCGGTGCTATACAGCCATTTTTCAGCGAGATCGCATAAAGTGAACGGAATGACCCGTAGACGTATAGCATCGTCCGACAGCTGGGTGGTTTTCATCATGGCACAGACGTTTTGAAATTTGTTGATGAAGATATAGGCATCTTCAGATTCAAGCCCATGAAAACGTGGAAGCATGTTGATGAAGTGGGGCTTAATTTCAAAGTTGTCCCCATTGGCCGGAGGAAGAGAAAGGCAGGTGGGAAGTGCAGAACGGGTAGGATAGAAACGATCCTGGAGCGCGATTCGCTGCGGCGCTACAACAGGCCGAGGTGGTGGGAGATTGGTCTCCGTAGGAGGTGGAGCCAATCCAGCGGTGGTCAAAGAGATGTTCGGATTAAATCCCGACATCGCGGAAGAAGAGGTTGGTGAAGGTGAAGGTGAAGATGTATGAACAGAATTCCGGTCAACGTCGGAGTTGGCCGGCAAAGGAAGGGGTGAAAGAGGAGTGGACGGAGTATCGACTTCGGAGTCGATCGCGTAGTCGGTCGTGACAAACGTAACGCGGACTAGACGGGCGCTAGTGTCCTGAGTCCAAGCGGACATACACTAAACGAGTTTAGTATAGTTAAAGCGGAGAAGGTGAGGGTAAGAAAACGTCAATTGAGAAAGGCGATGGGTGGTGGGTGAAAAATGGATTTGGCGACAAAGGACAAGTTTTTATAAAAGTTTTTGATTTTTTTTTTTTTTAGAAAGATTTTTACAGAAATATGTATGGAAATACGGCTTAAGCAATCACAAACAAGATATGCACAATCACACCTAGATCTAGGGTAACCTAGGTCTACTAGACCTGCTCCTGAACTTGATTGTCGAAGTTAAACAATGTCGAGAAACGGGCTTAAAAATACACTGATCACGAGGCCAGGTAAGTGCAGAGATAAGGGGAGGTTGTCCAACGCTTTCGCGAAGTTCCTTAATTAAATAACCCTTTCTCTTTCGGCGGTTGCGCCTTTAACACTTTCCTAGACACCCCGTAAACAATATACCGTTAAGCGAGGTTTTAAACACGGTTTATCTTCTCCTAATGAGAGCGAAGTCCTTAGGGCTGAAGTCTAGTATTTTTTAATTTACAATGGACAATGCATATGCTTTAGTGATTTTTGGGGTCCTGGGAAGGGTGATGAAATCCCTACCCAATCTGGATTGGTTTCAAGCCCCTTAAGTCCGTATTAAAGAAATGCAAAGCAGTAACAAATCAACTGCAAACAATTTTTATTTGCGGCGCAAAGAATCCTGCACAAGAACAGTTTATTGGAAGGGGGAGAAGAATTTGCGCAAAGAAGGCTGCAGAAAACACAGTTCAGTGGAGCTCAGAGGAGTGGGGAGGAGAACAGAGACTTACCCAGAGATTTTGGGGCCCTGAAGCCACTAAATGGCCGCGGTTCCGCGGCCAAACATGTGCTTAGGCCGCGGTTCCGCGGCAATATGGTGGGCTTGGGCCTTGAAATTTTGTGGAGATGCTGGTCTGTGTCTCCTCTGGTTGTCTGGATGTCCTGAAATTGGATTTGCTCACTGCAACTGCTCCAGATTTTGACAGTAGACCGTTTGTTCCGTTTTGGTCCGTCGCGGTGTAGCCGCGAAATGTGGGTCTATCTTCCCACGTCTTTGGCACTGTACTTGAACTCCGTATTTTCAACGTCTTGGCCACTGAACTCGAACCTTGTATTTCCCTGCACACTTGCACAAAAGCTAATCAAAAATAACAAGATGATTTTTTTACAAAGTATATTTTTTTTGTTGTTTTGTTTTTCGGTTATATTCACAAGTTAACCCGAAATTACACAAGGAAATAAACTACCGTCTCCCCGGCAACGGCGCCATTTGATTGTTAGGGATTCTGCGTGTTCAAGTTTTAGTTAAATACCGCAATCAAGACGGTTTCGCTTGTAGCTAGCCGGTTGAGTACGGGTCGTCCGCAGGGAGATAGGAGTCTTTTTCAATGTGTTTTAACGAGTTAAGTCCGAGAGTTCAGATTTTGTTGTGATTATCTAAGTGTTGAGTTGATATTTAAAGAGAGCTTGTTAGGGTTAGGATTAGGTTAGTTTGAGTTAGGAGTCTCCACATCTTTCGTTGCCCCTGTTAATATCGGTGTTACGGTAATCGGCAACAACGGGGATTAGCACGACTAGGAAGGACTTTGCGAGTATAAGCTAGGCTTTCCAACGCATAAGTCTTCCTTTTGGTGCTTGTCCGTCCGTTCTTGGCTCTTAGCCATAACATCCGGTTAATTCAACCACAACCGGTCTCACTACGGAATCACCGCTATCATGTAGGATAGGGTGCCGTAAGGAGCGGATTGTGGTTCAATTAACGGGAGTCGATTTAAGCTGCTGGACAAGGAAAGAGTGAGAGAGATTTTCTTCTCTCAAACTTCCCTTATCCTACCCTAACAAGTATGAACTACTCACACATCATGATACGGAAAAATAAAACAAAACAAAAGAGGAAGATAGAAAGGAAGAGATTAGAAGAATACGACTAGCTATTTGCGACCTCACCTTGGCGAGGATCGAGCGTAAGCATCATTGTCGTATGTAAGGATAAAGAAAAAGAGAGAAGAAAGAAACAACAAGAAAATAACAACAACTACTTAACGAATTAAAGTTACAACAATTATAGCAAAAGTAAGACAAGCATGATAATAAAATGATCTTCTTTATTCACCATTCTTCACTCACAAAGCTCACTCAAGTTTAATGGAGAAGAGATGAGAAGAAGAAGAACATGTAATCTAAAACCTAGCAAAAAGAAAATACAAGAATGGACCCTTTCCTTCACAAAGTTCTGGGCTATTTATAGGCTGGAGAATGGAAATCTAGGGCAATCACCAGAACATATGTACAAAGACAAAACTGCCCTTGAAAGATGACAAGGTGCGGCGCCAGTAAGGCCGCGGATCCGCGGCCTAGACCCCCTATTGGCCGCGGATCCGCGGCCCTATAGGTGAGTTGGGGCATGGATTTTCTTGTGGTCCCCTGGTTTGCTGTGCCCTTTATTCTTATATCTGTATTTTCTCATAATTTCTTCACGAATTTTCCAGAATTTCTGTTGAGGGAAAGGTGGACTTTTTGTCAAGATTTGGCATGATTGCCTCGAGCTCCGCGTAGATTTCTTGGAACTTGTTGTTGCCATTGAGCCTTGTGCATGAAGGTGACATTGATTTGACATTTTGTCTTCCTAAACTGGTATCTGGCAACATACGGATGAAGAGCGGAGACCGTGTTTTATCTGTGGTTGGCAGGAACCCGGATTGTCGTGTTTTTCATGAATTTCATCGTTTTAGAACCGAGAACCTGTATCCTGCAATTGACTAGCAAACACGGCTCAAGAGTATCTACCGATATGCAATGTGATAAAAATTGGGTGGTATGAAAATGCAAAAATCTGATATGAACAGAGGGGCGTTCTCGTAATTTTCCGGGAAGCTTCTAGAAGAGTGGTGTCTAAGGGGTTAAGGTGGCATGGGCATTAATGTCTTAATGACTCATTTGTATGATTCATCCTTTGCATTAAATGATTCATTAATGAGTTAATGATTCATATGATGAATCACACAAGGTGAATGCATCAACCATGATGATTAATCATTTATATTATTTATTTGATTAATTGTTATGGTTGTTATATTCTAGTGAGTTCATTTTTCTTCTCATTCTCATCTTCACCTTCTCTCTCCTCAAGCTCTCTCATTCTTCCAACCCTAACCCTAACCTCTCATGAGTTGAGATCAAGGGTTAGCTAGACTAATACATCCATAACCTCACTCTATAAACCCTAGGTAGCTTAGATTAGCACTTTAAGCAACCTAGTTAACTCAAGTTTGAGATTAAGCTTGGCGTAGGAGCTTTCGGGTGGATCGTCTTTGATTCGAGGAGGCCGTTGAGGTGTCGATGTTCCAAGGAGCCTATGAGCAGTGGAGGGCCGCGATGAAGACCCAAAGGACAAGTAACATGAGGTATAACTTCGAATCCGAGTAGTTAAACCTTTCGTAGTTTGTTAGCAATGGTTTAGATAACGATTCATGCGCTCAAGTCCGTGTTACGAAGCTTTGATAATCTTTTTTCATATATTCCGCCTCCCCGCAAGTTCGTGGGGTGCGTGACATGGACTTACGGTTGGGACTTTCGTAGTCCGGGTACATAGACACCATATTGAAAAGATTCAGTATGGAAGATTCTAAGCACGGTAACCTACCGGCTTGTCACGAAATCAACCTCTCCAAAGAGATGTCTCCCAAGACTGATTTAGAAATGGATCGCATGTCGATTATACCCTACGCTTCTGCGGTAGGTTCTATAATGTATGCGATGTTATGAACCAGACCAGATGTAGCATACGCATTAAGCATTGTAAGCCGGTATCAGGCAAACCCAGGAGAGAAGCACTGGATAGCAGTAAAGAACATTCTCAAGTACCTGAGGAGGACTAAGGAGATGTTCTTGGTGTATGGCGGAAAAGACCTCCAGATTAAGGCCTTTGCTGACTCCAGCTTCCAGAGTGACAAGGATGACTCCAAGTCCATATCGGGTTATGTCTTTACCCTCAATGGAGGGGCGGTTTGTTGGAAGAGTTCCAAGTAGGACACCGTTGCTGACTCAACGATGGAAGCGGAGTACATAGCTGCTTGCGATGCCGCAAAAGAAGCTGTCTGGATGAAGAAGTTCCTAACAGAACTTCAGGTGGTTCCTACCAGTATTGATCCAATACCTTTGTATTGTGACAACAACGGCGCTATAGCTTTAGCGAAGGAACCCAGGTCCCATCAGAAGTCCAGACACATCTTAAGGCGGTATCACCTGATCAGAGAGATCGTAGATCGCCGGGAGATCGAGGTAAAGAGAGTAGATACAGAGAATAACATTGCTGATCTATTCACAAAGGCCATTCCTCAGACGCGGTTCGAGAGGCAATTCGAGATGATAGGTCTGCGATATTCCAGTACATGGCCCTAGTGCAAGTGGGAGATTGTTAGTGTTTATGCCCTAGAGGCCATTACTGTATCATACTAGTTTGTATATTACTTAATGGAAGCTTGGGATATTCACAGTTGTACTGACAGTCTTGCTAAAAATGGTAGTATGCTACTTGGTTTGTGTCTACTTTAATATGTGCATATGTTTCTTTTAACGTATCGCTTATACATATTAGTAGAACCCTTAGGATTTTTTCTTGATTACCAGTGTCATGATGGCAGTCACACTAGTGGGGACTGGGTAGCCTATAAGCAACATCCTATACAGGTCCCTGGTCGTAGGATTATCGAGACAGGGCATCGATACTCCGGAGTAGACTATTGTGTACGCTTCTCATCCCAGTTGGTGAGATGGTCTGTCCCACAGCTATCGGTATGTCGTACTGGAGATAGTATGCAGGTGCTCATTAGGTTACGGGTACACCGGACAGGACTCGCCGGGAACTGCAGGTTGGATTTATACCCATCGTCAGATAGCAGTTCCCAGGTGACATGAGTACAGCTTAGTCCGTCGACTTGATACTGCTACTTCGCCTCGGGTGTGTTCCCACTGTACTTAGATTACTACGCTACCACGGCTCAAAGGAGTCGTTCAAACAGGTAGTAGTTGGGTGCAGTCCTGAAGCACTTGGAGGCAGTGGCGGTTAGACATGATTCGTCTCTCCCGGTATTGGGGGTTGATATCGCGCTATGTATGGAGAGCCATTACACAAAGTCCCTGGCCAGGGCAAGCGAGATTTACTGGTGGCTTCCAGTAGTTTCTCAAGGTGTAATGCGCTTCACTCCGACACGACTTATACTTCTATTAGGGGTCTGACATTTACCGCCCCCTAGGCCCGATATGCGATAGTCCTAGACGAACAGACCGGACTGTACGGAGATTGTCACATTAGGCTCAGTAGGAGTTTGGATGGGTTTCCTCATCGTCCTTCTTATCGACATCTACCTGGGGACCGTTACGTACAGCTAGTACCGCTTGCGGCCTGTGGTTAAACCCACTGTCAGCGTAGTGTCGAGTTTTTAGAGTCCCACACAGAGAGTTTCCCTGCACCGGGCAAAAGGTGTAGAGCCGTATGGTTTTACGGCAGGGCCACGATCACTTACGTACACTTGTGTACATATTATGATCAGGCAGATAATACTAGCGGGCTTTGGTTTAAGCCAGATTCTAGTGTTATACAGATGGATTTATTCAGTCAAAGATTATCCGTGTTTTTCGGAAATACGGATGGGAGGGACATTCTCGTAATTTTTCGGGAAGCTTCTAGAAGAAGATGACTCATTTATTTTTTTTATGGATTAAACACAAATGAGGTAGAGAGATGAGTTGTAAGTTTTCATTAAATGCTTAATGACTCATAAGGTGATTCACCATTTAGAATTAAATGAAGCTTACAAGATATTTCTAGATATTTATCAAAAAGATATTTGTATGCTTGATATTATTCTTTCATGAGTTATTATTCATATCATTATCACAAAAGCTTTCTCTCTCCTCACTTCTTCATCTTCTTCCTCAAACCCTAATAGCTCTCATGAGTTGAGAAACCTAGGATTTAAGTGACTAACTAATCCATCTTATTACTCTACACCCTCTAGGACTTCTAGATTAGCGATCTAGGAGTCGTAGTTATCTCAGATTTGAGGTAGGAGCTCGGACTATAGACTCTCGGGTGGATCGTCTTTGACTCGAGGAAGCCGTTGAGGTGCCGACGTTCCATAGAGCCTACGAGGTATGGAGGATAGCGATGAAGACCCGAAGGACAAGTAACGTGAGGTATAACTTCGAATTAGAGTAGTTAAATCTTTCGTAGTTTGCTAGTAATGGTTTAGACACGATCCGTGTGCTCAAGTCCGTGTTACGAAGCTTTGATAATTGTTTTTCATATATTCCGCCTCCCCGCAAGCTCGTGGGGTGCGTGACATGGACTTACAGTTGGCCTGCGTCAAGGCGTAGTGTGCGCTAGCTGACTAGTGCTTATCTGCAAAGCATATGATGCGGTTGGATTAGGATAGTCGTGCGACTTTGTTGGCCTGCGTCAAGGGTCATGCAGGTGGGTTTAATTCAATCAGGAAATGTACAGGTTGAACTTGGTTAGCGGACTCTAGTTTGTTAGCCTGTGTCAAGGTCATAGGATGCTAGGGGCAAAATATTATTGGGAATTTCAAGTGTTGAAATTTGCAATGAGATTGCATAACTTCTATGAGATAGTTGGATCCTGATACCCACTGCGAGTAAGAGTTACTCCTGGGAGAGTTTTGCACATTATAATTAGCCGATCAAGTAGGTGTCTAGAAAAGTGTTAACGGGGTTACGCCCCTGGGAAAATGAGGTTTATTTTAATTAGGTCCGTGCGAAAGCACGGGGAACCTCCCTCAAAGTACCGACACTGGCCTGGCCGAAAAATTGGCGAACTTGTAGGGTGTAATTAATCCCGGCTAGTCTTACCTTTTAGGGCTTGAAGGAAGATTTGATAAAAACAGTGTGAGCCATCCTGATTAGATAAAATAATAAACAATCCGATCTTGCAAAAGCATACGCAGAGTGTTTTCTTCTCTCTCTCTCTCTCCTGGTAGCGACCGTGACATGCCTTAATCAAGATAATAATATGGATGTATTGACCGAATCTACTTATTATACTGAGCTGGGGAACGTTGGTTCCGCTATATCTTATAATTTTTATAAGTCCGAGAAGGAAATAGGGGAATATCCGGATTTCCACGCGATCCAATTGTGGAATGAGCATGTTGATGCATATTCTTCGGGTGTGTTCGTTACTGTTCAGTCGAAAATATTGCAATTTTTAACATAACAATTTACTCACTGTTTTAATCATCTAATGATGTTTGTTATAAATATAACATATATTAGCAATTCGTCTGCAAAATATCAAATAACATGTGTTATACATTATAATCAACATTCTGGAAGGAAATTGTATGTTTATTATGTCACGTATGATATTCTATATCTCCAACATTCTTCATTGAGATTGTGTGCAGAAAACTACCTTAGGACAGATATCGGAATCACAAACTCGCCGACAAAATGTAGCAAATTAAAGAGATAAAATCTGGCAAAGATTCAGAAAAGATAAAAAGATTCCAGATATCAGAAGAAGACCCAAATGCCAACATCAGAACAGCCCTGAAATATCATGCAGTGATCTCTTCACACGGCCGCGGGACCGCGACCGAGTCAGGTCGTCGGCGGTTGATACTTTTCCAGAGGCTCCCTTATAACTTTCTAGCTTGTTGAAGACGCTTCGAACTTCCTGGCTTACTCCAGAAGCTTCCCTACAACAGCCAAGCTTCTTATGCAAGCTTGCTAACTACCTTACTCTAGAAGCTTCCCTACAACTACCTAGCTTCTTTGAGAAGATTAACCTAGCTTTTAGTGGAAGATTGAGGAGGACTATAAAAAGGGACCTAGGGATTCATTGAAAAGGTTGTTTATCAAAGTACAAAAACCAAAACCAAATCCAATTCAATTTCCAATCAAAGATCCAAATCAAGATTCGTTGAGAACAACATCAAGCGAAGACATCGAAGATCCTTTATTGCGAAGACGATCTTTATCAAGAGCGCGAGATCCTCGACAGGTCCAACTCTCACGGAGATCGAGCAATGCGAATTTCGATGGAATTAGTTACCTCTTCAAGGGAGCGATCGAGATCAAATCTTGTTACCACGAATTTAGGGAAAGTGTAATTAGACATCGATTTAATAAAGGTGATCATTTGTTAATTCTAGCTTTCTTTAAATTCTTGTATTATGAAATTCCTAATTCATGATTCTTTTATTTTCATGACGCGTGAGTGAAATCTCCGCTTGTTAAGGATTCGATGAATTCGGTAGATCAAATGGTGATGAAATCCTAAACTAATGTTAAGTCGTATGAGAATTATGAACTTTAGGAAAAAGAATCGTCAATGACCAAATTGAGGGCGAGATCACCATTCTTGATAATTTTGTTGCAATTTGGGATTAAATGATTGATGATTTTATTTTCTAGAGGCTAGATTTGAATGATGATCAATGAAAAGATAAGAAATAGTGAAGGAGAAACCCTAGTTTCTTCAAAGGATCCCTAATCTTCATTCATCATCATCGTTTTAGCTATAATTCATCAATAGATAAGATAAGTAACTTTTAGTATTCATCACTGACTACTAATTCCTATCGAATCCTATAAGCTATTATTTATATTCTTGATAAAATAAAATTGATTTTGGACACTTTCTTGATTTCTAATTCTTGAACATTTTCTTGATATTCTTGAAATGACAACTCGATTAACTCTTGAATTACTTTCTTGAATTTTCTTTTATATTTTCTTTCAACCCATCTAAAGCAAGATTGAATAAATACACGAATCTCAGTGGACGATCTGTTCTCATTAACGCGCTAAAATCGACACCGTTATTGATTGCGGTTATAAATTCTTTGATTGCGGTTAATCTTTCACGACTTAAAAAATTTGACAAACTCTTCTTTTATCACAAGCAAACAAGATCAATAGAATCAATCAAATGGCGCCGTTGCTAGGGATGCGTGCTATTTTGTTCGTTCTTGTTATTTGAGTTGAAATTTTATTATTTGATCAAAAATTTGAATCAAAATCGCATCAAGCGCTTAACGATTAGTGTGTGCATTTTGCAAGGGAATCTGGAATTGTTGGAGCAGTGAGATCAAGATGCTGGAGCATTCAAGAAGGCCTGTGGAGCAACAGGCGCACTAGGAATTAATTTTGTGCAAAGATCAAGCAGACTGACTGTCACGACCCAAAATTAGCCCGTGACGGCCCTAATACTACGCAACGCCAAAAGACGTAACGCAATAAAAGAAAGCCAAAACCCAGAAATCTAAACCAAGAAAATACGGAAAAGATAATATAAATTCTTGAAACATTTGAAATCACAACCCAAATTCTTTAAAAGTTCCACTTTCTTTCTTTAAAATTTTGGCAACACCCCCTTTTTGTAAAAACTAGCCAAGAAGAATACAATACAAATATACGACGCCGTAGCGAAGAAATAAAGACAATAGGAAGGAAACTGTATATAAAAGGCAACAATCCACAAATAATATACAAAAGCGTCCTCACCAAGTCTCTAAGTCAACAACATACTAGTAGATGGAGAGTACAAAATACAACGAAGGTACAATATGAAATACAGATAACCACCAACCCACCTAAGCAAAATAGTACTGTGAGCTGATGCGGTATCTGGAGCAAAAGATGATAGCTGAAAAGCGGAATAGCCTGGTTCGACTACTCTGGGGAACAACCTGAAACACCTGTGGCACAACGGGGGTGAGTTGCCAACTCGTGAATAGTAGATAATATATGCAGGTAATCGTAGTAATGCACGTACAACATGAATCTAAGATATGCGATTACAGTAATAACATGTCATGCAAATGCTGAATAAAGGAAAGTACACTAGCAGGTACAATCAATATGTGAAGCAATAGTAACATGACAATAATATACAATAACCATGTAATAGGGATATGAGAATGTAAATATGCAACTATCATAAGGGTACACTAACAGGTACTACCAATATAAGAAACTGTGCATAAAACAGATCAGTGTGAGGTATGGGGTGGAATATGTCATTTCCACGGAAACCTGACATCGTGGCCGGATCACAATCCATCAAGACACTCAAATCCCAAATCCTCAAATCAGCCCCCAAACTGGGCTCTCACATCATAAGTCTCACATCACCTCAATGTACAATATCGAGTAGCTCTCCTATATCTCGAATGTACAAATCAACAATCTCTTTCATATCCAATATCCAATGTCAATGAATCACCTATATCCCAAGTCTAATTTCAAGTAAGTTTCTAACATCCTAAAGGTATATATATATATTTGCAGAAATAAATATGATGGGGGCAATACACATATATTAGCATACCATTCCACTAATATTGGTGTAAGGATATATATAACAACGGCTAATCCCCTGTTATACATACAAAGGTATTAAAGAAATATCATGAAAACCATGTGCCAAGCATCGACACAGAAATCCTGATCACGTAAGGCACGAGTGCCTAGCTCTGACTCTCGCCTTTCGACGTATGCATACGTACATGACTCCCAGCGGTGTCTCCGTGATCCCCCGCCGAGTCATGGGTACTATCACCGGTAGGTACTCGCCCGCCTCCAGGCTCAATCGGCAAAATCCATCGATCTTCTTGCCGAGGGGAACCATACCGGGCCCCACCATGTACTCTCATACGGCAACCACACCTCGTATGGAGTATATAATCAGCACCGATAAAACTCATGGTGGACGCGCAAATATCATCTCAAGGAAACCGGGTTTTTCAATGTATGCATAATTTCACGAACTCCCACGGTTCCCAAATCCAGAAAACACCATGTAAAATCCAAATAAGCAATGAGCAAATCCAGGAACAAATAAATGCGATATATCTGAATGTGAGTATATAAATGAGAACATGTAGCTGAAACCAGATGTATGCGAAATCAATAAGGTACAGCTAAGTATAGGTATCTACCTATAAGTAAAATATGTGCATGGTATACCTGTAGCTGTATCGCAAGGTGTATATGTACCTATCACTAATGGTAAGATACACTACAGGTATACCGATAAGCTAGATGTCATGTGTGATAAGCAATAGAATCTATAAGGGGTTGTGTGTGACATGGCAATTATTGACTGTGTGTGTGTAGCATATAATCCGTGCTCGTGCAACATGAACCGTCAATAATATGTGCAGTGTCCTACGGCTGCTAGTCACAGTATAACTATATCAAGGAAATAAGGTAAAGGCGCAATTCTAACAATGACGTAGAATATGCGATAGGTATTGAATCTTAGCCCAGACGCATAACGCCATGCGGGCGATTCCCCTGTAGATGTTAAATCTACTCACCTACGCTCCACGCTAGGTGAATCCTACCATCTGCTTCCCCCTTTAGTAGTGTCCGTAGTCCCTGTCTGCAAACCTGAAAATGAGACAAGGAAATCACATATAAGCCAAATATTCCGCAAAACGCGATATCGAACCAAAACGAGAAACTCGCGTCGCGAACTAAACGCGCGTGTGCATGATACGCTAAAACGTGTGTGTACGCGTCTAAAACCATCGCGACACGCCGCGATACGCTGGATCACAGAACCCTCTAACGTATCGCGCGTATCGCGCAAACATAACGGAAATGAAAAACGGTATATTGTCCCAGATTTTCCTACAGGTTAAATCTAACAAAACTAGACATGCCAAAACACTACACTACACAGTAGACTATAGTAGCCAAAACCCCAGGACCCAACCCCTCTTCCTGGCCGCAATTTGCGGCCAGATTGAATAAATCTGCGGCCAAGTTTTGGGATGGGTGGCTCGTCTTCTGGTTGTGTTATCTTTACCTAGTGAGCATGCCCCAGTTTTCTCAATTTTGCCCTGAAGGTCCCGGGTCAATAGCAAATCTCAGAATGCCAAAATATCGCATAAAAACACCAACTTTGCACAAAAGGCAAACCCTATGGTATTTTAGAGTAATCTGGGGTTAAACTCAATTAAGGTGACCCTAACAACACTTAAACAAGTAGGGTTAACCAACACAATCATCACTTTGCCACAACATTTCACAAATCACCAAAATCTAGCACTAAATTAGCTATTTAACACTAATCGACACAAAACCACACACAACTTAAGCAACATGAAATGGGGTTCAGAAGTATACCCTCATGAACCCTAAGAAGCAGGTGAAGGTGAGGAATTAAGTTGCTACGGCTGCTGGTGATGCAGGGGCTGCATGTGGCTGCTGCTATTGCTGCCAGTGCTGAAGCTGATGCTGCTGATGTTGCTATGCTGATGTTGAAGCTGCTTCTGGTGCTGATGCTCATGATGATGATGATGCTGTTGATGATGATGATGATGCTGCTGCTGCTACTAGTTGCTGCTGCTGCTGCTCTTGTACTGAGGCTGCTGCTACTACTATTGTTGTTGTTGTTGTTGTTGTTACTGCTGTTGTTGCTGCTGTCTTCTGCTGCTGCTTCTGGTGTGAGTGTGTGTGTGTGTGAGAGTGAAAGAATGAGAGATATGAGAGTGAGAAGTGAGAATGAGAGAAAAACCAACAACCCCTGCCATTCTCTTTCTCTTTCATCATAATGAGGCATGGCTCACACCATGCTCCCATTCCCTCTCTCTCTCACACAAAGTCAACATTCAACCCCAAAATAAAACCCTTTTAAAATTCATTTTCAATTTAAAACAACCATAACTATTTAACCCAAAACTCCTAACAATATTAACTTAAAGAGAATGGGTTAATCCATCATGCTTGCTAATCATGGTCTAACCCCATCTCTAAACCCTAGTTATCATGCACAAGTGTGTGTGTGCCTAGAAAAATTCTAATAAAATACTCATAAAATAGGGTAAAATATTTAAAACTTAATTTGGTAAACTTTTTATTAAAAACCATACATTAAAATATAATTAGCTACAAAACACATTCTAAGGTGTTACACTGACCGCGGAACCGTGGCCGTTAGCTTGAATTCACCACGGAACCGCCGCGGTATAATTAAATTGGAGCTCCAGTCTTCTCAGGTATATTTCTTACTTTCTTATCTCCTCCCTACTCTTGTCCAATAACCATTTTCTGCAGGATTCTTTGCAAAAACAGCACCGCTAAAATAAAAATCTATTGCGTGTTTTGATATTGTTTGTGTGCATATTTTAATACGGAAATTAAGGGGAAAAGACCAAATTCAAATTAGGTGGGGATTTCATTACCCTTCCTGAGCCCCAAAAATCACAAAACTAGCATCTTCATCACCCTTCATTAACTAAAAAATATCTTGATAAGACTCTAAGGATCGTCGCGCTGAATTAGGACAGAGGAAGGTCATTGGTAATCTATTACTTATCCGCATTTGTTTTGTGGTGTCTAAGGCAAGTGTGTCTAAGGTAAGTGGTTACTTAATTAGGCCCGCTACTTACGTAGCGGAGAACCTCCCACTTACCTGGTACTTACCTGGCCACAGAAGGGATAAAGAGGCAGTATAGGATTTATCCTGCGATTTGTCTTCTGGAAGTCTAGGAGCGGTCTAGTGACTTGATCTAGGTGACCATTAGATCTAGGGTTGCTTGTACATTTTTGTGTGATTTTTCAAAATCCGTCTTTTTCAAAACAAACACAAACCATTTTCTCTAATTATCACATACGCTGCCACTTATACTAAACCCTTTAGTGCATGCTCGGCTGGACACGAGATTCTAGTGCCCGTCTTGTCCGCGTTTCTTGTATCGACTCCGAAGTCGGTATTTCTACATTTTCTTTTTCCCCACCACCCACCACATCCACCACGATGGACAGATTTCCATCAAACTTTAACACCGCCCGCAGGTGAATAGAACCCACCCCACATTTCTCTCCAAGAGAGATGCTACCCGATTCGTGGTCCTCTTTCTACTTGTCTTTCCATACCACCATCCAATGGGGACAATTTCGAAATCAAACCACATTACATCAATCTTTTACCAAAATATCACGGTCTCGAGTCTGAAGACGCAAACGTTTTTATGACAAAATTTGAAAACGTATGTGCTATGATGGGTACTTCACAGCTTTCTGTGGATACTATGAGATTGCGTCTTTTCCCGTTCACTTTGTGCGATTTAGCCGAGAAGTGGCTTTATAACATAGCTGCACACTCTATTTCAAATTGGGATGAATTCGTCATAGCTTTCCTTAAGAAATTCTATCCCAATCATAAGACTGCCCGTGTCCGTAGCGAAATAAATCAATTTACCCAACTTCCAAATGAACAATTTTGGAAGTGTTTTGAACACTTCAAGGATCTGTTAGTCTAATGTCCTCATCACGGAATCCATCGATGGGATCTGTTTCGAATCATATATGAGGGCATTTATCCAACAACAAAGCAGATGCTTGAATCCATGGGTCAAGGCAACTTCATGTCTAAAGACGATGGTGAAGCTTGGAAATTTTTAGAAGATTTCACCGAAAAAACATTGCAATGGGAGAGTGTTAGTCAACCATCATTTAGGGGTGGTATCCATCAACTTGATGTTTGCATAGTAGTCAAAGCTGAAATGGCAGCAATGCAAAAGAAACTTAAAGCTATGGAACACAAATTTCTATTAGCCTCCCTAAATCCGATGACACTCCCTAAAACTGCTTGTGGATGCTGTTCCGATCCATCACATTTAACAGAAGAATGTCCTTTGAATTCTCTGTTTCAAGGTCAAGAACACACTAATGCTGCTTTTCAGCAACGACCTAGAAACGATTCTTATTCTTCCACTTATAATCAGGGTTGGAGGAATCACCCTAACTTTGCTTGGAACCAATACCAAACTCAAAACACGGTTCCAAACCAAAATAACTTTCAAAGGGTCCCTCCACAACAACAGCAACCACTACAATTGACTCAGCACCCCTATCAACCAAATTTTTTTCAAAATCAGGCTAACACTGTTGCACCTTATAATAATTCTTTGTAATTCGCCGGTACCGAAAACTCCTCTTCACTCGAACAAACCATGAATTTGCTTCTTAAAAATTTCATGCAAGTTTCGGCTGAGATGAAGTCTTCTGTCGATGACATAAAGAAGAACTCCGCCTCCCACGGTGAGAGTATTAAATCGATAGAAGCACAAATTGCACGATTAAATGCCGAAATGAGTGCTAGAGAGAAAGGGAAACTTCCATATCAACCCCTACCGAATCCTGGGCATTCACAACACTATAATATGAATTCCATTACAACGTTGAGATCCAGAAGAGTGCTGAATAATCAAGTCGGTGAACAGATTGATATTGATAATGATGAATCAATCAATAAAACCCCGGCTTCCACTTCCACATCCACTTCAACTTCTGACCCCACTTCGTCTACCCCACTACCTTCTTGCGAGCCTATTCTTCGTTTTCCTCAAGGCTCGAACCCTCAGCCCACTTCTTCTAGTCCTTCTCAGACGATCCCTGTTAGTAATATGTATGCCCTAGAGGCCATTACTGTACATACGATGTATATTGTAGTGGATGCTTGGACATATAAGGGAGGACTTTCTTTCTCGACATGATAGTATGCTCTCAGGTTGCTCTTTATCTTAACATGTACTCTGATTGTCTCTATATTACATGTTGATAAAGCTCTTAGGATGAGTACTTGACTACCAGGACTATGATGCAGATCATACTGGTGGGGAGAATGTAGTCGTTAAGTACATCCTTCAAATGTTCCTAGTCGAGGGTGTATCGAGACAGGGCATCGATATACCAGAGTAGACTAGCGTATACGCTTCTCGACCCATATGATGGGCGATGGATGATCCCATATTCATTAGTGTTTGACATCAGAGAAGGTATGCAAGTGCTCAGTGGAGACTGGATACACTAGACGGACTCACCGAGAACTCCTAAATGGTATTGTACCTATCGTCGGATAACAGTTCTCTGGTGACACTGGTACAGGTAAGTCTGTAGACCCGAGATCGTCATAGAGTCTTGTATGATTCCCACTGTTCTTTGATTTCCACCTTACCACGTTCAAGAGAACGTGCAAAACGATGGCTTTTGGGTACAGTCTCGAGTCACATGGAGGCAATGAGCGATAGGAGGGGTTTCATCTCTCCCAGTATAGGGAGTTGATGTTGCGCTATGCTCGATTGGCCATAACAAGAAATCCCTGGCCAGGGTTGCTGAGATCTACTGGTAAGTGTTATTAGTAGTTTCTTGGACTGTTATGGACCTTGCATCGACAAGACTTATCATGCTATTGGGGTCTGACGTTATACCACCCCCAGGCTATGATATGCGACATATCAGACGTCATGCTATTAGGGTCTGACGTTATACCACCCCCAGGCTGTGATATGCGACATATCAGACGAAGAGACCGGACTGTACGGTAGTGTTACTGATTGGATTCACAGGAGTACGAACAGGCTTGCTTGTTGATCTTCTGATCGCTCAATACTCGGGTGTCCGTTACGTTTAGCAGACCGCTTGCGGCTTATGGGTGTTTTATATGATCATCACTTACTGCCGGCGTATTGACGAGTCTTTAGAGTCCTACATAGATGTTTCCTGGCTCAAGTGAAATAGAGTAGGAGCGCATATGTGATATGTGCAGGATCGAGATTAATGCGTGTATGTGATACCGTATTCCATTCTCGCGATGTGTGACATGATTGGTTATATGTGATATAGCCGAGTTATCGGATCAAGCGTTGATTCGATAAGATGTTGCATTTGATATTAGTCGGTTATATGTGATATAGCTGGATTATTAAATAAAGAATTGATTTGATAATTTAATGTATAATTATATATTTGATATATTATATTACATTACTAATATTTAGCTCACTAATGATTTCTTTTCTCACTTGATGTGCATATTGTATATATGTGATATGTATAATTGTGTACATATATTGAGTCATGCCTGATGATACATACAAGATGGGTGTATGAGACTTAAACCATGCTAGGGTTAAATTAGGGTTTTGATTATTTCTTAAGTTATTACAAAAGAGCAAAAGACTTAGTCAAAGTTTTCAAGCTTGGAGAAGCTTGTAGAACTTTCTCAAGGTCAACTCTTTTGTCATTCCTTAGGATATTTTTCTTTAACCCAACCTTTAACCATAGCCTTGGGTTTATTCTCTACATGAGTTAGGCATGATAGCTTTAACTCAACCATGGGTGCAATAATTCATTTGGATGAATTATTCATGAGTTCTTCTTCTTCTTCTTCAAGCTCCATGAAAAGTTTTCTAGCTTCAATGGAGATATGAGAAATAATGTGAGAAAATAAATTCTAAAGTGAGCCAACTTCCTACTTCTTCATCCTCTACCACTTGCCATGTAGTAGAGTGTGTTCTTTGTAAGTGCACGGCAGCGTCCCGGCCGTCAATCCGACGCCGGAATGCGGAAACGAAACTTTTACAAAACTTGTAAACTGGCACTACCGCGCACTAAAAACCCGGATCGGGCCATTAACCTAATGCTAGCAAACTAGGAAATAGGGAGAAAGCTATACCGAGCGATCCGTGTCCTTCGGTCTTCGGCCTCCGTCCCGATCTCCTCGCGGAATCTCCGGTCTTCACCTTCTCGTCGGAAAGGGCACCACATCGCCAGGTTCTTTTACGGGCTCCCACCTCTGGACCGAGGCAACTCGGGCACGAAGTTGGCGAGCCGACGTGCCTAAGGATGCTGTAGGATAAGTGTAGAATCCATTTGTCTCAAGGGGGTATGAAGTTGCCATTGAAGATGTGTAGGAGAAAATGAAATTTGGAGTGAGCTAGAATTTGTGTAGCAAGAAAAATGAGAGATGAATAATTTTCCCACACCAAAATGAACCTCTCTCTCCCTCTCCCTCAAATGTGGCCGGCCATATGATAAGAAATGAAGAGGAGAGAGCAAAAACAATGAAGGTAGGTGAGTGTAGTAAAAGCAAGAGGTGATCATAACAAAAAGCAAGCCTCACATCAATATCAAAATTAGCTCCTATCAAAATCCATCACCATTAATGCAAAGGAAATGATGAAAGAAAAAGCAAAGATGCTTTGAATTATCATAATCCCTCCATTTAAAAATAACACCCTCCAAATATCAAATTTGCACATTTGCAAATAAACCCCTCCATGGAAAATTCAGCCAAAGAATGGAAGAAAGAAAAACTGGCTGAAACAGAATGCAAACTGACAACTTCAAAAAACCGATCCCGTAATAAATTACAGGAAAACCCCGCGACTGTATATACATACCCGCATTTGTATTCCGACCGAATACAAATGCAATGAGACAAAATCTACACTGTACAATACTAGGATTCGGCTTAAACCAAAGCCCGCTAGTATTATCCGTCCGATCATGATCCGTGCAATACCGCACGTATAAGATCGAACTCTGCCATATCTCCATACAGCCTCCACAGCATTTCGCCCGAAACTTGAGAAACTGTCTGTGGGGGACTCTAAAGACTCGTCAATCCATTGGCTGCGGATTTAACCACTAGCACGTCAGAGGTATTAGCCATACGTAACGCGCTACCAGGTATTGACCAAAAGGGACGTCGATGAGCGAACTCATAGTGACACCCTACTGAGCCTGTCAGTGACAATATCCGTACAGTCCGGTCCGTTCGTCTATGAGCATCGCATGGCGGGCCTAGGGGGTTGGTAAAAGTCAGACCCCTAATAGCGGTACAAGTCGTGTCGGAGTGTAGCCCAGAACACCCTGAGATATTACTGGAATACCTACCAGTAAATCTCCTGCCTTGGCCAAGGACTTCGTGTAATGGCTCTCCTAGACACAGCGCGACCTCACCCCTAATACAGGGAGAGACGAAACCCTGCAGATCCGCTCACTGCCTCCATATGGCTCGGGACTGTACCCAATTAAAACCTGTTTGCATGACTCCTTTGAGCATGGTAGGGTAGTAATCAAAGTACAGTGGGAACTCACACGAGACAAATGACGATCTCAGGTCGATGAACTAACCTGTACACATGTCACCAGGGAACTGCTATATGACGTTAGGTATAAGATCAACTAGCATGTTCCCGGCGAGTCCTGTCCAGTATACTCATAACCCAATGAGCACCTGTATACATCTTAGGTGAACCAACTGACACCAGTGGCTTGTGAGACCGGCCACCGCCCCTCGTTGGGGTCTCGACTGTATACACTAGTCTACTCTGGAGTATTGATGCCCTGTCTCTAAACTCCCACGACTAGGGACCTTTTAAGGATGTGCTTATAGACCCCAGCTCCCACGTATATGATCGCCCTCATACTGCTGGCAGTCAAGCAAGAATCCTAGGGGCTCTATTAACGTGCAATAGTAATCAGTAATGTCACCTAAAACAGTACACGAAGATAAAGATAAACCAGATAGCATACTATCATCTTGAGTAAGACTGTCCTACCGGTATAGGTCCTCCCTCAATCATTGCAATCACGTGCCTGTGATCCAATAATTGTCTCTGAGGGCACTATCTCCAATAATCTCCCACTTGCACTCAAGGCTGATTATTGCGATGTCGCATACTCACAGCCCGTGTGATACCGAACACCTAACTCCTCTACTAGTCAGTCTCACAAAACTCGTTTGTGAAACTATTGCGTTCGAGGAATAGCCTCAATGAGTGGATCCACTCTGATGTTTCTTTCTATATCTCTCTTTATCTCAAGTTCGTGGAGAAAGCCATCTCCCGAAATGAGCAATACGTGTCTTAGAATATGTTTTGATATCTGATGGGACCTAGTTCATAAATGAACTCCAAATCCAAACTTCTTAGACTGTATCGTCAACTGAACTTAATCAGTATCTTGCGCCATGCCTCCCTTAGTATCTTTCTGGACCACCTGTCCAAAATACTACCCCTCGTCAGAGAGAAAACTATAACTCTGACAGTCACTCTGTTATCCAGGTCACCTTGGAAGCCTGGAATGATAACCGTCTCCTAAAAGAGGCTGTTGTTATCATATCCTAAGAACATCCACTTATGTTCTAAAACTGCTTTCGAATGTTTCTCCAGGATTGGATCAATATCAACTTATTGCATCTAGTGCAAAATAACAACGTCTGGTGTGGTACTTGACATCTCATGATCAACTCAATTGCCTAAGCAAGTGATCTGCCAATCATGCGCATCCCTCTCTCCTTTAGTCTGTAAGACACCTTTAGAGAGGGTGAATCCATCACCTGCAGGTACGCTACCGTGCCAGGAGTCGTCCATTCTAAAACACCTTTAGAATGCTGTCTAAGTACCCTGATTGGGACACTTCCCAAATCTAGATCTAAAACCATAGATCTAGTAACCAGAATGTCTGATATAATATCCAAGTCCTATGTGGAGAAACTACTGTGTGACAACCAAAGTATAACCGATCGTAGTATAGGAATTTCACTTCCTACTCTGTGTATGTCATCCAAATACCAGGACATCACACCCTACTATCTTCTTAACAGATCCATCCCCTATTCTGATGAAGTCAAACCTATGACTGTCACATCAGAAAAAGATGATCTATCTCCGCTATATCTGCTTTATTCTATAAATAGACATAAGCCACTTGTCCACTATGCTTCCGCTGCTCCCACTGACTACGACAACCCTCTGGCTGAGTCATATAGACGTACACTTCTAAAGCTAGTTCAGAACGATGCTATATTCATCCTCCTGCCGGGTCTCATGGCCTGGAACAACAATAGTGTCAAGTCTGGGTAAACAAGAACCTCCCTGTCACCGTCTTTGAGCATACCGAAGTACCTCTCGAGTGCCTGAGGTTACCCACCGAATCTGCGGAGTGGCCAATGGAATGTCAATCCAGATTGAATTTTTAGGTCCTTATCAAATTTTCAGTAATCGTTTGCGGTTCTGGAATCACTTCCAGTTCTACCATACTCCCACTACTGTTTTCTGAAAAAAATCCATTTTTATTAAAACTGTGGCGAGTCAAGAACAATATCACTATTGATCTTCCAGATGGTAGAAAGTCAACCCTCGTCATAGCCCGGGTCAACCCACAAATAGCCATTACGGAAACGTGCCTTGAGTTATCCAGAGTCTGGTTTTAAGCATAAGCTGGACAACTCCCCATACCTTAATATCGTCAAGATATGAACTGTTCTATATCCAATACAGAAACAGAGGCACTGATTTAATTGGAACCAGATTCAAATCATGCAGCTGTCTCCAGTGCATGTCAACTAAATGGAGAGAGGCCGATCAGCATTACTCAACTTAGGAGTGATTCCAATTATAGGTAACCTGAAAGAGAAGCAAGTTCTCTTAATCATTACTATCATCTGAATACCATACACAAGTATCTACATCTTCGATCACCTTGAAGAATCCTGATACTTGTAACACCTGGTTCTCTACTTTATCCTTATACCTATAACTTCTCAAAACTTAGACCTTGCATTTCTACGAAACACATGTCTAAGAACTAGAGAAGTCACAAGTAAACAGAATATAGTATGAGTACCAACCCCTCTGTCCTGATGGACACTGGACAACATACAATACTCTGTATAAGTCCCCTGAGTCTAATAACTCATTCCCTGTGTATCGTAGGTTGAAAACTGTACTTATGGTTAAGAAGAATTACACCGCTGTTTAATACTCCTTACCTAACCATCCACTGATATAGGTAAATGTCATAGACATAATTTCAAAAAGTTATATCTCACTTTATAAAATTAAACGTATAGATATATATCAATTTGAAATTGGTGCATTACAACGGATATTCAAAACCAAATATTTACCGTCCGGCAAACAACCCAGGCGATTTCCTCAAATATCACCAATTACAACGAATCCCGATATAATGAGGATGATCACCCAATTCCCAATAACTTACTCCCACTCATCATCTGTAAAACCATACAGATGTGAGAATTAAACTTGGTAAATACATACCCTAGAGCAAGGACTAATTGGAAAATCAGTTTTCTTTTAATAATACACAGTGAAACTGAAACATGTAAATGTTTCGAATGGGTATCCGGGTATTCTTAGTAATGCCTCTTCCATTATCCAGATTCACAACTGTAACCGTATATTTCTTTGCCATCTCTCCAAATCCCTTCATATGTCTTTAGTCATTACCTTCTGCATACCCCTTTAGGCTAAATGGTTTTCTTCCTTCCTTACCGTTCGGCACCAGCCTATGGTTTAGAAGAAGACTATCCAATAAGCATAATGGGTGTACTGTCCTAATCCTAGGATCACTCGCAATGCGAGAGAAGGTGAAGATAAAAGACAACCGAATAAACCTTATTCCTATTTCTCCTGAACCAGAATCCATCCCCGAACTGGAACAAGTTCCTTTCGAGTTCGTATATAACCATACGATGGAGTATCTAATAAACTGTGGATCTTCGTAGCGATACGAAGTATTCTGGAGAAATACAAAGGTGATGTAGGATTGGCGAAGAAATAGTTGGTTTGGTCGTGAATAGCAATCGCGATTTACATTGCCCTCTTACTAATCCCTTTATTTGTCTTTACTTAATACCTTTGTCACGACCCGCAGGGTACGGAACGCGACTGGCACTTAAGTTACGAAACGTCCCAAGACGTCCATAAAATAAGTAAGCCAAAGTCCAGAAATCAAAACCAAATAAGCAGAAGAGTGAAGGAAAACCAATCAATTAAAAGCGAGTTTATCAAATAAGTCATGTCAAGCCTTTTTTTTTAAAAAACAATATCAATTTTTCCGAAAATTTCGGCAGAGTCTCCTTTGTAAATACTGGCCCCCAAAATGGGTACAACAAGAATATATATGAATACAACAAATAAGACATCCCCAAGCGGGAGCTAGCTCTTCGCCACAAGGCGGTCACAAATCCCACGCATTGTAAATCAGCAATGTGCATAATAAACATAAAAAGCACAAGTAAAATATCATGTCGACTCAAGTGAGCTCGACCCCAAAATACAGCATGAAAAGTCTACAAATCTCACAGTCTCGTATCTAGGACAATATACAACAATACTGGTAGATACAGTAGATAAAGTACTCTAGATGCAAATAATATACAAGGTGGTACAAAATAATAATACAACCCACCTACGAGCAAAAGCCTCGAGTCCAGGCAAAAGAGGCAAAAGTAAAAAGTGCGCCCGCCGCTACTGTACCGACGGAGCGGACCTGCAAAGGGCGGTGGCACAACGGGGGTGAGTTGCCAACTCGTGAGTAATAAATAACATTTATATAGGCTATCGCAAGCATGCACACAAGAATCCTAGCATCTATAATACAGGTATGGCAGGATATACTAGCAGGTATGTATGCAACATGAATGTACTAGCAGGTATGTATGCAATATGAAACAACCGTGATCTGAATATATAGGTACAAGAAGTCATATTTTTCATTTAGGAATCTCTTTTCTTTTAAATATCAGCACAATACTAATAGAATCAACAAGAATCCGTGTCCAGCATCGACACCTCAAAACTGTCTCAATCTCATGTATCCATATCATAGTATCTCTGGCCCCAGCCGTCCGGCTGACCCATCTCAAATATCAATATCTCATCATCTCGCGGCCACGGTCGGTATCCTCTGGATATCCGCCGTGCCAAAAAGTCACCGGTAGGTAGTCTATCCCCTGCCAGGCTCAACGTCAGCAACACGACCTTCTCGCCCCGGGTACCTTACCGTTGCCTACCATGTACCTGAGACGGTTCATCCAACTCCTCGAAACGGGTCTCGAAAACCACAGCAAAATCATGGTGGACGACACTCAGATCACTAGAAAACCGCAATTTTGCATATTTTAAAAAGGATAATAAGTTTTAGAAATTTTGCGGCTTCCCCCCGAAATACAAAAATATCATAAATCTCAAGAAATCATCATGAATGCATACGTCAATGATAATGAATGCATATGGTATTAATGTTCAAGTTACAATGTATGATTAATAGACTAGGCATGAACAAATGATATAATGATATAGATGCACATGAATAGCAATTCTACGATGTTATTTTAAGGATTTATTGCAATAGTACATGTTTAGATATCAAATATGGTGACAATATTCTAGATTATAAGTTATCCAGTGTCGTGGCATGGCAATTATCAGGGCGTGTGTGTACGCATGAATAGTGCTCGTGCTGCAAATAAAAACCCTGGCAATGGTGCAGGTGTCCTATAGAATGGGTTCGCATAAGTATGTCAAATAAAGCATGGATGTAGCAAGATATTACGCAGGCATTTACTCCTAATTACAAATATCATTAGAAATCTTTAAACAACTTAAACTATCGGGCGACTTGTGCCATCCAAACGATAGTCCCCCGTAGATGTTATATCTACTCACCGGAATCCCCGGCTAGCTACGTCCAACCACCGCTTTCTCTTATCGTGCCGCGTCTGAAGTCTCCGTGACCGAACCTGGAATTTGCATCAATACAAAACATAAGGTTACATATTATAAAATGACACAAATCCTAAACGAAAATATCCACGTTCACAAGCTAGGCACAACGTGCACAAGGTGCGCAGAACACACACGAAAATCGCAAAACTAACTAGAATCGTCGTTTTGGGACGCCCGGCCAAACTAAAACCCGATCACACAAAATTCCGCACTCACACATCCTAAATGTCGTAGGATATGCTAAAAAATATAATCAAGTTATCACAATAATTCATCACATAATTTCTATAAAAACCTAGTAAGCACTAAAAATTCCAAATTCGTGCAAATATCGCGGATTTGTGATAAAGTGCACACAACATCGCGCAAACATCCAAGTTAACCATTAGAAAACCACTACAATTAAATTAACCCAATTACCATGCTTCAAAACCCATTATCCAACACAACCTTTTTCTTGATTTTCATGAAACAAGCATAACAACCAAATTAACACTAAAAAAAACTAGATTAACACAATTGAAACCCACTTAAGCAAAGTGACCACTTAGATTAGGCTAACAAAACAACTAGA
This sequence comes from Agapanthus africanus, assembly GCA_030015575.1. Taxonomy (NCBI): domain Eukaryota; kingdom Viridiplantae; phylum Streptophyta; class Magnoliopsida; order Asparagales; family Amaryllidaceae; genus Agapanthus; species Agapanthus africanus. Next base: position 412,994,238 of record CM057337.1, read on the forward strand.
TAGCAAATATAATTTAATTAACCTACTAATGGTTTTCTAAACCCTAATTAAAAGTCAAGCCATCAACTAAAAAAACCATATTAGAAATTAACACTAAAACAATTTTCAAAGTTCTAATTAGCACACTTTAAACTACAATTTAACCAAAGATTGAAATTATACCTCACAAGCCCAAACCCTATGTTGCTAAAGCCTTTTAAGATGCCATCTTTCTCTAAGATTTGAACCAATTTAGGTTAGAGAAGAGAGGGAATAAGGTTTTGCTTTGAAATTGTGAAGGAAATTGTTGATTTCAATGAATTTTGATGGAATTTTCTTGATGAAAATGAGAGAAAAGAGAAGGAAAAAATAATGGAGGGGGGGTGAGCTGCTCTCGGCCAGAAGTGGAATAGGGAGGTGTGTGGGTGATTTGTGGGGAAATTTCAAAGTCAAACCCCTCTCATAACAAGTACACCATACCTCCAAAATTAACATATTATAAACCCTTTTAAAACACATCATTTCATCACATGATTAAAAGTCAAAAAGAGGCAAGGAAATTTTCTTGAGCTGCTGATGGTGGGGCCGGCCTAGGGGTGAGGAATGAGTGAGAGTGATTTTACAAAGAAATTCTATGCAAAAAGCCCCCCCCACAATATCATATTTGCAAGTTTTAGCTCAAAATAATTATATTTTTGTTTCCCAAAAAAACAAATTAAACTTGAAATAAAATACTAAAAAATTATATTACAAACTAGATTTTAATTAACAAGGATTTAAAGATTAAAATTAGCCCATTTAAATTTGTATTTATCGCTAATTTAATGTATTTTTTTTACCAGCATAAAATAATATTAAAAATTGAAAAATTAGGGAAAATTTTTAAATGACCAGAAATTTATAAGTAACTCATTCGCTACTAAAAACTAGCAATTACCTATCAAAATTAGGTATAATTAGGCCTAAACTGCAAAATAACAAAAATACGATTTACGGAAAAATACCAAATTTTCACCGATTTTCGGGAAAACACCAAAACGACTTTTCAAGGCGTTACAATCTTCCCCCCTTAAAGAAATTCGGTCATCGAATTTAAAAATATAGCTACGCGTACCTTCAAAGAGATGGGGATATTTCTTCCTTATCTCGTCCTCGGTCTCCCAGGTGACCTCCTCGCTGCTCGGGCCACGCCAAAAGACCTTGACGGTCGGTATAACTTTCGATCTCAATTTCTTCACCTGCCGATCCATGATGACCACCGGCCGCTCTGCGAAAGAAAGGTCGCGCTCTAGCTGGACTGTCGGGTGTTAAATCGCATGCGAAGGGTCGTGAAGGTACTTGCGGAGCTTCGAAACATGGAAGACGGGGTGAATATCGGGAAAGCTGGGTGGAAGAGCCAAACGATATGCAACTGCGCCGACACGCTCGAGAATCTCGAAGGGACCCACAAATCTGGGACTAAGCTTTCCTTTTCGCCCAAATCGCATCACACCCTTCATCGGAGAGACCCTCAGAAAAACATGATCGCCAACTGCGAACTCTAGCCTGCGACGGCGCCTGTCTGCATACGATTTCTACCTGCTCTGAGCCGCTCTCATCCGGTCTCGAATCAACTGTATCTTCACGGTCGTCTCCTTCACAAGCTGCGGTCCCAAAATACTGCTCACGCTGAGCTCTGTCCAACAGACGGGCGATCTGCATCTCCTCCCATACAATGCCTCGAAAGGTGCCATCTGAATAGTATCCTGGAAGCTGTTGTTGTAGGAGAACTCCACTAACGGTAAATGATGATCCCAGCTACCACCAAAGTCTAAAATGCACGCTCGGAGCATGTCCTCGAGAGTCTGAATAGTCCGCTCTGACTGGCCGTCGGCCGTCGGTCTGCAGATGAAATGCTGTGCTGAAACTCAAACGGGTGCCCAATGCCTCCTGAAGCCTCTGCCATAGTCGGCTGGTAAACTGGGTGCCTCTGTCGGACACGATACACGTCGGGGCTCCATGCAGTCGTACAATCTCGTCGATGTATATCTGGGCATACTGAGCAAAACCGAAAGTGGTCTTCACTGGCAAGAAGTGAGCCGCCTTTGTCAATCGATCCACGATCACCCAAATGGAGTCGTACCCTCGACTGGTCCTGGGTAGACCCACCACAAAGTCCATCGAAATCTGCTCCCATTTCCACTCCGGAATGGGCAAAGGCTGCAACTCTCCTGCTGGCCTCTGGTGCTCAGCCTTGACTTGCTGACAAGTCAGGCATCTTGATACGAAGTCTGTGACGTCCCTCTTCATCCCGTCCCACCAAAAGACATCTCTCAAATCGCGGTACATCTTGGTGGAGCCCGGATGAACGCTGTATGTGGATCTATGCGCCTCCTCAAGAATCTCACGCCGCAGCCCCTCGGAATCTGGTACGCACAATTGAGTCCCAAATCGCAGTACTCCCTGATCATCGATCACGAACTCGAAATCTCTGCCCTGCTTAATCTGCTCCATGATCTCTGAAAGACGGTCATTGCTGGGCTATGCCTCTCGAATACGGTCAAGTAACTGCGGACGTGCACGAACATGCGCAAGCTATCCCCCTGTCGGAGTGAACTCGTACTCAACCCGGCTATCGCATAAAGTCTGCCAATCTGCCGACGACTGCCTCTGTACTGCGCGCAAACAAGATAGACTACCCCGGGCCTCCTGCTCCAAGCATCCGCCACTACATTAGCCTTGCCCGGGTGATACAAAATCTCGCAATCGTAGTCCTTTACTAGTTCCATCCAACGACGCTGTCTGAGATTCAGGTCTCGCTGCTGAAATATATACTTTAAGCTCTTATGATCAGTGAATATCTGACACGACTCGCCGTATAGGTAATGTCGCCAGATCTTAAGTGCAAAGACCACTGCAGCCATCTCCAAATCGTGAGTGGGGTAGTTCTGTTCATGTTTCTTCAACTGCCGCGAAGCATACGCGATCACCCTGTCATGCTGCATCAATACACACCCTAGCCCCACTCGTGAAGCGTCACAATAAACCACGAATCCGCCTGATCCTGCAGGCAAAGATAATACCGGCGCCGTAGTCAAACAAGTCCTTAGCTGCTGAAAACTGTGCTTGCACTCCTTTGTCCAATCGAAAGGAACTCCCTTCCGGGTCAATCCGGTCAAAGGTGCAGCAATACGGGAGAAATCCTGAACGAATCGCCTGTAGTAGCCAGCTAGGCCTAAGAAACTGCAGATCTCTGTAACTGATGTCGGTCTGGACCACTGCTGAACGGCCTCAATCTTCTTTGGGTCCACACATATACCATCTCTCGTAATCACGTGGCCCAAGAATCCGACGCTGTCCAACCAGAATGCACACTTGGAAAATTTTGCGAAAAGCTGATGCTCCCTCAAAGTCTGCAGCGTAATTCGCAAGTGCTGCTCGTGCTCCTCTCTGCTCCGGGAGTACACCAAGATATCGTCGATAAACACGATGATGAACAAGTCAAGATATGGCATGAATGTACGGTTCATCAAATCTATGAATGCAGCTGGGGCGTTGGTGAGTCCGAACGACATCACCAGAAACTCATAGTGGCCATAGCGCGTACGGAAAGCTGTCTTCAGTATATCCTCCTGTCGAACTCGCAGCTGATGGTACCCTGATCGCAAGTCGATCCTCGAAAAATACCCCGCACCCTGAAGCTGGTCGAACAAATCATCAATGCGTGGCAACGGATATCTGTTCCGCACGGTAACCTTGTTCAGCTAGCGGTAGTCGATACATAAGCGCAAACTTCCGTCCTTCTTCTTGACAAACAGGACCGGAGCACCCCACGGAGAAATACTCGGTCGAATAAGCCCTTTATCTAACAAATCCTGCAACTGATCCTTCAGCTCTCTAAGCTCTGCCGGGGCCATCCGATAAGGCGGTATAGAAATAGGCCCCGAGCCGGGAATCAAATCGATGCAGAACTCAACATCGCGCTTAGGCGGTAGCCCAGGCAGCTCATCAGGGAAAACATCAGGGAACTCATAAACAATCGGGACCCGGTCCAACGGAACCTCTGCAGCTCGAGTATCATAAATATACGCTAAGAATCCCTGACATCCCTTCCACAAGAGCTGACCAGTGCGAAGAGACGAAATCAAGCTGGGAAGGGTGACGCTGCGGTCTCCCTGAATAACAAGGACTGGCTCTCCCGGAAAGCTAAATCTGACTGCCTTCACACGGCAGTCCACAGAAGCATAAAAAGTGGCTAGCTAATCCATGCCTAGAAGCACATCAAAGTCCAACATATCGAGGAGAATCAAATCAACCGACGAATCCCTCTCCCCGATACGAACGGAACATAATCGAAACACAAAACGAGCGACAAACGACTTGCCTACCGGGGTAATAACAACAAGCGGCTGATCTAACGACGACGACTCACAGCCCAACATCGGTGCAAAGTGTGTAGATACGTACGAATGTGTGGAACCTGGGTCGAATAATACCCGTGCGTCGAAAGAGCAAACTGGCAAGGTACCTGTCACAACGGCGTTGGATGCCTGCGCATCCTGCGGCGTCAAAGCAAAAACTCGGGCCTGACCCCCACCAATAACTGGTTGTCCTCGGCCTCGGACTCGGCCTCCTCATCCTCTCTGGATCGGACCGCCACGTCCATGGCCTCTGGGTGCATCGAACTGTCGTGGAGCATCGCCAGTGATAGGAAGTAGGGCTCTCTGGGGAGGAGGTGGTGATAGTGGTAGGGTCACATGTGGAACTGTCGCCGCTCCCTGTCGTCTCACCGGACAGTCTCTGATACGGTGGTGCAGACTCCCGCACCCAAAACATCCTGGCGAGGGCTGCTGTCCCTGTGGATATGAACCATATAACTGACCCCGTCCAATTCCTCTGCCAGGCCCATATCTCGGAAAGAATCTGGCGTGCTGCCTCTGTGACGGCACATCGGTGCGAATCCTCTTCAGCCCAGAAACGGCCGAAGTCTGTGATATGCGTGCCTCCATCCGTAATGCCGTATCCATAGCAGCTGAATAAGTGTCGAAGTGTTGGGTGCCAATAGCAAGAAATAGCTGGGTGTCAAGTCCCTGCACGAACCTCTTCACTATCTTTTCTTCAGTATCCACCAGATACGGAGCATATCTGGACAACTGCGTAAATTGGACATCGTACTCAGACATCGTCATCCTTGGAGTCTTGATCAAGGCCTCAAAACTACGAGCTCTGGTGTCACGAACGCTCTCTGGGAGGAAACGAGTTAGAAAGACTGCTGTAAACTCGGCCCAAGTCATAGGCGGTAGACCTGCAGCTCGACCTCTCAAGACTGACTCCCACCATGTCTGCGCGAGGCCCTCTAGACGGAAACTCGCAAGCTCCACCCATCGATCGTCAGAACATCTGAGCGAACGGCAGATCCTGGCTAAACTGTCAAGAAATGTCAGCGGATCCTCTGCTGCATCGGTGCCCGTGAAGACTGGAGGTCTCAGCCTCATGAAATCCTGTAGTGATACTGGGATAGCCACGGTGGTAGTAGTAGCAACTGTCTGGGCAGCAGGCACTATAGTAGTCTGTGATGTGGTAGGTACATCCTCTAATCTCGGTGCACGACTGGCCGCTACTAGAGATCCCACCATCTGTCGTAACTACTGCATACCTCCCATAATCTGTCGTTGCTCCTCCATACTAGACTCTAGCCTGTCCATGCGGCCTGGGGAAGGCGGATCAGTTTGTCCTTGAGGCGTAGGTATACCACCCTGCTCGGTCCTCGTCTCGGACGAGCCTGCTCGGATCTCATCTCGGGCGGCAGCCCTCTGCGCCCTCGTAGCCTTCGGCGGCATAGTGGCTGTTACAAGAACAGGATGATAAGAACAGTGCAATAGAATCATAGGATACACGGAATTGAAGAAGGAATTTCAAGCAAGTATATCCTAAAGTCACCTAGGCGGAGTACCGTATCGCAAGTATGCCGCGGACATACGCACGCTACGTTACCCTGCTTAAGTCACTTACTCCATCTACCAAGGGTCATCCTACACTCAAAAAGGTAAAACCTATCGCTCTGATACCAACTTTGTCACGACCCGCAGGGTACGGAACGTGACTGGCACTTAAGTTACGAAACGTCTCAAGACGTCCGTAAAATAAGTAAGCCAAAGCCCAGAAATCAAAACCAAATAAGCAGAAGAGTGAAGGAAAACCAATCAATTGAAAACGAGTTTATCAAATAAGTCATGTCAAGCATTTTTTTAAAAAAAATATCAATTTTTCCGAAAATTTCGGCAGAGTCTCCTTTGTAATTACTGGCCCCCAAAATGGGTACAACAAGAATATATATGAATACAACAAATAAGGCATCCCCAAGCGGGAGATAGCTCTTCGCCACAAGGCGGTCACAAATCCCACGCAATGTAAATCAGCAATGTGCATAATAAACATAAAAAGCACAAGTAAAATATCATGTCGACTCAAGTGAGCTCGACCCCAAAATACAGCATGAAAAGTCCACAAATCTCACAGTCTCGTCTCTAGGTCAATATACAACAATACTGGTAGATACAGTAGATGAAGTACTCTAGATACAAATAATATACAAGGTGGTACAAAATAATAATACAACCCACCTACGAGCAAAAGCCTTGAGTCCAGGCAAAAGAGGCAAAAGTAGCAAGTGCGCCCGCCGTTACTGTACTGACGGAGCGGACCTGCAAAAGGCTGTGGCACAACGGGGGTGAGTTGCCAACTCGTGAGTAATAAATAACATCTATATAGGCTATCGCAAGCATGCACACAAGCATCCTATCATCTATAATACTTGTATGGCAGGATATACTAGCAGGTATGTATGCAACATGAATGTACTAGCAGGTATGTTTGCAATATGAAACAACTGTGATCTGAATATATAGGTACAAGAAGTCATATTTTTCATTTAGGAATCTCTTTTCTTTTAAATATCAGCACAATACCAATAGAATCAACAAGAATCCGTGTCCAGCATCGACACCTCAAAACTGTCACAATCTCATGTATCCATATCATAGTATCTCTGGCCCCAGCCGTCCGGCTGACCCATCTCAAATATCAATATCTCATCGTCTCGCGGCAACGGTCGGTATCCTCTGGATATCCGCCGTGCCAAAAAGTCACCGGTAGGTAGTCTATCCCCTGCCAGGCTCAACGTCAACAACACGACCTTCTTGCCCCGGGGTTCCTTACCGGGCTCACCATGTACCCGAGACGGTTCATCCAACTCCTCAAAACGGGTCTCGAAAACCACAGCAAACTCATGATGGACAACACTCATATCACTAGAAAACCGCAATTTTGCATATTTTAAAAAGGATAATAAGTTTTAGAAATTTTACGGCTTTCCCCCGAAATACAGAAATATCATAAATCTCAAGAAATCATCATGAATGCATACGTCAATGATAATGAATGCATATGGTATTAATGTTCAAGTTACAATGTATGATTAATAGACTAGGCATGAGCAAATGATATAATGATATAGATGCACATGAATAGCAATTCTACGATGTTATTTTAAGGATTTATTGCAATAGTACATCTTTAGATATCAAATATGGTGACAATATTCTAGATAATAAGTTATCTAGTGTCGTGGCATGGCAATTACCAGGGCGTGTGTGTACGCATGAATAGTGCTCGTGCTGCATATAAAAACCCTGGTAATGGTGCAGGTGTCCTATAGAATGGGTTCGCATATGTATGTCAAATAAAGTATGGATGTAGCAAGATATTACGCAGGCATTTACTCCTAATTACTAATATCACTAGAAATTTTTAAACAACTTAAACTATCGGGCGACTTATGCCATCCAAACGATAGTCCCCCGTAGATGTTATATCTACTCACCGGAATCCCCAGCTAGTTACGTCCAACCACCGCTTTCCCTTTCTGTGCCGCGTCCGAAGTCTCCGCGACCGAACCAGGAATTTGCATCAATACAAAACATAAGGTTACATATCATGAAACGACACAAATCCCAAACGAAAATATCCACTTTCACAAGCTAGGCACAACGTGCACAAGGTGCGCAGAACACACACGAAAATCGCAAAACTAACTAGAATCGTCGTTTTGGGACGCCCGGCAAAACTAAAACCCGATCACAAAAAATTCCGCACTCACACATCCTAAATGTCGTAGGATATGCTAAAAAATATAATCAACTTATCACAATAATTCATCACATAATTTCTATAAAAACCTAGTAAGCACTAAAAATTCCAAATTCGTGCAAACATCGCGGATTTGCGAAAAAGTGCACACAACATCGCGCAAACATCCAAGTTAACCATTTGAAAGCCATTACAATTAAATTAACCCAATTACCATGCTTCAAAACCCATTATCCAACACAACCCTTTTCTTGATTTTCATGAAACAAGCATAACAACCAAATTAACACTAAAAAAAACTAGATTAACACAATTGAAACCCACTTAAGCAAAGTGGCCACTTAGATTAGCCTAACAAAACAACTAGATAGCAAATATAATTTAATTAACCTACTAATGGTTTTCTAAACCCTAATTAAAAGTCAAGTCATGAACTAAAAAAAACTAGATTAGAAATCAACACTAAAACAATTTTCAAAGTTCTAATTAGCACACTTTAAACTACAATTTAACCAAAGATTGAAATTGTACCTCACAAGCCCAAACCCTATGTTGCTAAAGCCTCCCAAGATGCCATCTTTCTCTAAGATTTGAACCAATTTAGGTTAGAGAAGAGAGGGAATAAGGTTTTGCTTTGAAATTGTGAAGGAAATTGTTGATTTCAATGAATTTTGATGGAATTTTCTTGATGAAAATGAGAGAAAAGAGAAGGAAAAATTAATGGAGGGGGGGTGAGCTGCTCTCGGCCAGAAGTGGAATGGGGAGGTGTGTGGATGATTTGTGGGGAAATTTCAAAGTCAAACCCCTCTCATAACAAGTACACCATACCTCCAAAATTAACATATTATAAACCCTTTTAAAACACATCATTTCATCACATGATTAAAAGTCAAAAAGAGGCAAGGAAATTTTCTTGAGCTGCTAATGGTGGGGCTGACCTAGGGGTGAGGAATGAGTGAGAGAGATTTTACAAAGAAATATTATGCAAAAAGCCCCCCCACAATATACTATTTGCAAGTTTTAGCTCAAAATAATTATATTTTTGTTTCCCAAAAAAACCCAATTAAACTTGAAATAAAATACTAAAAAATTATATTACAAACTAGATTTTAATTAAGATAATTTTAAAGATTAAAATTAGCCCATTTAAATTTGTATTTATCGCTAATTTAATGTATTTTTTTTACCGGTATAAAATAATATTAAAAATTGAAAAATTAGGGAAAAATTTTAAATGACCAGAAATTTATAAGTAACTCATTCGCCACTAAAAACTAGCAATTACCTATCAAAATTAGGTATAATTAGGCCTAAACTGCAAAATAACAAAAAAGACGATTTACGGAAAAATACCAAATTTTCACCGATTTTCGGGAAAACACCAAAATGACTTTTCAAGGCGTTACAACCTTCTGTACACCTTTTAGGCTAAATGGTTTTCTTCATTCCCTACCATTCGGCACCTGCCTATGGTTTGGAAGAAGACTATCCAATTAGCGTAATAGGTGTACCGTCCTAATCCAAGGAACACTCGCAACCTGAGAGAAGGTAAAAGGAAAAGACAACTGAATAGTCCTATTCGTTTTCTCCAGAACCGGAAACCAATTTCGAATAAATTCCTTCGAGTTCGTATATAACCATACGATGGTTTTATCTAATGGAAGTGGACGTTCGTAGTAATACAGGGTGTCTTGGAGAAAAGGGTAAAAGTAGGAGTGGCAATGAGGTATGCAACTCAGACAATCCAAAAGCCAGTGTTTAAGAAGGTTCGGTCAACTTGGTCACTGAGTCATAGTCAAGGGTCAGGTTATGGTCGCTGCCAAAGAGAGAGAGAAAAGAAACACTCAGCCTGCACTCTAACCTAGATCAGAATGGTTGTCACTTTATCTAATCAGGAAACCTCTCACTGTAACCTCAAATTCTCCTCCAAACCTGAAAGAAGAATTAGTCGGGATCACCGGAGAAGTAAACCAACTCTTCAGTGGGAATCGGGATCCAACTATTATCGCATGATAACGTGATGGAATCCACTCGCGTTATCACACTCCAGAAGGTATGCGCATATCTAGCAAGTTTCAGTTTCTTTAGAAACTCCCGATGTGATTTTTACCCCATGCTCTTATGACCTTGACTAAGGCCAACAAATCATAAGTCACATGTCAAGTTCTACCCGTCATTGTCCAGGTTAATTTGAACCCACCCGTACAAGCCCTTGACTAGGGCCAACAAGGCTGTACGACTGTCCCAAGCCAACACATCTATCTATGCAGCAGAAAAGTAACAAAAAGCTACCATACACTATGCCTTGACTAAGGCCAACAAACATAGCATGAATACTAAGTGCTACCTTTCTGAAATGACGGAGGGCTACGAATGGTTTTTGGCGAAAAACCTTTAACGTAATGAAATTGATATCGTTGAAGGAACCGGATAGCTTTTTATAAAAATATAGTGGCGAAAACCTTTGCTAAAGAGGTCACTCCCGGTGAAGGGATCTCGGCACTTTTCCCGCAGAATGAGGTGCAGGATATTCCAACTGAATACCACGATGCAAAGCAAAAGTAATCGACTATAGTGAAGTTATTGCCCTGACGCAAACTTCTGTCCAAGGGGTCACTCCCGGTGAAGGGATCTCGGCCCTTTCCTCGTCGACTGAGGTGCTGGATATTCATAACCGAATACCACTGTGCAAAACAAAAGAGAACGCCCTTACAATAACAGCTTTTTGAAAAATGTTCCAACAACATCAGAATAGGTTTGTTTAGCTTGCATTGATCCGAATCAACGCAGTCCCATCAATTGATCACAGCAATAAAGAACGAAAATAATGATGTACGTATATGCCATCCGCATTCACCACTGGGTCCTGTCATCACCCATTAGGTTACTTAACTAACGACAGAGCGGGGACTGGACTAGCGCGGGTGGAAAACATATACAACATCTACTAGTATATATATCAATATATAATATTCGCTCAAGGCGTGATAAAATGCAACATCACAGAAATGTAATAAGCATCACAGAACAATACAGATATCTGGGATCCCCGGGTTTCATAGAGCCGCTACTAAAACCCGACGTTCCCCTGGTCGTGTGGATAGCCTATGCAATGAAATCCTAGACCCCTACGGGCGCGGCAAGTTACTCGCCAAAACCTGAAGAGAGGAAGCCCCCTTCAACAAAGTGAATGGACCACCCAGCACTTCACGGAATCCGGTAACTTGAGCACCCCTCCTTGGGTCAACCTGTACCCCCTACGAGTGTGGCGAATAGCCCGCCAATTCTAGAGTAGAACCTCCTCCATCTCAAAGACATGAGATGCGGGCCCGTTGCCCTCTAGAACCCGGCTATCCGTGCACCCCTCCGCGGGGTAATCCTAGTACAGAAAGTAAAATATACAACGGGTACATCGACCTCAGCCCGGTCGTGCCATAAATGAATAATATACAAACAGGCAGTGACGGCAGTCCACATGTCGGACGCTCACCCCGCAATATCAAATGTACAAAAACAACCAAACTGTACTACCATTGCATCCATGCTATCCACCACGACAAATCCGCAACATCACAGCACAACACAGAACATCAACGTGAATGTCACGTTCGTAAATCCGTCTAAAAGGGCTATAGCAGTTAGACAGGATTTACCGATCAAGTGACATTCACGGTCGCAGATATAATGTAAATATTGTGAACTAACATGTTTAAAATTTTCGATCGACAAAAATTCCCGAAGTGGGCCCCCAAGTACAACTGCAGCACTCAAAAAAATCTGGGCCCAAAAAGAATATACCAGAAACACTATTTCCATGTCAGAAACCCACTGTAGAAATTTGGTGCCGTTTGGCCACAGTACGGCGGCGTATCCGCGGCCTAAACGTGGTTTTGGCCGCTGATCCGCCGTGCTACAGTAATTTCAGCCGACCAAATTTTCACAGAATTCTTATAAGACCCTGCACGTATTTTTGAAATGTACCAAATAATTTTTTGAGCACAGAAAAAATTCAACAGAAACCTGGACATGAAAATGGGGGTTTTGGAAAATCTGTTCGATCGAATTTGTAAACACGTTAGAGCAAGCTAGACTAGGTTAATGGCATGGCTCTGATACCAGTGTAAGTGCACGGCAGCGCCCCGGCCGTCAATCCGACACCGGAATGCGGAAACGAAACTTTTACAAAACTTGTAAACCGGCACTACCGCGCACTAAAAACCCGGATCGGGCCATTAACCTAATGCTAGCAAACTAGGAAATGGGGAGAAAGCTATACCGAGCGATCCGTGTCCTTCGGTCTTCGGCCTCCGTCCCGATCTCCTCGCGGAATCTCCGGTCTTCACCTCCTCGCCGGAAAGGGCACCACATCGCCGGGTTCTTTTACGGGTTCCCACCTCTGGACCGAGGCAACTCGGGCATGAAGTTGGCGAGCCGACGTGCCCAAGGATGCTGTAGGATAAGTGTAGAATCTATTTGTCTCAAGGGGGTATGAAGTTGCCATTGAAGATGTGTAGGAGAAAATGAACTTTGGAGTGAGCTAGAATTTGTGTAGCAAGAAAAATGAGAGATGAATAATTTTCCTACATCAAAATGAACCTCTCTCTACCTCTCCCTCAAATGTGGCCGGCCATATGATAAGAAATGAAGAGGAGAGAGCAAAAACAATGAAGGGAGGTGAGTGTAGTAAAAGCAAGAGGTGATCATAACAAAAAGCAAGCCTCACATCAATATCAAAATCAACTCCTATTAAAATCCATCACTATTAATGCAAAGGAAATGATGAAAGAAAAAGCAAAGATGCTTTGAATTATCATAATCCCTCCATTTACAAATAACACCCTCCAAATATCTAATTTGCACATTTGCAAATAAACCCCTCCATGGAAAATTCAGCCAAAGAATGGAAGAAAGAAAAACTGGCTGAAACGGAATGCAAACCGGCAACTTCAAAAAACCGATCCCGTAATAAATTACAGGAAAACCCCGCGACTGTATATACATACCCGCATTTGTATTCCGACCGAATACAAATGCAATGAGACAAAATCTACACTGTACAATACTAGGATCCGGCTTAAACCAAAGCCCGCTAGTATTATCCGTCCGATCATGATCCGTGCAATACCGCACGTATAAGATCGAACCCTGCCATATCTCCATACGGCCTGTACAGCATTTCGCCCGAAACTTGAGAAACTGTCTGTGGGGGACTCTAAAGACTCATCAATCCATTGGCTGTGGATTTAACCACTAGCACATCAGTGGTATTAGCCATACGTAACGTGCTACCAGGTATTGACCAAAAGGGACATCGATGAGCGAACTCATAGTGACGCCCTACTGAGCCTGTCCGTGACAATATCCGTCCAGTCCGGTCCGTTCGTCTATGAGCATCGCATGGCGGGCCTAGGGGTTGGTAAAAGTCAGACCCTCAATAGCGGTACAAGTCGTGTCGGAGTGTAGCCTAGAACACCCTGAGATATTACTGGAATACCTACCATTAAATCTCCTTCCTTGGCCAAGGACTTCGTGTAATGGCTCTCCTAGACACAGCACGACCTCACCTCCAATACCTGGAGAGACGAACCCCTGCAGATCCGCTCACTGCCTCCATGTGGCTCGGGCCTGTACCCAACTAAAACCTGTTGGCACGACTCCTTTGAGCGTGGTAGGGTAGTAATCAAAGTACAGTGGGAACTCACACGAGACAAATGACGATCTCAGGTCGATGAACTAACCTGTACACATGTCACCAGGGAACTGCTATCTGACGCCAGGTATAAGACCAACTAGCATGTTCCCGGTGAGTCCTGTCCAGTGTACTCATAACCCAATGAGCACCTGTATACATCTTAGGTGAACCAACTGATACCAGTGGCTTGTGAGACCGGCCACCGCCCCTCGTCGGGGTCTCGACTGTATACACTAGTTTACTCTGGATTATCGATGCCCTGTCTCGAAACTCCCACGACTAGGGACCTTTTAAGGATGTGCTTATAGACCCCAGCTCCCACGTATATGATCGCCCTCATACTGCTGGCAGTCAAGCAAGAATCCTAGGGGCTCTATCAACGTGCAATAGTGATCAATAATGTCACCTAAAACTGTACACGATGATAAAGATAAACCAGATAGCATACTATCATCTTGAGTAAGACTGTCCTACCGGTACAGGTCCTCCCTCAATCATTGCAATCACGTGCCTGTGATCCAATAATTGACTCTGAGGGCACTATCTCCAACATTCTCTTCACAAAGTTCATGACCTAGTGAAGCAATAGCTTGAGTTAGTGTCTCCTCGATTTAGATCATCTTCGGCCTCGAAGTCATCGAAACAAGCACGTTCGTTTCTTCATAGAGCCTCTCTAGAGTCCGGAGTTTACAATGGCAGCGAAGGGGACTACTACACGGAGCTATTTGAAGTGAAGGACTGGTCTATAAAGGTTGTATTCCTTGCTTACTACTTATTGCAAAGTGTTTGCATATGTTTTCCGTATATTTCTAGTTAACGATTCATGGTTAGGGTTAGCTAGAACGACAAATTTTTGAATTTGGTATGGACGATGCCTCCCGAAACCATGCTGCCGTGCTAGGCAACTCTACAGTGGTATCAAAGCCATGCTAGAAACTAATACGGATAATGTTAGATTACGAAACCGAAACAACTCCGTAACTTGAAACAGAAAATTGATGTTTCTATCGATTTTAAAAGTTGTCAAAAAAAATTTGCAAACAAGTACAGAGTGATGTATGAGATATATCATGAACACTGTAAAAATTTCAGGTCATTTCCAAATTTTTTGGCCGGCCACCACCATAGAGATCTTGGCCCAATCCGAGCACCCCCCATGAATTTTTTTCAGTGTTCCAGTGGCTTGATTTTGATGTTTCAAGTGTTGTTTATTTTTGATAATTTTGCATATGATGTAATTTTACACTATAAGCAATTCGGAGTGTTTCGTATTCGTAGTTTTAACATTTTTTCAGGTGTTTCATGTATTGTCTAGACGAAGTTAAAAGGTTCGATCGAATGTTAAAATCCCATTTTTCCAAGTTTAACATACTCGGAAAAACATGCAAGTGATTTCGTGGACCCTCTAGAAAAATGAAACCTTAACTCGATTATGTAGCCGTAAAAACCGCCAATGAACCCTAAGGTTTGTGGTAGTTTAGCGTTTCATATGTGAAGCGTTGGTTAGACCCTTCTACGGCTGGTTCATAGGTACTGTGGTATTTTCTGGGTATTACTAAAACTGTGCTCAAGTGTTGAGCTGTCAGGAAATTGTGTGACTTTGATGAATCGATCGAAGAGTTTAACGTCGTACGGATATTATGTGATGGAATACAATATTTGGAATCCACAAGTAGTTATGAGATAACTAGTCTGAATGTTATAAATCTAGCAATTTAGTCTCAGATGATCGGTTACCACGGGATTTTGATGTGATCAAAAGTCCATCGCAATCACATAGCGTACGCGGATACTCGCCGGGTAAATTTAATAGATAACCACACTCCATAGCCCCGACCAAGTGACTGTAGGAGAACCCCATCGCCGAAAGCATCCTTTCGGGTGCTCGCGGCAGTGGTGTTCCGCCTTAGTGCACTTCGTCGACAGTATCGGGTGTGTGGTCGTCTACTAAAGTTTTCGACGAACATGCGATCAGGATGTCGTGAATCTTGTTGAATTGCCCGACTTGTCATTGAAAAGTGTTTTCGATATCGAGACTAAAATGCAGGGTTTATAATTGTTAGGCATGCGATATCTAAGGAATTCATTTGGTTAGGCATGAAATCCAAAGTATGTGATACGTTGGGTTTATGATGTCTAAGGTGGTTGCAGATTCCAACTGTTGTAGTTTTTCACTTTCTTTTCTGCGACCATAAGTGTAATATGTGGTGTATCGCCTGTTTCGGTGCTATATGTCAACGACAATTGGGATACGCATATTTACTTACGTTGATGACATGTGATGTTATGTGTTGCTCGGATATGTTATATTGGATCGTCGTGTTTGAATAGCCGGGGGTTTTATGTGAGATGAGAGTTTTTCATTTTCATTCATGTAAAATTCATTGTATGTAATATTCTTTTATTGGGGCACTTCCGGATTGAGGATGATGTTACCATTATATATTATTTACTTTTCCGCATTAGGATAAACCCAAGGCGGGGAGCACAAGTAACCGGGTTCTAGGGTCCAGTGGGAGACCATCTCGAGAAGTCGAGACCGGGTCTCCTAACTCTAGAATTGGCAGGGTTACTTGCCGCTCTCGTATGGGTCTAGGGGTGTGCGATTGGCTATTCATCATGACCATGGAATCCGTGTTTTATACTGGCTTGATATAAAACACGGAGATCCTAGTATATCCAATATTTCATATATGTTTTTCTGCTGTAATGTTCTGTGATGAGATCATATTACTGCCTAAGACAAATGTTTATATTATATATATGAGATATATATTATATATTGTTGATTTCGTTTCAAATGTGATGCTTGGGAAGCATAATAAATGGGACTTTATTAATGAGATTAATGAAATAAAAGAAACCTAAAGATGTTGTAGAAACTTGTTTTAAAAACTGGTAGCTCTAGTTCTTGCTTTGCATAGCAGTATTCCTTGTAGAATATCCAGCACCTTATTCGATAAGGAAAGAGCTGAGATCCCTTCACCGGGAGTGACCTCTTTAGCGAAACTAGCAGATGCTACAAACTCGGTTTGTCTTTTGATTGCTTTTTATAGTTTTTGCTTTGCATAGTGGTAATTGTGAAATATCCTGCACCTTATTCGATAAGGAAAGAGCCGAGATCCCTTCACTGGGAGTGACCTCTTTAGCAAAACTACAAGGGTTGTTTGGTTGATTTAGTATGCGTATGCTATAGGTTCTAACCTACGAGCAAAGCGCGTGCCGTATTGGATTTTAGAACTTGATGTTAATAGCATTGCGATATGTGTTGTTATTGTAGGTACCTTCGCGTGGATTCCGAGGCGACGGAGCGTGGCGTAAACGACTTCGGCAAGTGAAGAGCAAGGTGAGTGGATCTATATCCACGGGGGAAGTCGGGTGGATGGCATATAGCACCCCCCACATTTTGATGGAAATCGATTCATAGTTTTTGGTTAAGAAAACTATAGATAGAGTTAAAAAGTAGTTAGAGAACTATATTAGAAACTAAAGGATAGTTAGAAGGGAAATCTTACAACTAGTATGTGATGACGGGACTTGAGGATGATATTTGATGATATTGCCGTTTAGGGTACTATAGGAATTGATAGTCGACGTAGATGTGTCATCCGAACCATACATATTTCCAAACTGAAGAATCGTATGCATCTTTTAAACAAATACCTTGAGGGACGTTACGGATTTTCAAATGATACATTTTCTTTAAAAACACCGTAGCTCCTACTTTCAAAACTACGATTCGCATCTTTCAAAAAAACTGATTGTATGGTTCGGGTGTTAGATTAGATACGTATGCTTATAGTAAAGGTAGGATTTATTGTAAAATTGACCTTTGTGAGATATAAATGCGATGAAAAGAGAATACGAACTGACATGTGATATGATGATATGTTGGTATACGGATGCGACTCGATTGAGATGATTGATACCTTGCCGGTCCCCTGATATGAGATTGTTATGAATGTGACCTGGGACATAGGTATATAGATATTTATATTATGGTGAATCTGGAATGATAAGCCGTACGGGACGTTAGGTCCGTACCCTCATTGTCGTAAAGGTTGATAGGATCCCTATTGGTATTATGCCGCCGTACGATGATTTTCCATACGTGATGAGTTTGACTTGATGATTGATCCATACCCTTAACTAGAGGATGCTGTACGATGGATTATACCGTACGTGATGCTGTGGGGCTAGATGCCGATTGATAGATTCACCGACTCAGACATCTGATAGTTATGTATACCTTATAGCTTTTAGCTGATGATTTACCTTATGCTGCATTCATGATATTATCATTGCATTGCATGTACCTGTGTTAGTACACTTACACCATTATCGATGATGGGTATGTTACACGTACACAGATTTGCCGGCTCATACACTTCATTATCGATAATTGCCATGTCACTACACAGTAGGATTGCTGCAAAATGAAATGACTCTTTGCATGATTTACTTGCTATAGTTACCTGTGCACTTTTATACGATGTTGCATTTGACTTTGGAGATATTAGGAACCGCAAGAAATATTTTAAAAACTGGAATCATTTAAAGGAGCGGTTTTCCCTTAATACGATACATCACTGTTCCATGTTGCATGATATACGGATATGCTTACATTTCCATCATATGTCGTATACATCATGCTTTAAGATTTTACTCATTGAGATATGCTGTTTCCATGAGATTTCTGGATTTGAGAACCGTGGCGATTTTCAAAAGAAAGCATGTACTGTTTTAAAAACCCGGTTTCTCTTGAAATGATATTTCAGTGCGTCCACCATGTGTTTTCTCGGTTCTGAGAGCGACATATGAAACCCGATTCGAGGAAGCAGATGAGGCCGATTGTGGGTACATGGTGGACCCGGTATGGTACACCGGGGAAAATAAAGGGATGCTGTGTATACAGACGGTGAGCCTGGCAGAGGGACTACTACCTACCAGTGATTGGTTGGACCCGGCGGATATCCGGAGGATACCGACCGGAGTCGAGAGATGATATGGGCCGATCCGGACTGACGGAGCCCGATATATGAGGATTTACGTATCGATGCTGGACACGGGTTTCATGATGTTTTTGGGTGTCGATGTTCGGCACCCAGTTTCTATGATTTTGATGTGTCGCGAGGGACACCATTGATTTATATCCTCATACTTTTATGCACACTCTTTTATGATATTTACGTGTATACAGACATGGATTATATGGTTGTACGAGACCCACATGCATAAATACATTGATTATACTGTTGGATGTTATCCACATGCTTATAGGCATTGACTACCTTGTTGGCACATTTACAGACCCGGTCACCCTAGATATCATAGTATTACCTATGATATAGTTGACCTAGGAGTCGTTGTTTATTCGATTTCTATCTGTTGATATTTTTCTACTCACGAGTTGGCAACTCACCCCCGTTGTGCCACAGTTCTTGCAGGTTGACCGCTTGGATCAGTCGCGGCTTCGCCGGCACACAGTTGCATTTAGGTGTTTTGCATTGGTAGGTGGGACATTTGTATCGTACCCATACTTGTATCTATATTTCATATTGTATCTAGTTAACTCCATCAATCAGAATTAGTAAATTGTATAAGTAATGAGACTCAGTGGGATTGTGGTTGCGATACTTAGAGCGAGGGGTTTTCCGCTACTTGTGGTTTTTATGTCTTGCTTTTCTTTATCTTTGTGGTGAACTTCGCCGTTGGGCGTCGTATACTTACATATATTGTCTTGCGTGGTTGTGATCCGCCGTTTGGCGAAGAGCTAGCTCCCGCTTGGGGATGCCTTTATCATTATCTTGTATATGTTATTTTGGATCAAAATATACAAAGGAGGTGCTGCCTAAATTTTTAAAAGACGAAACATGTTTTCAAACTAGTAAATTCCACTTGCATTTTCATGTTCCTTTTCTATGCATTTTAAGAAAACTTGATTTCATTATACCTCTATTTCAAAACTTCACCTCCTTTATTTCTTAAAAAGGTTTAGATTTCTGGGTTTCAGCTTAATTGAATTACGTTACGCCTTTAGACGTTGCGTGATTTAAGTGCTGGTCACGAGCTAATTTTTTCGGGTCGTGACAAAATTGGTATCAGAGCGTTACGTTTAACCTTGATTCGAGTCTATGTTAGACTATGCGGAGTCTATGGTGGGTATGTATTTCGGAACCTAGGCTTGACCTTATGGAACTTAGACTTGAACGGGGGGGGGGGGGGGTATTAGACCCGAACTTTCGTTTCATAGGCTGACCCTGATTGATGGAGTAAGTAGCTTGAGTAGAGTGACGTACCGTACATATGTTCCGCGGCATATTTACGATACGATACTCCACTTAAGAAACCTTAGGATGTACATATTTGGAGATCTATGATTCTCTTCATACCCATGATTATACATCCATTTGAGATCCTTGATTCTATTCGTTTCCATGATCATACTCTCATTGATGTTGTTTCTTCTTATGATCATGTATCCATTCTGGATCTGTCGTTTCCTTTCTAGCAGTTTATCTTCTCTCTTTGATACTAGATTGAGGTTCCTGTCACCATAGTTTGAGCTCAGTTTGAGCTGCTTCTAGTGATGCGGTAAGGGCGAGCTCGTCTGGTACGAGGGCTGACCATTGTGTTTTCTGGTGACATGGGAACATCTCGATGTAGTGCTTATGTTGGGACCTCTCGGATGGGGCGAGTATTTGGTTTTACACCGGATGATTGGGCCACTGTTAGAGGCTGCCTGTTGTGAGAGGACTGTCGATGTACAGCCTACCTCAGAGATTATGATGTCGCCTACCGTGCAGACAGATGACCCAGCTGTTGCTGAGATTGATAGGATGTCGCTTCCAGAGCTTACGAGCTGAGATCGCCGGAGCTTCCAGGCAGAGATGCGACAGATGATAGCTAGTCTATCCCGAGTTGAGAGACGAAGGTGATACGTCAGATTGATGCGCCGACACATGCCCAGTTGAGTTGAAGATTTTCAGTGTAGAGAGTCTTACTCAGATCTAGAGCAGACCGATCCAGAGATGACCGTTGATGTATCGTCTTTCCTGGAGGATTGAGGCATTGTTTAGCGTGCGGACGGAGGGTATTCATATGTCGCCTAGGCAAAGTTAAAAAATTTCGAACGAATGTCAAGAACCCATTTTTCCCAAGTTTAAAGTGTTCGAGGAACATGCAGGTAATTCTGTGGTCCCTCTAGAATGAAACCCTAACTCGACATGATGACCATGGAACCGCTTTTGAACCTTAGGGTTTGCAGCAGTTTAGCGGTGCCATCAGTGAGGCTTGGGTTTGCCTTTCTACGGCTGGTCCAGAGGTACTGTGGTATGTACCAGATATTTTAGACTGTGGTCAGGTGTTGAGCTTTCGGGAAATTTTAGGGCCTTGATGACTCGATCGAAAAGTTTGACATCGTCCGGATATCATGTGATAAGAGACCAGTAAGCTGACCAGCTTCGAATAGAAGACCTCACCCAGATGCGTTGTGAGTTGATCAAGGACGGACGAGTATTGAGTATTCCTCCGATGGTTGGGACGAGTTCCCGAGGACGTGTTCGGCCAGATATCTTCTACAGAGTGATGAAGATACAGAGTACGCGATTTCGAGTCCGTGTGAGAGACTTCGGATTGACCGTGGCCGAGAACAGTAGCAGTACGCAGAAAGCAAGACGTGACGTCGAAGTGGACGATGATAAAGATGAGTGGAGCCAGAGGTTCATACGAGACGCTAGAGAGCTATTATCAATCCCCGTCGAGATCAGGGACTTGATATGCCTACAGAGGTGTTGGGATACGGCCAGTTCCCGAGGAAATGTGTGCGGAACACGAAGATGTCCAGAAAATGAGAAAAGATTATGTAAGAGTGCCAGCCTCTGTACAGTTCGGCATAGGCAAGATCGGAAGAGACCTTGAGCAGGATTCCTTCCAGGACACTGCTGCAATGAGATTTGCACCCAGGATCAGTCGTGTCATGAGTATTCGGAGGGCCAGAGGCCGACGCCAGTGACGTGCTGCCTTACGAGTGGTCGTGATGATTGACCGGGAGATGACCAGAGAAGTGCCAGAACGGAATCGTCCCCGTTAGCACACCTGACTGGGCCGATGAGCCGATGGATTGCGAGATTGATAATTCGCTGAGAAAATGAGGATGCCAGACCATGAGCAGGAGGCAAGCGGATGTTCTTGTTCTGTAGGTTTTAGGCGCACCGATTTACTTTTTCGACATTGTAGGAGGTGTATCTCAATATCATTTATTGCGATTTGCATTTGTGATCCGAGTATCACGCTTATATCGCTTGGATCTGAGTATTGATGATGGACTTTCATGATACCGCTTTCGTGCACCATGGCTGCACCTACTGAGTATTTACATTTTTGCGCATAGTTATCGCAGCTTATATATATTTTATACACCGTTGTGTTGATTTGCAATTTGTGCATATCTATTACACTTGAGATTCGGTTTTGTACCTTGGCTGCACATGTTTATGATTTTATGGATTTCATACAGTTGATTTGATTTTGTGCGTGTGGTACGCACTAGATTTGATTCTTGCACTCGGTATAGCTTATATGTGCCTGTAGTGCATTGATATGTGTTTTGTGCATGCAGTTGCACACGTTTATGATTTTATACACCTTGGTACAGTCGGTGTTGCTGTTTACGCATTTGAGTTATTGATTGGTATTTTGTGCACAGGATGCACTGTAGTAGTATTTTATGCACTGGATGCACTGGATTTGTTTTTTTTTTTTGCATTGGATGCACTGTATTGGTATTTCGTGCACTGGATGCACTGTAATTGTATTTTGTGCACTAGATACACCAGATTGGCACTTCGTGCATTTGTTGCACTAGATTTGCATTTCTTGCATTTGTTGCACCGGACGGGTATTTATGCGTTTTTCGCACTGGATTTATACTCCGTACCTTGGTTTCACCCGATTTATGTCCTTGAGCATTCGTTTTACCAGATTTGTATTTTCGTGCACGTTGGCACTTGCCGTTCTTTTTCGTGCATGCTACTGCACTATATGCATTGATGGGCCCAACGCATTTGGGTTGGATTTTTGTCACGACCCAAAGTTCGGCCGTGACCGGCACTTAACCACATGACGTCTACAGGCGTAACGCGACTAAGTAAGCCGAAACCCAGAAAACAAAACCATTAAAAGCAATGATTGTTAAAACATTTTATGGAAACATTTGTTAAAACATTTAGAAAACCTTAGTAATTTAGTAAAATTCTTTAAAGTTTAAGTTGTTTTCTTTTAAAATTTCGGCAGCATTTCCTTTGTAAAAACTAACCCCGAAAATCGGGTACAAGACAAGATATAAATAAAGATGACATATAATAAGAATAAAGCATCCCCAAACAGGAGCGATCACGCCCAACGGCGGAAACAACCACCACAATAATATACGATGCCGTAGCGAAGAAATGAGCAATACCAGTGAAAACAAGTATCATGAAAGATAAAACTGCATAAATAAAGTCGGCTCACAACGAGCTCGACACCAGAGTACAAGATAATATACACCGTCCTCACAACTGGTCTCTAAGTCAATACATGAATTGTAGATGGAGAGTACTAGATACAACAGTGTATACAAATGAAAAATAAACGGATACCGCAAAACCGACCAATCAGCAAAAGGGCTCACGCGCCAACTGCAGTGGTATCCGTATCAAAAGATGCCAGAAAGAAGCCTGCCGCAACTACTCTGAGGGGCAACCTGCAAACACTGTGGCACAACGGGGTGAGTTGCCAACTCGTGAATAGTAGATAACATATAAAGGTAATCGCGAGTATGCACGTACTGCGATACTCTAACGTATGCCAACAGATAACATCTATATGATGAGCTGGATGAACAATAATCACGCAACAAGTGCGATCTAATAACATCTCTATATGATGAGCAGGGTATGTGATAATCATGCATAGCAAATGCAATTTAATAATATCTATATAGGATGGGCAAGGTATGCAATAATCTTGCATAAGTACTCTATCAGGTACTACAAATACAGGATGAGATGCAAAATACTGAATGCAGAGCATGGGAATAAATAGCATCTACACGGAATGTCCATGTGGAAAATAACCGGTGCCCATCAATACACCCAAATCCCAGTAACAACTCAGGCGCCGTCACTCTAATCGGTCCTCAAATCCTGTACAGCTCATAGAATCGTGAGTGCCCAATATCGGCACTCGAAATTGTAACGTTTTAGAAATTGTTTTGCGAATTTTTCCGTTTTAGGGCAAAATTGTCGGTATTTTCCGTTTTAACCCGATTTTGATCAATCGTCCGTATAAGCTTGCCGGCGCCTTTTTTTTAGCTAAAATAAAGCTTGTGTGCGAACTTTAGGGGTATTTGGGAGGTTTTGGTTCAGATAGAATTTTTCCCAAATAAAATATTATTTTAAGCGGTATTTGGTGCACGTAAATAGGGAAATTTCTTTTCTTAAGAATAAATTTATTTTTTTTGTCACTAGAATATTTTGGAAACCTCTTTTAAAATATCTAGATATTTTTAGAGTGCAAAAGGTTTTATTTTTAAAAAGAAAAGAAAATGTGTAATGGTGGCATATAGCATTTATTACATTTATTACACTTTTTCATAGCATTTTCTTCACAAAAAAACCCCTCACCTCCTTGGCCGAGCCCTATCCCCAAAATTTCTGGCCATTTCATTTCAAAGCACATTTTTCTTCTCTTTCACTCAAAAATGCTTCAAAATTTCCAAAAAATAAATCCAAAAATTCCTATATAAAAATTAAACCATTTTTCCTTCACTAATCCTTCATGGATCTTCTATAAAGCTTGGTTTTTGATGCTAAGATGTTGGATTAAGTTTCATTTTGTTTTCTCGGAGAGGTATAATTCTTACCTTAATCCTTTTATATTTGCTTTAATCTTAATCTAGCTAATTTAGTTAGCTAATTATGAGTTTAGTTTAGTTTTTAAATCATGATTAATTCATTTATATTGGTTTAAAAAATTCATGTTAGGGTTAAATTTTGTTTATGTGTTTAGTGTTCTTTTGAAGTGTTAATTTGTGTTTTGGAGAAGATTATCCTAGTAGAAAATGTTAATTTTTGCTTGTGAACACTTTGTTTAATTATGCAATTAGCTTACTAGGTTTTTGCTAAAACATAATTAGCGAGTGTTAAAAATATAGAAATGGTTTAGATAGCTTAGTTAAGCTATTATAAGGTGTTTGTAATCGCTAGATATGCGTTAGCTTGAAACTAGTGCGAAATATTGCGATAAGCGGCTTACTAGGTTTCGGGGTTTTTCCGACGTGGGTTCGATTGGTCGTTGCGAGGTTATATCTATTTTATTCCTCGTAATTGTTTGTGTTGTGTTGCGCGATCAGGACGATCGGGGTCTAAACTTGGTGTTTTGTTGTTTAGTGACCCCAGTTAGGGTTTTTGGCCGATTTCGTGCGCGATAGATGCGCTAAGTGCGCAGTACAATTTTCAGGGCGTTATTTTGCGTTTTCCAAGTCTTTACGTCGATGTAAGATATTTTCTTATGTGATGTGTTTGTAAAATTTTAGGTTCGCAAGCGGGGACTTCGGACGCTACGACAAGGGAAAACAGGTGGTAGGCTTCACTTAGCCAGGAGCGTTGGTGAGTAGATTTAACATCTACAGGGGAATCGCCCGCATGGCGTTATGCGTCTGGGCTAGAGATGCTACTTTTGTCGCATATTCTATGTCAGATTTAGGATTTGCGCATTTACCTTACTGCTTAGTTATTGTTGAGCTTGGACTAGTATCCTTAGGACACTGCACATATTATTGACGATTCATGTTGCACGAGCACTGATTGTATGCTACACACACCGTCAATAATTGCCATGTCACGCACAACCCACATATAGAAATGTTATTGTTGGTTAGGAACATTGAGACAATGATTCATATTTCTTATCGCATATGACATTTAGTATACCTGTATATCCACATGCTTACACATATGCCTTCACATACTTACATGTTAGATACCTGTATACCTATAGAGTATCGTACCATTAGTGATAGGTACATACACACTTTATGTCATAGCTACAGGTATACCTTGCACACATTTTTCACTTATACCTAAGGGGTATACTAAATCATAACTCATAGGTAGATACATATATCTTGCTATACCTTTATGTTTTCACATACATCTGGTTATAGCTACATGTTTACCTTTACTTGATATTATTTAGAATTGGAGAAAATAGAAACCGCATGATTTTTATATTAACTTGTTGCAGTTAATTAGCGGCTTTTTCTTATATGCTTACATTTCAGTTTTATGTTGCATATATTATATTCATGGATTTTCGCATTGTGATATAGATTTTTCATGATGTTTTCTGGATTTGGGGACCGTGGGAGTTCATGAAATTATGCATTACTTGAAAAACCCGGTTTCCCTTGATATGATATTTCAGCATCCACCATGAGATTTATCGGTTCTGATTATATACTCCATACGAGGAGTGGCTGCCATATGAGGGTACATGGTGGGGCCCGGTACGGTTTCCCTCGGCAAGATGATCGATGGACTTTTCCGATTGAGCCTGGAGGTAGGCAAGTACCTACCGGTGACAGTACTTATGACTCGGCGGTTATCATCTGGATACCGATGGGAGTCATGTACGTATAGATACGTCGAGAGGCGAGGGTCAGAGCTAGGCACTCGAGCTTTCGGGATAGCGTATGATACGTACCTATCAGGGTGCCGGTCGTGGTGACAGCACCTGATAGACCTGCATTTCTGTGTCGATGCTTGACACATTGGTTTCATGATATTTCTTTTTTACACCTTTGTATATATAACAGGGGTTTAGGCCGCTGTTATATATGCCCTTACACCAATATTAGTGGAATAGGACGCTAATATATGTGTATTGACATTAAATTATATACATCATCATATTTATTCATGCAAATATATTTAGGATGTTAGATTTTTACTTGATAATTTGATTTGGGATATAGGTGATTCATTTGATATTGGATACAGGATATTTATGAGATTGCTGATTTGTACATTCAGGATATATGAGATTTATTCGATATTGTACATTTAGGATTTGTGAGACTTATATGATATGAGAGCCAATTTGGGGGATGATTTGAGGAATTGGGATTTGGATTTGTCTTGATGGATTATGATCCTACCACGATGTCAGGATTCCTTAAAAATGACATATTTCATTCCATACTTCATATTTATTGTTTATGCACTGCTTCATGTATTAGTAGTACCTGTTAGAGTACCTTTCATGACTGTTGCATTTACATACCTTTATTTATATGCATTGCTTCATGTATTAGTTGTACCTGCTAGTGTACCTTTCATGATTATTGCATTCATATGACTTTTTATTGCTATTAATTGCACATGTTAGATTCACGCTGTACGTGCATACTCGCGATTACCTGCATATGTTATTTACTATTCACGAGTTGGCAACTCACCCCCGTTGTGCCACAGTGTTTGCAGGTGTTCCTCAGGATAGTCAGAGGCTGGCTATTCATCTATCATCTTTTGCTACAGATACTGCATCGGCTCACAGTGTGTTGTTTTGTTCAGGTGGGTTTTGGTGGTTATCTGTATTTGTATTGTATATTCGTTGTATCTTGTACTCTCCATCTACTATTATGTTGTTGACTTAGAGACTTGGTGAGGACGATATTGTATAAATTGTGGATTTGTTGTCTTTTATACAGATTTCTCTCCATTGTCTTTATTTCTTCGCTACGGCGTCGTATAATTGTGGTGGTGATTGTTTTCCGCCTTTGGGCGTGTATTTGCTCCCGTTTGGGAATGCTTTACTTTATATTTATGTTGTACCCATTTTTGGGGCTAGCTTTTATAAAAGAGGTGCTGCCAAAATTTTAAAGGAAATAAAATTGTACTTTTAAAGAATTTGGGTTGTGATTTCAAAGACTTTTAAACAATGTTTCTTATCTTTTCTTGTCTTTTAATGGTTTAGATTTTTGGGTTTTGGATTTCTTTTACTGCGTTACGCCTGTAGACGTTGCGCAGTATTAGGGCCGTCACGTGCCAATTTCGGGTCGTGACAAAGTTGGTATCAAAGCGCTAGGTTTTTACCTTACGGAGTGTAGGATGACCTTGATATGATGGAGTAGGTAGCTTAAGCAGAGTAACGTAGTGTGTGTATATCTGCTGCATGCTCACGATGCGGTATTTCGCCTAAAGTGACATAAGTACAAATTACTTAGAATTCCTTCCTTGATGATTCATATCCTTGTTATTCGATTTCCGTGTTCATATCGAATCCTATCCCTATTTATAGCCTTTGTCGCAGACGACTATGGGGACTCAGTGAGGTGCAGCGAGGGCCGAGGTCAGAGTTGACTTGGGTGGGTCAAGGACTGACCAGGATGGCACGCTCGTTGCACAGGTGTAGACGGATCCGCCTTCGACAGATAGTATCGCTAGGCTTGTGGCAGAGATGCAGGATATGCGCCAGACGATGGGTTCTTTGGTGGTGACCATTCGAGCGCAGCGACAAGAGGTTGTCACCCCTGTTACCCAGTTATTCCTTGCGATCAGCACACAGCTTTCCGTCACTTAAATAGCACCATTAGATGCAGCCCTAGTTGACGAGACACGTATTCCAGAGACTTCGGGAGTTCCGGGACCGTGGAGGACTCATACCGGGGTATCAGCTCAGAGACAGAGGCTTAGTCGTCGAGACAGCTTTCGTGACCATTGCGGGAGTAGCAGAGGTTTGGGACGAGGGGATTCGTGTTAGCTAGATCAGCCGTTTGTTGTGTTAACTTCTGTCAGCGATTCTTTTATTGCGCGACACGTATTTCAGTCGTATGCCAATCGGTTAGGAGATTCATCCGTCACTTGATCCTTCTAGAGATGTTGGATTTGACGTTCTCCTGGGCATGGACTGGTTAGTTACGTGCTAGGCGTCTGTAGACTACCGTGAGAAAACAGCTAGGTTTTGTTTTCCCGGTGAGTCAATTCTTGTTGTGCAGGTGGATAGTTGTGCCGCCTCTCACGGCTCGAATTCAGCCTTTTTCGCTAGTCGTCTTTTGAAGGGAGGATGTCGAGAATTCTTGGCGTTCATTCATGATACCGGAGCCACAGTGGGTTTTTTGGACCGGGTTCTTATCGTGCGAGAGTTTTCCGACGTTGTTCCAGATGAGCCGGCGGAGCTTAGGGAGCTTAAGGATCAGCTGCAGAGTTGTTTGTTGGGGGGCTAGTGCGTCTGAGTGCTTCATATTGAGGAGCTCCTATTTCTGTTCGTCAAGGAGGAAGAAGGCAGTTTAGGTTGTGTATTGATGGATCGCCAATTGAACCGGCTTACGGTGCGGATAGGTATCCTTTACCTCGCATTGACGATTTCTTCGATCAGCTCTAGAGTGCGAGACATTTTCTAAGTTTGTTTGGGATTAGGTCATCATTGTTGCGGGTTCGGAGTGATGACATTCCGAAAACTGCCTTGTGCGTGCTATGGGCTTTGTGTGTTTTGGTGGTGTCGTCGGACTCACCAATGCCCTAGTGGCATTCGTAGACATGATGAACCAGATTTCTTCAGGCCGTTCCTCGACCAGTTATTGTTGTGTTATTGACGACATTCTGGCATATTTTAATGTGTCTTGAGGGACAGGAGTAGCACTTGAGGATTTGTTATGCAGATGCTGAGAGAGTGCCAGCTGTTTGTTAGATTCTCGGAGTGTTCCTTCAGGCTTGTTTGTGTTGACTCCTAGGTCTTGTAGTTACGGGAGACGGTTTTCGTATGGTTCCGAGGAAGATCGAGGCCGTGCAGCTTAGGCCTAGACTTGTGTGCAGGACGGAGGTTCGCAGATTTTTTGGCTTAGCAGGTTTCTACCGCCGTTTCGTGCAGGATCGTTAGTGTAGTGCTGCACCGTCGACTGAATCGACCGGAGTGGAGGTTTCTTTCTTTGGACTGAGGTGTAAGTGCACGGCGGTGCCGCGGCCCTCAATCCGACGGCAAAAATGCGGAAGCGAAAAACTTTAATTTTGCAAACTAGCAAACCGGCACCACCGCGCACTAAAACCCGGATCGGGCCATTAACTAGTCCTAGCTAACTACAAGATAGGGAATAGAGATATACCGACTGATCCGAGTTCTCCGGTCTTCTCGTCGTCATCCCGATCTCCCGCGGAAACTCCGGTCGTCGCCTTCTTTCCGGAAGGGCACCACATCGTCTGCATCTTTTACGGGCTCCCACCTCTATACCGAGGCAACTCGGGCACGAAGCTGGCAAGTCGACGTGCCCAAGATTTGCTGTAGAATATAGTGAAGATCTATATGTCTCATTTGGGGTTTAGGAGTTTGCCCTTTTGTGGAGGAATTGAAGTGGTGGAATTCTTTTTGATGAACTTGGGATTTTAGCAAGCATGAAGAGAGAAAATCCCCATTCCAAAATTTGGGACAACCCCTCCCCTCAAGTGGCCGGCCTTGGCTCAAGGTGGGAGTGAGAATGAGAGAGAGTGTGTTGTATGGATGATAGAACCACTATCATAATGCAAGAGCAAAAGAATGGTGATAAGAAACAATCATCACAAACACAAACATACTCCACCAACCAATCATCAATAACCATGATAGCACCAAAACCAACACTCCAACAAGCTAATCATCAACAACCATGATGACTCAAAAGTCAAGCCATGATGAAAAGAAGATGTCAAATGGTGGAGGAACAATCATGATGTCACAAAATGCAAAGACCACCCTCCACAAATGCTTATTTGCACAAATGCAAATAAGCCCTCCTCCACCAATCTTTGGCCAATGAAGGATACAAAGAAATTGGCCGAAACGGAAAGCAAACTGGCAACTCTAGAAAACTGGTCCCGTAATAAATTACAGGAAAACCCCGATACTGTGTATACACACCCGCATCTGTATTCCGACCGAAATACAAATGCAATGAGACAAAATCTACAATGTACTATAATAGGATCCGGCTTAAACAAAAGCCAGCTAGTATTATCCGCCCGATCCTGATCCGTGCAATACCGCACGTATCTGATCGAACCCTGCCATATATCCATACGGCCTCTACAACGTTTCGCCCGAAAGCTGAGTAACTGAATGTGGGGGGCTCTAAAGACTCGTCAACACCTTGGTTGTGGATTTAACCACTAGCACGTCAGAGGTATAAGCCAATACGTAACGGGCCACCAGCTATTGACCAAAAGGGACATCGATGAGCGAACTCATCCTGACACCCTACTGAGCCTGTCAGTGACAATATCTGTACAGTCCGGTCCGTTCGTCTATGAGCATTGCATGGCGAGCCTAGGGGGTTGGTAAAAGTCAGACACCCAAAAGCGGTACAAGTCGTGTCGGAGTGTAGCCCAGAACACCCTGAGATACTACTGGAATACCTACCAGTAAATCTCCTGCCTCGGCCGAGGGCTTTGTGTAATGGCTGAAAAGAAGATGTCAAATGGTGGAGGAACAATCATGATGTCACAAAATGCAAAGACCACCCTCCACAAATGCTTATTTGCACAAATGCAAATAAGCCCTCCTCCACCAATCTTTGGCCAATGAAGGATACAAAGAAATTGGCCGAAACGGAAAGCAAACTGGCAACTCTAGAAAACTGGTCCCGTAATAAATTACAGGAAAACCCCGATACTGTGTATACACACCCGCATCTGTATTCCGACCGAAATACAAATGCAATGAGACAAAATCTACAATGTACTATAATAGGATCCGGCTTAAACAAAAGCCGGCTAGTATTATCCGCCCGATCCTGATCCGTGCAATACCGCACGTATCTGATCGAACCCTGCCATATATCCATACGGCCTCTACAACGTTTCGCCCGAAAGCTGAGTAACTGAATGTGGGGGGCTCTAAAGACTCGTCAACAGCGCGACCTCACCCCCAATACCGGGAGAGACGAACCCATGTAGATCCGCTCACTACCTCCATGTGGCTCGGGACTGTACCCAACTAAAACCTGTTTGCACGTCTCCTTTGAGCGTGGTAGGGTAGTAATCAAAGTACAGTGGGAACTCACACGAGACAAATGACGATCATCAGGTCGATGAACTAACCTGTACACATGTCACCTGGGAACTGCTATCTGACGTCTGGTATAAGACCAACTAGCATGTTCCCGGCGAGTCCTGTCCGGTGTACTCATAACCCAATGAGCACCTGTATACATCTTAGGTGAACCAACTGACACCAATGGCTTGTGAGACCGGCCACCGCCCCTCGTCGGGGTCTTGACTGTATACACTAGTCTGCTCTGGAGTATCGATGCCCTGTCTCGAAACTCCCACGACTAGGGACCATTTAAGGATGTGCTTATAGACTACCAGCTCTCACGTATATGATCGCCCTCATACTACTGGTAGTCAAGCAAGAATCCTAGGGGCTCTATCAACGTGTAATAGCGACCTGTCAGGTCACCTAAAGCAGTACACGATGATAAAGGTAAACCAGATAGCATACTATCATCTTGAGTAAGACTGTCCTACCAGGACAGGTCCTCCCTCAATCATTGCAATCACGTGCCTGTGATCCAATAATTGACTCTGAGGGCACTATCTCCAACAATCTCCCACTTGCACTCAAGGCTAATTATTGCGATGTCGCATACTCACAGCCCGTGTGATACCGAACACCCAACACCTCTACTTGTCAGTCTCACAAAGCTCGCTTGCGAAATTATTGCGTTCGAGGAATAGCCTCAGTGAGTGGATCCGCTTTGAAGTTTCTTTCTATGTCTCTCTATAACTCATGTTCGCGGAGAAACCCATCTCCCGAAATGAGCAATACCTGTCTTAGAGTATGTCTGGATGTCTGATGGGACCTAGCTCATAAATGAACTCCAAATCCAAACTTCTTAGACTGTATCGTCAACTGAACTTAATCAGTATCCTGCGCCATGCCTCCCTCAGTATTGCCTTGGACCACCTGTCCAAAATACTGCCCCTCGTCAGAAGGAAAAACTATAACTCTGACAACCTCCCTGTCGTCCAAGTCACCTTGGAAGCCTGGAATGATAACTGTCTCCCGAATGAGGCTGTCGTTATCATATCCCTAGAACATCCACTTATGTTCTAAAGCTGCTTCCGATTGTTTCTCCAGGATTGGATCAATGTCAACTTCTTGCACCTACCGCAAAAACAACATCTGGTGTGGTACTTGACATTTCATGATTGACTCAATTGCCTAAGCAAGTGATCTGCCAATCATGCACATCCCTCTCCCCTTTAGTCTGTAAGACACCTTTAGAGAGGGTGACTCCATCATCTGCAGGTACACTACCGTGCATGGAGTCGTCCATTCTAAATACTCATAGAATGCTGTCTAAGTACCCTTAATTGGGAAACCACCCAAATCTAGATCTAAAACCATAGATCTAGTAACCAGTATGTCTAATATAATGTCCAAGTCCCATGTGGAGAAACCACTGTGTGACGACCAAAGTATAACCGATCGTAGTATAGGAATATCACTTCCTACTCTGTGTATGTCATCCAAATACCAGGACATCACATCCTACTACCTTCTTAACAGATCCAACCCCTATTCTGATGAAGTCAAACCTATGACTGTCATATCAGAAATAGATGATCTATCTCTGCTACATCTGCTTTAGTCTATAAATAGACACAAGCCACATGTCCACCAATGCTTCCGCTACTCCCACTGACCACGACAACCCTCTGGCAGAGTCATATAGACGTACACTTCTAAAGCCAGTTTAGAACGACGCTATACTCATCCTCCCGCCGGGTCTCGCAGCCTGGAACAACAGCAATGGCAAGTGTGGGTAAACAAGAACCTCCCTGCCACCGCCCTTGAGCATACCGAAGTACCTCTCGGGTGCCTGAGGTTACCCACTTTATCTGCGGAGTGGCCAATGGAATGTCAAACCAGATTGAATCTTTAGGTTCCTATCAAATCTTCAGTAATCGTTTGTGGTTCTGGAATCACTTCCAGTTCTACCATACTCCCACTACTGTTTTCTGAAAAAAATCCATTTTTATTAAAACTGTGGCGAGTTCAGAACAATATCACTATTGATCTTCCAGATGGTAGAAAGCCAACCCTCATCATAGCCTGGGTCAACCCACAAACAGCCATTACAGAAATGTGCCTTGAGTTATCCAGAGTCTGGTTTTAATCATAAGCCGGACAACTCACCGTACCTTAATATTGTTAAGATATGAATTGTTCTATATCCAATACAGAAACAGAGGCACTGATTTAATTGAACCAGATTCAAATCATGCAGCTGTCTCCAGTGCATGTCAACTTAATGGAAGGAGGCCGATCAACGTTACTCAACTTAGGAATGCTTCCAATTATGAGTAACCTGAAAGAGAAGTAGGTTCTCTTAATCATTACTATAAACTGAATACCATACTCAAGTATCTACATCTTCGATCACTTTGAAGAATCCCGATACTTGCAATATCTGGTTCTCTACTTTATTCAAATACCTATAACTTCTCAAAATTCGGACCCTGTGTTTCCACGAAACACCTGTCTAAAAACTAGAGAAGTCATAAGTAAACCGAATATAGTACGAGGACCAACCCCTCTGTCCTGATGGACCCTGGACAACATACAATACTCTGTATAAGTCCCTTGAGTCTGATAACTCATTCACTGTATGTCGTAGGTTGAAAACTGTACTTATGGTTAAGAAGAATTACACCGCTGTTTAATGCTCCTTACCTAACCATCAACTGATATAGGTAAATGTCATCGACATAATTTCAAAAAGATATATCTCACCCTATAAAAATAGACATACAGATATATCAATTTGAAATTGGTGCATTATAACGGATATTCAAAACCAAATATTCGCCGTCCGGCAAACAACCCAGGCGATTTCCTCAAATATCACCAATTACAACGAATTCCGATATAATGAGGATGATCACCTAATTCCCAATAACTTACCCCCACTCATCATCTGTAAAACCATACAGATGTGAGAATCATACCTGGTAAATACAAACCCTGGAGTAAGTATCTAATCGGGAAATCAGTTTTCTTTTAACAGTACACAGTGAAGCTGAAACATTGAAATGTTTCGTAGGGGTATCCCGGTATTCCTTAGTAATGCCTCTTCCAGATTCACGACTGTAACCGTATAATTCTTTTCCACCTCTCCAAATCCTTTTATATGTCTTTAGTCATTACCTTCTGCACACCCCTTTAGGCCAAATGGTTTTCTTCCTTCCCTACCGTTCGGCACCAGCCTATGGTTTGGAAGAAGACTATCCAATAAGCATAATGGGTGTACTGTCCTAATCCTAGGAGCACTCGCAATATGAGAGAAGGTGAAGATAAAAGACAACCGAATAAACCTTATTCCTATTTCTCCTGAACCAGAATCCATCCCCGAACTGGAACAAGTTCCTTTCGAGTTCGTATATAACCATACGATGGAGTATCCAATAAACTGTGGATCTTCGTAGTGATACGGAGTGTCCTGGAGAAATACAAAGGTGAAGTGGGAGTGGTAATGAAATACCTGGTTTGGTCGTGAATATCAGTCGCAATTTACTTTGCCCTCTTACTAATCCCTTGCTTTGTCTTAACTTAATACCTTCTGCACACCATTGTTATGCTAATTGGTTTTCTTCATTCCCCACCGTTCGGCACCAGCTTAAGGTTTGGAAGAAGACTATCCAATTTGCGTAATAGGTGTACTATCTCCTAAACCAAGGAGTACTCGCAGCCTGAGAGAAGGTAAAAGGAAAAGACAACTGAATAGTCCTATCCGTTTTCTCCAGAACCGGAAACCATCCTCGAATAAATCCCTTCGAGTTCGTATATAACCATACGATGGTTTTGTCCAATGGAAGTGGACGTTCGTAGTAATACGGGGTGTCCTGGAGAAAAGGGTAAAAGTAGAGTGGCAATGAGGTTTGCAACTCTGACAATCCAAAAGCCAGTGTTAAAAGAAGGTTCGGTTAATTTTGGTCACTGAGTCATAGTCTAGGGTCGGGTCAATGGTCGCTGCCAAAGAGAGAGAGAAAAGAAACACTCAGCGTGCACTCTAACCTAGATCAGAATGGTTACCAATTTATCTAATCAGGAAACCTCCCACTGTAACCTCAAATTCTTCTCCAAACCCGAAAGAAGAATTAGTCGGGATCACCCAAGGAGTAAACCAACTCATCAGTGGGAATCGGGATCCAACTATCATCGCATGATAACGTGACGGAATCCGCTCACGCTATCACACTCCAGAAGGTATGTGCATATCTGGCAAGTTTCAGTTCTTTTGAAACTCCCGATGTGATTTTTACCCCATGCTCTTATGACCTTGACTTTGGCCAACAAATCATAAGTCACATGTCAAGTTCTACCCGTCATTTTCCAGGTTAATTTGAATCCACCCGTACCTACCCTTGACTTTGGTCAACAAGGCAGTACGACTGTTCCAAACCAACGCATCTATCTATACTGCATATGAATAACCAACAGCTACCAAACACTGTGCCTTGACTTTGGCCAACAAACACAGCTTGAATACTATTGATTACCCATATGAAACGACGGAGGGCTACGAATGGTTTCTGGCGAAAACCTTTAACGTAATGAACTTGATATCGTTGAAGGAACGGATAGCTTTTTAGAAAATATAGTGACGAAAACCTTTGCTAAAGAGGTCACTCCCGGTGAAGGGATCTCGGCTCTTTCCCCGTAGAATGAGGTGCAGGATATTCCAACTGAATACCACGATGCAAAGCAAAAATAATCGGCTATAGTGAAGTTATTGCCCTGACGCAAACTTTTTGTCCAAGGGGTCATTCCCAGTTAAGGGATCTCGGCCCTTGCCTCGTCGACTGAGGAGCAGGATATTCCAACTGAATACCACGATGCAAAACAAAAGTGAACGTCCTTGCAAATAACAGCTTTTTGAAAAATGTTCCAACAACATCAGATTAGGTTTGTTTTTAACTTGCATTGATCCGAATCAACGCAGTCCCATCAATTGATCATACCACAAAGAACGAAAATATACCGATATACGTATATGCCATCCGCATTCGCCACTGGGTCCTGTCATTACCCGTTAGGTTAGCTAACTAACGACAGAGCGGGGACTGGACTAGCGCGGATGCAAAACATATACAACATCTACTAATATATGTACCAATATATTATATTCGCTCAAGGCGTGATAAAATGCAACATCACAGAAATGAACAACATCACAGAACAATACAGATATCTGGGATCCCCGGGTTTCACAGAGCCACTGCTGAAACCCGACGTTCCCCTGGTCGTGTGGATAGCCTGTGCAATGAAATCATAGACCCCTACGGGCGCGGCAAGTTACCCACTAAAACCTGAAGCGAGGCAGCCCCCTTCAGCAACGTGAATGGACCACCCAGCACTTCACGGAATCCGGTAACTTGGGTACCCCTCCTGGGTCAACCTGTACCCCCTACGAGTGCGGCGAATAGCCCGCCAATTCTAGAGTGAAGCCCCATCCGTCTCAATGCCATGAGATGCGGGCCCGTTGCCCTCTAGAACCCGGCTATCCGTGCACCCCTCCGCGGGGTAATCCTAGTACAGAAAGTAAAATATACATACAACGGGTACATCGACCGCAACCAGGTCGTGCCCCAAAAGAATAATACAAACAGGCAGTGACGGCAGTCCACATGTCGGACGCTCGCCCCGCAATATCAAATGTACATAATACAACAAAAACTGTACTAGCATTGCAACCAGGCTATCCCCCACGACCGATCCGCAACATCACAGCAATACATAGAACATCAACGTGAAAGTCACGTTCGCAAATCCGTATAACCGGGCTATAGCAGTTGGACAGGATTTACCGATCAAGTGACATTCACGGTCGCAGATATAATGTAAATACTGTGAAATAATGTGTTCTAAATATCCGATCGATCAAATTTTAACAAGTGGGACCCAAGTACTACTGTAGCACATCAAGAAATTCTGGGCCCAAAATTAATATTCCAAAAACCCTACAATCAACCCAGAAAGCAACTGCAGAAATTTGATGCAGCAATCACAACATAGTGCGGCGGAACCGCGGCCTCATGGGGGTTTTGGCCGCGGTTCCGCGCTCCTGTTGTCGAGTCACTGTATCGAATTTCTACAGTATGCTTAGGATTTCCAGTACATCACTATTCAACAACCTGAAAAATTTTTGGACTCAAAAAATTTTCGACAGAAACTGATGCTTGGGGAAAACGCGGATTTTGGAATTTTGGTCGATCGGAAATGTAAACACATTAAACAAAGCTAGACTATGTTAATGGCGAGGCTCTGATACCACTGTAAGTGCACGGCGGCGCCGCGGCCGTCAATCCGACGGCAAAAATGCGGAAGCGAAAAACTTTAATTTTGCAAACTAGCAAACCGGCACCACCGCGCACTAAAACCCGGATCGGGCCATTAACTAGTCCTAGCTAACTACAAGATGGGGAATAGAGATATACAGACTGATCCGAGTCCTCCGGTCTTCTCGTCGTCGTCCCGATCTCCCGCGGAAACTCCGGTCGTCGCCTTCTTGCCGGAAGGGCACCACATCGTCTGCATCTTTTACGGGCTCCCACCTCTATACCGAGGCAACTCGGGCACGAAGCTGGCAAGTCGACGTGCCCAAGATTTGCTGTAGAATATAGTGAAGATCTATATTTCTCATTTGGGGTTTAGGAGTTTGCCCTTTTGTGGAGGAATTGAAGTGGTGGAATTATTTTTGATGAACTTAGGATTTTAGCAAGCATGAAGAGAGAAAATCCCCATTCCAAAATTTGGGACAGCCCCTCCCCTCAAGTGGCCGGCCTTGGCTCAAGGTGGGAGTGAGAATGAGAGAGAGTGTGTTGTATGGATGATAGAACCACTATCATAATGCAAGAGCAAAAGAATGGTGATAAGAAACAATCATCACAAACACAAACATACTCCACCAACCAATCATCAATAACCATGATAGCACCAAAACCAACACTCCAACAAGCTAATCATCAACAACCATGATGACTCAAAAGTCAAGCCATGATGAGAAGAAGATGTCAAAT
This sequence comes from Agapanthus africanus, assembly GCA_030015575.1. Taxonomy (NCBI): domain Eukaryota; kingdom Viridiplantae; phylum Streptophyta; class Magnoliopsida; order Asparagales; family Amaryllidaceae; genus Agapanthus; species Agapanthus africanus. The sequence continues at coordinate 413,033,133 of CM057337.1, forward strand.
GGTGGAGGAACAATCATGATGTCACAAAATGCAAAGACCACCCTCCACAAATGCTTATTTGCACAAATGCAAATAAGCCCTCCTCCACCAATCTTTGGCCAATGAAGGATACAAAGAAATTGGTCGAAACGGAAAGCAAACTGGCAACTCTAGAAAACTGGTCCCGTAATAAATTACAGGAAAACCCCGATACTGTGTATACACACCCGCATCTGTATTCCGACTGAAATACAAATGCAATGAGACAAAATCTACAATGTACTATACTAGGATCCGGCTTAAACCAAAGCCGGCTAGTATTATCCGTCCGATCCTGATCCGTGCAATACCGCACGTATCTGATCGAACCCTGCCATATCTCCATATGGCCTCTACAGCGTTGCGCCCGAAAGCTGAGGAACTGAATGTAGGGGACTCTAAAGACTCGTCAACACCTTGGTTGTGGATTTAACCACTGGCACGTCAGAGGTATAAGCCAATACGTAACGGGCCACCAGCTATTGACCAAAAGGGACGTCGATGAGCGAACTCATCCTGACACCCTACTAAGCCTGTCAGTGACTATATCCGTACAGTCCGGTCCGTTCGTCTATGAGCATCGCATGGTGGGCCTAGGGGGTTGGTAAAAGTCAGACCCCCAAAAACGGTACAAGTCGTGTCGGAGTGTAGCCCAGAACACCCTAAGATACTACTGGAATACCTACCAGTAAATCTCCTGCCTCGGCCGAGGGCTTTGTGTAATGGCTCTCCTAGACACAGCGCGACCTCACCCTCAATACCGGGAGAGACGAACCCCTGAAGATCCGCTCACTGCCTCCATGTGGCTCGGGACTGTACCCAACTAAAACCTGTTTGCACGTCTCCTTTGAGCGTAGTAGCGTAGTAATCAAAGTACAGTGGGAACTCACACGAGACAAATGATGATCTTCAGGTCGATGAACTAACCTATACACATGTCATCTGGGAACTGCTATCTGACGTCTGGTATAAGACCAACTAGCATGTTCCCGGCGAGTCCTGTCCGGTGTACTCATAACCCAATGAGCACCTGTATACATCTTAGGTGAACCAACCGACACCAATGGCTTGTGAGACCGGCCACCGCCCCTCGTCGGGGTCTCGACTGTATACACTAGTCTACTCTGGAGTATCGATGCCCTGTCTCGAAACTCCCACGACTAGGGACCATTTAAGGATGTGCTTATAGACTACCAGCTCTCACGTATATGATCGCCCTCATACTGCTGGTAGTCAAGCAAGAATCCTAGGGGCTCTATCAACGTGTAATAGCGACCTGTCAGGTCACCTAAAGCAGTACACGATGATAAAGGTAAACCAGATAGCATACTATCATCTTGAGTAAGACTGTCCTACCAGGACAGGTCCTCCCTCAATCATTGCAATCACGTGCCTGTGATCCAATAATTGACTCTGAGGGTACTATCTCCAACATGAGGCATGTGTGCGGAGTTTCGGCAGTCAAAGATTCGGTTAACAATTGCACCAGTTCTTTTTTGCTTTTTGGTTCGGGCGACTTTGTTGTTTTAACTGTGATGTTTCGCGAGTGGGGCTCGATTGTGTACTAAGGTGACACGATAGAGTTATCGCTTTTGCTTCCTTACATTTGGAGGAAGTACGAGCAGGATATCCTACTCATGATCTGGAGATGGCCGCGGTGGTAGTGCGTTGGGGATTGGAGACACTACTTGTTCGAGAGTCGTGTCAGATTTTCACGGACCACCAGAGCTTAATGTACATATTCCTGCAGCTGGTTTTGATTGTTCAGACAGAGCCGTTGGATGGAACATGTGGAGGATTGTGTTTGTGAGATCCTTTATTACCCTTGGCAAGGCGATTGTGGTAGCTGATGCTGGAGTCGTAGGCCCGGGGTTAGTTTGTTCCAGTTGTGCGCAGTCCGAGACAGTCTTCTGGAAATTTACAGTTCTTGTGCGATCGTGGAGTACAGCTTATGTTCGCCTCTACTGAGGGGACAGCTTGCTCATGTCCGCGCCCAACCACTATTCCTTAATCTCTTTCGTGAGGCACTGCCCGCCAATGCTCGTTCGTCAAAGGTTCTTGAGCATACTTGGCTGGGTAATGATTCGGAGTCCTTGATTTGTGACAATAGTGTGCTAAGTTAGGGACGTGTTTGTGTACCTGATATTATCGGGTAGAGACGTGAAATCCTAGAGCTGGCACATCTGTCAATTCTCTGTATTCATTCAAGTTCCACCAACATTGATGTGACTTGTGAGATAGTTACGGGTGGGCAGGAATGTAAAGAGAAATTTTAGGTTTCGTTTCAAGGTGTTTGTCTTGTTGTGTGTTTTGGGTTGAGCATCTGAGACCGGCTGGAGAGTTGCAACCTTTAACCGTTCCGAAGTGTGAATGAGGGCAGATTTCCATGAATTTCGTTATGGGTCTACCCAGGTTTAGTCAGGGTGTGAATCCATTCGGATGCTTGTTGTCCGGTTTTACTCGGTTTGCTCAGTTGTTCTTTGTTAAGTTGTGCATTGCACGGAGTTCTTTCATGGGTCGTATCCAATGAAGGCACCCTGTTCGCTTACCGTCTTGGGCAGGAGCTTCAGGAAGCCTTGGGTACTGGTTGAGCTTTAGCTCCGTCTTTCCATCCGCAGGATGATGGTTTTGTGAGAGCGGGTTATACCGACTCTAGAGGTTATACTTTTGCATACGTACTAATTGTTGTCGGCAGTTGGGATCGTCACTTGCCATTGTTAGGACTCTCCTTCGATAGCAGTTATCAGGAGACATTCCAATTGGCAACCATTATGTTTTGTTTGTTAGGTGGTGTCGATCTCCAGTCTGTTTTTCTGACTCTGCGTAGTAGGATTTTTGGACCCCAGCTAGTCTAGAGACTTCGGAAATGATCCAGCTGTTTCAGGTGAGGATGATGACAGTCCTGCACGGATAGAGGTCTTATGCCGACCATGGTGATCGCAGGCTCGAGTTCGCAGTGGGAGATCATGTATTCCTACTGATTTTTCTGATGAATGACGTGTTGAGTTTTGGGAAGCTTACCTACAATTGTAGGTCCTTTCAAGATCCTTAAAGCGAGTTAGTTCCGTTGCCTTTAATTTGGCACTTTCGCCCAGATTATTGAGTATTCACCCCGTATTCCTTGTGTCGATACTTTGCAATTATCTTCATGACTTTTTTTTCACATGATTTAGCATTAGACCATTTGCTTTGACGCGATCTTTTCGCTCACCAGCAGCCATTGGTGTTAATGGCCCGGCAGGTAGAGAAACTTCGGTCAAGGGTCTTGCTATCTGTGGAGAGTTTTCTTGGACGTAGCCGTATAGTGAGATGATCGCTCGGGAGACTGCGAGCGAGAATTGGGCGTTTTGTACTCTCCTTTTTGAAGGTACGCTTAGTGAAAATTTTAAATTCGGGGACGAATTTTTATAGGGGGGAGATTGTAATGTTTTAGAAATCGTTTTGCGAATTTTTCCGTTTTAGGGCAAAATTGTCGGTATTTTCCGTTCGAACCCGATTTCGATCAAACGTCCATATAAGGTTGCCGGTGCCTTTTTTTTTAGCTAAAATAAAGCTTGTGCGCAAACTTTAGGGGTATTTGGGAGGTTTTGGTTCAGATAGAATTTTTCCCAAATAAAATATTATTTTAAGCGGTATTTGGTGCACGTAAATCGGGAAATTTCTTTTCTTAAGAATAAATTTATTTTTTTTGTTACTAGAATATTTTGGAAACTTCTTTTTAAATATCTAGATGTTTTTAGAGTGCAAAAGGTTTTATTTTTAAAAAGAAAAGAAAAGGTGTAATGGTGGCATATAGTATTTATTAGCATTTATTACACTTTTTCATAGCATTTTCTTCACAAAAAAATTCACAAAAATATCCCTCACCTCCTTGGCCGAGGCCTCTCCCCAAAATTTCTGGCCATTTCATTTCAAAGCACATTTTTCATCTCTTTCACTCAAAAATGTTTCGAAATTTCGAAAAAATAAATCCAAATTTCCTATATAAAAATTAAACCATTTTTCCTTCACTAATCCTTCATGGATCTTCTATAAATCTTGGTTTTTGATGCTAAGATGTTGGATTAAGTTTCATTTTGTGTTCTTGGGGAGGTATAATTCTTACCTTAATCCTTTTATATTTGCTTTAATCTTAATCTAACTAATTTAGTTAGCTAATTATGAGTTTAGTTTAGTTTTTAAATCATGATTAATTCATTTATATTGGTTTAAGAAATTCATGTTAGGGTTAAATTTTGTTTATGTGTTTAGTGTTCTTTTGAAGTGTTAATTTGTGTTTTGGAGAAGATTATCCTGGTAGAAAATGTTAATTTTTGCTTGTGAACACTTTGTTTAATTATGCAATTAGCTTACTAGGTTTTTGCTAAAACATAATTAGCGAGTGTTAAAAATATAGAAATGGTTTAGATAGCTTAGTTAAGCTATTATAAGGTGTTTGTAATCGCTAGATATGCGTTAGCTTGAAACTAGTGAGAAATATTGCGATAAGCTGCTTACTAGGTTTCGGGGTTTTTCCGACATGGATTCGATTGGTCATTGCGAGGTTATATCTATTTTATTCCTCGTAATTGTTTGTGTTGTGTTGTGCGATCAGGACGATCGGGGTCTAGACTTGGTGTTTTGTAGTTTAGCGACCCCAGTTAGGGTTTTTGGCCGATTTCGTGCGCGATAGATACGCTAAGTGCGCGGTACAATTTTCAGGGCGTTATTCTTGCGTTTCCATGTCTTTTCGTCGATATAGGATATTTTCTTATGTGATGTGTTTGTAAAATTTTAGGTTCGCAAGCGGGGACTTCGGACGCAACGACAAGGGAAAATAGGTAGTAGGCTTCACTTAGCCAGGAGCGTTGGTGAGTAGATTTAACAACTACAGGGGAATCGCCCGCATGGCGTTATGCGTCTGGGCTAGAGATGCTACTTTTGTCGCATATTCTATGTCAGATTTAGAATTTGCGCATTTACCCTACTGCTTAGTTATTGTTGTGCTTGGACTAGTATCCTTAGGACACTGCACATATTATTGACGATTCATGTTGCACGAGCACTGATTGTATGCTACACACACCGTCAATAATTGCCATGTCACGCATAACCCACATATAGAAATGTTATTGTTGGTTAGGAACATTGAGACAATGATTCATATTTCTTATCGCATATGACATTTAGCATACCTGTATATCCACATGCTTACACATATGCCTTCACATACTTACATGTTAGATACCTGTATACCTATAGAGTATCGTACCATTAGTGATTGGTACATACACACTTTATGTCATAGCTACAGGTATACCTTGCACACATTTTTCACTTATACCCAGGGGGTATACTAAATCCTTACTCATAGGTAGATACATATATCTTGCTATACCTTTATGTTTTCACATACATCTGGTTATAGCTACATGTTTACCATTACTTGATATTATTTAGAATTGGAGAAAATAGAAACCGCATGATTTTTATATTAACTTGTTGCAGTTAATTAGCGGCTTTCCCTTATATGCTTACATTTCAGTTTTATGTTGCATATATTATATTCATGGATTTTCGCATTGTGATATGGATTTTTCATGATGTTTTCTGGATTTGGGGACCGTGGGAATTCATGAAATTATGCATTATTTGAAAAACCCGGTTTCCCTTGATATGATATTTCAGCATCCACCATGAGATTTATCGGTTCTGATTATATACTCCATACGAGGAGTGGCTGCCGTATGAGGGTACATGGTGGGGCCCGGTACGGTTCCCCTCGGCAAGATGATCGATGGACTTTGCCGATTGAGCCTGGAGGTGGGCAAGTACCTACCGGTAACAATACTTATGACTCGGCGGTTATCATGTGGATACCGATGGGAGTCATGTACGTATAGATACGTCGAGAGGCGAGGGTCAGAGTTAGGCACTCGAGCTTTCGGGATACAGTATGATACGTACCTATCAGGGTGCCAGTCGTGGTGACAGCATCTGATAGACCTGCATTTCTGTGTCGATACTAGACACATTGGTTTCATGATATTTTTTTTTTACTCCTTTGTATATATAACAGGGGTTTAGGCCGCTGTTTATATGCCCTTACACCAATATTAGTGGAATGGGACGCTAATATATGTGTATTGACATTAAATTATATACATCATCATATTTATTCATGCAAATATATTTAGGATGTTAGATTTTTACTTGATAATTTGATTTGGGATATAGGTGATTCATTTGATATTGGATACAGGATATTTATGAGATTGCTGATTTGTACATTCAGGATATATGAGATTTATTCGATATTGTACATTCAGGATTTGTGAGACTTATATGATATGAGAGCCAATTTGGGGGATGATTTGAGGAATTGGGATTTGGATTTGTCTTGATGGATTGTGATCCTACCACGATGTCAGGATTCCTTGAAAATGACATATTTCATTCCATACTTCACATTTATTGTTTATGCACTGCTTCATGTATTAGTAGTACCTGTTAGAGTACCTTTCATGACTGTTGCATTTACATACCTTTATTTATATGCATTGCTTCATGTATTAGTTGTACCTGCTAGTGTACCTTTCATGATTATTGCATTCATATGACTTTTTATTGCTATTAATTGCACATGTTAGATTCACGTTGTACGTGCATACTCGCGATTACCTGCATATGTTATTTACTATTCACGAGTTGACAACTCACCCCCGTTGTGCCACAGTGTTTGCAGGTGTTTCTCAGGATAGTCAGAGGCTGGCTATTCATCTATCATCTTCTGCTACAGATACTGCATCGGCTCATAGTGTGCTGTTTTGTTCAGGTGGGTTTTGGTGGTTATCTGTATTATTCCTTGTATCTTGCACTCTCCATCTACTATTATGTTGTTGATTTAGAGACTTGGTGAGGACGATATTGTATAAATTGTGGATTTATTGTCTTTTATACAGCTTTCTCTCTATTGTCTTTATTTCTTCGCTACGGCGTTGTATAATTGTGGTAGTGATTGTTTTCCACCTTTGGGCGTGTATTTGCTCCCGTTTGGGGATGCTTTACTTTATATTTATGTTGTACCCATTTTTGGGGATAGCTTTTACAAAGGAGGTGCTGCCAAAATTTTAAAGGAAATAAAATTGGACTTTTAAAGAATTTGGGTTGTGATTTCAAAGACTTTTAAACAATGTTTCTTATCTTTTCTTGTCTTTTAATGGTTTAGATTTCTGGGTTTTGGCTTTCTTTTACTGCGTTACGCCTGTAGACGTTGCGCAGTATTAGGGCCGTCACGTGCCAGTTTCGGGCCGTGACAGAAATATCATAAAATAATCGTGTCTAGCATCGACACGCAAATCCTCATGTATCGGGCTCCGTCAGTCCGGATCGGCCCACGGGCTCCGTCTGCGGAATCGGCCCTCGGCCCCGGCAGTACGGGTCGGCCCGTATCCATCTCTCAACTCTGGTCAGTATCCTCCGGATAACCGTCAGGTCCCACCAATCACCGGTATGTAGTAGTCCCTCCGTCGAGCTCACCGTCTAACTATACGAGTCTTCTTGCCCCGGGGTACCATACCGGGTACACGATGTACCCGCAGACGGTGCCTGCCACTCCTCGAATCGGGTATAATCACACAACCTCTCAAGAACCGAGAAAACTCATGGTGGACGCACTAAAATATCATATCAAGAGAAACCGGGTTTTTAAAATAGTGCGTAATTCCTTAAAATAATACCTCGGTTCTCAAATCCAGAAATCACACGAATCCAAAACTCAATGCGTAAATCCATGCAATGTGTCGTATGACACTAAGAGTAAAAAGGGGGAAACCGCTCTTTTTAAATGGATCCAGTTTTGAAAATATCTCATGCGGTCCACATTTCAAGAAATCAAGCCAATATCATCCATGTATGTGACATATGTATGTATATATGTATGGATGTGCATGTGGATATATACGCAAATATGAGTGTGCCAATGTATATGTGTACTAATATGGATATATAGTGTGGATGTGCGCAAGTATGAAAATATCAATGTATGTATGCACCAACATGAATATACAGTGTGCATGTGCGCAAGTATGAAGATATCAATGTATGTAAGCACTACTATGAATATACAGTGTGCAGGTGCGTAAGTACGAAGATATCAATGTATGTAAGCACTACTATGAATATACAGTGTGCAGGTGTACAAGTATGAAGATATCAATGTATGTGTGCACCAATATGAATATACAGTATGCATGTGCACAAGTAGGGATATATCAATGAATGTATGTACTAATATGAATATACAGTGCGCATGTGCGCACGTAGGGATATATCAATGAATGTATGCACTAATATGAATATACAGTGTGCATATGCGCAACTAGGGATATATCAATGAATGTACGCACTAATATGAATATACAGTGTTCATGTGCGCAAGTAGGGATATATCAATGAATGTATGCACTAATATGAATATACAGTGTGCATGTGCGCAAGTAGGGATATATCAATGAATGTATGCACTAATATGAATATACAGTGTGCATGTGCGCATGTTGGGATATATCAATGAATATACGCACAAATATGAATATACAATGTGCATGTGCGCAAGTAGGGATATATCAGTGAATGTATGCACTAATATGAATATACAGTGTGCATATGCGCACGTAGGGATATATCAATGAATATACGCACTAATATGAATATACAGTGTGCATGTGTGCAAGTTGGGATATATCAATGTAAATATATGCCAATATGTGACAAAGTCATATCTAATCATCAATGATGCGGTAATCAAATGATATATGATTCTTAGCAATCCTATAGTGCGAGTTTCATGGCAATCACTAACGGTATGAGTGTATCATACAAATAGTGCTCGTGCAGCTTGAACCGTTAGTGACAGTGCAGTGTCATCTAACTACCATTTCTATATTCAACAAGGAATGGGTATGCTACAATAGTATATATGAATATATACAACTAGAATATCCTATCACACCCTGACGCTTAACGCCATACGGGCGATTTCCTCGTAGATGTTAAATCTACTCACCTGGTCTCGTGCTAAGCGTAGCCGACCACCTGTTTCCTCTTCTTTGCGGCGTTGACGTACCCACCTGCGAACCTAGAAGTTACATAAGGAATACACATAAGCAAAAACGCGATATCAAAATCAAACGAGAAACTCGCGTCGCGAACTAAACGTGCGTGTGTCCTATACGCTGAAACGCGTGTATACGAGTCTGAAACTACCCCGACACGTCGCGACACGCAGCAAACACTAAACCCACTCACGTATCACATTTGTCGTGCAAATTAAATGTATTGGAAAAATGGTATAACGCTCCAGAATTTGACTCGGGTGAAAACTTTAAAAGTTGCTATATCACAGGCCTTAAAAATACAGCAGGCACCAACACAACCAACCCAGACACCTAGATCCCCCATCTGGCCGCAAATTGCGGCTAGAACGAATATTTTGGCGGCCCTGGTTGGGAATTAGGGGTTCGTGCTTCGTGTGTATGGTCTAGGTCTAGTGTGCATGCTCCAGTTATCCTATAATTTGTCTGAAGCACACGGGTCTACAACAGATCACAGAAAAGCTAAATTTTGCTTTAAAATGTTAAATTTTGCACTAAATGAAACCCTATTGTATTTTAGTGAAACTGGTGCAAGACTAGGTTTACGTGGCCCTAACAACACTTAGTTAAGCTAGGCTAACCATCAAAATCACCACTTGGCCAAATATCCACACTAATCACCATTTCTAGCACTAAAACTCACTTTTAAAACTAACCGATGCTAATTAACACATAAGTTTAGCAACAAAGAAGTTAAGTCTAAGAAGTATACCTCACTTGACCCTAGGTGCAAGGAGAAGGAGAAGAAGAAGAAGGGATGGAGCTGCTGCGGCAGGGGTGCTGCTACTGCTGATGCATGTTGCTGCTGCTGCTTGTGCTGTTGTTGCTTGGGCTGCTGCAGCTGCTACTTGCTGCTGTTGTTGTTGCTTGCGGCTGCTGGTGAAGCTCCTGTTGCTGCTGCTTCTTCTTCTGTTGCTGCTGCTGCTAGTTGTGAGTGAGAGTGAGAGAGATGTGAGAAAAATGAGTGAGGCAAAAGAAAACAAGGCAATGAGAGGTATGAGAGAGTCAACCCCCACTCTCTCTCCTCATTAAATGAGAGCATGGCTCAAGCTATGATACCCACACCCTCTCTCTCTCTCTCCATGCCAACCACTACTAAATCATTTCCATTTTAAAAAAAAACAAATAACCAAAACTCTTAATAAATTTTCAAATTAGCTTAAGAAAATGGTTAGTCCACCATGGTTGCTAATCATGGTCTAACCCCAATTTAACCCTAGTTTACATGCATACGTGTGTGCAAGCCTAAATAAATTCTAATAAAATATTCATTAATTTTTATAAAATATTTAAAGATCGTTTTGGTAAACTTTTTCTAAAAACGATATAATAAAGTATAATTAGCCATTAATCTCATCCCTCCCTTCATCGGAGAGACCCTCAGAAAAACATGATCGCCAACTACGAACTCTAATCTATGGCGGCGTCTGTCAGCATACGATTTCTGCCTGCTCTGAGCTGTAAGTCTACGGTAGCGCCCCGGCCGTCATTCTGACGCCAAACGCGGAACAAAATCTTTTATAACTGGCGCTATCGCATACTATAACCCGGATCTTGCCATTAACGTTAAACTAACAAACTGTAAAGAGGTAGAAAGGCTATACCGATCGATCCGAGTCCTTCGGTCTTTAGCCATCATCCCACGCTCCTTGCGGCAACTCCGATCTCTTGTCTCCTCATGGAGATGGCACCACGTCAACAGATCTTTAAACGGGCTCCCGCCTCAAAACCGAGGCAACTCGGTCATCAAGTCTGCTAAAAGAGATGACCAAGATGAAGTAGAGAATGAGTAGAATACTTTGTCTCAAACACCCTAGAGTTCTCATCGCATGAGAGGGATAGGGTGGAGGTAGAAGAAGATGCAAAGAGTTGAAAATGGTGAACTCAAGAAACTCAAGTGAGCAAAAGAAAACTAAGCTCATAAACTTGTGTGTTATTCTTCTCTCTTTGTGAATAGATATATGATGTTTATTTATCAAAACCATAAGCAAAATATCTTATGAAAATATTTCCTCAAATATCCATTCCCAAAACAAAACTCATTAACTCTTTAATGACTCACTAGATGAGTCATTAGTGAACATTCTAGAATTAATGAGTCACAACCTTGATTCACAATTTCCAAAATCAATAATCATTTAAACCAAAATGATTAATCCAAAAAGAAATGCATCTTCTAAAATATTCTCGTAACGGATTACGAAAATACCCCTCACGTGTATATACATACCTGTATCCGTATTCCGACCGAATACGAATACAAGAGACTAAAATATTCCGACTCAATAAAATACTTGGATCCGGCTTAAAGCAAAGCCGACCAGTATTATCTTTCCGAAATATGACATGTGCACAAGGGCACGTGCATTTTTGAACCCTGCCATAAAACCATACAGCCTCTACAACGTTTCGCCCGAACTTAGGAAATTATCTGTGGGGGACTCTAAAGACTCGTCAGTACCCTGGCAGTGGGTTTAACAAGAAGCACGTCAGCGGCACTAGCTGTGCGTAACGGCTGCCCATGTACTGACCGAAAGGGAAGTCTGATGAGCGAACTCATCCTGGAACCCTACTGAGCCTATCAGTGACAATATACATACAGTCCGGTCCGTTCGTCTATGAGTATCGCATATTGGGCCTAGGGGGCTGGTAACGTCAGACCACCAAAAGCGGTATAAGTCGTGTCGGAGGGTAGCCCTGAACACCCTGAGATACTACTGGAGTACCTACCAGTAAATCTCCTGCCTCGGCCGAGGGCTATGTGTAATGGCTATCCTAGACACAACGCGATCTCACCCCCAATACCGGGAGAGACGAATCCCATGCTGATCCGCTCACTTGCCTCCATGTGGCTCGGGACTGTACCCAACTAAAACCTGTTTGAACGACTCCTTTGAGCCGTGGTAGGGTAGTAATCAAAGCACAGTGGGAACTCACACGAGACAAATGACGATCTCAGGTCGATGAACTAACCTGTACACATGTCACCAGGGAACTGCTATCTGACGCTAGGTATAATACCAACTAGCAGGTTCCCGACGAGTCCTGTCCGGTGTACTCATAACCCAATGAGCACCTGTATACATCTTAGGTGATCCAACTGACACCAGTGGCTTGCGAGACCGGCCATCGCCCCTCATCGGGGTCTCGACTGTATACGCCAGTCTACTCTGGAGTATCGATGCCCTTTCTGGAAACTCATACGACTAGGGACCACTTATAAGGATGTGCTTATAGACTACCCAACTCTCACGTATATGATCACCATCATACTGTTGGTAGTCAAGCAGGATCTTAAGGGCTCTATCAACGTGTAATAGTGAACAGCCACCTAAAGTTGTACACGATGATAAAGTTAAACTAGATAGCATACTATCATCTTGAGTAAGACTGTCCTACCGGTATAGGTCCTCCATCAATCATTGTAATCACGTACCTGCGATCCAATAATTGACTTTGAGGGCACTATATCCAACAATCTCCCACTTGCACTTAAGGCTAATTATTGCGATGTCGCATACTCACAGCCCGTGTGATACCGAATACCCAACTCCTCTACTAAACAGTTTCACAAAGCTCGTTTGTAAAAACTCTTGTGTTCGAGAAATAGCCTCAGTGAGTGGATCAGCCCTGATGTTTCTTTCTATGTCTATCTTAATCTCAAGTTCACGGAGAAAACCATCTCCCGAAATGAGTAATACCTGTCTTAGAATATGTCTGGATATCTGATGGGACCTGCTTCATAAATGAACTCCAAATCCAAACTTCTTAGACTGTATCGTCAACTGAACCCCTACACCATGCCTCCTACAGTATCCTCTTGGACCACCTGTCTATAATACTGCCCCTTTTGTCAGAAGGAAAACTATAACTCTGACAATCACTCTGTCATCCATGTCACCTTGGAAGCCTGGAATGATAACCGTCTCCCGAAGGAGGCTGCTGTTATCACATCCCTAGAACATCCACTTATGTTCTAAAACTGCTTCCGTATGTTTCTCCAGGATTGGAATAATATAAACTTATTGCTTCTAGTGCAAAAACAACATCTGGTGTGGTACTTGACATCTGATGATCATCTCAATTGCCTAAGCAAGTGATATGTTAATCATGCACATCTCTCTCTCCTTTAGTCTGTAAGACACCTTTAGAGAGGGTGACTCCATCACCTGCAGGTACACCACCATGCCAGGAGTCATCTATTCCAAATACTTTTAGAATACTGTCTAATTACCCAAATTGGGAAACTACCCAAATCTAGATCTAAAACCATAGATCTAGTAACCAGAATGTCTTATATTATATCCATATCCTGTGTGGAGAAACAACTGTGTGACAACCACAGTATAACCAATCGTAGTATAGGAATTTTACTTCCTACTCTGTGTATGTCATCCAAATACCAGGACATCACACCCTACTACCTTCTCAACAGATCCATCCCCTATTCTGATGAAGTCAAACCCATGACTGTCATATCAAAATTAGATGATCTTTCTCCGCTATATCTGCTTTAGTCTATAAATAGACATAAGCTCCTTGCCCACTATGCTTTCGCTGCTCCCACTGACCGCAACAACCCTCTGGCAGAATAATATATACGTGCACTTCTAAAGCTAGTTTAGAACGACGCTATACTTAACCTCCTGCCGGGTCTCATAGCCGGGAACAACAGTAGTGTCAAGTCTGGGTAAACAAGAACCTCCCTGTCACCGTCCTTGAGGCTACCGGAGTACCTTTCGGGTGTCTGAGATTACCTACCATATCTGCGGAGTGGCTAATGGAATGTCCAACCCGATTGAATCTATAGGTCCTATTAAATTTTCCGTAATCGTTTGCGGTTCTGGAATCACTTCCAGTACTACCATACTCTCACTACTGTTTTCTGAAAAAATCCATTTTACTAAAACTGTGGCGAGTCAAGAACAATATCACCATTGATCTTCCAGATGGTAGAAAGTCAACCCTCATCATAGCCTGGGTCAACCCACAAACTGCCATTACAGAAACGTGCCTTGAGTTATCCAGAGTCTGGTTTTAAGCATAAGCCGGACAACTCCCTTTACCTTAACATCGTTAAGATATGAACCATTCTATATCCAATATAGAAACTTTGGCACTTATTCAATTGGAACCAGATTCTAATCATGCAGCTGTCTCCAGTGCATATCAACTTAATGGAGAGAGGCTAATCAGCATTACTCAACTTAGGAATACATCCAATTATGAGCAACCTGAAAGAGAAACAAGTTTCTCAAAACCATTACTATCAACTGAATACCAATCACAAGTATCTACATCTTCGATCTCTTTGAAGAATCCCGATACTTGCGACACCTGGTTCTCTACTTTATTCTTTTACCCACAACTTCTCAAAACTTAGACCTTGTATTTTTATGAAACACTTGTCTAAGAACTAGAGAAGTCACAAGTAAACAGAACATAGTACGAGGACCAACCCCTTTGTCCTAATGGACACTGGACAACATACAATACTCTGTATAAGTCCGCTGGGTTGAATAACTCAAAACCTATGCATCATAGGTTGAAAACTGTACTTATGGTTAAGAACTACTCCGCTGTTCAATACTCCTTACCCAATCGTCAACTGATATAGGTAATTGTCACGGACATAATTTCAAAAAGTTATATCTCACTTTATAAAAATAAACGTACAGATATATCAGTTTGAAATTGGTGCACAACAACGGATACTCAAAACCAAATATTTGCCGTCCGGCAAAAACTCAGGCGATTTCCTCAAATATCACCAATTACAACGAATTCCGATATAATGAGGATGATCACCTTATTCCCAATAACTTACTCCCACTCATCATCTGTAAAACCATACAGATGTGAGAATCATACTTGGTAAACACATACCTTGGAGCAAGTATCTAATCGGGAAATCAGTTTTCCTTTAACAACGCATAGTGAAACTGAAACATGAAAATATTTCATAGGGGTATCCTGATATTCCTAGTAATGCCTCTTCCATAATCCAATTCATGACTGTAACCGTATATTTCTTTGCCATCTCTCCAAATCCCTTTATTTATCTTTATTCATTACCTTCTGTACACCTCTTTAGGCTAAGTGGTTTTCTTCATTCCCTACCATTCGGCACCAGCCTATGGTTTGGAAGAAGAGTGTCCAGTAAGCATAATAGGTATACTCTCCTAATCCTAGAAGTACTCGTAACCTGAGAGAAGTTGTTGATAAAAGCCAACTGAATAATACCTTATTCTATTTCTCCCGAACTGGGGAAAAAAGCAAAGGTGAAGTAGGAGTGGCGATGAAGTACGCGGTTTGGTCGTAAATGATAGTAGTCGCAATTTACTTTGCCCTCTTTCTAATCCCTTTATTTTGTCTTTACTTATTACCTTCTGTACACCCTACTTAGGCTAATTGGTTTCCTTCATTCCCTACCTTTCGGCACCTGCCTATGGTTTGGAAGAAGACTATCCAATAAGTGTAATAGGTGTACTCTCCTAAACTAAGGAGCCCTCGCAACCTGAGTGAAGGTGATGATAAAAGAAAACTGAATAAACCAATTCATTTTCTCCTGAACCTGGATCCATCCTCGAAGAAGTCCCTTCGAGTTCATATATAACCATACGATGGATCTATCCAATGGAAGTGGATGTTCATAGTGATACGAGGTGTTCTGAGAAATGCAAAGGGTAAAAGAAGGAGCAGCAATCACTTATGCAACTCGGACAATCCAAAAGCCAGTATTTAAGAAGGTTCAGTCAACTTGGTCACTGAGTCATAGTCTAGGGTCGGTCAAAGGTCACTACCGAAGAGAGAGAGAGAAAAGAAACACTCTGCGTGCACTCTAACCTAGATCAGAATGGTTATCACTTTATCTAATCAGGAAACCTCCGACTGTACTGTCAAATTCTCCTCCAAACCGGAAAGAAGAATCAATCGGGATCACCCGAAGAGTAAACCAACTCATCAGTGGGAATCGGGATCCAACTCTCATCGTATGATAACGTGAAGGAATCCACTCATGTTATTACACTCCAGAAGGTATGCGCACGCCTGGAAAGTTTCTGTTTCTTTAGAAACTCCCGATATGATTTTTACCCCATGTTCTTATGACCTTGACGAAGGCCAACAAATCGTAAGTCACATGTCAAGTTCTACCCGTCATTATCTTGTCAATTTGAACCCACCCGTACATACCCTTGACGAAGGCCAACAAGGTAATACGACTGTCCCAAACCAACTCATCTATCTATGAAACAGAAAAGTAACAAGCAGCTACCATCCACAATGCCTTGACGAAGGCCAACAAACATAGCATGAATACTATGTGCTACCCATCTGAAACGACGGAGGGCTACGGCTGGTTTTTGGCGAAAAACCTTTAACGTAATAAACTTGATATCGTTGAAGGAACCTGATAGCTTTTTACAAAAATATAGTGGCGAAAACCTTTGCTAAAGAGGTCACTCCCGGTGAAGGGATCTTGGCTCTTTCCTCATGGAATGAGCTGCAGGATATTCCAACTGAATACCGCGATGCAAAGCAACATGTAATCGACTATAGTGAAGTTATTACCCTGATGAAAACTTCTGCCCAAGGGGTCACTCCCGGTGAAGGGATCTCGGCCCTTGCCTCGTCGAATGAGGTGCAGGATATTCCAACTGAATACCACTATGCAAAATAAAAGAAAACGTCTTTGTAATAACACTTTTTAAAACTGTTCCAACAACGTCCAAACAGGTTTGTTTCCTTTGCATTGATCAGAATCAACGTAGTCCCATCAATTAATCACACCAGAAAAGAACGAAAATAAAATGTATGTATATGCCATCCGCATTCGTCACTGGGTTCCGTCATTACCCGTTAGGTTACTTAACTAACGACAGAGCGGGGAGTGGACTAGCGCGGGTGCAAAACATATCAACATCTACTAGTATATATACCAATATACAATAATCGCTCCAGGCGTGATAATATGCAACATTACAGAAAAGTAATAAGCATCACAGAACAATACAGATAATCTGGGATCCCTGGATTTCACAGAGCCGCTACTGAAACCCGACGTTCCCCTGGTCGTGTGGATAGCATGTGCAATGAAAACCTAGACCCGTATGAGTGCGGCAAGTTACCCGCCAAAACCTGAAGCGAGGTAGCCCCTATAGCAAAGTGAATGGACCACCCAGCACTTCACCGAATCCGGTAACTTGGGCACTCCATCTTGGGTCAACCTGTACCCCCTACGAGTGCGGCGAATAGTCTGCCAATTCTAGAGTGAGGCATCTTTTCCTCTTAAAGCCATGAGATACGGACCCGTTGCCCTCCAGATCCCTGCTATCCGTGCACTCAGTCGCGGGGTAAACCTAGTACAGAAATGAAAAATATGTACAACGGGTACATCGACCTCAGCCCGATCGTGCCCCAAAAGAATATTATACAAACAGGAAGTGACGGCAGTCCACATGTTGGACGCTTGCCCCGCAATATCAAATGTACAAATAAATCCAAACTGCATTACCACTGCACACTGCTATCCACCACGACAAATCCGCAACATCACAGCACAACACAGAACATCAACGCGAATGTCACGTTCGCAAACCCGTCTAAAAGAGCTATAGCAATTAGACGGAATTTACCGCTTGAATGATATTCACGGTCGGAGATATAATGTAAGTACTGTAAACTAACACGTTTAAAATTTCGATCGACAAAACTTCCCGAAGTGGGCCCCACGTACAACTGCAGTACTCAAACAAAATCTGGGCCCAAACAAAATATTCCAGAAACCATAATTCCCATGAAAGACACTACTGTAGAAAAATGGTGCACTGTTCCTCCAAAACGGCGGCGGAACCGCGGCCAATACATGGCTTGTGCGGCGGTTTCGCGGCGCTTTGGAGGTAACAGTTGACCAAATTTCTACAGTATTCTTAAAAAAGCCTGCTCGATTTTCTGAGATGCTCAAAATGTTTTTTAGACCAGTTTAAAAATTCGACAGAAACTTTGACTTGAAAAATGCGGTTTTGGAAATTTCGTTCGATCGATATTTTAAACACGTTAGAACAAGTTAGTAAAGGTTAATGGCGTGGATCTGATACCATGTATGTCTACGGTAGCGCCCAGGCCGTCATTCTGACGCCAAACGCGGAACAAAATCTTTTATAACTGGCGCTATCGCATACTATAACCCGGATCTTACCATTAACGCTAAACTAACAAACTATAAAGAGGTAGAAAGGTTATACCGATCGATCCGAGTCCTTCGGTCTTTAGCCATCATCCCATGCTCCTTATGGCAACTCCGATCTCTTGTCTTCTCATCGAGATGGCACCACGTCAACAGATCTTTAAACGGGCTCCCGCCTCTAAACCGAGGCAACTCGGTCATCAAGTCTGCTAAAAGAGATGACCAATATGAAGTAGAGAATAAGTAGAATACTTTGTCTCAATCACCCTAGGGTTCTCATCGCATGAAAGGGATAGGGTGGAGGTAGAAGAAGATGCAAAGAGTTGGAAATGGTGAACTCAAGAAACTCAAGTGAGCAAAAGAAAACTAAGCTCATAAACTTGTGTGTTATTCTTCTCTCTTTGTGAATAGATATATGAGATTTATTTATCAAAACCATAAGAAAAATATCTTATGAAAATATCTCCTCAAATATCCTTTCCCAAAACAAAACTCATTAACTCTTTAATGACTCACTAGATGACTCATTACATGAGTCATTAGTGAACATTCTAGAATTAATGAGTCACAACCATGAGTCACAATTTCCGAAATCAATAATCATTTAAACCAAAATGATTAATCCAAAAAGAAATGCATCTTCTAAAATTTTCTCGTAACGGATTACGAAAATACCCCTCACCTGTATATACATACCTATATCCGTATTCCGACCGAATACGAATACGAGAAACTAAAATATTCCGACTCAATATAATACTTGGATCCGGCTTAAACCAAAGCCCACCAGTATTATTTGTCCGAAATATGACACTGCCCAAGTGCACGTGCGTTTTCGAACCCTGCCATAAAACCATACAGCCTCTACAACGTTTCGCCCGAACTTAGGAAATTATCTGTGGGGGACTCTAAAGACTCGTCAGTACCCTGGCAGTGGGTTTAACAAGAAGCACGTCAGCGGCACTAGCTATGCGTAACGGCTGCCCATGTACTGACCGAAAGGGAAGTCTGATGAGCGAACTCATCCTGGAACCCTACTGAGCCTATCAGTGACAATTTACATACAGTTCGGTCCGTTCGTCTATGAGCATCGCATATCGGGCCTAGGGGGTTGGTAACGTCAAACCCCAAAAGCGGTATAAGTCGTGTCGGAGGGTAGCCCTGAACACCCTGAGATACTACTGGAGTACCTACCAGTAAATCTCCTGCCTCGGCCGAGGGCTATGTGTAATGGCTCTCCTAGACACAGCGCGATCTCACCACCAATACCGGGAGAGACGAATCCCCTGCCGATCCGCTCACTTGCTTCCATGTGGCTCGGGACTGTACCCAACTAAAACCTGTTTGCACAACTCCTTTGAGCCGTGGTAGGGTAGTAATCAAAGCACAATGGGAACTCACACGAGACAAATGGCGATCTCAGGTCGATGAACTAACCTGTACACATGTCACTAGGGAACTGCTATCTGACGCTAGGTACAATACCAACTAGCAAGTTCCCGGCAAGTCCTGTCCGGTGTACACATAACCCAATGAGCTCCTGTATACATCTTTGGTGATCCAACTGACACCAGTGGCTTATGAGACCGGCCACCGCGCCTCGTCGGGGTCTCGACTGTATACACTAGTCTACTCTGGAGTATCGATGCCCTGTCTCGAAACACCTACGACTAGGGACCACTTATAAGGATGTGCTTATGCACTATCCAACTCTCACGTATATGATCGCCATCATACTGTTGGTAGTCAAGCACGGTCCTAAGGTCTCTATCAACGTGTAATAGTGAACAGTCACCTAAAGCTGTACATGATGATAAACTTAAACCAGATAGCATACTATCATCTTGAGTAAAACTGTCCTACCGGTATAGGTCCTCCCTCAATCATTGCAATCACGTACCTGCGATCCAATAATCGACTTTGAGGGCACTATATCCAAGATGAGCTGTCCTCGTCCTATCTCGAATCAGCTGTATCTTCTCGGTCGTCTCCTGTACGATCTCCGGCCCAAAAATACCGCTCTCACTGAGCTCTGTCCAACAGACGGGCGATCTACATCTCCTCCCATACAAGGCCTCGAAAGGTGCCATCTGAATAGTATCCTGGAAACTATTGTTGTAGGAGAACTCCACCAAGGGTAAATGATGATCCCAGCTACCACCAAAGTCTAAAACGCACGCTCGGAGCATGTCCTCAAGAGTCTGAATAGTCCGCTCTGACTGGACGTCGGTCTGCGGATGAAATGCTGTGGTGAAACTCAAGCGGGTGCCTAAAGCCTCCTAAAGCCTCTGCCATAGTCGGCTGGTAAACAGGGTGCCTCGGTCGGACACGATACACGTCGAGGCTCCTTGCAGTCGTACAATCTCATCGATGTAAATCTGGGCATATTGAGCAAATCCGAAAGTAGTCTTCACCGGCAGGAAGTGAGCCGCTTTCGTCATTCGGTCCACGATCACCCAAATGGAGTCATATCCTCGACTAGTCCTGGGTAGACCCACAATGAAGTCCATAGAGATCTGTTCCCATTTCTACTCCGGAATGGGTAAGGGCTGTAGCTCTCCCGCTGGCCTCTGGTGCTCGGCCTTGACTTGCTGACAAGTCAGGCATCTCGACACGAAGTCTGTGACGTCCCTCTTCATTCCGTCCCACCAGTAAACATCTCTCATATCATGGTACATCTTAGTGGAACCCGGATGAACACTGTACACCGATCGATGTGCTTTCTCAAGAATCTCACGCCGCAGTCCTTCAGCATCTGGTACGCACAGTCTAGTCCCAAATCGCAGTATCCCCTGATCATCAATCACGAACTCGGAAAATATGCCCTCTCCAATCTGTGTCATGATCTCTGAACATCGGTCATCACTGTACTGCGCCTCATGTATACGGTTAAGCAACTGTGGGCGTGCACGAACATGCGCAAGCTGTCCCCCGATCAGCGTGAACTTGAACTACACTCGGCTGTCGCATAAAATCTACCAATCTGCCGACGACTGCCTTTGCACTGCGCTCAAACAAGATAGGCTACCCCCGGGCCTCCTACTTAAAGCATCCGCCTACATTCACCTTGCCCGGGTGATACAAGATCTCGCAATCATAGTCCTTACTGGTTCCATCCAACGGCGCTGTCTAAGATTCAGGTCTCGCTGCTGAAATATATACTTTAAGCTCTTGTGATCAATGAATATCTGGCACGATTCGCCATATAGATAATGTCGCCAGATCTTCTGTGGAAAGACCACTGTAGCCATCTCCAAATCGTGAGTGGGGTAGTTCTGTTCATGTTTCTTTAGCTGCCGAGAAGCATACGCGATCACCCTATCGTGCTGCATCAATACGCAACCTAGCCCCACTCGAGAAGCGTCACAATAGACCACAAATCTGCCCGATCCTTAAGGCAATGATAACACCAGCGCCGTAGTCAAACGAGTCCGCAACTTCTAAAAGCTATGCTCACACTCGTCCTTCCAAACGAAAGGAACTCCCTTCCGGGTCAACCCGGTCAAAGGTGCAGCAATACGGGAGAAGTCTTGTACAAATCGTCTGTAGTAGCCGGCCAGTCCTACAAAGCCGCGGATCTCTGTAACTGATGCGGGTCTGGGCCAACGCTGAACGGTCTCGATGTTCTTCGGGTCCACACATATACCATCTCGTGTAATCACGTGTCCCAAGAAATCTACGCAATCAAGCCAGAATGCGCACTTGGAGAATTTTGCGAATAGCTGGTGCTCCCTCAATGTCTGCAGTGTGATCCGCAGGTGCTGCTCGTGCTCCTCTGGGCTCCGGAAATACACCAAAATATCGTCAATGAATACAATGATGAACAAATCAAGATACGGCCAGAAAATACGGTTCATTAAGTCCATAAATGCTGCTGGGGCGTTGGTGAGTTCGAACGACATCACCAAAAACTCATAATGGCGAAACGCGTGCGGAAAGCTGTCCTCGGAATATCCTCTTGTCGTACCCGCAACTGATGGTATCCTGATCGCAAGTCGATCCTCAAAAAATAGCCGGCGCCCTGAAGCTGGTCGAACAAGTCGTCGATGCGTGGCAAAGGATATCTGTTCCACACAGTAACCTTGTTCAGCTGGCGGTAGTCGATACACAGATGCAAACTGCCGTCCTTCTTCTTGACAAACAGGACCGGAGCACACACCCTAAGGAGACACACTGGGTCGAATAAGTCCCTTATCCAGCAAATCTTGCAACTGACTCTTCAACTCTCTAAGCTCCGCCGGGGCCATCCGATAAGGCGGTATAGAAATAGGCCCCGCGCCTGGAATCAAGTCTACGCAGAAAACAATATCGCGCTCAGGCGGTAGCCTAGGAAGCTCGTCAGGGAAAATGTCAGGGAACTCACGAATAATCGGGACCTGGTCCAACGGAACATTTGTAGCTCTAGTATCGCAAAAATAGGCTAGAAATCCCTGACATCCCTTCCTCAATAGCTGTCCAGCGCGAAGAGAAGAAATCAAACTGTGAGGGGCGGCACCACGGTCCCCCTGCATAACAAAAGTCGACTCGCCGGGAAAACAAAACCTAACTATCTTCTCTCGGCTGTCCACAGACGCATAGCACGTGGCTAACCAATCCATGCCCAAAAGGACATCGAAGTCCAACATCTCAAGAAGGATCAAGTCGACAGGCAACTCTCTCTCGCCAATACGGACAACACAGGATCGGAACACGTGTCTAGCAACAAATGACTCGCCTACAGGAGTGGTCACAACAAGCGGCTGATCAAGCAAACCGGACTCTCTACCCAAACTCGGCACGAAGTGTGTGGAAACATACGAGTGCGTGGATCCGGGATCAAACAACACGTGTGCATCAACAGAATATACTGATAGGGTACCTGAGACTACTGCATTAGACACCTGCGTGTCCTGATGCGTCAAAGCGAAAACCCGTGCCTGTCCTCCACCTGCGACTGGCGGTCCCCTACTAGCAATTGGCTGTACTCTGCCGGCAGCTGGCTGTCCTCTGCCTCGGCCACCTCGTCCTCTATGAGCAAACCCTCCGTGACCATGGCCTCTCTGTGCGTGAGTCTGATGCGGAGTAACAGTAGGTACAATAGGAAAGGCCCTTTAGGGTGGTGAAGGTGGAAGTGTGACATGTGGTACTGCTGCCTCCCTCCGGCGTATCTCAGTACAATCTCTGATGCGGTGACCGGGACTACCACACCCAAAGCATCCATGTGACGGCTGCTGGCCCTCCTGGGGATAAGAGCTAAACATCTGACCTCGCCCCCAGTCTCAGCCACCTGTACGACGTCTATCACGGCGTCCGAATGGAAGTCTCTGTGCTGCTGTGTCAGTACGAACCCTCTTCAGCCCTGGAACTACCGAAGTCTCAGCAAGGCGCTCCTCAACTAATAGGGCTGCGTCTACGGCTGCTGCATAAGTCTCACAATGCTGTGCGCTGATCTCTAGGAACAGTGGGGTAAGTAAGCCTCGAACGAATCTCTTGACTCGCATCTCCTCAGTAGCCACAAGGTATGGGGCATAAACAGATAGCTCGGTGAACAGTACATCGTACTCTGCCATTGTCATCTCCGGAGTCTGGCGTAAAGACTCGAACTTGCACGCTCGGGCATCCCTGACACTCTAGGGAAGGAAACGGGCTAGACATATCGTCACAAACTCGGTCTAGGTCATAGGAGGAATACCTGCTGCTCTGCCTTTCTCGACCGACTCACACCATTTCTGCGTAAGACCTTCCAAGCAAAAGCTCACGAACTCTACCCATCTCCCATCTGAGTGAACGACATATCCGGGCCATCCTATCAATAAAAGACCGTGGCTCTTCGGCAGCATCGGTGCCCGTGATGACCGGAGGCTTCATCCTCAAAAACTCGGATAGCGATACTATAATAACCTCCGTGGCTGTTGGGGTAACTACCTGTACTGTACGTACTATCGCGGTCCCCATAACGGGTGGAACTACCTCTGGTCGCTGTGCTCGAAGTGTCTCAACTAGCGACCCTATCATCTGGCGCATCTCCTGCATACCGGCCCCTAGCATAGCGATCTGATCTGTCATAGGAGGAATAGTCTGCTCTGGTACAATGGGTGTATTGCCCGGGTCAGTATTCGTCTCAGACGAGTCAACTCGAATCTCGGCTCTCACGGCCGCTCTTTGCGCCCTCGTAGTCTTTGGCGGCATAATGGCTGAAAAGAAGGTAGGATTCGATAAGGATACGGAAATCGAATCACAAGAATGTATATAACCATGAAGGAATTCAATCAATAAGTCCTAAGGTCACTTAGGCGGAGTACCGTGTCGTGAGTATGCCGCGGAACATACACACGCTACGCCACTCTGCTTCAGCGACCAACTCTATCATACCAGGGTCATCCTACACTCCGAAAGGTAAAACCTACGCTCTGATACCAACTTTGTCATGACCCAAAGTTCGGCCCGTGACCGGCACTTAACCACGTGACGTCTACAGGCGTAACACGACTAAGTAAGCCGAAACACAGAAATCAAAACCATTAAAAGCAATGAGTGTTAAAACATTTTATGGAAACATTTGTTAAAACATTTAGAAAACCTTAGTAATTTTGTAAAATTCTTTAAAGATTAAGTTGTTTTCTTTTAAAACTTCGGCATCATTTCCTTTGCAAAAACTAACCTCGAAAATCGGGTACAAGATAAGATATAAATAAATATGACATATAATAAGAATAAAGCATCCCCAAACGGGAGTGATCAGTCGAAAATACTGCATTTTTAACACGGCAATTTCCCTATCATTTGCACTCATCTAGAAGTGTTCGGTATTCATATTGCACATATTAGCAAAACATCTCTGAATTACCAGATTGCATGTGTTAGACTTTAAAACCGGCACTTTTAGGCAAATTGTGTGTTTATCATGACATCGCATCATCCTTGTATTGCGCAACTCTTGTCCCGAGAAATTGTGCAGGAAATTGCAGGAACAAAGCCAAAATTGGGAAAGAGCGGATCAAAAATACACCAACTCCAAGTTTTGAGATCTGGTAGCATTCTAGAGGGAAACATGAAATTCAACATATCAAAACAAGGCCCATAAATCAGCCCAAGAAACACCAAAAGTTCTCAAGCCCCAAGGCCCACAAATCACCGTGGATCCGCGGCGGGAGCCCGCTTGTGCCGCGGATCCACGGCGTGGTGACGTCATCACTCTCCCAGATTTCTTACACGTGTCGCAGCTAACGGCCTAAGCTTCCAGAACATTGTAGAAACTCCACGTGGCGCATCTAGAAGGCTCGGCTTAACAAACTATTTCTAGAAGGCTCTCTTAACAAACTTTTGGAGGGAAAATTCAAAATTCAAATCCTAGATCTAAGGTTTTGGAGTTCTATAAAAGGAGCCTAGATCTAGGGTTGAGGTTGTTCAAGAATCCACTATCTTCTACCCACAAGTTGAGTGACACAACCTGTGCCTCAAAACCCTAACCCTAATTCCAATTCAAAATCAAGATTAAGATCCCGAGTGCCATTCAAGCAAGAGAGCCTTCAACCTTTAGAAGCGACGCCGGATTTCATCGGAGCAAGAGATCCAAGCCGATCCGCGACTCAAGGAGCCGAGCGAAGCCGAAATCGACGATCTAGTTCCTTCCTTTTGTAAATTCAAGAGAGTTGTAACTAAATTTGTCGATAAATAAAGGTGAAATTTTTATATCTTACTTACCTTTTGATTCAACATTATGATTCAATCTCAATTTGTGATTGCGTTTGTTATGATGATGTTTGAGTAAACTCCGCTCGTATAGGAGTTGTGACGATCAATAGAATGATGATGATTTAGATTCTTTTACAATTCTTAAATCCTATAACGATTGTAAATTCTTGTGAATCAAATGATCGATGACCTAGTTTCGGGATGATCCTTTCTTGATTGTGTTCACTCGAAACTAGGGAACAACTATTGATCATTTGATTAACTAGAAGCTAGAATTTGAATGAGATTCATTGAAAGGATAAAAGATAAGACGAGGAAACCCTAGCTTCTTCGCAAAATCCTTAACCTCGATGAATTATCATCGATTTAGTATCAATTCTTTAAAGGATAAGAACATGAAATCATTAGATCTCATCACATCTATAGATCTGATCTACTTCTACGAGCTACACTTCGAATCTTGATTGTTGGTTGGAAATCATCCCAAATTATCACTTCTTGATTTTAATGCTTTCTTAGATCTAGATATTTTCTCTTTCTTGAAATGCAATTTTATTAATCATGAATTGTTTTCTTTTCTTTTCCTTAAAGTTTCGACTCATCTAATTCGAAACACAAACGATTACACTTTCCCTGTGGACGATCCGCACTTACTAACGCACTACATTCGACACTGTTATTGATTGCGGTCAAATAATTTTTGGTTGTGATTTCTATATACATTTTCTAAATACCGACACAACGAGAAATCTCATAAATCAAATGGCGCCGTTGCCGGGGATTGTGCGCTTATTGTTCGTTTTTGAAATTTGAGTTGAAAAGTTTATTCCATCTATATTTTTAGATCAAAATTCGCGCAAAACACTTAACGATTCATTATGATTTGTTGCGAGGAAATCTGGAATTTGTGGAGCCGTGGAAATTTTTTTCAGAGAATTCCAGAGAGCTGAGGAATTGAACAGGAGCTTGTTGAAGAATTTTTGTGTAGTGAACAGCATGATCAACCGCGATTCCGCGGCATTAGGGTGCATCTGCGGCGGATCCGCCGCGGCTCTAAGGCAAAACTGTACCAAAATTATTAGGTATAATTGTAGCTTTCTTATCTCCTTCCTCATCCACTCCAATTAACAATTTTCTGCAGGTTTCTTTGCAAATAAATCGCAGCGCCGCAAAAGCAATAAAATTGTGCGTGTTTTGATTTTTGGTTGTTTGCATATTAATACGGAAATTAAGGGGCAAAGACCAAATCCAGATTAGGTGGGGAGTTCATTACCCTTCCTAAGCCCCAAAAATCACAAAATTGCATCCGCATTACCCTCATTAACTAAAAAAGATCTAGAGATGACTCTAAGGACCGTCGCGCTCACTTCGGACAAGAGAAGGCCGTGGGTAATTCATTGCTTATCCGCGTTTCTTTTGTGGTGTCTAAGGCAAGTGTGTCGAAGGCTAGTGGTTACTTAATTAGGCCCACTACTTACGTAGTGGAGAACCTCCCACTTATCTGGCACATACCTGGCCACTGGAGAGACAAAGAGGCAGTGGAGGATTGATCCTGCGACTTGTCTTTTAGCAGTTAGGAGCGGTCTAGAGTTTTGACCTAGGTGACCACTAGATTTTAGGGTTTTGCTTGTTGCATTTGTTGTGATTGCATCATTTTTTTTCAAAAATCCGTATCATTTTTTCAAAACAAACACCACATTCATTCATTTCCCCTAAATATAAGTCACGCTGCCACTTGTACTAACCCTTTTTAGTGCAAGATAGGATGGACACGGGATTCTAGTGCCCGTTTAGTCCGCGTCCCCTGATCGACCCAAAAGTCGGTATTTCTACATTTACCTTTTCTTTACCCACCACCACACCCACATCGATGGATCTGTCTCCATCGAACTTCTTTTCCACTACTCTGCCGCCGTCCGTTGGTGCGCAGAATCCACCCCGCATCTCTCTCCACGAGAGGTGCTATCCTACACGAGGTCCTCTTTCGACCTGTCTCTCCATTCCACCAGCCAACGGGGAAAATTTTCAGATTAAACCCCAATACATCAACCTTCTACCAAAATTTCACGGTCTCGAGTCTGAAGACGCATATGCCTTTATCACCAAATTTGAAAATGTATGCGCAATGATGGGTACCTCACAGCTTTCCGTGGATGCTATGCGTCTTCGTCTTCTCCCATTCACCTTATGCGATATAGCCGAGAAGTGGCTGTATAACACTACCACACATTCTATTTCAAACTGGGAAGAATTCGTAAAAGCATTCCTAAAGAAATTCATCATAAAACAGCTCGAGTCCATAGCGAAATAAATCAATTCACCCAGCTTCCAAATGAAACATTTTCACAATGTCTTGAACGCTTTAAGGATCTGTTAGTCCAATGTCCACATCACGGATCCCTAGATGGGATCTGTACAGAATCATTTATGAGGGCATTAATCCTAACACAAGACAGACCCTTGAATCCATGTGTCAAGGCAACTTCATGACCAAAGATGATGGGGAAGCCTGGAAATTTTTAGAAGATTTCGCTGAAAAATCGTTACAGTGGGAGGGTGTGAGTCAATCGACTAGGGATGTCAATGATGTTTCCATAGGAATTAGAGCTGAAATTTCTGCTTTACACAAGAAATTTGACGCTATGGTAAACAAATTTTTAGCTGCCGCCTTAAATCAAATGTCACTCTCCAAAACTGTATGTGGCTGCTGTTCTGATCCTTTTCATTTGACGGAAGAATGTCCAATAAATTCCACGTTTCAAGGTCATGAGCATATCAGTTCTGCTTACCAACAAGGACCTAGAAACGACCTATTTTCTTCCACATATAATCAGGGTTGGAGGAATCACCTGAACTTTACTTGGAACCAATCCCAATCTCAAAACACGGTTCCAAACCTGAATCAATTCCAAAGGGTCCCTCCACCACAACAGCAACCACACTTGAGTCAGCACCCCTTTCAAGCACAAAATTTCCAAAATCCGGTCAACACACCTGCACCGTCCAATCCTTTGCAGTTGATCGGTTCAGATGAATCATCTTCATTCATGAACTTGCTTTTGACAATAAAGACTTCCATCGATGACATAAAGAGAAACTCTGAGTCCCAAAGCGAGACTATTAAATCGATGGAAGAAGAAATGGCACGTTTAAAAGCTCAAATGAGTGCAAGAGAGAAAGGGAAACTTCCAGCTCAAACTTTACCCAATCCTGGCTATTCACATCATGTGGATGCAATCACGTTGAGATCTGGAAGAGTGCTAGACAATCATGTTGGGGAAGAGATTGATGACACTGAAAAATCTATCAATGATACCCCGGCTGAGACCATTCCTTCCACTTCTACTTCTATTTCTTACCCCAGTTCTTCTACCCCACCACCTTCTTGTGAGCCTATTCTCCGTTTCCCACAAGGCTCGCCACCTCAGCCCACCTCTTCTACTCCTCCACGGACGATCCCTACTTCTATTCTGGGATTGGGTTCACACATATTTCCTTCTCCTATGATGGAACCAGCGCTTATTGCTAAAGCACCTTATCCTAATCGGTTAAGGGCTAACAAATCGAGTCCACATATGGAGAAGATTATGGACATGTTTAAGCAAGTTAACATCAACATCCCTCTCCTAGATGCCATCCAACAAGTTCCGTCCTATGCGAAAACTCTTAAGAACTTGTGCACTAGGAAGAGGAAGACTCAAGTGCCCAAGAAGATTTTTATGGCAAAGACAGTAGACACGGCTTTCCCCTAACAAGTACCGAGGAAACGTAAGGACCCTGGCTGTCCTACTATTTCCATTTCTATTGGGGAAAAACACATCAACCGTGCTTTACTATACCTTGGCGCTAGTGTTAACTTGATTCCATACTCGGTTTACGAGCAACTAGGTATCGGAGTGTTAAAGCCCTCGGGCATAACTCTCCAGATGGCTAACCGATCAATCACCAAACCTAGGGGTGAACTGGAGGATGTGTTAATAAAAATCGGGGAATTTGTATTCCCTGTGGATTTTATTGTACTTGATACACAGCCTGTAGCGAACCCACGGAATCAAATTCCGGTAATTTTAGGTCGCCCCTTTTTGGCCACTTCCAATGCTATCATCTACTGTCGTAATGGTTCTATGACCCTATCCTTCGGGAATAGGTCAATAGAGCTGAACATTTACAAGTTAGGAAGTGTACCCTCCGAACCTACTGCTCAGGTCTGTTTTGTCAACTTAATAGATGTCGACAACAGCGAATTTGATGATCCTCCTGATACTGATCTTGACTCTTTTCATACGTTATTGTTTGACCCAACTATGTATCATACACATATGGACTATTCCACCGAGATGTCCGGGTCAACAATTAACACTGATTATGAACCGTTCTTAGAGTTGAAGATCACCCCGCACTTTGTGATGACATTATTCTTCGGGGTATTGATGGAACTTTTGAGGAAATCATCGCTGATGAACTCGCATTTTTGAATGACACGGGTGTTGAGATGAATCATGTCCCAATTAATGAAATTGAACGTCCATCCCTTCTTCTGAACTGTAAAAAGAATGCGAGTAATCCATCACATTCACTGCATCGTCTCTCCAAAATGAGACGCACACACATTCTATTCCGCCACTTACCCTTTCCCCACTTCTTCTTCTACCAACCAGAGCACTGCATTGATAAAATTTTCGAATGGTTGGTGTTAACTTTCGGTCTTTGCAAAGCTTGGCATCGACCAATGATTTTTGACCCCCTCATGTGATTTTCAAAGATTAACATTGCTTAACTCAAGTTGGGGGGGGGTATAATCGGGCTCTTGAAAAGAAAATCTTTACAAAATGATGAGCTAAAAATAAGTTTGGGGGAGGATTTTCACTTATATATTTTGCCCCTATTAATTCCTCCCAAGCTTAAAGGTTTTTCGAGATTTAGCAGAAGGCAACAGTGAGGACACTGTTGAAAACAAGTTTGGGGGAGGTTTGTGCTTGTTTTCGCATCATTTGCATATCATTTACATAAGCACAAAACATTTTTTTGAAAACCTATAAAAAATTTTAATAAAAAATATTTTTTGTACATAAATAAGATAATAAAAGATTAGATAGTGAAAAATTACATCCATGAGATTAGAAAAATTTAAGAAAACCAAGAAAATTAGAAGTTTTCTTAAACGAACTAGTAATAAGTAGTTATGAGCCGTTGTCCCAAGGGTTAGTAAGATGAAGGAAGTCACTAATCTGAGGATAAAAATAAGTCTGAAAAATAGTTCCTATTCTGGAAGCCAAACATTTTGAACGTTGATACCCTGCTATTCGCACTTACACACGTCTTAAAACTCGGGATAGTAGAGGATACCTTGAAATGCTCTTGTCTAAAAGCCGATGTATGAAGGAAATAAAAAAAATGAATAAAATATAAAATGGTGAGAAAAATGGACACTGGTTTTGTTATCGCCAAGGCAGCAATAAAAAAATATAGCGAGGGTGCCTCTTCACCTAGTGCCCTAAGGCTAACTGGTCTGGGAGTCACTGCTAAGCCTTAGGTGGTGCAAGACGAGGAAAAACACCAAATAAGCAAACACAGGAGTAATCGGTCGGTTAGTACCTCAAGAAGTATTAACGGTCGCATTAAAGTGTGTGAGCAATCTAAATATTCATTAATTAAAAAGTACTGGGGCTGATGGGCAAGAGTATGATAGCTTGAATTGAATTCTCCGGGTGTAGGATGTCCTTTACACACACGCAGGGTGATATGATCGATGTTTGGAAGAAAGATAGGAATGAAGAATAAGATTATGTTTTATTGAGGGAGGACGTGATTTCTGATATCTTTTCATGACCATTAAGATAGGGCTCATGACAACCGAAAAGCTAGCTTAGTTGGAAACCCTAATTTTCAAAGCTTTTCTTTTACAATTCTTATCTTTAAATGTAATATTCATGATCATCCTTCTATTATTGGATTTTGTGGGTGCAATCCGCTGAAAACCCTCAGCAGACAACACTCCTCCTACTAGGGACACCTAGAGGTTTAAAGGCTTGTTGCACGTGCTCAGTGCAATCGTGTTGCCTACGAAAGTTTGCTAGTTAGTTTTTCTCTTTCTTTATTTTCTCCTTCTCTTTTTAATAAAACAGTTCGATCGAGACGATCGAAAATAAGATTGGGGGAATTTGATCAGTCGAAAATACTGCATTTTTAACACGGCAATTTCCCTATCATTTGCACTCATCTAGAAGTGTTCGGTATTCATATTGCACATATTAGCAAAACATCTCTGAATTACCAGATTGCATGTGTTAGACTTTAAAACCGGCACTTTTAGGCAAATTGTCTGTTTATCATGACATCGCATCATCCTTGTATTGCGCAACTCTTGTCCCGAGAAATTGTATAGGAAATTGCAGGAACAAAGCCAAAATTAGGAAAAGAGCGGATCAAAAATACACCAACTCCAAGTTTTGAGATCTGGTAGCAATCTAGAGGGAAACATGAAATTCAACATATCAAAACAAGGCCCATAAATCAGCCCAAGAAACACCAGAAGTTCTCAAGCCCCAAGGCCCACAAACGGCCGCGGATGCGCGGCGGGAGCCCGCTTGTGCCGCGGATCTGCGGCGCGGTGACGTCATCCCTCCCCAAGATTTCCTGCACGTGTCACAGCTAACGGCCTAAGCATCCATAACATTGTAGAAACTCCACGTGGCGCATCTAGAAGGCTCGGCTAAACAAACTATTTCTAGAAGGCTTTTTTAACAAACTTTTGGAGGGAAAATTCAAAATTCAAATCCTAGATCTATGGTTTTGGAGTTCTATAAAAAGGAGCCTAGATCTAGGGTTGAGGTTGTTCAAGAATCCACCATCTTCTACCCACAAGTTGAGTGACACAACCTATGCCTCAAAACCCTAACCCTAATTCCAATTCAAAATCAAGATCAAGATCCCGAGTGCCATTCAAGCAAGAGAGCCTTCAACCTTTAGAAGCGACGCCGGATTTCATCCGAGCAAGAGATCCAAGCCGATCCGCGACATAAGGAGCCGAGCAAAGCCGAAATCGACGATCTAGTTCATTCCTTTTGTAAATTCAAGAGAGTTATAACGAAATTTGTCGATAAATAAAGGTTAAATTTCTATATCTTGCTTACCTTTTGATTCAACATTATGATTCAATCTCAATTTGTGATTGCGTTTGTTATGATGATGTTTGAGTAAACTCCGCTCGTATAGGGGTTGTGACGATAAATAGAATGATGATGATTTAGATTCTTTTACAATTCTTAAATCCTATAACGATTGTAAATTCTTGTGAATCAAGTGATCGATGACCTATTTTCGGGATGATCCTTTCTTGATTGTGTTCACTCGAAAGTAGGGAACAACTATTGATCATTTGATTAACTAGAAGCTAAAATTTGAATGAGATTCATTGAAAGGATAAAGGATAAGACGAGGAAACCCTAGCTTCTTCGGAAAATCCTTAACCTCGATGAATTATCATCGATCTAGTATCAATTCGTTAAAGGATAAGAACATGAAATCATTAGATCTCATCACATCTATAGATCCGATCTACTCCTACGAGCTACACTTTGAATCTTGATTGTTGGTTGGAAATCATCCTAATTTATTACTTCTTGATTTTAATGCTTTCTTAGATCTAGATATTTTCTATTTCTTGAAATGCAATTTTATAAATCATGAATTGTTTTCTTTTCTTTTCCTTAAAGTTTCGACTCATCTAATTCGAAACACGAACGATTACACTTTCCCTGTGGACGATCCGCACATACTAACGCGCTACATTCGACACCGTTATTGATTGCGGTCAAATAATTTTTGGTTGTGATTTCTATATACATTTTCTAAATACCGACACAACGAGAAATCTCATAAATCAGGGAGCGATCACGCCCAACAGCAGAAACAACAACCATAATAATATACGACGCCGTAGGGAAGAAATGAGCAATACCAGTGAAAACAAGTATCATGAAAGATAAAACTGCATAAATAAAGTCGGCTCACAACGAGCTCGACACCAGAGTACAAGATAATATACATCGTCCACACAACTGGTTCTAAGTCAATACATGAATAGTAGATGGAGAGTACTAGATACAACAGTGTATACAAATGGAAAATAAACGGATACCGCAAAACCCACCCATCAGCAAGAGGGCTCACACGCCAACTGCAGTGGTATCCGTATCAAAAGATGCAAGAAAGCAGCCTGCCGTAACTACTCTGAGGGGCAACCTGTAAACACTATAGCACAATGGGGGTGAGTTTCCAACTCGTGAATAGTAGATAACATATAATGGTAATCGCGAGTATGCACGTACTGCGATAATCTAACCTATGCCAACAGATAACATCTATATGATGAGCTGGATGAACAATAATCATGCAACAAGTGCGATCTAATAACATCTCTATATGATGAGCAGGGTATGCGATAATCATGCATAGCAAATGCAATCTAATAATATCTATATAGGATGGGTAGGGTATGCAATAATCATGCATAAGTACTCTATCAGGTACTACAGATACAGGATGAGATGCATAACACAGAATGCATAGCATGGGAATAAATAGCATCTACACGGAATGTCCACGTGGAAAATAACCGATGCCCATCAATACACCCAAATCATAGAAACAACTCAGGGGCCGTCAGTCTAATCGGCCCTCAAATCCTGTACAGCTCATAGAATCGTGAGTGCCCAACATCGGCACCCGAAATATCATAAAATAATCGTGTCCAGCATCGACACGCAAATCCTCATGTATTGGGCTCCGTCAGTCCGGATCGGCCCACGGGCTCCGTCTGAGGAATCGGCCCTCGGTCCCGGTAGTACGGGTCGGCCCGTATCCATCTCTCAACTCTGGTCAGTATCCTCCGGATAACCGCCAGGTCCCACCAATCACCGGTAGGTAGTAGTCCCTCCGCCGGGCTCAATGTATAACTATACGAGTCTTCTTGCCCCGGGGTACCATACCGGGTCCACCATGTACCCGCAGACGGTGCCCACCACTCCTCGAATCGGGTATAATCACACAAGCTCTTAAGAACCGAGAAAACTCATGGTGGACGCACTAAAATATCATATCAAGAGAAACCGAGTTTTTAAAGCAGTGCGTAATTCCTTAAAATAATACCTCGATTCTCAAATCCAGAAATCACACGAATCTAAAACTCAATGCGTAAATCCATGCAATGTGTCATATGACACTAAGAGTAAAAAGAGGGAAACCGCTCTTTTTAAATAGATCCAGTTTTGAAAATATCTCATGCGGTCCCCATTTCAAGAAATTAAGCCAATATCATCCATGTATGTGACATATGTATGTATATAGGTATGGATGTGCATGTGGATATATACGCAAATAGGTGTGTGCCAATGTATATTTGCACTAATATGGATATATAGTGTGCATGTGCGCAAGTATGAAGATATCAATGTATGTATACACCAACATGAATATACAGTGTGCATGTGCGCAAGTATGAAGATATCAATGCATGTAAGCACTACTATGAATATACAGTATGCAGGTACGCAAGTACGAAGATATCAATATATGTAAGCACTACTATGAATATACAGTGTGCAGGTGCGCAAGTATGAAGATATCAATGTATGTGTGCAACAAAATGAATATACAGTATGAATGTGCGCAAGTAGGGATATATCAATGAATGTATGCACTAATTTGAATATACAGTAAGCATGTGAGCACATAGGGATATATCAATGAATGTATGCACTAATATGAATATACAGTGTGCATGTGCGTAAGTAGTGATATATCAAAGAATGTACGCACTAATATGAATGTACAGTGTGCATGTGCGCAAGTAGTGATATATCTATGAATGTATGCACTAATATGAATATACAGTGTGCATGTGCGCAAGTAGGGATATATCAATGAATGTATGCACTAATATGAATATACAGTGTGCATGTGCGCAAGTAGAGATATATCAATGAATGTATGCACTAATATGAATATACAGTGTGCATGTGCGCAACTAGGGATATATCAATGAATGTAGGCACTAATATGAATATACAGTGTGCATGTGCGCACGTAGGGATATATCAATGAATGTACGCACTAATATGAATATACAGTGTGTATGTACGCAAGTAGGGATATACCAATGAATGTAAGCACTAATATGAATATACAGTGTGCATGTGCGCAAGTATGGATATATCAATGAATGTACGCCTAATATAAATATACAGTGTGCATGTGCGCAAGTAGGGATATATCAATGAATGTATGCACTAATTTGAATATACAGTGTGCATGTGCGCAAGTAGGGATATATCAATGTAAATATATGCCAATATGTGACAAAGTCATGTCTAATCATGAATGATCCGGTAATCAAATGATATATGATTCCTAGCAATCCTATAGTGCGAGTGTCATGGCAATCACTTACGGTGTGCGTGTATTATACAAATAGTGCTCGTGCAGCTTGAACCATTAGTGACAGTGCAGTGACATCTCACTACCATTTCTATATCCAACAAGGAATGGGTATGCTACAATAGTATATATGAATATATACGACTAGAATATCTTATCACGCCCTGACGCTTAGCGCCATACGGGCGATTTCCCCGTAGAAGTTAAATCTACTCACCTGGTCTCGTGCTAAGCGTAGCTGACCACATGTTTGCCCTTCTTTACGGCGTCCGACGTACCCGCCTGTGAACCTAGACGTTACATAAGGAATACACATAAGCAAAATTCTGCAAAAACGCGATATCGAAATCAAACGAGAAACTCGCGTCGCGAACTAAACGCACGTGTGTCCGATATGCTGAAACGCGTGTATATGAGTCTGAAACTACCCCGACACGTCGCGACATGCAGCAAACACTAAACCCACTCACGTATCACACGTGTCACGCAAACTAAACGTATTGGAAAAACAGTATAATGCTCCAGATTTTGACTCAGGTGAAAACTTAAAAAGTTGCATATACCGCAGGCCTTAAAAATACAGCAGACACCAACACAACCAACCCAGACACCCAAATCCCCCATCTGGCGGCAAATTGCGGCCAGAACGAATATTTCGGTAGCCCAGGTTGGGAATTAGGGGTTCGTGCTTCGTGTGTGTGGTCTAGGTCTAGTGTGCATGCTCCAGTTATCCAAGATTTTGTCTGAAGCACACGGGTCTACAAGCAGATCACAGAAAGGCTAAATTTTGCTTTAAAACGTTAAATTTTGCACTAAATGAAATCCTATGGTATTTTAGTGAAATCTGGTGCAAGACTAGGTTTACGTGGCTCTAACAACACTTAGTTAAACTAGGCTAACCATCAAAATCACAACTTGGCCAAATATCCACAGTAATCACCATTTCTAGCAATAAAACTCACTTTTAACACTAACCGATGCTAATTAACACATAAGTTTAGCAACAAAGAAGTCAAATCTAAGAAGTATACCTCACTTGACCCTAGGTGCAAGGAGAAGGAGAAGAAGAAGAAGGGAAGGAGCTGCTGCTGCTGGGGTGCTGCTGCTGCTGATGCATGTTGCTGCTGCTGTTGCTTGGGCTGCTGCTGCTGCTACTTGCTATTGTTGTTGTTGCTTGCTGCTGCTGCTGAAGCTCCTACTGCTACTGCTTCTTCTTCTGCTGATGCTGCTGCTAGTTGTGAGTGAGATTGAGAGAGATGTGAGAAAAATGAGTGAGGCAAAAGAAAACAAGGCAATGAGAGGTCTGAGAGAGTCAACCCTCCTCTCTCTCCTCATTAAATGAGAGTATGGCTCAAGCCATGATGCCCACACCCTCTTTCTCTCTCTCTCCAAGTCAACCACTACTAAATCATTTCCATTTAAAAAAAAAAATAACCAAAACACTAAATAAATATTCAAATTAGCTTAACAAAATGGTTAGTCCACCATGATTGCTAATCATGGTCTAACCCCAATTTAACCCTAGTTTACATGCGCATGTGTGTGCAAGCCTAAATAAATTCTAATAAAATATTCATTAATTTTGATAAAATATTTAAATATCGTTTTGGTAAACTTTTTCTAAAAACCATACAATAAAGTATAATTAGCCATTAATCACATCGTAAGGTGTTACAATTTTTGCGCATATTAGGCGCTTGATTTTGGATTTTTGTGCGCATCGGATGCACTTGAGTGAGATTATACTCATGCATGTTGGATGATCTTGATTTAGATTTCATTTGTGCATGATGGATGCACTTGATTTTGATTTTTGCGCATATTAGGCGCATGATATGAGATGTGGTTTTTGTGCACACCGGATGCACTAAATTGGGATTTTCATTCGTGCATGTTAGTTGCACTGGTTGCACTCTAGATGCACTTGTCGTGCACACCCGTTGCACTTGATAGATGCTTTCGTGCACACCCGTTGCACTGAGTTTTGCTCTTGTGCATATTGTGGCACCTGTATTTGGATTTGATTTCCATACGTACTAGACGCATGTGATTGTTGGATACGCCTTTTGAGGCTGATTTTGCTTTTAAGCACTTTGTTTTCGTTTTGGCACCATATTATATAGTGGCCAAACAGGACTGATCCGAGGACAGTACCTGAGTACCTGGCATGCATTAAAAGATTTCCAAAAGGGTTTTCAAAAGGAGCTATAGTCTTGCTATTTCCTACGTGTCCGTGAGCGACACGAACGTTTATAAAGGAAAACCTTTTGGGATATTTTGAAAACGACGGGACGTGTATTTTGGAAAACATATATGAACATATATTATTATTTTAAAAAGAGCGTCCGTCACTTATGCCGTGAGTTACGCATTCATGCGGCGATTTAGAAAAAGATTTTTGCATAATTTTTATTTAGTTCTTGAAAGTTTTCCAAAGATGCGTACTATACACGTATTATAGTATTTGACTAGTGTATATTGGATTTCAGTAGTGGATTTCGAGATCTGTATCTCTTTTGTAACTCCGAGGATATGCGTGCAAATCCGATGATTTGCGTGACGCTTGACGGAGTTCGATTTTGAGTTTTGTACTCGTTTTCATGCGCACTTGACGCGCTGTGTTGTTTCTGCATCTTCCGTGATTTCGGAGCCCCGTTGATTTGAGCTGATTATTGAAATGTTTTAAATTTTAGGGGTTTAAATTTAAATTCGGGGACGAAATTTATTTAAGGGGGGAAGATTGTAACATTTCAGAAAATATAAAATATTATTTTTGGTATTTAATATTAAAATAATATTTTCCCGAAAACTGCCCGATTTGCGAAATTGGGGTTTTCGAAAAAGGGTATAAATATATACCAATAATTATGAAATAAATGGAAATTAAAATGATTTATTCATTTAAAAATATATTAAAAGGATTTGTTATTTTTAAAAATTTATTATATGCAGTTTCGATAAAATCCCAATTAGTGCACTGCTAATCGCGATTAAGTCAAATCCGTGTTTCTACAGTTTTCATGGTTAGTGCACCATGACATGTTATATGTTATTTTATTTGTGTTGTTATTATTAGGGTGTAAGTTTTTTTGGTGAGGAAAGAATAGAAAATGTGTCATGATGAGTGAGGAGAGAGAAAGGAGACATAATGATGACTTGGAGAGAGAGAGAGTGAGAATAATTGAGAGTGAGAAAGAGGGGGGGCTGCCTCATTCTCTTCCCCTATCTTTTTTTCATCTCCTTCTTCATCTTCCTCACC
This sequence comes from Agapanthus africanus, assembly GCA_030015575.1. Lineage (NCBI taxonomy): Eukaryota > Viridiplantae > Streptophyta > Magnoliopsida > Asparagales > Amaryllidaceae > Agapanthus > Agapanthus africanus. Next base: position 413,072,842 of record CM057337.1, read on the forward strand.
CTCATCTCCCTCAACCTTCAAACCCTAGATCCATCTCCAAATAATCCCCAAAACCCAAAACCCCTTTCATAAAAAACGATCCCCTCTACATGCTCATCACAATGAACCAAACAAACCGGGATTTTGGCAACATTGGGACTACTAGGGTTCTCTTGAGTTCATCCATGAGGTATATCTCTTTCCATGTTAGTTTAGTTTGAATTCTTAACTTCTAGTTTAGTTTAGCGATGGTTTGGTGGTGATTTATGGGAGTTAGAAAATCCTAGTGAGGGTTTGAATGAAATTGTTGATTGATGATGTTTGAGTGGCTGTGGTGGGGCTATATAATACCTGAGAATGAGTATGGGAAACCAAAATACGGAGTTGGGATTTGAGTTCATGTCGGTTTTGTGGAAATAAAAGGTGTGCCGGGAAATCTGGAGAAACCCGGGGGATTTTTTAGCGTAGCAAACAATACCAGTGACCTAGATACACCACCAGGAGACCACCATGACAAGACGAAGCCCATGGGAGCATAGGGTGCCGAGGAGGCCAGATTTAGGGCCTATGTGGCCGGCCACTTGGTTGGCTGGGGTGTCGGGGTTGGTCCAGTAGCTCAAATACACAATATACATCACCCTAGACTTGTTTGCTTGGCTTGATTTGACCTGAGTCAAAATCTGGGAGCTTTTTAGTGTGATTTTGGCTATGTTTTCCGTATTTTGAAATGCTAATTCTTGTTATTTGGATTTGTATTTGGTTGTGGATGTTCGTACATCAACAACAAGGGTTGTTTGGTTGATTTAGTACGCATATGCTATAGTTCTAACCTACGAGCAAGGCGCGTGCCGTATTGGATTTTAGAACTTGATGTTAATAACGTTGCTATATGTGTTTTTATTGTAGTTACCATCACGTGTATTCCAAGGCGATGGAGCGTGGCGTCAACGACTTCGGAAAGCGAAGAGCAAGGTGAATGGATCTATATCCACGGAGGAAGTCGGGTGGATGTCGTATAGCACCCCCGCACATTTTGATGGAAACCGATTCATAGTTTTTGGTTAAGAAAGCTATAGATAGAGTTAAAAGATAGTTAGAGAACTATATTAGAAACTAAAGGATAGTTAGAAGGGAAATCATACGACTAGTATGTGACGACGGGACTTGAGGATGATATTTGATGATATTGCCGTTTGGGTACTATAGGACTAGATATCGACGTAGATGTGTCATCCGAACCATACCTATTTCCAAACTGAAGAATCATATGCATCTTTTAAATAGATACCTTGAGGGACGTTACGGATTTTCAAATGATACCTTTTCTTTAAAAACACCGTAGCTCCTACTTTCAAAACTTCAATTCGCATCTTTTAAAAAAACTGATTGTATGGTTTGGGTGTTAGATTAGATACGTATGCTTATAGTAAAGGTAGGATTTATTGTAAAATTGACCTTTATGAGATATAAATGCGATGAAAAGAGAGTACGAATTGATATGTGATATGATGATATGTTGGTATACGGATGCGAGTCGATTAAGATGATTGATACCTTGCCGGTCCCCTGATATGAGATTGTTATGGATGTGACCTGGGACATAGGTATATAGATATTTATATTGTGGTGAATCTGGAATGATAAGCCGTACGAGACGTTAGGTTCGTACCCTCATTGTCGTAAAGGTTGATAGGATCCCTATTGGTATTATGCCGCTGTACGATGATTTTCCGTACGTGATGAGTTTGACTTGATGATTGATCCATACACTGGACTAGAGGATGCCGTACGATGGATTATACTGTACGTGATGCTGTGAGGCTAGATGCCGATTGATAGATTCACCGACTCAGACATATGATAGTTACGTATACCTTATAGCTTTTTGCTGATGATTTACCTTATGCTGCATTCATGATATTATCATTGCATTACATGTACCTGTGTTAGTACACTTACACCATTATCGATGATGCGTATGTTACACGTACACAGATTTGCCGGCTCACACACTTCATCATCGATAATTGCCATGTCACTACACAGTAGGATTGCTGTATCATGATATGACTCTTTGCATTATTTACTTGCTATAGTTACCTGTGCACTTTTATACAATGTTGCATTTGACTTTGGAGATATTGGGAACCGCAAGAAATATTTTAAAAACCGGAATCATTTAAAGGAGCGGTTTTCCTTTAATACGATACATCACTGTGTTAGTTATATGTATGCCCTAGAGGCCATTACTGTACATAAGATGTATATTGTAGTGGATGCTGGGACATATATAGGTAGGACTTTCTTGCTCGACATGATAGTACGGTATCTGGTTGCTCTTTATCTTAACATGTATACTTGCTGTCTCTCTATTACATGTTGATAAAGCCCTTAGGATGCTACTCGACTTTCAGGACTGTGATGTAGATCATACTAGTGGGGCCTGGGTAGTCAATGAGTACATCCTTCAATGTTCCTAGTCGTGGGAATATCGAGACGGGGCATCGATATTCCAGAGTAGACTAGCGTATATCTTCTCGACCCATGTGATGGGCGATAGATGATCCCATATCCATTGGTGTTTGACATCAGAGACGGTATGCAGGTGCTCAGTGGAGACCGGGTACACTGAACGGACTCGCCGAGAACTCCCAGATGGTATTATACCTTACGTCAGATGGCAGTTCTCTGGTGACACTGGTACAGCTTAGTCTGTTGACCCGAGATCGTCATAGAGTCTTGTGTGTCTCCCACTGTGCTTTGATTTCCACCCTACCATGGCTCTACTGAGGCATGCAAACAGGTGGTTTTTGGGTACAGTACCGATTCACATGGAGGCAATGAGCGATAGGAGGGGATTCGTCTCTCCCAGTATTGGGGGTTGATGTTGCGCTATGTTCGACTGGCCATAACTGGAAATCCCTGGCCAGGGTTGCACTAATTTACTGGTAAGTGTTATCAGTAGTTTCATGCTTGTTATGGAGCTTACATCGGCATAACTTATCAAGCTACTGGGGTCTGACGTTTACCACCCCTAGGCGAGATATGCTACATATCAGACGAACAAATCGGACTGTGCGGTAAGTGTTACTGATTGGATTCGCAGGAGTGTGAGCAGGCTTGCTCGTTGATCTTCTGATCGCTCAATACCCGAGTGGCCGTTACATTTAGCAGACCGCTTGCGGCTTGTGGGTGATTGATATGATCACCACCTACTGCCGGCGTATTCACGAGTCTTTAGAGTCCTACACAGAGGTTTCCTGGCTCAAGCGAAACGAAATAGGAGCGCATATGAGATATGTGCGGGACCGAGAATAATACCAGTATGTGATACTGTATTCTATTCTCGCGATTTGTATCATCGGACGGTTATATGAGATATAGCCGGGTTACCGAATCAAGTGTTGATTCGATACATTGATACACAAGATATTAGTTGGTTATATGCGATATGACCGGATCATTAAATCAAGTGTTGATTTAATGATTTAATGTATAATTATATATTTGATATATTACTTTACATTAACTAGTATTGGTTCACTTAAGATTGATTTTCTCACTTAATGTGCACAAGTTGTATATGTGATATATGTTTGTGCACTAGTTTGTATCATGATTGATGATACATGCAAACATGGGTGTGTGTGTGACATACACCATGTTAATTGTAATTTAGGTTTTTATTTATCTTAATTACTCAAAATTGTGGCTTCTTTTGTCATGGCTTGAAGCTTCATGAAGTTTGAAGCAACTTTGACAAAGTCCACTCATTTTGTCTTGATTAAGATATTCATTAACCAAACCATTATAATTAACTATGGTTTAGTCTCTACATAGGTTAGCTCACCCATGGTTGCATTATGATAGACTTTACTTGATTATTCATTTTGATTATTCATTTTATATTATTCATTCTTATTCTTTTCTTCTTCTTCTTCTTCTTCAAGAAGAAGAAAGCTTGCTAGAAAAATTTTCAACTGAAGATTTAGAGTGAGAAATCCAAATCTAAAGTGAGCCTACTTCCTATTTCATCATCCTCTACTACTTGCCATTTAGTTTAGGGTGTTCTCTTAACAATGTTCTTGACCTAGTGAAGATGGAGCTTGAGTTTGAGTCTCCTCGACGTAGATCATCTTCGGCCTCGAAGTCAACGACCTAGCCCGCTCATTTCTCCTTAGAAACCATCGCTAGAGTCTGGGATCCCGATGATTGCAGCGAAGGGATGTCAACACGGAGCTTTAGAAGTGAAGGACCGGATCTACAAAGATTGTAATCCCTTTCACTTGTAGTTAAAATGTTTAACTTGCTAGTTTTCGCATAATCTCTAGTATACGATCTTGGTTAGGGTTGTTAGGCACGGCTATTTTTTGATTCGGGCATAGTTGATGCCTTCTAGAACCTTGTTAGAGTGCCTAGGAACCCTACACTGGTATCAGAGCCAAGCTAGAGCTTTTGCCGAAGTCTAGACGAAGTTTAAAGTCCGATCGAACCCGGAATTCCCCGATTTTACCCCTCTCTGGACATTTTCTGAAAATGTGATTTTTTCCACATTAAAAATACTCAAAAAAATCAGCAGGGAATTCTATGGACATATGTGAAAAACGAGCCACTAACTCACTTAAACGGCCATGGAACCGCGGCAATGACATGCCATTAGCGGCGGTTCCGCGGCGCAACAGTAGAGTTAGGGGTTCATTTTTGTACAGTTTCATCCGTATGTGTTTCCTTATGTTTCTGGGTACTTTTAATTATACTCAAGTGTTGAGTTTTGTGGGTTGTTTTGGGGACTCATTGATTCGATCGGATTATTTAACTTCGTTTAAGTTTTTTCGGATAATTTTAGAACGTGTTAAAAAGTTCGAACGGATATCAATAACTCACTTTTTCCCGACCCGGAAAATTTCCAAGTCTTGGATTTTTCCGTAGTTTAAGAATGTTCTAAGTCGTGCAAGTAACGCGATGGACCCTCTAGAAGACAACAAACCTTAACTCGATTATGTGACTGTCTTGAACTGCCTTTTGAACCTTAGGGTTTGGTGTAGTACGGCGTGCCACATGTGAGGCGTTGGCTTGACCCTTCTACGGCTGGACCGTTGGTACTGTGGCATGAAATTGATGTTTTTAAACTTATTTCAAGTGTTGAACTATTTGGGAAAACTTTGGTGTTTGATTATTCGATCGGAAAATTTAACATTGTCTATTTATCTGGAATGTGATACAATATTTGGAATCCACAAGTAGTTATGAGATAACTAATTTGAATGTTATAAATCTAGCACTTTAGTCTCATTTGATCGGTTGCCACGGAATTTTGATGTGATCAAAAGTCCGTTGCAATCACGTAGCATACGCGGATACTCGCCGGGTAAACTTAATAGACAGCCACGCCCCATAGCCCCGACCAAGTGACTGTAGGAGAACCCCGTCGCCAAAAGCATCCGTTTGGGTGCTCGTGGCAGCGGTGTTCCGCCTTAGTGCACTTCGTCGACAGCATCCGGGGGTGCGGCCGTCTACTAAAGTTTGCGACGAGCATTCGATCAGGATGTCGGGAATCTTGTTGAATTGCCCGACTTGATATTGAAAAGAGTTTTCGATGATGAGACTAAAATGCGGGGTTTATAATAGTTAGGCATGCGATGTCTAAAGTGGTTGCGGATTCCAACTGTTGTAGTTTTACACTTTCTTTTCTGCGACCGTAAGTGTAATATGTGATTTCGCCGGTTTCGTTGCTATATGTCAACGACAATTGGGATGGGCATATTTACTTACGTTGATGACATGTGATGTTATGTATTGCTGGATATGTTATATTGGATCGTCGTGTTGGAATAGCCGGGTTTTTTTATGTAAGATGAGTGTTTTTCATTTTCATTCATGTAAAAACTTGTATGTAATATTCTTTTATTGGGACACTTCCGGGCTGAGGATGATGTCACCATTGTATATTATTTACTTTTCCGCATTAGGATAGACCCAAGGCGGGGAGCACAAGTAACTGTGTTCTAGGGTCCAGTGGGAGACCATCTCGAGGAGTCGAGTTCGGGTCTCCTAACTCTAGAATTGGTAGGGTTGCTTGCCGCTCTTAGAGGGGTCTAGGGGTGTGGGATTGGCTATTCATCACGACCGTGGAATCCGTGTTTTATATAGGCTCAAAATAAAATACGGGCGTCCTAGTATATCCAATATTTCATATGTTGTTTTTTGCAGCGTTATCTGTGATGTGATCATGTGATATGTTCAGATAGATATTGTATATAGTATATATGATATATTATATAGACGTTGCTTATGTTTTACACCCGCGCTAGCCCTGCCCCGCTCTGCCGTTAGTTACCTAACCTAACGGTGCAGACAGGACATCGAGGCGAATGCGGATGGCATAAGTGTACATTGTATTTATCTGTGATGTTTAGGTGGACTTAAATGATGGGACATTCATTAATGAGATTAATGAAAGAAAATAAACCTAAAATGATGTTGTGGAATCGAATTTCAAAAATCAGTTAGCTCTAGTTGTTGCTTTGCATAGTGGTGTTCCTTGTAGAACATCCAGCACCTTATTCGATAAGGAAAGAGCCGAGATCCCTTCACCGGGAGTGACCTCTTTAGCAATAACTAGCAGATGCTACAACCTTTGGTTTGTCTTTTGACTGATTTTCTAGTTCTTGCTTTGCATAGTGGTATTGTAAATATCCTGCACCTCATTCGACGAGGAAAGAGCCGAGATCCCTTCACCGGGAGTGACCTCTTTAGCGAAACTAGCAAAAGCCTCAAAAACACTCCATTTAAAAACCATTTGATTCTGCAGCGAGATCAAGTTCAAAGCGTTAAAGGTTTTATTAAAAACATCCGCAACCCTCCGTCATTTTAGGAAGTAGAGTACTGTTCACACGCTTTTGGCGTGTCGGATGTTCAAAGAATTAAAGTATAACCGCGATCAGGACGGTGTCGCTATGCAGCTAGCCGGTTGAGCACGGGTCGGTCCACAGGGAGATGGTGGTATTTTACCTTCTTGTTTTAGACGAGTCAATAAAGAATTTGTGTATGTTTGTTCGAGACTATCCTATGTGTATTATTTGCAAGTATAAAGTTGTTAAGAAAAAGATACGAAATTATAAGCTAAAGAAATCCGTACTTAAAACCTTTGAGCCGAGTCTTGACCAATTGAAGCTAAGCAATCGGCAACAACGTGGATAAGGAGATTTAAGCGCGGTATTCGTGGAATACGGCTTATTTACCCTTGTCCTTCCGTTCTTGTCTCTTGCTTTCGCCTCCGGCCAAACCGAACGCAACCGGTCGCGGTTAGGAATCACCGTTACCTTGTCAGGGTAGGGTGCCTAACGGAGCGCTTGCGTATGGTTTGGGCGGAGTTCAATGGAAAATAACGGGAAAAGGAAATGAGAAAGAAGATATTAACTTACAATACCGTATTTCATCTTAACAACGACGATAATTACAACATTCACAAAATGAACAAAAGAGAACAAAAAGAAAAGAACAAAGAAAAGAATACAAGTAATTAAGTGCATGAATATAAATTGCAAGTAATTAAAGTGCATGGAAATAAATTGCAAGTAATAAAAAGCGATAAAAAGAACACGAAACTAGGACTCAAGACAAGCATGTGATCAATAGCCAACCCTTAAACTTGCAAGCTCAATGAAGAGGTTGCAAGATCAAGGGAAGGGTAGAGAACGCATGTGAAATGAAGTGCTAATTCCATGAAAGAATACGACCCTTAAGATCAATAACTAACCCTTAACCATTCAAGCTCAATAAAGAGGTTGAATGATCAAGAGAAAGCAAGAATCTCAAGGGGAAGAAGAAACACAAGAGAATGATACAAAACCCTCATCTTCATTAATCTCCCACTCAAAAAGCTCTCACTACAATTTTCATGGAAAAAGAATGAAGAAGAAGAAGAAAAAGAACTAAAACTACAAAAGAAAGAGGAACAAAAGAATCACCAATTGCTTTGGCAAGTTCTGCTGTATTTATAGGCAGGGAGTTGAAGATCTAGGGTAACCATCAGATATAAAATGAAACACCCAAAATACCCCCAAAAACCCACCAGATGAGGCGCCGTAATGGCCGCGTTTCCGCGGCCAATACCCCCAATTGGCCGCGGAAACGCGGCTCCCTAGGTGAGTCATGTCGTGGGATTTGGTCGGGGTCCCTGGTTGGATGTTTCCTCGTGTTTGCAAACTTCAAAATGCACAAAAGTCTTCTGGAATAACAGCAGATATCCAAGTCCAAGATTGCATTATCTTTTTCACTTTTGACTTCTCTCTCCCTCGAGCTCCGCGCACCCATTGATTCTTGTGCTGCCCCCCTCGTGCTCTGTGCTTGTCCGAGACACGAATGACCACTATCATATGTCTTGTCTCTGGAACTGGTACTCGGCACTGGACGGATATGGATGACCGGAACCCGGCTTTTATCTGCTGTGACAGATGTTCTGTATTTGGTGTAACTGTGGAGATTTTGTCTTGATTTGCAATGTTTGGACTGAAAACCTGTACTCTGTAAATATGTAACAAACACGGATTAAAAGTACCTACCTATAAACACACGAGCATAAGAATGGGCGGTATAAAATGCAGTATTCTGTTGTGAACAAATACCCCCAAACTTAACTTTTGCTCGTCCCGAGCAAAACCAATTATTCACAAAAAAGTATAAGATCCTAACCGCACTTTCGCAGGGAACGCGATTGCACTGAGCACGTGCAACAAGCCGTTAAACCTCTAGGTGTCCCTAGTAGGAGGAGTGTTGTCTCCTGAGGGTTTTCAGCGGATACTACCCACAAAATCCGGTCAAGTTGGTTTTGTAAAATAACTAAGATTCAAACCCTAAAGTTTTGTTTTAGAAAATAGCAATTCTATAATCCTAAGTCTAGACCATCGAACCTTTATTTTTCACACCTCGCTTCTTATTTAACTATAGATTTTATATGTCTTTACGTGTAGTGCAAATAGTGTCGTTAAGTTCCAGAAGGATCGATTAAAGTCATCATGTCGCACAAAAAAGCCCAGATAACAATTTTAAAAGGATCGCATAAGTTTTATAAAGAGTTAAGCATTTTTCAAGTTTCGTTTTCCAGTAAGGTTTCAACTTCAGAATTTCTATCTTCCTTAACAGGAAACTAAGTCGTATTTTTCACTCCACCTTTTTCTTGTTTTCATTTCATACACACCTCTGTGAACGTGCAATAGTCTTTATCAAAGAGTAAAACCTTCATATCTCCGTTAAAATTTTTTTATAACAGCCTGTCTTTTATCAAGATTATTCTCACACAAAGAACCGTTAGGAATTTTAACTCGGAGAGAACACTTGCTTGACTTTGTTTTAAACTGGACTTTCTAGGCTTCTTAGCGAGCTTTGGGCCAATGCACCCAAACCAGTTGGTTTTAGGGCATTAGGTGTAGAAACACCCCAGCGGACTTAATTACTCAAGTTACCTAGGTCCAAAAACAAAAGACAGTATGTCGTGAAAATCAGATGATTTAATACGAACGGAGATATAACCGGCAGTTCAAATATTTTTTGGATAAAAGACGTGTTTAGTGGGTTTGGTGTGTAATCATTCCAATCAAGTTTTAGATGGGTTATTTTTCAGACTTAGCTCCAATTACGGCATCAATAACATTCCTTCATATTCGCTTTACTTCATAAACTATTCTTGACATTACTTATTTCAGAACAAACCTATTTGATCCTCAGAAAATCATTTATCTGTTTAAAAGTTTAAACATGAAAGACTTGTCATCTAATTCCCAAAATTCACGACACGTGTAGTGTGATGTAAAGACGTATATCAGCTATAGTTAACATCAAAGGAGAGTTATCTTTCAGGTTTTCAAAATCTAAACATAAGATTTAGTTATTCCTATCTTTTCAAACAAAAACCGTCGAAATGTTGAATCAGAGTTTTTCCACTAGCTACTTGACAGAAAGGTTTTTATGTTTTTAGAAAATTTTCAGATTTTTATGGATTTTATGGATTTAATATGCAGATGCAAAATATACATATGAATGCGAAGGAAGAAAGCTTACCGAGCACACCCCCAAACTTAAACTTGACAGTGCTCTCACTGTCAGGCTACACCAGGAGGGTCAAAATTGCCGGCGCTCCCTAAAAACAAATTATATACAAAACAAAAAGGAAAACCAAAAATATATACAAAAAAGAAGAGTCCCTCCCAAACTTAAGTAAAACAGTGTTTCCACTGTTAAGGGTTGAAATTCAGGGTTAGGGGGGAAAGAGAACAGTATCAAACTATACAAGGCCTTACACAGGCCAAAAGTGAGTACCAACTATTCAAAGATTTTATCGCTATAAAGCAGTGGCTGGTGAAAGAAGGCGTAGAGAAAAGAAATGGAGAATACGCGAGACCATATGCGGAGAGAAGCGGGATATGGTCTCGGTATTTGCGAGGAAGAAGAATGGAGGAAGGGAAAAAGAAGTGGAATACGAACTTGAGGGTGCACATGGAGTAAATAGATTAGCACAATTTGGGATGACCGATGTGTGAAAAGTGATTGTGCTAATATATTTACTCGTCGAGAAATTGGGTCGAATCCCTCAAGATTCGTAAGAAACCATGGGTACGCCGAACTTGGTAGACCAGATATATGAAATGAAAGTGAGACAGGTTCTTGCAAGGTCGGAACGATGGAAAGGATGGAGGGAAGTGGTTGAGGAAGGTTATCGGTTAAAGGTTCAGGAGGGTGTACACAGTCAGTGGAAGGAACAGGATGAATTGACAAATCCGACTCTTCATCTAGAACTGTTTCATCCTCAAGAATATCCTCAAAATTCTCCTCAAAGTTAAGCTCATCCATGCATATTTCATCAAAGTCCAGACGCATATGGGGTTCGGGAAAAACATTTAATGACTCGGGATGATGATTTGAAGAGACAAACTCAGCCAAATCTACGGGTTCATCATCCAAAATATCCCCAGCGTCAATATCCTCAATCAAGTGAAAATCAAGATTCTCTGACACCTCATCAAAAGCATGGATATTAATTGATTCTGGTTCTAAGATATAGGTGTAGAGGTCAAAAGGATTATGTATGGTTTCACTTGGAAGGGACCCTTCACAATCGGGCAAATCAAACACTACGAAGTCGCACAACTCATTCATCATTCTATCTTCAACTGATAATTCATTCGGGACACTTGATAGACTTTCAACACAGGAGTTGTGGGATTCAATTTGAAACGGGTAGGTTTGATTTGGAAGGGGGTACAACTCACTCTCTCCACTCAAATTCACAGCCTGTCCGACCGCCTCTTCATACATCGAAAAATTAGGAGCTAGTTGGAAACTAGCTACCGGGTCAGTAGGTTGTATGAGAGCGGCCATGGACGCATTCAAATCCATCATCTGTTGGCTTGACGCTACCCTAAAATCTTCCAAGGATTGTTCTAGACTAGACATTGGTTGTGAAGGGGTTTCAGTAAAAGATTCGAAGTTGTTTGGATACTGAAAATTCCCAAAAGGCTGTTCTGAAGCTATGTCTAGGGAAGGTGCAAAAGTAGGGTAGGATTGGTAGGAATTGAATGGCTGGACAGGAGTGGGATCAACATTGGGATAAGAAAGTGAATGGAATTGTTGATCCCAAGAATTTGAAGCGGTGAAAGGAGTGAAAGATCGGCTACGGGATTGTTCGATACGTTCAGCGATGGACAAAGGACGGCTTGCAGAAGGGGTATCAACATAAGCGGGTGCGGGAGGTTGAAAAGGTTGATACAAAGTGGAATGAGGAGTGCAAGTGTTTGTCCTAGACGCTGCTATGTGATCTTTCAGTGAAACTTTGGGCATGGAGGGGTCGTTCGATGTTCGGCCAAAGCAAGAACCGTAAGAAGTAATGTCTGGTTGTGGGTACCAAAGTTCGGCAAGAGTTTTGCGAGGTGGAGTACCCATGATATGAAGAGAGAAAGAGAGAAAGGCAGAGAAAAGGAGGGGAAAAAGAATGTGATAATTTTTTATTTTTTTTTAGTTTATATATTAACAAAAGAATAAAAAACAATATGGACAAAAACAATCACGACGCAAAAATACCACACACCTAATCGTTCTAGGGTTCACCTAGGTCAACTAGACCTGCTCCAGAACTTGATTGTCGAAGTAAAACTGTGTCGAGAAACAGGCTCAAGATACACTGATCACGAGGCCAGGTAAGTGCAGAGATAAGGGGAGGTTTTCCAACGCTTTCGCGAAGTTCCTTAATTAAATAACCCTTTCTCTTTTGGCGGTTTCGCCGTTAACACTTTCCTAGACACCCCGTAAACAATATACCGTTAAGCAAGGTTCTAAACACAGTTAACTTCTCCTAGTGAGCGCGAAGTCCTTAAGGCTTAAAGTCTAGTTTCTTTTAAATTTTGTGCGGGTAAACGTTATGCTCAAGTTCGTGATTTGTGGGCCACGGAAAAGGTGATGAAATCCTTTACCGTATGTTGTGGGGTTCGCTTGCCCTTAAGTCCGTATTAATGTATGCAATGCGCAATTCAAAAATTCTATAAAGAATCAAACAATCGTTTTTTAGTTTAAGCGCGGCGCTGCAAAAAATATGGGTTAGTCAATTTTTTTAGCGTTTGCTAGCGAACTTGCAAAGAATCCTGCAAAGAATAGTATATTGGAAGCGTCGGATTTGAGAAGAAGGTGTTAGTAAAGTACGTACCGTTAAGTTTTGGGTTAGGAAACCCCCGTTGAATCAAATCCGGTAAGCTTGAAAAGTTCGCTTGCGCGGGTCAAACTACCCGGATCTTTGGCACTGTACTTCGTAATCACCTTTGCCTTGAATGCACACTTTGCTCCCCACAATCGTAGTTTGCAAATACGCAGAAATCTGCACACTTGCCCACAAAAATTATCAAAAATAACAAAAAGATTTTTTTTTTTTTAAATATACAAAAAGAATATTAACCCGAATAACAAGAGAGAAAATACGCTACCGTCTCCCCGGTAACGGCGCCATTTGATCGCACGCTTTTGGCGTGTCGGATGTTCAAAGAATTAAAGTATAACCGCGATCAGGACGGTGTCGCTATGCAGCTAGCCGGTTGAGCACGGGTCGGTCCACAGGGAGATGGTGGTATTTTACCTTCTTGTTTTAGACGAGTCAATAAAGAATTTGTGTATGTTTGTTCGAGACTATCCTATGTGTATTATTTGCAAGTATAAAGTTGTTAAGAAAAAGATACGAAATTATAAGCTAAAGAAATCCGTACTCAAAACCTTTGAGCCGAGTCTTGACCAATTGAAGCTAAGCAATCGGCAACAACGTGGATTAGGGGATTTAAGCGCGGTATTCGTGGAATACGGCTTATTTACCCTTGTCCTTCCGTTCTTGTCTCTTGCTTTCGCCTCCGGCCAAACCGAACGCAACCGGTCGCGGTTAGGAATCACCGTTACCTTGTCAGGGTAGGGTGCCTAATGGAGCGCTTGCGTATGGTTTGGGCGGAGTTCAATGGAAAATAACGGGAAAAGGAAATGAGAAAGAAGATATTAACTTACAATACCGTATTTCATCTTAACAACGACGATAATTACAACATTCACAAAATGAACAAAAGAGAACAAAAAGAAAAGAACAAAGAAAAGAATACAAGTAATTAAGTGCATGAATATAAATTGCAAGTAATTAAAGTGCATGGAAATAAATTGCAAGTAATAAAAAGCGATAAAAAGAACACGAAACTAGGACTCAAGACAAGCATGTGATCAATAGCCAACCCTTAAACTTGCAAGCTCAATGAAGAGGTTGCAAGATCAAGGGAAGGGTAGAGAACGCATGTGAAATGAAGTGCTAATTCCATGAAAGAATACGACCCTTAAGATCAATAACTAACCCTTAACCATTCAAGCTCAATAAAGAGGTTGAATGATCAAGAGAAAGCAAGAATCTCAAGGGGAAGAAAAAACACAAGAGAATGATACAAAACCCTCATCTTCATTAATCTCCCACTCAAAAAGCTCTCACTACAATTTTCATGGAAAAAGAATGAAGAAGAAGAAGAAAAAGAACTAAAACTACAAAAGAAAGAGGAACAAAAGAATCACCAATTGCTTTGGCAAGTTCTGCTGTATTTATAGGCAGGGAGTTGAAGATCTAGGGTAACCATCAGATATAAAATGAAACACCCAAAATACCCCCAAAAACCCACCAGATGAGGCGCCGTAATGGCCGCGTTTCCGCGGCCAATACCCCCAATTGGCCGCGGAAACGCGGCTCCCTAGGTGAGTCATGTCGTGGGATTTGGTCGGGGTCCCTGGTTGGATGTTTCCTCGTGTTTGCAAACTTCAAAATGCACAAAAGTCTTCTGGAATAACAGCAGATATCCAAGTCCAAGATTGCATTATCTTTTTCACTTTTGACTTCTCTCTCCCTCGAGCTCCGCGCACCCATTGATTCTTGTGCTGCCCCCCTCGTGCTCTGTGCTTGTCCGAGACACGAATGACCACTGTCATATGTCTTGTCTCTGGAACTGGTACTCGGCACTGGACGGATATGGATGACCGGAACCCGGCTTTTATCTGCTGTGACAAATGTTCTGTATTTGGTGTAACTGTGGAGATTTTGTCTTGATTTGCAATGTTTGGACTGAAAACCTGTACTCTGTAAATATGTAACAAACACGGATTAAAAGTACCTACCTATAAACACACGAGCATAAGAATGGGCGGTATAAAATGCAGTATTCTGTTGTGAACAAGTACTTAGTATTCGTGCTGCGTTTGTCGACCATAGCCGAGGCGTAGTGTACGGTAGCTAAGCGATGTCTTCCTACACAGCATATGATGCGATTAGTTAGGACTGTCATGTGACTTTGTTGACCTTAGTCAAGGGTCATGTGGGTGGGTCCAATTAATCACGAAATGACGGGTAGAACTTGACTAGTGCTTATGATTTGTTGACCATAGCCAAGGTCATAGGTGCTAGGGGTAAAAACCTTTATCGGGAGTTTCAACTGTTGAAATTTGCAATGAGATTGCATACCTTCTATATGATAGTTGGATCCCGATACCCACCGCGAGTAATTGTTACTCTTGGGAGAGTTTTGCACTTTACAATTAGCCGATCAAGTAAGTGTCTAGAAAGGTGTCAACGAGGTTACGCCCCTGGGAAAATGAGGTTTATTTTAATTAGGTCCGTGCTAAAGCACGGGGAACCTCTCTCAATATACCGGCACTGGCCTGACTGAAAGATTAGCGAACTTGTAGAGTGTAATTAATCCTGGCTAGTCTTTCCTTTTAGGGTTTGAAGGAAGATTTGATAAAAACAGTGGGAGCCATCCTGATTAGATAAACTATATAACCAATCTAATCTTGCAAGAGCGCACACAGAGTGTTTTCTTCTCTCTCCCTCCAGGTAGCGACCATGTCATGCCTTAATCAAGATAATAATATGGATGTATTGACCGAACCCGCTTGTTATACTGAGCTGGGGAATGTTGGTCCCGCTCCAACTTATAATTGTTATAAGACCGAGCAGGAAATTGGGGAATACCAGATTTCCCATGCCGCCCAAACGAAGAAAGTGCATGATGATGCATCTTTTTCGGGTATGTTTATTATATAGAATTGTTTCTCAGTATCTTTTACGTCCTGGGTATGAGATACCGGATCAGGATCCCGCATATGTAATCTGTTACATGGGCTACAGAAAGGTAGAGAACTGAGAACGGGTGATAAGTTTCATGAGACAGAAAACGGTGCATGTGTTGCAGCCAAGTCTGTTGGTCACTATCATCCTGTATTACCAGAATACATTGATTCTGAATGAATGTTATTAGATACCGAACCTGATATACAACATCATATCAACTCTTTATTAGTAAAGAAAGGATATAATTTTGTATTGTTGGATAATGTTTTGAACATTTCCTATATCAAGAGTTGATCGGTTCAGGCACGTTATCTAAAAGCATTGACATTCTAAATCAAACTACAGTTCTTAGTATACAGAACACACACGAGAGGAAGAGTTCAGAAATGAACGAATTCTTCTTGAGGCATTGTAGACTAAGTCATATCAATGCGACCCGACTAGCTAAGTTACATTTAGATGCATATTTAAATTGGTTTAAATTTACATCTTATGAAACTTGCCAGTCATGTCACAAAGATAAGATGACCATAGCTCCGTTTACTGGAAACAGAGAAAGAGTTAGTGAACTCTTGGGGCTGATACATAGTGATGTATAAAGGTCCCCAGTCTACATATGCCACGACCGGTTCTTTGTACTTCATTACATTCACTGATGATCTCTCTAGATTCAGACATATGTTCCTGTTGAAACACAAGTCCGAAACTTTTGAGATAATCACCGAATATAAGTTAGAAGTAGAGAACCAAAAACGGGTATAAGTATTATGTCCTTTGATGTGATCAGGGAGGAGAATACTTGAGCACGGGATTCCTGGACTATTCTAAAGGAGAATGGGATTCTCTCTCAGCATTACTCCTTCGTATACACCACATCACGTCGGTGTATCGGGGCGGAGCAATCACACCCTATGTGATATGATGCGCTCTATGATGAGTACTACTGAGTTTCCTCTTTCCTTTTGGGTGTTATGCACTTGAGAAGATGCATACCTATTGAATAGGGTTCTAATCAAATCCATTGCCTACTACTTCATATGTGATATGGAATGGGAAGAGCCCATATCTTAAGTTTGTTAAGATTTGGGGTTGTCCGGCCTGTGTCTAAAAGCAAAATCCAGACAAGCTTGAGACAAAGTCAGTTCTGTAGAAGTTTGTTGGATATCCCAAGCATTCGCAAAGAAATATCTTCTACCTAACAGAGGAACAAAATATGTTTTGTTTCTCAACATACCACCTTTGTGAAAGGAAATTTCTTATGAAGAAATTAATGGTCATGAGGTAGAACTGGAAGGTGTTCCAGCAATACAAACTACAGCAGATGATTTGGTAGAACCAAAGGATTCAATAGATTCGGACAAACCTCAGCCTCTTCGCCGATCTAGCAGGGTTCCTCATCCGCCTGAGAGATACTTCGGTTTCTTGATGACAGTGGGAGCGAGAATTGCATCATGAGATAATGACCCAACTAGTTTCGAGCAGGCCATCAAGAGTGGGGACTCTGTAAGAATGGCTGGATGCTTAGCGATCTGAGATGGAATCCATGTACACCAACAAAGTATGGACTTTGGATGCTATATCTGAAGGGTGAAATCCCTATCGGAAGCAAGTATATCTTGAGAAGATTACTTGGTGTAGATGTAAGTCCGCGGCGGCGCCCCGGCCGTCGATCCGATGCCGGAAACGCGGAAACAAAAACATTGCAAACTGGCAAACCGGCACCACCGCGCACTTTTCACCCGGATCGGGCCATTAACCTAGCTACTAGCAAACTAGAAAAGAGTAGAGAAGTTATACCAAGCGATCCGTGTCCTTCGGTCTTCGTCTCCACTACGATCTCCCGCGGAATCTCCGTCCGTCACGTCCTCGTCGGAAAGGGCACCACGTAGCCGAATACTTTTACGGGCTCCCACCTCTTGACCGAGGCAACTCGGGCGTGAAGCTGGCTAGCCGACGCGTCCAAGATGTGCTATAGGCAAGTGTAGAATCGTAGTCTCTTTGGGGTTTATGTTGCCTTTGGATGGAGGGAATGAGCAAAGGAATTTTGAAGCAAGCAAAGCTAAAATGAGAATGAATCATTTTCCCTCATCAAAAAAAATGAACTCCCTCTACCTTCTCTAATGAAGTGGCCGGCCCCTCATCAAATTGGTGGAGAAAAACCCAAACCAAGAAGGGAGGTGATGGTAGTAAAAGAAAAAGAGTGACCACATCAAAAAGGCAATGATAACATCAACAAATCAATATCAAATCCTTTCTCATCTCAAAAAAGCAAGAAATGATCATAGAAAAGAATGGTATCAAAAGATGCTTTCATAATCTATGCAAATGCAAGAAAACCCCTCTACAATGTGTTATTTGCAAACTTGCAAATAACACCCTCCATCAGAAAGTCCGGCCGCGAAAGAACAAAGGAAAACCGGCCGGAACGGAATGCAAACTGGCAACTTCAGAAAACTGATCCCGTAATAAATTACAGGAAAACCCCGCTACTGCAAATACATGCCCGCATTTGTATTCCCACTGAACACAAATACAAAGAGACAAAATCTATACTATCTAATACTAGGATCCGGCTTAAACCAAAACCGGCTAGTAAAAACCTTCCGATCACAATCCGTGCAATACCGCACGTATCTGATCGAACCCTGCCATATCTCCATACGGCCTCTACAGCGTTTTGCCCGAAACATGAGTAACTGTGTGTGGTGGACTCTAAAGACTCGTCAATACTATGGCTGTGGATTTAACCACTAGCACGTCAGAGGTATCAGCCAATACATAACGGGCCACCAGCTATTGACCAAAAGGGACGTCGATGAGCGAACTCATCCTGACACCCTACTGAGCCTGTCAGTGACAATATCCGTACAGTCCGGTCCGTTCGTTTATGAGCATCGCATGGCGGGCCTAGGGGGTTGGTAAAAGTCAGACCCCCAATAGCGGTACAAGTCGTGTCGTAGTGTAGCCCAGAACACCCTGAGATACTACTGGAATACCTACCAGTAAATCTCCTGCCTTGGCCAAGGTCTTTTCATGTACTGGCTCTCCTAGACACAGCGCGACCTCACCCCCAATACCGGGAGAGACGAACCCCTGCAGATCCGCTCACTGCCTCCATGTGGCTCGGGACTGTACCCAACTAAAACCTGTTTGCACGACTCCTTTGAGCCGTGGTAGGGTAGTAATCAAAGCACAGTGGGAACTCACATGAGACAAATGACGATCTCAGGTCGATGAACTAACCTGTACACATGTCACCAGGGAACTGCTATCTGACGTCAGGTATAATACCAACTAGCAGGCTCCCGGCGAGTCCTGTCCGGTGTACTCATAACCCAATGAGCACCTGTATACATCTTAGGTGAACCAACTGACACCAGTGGCTTGTGAGACCGTCCACCGCCCCTCGTCGGGGTCTCGACTGTATACACTAGTCTACTCCGGAGTATCGATGCCCTGTCTCGAAACTCCCACGACTAGGGACCTTTTAAGGATGTGCTTATAGACTCCAGCTCTCACGTATATGATCGCCCTCATACTGCTGGTAGTCAAGCAAGAATCCTAGGGGCTCTATCAACGTGTAATAGCGACTCGTAAGGTCATCTAAAGCAGTACACGATGATAAAGATAAACCAGATAGCATACTATCATCTCGAGTAAGACTGTCCTACCAGCATAGGTCCTCCCTCAATCATTGCAATCACGTGCCTGTGATCCAATAATTGACTCTGAGGGCACTATATCCAACAATCTCCCACTTGCACTCAAGGCTAATTATTGCGATGTCGCATACTCACAGCCCGTGTGATACCGAACACCCAACTCCTCTACTAGTCAGTCTCACAAAGCTCGTTTGCGAAACTATTGCGTTTGAGGAATAGCCTCAGTGAGTGGATCCGCTGTGGTGTCTCTTTCTATTTCTCTCTTTATCCCATGTTCGCGGAGAAAGCCATCTCCCGAAATGAGCAACACCTGTCTTAGAATGTCTGGATGTCTGACGGGACCTAGCTCATAAATGAACTCCAAATCCAAAATTCTTAGACTGTATCGTCAACTGAACTTAATCAGTATCCTGCGCCATCCTTCCCTCAGTATCCGCCTGGACCACCTGTCCAAAATACTGCTCCTCGACAGAGGGAAAACTATAACTCTAACAACCTTTCTGTCATCCAGGTCACCTTGGAAGCCTGGAATGATAACTGTCTCCCGAAGGAGAGCTGCCGTTATCAATTCCCTAGAACATTCACTTATGTTCTAAAACTGCTTCCGATTGTTTCTCCAGGATTGGATTAATGTCAACTTATTGCATCTAGTGCAAGAACAACATCTGGTGTGGTACTTGACATCTCATGATTGACTCAATTGCCTAAGCAAGTGATCTGCCAATCATGCACATCCCTCTCCCCTTTAGTCTGTAAGACACCTTTAGAGAGGGTGACTCCATCACCTGCAGGTATACTACCGTGCCAGGAGTCGTCCATTCTAAATACTCATAGAATGCTGTCTAAGTACCCAGATTGGGAAACCACCCAAATCTAGATCTAAAACCATAGATCTAGTAACCAGAATGTGCGATATAAGATCCAATTCCTATATGGAGAATCTACTGTGTGACAACTAAAGTATAACCGATCGTAGTATAGGAATATCATTTTCTACTCTGTGTATGTCATCAAATACCAGGACATCACACCCTACTACCTTCTCAACAGATCTATCCCCTATTCTGATGAAGTCAAACCTATGACTGTCACATCAGAATTAGATGATCTATCTCCGCTATATCTCCTTTAGTCTATAAATAGACATAAGCCTACTGTCCACCAATGCATCCGCTGCTCCCACTGACTATGACAACCCTCTGGCAGAGTCATATACACGTACACTTCTGAAGCTAGTCTAAAACGACACTATACTCATCCTCCTGCCGGGTCTCACAGTCTGGAACAACAGCAATGGCAAGTCTGGGTAAACAAGAACCTCCCTGCCACCGTCCTTGAGCATACATACCGAAGTACCTCTCGAGTGCCTGAGCTGACCCACCATATTTGCGGAGTGGCCAATGGAATGTCAAACCAGATTGAATCTTTAGGTTTTTATCAAATCTTCAGTAATCGTTTGCGGTTCTGGAATCACTTCCAGTTCTACCATACTCCCACTACTGTTCTCAGAAAAAATTCTTTTTTGTTAAAACTGTGGCGAGTTAAGAACAATATCACTATTGATCTTCCAGATGGTAGAAAATCAACCCTCGTCATAGCCCGGGTCAACCCACAAACAGCCATTACAGAAACGTGCCTCGAGTTGTCCAGTGTCTGGTTTTAAGCATTAGCCGGACAACTCCCCGTATCTTAACAATGTCAAGACATGAACTGTTCTATATCCAATATAGAAACAGAGACACTGATTTAATTGAACCAGATTCAAATCATGCAGCTGTCTCCAGTGCATGCCAACTGAATGGAAGGAGGCTGATCAGCGTTACTCAATTTAGGAATGCTTCAAATTATGAGTAACCTGAAAGAGAAGCGAGTTCTCTCAACCATTACTAACAACTGAATACCATTCACAAGTATCTACATCTTCGATCACCTTGAAGAATCCCGATACTTGCAATACCTGGTTCTCTACTTTATTCTTATACCTATAACTTCTCAAAACTTCGACATTGTGTTTCTACGAAACACTTGTCTAAGAACTAGAGAAGGTATAAGTAAACTGAATATAGTACGAGGACCAACCCCTCTGTCCTAATGGACATTGGACAATATACAACACTCTGTACAAGTCCCTTCAGTCAAATGACTCATTCACTGTGTGTCGTAGGTTGAAAACTGTACTTATGATTAAGAAGAATTACACCGCTGTTCAATGCTACTTACCTAATCATCCACTGATATAGGTAAATGTCAGACATAATTTCAAAAAGGTATATCTCACTCTATAAAAATAGACGTACAGATATATCAATTTGAAATTGGTGCATAACAACGGATATTCAAAACCAAATATTTGTCGTTCGACAAACAACCCAGGTGACTTCCTCAAATATCACCAATTACAACGAATCCCGATATAATGAGGATGATCACCTAATCCTCAATAATTTACTCCCACTCATCATCTGTAAAACCATAAAGATGTGAGAATCAAACCTGGCAAATACATACCCTGTAGCAAGTGTCTAATTGGGAAATCAGTTTTCTTTTAACAGTACACAGTGAAACTGAAACATTGAAATGTTTCGATGGGGGTATCCTGGTATTCCTAGTAATGCCTCTTCCATTATCTAGATTCACAACTGTAACCGTATATTTCTTTGCCATCTCTCCAAATCCCTTTATATGTCTTTAGTCGTTACCTTCTGCACACCCCTTTAGGCCAAATGGTTTTCTTCCTTCCCTACCGTTCGGCACCAGCCTAAGGTTTGGAAGAAGACTATCCAATAAGCATAATGG
The DNA here is from genome assembly GCA_030015575.1 of Agapanthus africanus. NCBI lineage: Eukaryota > Viridiplantae > Streptophyta > Magnoliopsida > Asparagales > Amaryllidaceae > Agapanthus > Agapanthus africanus. The sequence continues at coordinate 413,094,901 of CM057337.1, forward strand.
GTGTACTATCCCAATCCTAGGAGCACTCGCAATGCGAGAGAAGGTGAAGATAAAAGACAACCGAATGAACCTTATTCCTATTTCTCCTGAACCAGGATCCATCCCCGAACTGGAACAAGTTCCTTTCGAGTTCGTATATAACCATACGATGGATTATCCAATAAACTTGGGATCTTCGTAGTGATACGGAGTATCCTGGAGAAATACAAAGGTGATTTAGGATTGGCGAAGAAATATTTGGTTTGGTCGTGAATAGCAGTCGCAATTTACTTTGCCCTCTTACTAATCCCTTGCTTTGTCTTAACTTAATACCTTCTGTACACCATTTAGGCTAATTGGTTTTCTTCATTCCCTACCGTTCGGCACCAGCCTAAGGTTTTGGAAGAAGACTATCCAATAAGCATAATAGGCGTACTATCTCCTAAACCAAGGAGTACTCGCAATCTGAGAGAAGGTAAAAGGAAAAGACAACTGAATAGTCTTATTCGTTTTCTCCAGAACCGGAAACCATCCTCGAATTCCTTCGAGTTCGTATATAACCATACGATGGTTTTGTCCAATGGAAGTGGACGTTCGTAGTAATACGGGGTGTCCTGGAGAAAAGGGTAAAAGTAGGAGTGGCAATGAGGTTTGCAACTCTGACAATCCAAAAGCCAGTGTTAAGAAGGTTCGGTCAACTTGGTCACTGAGTCATAGTCTAGGGTCGGGTCAATGGTCGCTGCTAAAGAGAGAGAGAAAAGAAACACTCAGCGTGCACTCTAACCTAGATCAGAATGGTTATCACTTTATCTAATCTGGAAACCTCCCACTGTAACGTCAAATTCTTCCCCAAACCTGAAAGAAGAATTAGCCGGGATCACCCGAGGAGTAAACCAACTTATCAGTGGGAATCGGGATCCAACTATCATCGCATGATAACGTGACGGAATTCGCTCACGCTATCACACTCCAGAAGGTATGCGCATATCTGGCAAGTTTCAGTTCTTTTGAAACTCCCGATGTGGATTTTTGCCCCATGCTCTTATGACCTTGGCGTGAGGTCAAAATATCATAAGTCACATGTCAAGTTCTACCCATCATTGTCCAGGTTAATTTGAACCTACCCGTACATACCCTTGACGTAGGCCAAAATAGTAGTATGACTGTCCCAAACCAACGCATCTATCTATGCAACAGATAAATACCCGGCAGCTACCAAACACTATGCCTTGGCGTGAGGTCAAAATACATAGCTTGAATACTACCGAATATTTAACTGAAATGATGCAGGGCTACGAATGGTTTCTGGCGAAAACCTTTAACGTAATGAAATTGATATCGTTGAAGGAACGGATAGCTTTTTAAAAATATAGTGACGAAAACCTTTGCTAAAGTGGTCACTCCCGGTGAAGGGATCTCGGCTCTTTCCCCATAGAATGAGGTGCAGGATATTCCAACTGAATACTACGATGCAAAGCAAAAGTAATCGGCTATAGTGAAGTTATTGCCCTGACGCAAACTTTTTGTCCAAGGGGTCACTCCCGGTGAAGGGATCTCGGCCCTTGCCTCGTCGACTGAGGAGCAGGATATTCCAACTGAATACCACGATGCAAAACAAAAGAGAACGTCCTTGCAATAACAACTTTTTGAAAAGTGTTCCAACAATATCAGAATAGGTTTGTTTTTAACTTGCATTGATCCGAATCAACGTAGTCCCATCAATTGATCACACCACAAAAGAACGAAAATATACTGATGTACGTATATGCCATCCGCATTCGCCGCAGGGTCCCGTCATCACCCGTTAGGTTAGCTAACTAACGACAAAGCGGGGACTGGACTAGCGCGGATGCAAAACATATACAACATCTACTAGTATATATATAATATATATAATTTTCGCTCAAGGCGTGATAAAATGCAGCATCACAGAAATGTACAGCATCATAGAACAATACAGATATCTGGGATCCCCGGGTTTCATAGTGCCGCTACTGAAACCCGACGTTCCCCTGGTCGTGTGGATAGCCTGTGCAATGAAAATCCTAGACCCCTACGGGCGCGGCAAGTTACCCGCCAAAACCTGAAGCGAGGCAGCCCCCTTCAGCAACGTGAATGGACCACCCAGCACATCACGGAATCCGGTAACGTGGGCACCCTTCCTGGGTCAACCTGTACCCCGTACGAGTGCGGCGAACAGCCCGCCAATTCTAGAGTAAAGCCCTCTCCGTCTCAATGCCATGAGATGCGGGCTCGTTGCCCTCTAGAACCCGGCTATCTGTGCACCCCTCCGTAGGGTAATCCTAGTACAGAAAGTAAAATATACATACAACGGGTACATCGACCGCAACCTGGTCGTGCGCCAAAAGAATAATACAAACAGGCAGTGACGGCAGTCCACATGTCGGACGCTCGCCCCGCAATATCAAATGTACATATAAAACAGAACTGTACTACCACTGCAACCAGGCTATCCCCCACGACCGATCCGCAACAACACAGCATAACACAGAACATCAACGTGAATGTCACGTTCGCAAATCCTTCTAAAAGGGCTATAGCAGATAGACTGGATTTACCGATCGAGTGACATTCACGGTCGCAGATATAATGTAAATACTGTGAACTAGCATGTTTAAAATATCCGATCGAACAAATTTACCAAGTGGGCCCCAAGCAGTACTGTAGCACTTACAGAAAATCTGGGCCCAAAAAGAATATCCCAAAACCCCTATTTCCAACTCAGGAGCAATCTGCAAAATTTTGATCAAGTGATCAATCAAAAGCGCGGCGGAACTGCGGCCCAAGCATGGGTTTGGCCGCGGTTCCGTGGCGGTATGGAGAGATCGCGCGACCAAATTTTCACAGATTGCTTCTATATCCATGCACAGTATTTTGAGACAACCTGAAAAATTTTTTGGAGCTAGAAAAATTTCGACAGAAACTGAGCATGTGAAAATACGGGTTTTGGGATTTTGATCGATCGAGGCTTTAAACATACTAGAGTAAGCTAGGTAGGTTAATGGCGTGGCTCTGATACCAATGTAAGTCCGCGGCGGCGCCCCGGCCGTCTATCCGACGCCGGAAACGCGGAAACAAAAACTTTGCAAACTAGCAAACCGGCACCACCGCGCACTTTTCACCCGGATCGGGCCATTAACCTAGCTACTAGCAAACTAGAAAAGAGTAGAGAAGCTATACAAAGCGATCCGTGTCCTTCGGTCTTCGTCTCCACTCCGATCTCCCACGGAATCTCCATCCGTCACGTCCTCGTCGGAAAGGGCACCACGTAGCCGAATACTTTTACGTACTCCCATCTCTTGACCGAGGCAACTCGGGCGCGAAGTTGGCTAGCCGACGCGTCCAAGATGTGCTATAGGAAAGTGTAGAATCATAGTCTCTTTGGGGTTTATGTTGCCTTTGGATGGAGGGAATGAGCATAGGAATTTTGAAGCAAGCAAAGCTAAAATGAGAATGAATCATTTTCCCTCATCAAAAAAATGAACTCCCTCTACCTTCTCTAATGAAGTGGCCGGCCCCTCATCAAATTGGTGGAGAAAAACCCAAACCAAGAAGGGAGGTGATGGTAGTAAATGCAAAAGGGTGACCACATCAAAAAGGCAATGATAACATCAACAAATCAATATCAAATCCTTTCTCATCTCAAAAAAGCAAGAAATGATCATAGAAAAGAATGGTATCAAAAGATGCTTTCATAATCTATGCAAATGCAAGAAAACCCCTCCACAATATGTTATTTGCAAACTTGCAAATAACACCCTCCATCAGAAAGTCCGGCCGCGAAAGAACAAAGGAAAACCGGCCGGAACGGAATGCAAACTGGCAACTTCAGAAAACTGATCCCGTAATAAATTACAGGAAAACCCCGCTATTGCAAATACATGCCCGCATTTGTATTCCCACTGAACACAAATACAAAGAGACAAAATCTACACTATCTAATACTAGGATCCGGCTTAAACCAAAGCCGGCTAGTAAAAACCGTCCGATCACGATCCGTGCAATACCGCACGTATCTGATCGAACCCTGCCATATCTCCATACGGCCTTTACAGCGTTTCGCCCGAAACATGAGTAACTGTGTGTGGTGGACTCTAAAGACTCGTCAATACTATGGCTGTGGATTTAACCACTAGCACGTCAGAGGTATCAGCCAATACATAACGGGCCACCAGCTATTGACCAAAAGGGACGTCGATGAGCGAACTCATCCTGACACCCTACTGAGCCTGTCAGTGACAATATCCGTACAGTCCGGTCCGTTCGTCTATGAGCATCGCATGGCGGGCTTAAGGGGTTGGTAAAAGTCAGACCCCTAATAGCGGTACAAGTCGTGTCGGAGTGTAGCCCAGAACACCCTGAGATACTACTGGAATACCTACCAGTAAATCTCCTGCCTTGGCCAAGGACTTTTCATGTACTGGCTCTCCTAGACACAACGCGACCTCACCCCCAATACCGGGAGAGACGAACCTCTGCCGATCCACTCACTGCCTCCATGTGGCTCGGGACTGTACCCAACTAAAACCTGTTTGTACGACTCCTTTGAGCCGTGGTAGGGTAGTAATCAAAGCACAGTGGGAACTCACACGAGACAAATGACGATCTCAGGTCGATGAACTAACCTGTACACATGTCACCAGGGAACTGCTATCTGACGTCAGGTATAATACCAACTAGCAGGCTCCCGGCGAGTCCTGTCCGGTGTACTCATAACCCAATGAGCACCTGTATACATCTTAGGTGAACCAACTGACACCAGTTGCTTGTGAGACCGGCCACCGCCCCTCGTCGGGGTCTCGACTGTATACACTAGTCTACTCCGGAGTATCGATGCCCTGTCTCGAAACTCCCACGACTAGGGACCTTTTAAGGATGTGCTTATAGACTCCAGCTCTCACGTATATGATCGCCCTCATACTGCTGGTAGTCAAGCAAGAATCCTAGGGGCTCTATCAACGTGTAATAGCGACTCGTAAGGTCACCTAAAGCAGTACACGATGATAAAGATAAACCAGATAGCATACTATCATCTCGAGTAAGACTGTCCTACCGGCATAGGTCCTCCCTCAATCATTGCAATCACGTGCCTGTGATCCAATAATTGATTCTGAGGGCACTATATCCAACAGTAGATGGAAAAGTTGAGACTTTCAAAGCTAGACTTGTTAATGGTTTCCGTCATCGACCAGGCATGGATAATGATGAAACCTTTTCCAGTGGCTGTGCTTAAGTCCATCCAGATCCTACTTGCCACGGCTACATACCATGACTACGATATCTGGCGGTTGGGTGTCATGACTGCTTTTCTAAATATTGATTTAGAAGAGAGCGTCTATAAGTACACAGCCAGGGGGCTTCGTAGACAGTGGGAGCAGCGAAAACGTGTGCAAGATGCTTTACAGGATAAAGCAGGCATCGCGGAGTTGGAACATCTGTTTTGATGTGGTAGTCAAAGAGTTTGACTTCATCAAAATAGTAGATGAACCTTGTATATACAAAAAAGGTAGTAGAGAGTAAGGTGGTCATCCTCGTATTATACGTAGACAACATGCTCTTGATAGGAAAAGAGTTTCCTATGCTATGCTCGATCAATCTCCTCTTATCACATGGATTCTCTATATAGGATCAAAGTGATACCTCCTAAATCCTGGGTTTTGGATCTATGAGATAGATCTAATTGGATGTTAGGATTCTCACTAGTTGTTGTGCGATGGTATCAGTTGATCCTGGGGAGAATCACTGGAAAAGTTCCAGGGTGATAAGGACGACTGAATGTCAGTCGCAGACATTGTCTTTACCCTCAGTGGAGGGATGATATGTTGGAAGAGTTCCAAGCGAGATATCGTGGCAAACTAGACGATAAAGGCAGGTGACATCGCTATCAAAGATACTACCAAAGAGACAGTTTTGGGTGTATATTAGTTCATGAGATGAACTAGGTTCCTACCATTGTGTGACAATGGAAGTGTGGTTTTGACCCAGGAACCACGGTCCCATCAGTGACCCAGACATATTCCAAGGCAGTATCACCTGATCATGGAGATAGTTGTTCTCCAGGGTGATCGAGGTTAGGAGAGTAGACTCAGAGGACAACACGGCGGATCCACTCACAAAGGCCTTTTCCCGGAGAGAGACTTATATGGGATGGTTGAGTATGAGATACTGCAACAACTGCTACAGATAGCCCTAGTGCAAGTGGGAGATTGTTAGTTATATGTATGCCCTAGAGGCCATTACTGTACATGAGATGTCTATTGTAGTGGATGCTGGGACATATATAGGTAGGACTTTCTTGCTCGACATGATAGTACGCTATCTGGTTGCTCTTTATCTTAACATGTATACTTGCTGTCTCTCTATTACATGTTGATAAAGCCCTTAGGATGTCTACTCGACTTCCAGGACTGTGATGTAGATCATACTAGTGGGGCCTGGGTAGTCAATGAGTACATCCTTCAATGTTCCTAGTCGTGGGAATATCGAGACGGGGCATCGATATTCCAGAGTAGACTACCGTATATCTTCTCGACCCATGTGATGGGCGATGGATGATCCCATATCCATTGGTGTTTGACATCAGAGACGGTATGCGGGTGCTCAGTGGAGACTGGGTACACTAAACGGACTCGCCGAGAACTCCCAGATGGTATTATACCTTACGTCAGATGGCAGTTCTCTGGTGAAACTGGTACAGCTTAGTCTGTTGACCCGAGATCGTCATAGAGTCTTGTGTGTCTCCCACTGTGCTTTGATTTTCACCCTACTACGGCTCTACTGAGTCGTGCAAACAGGTGGTTTTTGGGTACAGTCCCGATTCACATGGAGGCAATGAGCGATAGGAGGGGATTCGTCTCTCCCGGTATTGGGGGTTGATGTTGCGCTATGCTCGACTGGCCATAACTGGAAATCCCTGGCCAGGGTTGCACTGATTTACTGGTAAGTGTTATCAGTAGTTTCTGTTAGTTATATGTATGCCCTAGAGGCCATTACTGTACCTTGGATGTATATTGTAGTGGATGCTGGGACATATATAGGGAGGACTTTCTTGCTCGACATGATAGTATGCTATCTGGTTACTCTTTACCTTAACGTGTACACTGATTGTCTCTCTGTTACATGTTGGTAAAGCCCTTAGGATGTGTTCTTGACTACCTGGACTATGATGCAGATCATACTAGTGGGGACATGGTAGTCCATAAGTACATCCTTCAAGGTCCTTAGTCGTGGGTTTACCGAGACGGGGCATCGATATACCAGTGTAGACTAGCGTATACCTTCTCGACCCATACAGATGGGCGATGGATGATCCCATATCCATTGGTGTTTGACATCAGAGATGATATACGGGTGCTCAGTGGAGACTGGGTACACTGGACGGACTCGCCGAGAACTCCCAGATGGTATTATACCTTACGTCAGATGGCAGTTCTCTGGTGACACTGGTACAGGTTAGTCTGTAGACCCGAGATCGTCATAGAGTCTTGTGTGATTCCCACTGTGCTTTGATTTCCACCTTACCACGTCCAAGAGGGCGTGCAAAACGGTGGTTTTTGGGTACAGCCCCGAGTCACATGAAGGCAATGAGCGATAGGAGGGGATTCGTCTCTCCCGGTATAGGGGGTTGATGTTGCGCTGTGTTCGATTGGCTATAACCGGAAATCCCTGGCTAGGGTTGCTGAGATTTACTGGTAAGTGTTACCAGTAGTTTCTCGAACTGTTATAGACCACATATCGACACGACTTATCGAGCTGTTGGGGTCTGACGTTTACCACCCCTAGGCGAGATATGCGACATATCAGACGACGAGACCGGACTGTACGGTAAGTATTACTGGTTGGATTCACAGGAGTGTGAGCGGGCTTGCTCGTCGATCTTCTGATCGCTCAATACCCGGGTGGCCGTTACGTTTAGCAGACCGCTTGCGGCTTGTGGGTGTTTGATATGATCATCACCTGCTGCCGGCGTATTGACGAGTCTTTAGAGTCCTACACAGAGCTTTCCTGGCTCAAGCGAAACGAAATAGGAGCGCATATGAGATATGTGCTGGACTGAGAATAATGCGTGTATGTGATATCGTATTTCATTCTCGCGATGAATGTATCGATTGGTTGTATATCGATTGGTTGTATGCGATATAAGTATTGATTCGATAAGCCGATACATTGAATGTTAGTCGGTTATATGCGATATGACTGGATCGTTAAATCAAGTGTTGATTTAATGATTTGATGCATAATTATATATTTGATATATTACTTTGCATTAACTAGTATTGGTTCACTTTAAATGGATTTTCTCACTTGAATTGTGCAAGTTGTATATGTGATATACTTTTGTGCACATGATTGTATCATGTTTGATGATACATGCTTATTTGGTTAAGTGTAAAGAATTAAACCATGGTTAAGTTGATGATTAGGGTTTTGCTTATTCATTTATTTATTTGTTTATTCATTTTGGAAAAGATATGAAAAGAATGGTGGCTTTATTTGTAGTTTTGTTGAAGCTTCATGAAGCTTTGACCTAGTCCACCATTCTTGTCTCTTGCTTAACCCTAACCATCATAACTAACCATGGTCTATTCTCTACACTTAACTAAGGTTAGAATATGGTAAGAATCAATTCTTTTTCAATTATTCCAGAACACTCATTATATTCCTTCTTCTTCTTCTTCATCTACAACATGAAGAAAACCTAGCTACCATCAATGGCAACTAGTGAAAATGAGTGAAAAATCCAATTCTAAAGTGAACCCACTTCCTATTTCTTCATCCTCTACCTCTTGCCAAGTAGTATAGGATGTTTTCTTCACAAGTTTCATGACTTGGTGAAGTGGGAGCTTGATCTAGTGATGCCTCGACGTAGATCATTTTCGGCATCGAAGCCGACGACCAAGCCCGCCCATTTCTTCGATGAAGACGATGCTAGAGTCCGGAATCTGATTTGGACAGCGGTGGGACATCATCGCGGAGCTAAGGAAGTGGTGGACCAGATCTACAAAGGTTGTAGCCCCTTTCCTTTTAAGTTTAAGTCGTTAACTTGCATCGCATATCCTACACTTCTAGTTAACGATCCGTATTAGAGTTTCTCGGCACTTGTAATTTTTGAAATTGGCATGGTTGATGCCTTGTGAGACCTCATTAGTGTGCCTAGGAACCCTACAGTGGTATCAGAGCCTAGCTAGAGCCTTAGGCGATGCTTAGACGATGTTAGAAACCCGATCGAACCGAAACCCAAAACCCAAAATTGCTCTCTGTACATTTTTCAATTTCCGGGAATTTTCCACATTAAAAATATGCAGAAAAATCAGCAGGGAATCTTAAGAATTACTGTACAACACGTGTCCATGATTCAACTAATGCGCGGCGGAACCGCGGCACGAGCATGGATCGTGCGGCGGTTCCGCGGCCGTTTTGTCACTTTGTTCATTGAAAATTGCACAGTAATGTTACATTTTGTCTCCTGTATTTTCTGGGTATTTTTAAAATTTATTCAAGAGTTGAATTTTCTGGGTTGTATTGGGGGTTCGTAGATTCGATCGGGTTATCGGACTTTGTCTATTTGTTTTCCGGATATTTAGAATATGTTAAAAAGTTCGATCAGATATAAATACCCACTTTTTCCCCTGTTGGGAAATTTCCAAATGTTGGATCTTTCCGTGATTTAATAACGTTCTAAGTAGTGCAAGTAACGCGATGGACCCTCTAGAAGACAACAAACCTTAACTCGATTATGTGACCGTCTTGAACTGCCCTTTGAACCTTAGGGTTTGGGGCAGTACGGCGTGCCACATGTGAGGCGTTGGCTTGACCCTTCTACGGCTGGACCGTTGGTACTGAGGCATGAACTGGATGTTTTTAAACTTGTTTCATGTATTGAGCTGTTTCGGGAAAACTTGGGTGTTTGAATGTTCGATTGGAAAGTTTAACATTTTCTATTTATCTGGAATGGGATACAATAATTGGAATTCACAAGTAGTTATGAGATAACTGAATGAATGTTATAAATATAGCACTTTAGTCTCACTTGATCGGTTACCACGGAATTTTGATGTGATCAAAAGTCCGTCGCAATCACGTAGCGTACGCGGATACTCGCCGGGTAAACTTAATAGCAGCCTCACTCCATACCCCCGACCAAGTGACTGTAGGAGAACCCCGTCGCCGAAAGCATCCGTTCGGGTGCTCGCGGCAGCGGTGTTCCGCCTTGGTGCACTTCGTCGACGGTATCGGTGGTGCGGCCGTCTACTAAAGTTTGCGACGAGCATTCGATCAGGATGTCGGGAATCTTGTTGAATTGCCCGACTTGATATTGAAAAGTGTTTTCGATTTTGAGACTAAAATGCGGGGTTTATAATTGTTAGGCATGTGATGTCTAAGGTATTCATTTGATTAGGCATGTGATGTCTATGGAGATTGCGGATTCCAACTGTTGTAGTTTTACACTTTCTTTTCTGTGACCGTAAGTGTAATATGTGATATCGCCGGTTTCGTTGCTATATGTCAACGACAATTGGGATGCGCATATTTACTTACGTTGATGACATGTGATGTTATGTGTTGCTGGATATGTTATATTGGATCGTCGTGTTTGAATAGCCGGGGGTTTTTATGTGAGATGAGTGTTTTCATTTTCATTCATGTAAAAACTTGTATGTAATATTCTTTTATTGGGGCACTTCCAGGTTGCGGAAGATGTCACCTTTTGTATATTATTTACTTTTCCGCACTAGGATAGACCCAAGGAGGAGAGCACAAGTAACCGGGTTCTGGAGTCCAGTGGGAGACCAACTCGAGGAGTCGAGTCCGGGTCTCCTAACCCTAGAATTGGTAGGGTTGCTTGCCGCTCTCGTAGGGGTCTTGGGGTATGGGTTTGGCTATTCATCACGACAGTGGAATCCGTGTTTTATACTGGCTCGTATTGAAAACACGGACGTCCTAGTATATCCAATATTTCATATGATTCTTCTGCTGCGATATCTGTGATGTGATCATGTGATGTTCTGTGATAGATACAGTATATAGTATATATGATAAATTATATAGACGTTACTTATGTTTTACACCCGCGCTAGCCCTGCCCCGCTCTACCGTTAGTTACCTAACCTAACGGTGCACGAGGGGACATCGAGGAAAACACGGATGGCATAAGTATACGTCGTATTTATCTGTGATGTTTAGGTACTTAAATGATGGGACTTCATTAATGTGATTAATGAAATAAAAGAAACCTAAGATGTTGTAGAATCGAATTTCAAAATAAAACAGGTAGCTACAGTTCTTGCTTTGCACAGCGGTATATGTGATATATCCTGCACCTTATTCGATGAGGAAAGGACCGAGATCCCTTTACCGGGAGTGACTCCTTTAGCAATAACTGGCAGATGCTACACACTCGGTTTGTCTTCTGATTGCTTTTATGTGTTTTGCTTTGCACAGTGATATATATGATATATCCCGCACCTCATTCGACGAGGAAAGGACCGACGATCCCTTCACTGGGAGTGACTCCTTTAGCAAAACTAGAAAAGCCTCAAAAGCACTCCATTTTTAAAATCATTTGATTCTACAACGATATAAAGTTCATTACGCAAAAGGTTTTCTTAAAAACCTGACGTAGCCCTCCGTCATTTCAGATAAGTCCTAGTTAGTATTCGTGCTGCGTTTGTTGACACAGTCAAGGCGTAGTGTGCGGTAGCTGATTAGTGCTTATCTGCAAAGCATATGATGCGAATGGATTAGGGTAGTCGTGCGGCCTTGTTGACTCAGTCAAGGGTCGTGCGGGTGGGTTTAATTCAATCGAGAAATGACGGGTTGAACTTTACTTGCGGTATATGGTTTGTTGACTCAGTCAAGGTCATAGATCGCTTGGGGCAAAATATTATCGGGAATTTCAAGTGTTGAAATTTGCAATGAGATTGCATACCTTCTATGAGATAGTTGGATCCCGATACCCGCTGCGAGTAAGAGTTACTCCTGGGAGAGTTTTACACATTACAATTAGCCGATCAAGTAGGTGTCTAGAAAGGTGTTAACGAGGTTAAGCCTCTGGGAAAACGAGGTTTACATTAATTAGGTTCGTGCGAAAGCACGGGGGACCTCCCTCAAAGTACCGACACTGGCCTGGTTGAAAGATTGGCGAACTTATAGCGTGTAATTAATCCCGGCTAGTCTTTCCTTTTAGGGTTTGAAGGAAGATTTGATAAAAACAGTGGGAGCCATCCTGATTAGATAAAATAATAACCAATCTATTCTTGCTAGAGCGCACGCTGAGTGTTTTCTTCTCTCTCTCTCCAGGTAGCGACCATATCACGCCTTAATCAAGATAATAATACGAAATATTGACTGAACCCGCTTGTTATACTGAGCTGGGGAACGTTGGTCCCGCTCCAACTTATAATTGTTATAAGACAGAGCAGGAAATTGGGGATTACCAGAATTCCCGTGCCGCCCAAACGAAGAGAGTGCATGTTGATGCATCATCTTCGGGTGTGTTCGTTACAAAGAACTGTTTCTCAGTATCCTCCGCATCCTGGGTATATGATACCGGATCAGGATCCCAGATATGTAATATGTTACATAGGGCTACAAAAAGGTAGAAAAACTGAGAATGGGTGATAAGTTTCATGAGGCAGAAAACGGGGCAAGTGTTGCAGCCAAGTCTGTTGGTCACTGTCACCCTGTATTACCAATACATTGATTCTGAACGAATGTTATTAGATATCGAACCTGATATACAAAATCATATCAGTCTCTTTATTAGTAAAGAAAGGATATAATTTTGTATTGTTGGATTATGTTTTGAACATTTCCTATATCAAAAGTTGATCGGTTCAGGCACGTTATCTAAAAGCATTGACGTTCTAAATCAAACTACAGTTCCTAGTATACAGAACACACACAAGAGGAAGAGTTCAGAAATGAACGAATCCTTCTTGAGGCATTGTAGACTAGGTCATATCAATGCGACCCGACTAGCTGAAGTTACATGTAGATGCATATTTAAATCAGTTTGAATCTACATCTTGTGAAACTTGCCAGTCATGTCACAAAGATATGATGACACCAGCTCTGTTTATTGGAAACAGAGAAAGAGTTAGTGAACTCTTGGGATTGATACATGTTGATGTATGTAAGGTCCCCTGTCTACATATGCCAAAACTTGGTTCCTTGTACTTCATTACATTCTCTGATGATCTTTCGAGATTCAGACTTATGTTCCTGTTGAAACACAAGTCCGAACCTTTTGAGATATTCACAGAATATAAGTTAGAAGTAGAGAACCAATACGGGTATAAGTATTATGTCCTTTGATGTGATCAAGGAGGAGAATACTTGAGCACGGAATTCCTGGACTATTCTAAAAGGAGAATGGGATTCTCTCTCAGCATTACTCCTCCGTATACACCATAGCACGATGGTATATCGCGGCGGAGCAATCACACCCTATGTGATAAGTTATGCTCTATGATGAGTACTACTGAGTTACCTGTTTCCTTTTTGGAAGTTATGCACTTGAGAAGCTGCATACCTATTGAATAGGGTTTAAATTAAATCTGTTGCCTACCTTTTCATATGTGATATGGAAAGGGAAGAGCCCATATCTTGAGATGGTTAAGATTTGGGGTTGTCCAGCCTATGTCTAAAAGCAAAATCCGGACAAGTTCGAGGCAAGGTCTGTAATGTAGAACTGGAAAGGTTCCAGCTATACAAAATACAGCAGATGATTTGATAAAACCAAAGGATTCAATAGTTACCAACGAACCTCAGCCTCTCCGCCGATCTAGTAGGGTTCCTCACCCATCTGAGAGATACTTCGGTTACTCTATGACAGTGGGAGCGAGGATTGCATCATGAGATGATGACCCAACTAGTTTCGAGCTGGCCATCAGGAGTGGGACTCTGTAAGAATGGCTGGATGCTTAGCGATCTGAGATGGAATCCATGTACACCAACAAAGTATGGACTTTGGTTGCTATATCTGAAGGGTTAAATCCCCATCAGGAGCAAGTATATCTTGAGAAGATTACTTGGTGTAGATGGAAAAGTTGAGACTTTCAAAGCTAGACTTGTTAAACTTTTTCATCGTCGACCAGGCGTGGATAATGATGAAACCTTTTCAAGTGGCTATGCTTAAGTCCATCCAGATCCTACTTGCCACGGCTACATACCATGACTACGATATCTGGCGGTTGGGTGCCATGACTGCTTTTCTAAATGATGTTTTAGAAGAGAACGTCTATAAGTACACAGCCAGAGGGCTTCGTAGACAGTGGGAGCAGCGGAAACGTGTACAAGATGCTTTATAGGATAAAGCAGGTATCGCGGAGTTAGAACATCTGTTTTGATGTAGTAGTCAAACAGTTTGACGTCATCAAAATGGTAGATGAACCTTGTATAAACAAAAAGGGAGTAGGGAGTATTGTGACGATCCTCGTAGAGTACGTGGATGACGTGCTCTTGATAGGGAAGGAGTTTCTTATGCTACGCTCGGTCAATCTCCGCTTTATCACAATGATTCTCCATATAGGATCAGAGTGATACCTCCTAAATCCTGGGTTTTGGATCTATGAGATAGATCTAATTGGATGTTAGGATTCTCACTAGTTGTAGTGAGACGGTATCAATTGATTCTGGGGAGGATCACTGGAAAGGTTTCCAGGATGATAAGGACGACTGAAAGTCAGTCACAGGCATTGTCTTTACCCTCAGTAAAGGGACGGTATGTTGGAAGGGTTCCAAGCTAGATACCGTGGCATACTAGACGATAAAGGCTGGATACATCGCTATTTGAGATGCTACCAAAGAGGCAGTCTGGGTGTATATTAGTTCATGAGATGAACTTCGTTCCTCCCATTGTGTGACAATGGAGTTGTGGCTTAAGCCAAGGAACGCCGGTCCCATCAGTGATCCAGACATATTCTAAGGCAGTGTCACCTGATCATGGAGATGGTTGATCACCAGGGTGATCGAGGTTAGGAGAGTAGACTCAGAGGACAACACGGCGGATCCACTCACAAAGGCCTTTTCCCAGAGAGAGACTTTTATTGGATGGTTGAGTATGAGATACTACAACCACTGCTATCAGATGGCCCTAGTGCAAGTGGGAGATTGTTAGTTATATATATGCCCTAGAGGCCATTACTGTACATTGGATGTATATTGTAGTGGATGCTGGGACAAATATAGGGAGGACTTTCTTGCTCGACATAATAGTATGCTATCTGGTTACTCTTTATCTTAACGTGTACACTGATTGTCTCTCTGTTACATGTTGGTAAAGCCCTTAGGATGTGTTCTTGACTACCTGGACTATGATGCAGATCATACTAGTGGGGACATGGTAGTCCATAAGTACATCCTTCAAGGTCCCTAGTCGTGGGTGTATCGAGACGGGGCATCGATATACCAGTATAGACTAGCGTATACCTTCTCGACCCATACAGATGGGCGATGGATGCTCCCATATCCATTGGTGTTTGACATCAGAGATGATATACGGGTGCTCAGTGGAGACTGGGTACACTGGACGGACTCGCCGAGAACTCCCAGATGGTATTATACCTTACGTCAGATGGCAGTTCTCTGGTGACACTGGTACAGGTTAGTCTGTAGACCCGAGATCGTCATAGAGTCTTGTGTGATTCCCACTGTGCTTTGATTTCCACCTAACCACGTCCAAGAGGGCATGCAAAACGGTGGTTTTTGGGTACAGTCCCGAGTCACATGGAGGCAATGAGCAATAGGAGGGGATTCATCTCTCCCGGTATAGGGGGTTGATGTTGCGCTGTGTTCGATTGGCTATAACCGGAAATCCCTGGCCAGGGTTGCTGAGATTTACTGGTAAGTGTTACCAGTAGTTTCTCGAACTGTTATAGACCACATATCGACACGACTTATCGAGCTGTTGGGGTCTGACGTTTACCACCCCTAGGCGAGATATGCGACATATCAGACGACGAGACCGGACTGTACGGTAAGTGTTACTGGTTGGATTCACAGGAGTGTGAGCGGGCTTGCACGTCGATTTTCTGATCGCTCAATACCCGGGTGGCCGTTACGTTTAGCAGACCGCTTGCGGCTTGTGGGTATTTGATAAGATCATCACCTGCTGCCGGCGTATTGACGAGTCTTTAGAGTCCTACACAGAGGTTTCCTGGCTCAAGCGAAACGAAATAGGAGTGCATATGAGATATGTGCTGGACCGAGAATAATGCGTGTATGTGATATCGTATTTCATTCTCGCGATGAATGTATCGATTGGTTGTATGCGATATAACCTAGTTATCGAATCAAGTATTGATTCGATAAGCCGATACATTGAATGTTAGTCGGTTATATGCGATATGACTGGATCGTTAAATCAAGTGTTGATTTAATGATTTAATGCATAATTATATATTTGATATATTACTTTGTATTAACTAGTATTGGTTCACTTTAAATGGATTTTCTCACTTGAATTGTGCAAGTTGTATATGTGATATACTTTTGTGCACATGATTGTATCATGTTTGATGATACATGCTTATTTGGTTAAGTGTAAAGAATTAAACCATGGTTAAGTTGATGATTAGGGTTTTGCTTATTCATTTATTTATTTGTTTATTCATTTTGGAAAAGATATGAAAAGAATGGTGGCTTTATTTGTAGTTTTGTCAAAGCTTCATGAAGCTTTGACCTAGTCCACCATTCTTGTCTCTTGCTTAACCCTAACCATCATAACTAACCATGGTCTATTCTCTACACTTAACTAAGGTTAGAATATGATAAGAATCAATTCTTTTTCAATTATTCCAGAACACTCATTATATTCCTTCTTCTTCTTCTTCATCTTCAACATGAAGAAAACCTAGCTACCATCAATGGCAACTAGTGAAAATGAGTGAGAAATCCAATTCTAAAGTGAACCCACTTCCTATTTCTTCATGCTCTACCTCTTGCCAAGTAGTATAGGATGTTTTCTTCACAAGTTTCATGACTTGGTGAAGTGGGAGCTTGATCTAGTGATGCCTCGACGTAGATCATCTTCGGCATCGAAGCCGACGACCAAGCCCACCCATTTCTTCGATGAAGCCGATGCTAGAGTCCGGAATCTGATTTGGACAGCGGAGGGACATCATCGCGGAGCTAAGGAAGTGGTGGACCGGATCTACAAAGGTTGTAGCCCCTTTCCTTTTAAGTTTAAGTCGTTAACTTGCATCGCATAGCCTACACTTCTAGTTAACGATCCGTATTAGAGTTTCTCGGCACTTGTAATTTTTGAAATTGGCATGGTTGATGCCTTGTGAGACCTCATTAGTGTGCCTAGAAACCCTACAGTTTCATGCTTGTTATGGACCTTACATCGGCATGACTTATCAAGCTGCTGGGGTCTGACGTTTACCACCCCTAGGCAAGATATGCGACATATCAGACGAACAGACCGGACTGTGCGGTAAGTGTTACTGATTGGATTCGCAGGAGTGTGAGCAGGCTTGCTCGTTGATCTTCTGATCGCTCAATACCCGGGTGGCCGTTACGTTTAGCCGACCGCTTGCGGCTTGTGGGTGATTGATATGATCACCACCTACTGCCGGCGTATTGACGAGTCTTTAGAGTCCTAAACAGAGGTTTCCTGGCTCAAGCGAAATGAAATAGGAGCGCATATGAGATAAGTGCGGGACCGAGAATAATACCAGTATGTGATACTGTATTCTATTCTCGTGATTTGTATCATCGGACGATTATATGAGATATAGCCGGGTTACCGAATCAAGTGTTGATTCGATACATTGATACACTAGATATTAGTCGGTTATATGCGATATGACCGGATTATTAAATCAAGTGTTGATTTAATGATTTAATGTATAATTATATATTTGATATATTACTTTACATTAACTACTATTGGTTCACTTAAGATTGATTTTCTCACTTGATGTGCACAAGTTGTATATGTGATATATGTTTGTGCACTAGTTTGTATCATGATTGATGATACATGCAAACATGGGTGGGTGTGTGACATACACCATGTTAATTGTAATTTAGGTTTTTATTTATCTTAATTACTCAAAATGGTGTCTTCTTTTGTCATGACTTGAAGCTTCATGAAGCTTGAAGCAACTTTGACAAAGTCCACTCATTTTGTCTTGATTAAGATATTCATTAACCAAACCATTATAATTAACTATGGTTTAGTCTCTACATAGGTTAGCTCACCCATGATTGCTTTATGATAGACTTCACTTGATTATTCATTTTGATTATTCATTTTATATTATTCATTCTTCTTCTTTTCTTCTTCTTCTTCTTCTTCAAGAAGAAGAAAGCTTGCTAGAAAAATTTTCAACTGAAGATTTAGAGTGAGAAATCTAATCTAAAGTGAACCTACTTCCTATTTCATCATCCTCTACTACATGCCATTTAGTTTAGGGTGTTCTCTTCACAATGTTCTTGACCTAGTGAAGATGGAGCTTGAGTTTGAGTCTCCTCGACGTAGATCATCTTCGTCCTCGAAGTCAACGACCTAGCCCACTCATTTCTTCGAAGAAACCATCGGTAGAGTCCGGGATCCTGATGATTGCAGCGAAGGGACGTCAACACGGAGCTTTAGAAGTGAAGGACCGGATCTACAAAGGTTGTAATCCCTTTCACTTGTACTTAAAATATTTAACCTGCTAGTTTTCGCATAATCTCTAGTATACGATCTTGGTTAGGGTTGTTAGGCACGGCTATTTTTTGAATCGGGCATGGTTGATGCCTTGTAGAACCTTGTTAGAGTGCCTAGGAACCCTACAAACTGTTCCATGTTGCATGATATACGGATATGCTTACATTTCCATCATATGTCGCATACATCATGCTTTATGATTTTACGCATTGAGATATGCTGTTTCTATGAGATTTCTGGATTTGAGAACCGTGGCGATTTCAAAAGAAAGCATGTACTGTTTTAAAAACCTGGTTTCTCTTGATATGATATTTCAGTGTGTCTACCATGTGTTTTCTCGGTTCTGAGAGCGACATATGAAACCCGATTCGAGGAGGCGGATGAGGCCGATTGTGGGTACTGTAAGTGCACGGCGGCGCCCCGGCCGTCAATCCGACGGCCAAAAGCGGAAGCGGTGAATAACTTTAATTTTCTTGAATTGGAAAACCGCCGCGCACTAATTCCCGGATCGAACCATTAGCTAGTCCTAGCTATCTACAAGAAAGGTTAGAGATATACCGACGATCCAAGTCCTCCGGTCTTCTCGTCATCGTCCCGATCTCCTGCGGAATGTCCCGTCTCCTCCTCGTCGCCGGATGTGCACCACATCGCCTTCTTCTTTTACGGGCTCCCACCTCAATGCCGAGGCAACTCGGGCACGAAGCCGGCTACTCGACGTGCCCAAGGTTCGCTGTAGAATATGTAGTCGTCAAGTCTCATTTGGGGTTTTGGAGCTTTGCCATTTGGTGGAGGGATGATACAAACTCATAGAGGTGGAACTTGTGGGATTTTTCCTAAAGCAAAAGAGCAAAAATCCCACATGAACAAATTTGGACAGCCCCCTTTGGGAAGTGGCCGACCATGCATATGAGGGAGAGTGAGAATAAGGAGGTTGTATCAAAAGAATATGAGAGAGGCCAATAATAATACCCATACAAGAGAGAGAGAGGAAAGGTTATCATCCAAAAAGGAAATGATCACAAGTGTAAACTAACACTCCACCAACCTCACCCCTCATCATCATCAACCATCATGTCCCTCCATCACCATACATAAGTCAAGCCATGACGAGGTTATGAAGTCAAGCCATCATGAAGAAATCAAGTCAAAGGATGGTCCTATCATGATACAACAAAAATGCAAAGACCCCCTCCGCAAATGCCTATTTGCAACAATGCAAATAAGCCCTCCTCCACCAATCTTCGGCCAATGAACGGAACAATGGAAATTGGCCGAAACGGAAAGCAAACTGGCAACTCCAGAAAACTGGTCCCGTAATAAATTACAGGAAAACCCCAATACTGTGCATACACACCCGCATCTGTATTTCGACCGGAATACAAATGCAATGAGACAAAATCTACACTGTACTATACTAGGATCCGGCTTATACCAAAACCGGCTAGTAATATCTGTTCGATCCTGATCCGTGCAATATCGCACGTATCTGATCGAACCCTGCCATATAACCATACGGCCTATAGTACAAACTGTCCGATCCTGATCCGTGCAATACCGCACGTATCTGATCGGACCTTGCCATATCTCCATACGGCCTCTACAACCTTTCGCCCGAAAGCTGAGTAACTGAATGTGGGGGACTCTAAAGACTCGTCAACACCATGGTTGTGGATTTAACCACTAGCACGTCAGAGGTATAAGCCAATACGTAACGGGCCACCAGGTACTGACTAAAAAGGGATGTCTGTGAGCGAACTCAGCCTGACAACCCTACTGAGCCTGTCAGTGACAATATCCGTACAGTCCGGTCCGTTCGTCTATGAGTATCGCATGGCGGGCCTAGGGGGT
Organism: Agapanthus africanus; assembly: GCA_030015575.1. NCBI lineage: Eukaryota > Viridiplantae > Streptophyta > Magnoliopsida > Asparagales > Amaryllidaceae > Agapanthus > Agapanthus africanus. The sequence goes on from CM057337.1 coordinate 413,115,410, forward strand.
TGGTAAAAGTCAGACCCCCAAAAGCGGTACAAGTCGTGTCGGAGTGTAGCCCAGAACACCCTGAGATACTACTGGAATACCTACCAGTAAATCTCCTTGCCTTGGCCAAGGACTTTGTGTAATGGCTCTCCTAGACACAGCACGACCTCACCCCCAATACCGGGAGAGACGAACCCCTGAAGATACGCTCACTGCCTCCATGTGGCTCGGGACTGTACCCAACTAAAACCTGTTTGCACGACTCCTTTGAGCCGTGGTAGGGTAGTAATCAAAGTACAGTGGGAACTCACACGAGACAAATGACGATCCCCAGGTCGATGAACTAACCTGCACACATGTCACCAGGGAACTGCCATCTGACGTCTGGTATATGACCAACTAGCATGTTCCCGGCGAGTCCTGTCCGGTGTACTCATAACCCAATGAGCACCTGTATACATCTTAGGTGATCCAACTGACACCAGTGGCTTGTGAGACCGGCCACCGCCCCTCGTCGGGGTCTCGACTGTATACACTAGTCTACTAATGGAGTATCGATGCCCAGTCTCGAAACTCCCACGACTAGGGACCTTTTAAGGATAAGCTTATAGACCCCCAGCTCCCACTTATATGATCGCCCTCATACTGTTGGTGGTCAAGCAAGAATCCTAGGGGCTCTATCAACGTGTAATAGCGACGTGTCAGGTCACCTAAAGCAGTACACGATGATAAAGGTAAACCAGATAGCATACTATCATCTCGAGTAAGACTGTCCTACCGGGATAGGTCCTCCCTCAATCATTACAATCACGTACCTGTGACCTAATAATTGACTCTGAGGGCACTATCTCCAACAATCTCCCACTTGCACTCAAGGCTAATTATTGCGATGTCGCATACTCACAGCCCGTGTGATACCGAACATCCAACTCCTCTACTAGTCAGTCTCACAAAGCTCGTTTGCGGAACTATTGCGTTCGAGGAATAGCCTCAGTGAGTGGATCCGCTTAGTTGTTTCTTTCTATGTCTCTCTATATCTCAAGTTCGCGGAGAAAGCCATCTCCCGAAAAGAGCAATACCTGTCTCAGAATATGTCTGGATGTCTGATGGGACCTAGCTCATAAATGAACTCCAAATCCAAACTTCTTAGACTGTATCGGCAACTGAACTTAATCAGTATCCTGCGCGCCATGCCTCCCTCAGTATTGCCTTGGACCACCTGTCCAAAATACTGCCCCTCATCAGAAGGAAAACTATAACTCTGACAACCTCCTTGTCGTCCATGTCACCTTGGATGCCTGGATTGATAACTGTCTCCTGAATGAGGTTGTCGTTATCATATCCCTAGAACATCCACTTATGTTCTAAAACTGCTTCCGACTGTTTCTCCAGGATTGGATTAATGTCAACTTATTGCATCTAGTGCAAGAACAACATCTGGTGTGGTACTTGACATCTCACGATTGACTCAATTGCCTGAGCAAGTGATCTGCCAATCATGCCCGTCCCTCTCCCCTTTAGTCTGTAAGACACCTTTGGAGAGGGTGACTCCATTACCTGCAGGTACACTACCGTGCCAGGAGTCGTCCATTCTAGATACTCTTAGAATGCTGTCAAGTACCCTGATTGGGAAACCACCCAAATCTAGATCTAAGACCATAGATCTAGTAACCAGTATGTCTGATATAAAATCCATTTCCTTTGTGGAGAAACTACTGTGTGACGACCAAAGTATAACCGATTGTAGTATAGGAGTTTCTTTTCCTACTCTGTGTATGTCATCCAAATACTAGGATATCACACCCTACTACCTTCTCAACAGATCCATCCCCTATTCTGATGAAGTCAAACCCATGACTGTTACGTCAGAAATAGATGATCTATCTCCGCTACATCTGCTTTAGTCTATAAATAGACATAAGCTACCTGTCCACCAATGCTTCCGCTGCTCCCACTGACTACGACAACCCTCTGGCAGAGTCATATAGACGTACACTTCTAAAACTGGTTTAGAACGACGCTATACTCATCCTCCCGCCGGGTCTCGTAACCTGGAACAACAGCAATGGCAATTATGGGTAAACAAGAACTTCCCTGTCACCGTCCTTGAGGCTACCGTAGTGCCTCTCGGGTGCCTGAAGTTACCCACCTATTCTACGGAGTGGCCAATGGAATGTCAATCCAGATTGAATCTTTAGGTTCCTTATCAAATCTTCAGTAATCGTTTGTGGTTCTGGAATCACTTCCAGTTCTACCATACTCCCACTACTGTTTTCTGAAAAAATCCATCTTTAATAAAACTGTGGCGAGTCTAGAACAATATCGCTATTGTTCATCCAGATGGTAGAAAGTCAACCCTCGTCATAGCCTGGGTCAACCCACAAACAGCCATTACAGAAACGTGCCTTGAGTTGTCCAGTGTCTGGTTTTAATCATAAACCGGACAACTCCCCGTACCTTAACATCGTTAAGATATGAACTGTTCTATATCCAATATAGAAACAGAGGCACTGATTTAATTGAACCAGATTCAAATCATGCAGCTGTCCCCAGCACATGTCAACTAAATGGAAGGAGGCCGATCAGCGTTACTCAACTTAGGAATACTTCCAATTATGAGTAACCTGAAAGAGAAGCAAGATCTCTTTATCATTACTATCAACTGAATACCATACACAAGTATCTACATCTTCGATCTCTTTGAAGAATCCCGATACTTGCTATACCTGGTTCTCTACTCTATTCAAATACCTATAACTTCTCAAAATTCGGACCCTGTGTTTCCACGAAACACTTGTCTAAAAACTAGAGAAGTCATAAGTAAACCGAATATAGTACGAGGACCATCCCCTCTGTCCTGATGGACCCTGGACAACATACAATCCTTTGTATAAGTCCCTTGAGTCTGATAACTCATTCACTGTGTGTCGTAGGTTGAAAACTGTACTTATGGTTAAGAAGAATTACACCGCTGTTTAACGCTCCTTACCTAACCATCCACTGATATAGGTAAATGTCGTAGACATAATTTCAGAAAGGTATATCTCACTCTATGAAAATAGACGTACAGATATATCAATTTGAAATTGGTGCATAACAGCGGATATTCAAAACCAAATATTTGCCGACCGGCAAACAGCCCAGGTGATTTCCTCAAACATCACCGATTACAACGAATCCCGATATAATGAGGATAATCACCCAATTCCCAATAACTTACTCCCACTCATCATCTGTAAAACCATACAGATGTGAGAATCGTACCTGGTAAATACATACCCTGGAGTAAGTATCTAATCGGGAAATCAGTTTTCCTTTAACATTACACAGTGAAACTGAAACATTGAAATGTTTCGATGGGGTATCCTGGTATTCCTAGTAATGCCTCTTCCAGATTCACGACTGTAACCGTATAATTCTTTGCCACCTCTCCAAATCCCTTCATATGTCTTTAGTCTTTACCTTCTGCACACCCTTTTAGGCCAAATGGTTTTCTTCCTTCCCTACCGTTCGGCACCAGCCTATGGTTTGGAAGAAGACTATCCAATAAGCATAATGGGTGTACTGTCCCAATCCTAGGAACACTCGCAATGAGAGAGGGTGAAGATAAAAGACAACTGAATAAACCTTATTCCTATTTCTCCTGAACCAGAATCCATCCCCGAACTGGAACCAGTTCCATTCGAGTTCGTATATAACCATACGATGGAGTATCCAAATAAACTGTGGATCTTCGTAGTGATACGGAGTGTCCTGGAGAAATACAAAGGTGATGTGGGAGTGGTAACGAAATATTTGGTTTGGTCGTGAATATCTGTTGCAATTTACTTTGCCCTCTTACTAATCCCTTGCTTTGTCTGAACTTAATACCTTCTGCACACCATCGTTATGCTAATTGGTTTTCTTCATTCCCTACCGGTCGGCACCAGCCTAAGGCTTGGAAGAAGACAATCCAATTTGTGTAATAGGTGTACTACCCCTAAACCAAGGAGTACTCGTAACCTGAGAGAGGGTAAAAGGAAAAGACAACTGAATAATCCTATCCGTTTTCTCCAGAACCGGAAACCATCCTCGAATAAATTCTTTCGAGTTCGTATCTAACCATACGATGGTTTTGTCCAATGGAAGTGGACGTTCGTAGTAAAACGGGGTGTCCTGGAGAAAAGGGTAAAAGTAGGAGTGGCAATGAGGTTTGCAACTCTGACAATCCAAAAGCCGGTGTTTAAGAAGGTTTGGTCAACTTGGTCACTGAGTCAAAGTCTTAGGGTCGGGTCAATGGTCGCTGCCAAAGAGAGAGAGAAAAGAAACACTCAGCGTGCACTCTAACCTAGATCAGAATGGTCACCAATTTATCTAATCTGGAAACCTCCCACTGTACCTCAAATTCTCCTCCAAACCTGAAAGAAGAATTAGTCGGGGTTACCCGAGGAGTAAACTAACTCATCAGTGGGAATCGGGATCCAACTATCATTGCATGATAACGTGACGGAATCCGCTCACGCTATCACACTCCAGAAGGTATGCGCATATCTGGCAAGTTTCAGTTCTTTTGAAACTCCCGATGTGATTTCTGCCCCATGCTCTTATGACCTTGACTTTGGCCAACATATCATAAGTCACATGTCAAGTTCTACCCGTCATTCTCCAGGTTAATTTGAATCCACCCGTACATACCCTTGACTTTGGCCAACATGGCAGTACGACTGTTCCAAACCAACGCATCTATCTATGCTGCATATGAATAACCAACAGCTACCAAACACTGTGCCTTGACTTTGGCCAACATACACAGCTTGAATACTATTGACTATCCATATGAAACGACGGAGGGCTACGAATGGTTTCTGGCGAAAACCTTTAACGTAATGAACTTGATATCGTTGAAGGAACGGATAGCTTTTTAAAAATATAGTGACGAAAACCGTTGCTAAAGAGGTCACTCCCTGTGAAGGGATCTCGGCTCTTTCCCCGTAGAATGGGGTGCAGGATATTCCAAATGAATACCGCGATGCAAAGCAAAAGTAATCGGCTATAGTGAAGTTAATGCCCTGACGCAAACTTCTGTCCAAGGGGTCACTCCCGGTGAAGGGATCTCGGCCCTTGCCTCGTCGACTGAGGAGCAGGATATTCTAACTGAATACCACGATGCTAAACAAAAGTGAACGTCCTTGCAATAACAGCTTTTTGAAAAAGTGTTCCAACAACATCAGATTAGGTTTGTTTTTAACTTGCATTGATCCGAATCAATGCAGTCCCATCAATTGATCACACCAAAAAGAACGAAAATATACTGATGTACGTATATGCCATCCGCATTCGCCACTGGGTCCCGTCATTACCCGTTAGGTTAGCTAACTAACGACAGAGCGGGGACTGGACTAGCGCGGATGCAAAACATATACAACATCTACTAATATATATACCAATATATTATATTCGCTCAAGGCGTGAATAAAATGCAACATCACAGAAATGTACAGCATCACAGAAACAATACAGATATCTGGGATCCCCGGGTTTCACAGAGCCGCTGAAACCCGACGTTCCCCTGGTCGTGTGGATAGCCTGTGCAATGAAAACCTAGACCCCTACGGGCGCGGCAAGTCACCCGCCAAAACCAGAAGCGAGGCAGCCCCCTTCAGCGCCGTGAATGGACCACCCAGCACTTCACGGAATCCGGCAACTTGGGCACCCCTCCTGGGTCAACCTGTACCCCCTACGAGTGCGGCGAATAGCCCGCCAATCCTAGAGTGAAGCCCCCTCCGTCTCAATGCCATGAGATGCGGGCTTGTTGCCCTCCAGAATCCGGCTATCCGTGCACCCCTCCGCTGGGCAATCCTAGTACAGAAAATAAAATATACATACACCGGGTACATCGACCGCAACCAGGTCGTGCCCCAAAAGAATAATACAAACAGGCAGTGACGGCAGTCCACATGTCGGACGCTCGCCCCGCAATATCAAATGTACATAATACAACCACAACAGTACTAGCATTGCATCCAGGCTATCCCCACGACCGATCCGCAACATCACAGCAAAAACAAAACATCAACGTGAAAGTCACGTTCGCAAATCCGTCTAACCGGGCTATAGCAGTTAGACCGGATTTACCGATCAAGTGACATTCACGGTCGCAGATATAATGTAAATACTGTGAAAAATGTGTTTAAAATATCCGACCGATCGAATATTAACAAGTGGGCCCAAAACAATACTGTAGCAGTTACAGAAAATATGGGCCCAATTTTAATGTTCCAAAACCCATATTTTAAGCCCAGAAGGCCTCTGTAAAAATTGGTAAAGTGATCTCCACAGTGTGCGGCGGAAGGGCGGCGGGAAGGGGGTTTTCGCGGCGGTTCCGCGCTCCCACTGTGGAGTTACTTCGTCGAATTTTTACAGAGCTCTTAGATTTTCCAGTACATCAATATTTTACAACCTGAAAATTTTTTCGACACCAAAAATTTCCAACAGAAAACTGATGCTAACAAAAATGTAGTTTTGGAACATTCGATCGATCGAAACAGAAAAACACACTACACCAAGCTAGACTAAGTTAATGGCGAGGCTCTGATACCACTGTAAGTGCACGGCGGCGCCCCGGCCGTCAATCCGACGGCCAAAAGCGGAAGCGGTGAATAACTTTAATTTTCTTGAATTGGCAAACCGCCGCGCACTAATTCCCGGATCGAACCATTAGCTAGTCCTAGCTATCTACAATAAAGGTTAGAGATATACCGACGATCCAAGTCCTCCGGTCTTCTCGTCATCGTCCCGATCTCCTGCGGAATGTCCCGTCTCCTCCTCGTCGCCGGAAGTGCACCACATCGCCTTCTTCTTTTACGGGCTCCTACCTCAATGCCGAGGCAACTCGGGCACGAAGCCGGCTACTCGACGTGCCCAAGGTTCGCTGTAGAATATGTAGTCGTCAAGTCTCATTTGGGGTTTTGGAGCTTTGCCATTTGGTGGAGGGATGATACAAACTCATAGAGGTGGAACTTGTGGGATTTTTCCTAAAGCAAAAGAGCAAAAATCCCACATGAACAAATTTGGACAGCCCCCTTTGGGAAGTGGCCGACCATGCATATGAGGGAGAGTGAGAATAAGGAGGTTGTATCAAAAGAATATGAGAGAGGCCAATAATAATACCCATACAAGAGAGAGAGAGGAAAGGTTATCATCCAAAAAGGAAATGATCACAAGTGTAAACTAACACTCCACCAACCTCACCCCTCATCATCATCAACCATCATGTCCCTCCATCACCATACATAAGTCAAGCCATGATGAGGTTATGAAGTCAAGCCATCATGAAGAAATCAAGTCAAAGGATGGTGCTATCATGATACAACAAAAATGCAAAGACCCCCTCCGCAAATGCCTATTTGCAACAATGCAAATAAGCCCTCCTCCACCAATCTTCGGCCAATGAACGGAACAATGGAAATTGGCCGAAACGGAAAGCAAACTGGCAACTCCAGAAAACTGGTCCCGTAATAAATTACAGGAAAACCCCAATACTGTGCATACACACCCGCATCTGTATTTCGACCGGAATACAAATGCAATGAGACAAAATCTACACTGTACTATACTAGGATCCGGCTTATACCAAAACCGGCTAGTAATATCTGTTCGATCCTGATCCGTGCAATATCGCACGTATCTGATCGAACCCTGCCATATAACCATACGGCCTATAGTACAAACTGTCCGATCCTGATCCGTGCAATACCGCACGTATCTGATCGGACCTTGCCATATCTCCATACGGCCTCTACAACCTTTCGCCCGAAAGCTGAGTAACTGAATGTGGGGGACTCTAAAGACTCGTCAACACCATGGTTGTGGATTTAACCACTAGCACGTCAGAGGTATAAGCCAATACGTAACGGGCCACCAGGTACTGACTAAAAAGGGATGTCTGTGAGCGAACTCAGCCTGACAACCCTACTGAGCCTGTCAGTGACAATATCCGTACAGTCCGGTCCGTTCGTCTATGAGTATCGCATGGCGGGCCTAGGGGGTTGGTAAAAGTCAGACCCCCAAAAGCGGTACAAGTCGTGTCGGAGTGTAGCCCAGAACACCCTGAGATACTACTGGAATACCTACCAGTAAATCTCCTTGCCTTGGCCAAGGACTTTGTGTAATGGCTCTCCTAGACACAGCACGACCTCACCCCCAATACCGGGAGAGACGAACCCCTGAAGATACGCTCACTGCCTCCATGTGGCTCGGGACTGTACCCAACTAAAACCTGTTTGCACGACTCCTTTGAGCCGTGGTAGGGTAGTAATCAAAGTACAGTGGGAACTCACACGAGACAAATGACGATCCCCAGGTCGATGAACTAACCTGCACACATGTCACCAGGGAACTGCCATCTGACGTCTGGTATATGACCAACTAGCATGTTCCCGGCGAGTCCTGTCCGGTGTACTCATAACCCAATGAGCACCTGTATACATCTTAGGTGATCCAACTGACACCAGTGGCTTGTGAGACCGGCCACCGCCCCTCGTCGGGGTCTCGACTGTATACACTAGTCTACTAATGGAGTATCGATGCCCAGTCTCGAAACTCCCACGACTAGGGACCTTTTAAGGATAAGCTTATAGACCCCCAGCTCCCACTTATATGATCGCCCTCATACTGCTGGTGGTCAAGCAAGAATCCTAGGGGCTCTATCAACGTGTAATAGCGACGTGTCAGGTCACCTAAAGCAGTACACGATGATAAAGGTAAACCAGATAGCATACTATCATCTCGAGTAAGACTGTCCTACCGGGATAGGTCCTCCCTCAATCATTACAATCACGTACCTGTGACCTAATAATTGACTCTGAGGGCACTATCTTCAACAGGTACAAGGTGGACCTTGTATGGTACCACGGGGCAAGAAAGGGATGCTGTGTATACAGACGGTGAGCTTGGCAGAGGGCTACTACGTACCGGTGATTGGTTGGACCTGGCGGATATCCGGAGGATACCGACCGGAGTCGAGAGATGATATGGGTCGATCCGGACTGACGAAGCCTGTGGGCCAATCCAGACCGACTGATCCCGAGATATGAGGATTTACGTGTCGATGCTGGACACGGGTTTTATGATGTTTTCGGGTGTCGATGTTGGGCACCCATGTTCCATGATTTAGATGTGCCGCGAGGGACACCATTGATTTATATCCTCATACTTTCATGCACACTCTTTTATGATATTTACGTGCATACAAACATGGATTATATGGTTGGACGAGACCCACATGCATATATACATTGATTATACTGTTGGATGTTATCCACATGCTTATAGGCATTGACTATCTTGTTGGCACATTTACAGACCCGGTCACCCTAGATATCATAGTATTATCTTTATGATATAGTTGACCTAGGAGTCGTTGTTTATTCGATTTCTATCTATTGATATTTTTTTACTCTAGAGTTGGCAACTCACCCCCGTTGTGCCACAGTTCTTGCAGGTTGACCGCTTGGATCAGTCGCGGCTTCGCTGGCACACAGTTGCATTCGGGTGTTTTGCATTGGTAGGTAGGACATTTGTATCGTACCCACTCTTGTATCTATATTTCATATTGTATCTAGTTAACTCCATCAATCAGAATAAGTAAATTGTATAAGTAATGAGACTTAGTGGGATTGTGGTTGCGAGACTTAGAGCGAGGGGTTTTCCGCTACTTGTGGTTTTTATGTCTTGCTTTTCTTTATCTTTGTGGTGAACATCACCGTTGGGCATCGTATACTTACATATATTGTCTTACGTGGTTGTGATCTGCCGTTTGGCGAAGAGCTAGCTCCCGCTTGGGGATACCTTTAACATTATCTTGTATATGTGGTTTTGGATCAAAATATACAAAGGAGGTGCTGCCCAAATTTTTAAAAGACGAAACATGCTTTCAAACTAGTAAATTCCACTTGCATTTTCATGTTCCTTTTCTATGCATTTTAAGAAAACTTGATTTCATTATACCTCTATTTCAAAACTTCACCTCCTTTATTTTCTTAAAAAGGTTTAGATTTCTGGGTTTCAACTTACTTGAATTACGTTATGCCTTTACACGTTGCGTGATTTAAGTGCTGGTCATGAGCTAATTTTTTCGGGTCGTGACTAGTATTCACCACCTTGATCCGATCTCTGTATCTTGATACTTTTGCCTGTTTGTTTTTCCACTTCATTCTTGTATTCACGGAATTTCTCAAAGGCCTCGGATTTATGCTTCATCAAGAAGATATGTCCATACCTAGTGAAATCATCCGTAAAAGTAATGAAATAGGAATAACCACATGGCGCATGAGTAGATATTAGACCACACACATCGCTGTGTATGAGTCCCAAGAGCTCGCTCGCTCTTACTCCGTGTCCACTGAATGGAGTCTTTGTTATCTTTTCCATGAGACAAGACTGACAAGTTGCATAAGACTGATATTCGAACGGATTCAAATATTGCTCTCTATGTAATTTAGTCAACCGTGTTTCATTGATGTGACCCAGTCTACAATACCATAAGAAATCTTGATTTAATTCCGGAGACTTTCTTTTAAGTATGTTCTGAACACTGAAAACCCGAGCTTGATTTAATATGTATATACAGTTATCTAATGTATCTGACCCAATCAAAGATTGATTTAGGTGGATGTGTACCACATCGCTTACAAATGTAAAATCATATCTTTCCTCAGAAAGTAAGGATACAGATATGATGTTACAAGCTAGACTAGGTACATACAAACAGTTATGTAGAATCAATATCTGCCCACTTGTCAATCCAAGGTGATATTCCCCTACGGATTCAGCGTCCGTGCTCATTGCGTTAGCAACCCTGAGAGTCATATTACCTACCATGATAACTCTACGGTTTCTTAAAACCTGTAAAGAATTACAGATATGAGATCTTGATCCGGTCTCTAGTACCCAGGAAGTAGAGTTAATTGACATGCAGTTTTCGATTACAAACACACCCGAAGTCGAAGCCACAACATGCTTTGGATCATGGATTCTGGTTTTCAAAGCCCTGCAATCCCTCTGTCAATGCCCTTTCCCGTGACAATTGGAACATCTCTCGTTCCTGTAACATTTCAGAAAATATAAAATATTATTTTTCGAATTTAATATTAAAATAATATATTTCGCGAAAACTACCCGATTTGCGAAATTGGCGTTTTCGTAAAAAGGTATAAATATATACCAATTTTTATGAAATAATTGGAAATTAAAATGATTTATTCATTTAAAAATATATTTATTGGATTTGGCATTTTTATAACTAATTATTTGCAAGTTTAAAGTTAAACCCGATTAGTGCACTGTTAATCGCGATTAAGCCAAATTCGTGTTTCTACAGTTTTCCATCGCTAGTGCACCATGTCATGTTGCATTTTGTTGCATGTTGTTTCATTTGTGTGGTTTTATTGGGATTATGTGTGTTATTGTGAGAAAAAGAGAAAAGGGTTAAAAAGATAATGATTGGAGAGAGAAAGTGTGAAGCATGGGCTTGAGAGGGGTGAGAATAAGAGAGAGTGAGGGTAAGAGAGAGAGAGAGAGGGCAGCCACTCATTTCTCCTTCCCATTATTTCCTTCATCTTCTTCCTCCTCATCTCCCTCCACCTCCACCTCCATTTCTCATCTCAAAAACCTTGCTAAAACCCTATACTCCCTTCACAAAAGTAGATCCCCATTTCATCCTCAACTCATCGGACCAATCAAAGTTGGATTTTGATGACCTTGGGCATCTAGGCTTTTACTTGAGTTGCCCAAAAGAGGTATTTTCTAGACAACTAGCTTAGTAATTGTAGGGTTACTAGGCACTCTCACAAGGGTCTATAAGGCATCAACCATGCCCGATTCAAAATTTAGACGTGCCGAACAAGCCTAACCAAGATCTTAGACTAGAGATTAGGTGAAACATTAGCAAGTAAACAACTTTACTTCTAAAAGTTAGGGATTACAACCTTTGAAGTCCGTTCCTTCACTTCTAAAGCTCCGTGTTAAGGTCCCTTCGCTGCGATCATCGAGTACCCGGACTCAAGAGAGGCTCCATGAAGAGAAAGATGCATTCTTGCTTCCGATCATCGATAACAAAGATGATCTACCTTGAAGAAACTCAAGCCCAAGATTTTGCTTTTCTAATCAAGTATTAGCAAAGCAAACACCCTAATCTAAACGGCTAGAATAGATGAGGATGATGAAGTAGGAATTTAGCTCTCATTTTTTTTCAATTTCTCACTCATTTTCATCACAAGTCAAAAAGCTAGAAGCTTTATCAAGAGGAAGAAGAAGATGAAAACCATTTGTGATGAATAATGAAATGTAGTGAGGTTAGAAATGCAACCATGGGTTAAGTATGATAACTTAACCCATGTAGACACTTAACCATGGTGAAGGGTTGGGTTGGGTTAACAAATATCAACCAAAATATCTTTAGAAAATATCTTTAGTTAAAAACAAAAGCAAAGCTTCTAGAAGCTTCAAGAAGGTTTAACCCTAATCCAAACCCTAACCATGTTTAAACTCCACAAAACAAGTTGCATTTGTAACCTTAACTTGTTACAATATTATATATCACATATATAATATATTTTGTAACAAAATAAAATAATACAATTAACATATATCGCATATATATCAATATATTACCCGAGTGAGAAAAAGAATCTTTTAGTGAGCTTATATTAGTTAATGTAATTTAACATATCAAATATATAACTATACATTAAATTATCGAATCAACACTTGATCCAATAATCCGGCTATTTCACAAATAACCGACTAATATAATCTGTGTCAGTTCATCGAATCAACACTTGATCCAATGACCCGGCTATATCACATATACCCGGCCGATATCTCATATCGCGAGAATCTAAAACGGTATCGCATACACGTATTATTCTCGGTCCCGCACATATCACATATGTGCTCCTACTCCGTTTTGCCTGAGCCAGGAAACCTCTGTGTAGGACTCTAAAGAATCATTAATACGCCGGCAGTAGGTGATGATCATATCAAATACCCACAAGCTGCAAGCGGTCAGCTAAACGTAACAGCCACCCAGGTATTGAGTGATCATAAGATCAACTTGCAAGCCTGTACTTTCTCCCGTGAATCCAATCAGTAACACTCATGTACAGTCCGGTCTCTTCGTCTGATTTGTCGCATATCTCGCCTAGGCGTGGTAAACGTTAGACCCCAGCAGCTTGATAAGTCGTGTCGATATGAGGTCTATAACAGTTCAAGAAACTACTGATAACACTTACCAGTATATCTCAGCAACCCTGGCCAGGGATTTCCAGTTATAGCCTATCGAACACAGCGCAACATCAACTCCCTATACCGGGAGAGACCAAACCCCTCCTATCGCTCATTGCCTCCATGTGATTTGGGACTGTACCCAAAACCCACCTTTTTGCATGCCCTCTTAGACGTGGTATGATGGAAATCAAAGCACAGTAGGAATCACACAAGACTCTATGACGATCTCAGGTCTACCGACTAACCTATACCAGTGTCACCAGAGAACTGCCATCTGACATGAGGTATAATACCAACTGGGAGGTCTCGGCGAGTCCGTCCAGTGTACCCAGTCTCCACTGAGCACCCATATACCGTCTATGATTTCAAACACCAATGGATATGAGATCATCCATCACCCATCATATGGGTCAAGAAGCGCATACGGTAGTCTACTCTGGAGTATCGATGCCCTGTCTCGGTACTCTCACGACTAGGAACATTTGAAGGATTTACTTGGAGACTACACTGTCCCTACTAGTATAATCTGCATCATAGTCCTGGTAGTCAAGTACTCATCCTAAGGGCTTTATCAACATGTGACATAGAGACAATCAGAGTACATGTTAAGATAAAGAGTAACCAGATAACATATTATCATGTCGAGCAAGAAAGCCCTCCCTATATATGTCCAAGTGTCCACTACAATATACAACGTATGTACAGTAATGGCCTCTAGGGCATACATATAACTAACAATCTTCCACTTGCACTAGGGCCATCTGTTGTAGTATTTCATACCCAACAAGAAGCTATGGTTGAAGTATCTCATACTCAACCATCCCATAAAAGTCTCTACTGGGAAATAGGCCTTTGTGAGTGGATCCGCGCTGTTGTCCTCTGTGTCTACTCTCCTAACTTTGATCTCCCTGGAGATCAACCATCTTTATGATCAGGCGATACTGCCTAAGAATATGTCTGGATTTCTGATGGGACAGGGGTTCCTAGGCCTAAGCCACAACTCCATTGTCACACAATGGTAGGAACAAGATTCATCTCATGAACTTATATATATCCAGACTGCCTCTTTGGTAGCATCCTTGGTAACGATGTGTCTTGCCTTTAATCGTCTAGTAAGTCACGGTATCTAGCCTAGAACTCTTCCAACATACCGTCCCTCCACTGAGGCCAAAGACAATGCCTGCGACTGACATTCAGTCGTCCTTATCACCCTGGAACCTTTCCAGTGATTCTCCCTAGGATCGATTGATACCATCTCACTACAACTAGTGAGAATCCTAACATCCAATTAGATCTATCTCATAGATCCATAACCCAGGATTTAGGAAGTATCACCTTGATCCTATTTAAAGAATATTTGTGATAAGAGGAGATTGACCGAGCGTAGCATAGGAAACTCCTTCCCTATCAAGAGTATGTCATCCACGTACTATACGAGGATCACCACCATACTCCCTACTACCTTTTTGTATAAACAAGATTCATCTACCATTTTGATGAAGTCAAACTCTTTGACTACCACATCAAAAAAGACGTTCCAACTCCGCGATGCCTGATTTATCACATAAAACAACTTGCTCACGTTTCCGTTGCTCCCACTGTCTACGAAGCCCTCTGGCTGTGTACTTATAGACGCTCTCTTCTAAATCAATATTTAGAAAAGCAGTCATGACACCCAACCACCAGATATCGTAGTCATGGTATATAGCCGTGGCAAGTAGGATCTGGATGTACATAAGCATAGCTTTGAAGGTCTCAACTTTTCTATGTACACCAAGTAATCTTCTCAAGATATACTTGCTCTTAATGGGGATTTAACTCTTCAGATAAAGCAACCAAAGTCCATACTTTGTTGGTGTATAAGGATTCCATCTTAGATCGCTAAGCATCCAGCCATTCTTACAGTGTCCCACTCGAAACTAGTTGGGTCATCATCTCATGATGTAATCCTCGCTCCCAATGTCATAGAGAAACCAAAGTATCTCTCAGGTGGATGAGGAACCCTACCAGATCGGCGGAAAGGCTGAGGTTCGTTGGAACTATTGAATTCTCCGGGTTTACCAAATCATCAGCTGCAGTTTGTATAGCTGGAACTCCTTCCAGTTCTACCTCATGACCTCTAAATTCTTCACAAGAAATTCCTTTTTTTTCCACAAAAAGTGGTGTGCCGAGAAATAAAATATCTTTTGTTTCTCGGTGTGGTAGAAGATATTCTCTTGCGAATGCTTGGGATATCCAACAAACATCTACAGAACTGACCTTTCCTCGAGCTTGTCCGGATTTTGCTTTTGACATAGGCCGGACAACCCCAAATCTTAACATCCTTAAGAGATGGGCTCTTCCTATACCATATCACATATGGAGTGGTAGGCATCTGATTTGGTTGGAACCCTATTCAATCGGTATGCAAGTGCATAACCCCAAAAGAAAATAGGCAACTTAGTAGTACTCATCATAGAGCACACTATATCACATAGGGTGCGATTGCTCCATCCCGATACACCGACGTGCTGTGGTGTATTCGGAGGAGTAATGCTGAGAGAGAATCTCATTCTCCTTTAGAATAGTCCAGGAATTCCGTGCTCAAGTATTCTCCTCCTTGATATCATCAAAGGACATAATACTTTTACCCAGTTTTGGTTCTCTACTTCAAACTTATATTCATTGAATTTCTCAAAAGTTCCAGATTTGTGTTTCAACAGGAACATATGTCCGGGTCTTGAGAGATAATCAGTGAATGTAATGAGGTATAAAGAACCGATCTTGGCATATGTAGACAGGGGAATTTCATACATCAGCATGTATCAATCCCAAGAGTTCACTAACTCTTTCTCTGTTTCTCAAACGGAGCTGTGGTTATCTTATCTTTGTGACATGACTGGCAAGTTTTTACAAGATGTAAATCCAAACTAATTTAAATATGCATCTTTATGTATCTTCAGCTAGTCGGGTCGCATTGATATGACCTAGTCTATAATGCCTTAAGAAGGATTCGTTCATTCCTGAACTCTTCCTCTTATGTGTGTTCTGTACGTTAAGAACTGTGGTTTGATTTAGAACGTCTATGTTTTTAGATAACGTGCCTGAACCGATCAACTCTTGATATAGGAAATGTTCAAAACATTATCCAACAATACAAAATTATATCCTTCTTTACTAATAAAGAGACTGATATGATGTTGTATATCAGCTTCGGTATCTAATAACATTCGTTTAGAATCAATGTATTCTGGTAATACAGAGTGATAACTGCCAACAGATTTGGCTGCAACACTTGCATCATTTCCAACTCTTGAAACTTATCACCCGTTCTCAGTTCTCTACCTATCTGTAGCCCATGTAATACATTACATTTGCGGGATCCTGATCCGGTATCTCATACCCAGGACGTAAAGGATACTGAGAAACAGTTCTCGGTAATGAACACACCGGAAGAAAATGCATCAACATGCACTTTCTTCGTTTTGGGCGGCACGGGAATTCTGGCAATCCCCTATTTCCTGCTCTGTCTTATAACAATTATAAGTTGGAGCGGGACCAATGTTCCCTAGCGCAGTATAACAAGCGGGTTCGGTCAATACATCCGTATTATTATCTTGATTAAGGCGTGACATGATCGGTACCTAGAGAGAGATAGAAGAAAACACTCAGCGTTTGCTTTTGCAAGATTAGATTGGTTATTAATATATCTAATCAGGATGTCTCCCACTATTTTAGTCAAATCTTCCTTCATACCCTAAAAGGAAAGACTAGCCGGGATTAATTACACTCTACAAGTTCGCCAATCTTTCAGCCAGGCCAGTGTCGGTACTTTGAGGGAGGTTCCCCGTGCTTTCGCACGGACCGAATTAAAATAAACCTCGTTTTCCCATGGGCGTAACCCCGTTAACACTTTTCTAGACACCTACTCGATTGGCTAATTGTAATGTGTAAAACTCTCCCAGGAGTAACTCTTACTCGCAGCGGGTATCGGGATCCAACTATCTCATAGAAGGTATGCAATCTCATTGCAAATTTCAACTCTTGAAATTCCCAATAATATTTTTCCCCTAGCGTCCTATGACCTTGACTGAGGTCAACAAACCATAGGCTGCTAGTCAAGTTCAACCCGTCATTTCCTGATTGAAGTAAACCCACCCATACGATCCTTGACAGAGGTCAACAAGGTCGCACGTCTACCCTAAATCAATCACAGCATATGTTTATACAGATAAGCACTAATCAGCTACCGCACACTACGCCTTGACAGAGGTCAACAAACGCACTACGAATACTAACTATTACTTATCTGAAATGACGAAGAGCTACGACAGGTCTTTAAGAAAACCCTTCGCGTAATGAACATGATATCGTTGTAGAATCGAGTGATTTTAAATGGAATGTTTTTAAGGCCTTTTCTAGTTTTGCTAAAAAGGTCACTCCCGGTGAAGGGATCGTCGGCTCTTTCCTCATCGAATAAGGTGCAGGATATTTCACAAATATCACTATGCAAAGCAGAAACTATAAAAACAATCAAAAGAAAAACTGAGTTTGTAGCATCTGCTAGTTTCGCTAAAGAGGTCACTCCCGGTGAAGGGATCTCGGCTCTTTCCGTATCGAATAAGGTGCTGGATGTTCTACAAGGAACACCGCTATGCAAAGCAAGAACTAGAGCTACCAGTTTTTGAGACAGGTTTCTACAACATCTTTAGGTTTCTTTTATTTCATTAATCTCATTAATGAAGTCCCATTTTTTTATGCTTCACAAGCATCACATTTGAAACGAAATCAGCAATATAACATATATCTCATATATATAATATAAACATTCATCTCAGGCAGTAATGTGATCTCATCACAGAATATTGTAGCAGAAGAACATATATGAAATATTGGATATACTAGGATGTCCGTGTTTTATGCGAGCCAGTATAAAACGCGGATTCCACGGTCGCGATGAATAGCCAAACCCACATCCCTAGACCCCTACGAGAGCAGCAAGAAACACTGCCAATTCTAGGGTTAGGAGACCCGGTCTCGACTCCTCGAGATGGTCTCCCACCGGACCCTAGAACCCGGTTACTTGTGCTCGCCGCCTTGGGTTTACCTAATGCGAAAAAGTAAATAATATACAATGGTGACATCATCCTCAGCCCGGAAGTGCCCCAATAAAAGAATATTACATACAATGAATTTTACATGAATGAAAAAGAAAACTCTCATCTCACATAAAACCCCCGGCTATTCAAAACACAACGATCCAATATAACATATCACAGCAACACATAATATCACATATCATCAACGTAAGTAAATATGCGTATCCCAATTGTCGTTGATGTATAACAACGAAACCGGCGATACACCGCATATTACACTTACGGTCGCAGAAAAGAAAGTGTAAAACTACAACAGTTGGAATCCGCAACCTTCTTAGACATCGCATGCCTAACCAAATGAATTCCTTAGACATCGCATTCCTAACAATTATAAACCCCGTATTTTAGTCTCGATCTCGAAAACAATTTTCAATATCAAGTCGGGCAATTCAACAAAATTCCCGACATCCTGATCGAATGCTCGTCGCAAACTTTAGCAGACGGCCGCACCCCCGGATGCCGTCGACGAAGTGCATTAAGGCGGAACGCCGCTGCCGCGAGCACCTGAACGGATGCTTTTGGCGACGGGGTTCTCCTACAGTCACTTGGTCGGGGTTATGGGGCGTAGCTATCTATTTAGTTTACCCGGCGAGTATCTGCGTACGCTACGTGATTGCCACGGACTTTTGATCATATCAAAATCCCGTGGCAACCGATCAAATGAGACTAAAGTGCAAGATTTATAAAATTCAAATTAGTTATCTCATAACTATTTGTGGATTCCAAATATTGTATCATATTCAAGATAAATAGACAATGTTAAACTTTCCGATCGAATAAACAAACACCCAAGATTTCCCAAATAGCTCAACACTGGAGCGGAGTTCAAAAAGTATCCAACACATGCCACAGTACCGATGGTCCAGCCGTAGAAGGGTCAAACCAACGCCTCACATGTGGCAATGCCGTACTGCCCTAAACCCTAAGGTGTAGAGACGGTTCAAACGGTCACATAATCGAGTTATGGTTTGTGTTCTTCTAGAGGGTCCACCGCGTTACTTGCACGACTATGAATGTTCTTTAATTAAGGAAAAATCCAACACTTGGAAATTTTCTGGGTCGGGAAAAAGTGAGTTATTGATATCCGTTCGAACTTTTTAACACGTTCTAAATTACCCGGAAAAACTAAACGAAGTCAAACTTTCCGATCAAATCAACCAATACAAAAAATCTCCAGAAAACTCAACACTTGAGTAAAATTAAAAATTCGCAGAAGCATGAAAAAGTACCCAAGAATCATACTTAGAAGTATGAGCCCCTTACTCCTCATTATGGCCGCGGAACCGCCGCCAAACCCATGGTTTGGCCGCGGTTCCATGCTCCAATGATGGAGTTGGGGTATCGTACTTTACAGTAATTCTTAGATTACCCTGCTTATTTTTCTGGGTATTTTTAAAATGAAAAAATCAACATTTTAAAAAATTTCCAGAGGAGGGGTTCGTGTCGGGGTTTCGGGGTTCGATCGGACTTTAAACTTCGCCTAAACTTCGCCTAAAGCTCTAGCTTGGTTCTGATACCACTGTAGGGTTACTAGGCACTCTCACAAGGGTCTATAAGGCATCAACCATGCCCGATTCAAAATTTAGACGTGCCGAACAAGCTAAACCAAGATCTTAGACTAGAGATTAGGTGAAACATTAGCAAGTAAACAACTTTACTTCTAAGAGTTAGGGATTACAACCTTTGTAGTCCGTTCCTTCACTTCTAAAGCTCCGTGTTAAGGTCCCTTCGCTGCGATCATCGAGTACCCGGACTCAATAGAGGCTCCATGAAGAGAAAGATGCAAGCTTGCTTCCGATCTTCGATAACAAAGATGATCTACCTTGAAGAAACTCAAGCCCAAGCTTTTGCATTGCTAATCTAGTATTAGCAAAGCAAACAACCTAATCTAAACGGCTAGAATAGATGAGGATGATGAAGTAGGAATTTAGCTCTCATTTGTTTTCAATTTCTCACTCATTTTCATCACAAGTCAAAAAGCTAGAAGCTTTATCAAGAGGAAGAAGAAGATGAAAACCATTTATGATGAATAATGAAATGTAGTGAGGTTAGAAATTAAACCATGGGTTAAGTATGATAACTTAACCCATGTAGACACTTAACCATGGTGAAGGGTTGGGTTGGGTTAACAAATATCAACCAAAATATCCTTAGAAAATATCTTTAGTTAAAAACAAAAGCAAAGCTTCTAGAAGATTCAAGAAGGTTTAGCCCTAATCCAAACCCTAACCATGTTTAAACTCCACAAAACATGTTGCATTTGTAACCTTAACTTGTTACAATATTATATATCACATATATAATATATTTTGTAACAAAATAAAATAATACAATTAACATATATCGCATATATATCAATGTATTACCCGAGTGAGAAAAAGAACCTTTTAGTGAGCTTATATTAGTTATGTAATTTAAGATATCAAATATATAATTATACATTAAATTATCGAATCAACACTTGATCCAATAGTCCGGCTATTTTACAAATAACCGACTAATATAATCTGTATCAGTTCATCGAATCAACACTTGATCCGATGACCCGGCTATATCACATATACCCGGCCGATATCTCATATCGCGAGAATCTAAAACGGTATCGCATACACGTGTTATTCACGGTCCCGCATATATCACATATATGCTCCTACTCCGTTTTGCCTGATCCAGGAAACCTCTGTGTAAGACTCTAAAGAATCGTCAATACGCCGGCAGTAGGTGATCATCATATCAAACACCCACAAGCTGCAAGCGGTCAGCTAAGCGTAACAGCCACCCAGGTATTGAGTGATCAGAAGATCAACAAGCAAGCCTGCACTTTCTCCCGTGAATTCAATCAGTAACACTCCCGTACAGTCCAGTCTCTTCGTCTGATATGTCGCATATCTCGCCTAGGGGTGGTAAACGTCAGACCCCAGCAGTTTGATAAGTCGTGTCGATATGAGGTCCATAACAGTTTGAGAAACTACTGATAAAACTTACCAGTAAATCTCAGCAACCCTGGCCAGGGATTTCCAGTTATAGCCAATCGAACACAGCGCAACATCAACTCCCTATATCGGGAGAGACGAAACCCCTCCTATCGTTCATTGCCTCCATGTGATTCGGGACTGTACCTAAAAGCCACCTTTTTGCACGCCCTCTTGAACGTGGTAAGATGGAAATCAAAGCACAGTAGGAATCACACAAGACTCTATGACGATCTCGGGTCTACAGACTAACCTGTACCAGTGTCACCAGAGAACTGCCATTTGACGTGAGGTATAATACTATCTGGGAGTTCTCGGCTAGTCCGTCCAGTATACCCAGTCTCCACTGAGCACCCGTATATCTTCTCTGATGTCAAACACCAATGGATATGAGATCATCTATCACCCATCATATGGGTCAAGAAGCGCATACGCTAGACTACTCTGGAGTATCGATGCCCTGTCTCGGTACTCCCACGACTAGGAACATTTGAAGGATGTACTTGGCGACTACACTGTCCCCACTAGTATAATCTACATCATAGTCTTGGTAGTCAAGTACTCATCCTAAGGGCTTTATTAGTATGTGACATAGAGATAATCAGAGTACATGTTAAGATAAAGAGTTACCAGAGAGCATACTATCATGTCGAGAAAGAAAGCCCTCCTTATATATGTCCAAGCATCCACTACAATATACAACGTATGTACAGTAATGACCTCTAGGGCATACATATAACTAACAGTAATTTAGTTGCATTATTTTCTATTTTAGTTTAGAATTGGTTTAGTGTAACGTTTTGAAAATCGTTTAGGGGAAATTTCCGATAATCGGAAAAATAACTCGTATTTTCCGTAAAATCCAAGATATAATTTTTTTTTACACAGAATTAAATATACCTATTCTAGCTATGTGGCGTTGTCACGAGCGCGTTTGTGCACCAAATGCTAACGATTAAGATAATGAGGTGAGTTTAAAATATAATTAATATGGGTGTGACTTAATTAAGATGTCTAGTGAGTATTGTGGCCACTAGTTTGTTAAAATATCATGTTTTGAACTAAAACGGAAATTGGTGCTTACTAGGTTTTCGGAATTAAATCGATTTTAATTAAGTTGCGGTTTTGTTGATCTATAACCTATTCCCTAAGATATTTAATGCGTTGTGAATGCGCGATTGAGTTTTAGACATGGTTGTGGTCACGTATAGAGACCCTAGTTGTATTTTGTGGCGTTGTCACGAGCGCGTTTGTGCACTAAATGCGGGCGCGTTTAATTAGCAAACGTTGATTGTCTTGTAATTGTTTTGTCCCCGAATATATATATATATTTATTCTTTTTTTCCTTATGCACGTTTCTAGGATCGGGTGCAGAGGCGTCGGACATGGCGCGGAAATGACAGAGCTGAAATCGGATCAGATGAGCCGAGCGTCCAGATGAGTAGATATATATCTATGGGGGAAGTCGGGTGGATGGCGTATAGCACCCCCGCAAGTTCGTAGCATTCCGATGCGTTATGATATTTATATGTATATACATGTTGTTATGAGATGTGCATACTTAGTAAGTAATACTTTAGGTGACTTTGGATTAGTGTTAGCGTATTAGAAAAATAGTAACTTAGTTTAGTTTTTTAGTCGCGAAACCCTAGAGTAATGTTTTGCACACACGCGCATACACACATGCATACATTCGATGTTCTTGTGCGTATATGGGGATATGTATATATATATGTATGTGTGTGAGTATGTATATATATATATATGTGTGTGTGTGTGTGTGTGTGTGTGTGTACGTATACAGGTATGATGAGGATAGTTTATGATATTTGGAGATGAGTCGATGTGATTGGGATGGATGCCGTGAGATCGGTGATGTGATTTAGGTCGTGTTATGAGATACGACATATTATTATAGCGGATCGTTGGGTGATGTGTTTTCATACACACGCAGATATATATATTGATGGTATCGGCATGTACTAGACTTAGATCAGTACCCTGTTCATGATATTATGATAATGATACCATGTGGATATTGAGGTATATGTGATAGGCGACCCGTACCCCGATTTTGGGATGCCGTACGATGGATTTACCTTACGAGATATAAATATGATGATTGATCCGCACTCATGATTCGAGGATGTCGTATTATATATATGTTATCGTATGTGACGCTATTGAGGCGGGATCACCGACTACTAGATTTATAGATCGACTCAGACATAGGTGGATTTCCTTACCCTTTTGTTAGTCTCTTAGCTGTCCTGTAGTTTATTTAGTAGATGTTAGAGTTGGGCGCGAGTCATACTTATTTCCAAAATTAACGAATCGTGAGTATTTTAAAGACAGGCCAAGGGAGACTACAGATATTCAAAGGACGTACCTTTTCTTAAAACCGTAGCCCCTATTTTCTAAACACCACGATTCGTTCGATTTCAGATAACAAACTGTATGACCCGTATATAGATATGTATATTATGTATTGTCGCGTTTATTATTCATTCTCTGTTTATTTCATGTTGTTATCATCTCATTGTATGTTTAATGTGTACCTTAGTGATTATGAAACCATGCTTTCAGGACACCAGCACCATTACCGATGATGCGTATGCTCCACGTACACTTGCTTGCCGGCTCACACACATCATCATCGGTAAATTCCATGTCACGTACACTTTAGAGAATATTACTTTATTAATATCATTCGCTAGCTGATAGTTCTGATATATCATTATTGTGCTAGTTTAGAATTTTCATTTATTATTGTGATATTTCATGCATATTTATATATTCATTTGCCATGGGATATTATAGGCCAGTCCGGATTGCCGGAGCCCGGTAATTCATTGTATTACTCTTGAGATTGGAATTTTGGATTTGCATGAGATTTCTGGATTTGGAGAAACCGCAAGTATTTTATATAAACTTAATGTAATTTTAAAAATGCAAGTTATGGTTTTCTTGTGATACGATACGAGATATGTCCACCATGAGTTTTTTCGGCTCTTGATCGATATCATACACCCGATTCGAGGAGGTGGAGGAACCGTTTGTTGGTGCATGGTGGACCCATTGCGGTACCCCGGGGCAAGATGGTTGCAGATGATGGCGTTGAGCCTGGCAGGGGAGCACTACCGACCGGTTATTTGTGACGCGGCGGATATTCGGAGGCTACCGACGTAGTCATGAGATTTGATGTTTTGGGGCTAGTCCGGATAGACGGAGCCCAGGGGCCAGTCCGGATAGCTGGATCCCGAGATATTAAGACTTTGAGGTATTGAGATATTATGATATGGGCCAGTCAGGATAACCGGAGCCCGAGATTTTGGATATTGGGATTTATATTTTGTGTCGATGCTTGACATGGATTTTATGTTGATTTCATTGATGATATCTCGATTTATATATACAGAAATCTCATTAAAGAAAGAGAACAGTTTTCTCATTCATAACGTATTCTGTTTTCATTTCGATGTATTCATACATCATATATATGATATGTTGCTACCTGAGGCACTGACACGAGCACGTGGTATTACACTTATGTGTAGATGGTTCATTATATATTATTGAGGATATATTATTATCGTATGACCTAGGATTGAGTCATACATACTATTTCTGCTCGGTGATGTTTTCTACTCACGAGTTGGCAACGCACCCCCGTTGTGCCACAGTTCCTTGTAGGTTTTGCCGTACAGGTTTTGTTGCGGCTTGCTGGCGTACTGCTTCCTTCCAGGTGATTGCCTTGGCAGGTGGGTTCACTCGTATTTTGACCATCATTGTATTTTATTTATATTCAGTTGTATCTAGTAACTCCATCAACCAGACTTGTATATTTTATAGACTTAGAAGACCAGTGTTCATTCTTTCAACCTTAGAGCCGCGCTTGTATTATTATGGTTTTCTGGTGGTTATTGGTTTTCTTCTGAGTTTTGATCCTCGCTCTTCGGCGTTGTATATTATATTGCTTGCGTGGTTGATCCGCCAATTGGCGAAGAGCTAGCTCTTGCTTGGGGATGCTTTATTCTTCATTTATATATATTTCATGTTTGTACCCATTTGGGGGCCAGTATTTACAAAGGAGGCTCTGTCGAAATTTTCGGGAAAATATGACGTTGCTTTTAAATATTTAATGCCATTTTATTTAAACTACTTGTTTTAAACAAGTTTTCCTTCACATCGTATTTAAAATGGTTTAGATTTCTAGGCTTTTGGCTTACTTGAATTAGATGGGGTTCTATAGACTTCACATGATTCAAGTGCCAGTCACGTGCTATTTTGGGTCATGACAAAGTTTGTATAAGAGCGCTAGGTTAATCTTGGTTCGAGTCTATGTTCGACTATGCGGAGTCTAGAGCGTATATTTATTCGGAACCTAGGCTTGACCTTACGGAACATAGACTTGGTCGAGGGGGTATTGAACCCGAACTTTCGTCGTGTAGGTTGACCTTGGTTGATGGAGTAGGTGACTTAGGGAGAGTGACGTACCGTGTGTATGTTCCGCGGCATACTTACGATACGCTACTCCGCTTAAGAAGCCTTAGGATATAAATTTTCTTGCACAGTATTATATTCATTCGTATGATCTATCCTCATCGATATCGGTTGGTGGTTTTGTTACCACGATTGCCTAGATAGAGAGAGTTGCGGCTAGAGTTGCGGTCAGCATGAGCTCGTCTTGGATGGGGACTGACCATGGCGTAATTCCGGTGACACACGATTGTATAGATGTGTCGTTTTATTGTGTTTTTCGCGCCATGAGCGTTTGATGGTTTCTTTTACAAAGATTTCTCGAACATGCAGATTAGCACCAGAGGATTGGGCCACTGATAGAGGCCGGCCAGAATGTGATGACCGTCAATGCACCGACTATTCTTGATGATTGAGGCACTGTTCAACGTGCGGGCGAATGATTCAGTTGCTGCTGCGAATGACAAGATATCGCCCCAGATGTTTGGAGCTAATGGAGCATGAGTTATACTTAGAGATATGATAGAAGATCGCTAGTCACCAAGGATGAATTACTAGGACATATGGTCCGTTTGCACACCCCGATGCGAGGTCATCAGATTGATTGATTCCAGCTTTAGTAGACTTCACGCAGGTACATTGTGAGACGATAGTGTAAGTCCACGTTGCCCACCCCGGTGCTTGCGGGGAGGCGGAAAACGGAATAAAAATCAGATTTTTACTACTCTAGGCAACATGGACTAGACAAAGTCGGGATCTTTGCTAAACAAAAACTAGCTAAAGCTAACTAAAAACTAGCTAAAGGGTAGAATGGTTATACCTAGGGCTTTATGTCCTTCTCTCCTTGCTCCTTGGAGTAGTAGAAAGGGATCACCTTTGTCGTCTTCTCATGTCGAAGAAGGATCCACCCGAAAGCCTCAACCTTTGGCTTCAACTTCAAGCTAGAAGTAACTAAGGTGCTAGAAGTGCTAATCCTAGAACCCTAGATGAGAGTAAAGATTATCAAGAAGAGGTTTTTCTCAAGCTCAAGTGTTTCTCAACACATGATAGGGGAGAGCTTGAGAGAGAGGAAGAGGAGGAGAGAGAAAGCATATGATAGAATGAGAGAATTATGAAGCATTCTCACATATATGTGTGAATTATTGTAAATTGATAATTAGTGAGATAATTGTCATGGCTTAATCAAGACATGACCATTATCATTTCATTTTTAATGCAAATTGCAAGGATCAAAGAGCATCTTCCAAATGAAATGATGATGGTCATAGTGTCAACCTAGGTCAACAAGTCAAGAATATCAAATGGTCCACAACCATGACCATGCACAATTATATTAAACTAATATCAATTAACCATAATACACACATAAGCATTAGGGTTAATAAAATGACAATGGTCATCAACCCTAATCAAAGTCCTCTCCCTCTGTCTCAAGCAACTGTGCATACGCACCCGTATTCGTGATCCGAGGAACACGAATACAAAGAGATAAAACCAATCCCAAATCATATACTAGGATCTGGCTTAAACCAAATCCCGCTAGTATAAGCTGTCCGGACAGCAAACGTGCACAAGTACGCGGATGTGAACGAACCCTGTCGCAAAACCATGCGACCTCTACTCATTTTGCCTAAAGGCGAATAGCTCTCTGTGTGGGACTCTAAAGACTCGACACTACGCTGGTAGTGGGTTTAACCACAGACCGCAAGCGGCACTAGCTGTACGTAATGGTCCCCAGGTAGATGCCGATAAGAAGACTGACGAGGTGAACCCATCTGAACTCCTACTGAGCCTGTATGTGACAGTCTCCGTACAGTCCGGTCTGTTCGTCTGATACATCGCATGGCGGGCCTAGAGGGCGGTGAACGTCAGTCCCCTAATAGCGGTACAAGTCATGTCGGAGTGTAGCCCAGAACACCCTGAGATAACACTGGAAACCTACCATTATATCTCGCTTGCCCTGGCTAAGGACTACTCGTGTAACGGCTCTCCTGGACACAGCGTGATGTCAACCTCCAATACCGGGAGAGACGAATCCTGTCTAACCGTCACTGCCTCCAAGTGCTTCGGGACTGCACCCAAAAACTACCTGTTTGCACGACTCCTTTGAGCCGTGGTAGGGTAGTAATCAAAGTGCAGTGGGAACACACTCGAGGCGAAGTGACAGTGTCAAGTCAGCGGACTAAGTTGTACTCATGTCACCTGGGAACTGATAACTGACGATAGGTATAATACCAACCAACAGTTCCCGACGAGTCCTGTCCAGTGTACTCATAACCTAACGAGCACCCACATACTATCTCAAGTACGACGCACTGACGGCTGTGGGACAGACCGTCTCCCACGCTGGGATGAGAAGCGCGTACGCTAGTCTACTCCGGAGTATCGATGCCCTGTCTCGATAGTCCAACGACTAGGGACCTGTATAAGGATGTGCTTATGGATTACCCAGCCCCCACGAGTGTGAGCGCCATCACAACGCTGGTAATCAAGCAAAGATCATAAGGGCTCTACTAATATGTATATAAGCGATATGCTAAATGAAACACATGCACATATTGAAGTAGAGACAAACCAAGTAGCATACTACCATTTTGAGCAAGATTGTATATACTGTAGGGTTGCTAGGCACGCGCACAAGGGTCTACGAGGCATCAACCATGCCCGATTAAAAATTTAGCCGTGCCGAACAACCCGAATACGGAACTTTAAACTAGAGATTAGGCGAAAACAAGCATGCTAAACACTTTAACACTAAGTGAGAGGGATTACAACCTTTGTAGATCCGGTCCTTCACTTCATATGCTCCGTGTTGTGGTCCCTTTGCTGCGATCATCGGGATCCGGACTTTCGAGAGGTTCCACGAAGAGAAAGACGCAACCTTTGCTTCCGATCTTCGATACTAAGATGATCTACCTTGAAGTTTCTTTAACACAAGCTAACACTCATGAAATGATGTGAACACCCTCATCTAAATGGCAAGGGAAGATGAGGATGATGAAGTATGATTTTTGCTCTCTTTATTTATCTTTTTCTCATATTTATTCATCACCTTTTGAAAAACTAGTAAGCTTTTCATGAAAGAATGAAGGAGGAAGAAGATGAATAATCATTTGTGATGAATAGAAAGAATGTTATCATAATCATTTATGCAACCATGGTTGTAGTAACCATTGTAGAGAGTTTACTAGGGTTAGGGTTTGGGTTAGGTCAAAGGGTGAGTCACTTGTAAATATCTATCATAATATCTTAACAAAGACAAAGTAAAGCTTCTAGAATCAACTAGAAGGTTTAACCCTAATCCAAACCCTAATCATGTTTAAACTCCTCTAAACATGTTGCATTAATAATTATAATATGTTACAATATTATATATCACATATACAATATTTATTGTAACGAAATAAAATAATACATTTAACATATATCGCATATATATCAATGTATTACCCGGGTGAGAAAAAGAATCTTTTAGTGAGCAAATATTAGTTAATGCAATTTAATATATCAAATATATTATTATACATTAAATTATCGAATCAACACTTGATCCGACAATCCGGCTATATCGCATATAACCGACTAATATTTATCCGTACCGATTCATCGAATCAACACTTGATCCGATGACCCGGCTGATATCAAATATCGCGAGAATATAATACGGTATCGCATATCGCATTATCCTCGGTCCCGCACATATCACATATGTGCCCCTACTCCGTTTTGCCTGAGTCAAGAAACCTCTGTGTAGGACTCTAAAGAATCGTCAATACGCCGGCAGAAGGTGATGATCATATCAAACACCCACAAGCTGCAAGCGGTCAGCTAAACGTAACAGCTACCCAGGTATTGAGCGCTCAGAAGATCAACAAGCAAGCCTGTACATTCTCCTGCGAATCCAAACAGTAACACTCCCGTACAGTCCGGTCTCGTCGTCTGATATGTTGCATATCTCGCCTAGGGGTGGTAAACGTCAGACCCCAGTAGCTTGATAAGTCGTTTCGATTTGAGGTTTATAACAGTTTGAGAAACTACTGATAACACTTACCAGTAAATCTCAGCAACCCTGGCCAGGGATTTCCGGTTATAGCCAATCGATCACAGCACAGCATCAACTCCCTATACCGGGAGAGACGAATCCCCTCCTATCGCTCATTGCCTCCATGTGATTCGGGACTGTACCCAAAAGCCACCTTTTTGCACGCCCTCTTGGACGTGGTATGATGGAAATCAAAGCACAGTGGGAATCACACAAGACTCTATGACGATCTCGGGTCGACAGACTACTCTGTACCAGTGTCACCGGAGAACTGCCATCTGACGTATGGTATAATACCATCTGGGAGTTCTCGGCGAGTCCGTCCAGTGTACCCAGTCTCCACTGGGCACCCGTACACCATCCTTGATGTCAAACACCGATGGATATGGGATCATCCATCGCCCATCATATGGGTCAAGATGCGTATACGCTAGTCTACTCTGGTGCATCGATGCCCTGTCTCGATACACCCTCGACTAGGAACAGTTATAGGATGTACTCGTCGACTATCGTGGCCCCACTAGTATGATCTCATCATAGTCCCAGTAGTCGAGTACATATCCTAAGGGCTTTATCAACATGTAACATAGAGACAATCAGAGTACATGTTAAGATAAAGTACAACCAGATAGCATACTATCATGTCGAGCAAGAAAGTCCTCCCTATATATGTCCTAGCATCCACTACAATATACATCGTATGTACAGTAATGGCCTCTAGGGCATACATATAACTAACAATCTCCCACTTGCACTAGGGCCATCTGTTATGGTATCGCATACCCAACAATTAGCTGCGGTTGAAGTATCTCATACTCAACCATCCCATAAAAGTCTCTACTGGGAAAAAGGCCTTTGTGAATGGATCAGCGCTGTCGTTCTCTGTGTCTACTCTCCTAACCTCGATCTTCCTGGAGATCAACCATCTCCATGATCTGGTGATACTGCCTAAGAATTATATCTGGATTTCTGATGGGACGGTAGTTCCTTGGCAAAAGCCACAACTCCATTGTCACACAATGGTAGGAACGAAGTTCATCTTATGAACTTATATATATATCCAGACTGCCTCTTTGGTAGTATCCTTGGTAACGATGTATCTTGCCTTTAATCGTCTAGTATGTCACGGTATCTAGCTTGGAACTCTTCCAGCATATCGTCCCTCCACTGAGGGTGAAGACAATGCCTTCGACTGACATTCAGTCGTCCTTATCAGTCTTGAACCTTTCCAGTGATTCTCCTCAGGATTGATTGATACCATCTCACTACAACTAGTGAGTGTCCTAACATCCAATTAGATCTATCTCATAGATCCAAAACCCAGGATTTAGGAGGTATCACTTTGATCCTATATGGAGAATCCTTGTGATAAGCGGAGATTGACCGAGTGTAGCATAGGAATCTCCTTCTCTATCAAGAGTATGTCATCCACGTACTTTACGAGGATCACCACCATACTTTCTACTACCCTTTTTGTATATACAAGGTTCATCTACCATTTTGATGAAGTCAAACTCTTTGACTACCACATCAAAACAGATGTTCCAACTGTTGGAGATAGTGCCCTCAGAGTCAATTATTAGGTCACAGGTACATGATTGTAATGATTGAGGGAGGACCTATCCCGGTAGGACAGTCTTACTCGAGATGATAGTATGCTATCTGGTTTACCTTTATCATCGTGTACTGTTTTAAGTGACCTGACACGTCGCTATTACACGTTGATAGAGCCCCTAGGATTCTTGCTTGACCACCAGCAGTATGAGGGCGATCATATAAGTGGGAGATGGGGGTCTATAAGCTTATCCTTAAAAGGTCCCTAGTCGTGGGAGTTTCGAGACTGGGCATCGATACTCCATTAGTAGACTAGTGTATACAGTCGAGACCCCGACGAGGGGCGGTGGCCGGTCTCACAAGCCACTGGTGTCAGTTGGATCACCTAAGATGTATACAGGTGCTCATTGGGTTATGAGTACACCGGACAGGACTCGCCGGGAACATGCTAGTTGGTCATATACCAGACGTCAGATGGCAGTTCCCTGGTGACATGTGTGCAGGTTAGTTCATCGACCTGGGGATCGTCATTTGTCTCGTGTGAGTTCCCACTGTACTTTGATTACTACCCTACCACGGCTCAAAGGAGTCGTGCAAACAGGTTTTAGTTGGGTACAGTCCCGAGCCACATGGAGGCAGTGAGCGTATCTTCAGGCGTTCGTCTCTCCCGGTATTGGGGGTGAGGTCGTGCTGTGTCTAGGAGAGCCATTACACAAAGTCCTTGGCCAAGGCAAGGAGATTTACTGGTAGGTATTCCAGTAGTATCTCAGGGTGTTCTGGGCTACACTCCGACACGACTTGTACCGCTTTTGGGGGTCTGACTTTTACCAACCCCCTAGGCCCGCCATGCGATACTCATAGACGAACGGACCGGACTGCACGGATATTGTCACTGACAGGCTCAGTAGGGTGTCAGGATGAGTTCGCTCATCGACGTCCCTTTTAGTCAATAGCTGGTGGCCCGTTACGTATTGGCTTATACCTCTGACGGGCTAGTGGTTAAATCCACAGCCATTGTATTGACGAGTCTTTAGAGTCTACCACACTTTCAGTTACTCAAGTTTCGGGCGAAACGCTGTAGAGGCCGTATGGAGATATGGCATGGTCCGATCAGATACGTGCGGTATTGCACGGATCAGGATCGGACGGTTTGTACTAGTAGCCGTATAGGTATATGGCAGGGTTCGATCAGATACGTGCGGTATTGCACGGATCAGGATCGAACGGATATTACTAGCCGGCTTTGGTTTAAGCCGGTCCTAGTTTAATACAGTGTAGATTTTGTCTCTTTGCATTTGTATCCGGACGGAATACAGATGCTGGTGTGTATGCACAGTATCGGGGTTTTCCTGTAATTTATTACGGGACCAGTTTTCTGGAGTTGCCAGTTTGCATTCCGTTCCGGCCGGTTTTCCTTTGTTCTTTCCCGGCCGGACTTTTCCGATGGAGGGGGTTATTTGCAATTGTGCAAATAATATTTGTGGAAGGGGTTTCTTGTAAAAGATTGATTATGATAGCTATCATTATCTTTTCCACCATGCTTTTGTTTTTATTTGTGACATGAAAGGGTATGGTTTGAAAAAGGTAAAGCATGGTTGTATGTTTTCTTGTCTTGGGTTGTGGTCACCTCCTTCTTCTCCTACACTCACCTCCCTCATATGATATATGGTTTTTCCTCCACCATTCTTCTCACTTGATGAAAGAAGTTTTTCATGGTTGAGAGAAAGAAAAAGATGAGAGCTTCATCTTTGAGAGAGTAGCATTCTTGATTTCATTTTCGATGCTAGAAAAATGCAAGCACCATTTTTCTTCTTGATTCCTCCATCATCTTTCAAAAGGCAACAAACCCCAAAGTGAGACATGCACTCTACACTACACTTCCTACAGCAAATCTTGGACGCGTCGATTCGCCAGCTTCGCGCCCGAGTTGCCTCGGTATTGAGGTGGGAGCCCGTAAAAGCTACAGGCGATGTGGTGCCCTTTCCGACGAGGAGGAGACGGACGGAGATCCCGCGAGGAGATCGGAGTGGAGATGAAGACCGGAGGACTCGGATCAGTCGGTACATCTCTTCCCTTACTTGTTAGTAGCTTAGACTTGTTAATGGTTACGATCCGGAGTTTAGTGCGCGGTGGTGCCGGTTTGCAAAGTCCGCAAAATTTAAGTTTATCACCGCTTCCGCACCCCGGCCGTCGGATTGACGGCCGGGGCGCCGCCGTGCACTTACAGTGGTATCAGAGCCTCGCCATTAACTTAGTCTAGCTTTGTGTAATGTGTTTGCATTTCCGATCGATCAAAAAGTCCAAAAACCCGTATTTTTGCACATCAGTTTCTGTCGAATTTTTTTTGAGTCCAAAAATTTTTCAGGTTGTCTCAGAGTGATGTGCAGGGAATTTTAAGGTCACTGTAAAAATTTGGTTCAACGATCTCATCATACCGCCGCGGAAGGGCGGCCAAATCCCTGCTTTGGCCGCGCTTCCGCCACGGATGTAACTGTTGACCCCCCCAAATTTTTTCTGTGTGTTCCTGAGTGATATATGTGGTTTTTGGAATATTAAAATTGGGCCCAGGTTTTCTGTGGTTGCTACAGTTTTGTTTGGGGGCCCACTTGTTAATGTTTAATCAATCGGAAAATTTTAAACACATTTTTCACAGTATTTACATTATATCTGCGACCGTGAATGTTACTCGATCGGTAAATCCGGTCTAACTGCTATAGCCCGGTTAGACGGATTTGCGAACGTGACTTTCACGTTGATGTTCTATGTTTATGCTGTGATGTTGCGGATTGGTCGTGGGGGATAGCCTGGATGCAATGCTAGTACAGTGTTGTTGTATTATGTACATTTGATATTGCGGGGCGAGCGTCCGACATGTGGACTGCCGTCACTGCCTGTTTGTATTATTATTTTGGGGCACGACCTGGTTGCGGTCGATGTACCCGGTGTATGTATATTTTACTTTCTGTACTAGGATTGCCCCGCGGAGGGGTGCACGGATAGCCGGGTTCTAGAAGGCAACAAGCCCGCATCTCATGGCATTGGGACGGAGGGGGCTTCACTCCAAGATTGACTGGCTATTCGCCGCACTCGTAGGGGGTATAGGATTTCATTGCACAGGCTATCCACACGACCAGGGGAACGTCGGGTTTCAGTAGTGGCTCTGTGAAACCCGGGGATCCCAGATATCTGTATTGTTTCTGTGATGCTGTACATTTCTGTGATGTTGCATTTTATTCACGCCTTGAGCGAATATAATATATTGGTATATATATTAGTAGATGTTGTATATGTTTTACATCCGCGCTAGTCCAGTCCCCGCTCTGTCGTTAGTTAGCTAACCTAACGGGTGATGACGGGACCCAGTGGCGAATGCGGATGGCATATACGTACGTCAGTATATTTTCGTTCTTTTTGGTGTGATCAATTGATGGGACTGCATTGATTCGGATCAATGCAAGTTTAAAAACAAACCTAATCTGATGTTGTTGGAACACTTTTCAAAAAGCTGTTATTGCAAGGACGTTCATTTCTGTTTTGCATCGTGGTATTCATTTGGAATATCCTGCTCCTCAGTCGACGAGGCAAGGGCCGAGATCCCTTCACCGGGAGTGACCCCTTGGACAGAAGTTTGCGTCAGGGCATTAACTTCACTATAGCCGATTACTTTTGCTTTGCACAGTGATATTCGGTTATGAATATCCAGCACCCCATTCTACGGGGAAAGAGCCGAGATCCCTTCACCGGGAGTGACCTCTTTAGTAAAGGTTTTCGTCACTATATTTTCTAAAAAGCTATCCGTTCCTTCAACGATATCAAGTTCATTACGTTAAAGGTTTTCGCCAGAAACCATTCGTAGCCCTCCGTCGTTTCATATGGGTAGTCAATAGTATTCAAGCTGTGTTTGTTGGCCAAAGTCAAGGCACAGTGTTTGGTAGCTATTGGTTATTCATATGCAGCATAGATAGATGCGTTGGTTTGGGGCAGTCGTATAGCCTTGTTGGCCAAAGTCAAGGGCTTGTACGGGTGGGCTCAAATTAACCTGGAGAATGACGGGCAGAACTTGACATGTGACTTATGATTTGTTGGCCAAAGTCAAGGTCATAAGAGCATGGGGTAAAAATCACATCGGGAGTTTCAAAAGTACTGAAACTTGCCAGATATGCGCATACCTTCTGGAGTGTGATACCGTGAGCGGATTCCGTCACGTTGTCATGCGATGAGAGTTGGATCCCGATTCCCACTGATGAGTTGGTTTACTCCTCGGGTGACCCCGACTAATTCTTCTTTAAGGTTTGGAGGAGAATTTGAGGTACAGTGGGAGGTTTCCAGATTAGATAAATTGGTAACTATTCTGATCTAGGATAGAGTGCACGCTGAGTGTTTCTTCTCTCTCTCTCTCTGGCAGCGACCATTGACCCGACCCTAAGACTTTGACTCAGTGACCAAGTTGACCGAACCTTCTTAACACTGGCTTTTGGATTGTCAGAGTTGCGAACCTCATTGCCACTCCTACTTTTACCCTTTTCTCCAGGACACCCCGTATTACTACGAACGTCCACTTCCATTGGACAAAACCATCGTATGGTTAGATACGAACTCGAAAGGATTTATTCGAGGATGGTTTCCGGTTCTGGAGAAAACGGATAGGATTATTCAGTTGTCTTTTCCTTTTACCCTCTCTCAGGTTACGAGTACTCCTTGGTTTAGGGGTAGTACACCTATTACGCAAATTGGATTGTCTTCTTCCAAACCTTAGGCTGGTGCCGACCGGTAGGGAATGAAGAAAACCAATTAGCATAACGACGGTGTACAGAAGGTATTAAGTTCAGACAAAGCAAGGGATTAGTAAGAGGGCAAAGTAAATTGCAACAGACATTCACGACCAAACCAAATATTTCGTTACCACTCCCACATCACCTTTGTATTTCTCCAGGACACTCCGTATCACTACGAAGATCCACAGTTTATTTGGATACTCCATCGTATGGTTATATACGAACTCGAATGGAACTTGTTCCAGTTCGGGGATGGATTCTGGTTCAGGAGAAATAGGAATAAGGTTTATTCGGTTGTCTTTTATCTTCACCCTCTCTCATTGCGAGTGTTCCTAGGATTGGGACAGTACACCCATTATGCTTATTGGATAGTCTTCTTCCAAACCATAGGCTGGTGCCGAACGGTAGGGAAGGAAGAAAACCAGTTGGCCTAAAAGAGTGTACAGAAGGTAATGACTAAAGACATATGAAGGGATTTGGAGAGGTGGCAAAGAATTATACGCTTATAGTTGTGAATCTGAATAATGGTAGAGGCATTACTAGGAATACCAGGATACCCCATCGAAACATTTCAATGTTTCAGTTCAGCTGTGTACTGTTAAAAGAAAACTGATTTCCCGATTGGACACTTGCTCCAGGGTATGTATTTACCAGGTTTGATTCTCACATCTGTATGGCTTTATAGATAATGAGTGGGAGTAAGTTATTGGGAATTGGGTGATCATCCTCATTATATCGGGATTCGTTGTAATCGGTGATATTTGAGGAGATCATCTGGGCTGTTTGCCGGTCGGCAAATGTTTGGTTTTGAATATCCGCTATTGTGCACCAATTTCAAATTGATATATCTGTACGTCTATTTTCATAGAGTGAGATATACCTTTTGATATTATGTCGATGACATTTACCTATATCAGTGGATGGTTAGGTAAGGAGCATTAAACAGCGGTGTAATTCTACTTAACCATAAGTACAGTTTTCAACCTACGACACACAGTGAAAGAGTTGTTAGACTCGGCGGACTTATACAGAGTATTGTATGTTGTCCAGTGTCCATTAGGACAGAGGGGTTGGTCCTCGTACTATATTCGGTTTACTTATGACTTCTCTAGTTTTTTAGACAGGTGTTTCGTAGGAAACACAGGGTCCGAATTTTGAGAAGTTATAGGTATTTGAATGGAGTAGAGAACCAGGTGTAGCAAGTATCGGGATTCTTCAAAGTGATCGAAGATGTAGATACTTGTATTTGGTATTCAGTTGATAGTAATGATTAAGAGATCTTGCTTCTCTTTCAGGTTACTCATAATTGGAAGCATTCCTAAGTTGAGTAACGCTGATCGGCCTCCTTCCATTTAGTTGACATGCGCTGGGGACAGCTGCATGATTTGAATCTGGTTCAATTAAATCAGTGCCTCTGTTTCTATATTGGACATAGAACAGTTCATATCTTAACGTTGTTAAGGTACGGAGAGTTGTCCGGTTTATGATTAAAACCAGACACTGGACAACTCAAGGCACGTTTCTGTAATGGCTGTTTGTGAGTTGACCCAGGCTATGACGAGGGTTGACTTTCTACCATCTGGATGAACAATAGCAATATTGTTCTAGACTCGCCACAGTTTTATTAAAAATGGATTTTTTCAGAAAACAGTAGTGGGAGTATGGTAGAACTGGAAGTGATTCCAGAACCACAAACGATTACTGAAGATTTGATAAGGAACCTAAAGATTCAATCTGGATTGACATTCCATTGGCCACTCCGCAGATAAGGTGGGTAACTTCAGGCACCCGAGAGGTACTACGGTAGCCTCAAGGACGGTGACAGGGAAGTTCTTGTTTACCCACAATTGCCATTGCTGTTGTTCCAGGTTACGAGACCCGGCGGGAGGATGAGTATAGCGTCGTTCTAAAACTAGTTTTAGAAGTGTACGTATATATGACTCTGCCAGAGGGTTGTCGTAGTCAGTGGGAGCAGCGGAAGCATTGGTGGACAGGTAGCTTATGTCTATTTATAGACTAAAGCAGATGTAGCGGAGATAGATCATCTATTTCTGACGTGACAGTCATAGGTTTGACTTCATCAGAAAAGGGGATGGATCTGTTGAGAAGGTAGTAGGGTGTGATGTCCTGGTATCTGAATGACATACACAGAGTAGGAAAAGAAACTCCTACACTACAATCGGTTGTACTTTGGTCGTCACACAGTTGTTTCTCCACAATGGAAATGGATATTATATCAGACATACTGGTTACTAGATCTATGGTTTTAGATCTAGATTTGGGTGGTTTCCCAATCAGGGTACTTGACAGCATTCTAAGAGTATTTAGGATGGACGACTCCTGGCACGGTAGTGTACCTGCAGGTAATGGAGTCACCCTCTCCAAAGGTGTCTTACAGACTAAAGGGGAGAGGGACGTGCATGATTGGCAGATCACTTGCTTAGGCAATTGAGTCAATCATGAGATGTCAAGTACCACACCAGATGTTGTTCTTGCACTAGATGCAATAAGTTGACATTAATCCAATCCTGGAGAAACAGTCGGAAGCAGTTTTAGAACATAAGTGGATGTTCTAGGGATATGATAACGACAGCCTCATTCAGGAGACGGTTATCATTCCAGGCTTCCAAGGTGACATGGACGACAAGGAGGTTGTCAGAGTTATAGTTTTCCCTCTGACGAGGGGCAGTATTTTGGACAGGTGATCCAAGGCAATACTGAGGGAGGCATGGCGCGCAGGATACTGATTAAGTTCAGTTGACGATACAGTCTAAGAAGTTTGGATTTGGAGTTCATTTATGAGCTATGTCCCATCAGACATCCAGACACATTCTAAGACAGGTATTGCTCATTTCGGGAGATGGGTTTCTCCGCGAACATGAGATATAGAGAGACATGGAAAGAAACAACTAAGCGGATCCACTCACTGAGGCTATTCCTCGAACGCAATAGTTCCGCAAACGAGCTTTGTGAGACTGACTAGTAGAGGAGTTGGATGTTCGGTATCACACGGGCTGTGAGTATGCGACATCGCAATAATTAGCCTTGAGTGCAAGTGGGAGATTGTTGGAGATAGTGCCCTCAGAGTCAATTATTAGGTCACAGGTACGTGATTGTAATGATTGAGGGAGGACCTATCCCGGTAGGACAGTCTTACTCGAGATGATAGTATGCTATCTGGTTTACCTTTATCATCGTGTACTGTTTTAAGTGACCTGACACGTCGCTATTACACGTTGATAGAGCCCCTAGGATTCTTGCTTGACCACCAGCAGTATGAGGGCGATCATATAAGTGGGAGCTGGGGGTCTATAAGCTTATCCTTAAAAGGTCCCTAGTCGTGGGAGTTTCGAGACTGGGCATCGATACTCCATTAGTAGACTAGTGTATACAGTCGAGACCCCGACGAGGGGCGGTGGCCGGTCTCACAAGCCACTGGTGTTAGTTGGATCACCTAAGATGTATACAGGTGCTCATTGGGTTATGAGTACACCGGACAGGACTCGCCGGGAACATGCTAGTTGGTCATATACCAGACGTCAGATGGCAGTTCCCTGGTGACATGTGTGCAGGTTAGTTCATCGACCTGGGGATCATCATTTGTCTCGTGTGAGTTCCCACTGTACTTTGATTACTACCCTACCACGGCTCAAAGGAGTCGTGCAAACAGGTTTTAGTTGGGTACAGTCCCGAGCCACATGGAGGCAGTGAGCGTATCTTCAGAGGTTCGTCTCTCCCGGTATTGGGGGTGAGGTCGTGCTGTGTCTAGGAGAGCCATTACACAAAGTCCTTGGCCAAGGCAAGGAGATTTACTGGTAGGTATTCCAGTAGTATCTCAGGGTGTTCTGGGCTACACTCCGACACGACTTGTACCGCTTTTGGGGGTCTGACTTTTACCAACCCCCTAGGCCCGCCATGCGATACTCATAGACGAACGGACCGGACTGCACGGATATTGTCACTGACAGGCTCAGTAGGGTGTCAGGATGAGTTCGCTCATCGACGTCCCTTTTAGTCAATAGCTGGTGGCCCGTTACGTATTGGCTTATACCTCTGACGGGCTAGTGGTTAAATCCACAGCCATTGTATTGACGAGTCTTTAGAGTCTACCACACTTTCAGTTACTCAAGTTTCGGGCGAAACGCTGTAGAGGCCGTATGGAGATATGGCAGGGTCCGATCAGATACGTGCGGTATTGCACGGATCAGGATCGGACGGTTTGTACTAGTAGCCGTATAGGTATATGGCAGGGTTCGATCAGATACGTGCGGTATTGCACGGATCAGGATCGAACGGATATTACTAGCCGGCTTTGGTTTAAGCCGGTCCTAGTTTAATACAGTATAGATTTTGTCTCTTTGCATTTGTATCCGGACGGAATACAGATGCGGGTGTGTATGCACAGTATCGGGGTTTTCCTGTAATTTATTACGGGACCAGTTTTCTGGAGTTGCCAGTTTGCATTCCGTTCCGGCCGGTTTTCCTTTGTTCTTTCCCGGCCGGACTTTTCCGATGGAGGGGGTTATTTGCAATTGTGCAAATAACATTTGTGGAAGGGGTTTCTTGTAAAAGATTGATTATGATAGCTATCATTATCTTTTCCACCATGCTTTTGTTTTTATTTGTGACATGAAAGGGTATGGTTTGAAAAAGGTAAACCATGGTTGTATGTTTTCTTGTCTTGGGTTGTGGTCACCTCCTTCTTCTCCTACACTCACCTCCCTCATATGATATATGGTTTTTCCTCCACCATTCTTCTCACTTGATGAAAGAAGTTTTTCATGGTTGAGAGAAAGAAAAAGATGAGAGCTTCATCTTTGAGAGAGTAGCATTCTTGATTTCATTTTCGATGCTAGAAAAATGCAAGCACCATTTTTCTTCTTGATTCCTCCATCATCTTTCAAAAGGCAACAAACCCCAAAGTGAGACATGCACTCTACACTACACTTCCTACAGCAAATCTTGGACGCGTCGATTCGCCAGCTTCGCGCCCGAGTTGCCTCGGTATTGAGGTGGGAGCCCGTAAAAGCTACAGGCGATGTGGTGCCCTTTCCGACGAGGAGGAGACGGACGGAGATCCCGCGAGGAGATCGGAGTGGAGATGAAGACCGGAGGACTCGGATCAGTCGGTACATCTCTTCCCTTACTTGTTAGTAGCTTAGACTTGTTAATGGTTACGATCCGGAGTTTAGTGCGCGGTGGTGCCGGTTTGCAAAGTCCGCAAAATTTAAGTTTATCACCGCTTCCGCACCCCGGCCGTCGGATTGACGGCCGGGGCGCCGCCGTGCACTTACACCAACTCCGCGATGGCTGTTTTATCATATAAAACATCTTGCACACGTTTCCGCTGCTCCCACTGTCTACGAAGCCCTCTGGCTGTGTACTTATATACGCTATCTTCTAAATCATCATTTAGAAAAGCAGTCATGACACCCAACCACCAGATATCATAGTCATGGTATGTAGCCGTGGCAAGTAGGATCTGGATGGACTTAAGCATAGATCCTTAGAAAAGGTTTCAACATAATCCATACCTGGTCTATGATGCAAACCTTTAACAAGTCTATCTTTGAAAGTCTCAACCTTTCCATGTACACCAAGTAAACTTCTCAAGATATACTTGCTCCTGATGGGGATTTAACCCTTCAGATAAAGCAACCAAAGTCCATACTTTGTTGGTGTATAAGGATTCCATCTCATATCGATAAGCATCCAGCCATTCTTACAGAGTCCCACTCCTGATGGCCAGCTCGAAACTAGTTGGGTCATCATCTCATGATGGAATCCTCGCTCCCACTGTCATAGAGAAACTAAAGTATCTCTCAGGTGGGTGAGGAACCCTACTAGATCGGCGGAGAGGCTGAGGTTCGTTGGAAACTATTGAATCCTTTGGTTCTACCAAATCATCAGCTGTTTTTGTATAGCTGGAACCTTTCCAGTTGTACATAACAGACCTTGCCTCGAGCTTGTCCGGATTTTGCTTTTAGACATAGGCCGGACAACCCCAAATCTTAACAAGCTTAAGATATGGGCTCTTCCCTTTCCATATCACATATGAAGTGCTAGGCAATTGATTTGATTTGAACCCTATTCAATAGGTATGCAGCTTCTCAAGTGCATAATTCCCAAAAGGAAATAGGACACTCAGCAGTACTCATCATAGAGCACACCATATCATATAGGGTGTGATCGGTCCGCCCCGATACACCGACGTGCTGTGGTGTATACGGAGGAGTAATGTCGAGAGAGAATCTCATTCTCCTTTAGAATAGTCCAGGAATTCCATGCTCAAGTATTCTCCTCCTTGATCTCATCAAAGGACATAATACTTATACCCGTATTTTGGTTCTCTACTTCTAATTTATATTCTGTGAATATCTCAAAAGGTTCGGACCTGTGTTTCAACAGAAGCATATGTCTGAATCTTGAGAGATTATCAGAGAATGTAATGAAGTAGAAAGAACCGATCTTGGCATATGTAGACAGGGGACTTTCATACATCAGCATGTATCAATCCCAAAAGTTCACTAACTCTTTCTCTGTTTCCAATAAACAGAGCTGTGGTCATCTTATCTTTGTGACATGACCGGCAAGTTTCATAAGATGTAAATTCAAACTAATTTAAATATGCATCTATATGTAACTTCAGCCAGTCGGATCGCATTGATATGACCTAGTCTACAATGCCTCAAGAAGGATTCGTTCATTTCTGAACTCTTCCTCTTGTGTGTGTTCCGTATACTAAGAACTGTAGTTTGATTTAGAACGACAATGCTTTTAGATGACGTGCCTGAACCGATCAACTCTTGATATAGGAAATGTTCAAAACATTATCCAACAATACAAAATTATATCCTTTCTTTACTAATAAAGAGACTGATATGATTTTGTATATCAGGTTCGGTATCTAATAACATTTGTTCAGAATCAATGTATTCTGGTAGTACAGGGTGATAGTGACCAACAGACTTGGCTGCAACACTTGCACCGTTTTCTGTCTCATGAAAGCTATCACCCGTTCTCAGTTCTTTACCTATCTGTAGCCCATGTAACAGATTACATATACGGGATCCTGATCCGGTATCACATACCCAGGACGTAAAGGATACTGAGAAACAGTTCTGTGTAATGAACACACCCGAAGATGATGCATCAACATGCACTTTCTTCGTTTTGGCGGCACTGGAAATCTGGTATTCC
Organism: Agapanthus africanus; assembly: GCA_030015575.1. Classification (NCBI taxonomy): domain Eukaryota; kingdom Viridiplantae; phylum Streptophyta; class Magnoliopsida; order Asparagales; family Amaryllidaceae; genus Agapanthus; species Agapanthus africanus. Next base: position 413,158,815 of record CM057337.1, read on the forward strand.
CCAATTTCCTGCTCTGTCTTATAACAATTATAAGTTGGAGCGGGACCAACGTTCCCCAGCTCAGTACAACAAGCGGGTTCGGTCAATATATCCGTTTTATTATCTTGATTAAGACGTGATATGGTCGCTACCTGGAGAGAGAGAGAAGAAAACACTCAGCGTATGCTCTTGCAAGATTAGATTGGTTATCTAATATAACTAATCAGGATGTCTCCCACTGTTTTAATCAAATCTTCCTTCAAACCCTAAAAGGAAAGACTAGCCGGGATTAATCACACGCTACAAGTTCGCCAATCTTTCAGCCAGGCCAGTGTCTGTAATTTGAGGGAGGTCCCCCGTGCTTTTGTTAGTTATATGTATGCCCTAGAGGCCATTACTATACATAGGATGTATATTGTAGTGGATGCTGGGACATATATAGGGAGGACTTTCTTGCTCGACATGATAGTATGCTATCTGGTTGATCTTTACCTTAACGTGTACACTGATTGTCTCCCTGTTACATGTTGGCAAAGCCCTTAGGATCTGTACTTGACTACCTGGACTATGATGCGGATCATACTAGTGGGGACATGGTAGTCCATAAGTACATCCTTCAAAGTCCTTAGTCGTGGGTGTATCGAGACGGGGCATCGATATACCAGAGTAGACTAGCGTGTACCTTCTCGACCCATACAGATGGGCGATGGATGATCCCATATCCATTGGTGTTTGACATCAGAGATGATATACGGGTGCTCAGTAGAGACTGGGTACACTGGACGGACTCGCCGAGAACTCCCAGATGGTATTATACCTCACGTCAGATGGCAGTTCTCTGGTGACACTGGTACAGAGTAGTCTGTTGACCCGAGATCGTCATAGAGTCTTGTGTGGTTCCCACTGTGCTTTGATTTCCATCTTACCACGTCCAAGAGGGCGTGCAAAACGGTGGTTTTTGGGTACAGTCCCGAGTCACATGGAGGCAATGAGCGATAGGAGGGGATTCGTCTCTCCCGGTATAGGGAGTTGATATTGCGCTGTGTTCGATTGGCTATAACAGGAAATCCCTGGCCAGGGTTGCTGAGATTTACTGGTAAGTGTTACCAGTAGTTTCTCGAATTGTTATAGACCTCATATCGACACGACTTATCAAGCTATTGGGGTCTGACGTTTACCACCCCTAGGCGAGATATGCGACATATCAGACTATCAGACCGGACTGTACGGTAGTGTTACTGGTCGGATTCACTGGAGTGTGAGCGGGCTTGCTCGTCGATCTTCAGATCGCTCAATACCCGGGTGGCCGTTACGTTTAGCAGACCGCTTGCGGCTTGTGGGTTATTGATATGATCATCACCTGCTGCCGGCGTATTGACGAGTCTTTAGAGTCCTACACAGAGGTTTCCTGGCTCAAGCAAAACGAAATAGGAGCGCGTATGAGATATGTGCGGGACCGAGAATGATACCAGTATGTGATACTGTATTTAATTCTCGCGATGTGACATTGATCGGTTATATGCGATATAGCCGGGTTATCGGATCAAGTGTTGATTCGATAAGATGTTACTAATGATACCAGTCGGTTATGTGCGTCATGACCGGATCGTTAAATCAAGTGTTGATTTAATGATTTAATGCATAATTATATATTTGATATATTACTTTGCATTAACTAGTATCGCTTCATTTTAAATGGATTTTCTCACTCGGGTGTGCACATTTACTATGCGATATGATTTGTGCACTTGCTTGTATCATGTTTGATGGTGCATGCCCTTTTTGTTAAGTGTATAGAATTAAACCTTGGTTAATGGAATGGTTAGGGTTTACTATTTGATTATTCATTTTATTCATTTGTTTTAATTTTTGGAAAATAAATTGCATAAAATAGAATGGTGGCTTTCTTTTGTCTTCTTTCATGAAGCTTCATGAACTTTTGACTTAGTCACCATTTTGTCTCATGCTTAACCCTAACCAATTCAATTAACTCAAGTTAATTCTCTACACCTAACCATGGTGAGAATTATGATAAGAATGGATTTTTATTTATTCTTTAATACTTATCATAATTTTTATCATCTTCTTCCTCTTCTTCTTCTTCATGAAGATACCTTCCTCCATCAATGGTGATTGATGCAAAATGAGTGAGAAATCCAATTCTAAAGTCTACCCACTTCCTATTTCTTCATCCTCTACCTCTTGCCAAGTAGTAGAGTGTGTTTCCTTCACAAGTTTTTAGGGCTTGGTGAAGGTGGAGCTTGATTTAGCGATGCCTCGACGTAGATCATCTTCGGCATGGATATCGACGACCTAGCTCGCTTTTTCTCCGACGAAGCCGACTCTAGAGCCCGGATTCCTTTTGGACAGCGGAGATGACTTCGTTGCGGAGCTATGGAGGTGGAGCACCGGATCTACAAAGGTTGTATTTCCGATATCCCATTAGTTAAGTTGTTAACTAGATTGTTTTTCGCCTAAATTTCTAGCCACCGATCCGTAGTCGGGTCTCTCGGCACATAGAATTTTTTATATTGGCATGTTCGATGCCTTGCGAGACCTCACTAGTGTGCCTAGGGACCCTACAGTGGTATCAGAGCCTAGCTAGAGCCTTAGGCGATGTCTAGACGCGATTTGAAGTCCGAACGAACCGAAACCGCAAAATTTCCATGCTCTCTGTCCGTTTTCTGAAAACGTGGATTTTTCCAAATTAAAAATTGCTAAAAAATTCAGCAGGGAAAAATAAGAATTACCATGCAAAAATTTACTGATGAACAGTACAAACCGCGGCGGAACCGCGGCAGAAGCCTGGATTCTGCGGCGGTTCCGCGGCGGAATGATGACGTTATCGTATACTGTTTGCACAGTAACTCCTATTATATTATGCTGGATTTTCTGGAAATTTTTAATATTTATTCAAGAGTTGAATTTTCTGGAGTTGTTTTGGGGATTCGGTGTTTCGATCGGGGTATCAAATTTTGTCTATTTGGCTTTCCGGATAAATTTTAGAATATGTTAAAAAGTTCGATCGGAAAGTTTGACATTTTCTATTTATCCGGAATGGGATACAATAATTGGAATTCACAAATAGTTATGAGATAACTGAATGAATGTTATAAACATAGCACTTTAGTCTCACTTGATCGGTTGCCACGGAATTTTGATGTGATTAAAAGTCCGTCGCAATCACGTAGCGTACGTGGATACTCGCCGGGTAAACTTAATAGACAGCCTCACCCCATAGCCCCGACCAAGTGACTGTAGGAGAACCCCGTCGCCGAAAGCATCCGTTCGGGTGCTCGCGGCAGCGGTGTTCCGCCTTGGTGCAATTCGTCGACGGTATCGGGGGTGCGGCCGCCTACTGAAGTTTGCGACGAGTATTCGATCAGGATGTCGGGAATCTTGTTGAATTGCCCGACTTGATATTGAAAAGTGTTTTCGATTTTGAGACTAAAATGCGGGGTTTATAATTGTTAGGCATGCGATGTCTAAGGAATTCATTTGGTCAGGCATGCGATGTCTGAGATGGTTGCGGATTCCAACTGTTGTAGTTTTACAATTTCTTTTCTGTGACCGTAAGTGTAATATGTGATATCGCCGGTTTCGTTGCTATATGTCAACGACAACTGGGATGCGCATATTTACTTACGTTGATGACATGTGATGTTATGTGTTGCTGGATATGTTATATTGGATCGTCGTGTTTGAATAGCCGGGGGTTTTTATGTGAGATGAGTGTTTTTCATTTTCATTCATGTAAAATCTTGTATGTAATATTCTTTTATTTGGGGCACTTCCAGGTTGCGGAAGTTGTCACTGTTGATGTATATTATTTACTTTTCCGCACTAGGATAGACCCAAGGAGGGAAGCACAAGTAACCGGGTTCTGGGGTCCAGTGGGAGACCAACTCGAGGAGTCGAGTCCGGGTCTCCTAACTCCAGAATTGGTAGGGTTGCTTGCCGCTCTCGTAGGGGTCAAGGGGTGTGGGTTTGGCTATTCATCGCGACCGTGGAATCCGTGTTTTATACTGGCTCGTATTGAAAACACGGACGTCCTAGTATATCCAATATTTCATATGGTTCTTCTGCTGTGATGTTCTGTGATAGATACAGTATATAGTATATATGATATATTATATAGACGTTACTTATCTTTTACACCCGCGCTAGCCCTGCCCCGCTATGCCGTTAGTTACCTAACCTAACGGTGCACGAGGGGACATCGAGGCGAATGCGGATGGTATAAGTGTACGTCGTATTTATCTGTGACGTTTAGGTACTTAAATGATGGGACTTCATTAATGTGATTAATGAAATAAAAGAAACCTAAGATGTTGTAGAATCGAATTTCAAAATAAAACAGGTAGCTACAGTTCTTGCTTTGCACAGCGGTATATATGATATATCCTGCACCTTATTCGATGAGGAAAGGACCGAGATCCCTTCACCGGGAGTGACTCCTTTAGCAATAACTGGCAGATGCTACACACTCGGTTTGTCTTTTGATTGCTTTTAAGTGTTTTTGCTTTGCACAGTGATATATATGATATATCCCGCACCTCATTCGACGAGGAAAGGACCGACGATCCCTTCACCGGGAGTGACTCCTTTAGCAAAACTAGAAAAGCCTCAAAAGCACTCCATTTTAAAATCATTTGATTCTATAACGATATCAAGTTCATTACGCAATAGGTTTTCAGAAAAACCTGTCGTAGCCCTCCGTCATTTCAGATAAGTCCTATTTAGTATTCGTGCTACGTTTGTTGACCTCCGTCAAGGCGTAGTGTGCGGTAGCTAGCTAGTATTTATCTGTTTATGCATATGATGCAGATTGAGTTAGGATAGTCGTGCGGCCTTGTTGACCTCCGTCAAGGGTCGTGCGGGTGGGTTTAATTCGATCAAGAAATGACGGGTTCAACTTGACTAGTAGCCTATGGTTTGTTGACCTCCGTCAAGATCATAGGGTGCCGGGGGCAAAATATTATCGGGAATTTCAAGTGTTGAAATTTGCAATGAGATTGCATACCTTCTATGAGATAGTTGGATCCCGATACCCGCTGCGAGTAAGAGTTACTCCTGGGAGAGTTTTATACATTACAATTAGCCGATCAAGTAGGTGTCTAGAAAGGTGTCAACGGGGTTACGCCTCTGGGAAAACGAGGTTTACATTAATTAGGTTCGTGCGAAAGCACGGGGGACCTCCCTCAAAGTACCGACACTGGCCTGGCTGAAAGATTGGCGAACTTGTAGTGTGTAATTAATCCCGGCTAGTCTTTCCTTTTAGGGTTTGAAGGAAGATTTGATAAAAAGCAGTGGGAGCCATCCTGATTAGATAAAATAATAACCAATCTATTCTTGCAAGAGCGCACGCTGAGTGTTTTCTTCTCTCTCTCTCCTGGTAGCGACCATATCACGCCTTAATCAAGATAATAATACGGATTATTGACCGAACCCGCTTGTTATACTGAGCAGGGGAACGTTGGTCCCGCTCCAACTTATAATTGTTATAAGACAGAGGAGGAAATTGGGGAATACCAGATTTCCCGTGCCGCCCAAACGAGGAGAGTGCATGATGATGCATCATCTTCGGGTGTGTTCATTATATAGAACTGTTTCTCAGTGTCCTTTACGTCCTGGGTATGTGATACCAAATCAGGATCCCAGATATGTAATCTGTTACATAGGGCTACAGAAAGGTAGAGAACTGAGAACGGGTGATAAGTTTCATGAGGCAGAAAACGGGGCAAGAGTTGCAGCAAAGTCTGTTGGTCACTGTCACCCTGTATTACCAATACATTGATTCTGAACAAATGTTATTAGATACCGAACCTGATATACAAAATCATATCAGTCTCTTTGTTAGTAAAGAAATGATAAAATTTTGTATTGTTGGATAATGTTTTGAACATTTCCTATATCAAAAGTTGATCGGTTCAGGCACGTTATCTAAAAGCATTGACGTTCTAAATCAAACCACAGTTCTAAGTATACGGATCACACACAAGAGGAAGAGTTCACAATTGAACGATTCCTTCTTGAGGCATTGTAGACTAGGTCATATCAATGCGACCCGACTAGCTAAAGTTACATGTAGATGCATATTTAAATTAGTTTGAATTTACATCTTGTGAAACTTGCCAGTCATGTCACAAAGATAAGATGACCATAGCTCCGTTTACTGGAAACAGAGAAAGAGTTAGTAAACTCTTGGGATGATACATGTTGATGTATGTAGGTCCCCTGTCTACACATGCCAAGACTGGTTCTTTATACTTCATTACGTTCTCTGATGATCTCTTTAGATTCAGACATATGTTCTTGTTGAAACAAAAGTCCGAACCTTTTGAGATATTCACGGAATATAAGTTAGAAGTAGAGAACCAATATACGGGTATAAGTATTATGTCCTTTGATGTGATCAAGGAGAAGAATACTTGAGCACGGAAATCCTGGACTATTCTAAAGGAGAATGAGATTCTCTCTCGGCATTACTCCTCCGAATACACCATAGCACGATGGTATATCGGGGCGGAGCAATCACACCCTATATGATAAGGTGTGCTCTATGATGAGTATTACTGAGTTACCTATTTCCTTTTTGGGTGTTATGCACTTGAGAAGCTGCATACCTATTGAATAGGGTTCGAATCAAATCAATTGCCTGCCACTTCATATGTGATATGGAAGGGGAAGAGCCCATATCTTAAGTTAGTTGAGATTTGGGGATTGTCCGGGCTTTGTCTAAAAGCATAATCCGGACAAGCTCGAGGCAAGGTCAGTTATGTACAACTGGAAAGGTTCCAGCTATACAAACTACAGCTGATGATTTGATAGAACCAAAGGATTCAGTAGATTCCAACGAACCTCAGCCTCTCCGCCGATTTAGTAGGGTTCCTCGCCCACCTGAGAGATACTTCTGTTTTTCTATGACAGTGGGAGCGAGGATTGCATCATGAGATGATGACCCAACTAGTTTCGAGATGGCCATCAGGAGTGAGACTCTGTAAGAATGGCTGGATGTTTAGCGATCTGAGATGGAATCCTTATACACCAACAATGTATGGACTTTGGTTGCAATATCTGAAGGGTTAAATCCCCATCAGGAGCAAGTATATCTTGAGAAGATTACTTGGTGTACATGGAAAAGTTAAGACTTTCAAAGCTAGACTTGTTAAAGGTTTTCGTCATTGACCAGGAGTGGATAATGATAAAACCTTTTCCAGTGGCTATGCTTAAGTCCATTCAGATCCTACTTGCCACGGCTACATACCATGACTACGATATCTGGTGGTTGGGTGTCATGACAGCTTTTCTAAATGATGTTTTAGAAGAGTGCAAGATGCGTCTATAAGTACACAGCCAGAGGGCTTCGTAGACAGTGGGAGCAGCGGAAACGTGTGCAAGATGCTTTATAGGATTAAAGCAGGCATCGCGGAGTTGGAACATCTGTTTTGATTAATTAGTCAAAGAGTTTGACATCATCAATGGTAGATGAACCTTGTATAAACAAAAAGGTAGTAGGGAGTATGGTGGTGATCCTCGTAGAGTATGTGGATGACATACTCTTGATAGGGAAAGAGTTTCCTATGCTACGCTCGGTCAATCTCCGTTTATCACAATGATTCTCCATATAGGATCAAAGTGATACCTCCTAAATCCTGGGTTTTTTGATCTATGAGATAGATCTAATTGGATGTTAGGACTCTCACTAGTTGTAGTGAGACTGTATCAACCGATCCTGGGGAGAATCACTGGAATGGTTCCAGGGTGATAAAAACGACTGAATGTCAGTCACAGGCATTGTCTTTACCCTCAGTGGAGGGACGGTATGTTGGAAAAATTCCAAGCTAGATACCGTGGCATACTAGAAGATAAAGGCAGGATACATCGCTACTAAAGATGCTACAAAAGAGGCTGTTTGGGTCTATATTGGTTCATGAGATGAACTACGTTCCTACCATTGTGAGACAATGGAGTTGTGGCTCATGCCGAGGAACGCCGGTCCCATCAGTGATCCAGACATATTCTAAGGCAGTATCACTTGATCATGGAGATGGTTGATCTCCAGGGAGATCGAGGTTAGGAGAGTAGACTCAGAGGACAACACAGCGGATCCACTCACAAAGGCCTGTTCCCAGAGAGAGACTTTTATGGGATGGTTGAGTATGAGATACTGCAACCACTGCTACAGTTGGCCCTAGTGCAAGTGGGAGATTGTTAGTTATATGTATGCCCTAGAGGCCATTACTATACATAGGATGTATATTGTAGTGGATGCTGGGACATATATAGGGAGGACTTTCTTGCTCGACATGATAGTATGCTATCTGGTTGATCTTTACCTTAACGTGTACACTGATTGTCTCCCTGTTACATGTTGGTAAATCCCTTAGGATCTGTACTTGACTACCTGGACTATGATGCGGATCATACTAGTGGGGACATGGTAGTCCATAAGTACATCCTTCAAAGTCCCTAGTCGTGGGTGTATCGAGACGGGGCATCGATATACCAGAGTAGACTAGCGTGTACCTTCTCGACCCATACAGATGGGCGATGGATGATCCCATATCCATTGGTGTTTGACATCAGAGATGATATACGGGTGCTCAGTAGAGACTGGGTACACTGGACGGACTCGCCGAGAACTCCCAGATAGTATTATAACTCACGTCAGATGGCAGTTCTCTGGTGACACTGGTACAGAGTAGTCTGTTGACCCGAGATCGTCATAGAGTCTTGTGTGGTTCCCACTGTGCTTTGATTTCCATCTTACCACATCCAAGAGGGCGTGCAAAACGGTGGTTTTTGGGTACAGTCCCGAGTCACATGGAGGCAATGAGCGATAGGAGGGGATTCGTCTCTCCCGGTATAGGGAGTTGATATTGCGCTGTGTTCGATTGGCTATAACAGGAAATCCCTGGCCAGGGTTGCTGAGATTTACTGGTAAGTGTTACCAGTAGTTTCTCGAATTTTTATAGACCTCATATCGACACGACTTATCAAGCTATTGGGGTCTGACGTTTACCACCCCTAGGCGAGATATGCGACATATCAGACGATCAGACCGGACTGTACGGTAGTGTTACTGGTCGGATTCACTGGAGTGTGAGCGGGCTTGCTCGTCGATCTTCAGATCGCTCAATACCCGGGTGGCCGTTACGTTTAGCAGACCGCTTGCGGCTTGTGGGTGATTGATATGATCATCACCTGCTGCCGGCGTATTGACGAGTCTTTAGAGTCCTACACAGAGGTTTCCTGGCTCAAGCAAAACGAAATAGGAGCCCGTATGAGATATGTGCGGGACCGAGAATGATACCAGTATGTGATACTGTATTTAATTCTCGCGATGTGACATTGATCGGTTATATGCGATATAGCCGGGTTATCGGATCAAGTGTTGATTCGATAAGATGTTACTAATGATACCAGTCGGTTATGTGCGTCATGACCGGATCGTTAAATCAAGTGTTGATTTAATGATTTAATGCATAATTATATATTTGATATATTACTTTGCATTAACTAGTATCGGTTCACTTTAAATGGATTTTCTCACTCGGGTGTGCACATTTCATATGCGATATGATTTGTGCACTTGCTTGTATCATGTTTGATGGTGCATGCCCTTTTTGTTAAGTGTATAGAATTAAACCTTGGTTAATGGAATGGTTAGGGTTTACTATTTGATTATTCATTTTATTCATTTGTTTTAATTTTTGGAAAATAAATTGCATAAAATAGAATGGTGGCTTTCTTTTGTCTTCTTTCATGAAGCTTCATGAAATTTTGACTTAGTCACCATTTTGTCTCATGCTTAACCCTAACCAATTCAATTAACTCAAGTTAATTCTCTACACCTAACCATGGTGAGAATTATGATAAGAATGGATTTTTATTTATTCTTTAATACTTATCATAATTTTTATCATCTTCTTCCTCTTCTTCTTCTTCATGAAGATACCTTCCTCCATCAATGGTGATTGATGCAAAATGAGTGAGAAATCCAATTCTAAAGTCTACCCACTTCCTATTTCTTCATCCTCTACCTCTTGCCAAGTAGTAGAGTGTGTTTCCTTCACAAGTTTTTAGGGCTTGGTGAAGATGGAGCTTGATTTAGCGATGCCTCGACGTAGATCATCTTCGGCATGGACATCGACGACCTAGCTCGCTTTTTCTCCGACGAAGCCGACTCTAGAGCCCGGATTCCTTTTGGACAGCGGAGATGACTTCGTTGCGGAGCTATGGAGGTGGAGCACCGGATCTACAAAGGTTGTATTTCCGATATCCCATTAGTTAAGTTGTTAACTAGATTGTTTTTCGCCTAAATTTCTAGCCACCGATCCGTAGTCGGGTCTCTCGGCACATAGAATTTTTTATATTGGCATGTTCGATGCCTTGCGAGACCTCACTAGTGTGCCTAGGGACCCTACAACTTTCGCACGAACCTAATTAAAGTAAACCTCGTTTTCCCAGAGGCGTAACCCCGTTAACACCTTTCTAGACACCTACTTGATCGGCTAATTGTAATGTGTAAAACTCTCCCAGGAGTAACTCTTACTCGCAGCGGGTATCGGGATCCAACTATCTCATAGAAGGTATGCAATCTCATTGCAAATTTCAACACTTGAAATTCCCAATAATATTTTACCCCTAGCGTCCCATAACCTTGATGCAGGCCAACAAACCACAGTGCGCTAGTCAAGTTCAACCCGTCATTTCTTGATTGAATTAAACCCACCCGCACGACCCTTGACGCAGGCCAACAAAGTCGCACGACTACCCTAACTCAATCTGCATCATATGCATAAGCAGATAAATACTAGTTAGCTACCGCACACTACGCCTTGACGCAGGACAACAAACGTAGCACGAATACTAACTACTACTTATCTGAAATAACGGAGGGCTACGACAGGTTTTTATGAAAACCCTTTGCGTAATGAACTTGATATCGTTGTAGAATCGAGTGATTTTAAATGGAGTGTTTTTGAGGCTTTTCTAGTTTTGCTAAAAGGGTCACTCCCGGTGAAGAGATCGTCGGCCCTTTCCTCATCGAATAAGGTGCAGGATATATCATATATACCACTATGCAAAGCAAGAACTATAGAAGCAATCAAAAGACAAACCGATTTTGTAGCATCTGCCAGTTATTGCTAAAGGAGTCACTCCCGGTGAAGGGATCTCGGTCCTTTCCTTATCGAATAAGGTGCTGGATGTTCTACAAGGAACACCGCTATGCAAAGCAAGAACTAGAGCTACCAGTTTTTATTAAACTAGTTTCTACAACATCTTAGGTTTCTTTTATTTCATTAATCTCATTAATGAAGTCCCATTTTATTATGCTTCACAAGCATCTCTTTTTGAAACGAAATCTGCAATATAACATATATCTCATATATATAATATAAACATTCGTCACAGGCAGTATTATGATCTCATCACAGAACATTGCAGCAGAAGAACATATATGAAATATTGGATATACTAGGACGTCCGTGCTTTCAATACGAGCCTGTATAAAACACGGATTCCATTGTCGCGATGAATAGCCAAACCCACATCCCTAGACCCCACGAGAGCGGCAAGCAACACAGCCAATTCTAGGGTTAGGAGACCCGGTCTTGACTCCTCGAGATGGTCTCCCACTGGACCCTAGAACCCGGTTACTTGTGCTCCCCGCCTTGGGTCTACCTAATGCGGAAAAGTAAATAATATACAACGGTGACATCTTCCGCTATCTGGAAGTGCCCCAATAAAAGAATATTACATACAAATGAATTTTACATGAATGAAAAAGAAAAAACTCTCATCTCACATAAAACCCCCGGCTATTCAAAACGCGACGATCCAATATAACATATCACAGCAACACATAATATCACATATCATCAACGTAAGCAAGTATGCGTATCCCGATTGTCGTTGATGTATAGCAACGAAGCCGGCGATACACCACATACTACGCTTACGGTCACAGAAAAGAAAGTGTAAAACTACAACAGTTGGAATCCGCAACTTCTTTAGACATCGCATGCCTAACCAAATGAATGCCTTTAGACATCGCATGCCTAACAATTATAAACCCCGCATTTTAGTCTCATTATCGAAAACTCTTTTCAATATCAAGTCGGGCAATTCAACAAGATTCCCGACGTCCTGATCGAATGCTCGTCGCAAACTTTAGTAGACGGCCGCACCCCCGATACCGTCGACGAAGTGCACCAAGGCGGAACACCGGTACTGGGAGCACCCGAACGGATGCTTTCGGCGACGGGGTTCTCCTACAGTCACTTGGTCGGGGCTATGGAGTGAGGCTGTCTATTAAGTTTACCCGGCGAGTATCCGCGTACGCTACGTAATTGCGACGGACTTTTGATCACATCAAAATTCCGTGGCAACCGATCATCTGAGACTAAACTGCTATGTCTATAATATTCAAATCAGTTATCTCATAACTACCTGTGGATTCCAAATATTGTATCACATTCCAGATAAATAGAAAAAGTTAAACTTTCCGATCGAATCATCAAGCACCCAAGATTTCCCCAATATATCTCAACACTTGAAATCAGTTTTAAAACATCCATCACATGCCACAGTACCAATGGTCCAGCCGTAGAAGGGTCAAGCCAACGCCTCACATGTGGCACGCCGTACTGCCCCAAACCCTAAGGTTCAAAGGGCAGTTCAAGACGGTCACATAATCGAGTTAAGGTTTGTTGTCTTCTAGAGGGTCCACCGAGTTACTTGCACGACTTAGAACATTCTTAAACACGAGAAAAAATCCAACTTTTGAAAAATTTTCCGACAGGGGAAAAAGTGAGTTATTGATATCCGTTCGAACTTTTTAACAGTTTCTAAAAATTATCCGGACAAAACTAAACAAAGTTAAAATATCCGATCGAATCTTTATGTCCCCAATACAACCCAGATAATTCAACAGTTGAATAAAAAAAATAAAAATTTCCAGAAGACTCAGCACTTGAAGACAAGAATTACTGTGCAAGCCACGTGGTGTAACTCGCCAAAGTGGCCGCGGAACCGCCGCGAAACCCAGGGTTGGGCCGCGGTTCCGCGCCTCCTTTGTCGAGTTGTCATCACGTGTTTCACAGTAACTCATCGAATTCCCTGTTGAATTTTTTGGCAATTTTTAATTCACAAAAATCCAAAGTTTCAAAAAATTTCCAGAGAAGGGGTTATATCGGGTTTTCCGAGTTCGATCGGACTTTAAACTTCGTCTAGACTTCGCCTAAAGCTCTAGCTTGGCTCTGATACCACTGTAGGGTTGCTAGGCACGCGCACAAGGGTCTACGAGGCATCAACCATGCCCGATTAAAAATTTAGCCGTGCCGAACAACCCGAATACGGAACTTTAAACTAGAGATTAGGCGAAAACAAGCATGCTAAACACTTTAACACTAAGTGAGAGGGATTACAACCTTTGTAGATCCGGTCCTTCACTTCATATGCTCCGTGTTGTGGTCCCTTCGCTGCGATCATCGGGATCCGGACTCTCGAGAGGTTCCACGAAGAGAAAGACGCAACCTTTGCTTCCGATCTTCGATACTAAGAGATCTACCTTGAAGTTTCTTTAACACAAGCTAACACTCATGAAATGATGTGAACACCCTCATCTAAATGGCAAGGGAAGATAAGGATGATGAAGTAGGATTTTTGCTCTCTTTATTTATCTTTTTCTCATATTTATTCATCACCTTTTGAAAAACTAGTAAGCTTTTCATGAAAGAATGAAGGAGGAAGAAGATGAATAATCATTTGTGATGAATAGAAAGAATGTTATCATAATCATTTATGCAACCATGGTTGTAGTAACCATTGTAGAGAGTTTACTAGGGTTAGGGTTTGGGTTAGGTCAAAGGGTGAGTCACTTGTAAATATCTATCATAATATCTTAACAAAGACAAAGTAAAGCTTCTAGAATCAACTAGAAGGTTTAACCCTAATCCAAACCCTAATCATGTTTAAACTCCTCTAAACATGTTGCATTAATAATTATAATATGTTACAATATTATATATCACATATACAATATTTATTGTAACAAAATAAAATAATACATTTAACATATATCGCATATATATCAATGTATTACCCGGGTGAGAAAAAGAATCTTTTAGTGAGCAAATATTAGTTAATGCAATTTAATATATCAAATATATTATTATACATTAAATTATCGAATCAACACTTGATCCGACAATCCGGCTATATCGCATATAACCGACTAATATTTATCCGTACCGATTCATCGAATCAACACTTGATCCGATGACCCGGCTGATATCAAATATCGCGAGAATATAATACGGTATCGCATATCGCATTATCCTCGGTCCCGCACATATCACATATGTGCCCCTACTCCGTTTTTCCTGAGTCAAGAAACCTCTGTGTAGGACTCTAAAGAATCGTCAATACGCCGGCAGTAGGTGATGATCATATCAAACACCCACAAGCTGCAAGCGGTCAGCTAAACGTAACAGCTACCCAGGTATTGAGCGATCAGAAGATCAACAAGCAAGCCTGTACATTCTCCTTCGAATCCAAACAGTAACACTCCCGTACAGTCCGGTCTCGTCGTCTGATATGTTGCATATCTCGCCTAGGGGTGGTAAACGTCAGACCCCAGTAGCTTGATAAGTCGTGTCGATTTAAGGTCTATAACAGTTTGAGAAACTACTGATAACACTTACCAGTAAATCTCAGCAACCCTGGCCAGGGATTTCCGGTTATAGCCAATCGATCACAGCACAGCATCAACTCCCTATACCGGGAGAGACGAATCCCCTCCTATCGCTCATTGCCTCCATGTGATTCGGGACTGTACCCAAAAGCCACATTTTTGCACGCCCTCTTGGACGTGGTATGATGGAAATCAAAGCACAGTGGGAATCACACAAGACTCTATGACGATCTTGGGTCGACAGACTACTCTGTACCAATGTCACCGGAGAACTGCCATCTGACGTATGGTATAATACCATCTGGGAGTTCTCGGCGAGTCCGTCCAGTGTACCCAGTCTCCACTGAGCACCCGTACACCATCCTTGATGTCAAACACCGATGGATATGGGATCATCCATCGCCCATCATATGGGTCAAGATGCGTATACGCTAGTCTACTCTGGTGCATCGATGCCCTGTCTCGATACACCCTCGACTAGGAACAGTTATAGGATGTACTCGTCGACTACCGTGGCCCCACTAGTATGATCTCATCATAGTCCCAGTAGTCGAGTACATATCCTAAGGGCTTTATCAACATGTAACATTGAGACAATCAGAGTACATGTTAAGATAAAGTACAACCAGATAGCATACTATCATGTCGAGCAAGAAAGTCCTCCCTATATATGTCCTAGCATCCACTACAATATACATCGTATGTACAGTAATGGCCTCTAGGGCATACATATAACTAACATATACAACTGTGAATATCCCAAGCTTCCATTAAGTAATATACATACTAGTATGATACAGTAATGGCCTCTAGGGAATATACACTAACAATCTCCCACTTGCACTAAGGCCATGTACTGGCGTATCGAAGTCCTTTCATCTCGATCAGCCGCTCGAACTGAGTCTGGGGTAGGGCCTTCGTGAGTGGTTCTGCAGTGTTGTTCTCCGTATTTACTCTCTTCACCTCGATCTCCCGGCGATCAATGATCTCCCTGATCAGGTGGTACCGCCTCAAAATGTGCCTGGACTTCTGATGGGACCTGGGTTCCTTCGCTAAAGCTATAGCGCCGTTGTTGTCGCAATACAGTGGTATTGGATCAACAATGGTAGGAACCACCTGAAGCTCCGTGAGGAACTTCTTCATCCAGACAGCTTCCTTTGCGGCATCGCAAGCAGCTATGTACTCCGCTTCCATAGTTGAGTCTGCAACGGTCTCCTGCTTGGAACTCTTCCAACAAACCGCCCCTCCATTGAGGGTAAAGACATAACCCGACATGGACTTGGAGTCATCCTTATCACTCTGGAAGCTGGAGTCAGCAAAGGCCTCGAGCTGGAGGTCTTTTCCGCCATACACTAAGAACATCTCCTTAGTCCTTCTCAGGTACTTGAGAATGTTCTTTACCGCTATCCAGTGTTTCTCCCCTGGGTTTGACTGATACCGGCTTACAACGCTCAATGCGTATGCTACATCTGGTCTGGTACATAACATCGCATACATTATAGAGCCTACCGCAGAAGCGTAGGGTATAATAGACATGCGATCCCTTTCCAAATCAGTCTTGGGAGACATCTCTTTGGAGAGGGTGATCCCGTGACAAGCCGGTAAATTACCGCGCTTGGAATCTTCTATAATGAATCTTTTCAGTATGGTGTCGATGTACCTTGACTGTGAAAGTCCCAACATCCTCTTAGATCTATCACCATAGATCTGGATCCCCAGAATGTAGTTGGCATCGCCCAGGTCCTTCACGGAGAACCTCTGCGCTAAGAATCCTTTGACTGACTGTAGTATTGGAATATCATTTCCTATTAGGAGAATGTCATCCACGTACAAGACGAGGAATACCACAGTTCTCCCTACAATCTTGCTGTAAATGCATGGTTCATCTGGGTTTTTGATAAAGTCGAATTCTTTGACAGTATCATCAAAGCAGATGTTCCAACTCCGCGATGCCTGCTTGAGTCCATAAATGGACTTGAGCAACTTGCACACTCTACCGCTGCTCCCACTCTGAATGAATCCCTTCGGCTGATCCATATAGACGCACTCTTCCAAATTTCCATTTAGGAAAGCCGTCTTTACGTCCATCTGCCAGATTTCATAATCTTGGAAGGCAGCAATGGCAAGAAGGATCCGAATGGATTTCAGCATAGCCACTGGAGAAAAGGTCTCGTCATAGTCCAAACCAGGTCTTTGACGAAAACCCTTTGCAACAAGTCTAGCTTTATAGGTCTCAACCTGCCCATCTACACCAATCTTCTTTCTGAAGATCCATTTGCAGCCTACGGGTTTTACCCTTTCTGGTGCAAAGTCCAAAGTCCAAACTTTGTTGGTGTACATGGACTCCATCTCGGCCCGCATTGCATCCAGCCATTTTACCGAGTCGCCGCTCTGAATGGCTTGCTGGAAGCTAGTAGGCTCACCATAATCCATGGCGCAATCCTCTCTATCCCCGTCTATGAGAAAACCGTAGTATCTCTCGGGCGGATGAGACTGCCTACTAGTCCTGCGGAGTGGCGCAGGGATGTCCGGTTCTCTTGAAACTTCTGGTTCTTCCAAGCTTTCAGTAACAGCTTGTGGTTCTGGAATTTCTTCCAGTTCTATTGCGCTCCCAATTATCTGATTTTCTAAAAATTCAGTTTCCAAGAAGTGGGCATGCTGAGAAACAAAAACCTTTTGTTCCTCTGCGGAATAGAAAAGATACCCCCTGGAGTTCTTTGGGTATCTCACAAACTTACACAGTACTGAGCGTGCCTCGAGCTTGTCTGCATGCTGCTTTTTTACAAAAGCTGGACATCCCCATGTCTTAAGGTACTTGAGACAGGGTTTCTTCCCACTCCACATCTGATATGGGGTGGTAGGCACAGTCTTGGTTGGAGCATTGTTCAAGAGATATGCAGCTGTTTCTAGCGCAAAACCCCATAAGGATCGCGGCAACTCAGCCTTACTCATCATGGAACGAACCATATACAATAGGGTTCGATTCCGCCTTTCCGATACACCGTTGTGTTGTGGTGTGTATGGAGGAGTAAGCTGAGAGAGAATTCCATTCTCTTTTAAGTAGCCCAGAAACTCGGCACTCAAGTATTCACCACCTCGATCAGATCTCAGTGTCTTGATACTTTTGCCTGTTTGTTTTTCAACTTCATTCTTGTATTCTTGAAATTTCTTAAAGGCCTCGGATTTGTGCTTCATCAAGAAGACATGCCCATACCTAGAGAAATCATCTATGAAAGTAATGAAGTATGAATAACCACTTCGCACATGCGTAGACATTGGACCACACACATCACTGTGTATGAGTCCCAAGAGCTCGCTTGCTCTTTCTCCGTGTCCAGTGAACGAAGTCTTTGTCATCTTTCCCATGAGACAAGATTCATAAGTGGCATAAGATTGAAACTCGAACGGATTCAAGTATCCCTCTCTATGTAACTTTGTTAACCGTGTCTCATTAATGTGACCCAGTCTACAATGCCATAAGAAAGCCTGATTTGTTTCCGGAGACTTTCTTTTAAGTGTGTTCTGGAAACTGAAGATCTGAGCTTGATTTAATACGTATATCCCGTTTTGTAATGTACCTGACCCAATCAGAACTTGATTTAGGTGGATGTTAACTACATCGCTTAAAAAAGTAAAATCATATCCTTCCTTAGAAATCAAGGATACAGATATGATATTACAAGTCGCACCTGGTACATAAAATAGTTACGCAGAATCAATATCTGCCCAGTTGTCAGTCCTAGATGATATTCCCCCACGGATTCAGCATACATGCTCATTCCGTTAGCAACCCTGAGAGTCATATCACCTTTCCTGATAACCCTACGGTTTCTCAGAGCCTGTAATGAATTACAGATATGAGATCCTGATCCGGTATCCAATACCCAGGAAGTAGGGTTAACTGACATACAGTTCTCAATTACAAACACACCCAAAGCCGAAGCCACAACATGCTTCGAATTCTGGCTACTGGCTTTGCAAGCCCTGCAATCCTTCTGCCCATGTTCATTCCCGTAACAATAGGAACATCCCTCTTTTACTGCATCCATTCCCGAAACTTCTGCCTTTCCCTTTCTTTCTACTTCCCCGGTTTCCTTCAGGGTAGTAGGTAGAGACTGTTGAACTGAGTCAGCATCTGACCCGTTCTTCAACGTGGTCTTCAGGTCCGAGAGCTCAAAAGAGCTGGTCTCTGTAAGGACGTTTCCCCCTACAGATGACCCGATAGCCAACCTCGCTGGAAGCAATTCGTTCGAGGTCTCATATCTTGCGATACGAGATTGCTCTCCATATAAAACTTTGTTATGGAGGAAGATGGAAGCTGAGTCCATCTTTTCATGCTGCCTCTAGTATATACCATCAACTGAGGCTAACACGAGGCACTTGGCTTTCGCACAGTCTTCTTCCGATGTCCTACGGATATCAATATCCGTGATAGGGAAACTGGACCTGAGACGGCAGGGGTTGGATCAGTCAAGAGGTGTCCCAGCTTATCCTGGGCAATGGACATCTGGACAGACCTTTACCAGTCATAACTGTCAGATTCAGTCATTTTATTATCTAGATGTAACCTAGGTGCGGTCATTGGGTCGCTGCAATTAAGAGAGAGAGAAGAAAACACTTAGCATGATGCTCTTGCAAGTTTAGATTGGTTTTTAATTTATCTAAACAGGATGGCTCCCACTGTCTCTCGAATCCCTCCCCAAACCATAAAGGAAGGATTAGTCAGGATCAATCTCACCGTACAATACTTGCTTAACCGTTCAGCCAGCCCAGTGTCGGTACTTCGAGGGAGGTTTTCCAACGCTTTCGCGAAGTTCCTTAATTAAGTAACCTCTTTTCCCTGTGGGCGTAGCCCCGTTAACACCTTTCTAGACACCTACTTGGTTTATAGCATTGATCGTTAAGTGAAAAAGTTCCCGAGGAGTAGCATATACTCACAGTAGGATCGGGATCCAAATATCATCGCGTGATAAAACCGAAGGAATCCTACCAGAATCATCACACTCCAAATGGTATGCAGCGCTAGCAAGTTTCAGTACTTATGAAACTCCCGATGTGGATTTTTGCCCCATGCTCTTATGACCTTGACGAAGGTCAACAAATCATAAGTCACATGTCAAGTTCTACCCGTCATTATCCAGGTTAATTTGAACCCACCCGTACATACCCTTGACGAAGGTCAACAAGGTAGTACGACTGTCCTAAACCAACGCATCTATTATGCTACATATGAACACCCAACAGCTACCAATCACTATGCCTTGACGAAGGTCAACAAACATAGCGTGAATACTATTGAATATCCATACGAAATGACGGAGGGCTATGAATGGTTTTGGCGAAACCGTGAACGTAGTGAACTTGATATAATCGATGGAACGAGATAGCTTTTAAAAGGAGTGGTTCAAGCTCCGCGTTTAAAAGTTTAGTTTTGAAAAGAACCGATTGGTTTTCAAAGTGTTCCAATCAACTTTTACTTGGTTTATTTTCTTGCATTATTTCTTTTAATGCGTCCCATCATTTAATCCTACCATTGCAGAAAACAACCAAAATATGACGTACGCTTATGCCATTCGCATTCGCCACGGGGCCCCGTCATCACCCGTTAGGTTACTTAACTAACGACAGAGCGGGGGCTGGGCTAGCACGGCTGTAAAACATAATCAACGCCTAAATAGTTATCATATATAAATATATAGCAATGATAGACATTACAGATCACAGATGAATACATTGGATATACTAGGAATCCGCAATCCGTTCGAGCCTGCAACGAAAAGCGGATTACACGGTCGCGGTGAATAGCCAAATACCCCACCCAAGACCCTTACGGGTGCGGCAAACTACCCGCCAAGTACCCGAAGCGAAGCAACCTCCCTCAACACCGTGAGTAGTCTACTCGGCACTTCGAGATACCCGGTAGTTTGTGCACCCCCTCCATGGGTCGATCCTAGGAGCAAAAACAGTAAAAAGAATTATACAATGACGGCTACAACCCCAACCCGGTTGTGTGGCCATACAAATAATAATACATCAATTTACATATTACAATGAATGAAAGAAAAAGAAACACTCATCTCACATCCAACCCGTCTATTCACCCGCGACAATCCAACGCATTCATATACACATACCATCAACAAACACAGATCACAGATATGTATAACCCCCACTAATCGACGTATAGCGATTAGCAGACGTTCAATACATATTAACATCACAGATATAACCCAATAGTCAAAGTGTAGTGAAGTTCGATCAAAAATACGGATTTATAGGCCCCCAAAAACAAATTTCTTTTCTGGAAAACCTGGGCACAAATAAACCATCTTAAAAATCCCAAAACCATGTCAGAAGAACACTGCACCAAACACGACCCTGAACCGAGTCAACTCGGCCACGGTTGCGCGGCAATAGCTTGCTATTGCCGCGGAACCGCGGCGCTTTGAACGATTCACTGGATCATTTTTGGTGGCTTTCTTCACAAAACCCTGAGATGATTTTTGGAGTATGACTTTTTATTTTTAGAGCAGAAAAAATTTTAACAGAAACTTGGGTTTTGCATGTCGTAGTTTTGCGATTTTTCCTATCGAACTTCTATACACTTTACTACCTAGCTAGTTCATGTTTAGTTAGGCTCTGATACCACTGTAAGTCCACGTTGCCCACCCCGGTGCTTGCGGGGAGGCGGAAAACGGAATAAAAATCGGATTTTTACTACTCTAGGCAACATGGACTAGACAAAGTCGGGATCTTTGCTAAACAAAAACTAGCTAAAGCTAACTAAAAACTAGCTAAAGGGTAGAATGGTTATACCTAGGGCTTTATTTCCTTCTCTCCTTGCTCCTTGGAGTAGTAGAAAGGGATCACCTTTGTCGTCTTCTCACGTCGAAGAAGGATCCACCCGAAAGCCTCAACCTTTGGCTTCAACTTCAAGCTAGAAGTAACTAAGGTGCTAGAAGTGCTAATCCTAGAACCCTAGATGAGAGTAAAGATTATCAAGAAGAGGTTTTTCTCAAGCTCAAGTGTTTCTCAACACATGAGAGGGGAGAGCTTGAGAGAGAGGAAGAGGAGAAGAGAGAAAGCATATGATAGAATGAGAGAATTATGAAGCATTCTCACATATATGTGTGAATTATTGTAAATTGATAATTAGTGAGATAATTGTCATGGCTTAATCAAGACATGACCATTATCATTTCATTTTTAATGCAAATTGCAAGGATCAAAGAGCATCTTCCAAATGAAATGATGATAGTCAAAGTGTCAACCTAGGTCAACAAGTCAAGAATGTCAAATGGTCAACAACCATGACCATGCACAATTATATTAGACTAATATCAATTAACCATAATACACACATAAGCATTAGGGTTAATAAAATGACAATGGTCATCAACCCTAATCAAAGTCCTCTCCCTCTGTCTCAAGCAACTGTGCATACGCACCCGTATTCGTGATCCGAGGAACACGAGTACAAAGAGATAAAACCAATCCCAAATCATATACTAGGATCTGGCTTAAACCAAAGCCCGCTAGTATAAGCTGTCCGAACAGCAAACGTGCACAAGTGCACGGATGTGAACGAACCCTGTCGCAAAACCATGCGACCTCTACTCATTTTGCCTAAAGGCGAATAGCTCTCTGTGTGGGACTCTAAAGAATCGACACTACGCTGGTAGTGGGTTTAACCACAGACCGCAAGCGGCACTAGCTGTACGTAATGGTCCCCAGGTAGATGCCGATAAGAAGACTGACGAGGTGAACCCATATGAACTCCTACTGAGCCTGTATGTGACAGTCTCCGTACAGTCCGGTCTGTTCTTCTGATACATCGCATGGCGGGCCTAAGGGGGCGGTGAACGTCAGTCCCCTAATAGCGGTACAAGTCGTGTCGGAGTGTAGCCCAGAACACCCGGAGATAACACTGGAAACCTACCATTATATCTCGCTTGCCCTGGCCAGGGACTACTCGTGTATTGGCTCTCCTGGACACAGCGCGATGTCAACCCCCAATACCGGGAGAGACGAATCCTGTCTAACCGTCACTGCCTCCAAGTGCTTCGGGACTGCACCCAAAAACTACCTGTTTGCATGACTCCTTTGAGCCGTGGTAGGTTAGTAATCAAAGTGCAGTGGGAACACACTCGAAGCGAAGTGACAGTGTCAAGTCAGCGGACTAAGCTGTACTCATGTCACCTGGGAACTGATAACTGACGATAGGTATAATACTAACCAACAGTTCCCGACGAGTCCTATCCAGTGTACTCATAACCTAACGAGCACCCGCATACTATCTCAAGTACGACGTACTGACGGCTGTGGGACAGACCGTCTCCCACGCTGGGATGAGAAGCGCATACGCTAGTCTACCCCGGTGTATCGATGCCCTATCTCGATAGTCCAACGACTAGGGACGTGTATAAGGATGTGCTTATGGATTACCCAGCCCCCACGAGTGTGAGCGCCATCACAACGCTGGTAATCAAGCAAAGATCCTAAGGGCTCTACTAATATGTATATAAGCGATATGCTAGAAGAAACACATGCACATATTGAAATAGAGACAAACCAAGTAGCATACTACCATTTTGAGCAAGATTGTATATACAACTGTGAATATCCCAAGCTTCCATTAAGTAATATACATACTAGTATGATACAGTAATGGTCTCTAAGGCATATACACTAACAGATAGAAGACGATCGAAGGTCAGAAACACATTTTCCAAGTATAAAGTATTCGGAAAAACATGCAAGTAATTCCGTGGACCCTCTAGAAGGATTAAACCTTAACTCGATATAATGACCATGGGAACGCTTTTGAACCTTAGGGTTTGCAGCAGTTCCGCGGTGCCATTAATGAGGCTTGGGTTTGCCCTTCTACAGCTGGTCCGTAGGTACTGTGGCATGTACTGGATACTATTAAACTGTACTCAAGATTTGAGCTCTCGGGGAATTATGGGACTTTGACGAATCGATCGAAAAGTTCGACGTCATTCGGATATCATATGATGGGATACATTACTTGGGAGACTCCAGATATGAGTATAGCCGTTGGAGCGCAGTCCATACAGCTACGAAGAGATGAGTCCGAATCAGTCGACATTAGAGAAAAGTGGAGTATGAGGTTCGTACAAGATTTTGAGGAGATGACGTTCCACTCCGCTGATATCAGGGATGTGATACGCATGAAGAGGCGTTGTATATGGATACATCATCCGGAAGGAGTCGTGATGAGTATGTAGCCGTTCCGGAACAAGAAATAGATTTAGTAAAGGATGATGACTTCCGAGCAGTTCAGCAGAAACGAGATTTGGGAGAGAATTCGACATAACCTTTCTGGAAGACTCTACGAGAAGACTTGGGCCCAGGATCAGTCGTATTGGGCACACCCAGTAGGCCAGAGTTCGGCATCGTCAACGAGACATGTTATGAGTGACCATGACAGTTCGCTAGAGTGTTGGATATGTATGCCCTAGAGGCCATTATTGTATTTTACTAGTTTATATAATACATTTTGGAAGCTTGGGATATATACACGGATTTTACGACAGTCTTGCACGATATAGTAGTATGCTACTTGGTTTGTTTCTATCTTAATATGTGTATATGTTTCTTTTAACATATCGCTAATACATATTGATGGAGCCCTTAGGATCTTTAATTGACTACCGGTGTTGTGATGGCGATCACACTAGTGGGGGCTGGGTAGTCTATAACTACATCCTTATTTTGGTCCCTAGTCGTAGGATTATCGAGACAGGGCATCGATACTCCAGAGTAGACTGGTGCATATGCTTCTCGTCCCAGCAGGGGAGATGGTCTGTCCCACAGCCATCAGTACGTCATACTGGAGATAGTATGCAGGTGCTCGTTAGGCTACGAGTACACTGGACAGGACTCGTCGGGAACTGTTGGTTGGTATTATACCTATCGTCAGTTAACAGTTCCCAGGTGACATGAGTACATCTTAGTCCGTTGACTTGACACTGTCACTACGCCTCGAGTGTGTTCCCACTGTACTTAGATTACTACCCTGCCACGGCTCTATTGAGTCGTGCGAACAGGTAGTAGTTGGGTGTAGTCCCGAAGCACTTGGAGGCAGTGACGGTTAGACATGATTCGTCTCTCCCGGTATTGGGAGTTGATATCGCGCTGTGTTTAGGAGAGCCATTACACATAGTCGTCCCTGGTCAGGGCAAGCGAGATATACTGGTAGCGTTTCCAGTGTTATCTCAGGGTGTTCTGGTCTACACTCCGACACGACTTGTACCGCTATTAGAGGACTGACGTTTACCACCCCCTAGGCCCGCCATGCGATACTCTCAGACGAACAGACCGGACAGTACGTAGATTGTCACATTCAGGCTCAGTAGGAGTTCGGATGGGTTCACCTCATCGGTCTTCTTATCGGCATCTACCTGGGGACCGTTACGAACAGTTAGTACCACTTGCGGCCTGTGGTTAAATCCACTGCCAGCGTAGTGTCGAGTCTTTAGAGTCCCACAAAGAGGGTTATTCGCTTTTGGGCCAAACAGAGTAGAGGTCGCATGGTTTTGCGACGGGGTTCGTTCACATCCGCGCACTTATGCACGTTTGATGTACGGACAGTTATTACTAGCGGTCTTTGGTTTAAGCCAGATCCTAGTATTTGTTTTGGAATTGGTTTTGTCTCATTGTATTCGTGTTCCTCGGAACACGGATGCGAGTGTGTATGCACAGTTGATAGAGGCAGTGGAATCTCATTAGGGTTTTTGACCGTTGACTTTTTCTTAACCCTAATGAGAATGAGAAATGTGATTAATGATATTAATTAAGGATAATTATGCCATGGTTAGGTTGACCACTTGACTTTTGTTGACCTTTTGACTTTGGTTGACCGGTTGACTTTTGTTGACCTTTTGACCATTATCATTTCACTTGCAAGATACTTCTTGATTCTTGCAAATTACATTTATTATGAAATTGTAATGGTCATTCCAAACTAACCATCAGAATATTCTTTTGTTATTATTATTATTTCATATTATCTCATATGAGAGAGCATGGTTGATTTTCTCTTGCTCATTCTATCATGCTCTTTCTCTCTCTTGAAAATGCTCTCCCTCTTCCTCTCTCAAAGCTTTAATCTTTCATGTGTTGAAAATCAAAAGCTCTTGAGATAAAACCATCAAGACTTCTCTCTACTCATTCTAGGGTTCTAGGTTTAGCAAGCCAAGCACTCTAGTTACCTCTTGGTTGAGGTAGGAGCTCAAGCTAGAGGCTTTCGGGTGGATCTTTTTTCGGCAAAGAGAAGACGACGAGAAGAAGCCGTCTACAACAATCTAAGGAGCAAGCAAGAAGGAGGACCACAACAAGAAGAGAAGAAGTTCAAGACCTAGGTATAACCTTCTAACCGAGTAGCTAAAACTTGTTGTTAGTTTGTTAGTTTTTGTTTAGCAAAGATCCTTCATGGTTGGTCTATGTTAGCTTGTAAGAAAATTTTGATTTTTACCTATTCCGCCTCCCCGAAAGAACCGGGGTGGGTAACGTGGACCTAACAGTGGTATCAGAGCCTAGCAAAATAACAACTAACTGTTAGCAAAGTGTTTAGAACTTTGATCCGGAAAAAAATCCCGAAAACACACCAAAATATTGTATTTTTTGTCGAATTTCAAAACTGGCCTAAAAACATTTCCACAGACATGAAAAATACAAGCAGGTTTTTCTGAGAAATCTGTAGAATTTTGGGCACCTGAATCGCTCATAGGACCGCGGATCCGCGGCCGATCCAAGCGATCCGCCGTGGTTCCGCGGCCGAGTTTACTCGGCGGCGCACCAAAATTCTTCTGGGTTCTCTATGTTGGTTTTGTGTATTCTGGGAATTTTTGTTTCTGCCCAGATTTATCTGAATACTGGATTTTACTTGGGGTAGATTCAAATATAGTTATTGATCGAAATTCTATAAACTTTAGCTAAATGGTTATATCTGTAATGTGATATATGTACTGAACGTCGACTAATTGCTATACGTCGATTAGTGGGAGTTGTACATATCTGTGATCTGTGATGTTGGTTTGTGTATATGAACTTGTTAGATTGTCGTGGATGAATAGCCGGGGTATGTGAGATGAGAGTTTATTTATCTTTCATTTGATGTAAATTGTAAATTGATGTAATATTATTTTTATGGCCGTACATCCGGGATGAGGTTGTAGCCGCCATTGTATATTATTTCTTTTACTGTTTTTGCTCCTAGGATAGACCCAAGGTGGGGTGCACAAACTACCGGGTACTTTGAAGTGCTGAGTGGCCTACTCACGTTGTTGAGGGAGGCTGCTTCACTTCGGGTATTTGGCGGGTAGTTTGCCGCACCTTTAAGGGTCTAGGGTGGGGTTTTGGCAATTCATCGCGACCGTGTAATCCGTTTTTTGTTGCAAGCTCGAACGAAACGCGGATTCCTAGCATATCCAATGTGTTCATCTGTGATCTGGAATGGCTATCATTGCATCTGACTAATGTGTATATATCTATATATGATATCTAGTAGGCGTTGCTTATGTTTTGTATCCGCGCTAGTCCAGCCCCCGCTCTGTCGTTAGTTAAGTAACCTAACGGGTGATGACGGGGCCCCGTGGCGAATGCGGATGGCATAAGCGTACGTCATATTTTCGTTGTTTTCTGCAATGGTAGGATTAATTGATGGGACGCATTATATTAATGCAAAGAAAAACAAAATCTAAAAGATGTTGTTGGAACAATTTTCAAAAAGCTGTTAGTGCAAGGACGTTCTCTTTTTGTTTTGCACAGAGGTATTCGGTTATAAATTCCCAGCACCTCATTCGACGAGGCAAGGGCCGATATCCCTTCATCGGGAGTGACCCCTTGGACAGAAGTTTGCGTCAGGGTAATAACTTCATTATAGTCGATTACTCTTGCTTTGCATCGAGGTATTCAGTTTGGAATATCCTGCACCTCATTCGACGAGGAAAGAGCCGAGATCCCTTCATAGGGAGAGACCTCTTTAGCAAAAGTTTTCGCCACTATATTTTTAAAAGGGTTATTAGGTTCTTTCAACGATATCATGTTCATTACGTTAACGGGTTTTCGCCAAAACCCAGCCGTAGCCCTCCGTCATTTCGGATTGGTATTTCTTAGTATTCGTACTACGTATTTCGTGCTCAGCCTAGGCGTAGTGTACGGTAGCTATGTAATATTTTTCTGTAACATATAATGCGATTGGTTGGGACAGTCGTGCGGTCATTTTGGCTCAGTCAAGGACTCGTACGGGTGGGTCTAATGCAATCAAGATAATGACGGGTTGAACTTGACTAGGATCCTTTGATATGTTGGCTCAGTCAAGGTCACTTGGGACCTAGGGATAAAAACCACATCGGGAGTTTCAAATATACAGGAAACTTGCAGATTTAGCATACCTTCTGGAGTGTAGTGACTAGAGTGGATTCCATCTAGGTCATTACATAATGATAGTTGGATCCCGATCCTACGGATGAGTTGGATTACTCTCGGGAGATTATTTCACTTAACAATCAATGATATAAACCAAGTAGGTGTCTAGAACAGTGTTAGCGGGGCCACGCCTCCAGGGAAAAGAAGTTATGTAATTAAAGAACTTCACGAAAGCGTTGGAAAACCTCCCTCGAAATACCAACACTAGCCTAGCTGAAAGGTTAAGCAGGTATTATGACGTGCGAGTAATCCTGACTAGTTCTTCTTTTAAAGGTTTGAAGAAGAATTTGAGGAAACAGTGGGAGCCATCCTGGTTGTATAAATTAATAAACCAATCTAATCTTGCAAGAGCGCACGCTGAGTGTTTCTTTTCTCTCCCTCCAGGTAGCAACTATTTGACGCCCTAATCAAGATAATAAAATGTATCGCTTGACCGATCCGAATTCTTATTCGAGGCTGGGTAACGTCGGTTCGGCTCTAACTTATGACAACAATCATAAGTATGAGCAAGGGAAAGAGGATTATATGGATTCCAAGGATACCCAGTTGAAGAAGGAGCATAGTTTTGCATCTACTTCAGGTGTTCTTGTAATTAAGAACTGCTTTACGGTCAGCCCTACCTCCTGGGTATTTGATACCGGATCAGGATCTCATATCTGTAATTTATTGCAGGGACTGAGAAAAAGTAGGAAAGTTGCACCTGGTAAAATGTCGCTCAGGGTAGCGAACGGAGCACAAGTTAATGCTGCAGCCGTCGGTGAATATCACCTAATATTGCCAAATGGCAATACCATGATTTTGAACAATTGCTACTATGTACCTTCCATGGTTTGCAACATCATATCCGTTTCTTTACTCGACAAAGATGGATATAACTTTGTTCTTGATAGAAATATCTTGAACATTTACATTGATAAGGTACTGGTTGCAGAAGGTACACTGTGTAATGGTATCTATGTTCTAAATCAGAATACAGTCTCAATATACAAAACACACGCAAGAGGAAGAGTTCGGATACGAACAAATCCAACTTATGGCATTGTAGATTTGGTCATATCGGAGAGAAAAGACTAAGTATGTTGCATAAAGATAGAGTCTTGGATACGTTCAAGTTTTCATCTTTTGAAACTTGTCGGTCTTGTCTCAAAGGAAAGATGACAAAATCTCCGTTCACCGGACATGGAGAAAGAGCAACAGAGCTCTTAGGACTCATAAACAGTGATGTATGTGGTCCGATGGCTATACATGAAAGGGGTGGGTTCTCGTACTTCATCACATTCACTGACGATCTTTCTAGATTTGGATATTTGTATCTTATGAAACACAAATTTGAAGCTTTTGAGAAATTCATGGAATTCAGAAACGAAGTAGAGAACAAGACTGGCAAAAGTATCAAGATCCTCCGATCGGATAGGGGAGGGGAGTACTTAAGCACGAAATTCCTAGATTACTTAAAAGAGAATGAAATTCTCTCTCAGCTTACTCCTCCATATACACCACAGCACAACGGTGTATCGAAATGGAGGAATCGTACCCTATTGGATATGGTTCGCTCCATGATGAGTAGTGCCGAGTTGCCTCTTTCATTTTGGGGGCATGCGCTTTTAACAGCGGCATATCTCTTGAATGTTGTTCCGTCTAAATCAGTGCCTAAGACACCATTCGAGATATGAAATGGTAAAAGACCGTATCTTAAGCGCATTAAGATATGGGGTTGTCCGGCCTATGTAAAAGTACAAAATCTGGACAAACTCCAGGCACGTTCAGTTCTATGTAAATTTGTGTGATATCCTAAAAACTCTATAGGATATCTTTTCTACCACACCGAGGAACAGAAGCTGTTTCTATCTCGCCACGCCACCTTTTTAGAGTGGCAATTTCTTGCAAAAGAAACTAGTGGGAGTTCGGTAGAACTGGAAGAAATTCAGCGACCACAAAATGAAACTGAAGATTTGACAGAACCTCAGGATTCAATAACCCCAGACGAACCTCAGCCACTCCACAGATCCGGTAGGATTTCTTATCCGCCCGAGAGATTCTACGGTTTTCTCATAGACAGGGATCGAGAGGATTGCATCATGGAAAAAGATGACCCTACCAGTTTCAGGCAGGCCATTATCAGTAGGGACTCTGATAAGTGGCTGGATGCTATGCGATCCGAAATGGAGTCCATGTACACCAATAAAGTGTGGACCTTGGATATTGCTCCACCTGGGGGAAAGCCTATTGGATGCAAATGGATCTACAAATGGAAATTTGGTGTAGATGGGCAGGTGGAAACCTATAAGGCTAGACTTGTTGCAAAAGGTTTTCGTCAAAGACCTGGTGTGGACTATGAAGAAACTTTTTCTCCAGTGGCTATGCTCAAATCCATTCGGATCCTACTTGCCATTGTTGCCTTCCATGACTATGAAATCTGGCAGATGGACGTAAAAACGGCTTTTCTAAACAGCTGTTTGGAAGAGTGCGTTTACATGGATCTGCCAGAGGGTTTTGTAGACAGTGGGAGCAGCGGAAAGGTGTGCACGTTTCTTAAATCCATTTATGGATTAAAGCAGGCAACACGGAGCTGGAACATCTGTTTTGATGAGGCAATCAAGGAATTTGATTTCATCAAAAATGAAGATGAACCTTGTATCTATAAGAAGATTGTAGGACGAACTATCGTGTTACTAGTCTTGTACGTGGACGATATTCTTTTGATAGGAAACGACATTCCTATGCTACAATCGGTCAAGCTATTCTTATCACGAAGGTTCTCCATGAAAGACCTGGGTGATGCCTCATACATTCTGGGGATCAAGATCTACAGAGATAGATCCAAGAGATTACTGGGACTTTCGCAGTCCTGATACATAGAGACCGTACTAAAGAGATTTAGTATGGAAGATTCCAAGCGCGGTAATATACCCGCATTGCACGGAATTGCCCTCTCCAAGAAGATGTCTCCCAAGACTGACGAAGAGAGGGTTCGCATGAGCACTATACCCTACGCTTCGGCGGTAGGATCTATAATGTATGCGATGCTATGTACAAGGCCAGATGTAGCTTATGTGCTAAGCGTGGTGATTCGTTATCAGTCAGACCCTGGTGAGAACCGCTGGACGGCAGTGAAGAACATTCTCAAGTACCTGAGAAGGACTAAGGAGATGTTCCTGGTTTATGGTAATGGAGACCTCAGGGTCGAGTCCTTTACCGATTGAAGCTTCCAGAGTGACAAGGATGACAGCAAGCCTGTCTCGGGTTTTGTGTTTACCCTAAACGGAGGGGCGGTGTGTCGGAGGAGTTCCAAACAGGATACCGTCGCAGACTCGACGATGGAGGCTGAATACATTGCTACAAGCGATGCCGAAAAAGAGGCGGTCTGGATGAAGAAGTTCATTAGTGAACTTCAGGTGGTTCCGTCCATTGTTGACCCAATACCTTTGTATTGCGATAATAATGGGGCTATAGCTTTAGCAAAGGAACCAAGGTCCCATCAGAAATCTAGACACATCTAAAGGCGGTATCACCTGATCAGGGAGATCATTGATCGCCAGGAGATCGAGGTACAGAGAGTGGACAAAAAAGACAACACGGTGGATCCATTCAAAAAGGCCCTCCCTTAAACATAGTTCGAGTGACTTTTTGAGCTATTGGATATGCGGTACGCCAGCAGCCGGCCTTAGTGCAGACGTTGGGTATGCGGTACACCAATTACTGGCCTTTAGTGCAAGTGGGAGATTGTTGGATATGTATGCCCTAGAGGCCATTATTGCATAGTACTAGTTTGTATAATACATTTTGGAAGCTTGGGATATATACACAGATTTTACGACAGTCTTGCTCGATATAGTAGTATGCTATTTGGTTTGTTTCTATCTTAATATGTGTATATGTTTCTTTTAACATATCGCTAATACATATTGATTGAGCCCTTAGGATATTTGCTTGACTACCAGCGTTGTGATGGCGATCACACTAGTGGGGGTTGGGTAGTCTATAAACACATCCTTATTTTGGTCCCTAGTCGTAGGATTATCGAGACAGGGCATCAATATTCCAGAGTAGACTGGTGCATATGCTTCTTGTCCCAGTAGGGGAGATGGTCTGTCCCACAGCCATCAGTACGTCGTACTGGAGATAGTAAGCAGGTGCTCGTTAGGTTACGAGTACACTGGACAGGACTCGTCGGGAACTGTTGGTTGGTATTATACCTATCGTCAGTTAACAGTTCCCAGGTGACATGAGTACAACTTAGATTGTTGACTTGACACTGTCACTTCGCCTAGAGTGTTTTCCCACAGTACTTAGATTACTACCCTACCACGGCTCTATTGAGTCGTCCAAACAGGTAGTAGTTGGGTGCAGTCCTGAAGCACTTGGAGGCAGTGACGGTTAGATAGGATTCATCTCTCCCGATATTGGGAGTTGATATCGCGCTGTGTCTAGGAGAGCCATTACACATAGTCGTCCCTGGCAAGGGCAAGCGAGATATACTGGTAGCGTTTCCAGTGTTATCTCAGGGTGTTCTGGGCTACACTCCGACATGACTTGTACCGCTATTAGGGGACTGACGTTTACTGCCCCCTAGGCCCGCCATGCGATACTCTCAGACGAACAGACCGGACTGTACGAAGATTGTCACATTCAGGCTCAGTAGGAGTTCGGATGGGTTCACCTCATCGGTCTTCTTATCGGCATCTACCTGGGGACCGTTATGTACAACTAGTACCACTTGCGGCCTGTGGTTAAACCCACCGCCAGCGTAGTGTCGAGTCTTTAGAGTCCCACACAGAGGGTTATTCGCCTTTAGGCAAAACAGAGTAGAGGTCACATGGTTTTGCGACGGGGTTCATTCACATCCGCGCACTTGTGCACGTTTGTTGTCCGGACAGTTATTACTAGCGGGTTTTGGTTTAAGCCAGATCCTAGTATTTGTTTTGGAATTGGTTTTGTCTCATTGTATTCGTGTTCCTCGGAACACTGATGCGGGTGTGTATGCACAGTTGACAGAGGCAGAGGAATCTCATTAGGGTTTTTGACCGTTGACTTTTTCTTAACCCTAATGAGAATGAGAAATATGATTAATGATATTAATTAAGGATAATTGTGCCATGGTTAGGTTGACCACTTGACTTTTGTTGACCTTTTGACTTTGGTTGACCGGTTGACTTTTGTTGACCTTTTGACCATCATCATTTCACTTGCAAGATGCTTCTTGATTCTTGCAAATTGCATTTATTATGAAATGATAATGGTCATTCCAAACTAACCATCACAATTTTCTTTTGTTATTATTATTATTTCATATTCTCTCATATGAGAGCATGGTTGATTTCTTCTTGCTCATTCTATCATGCTCTTTCTCTCTTTTGAAAAAGCTCTCCCTCTTTCTCTCTCAAAGCTTTAATCTTTCATGTGTTGAAAATCAAAAACTCTTGAGATAAAACCATCAAGACTTCTCTCTACTCATTTTAGGGTTCTAGGTTTAGCAAGCCAAGCACTCTAGTTACCTCTTGGTTGAGATAGGTGCTCAAGGTAGAGGCCTTCGGGTGGATCTTTCTTCAGCAAAGAGAAGACGACGAGGAGGAGCCGTCTACACCACTCTAAGGAGCAAGCAAGAAGGAGGACCACAACAAGAAGAGAAGGAGTTCAAGACCTAGGTATAACCTTCTAACCGAGTTGCTAAAACTTGTTGTTAGTTTGTTAGTTTTTGTTTAGCAAAGATCCTTCATGGTTGGTCCATGTTACCTTGTGAGAAAAATTTGATTTTTACCTATTCCGCCTCCCCGAAAGAACCGGGGTGGGTAACGTAGACATAACACAGAGATCTTTAGAGGATGTGCTAGAGCGGGATTGTATCCGCCATCTTTGATTTCGGTATTTTGGGCGATTTAATTGCAAGATTGAGATTTTGTGCACCACAGTTGCACTTGACTTCAATTTGATGTCATTCGAGATGTTGATTTTGATTTCAAGCCTATGGTATGCATGTGATTTGACTTGTGCTTTCGGCATAGTTTTCATGCACTTTTAGTATTTTGATTCGATTTGTGCATACTGATGCACATGGTTGTGAGATTATATACCACGGTATACCTGATTTGGATTGAGATATATTGTATACCGCCAATTTCGATTGCGATATTCGATATTTGTTTTCGTGCACCTTGTGCACTTAGTTTGGATTCTTGCGCATACTTGACGCGCTTGATGCGATTTTGGTGGACACCAGATGCTCTAAATCGGGATTCTTCATGCATATCAGATGCACCTGATATTGCTGTCAGGCACACCCGTTGCCTTTGACAGGTATTTCGTGCACACCCGTTGCACTTAGATTTTGTTTCTGTACATGTATGGCACATTCATGGATTTCGATTTCCGTGCGCACCAGACGCACGTGGTATCCTTATATACATTTTGGGATTGATTTCTTTTGGAGCAGCATGTTTATGAAATTTTACTATGTGGCATAGTAACTGAGCAGGACTAGTCCGAGGATAGTACCTGAATCTGTTTTTGCATGCATCGATAGTTACCGAAGAGATTTCCATATGTCCGAGATGACACGAAACATTTTACAAAGGAAGCCCTTCTAAATTATTTTCAAAAACGGCGAGACGTGTATGATAAACAAAGGCTACACACACACACACATATAGTTATTTTTCTTACAATAAACGTCCGCTACTTGTGCTGTGATACGCGCATCGCACAGCGACTTGAAAAAGGTTTAGCATGCATTTCTTTCAGATGTTTTGACGAGTTTACAACGATGCGTACTATGTACATGTTATAGTTTTGATGTATACCATGTTGGTTTTCATATTGGATATGACATTGGTCTCTTCACTATGACTCCAATGATTGCGTGATATTTTACGGAGTTCTAACTTTGAGTTTTGTACTCGTCTTTCATACGCGTGTATTGCGCTAAAATGTGTTTTAAGTATTGATGATTTCGGAGCCCCGACGACTCGAGTGTTTTGCTAAAATGTTTTAATATTTGGGGGAGTTTTAATTTAAATTCGGGGACCGAATTTCTTTAAGGGGGGAAGATTGTAACGTTTTGAAAATCATTTAGGTGAAATTTCCGATAATCGGTAAAATAACTGGCGTTTTCCGTAAAATCCAAGATATAATTAATTTTTTTACACATAATTAAATATACCTATTCTAGCTATGTAATTGCTAGTATTTGGTATTTAATGGGTCGCTTATAAAATTTCTAGTTTACAAAAATATTTTCTGTAATTATTATTTTAAATATTATTTTAAGCCTTCACTAATACATTTAATTAGTGATAATTACAAATTGGAATAGGTTAATACAAGTTTTGTACATCATGACACATTAAACCAAAGTGTAACATGTGGTTTTTGAAATGAAAAGAAGTTGTCAAAATGGGTTTAGAAAATATGATGGAAAAAGGATTAATTTGTGAAATTGAATTAAAGTAAATGAAGTTTAGGCTTGTTGACTTGAGAGAGGGGGTTATGTTGACTTGGGAACTCCTACCCACACCCA
The DNA here is from genome assembly GCA_030015575.1 of Agapanthus africanus. NCBI lineage: Eukaryota > Viridiplantae > Streptophyta > Magnoliopsida > Asparagales > Amaryllidaceae > Agapanthus > Agapanthus africanus. The sequence goes on from CM057337.1 coordinate 413,194,463, forward strand.
TACAAACCCACACTCACCCTTTTCCCACTGCTGGCCGAGCGCATGGCTACCCCCCCCCCACACCCCCACTTTAAGTTAAAAAGAAAACAAATAAATAAATTGGTATGGGTTTAACTTTGAGGGTGGGCTTTTGTGGACTTATTACTTTCGCCACCTCACTCTCTCTCCTCTCTTCCTCAAATTGGCCGAACCCCTTACCCTCTTCCTGCAGCAACCCTCCTCAAATTCCCCACTTAAATTTCCATTAAAAATCATCAAAAATCCAAACAAAAGGTCACAAATTCAAAGCAATTTCTTCCTTCAACCTTTAACCATTCTTTCTTTGGCCAAACTAGCTTGGATCTTGGAGAAAACTTAAAATTTGGGAGGCTAGGGTTGAATGTTAGATCTACAAATCTTGAGGTATAAATCCTAACCCCATGTTTAAATTGTTGCTAAATTACTTTAAGTCAACTTAAATAAGTATCTAAATGGTTTCAATTGCAAGTTTGGGAATTCAAGTGAGGGTTTTTGAATTCAAGATTTGGGTTAGGATCAAGTTAGGGGTTTGATCTTTTGATTATGGTTGAATGATGTAGTTTAACATCTTAAGGAATGCAAAACTTAATCTTGTTGCTATAATGCTAATTGTAACATTTAAATTGTCCAAATTTAGCTAATTTGCAAACCAGATTTTTGCGATTAAGATAATGAGGTGAGTTTTAAATATAATTAATATGGGTGTGACTTAATTAAGATGTCTAGTGAGTATTGTGGCCACTAGTTTGTTAAAACTGTAAGTCTACGGTAGCGCCCCGGCCGTCTACAGACGCCAAATGCGGAACAAAAACTTTTTAACTGGCGCTATCGTATACTTTAACTCGGATCTGCCATTATTGCTAAACTAACAAAATGTAAAGAGTGTAGAAAGGTTATACCGAACGATCCGAGTCCTTCGTTCTTTAACCATCATCCCATGCTCCGTTGCGGCTGCTCCGATCTCGTCGATCTCCGATCTCCTCGTCCAGGTGGCACCACGTCAACGATTCTTTAAACAGGCTCCCGTCTCTAACTTGAGGCAACTCGGTCGTCAAGTTTGCTAAAAGAGACGACCATGAATGATGTAGAGAATGAGTAGAAGACTTTGTCTCACTTCGTCCAAAGTCGTGGACGATCGGTTAATGAAGTTGCCATGGGAATCGGGTGATGGAATGAAATGAGCTGTGAAATTCCATACACCCCAAAATCTATCATAATCTTTTTACTAAATGAAACATCAAGTGAGAGAGAGTGAGAGAAGGGGAAGGGGCCGGCCATATATAGAGGTGGGAGGTGAGTGTAGGAGAGGGGAGGTAACCACAAGGGTAAATATCTAGTGTGAACACAAATAAATATCTAGTGTGAACACAAATAAATATCTAGTGTGAACACACAGTGTGAACACAAAGAAAGCAACCAATGAAACAATAACACCTCACCGCTTCTAGAACCTTCTAGAAGCATCCACACTCTTCCAAAGAAAAGATAAATCCGTCTTTAACCGAATGTTAAAAGACGGCTGATAGGAAACTGGAAACTGGCAACTTCCAAAAGTGATCCCGAGACGAATTTCAGGATAACCCCGTAACTGTATAAATATACCCGCATTTGTATTACGACCGAATACAAATGTAACTAAGACAAAGATATTATATCTACTCAATATAATACTCGGACCCGGCTTAAACCAAAGCCGACCAGTATCATCTGTCCGAAATCTGACACGTGCGTAAACGCACATGCATTTTCCAAACCCTGCCATAAAACCATACGGCCTCTACAACGTTTCGCCCGAACTTGGGAAACTGTCTGTGGGGGACTCTAATGACTCGTCGGTACCCTGGCAGTGGGTTTAAACACAAACCGTCAGCGGCACTAGCTATGCGTAACGGCTGCCTATGGACTGACCTCAAGGGAGGCCGATGAGCGAACTCACCCGGAAACCCTACTGAGCCTAACAGTGACAATGTATATACAGTTCGGTCCGTTCGTCTATGAGTATCGCATATCTGCCTAGGGGGCTGGTAACGTTAGACACCCAATAGCAGTATAAGTCGTGTCGGAGTGTAGCCCAATAACACCCTGAGATACTACTGGAGTACCTACCAGTAAATCTCCTGCCACGGCCGTGGGCTTTGTGTAATGGCTCTCCTAGACACAGCACGATCTCGCCCCCAATACCGGGAGTGACGAATCCCCTGCCGATCCGCTCACGTGCCTCCATGTGGCTCGGGACTGTACCCAAAAACTACCTGTTTGCACGACTCCTTTGAGCCGTGGTAGGGTAGAAATCAAAACACAGTGGGAACTCACACGAGACAAATGACGACCTCAGGTCGATGAACTAACTTGTACACATGTCACCAGGGAACTGCTATCTGACGATATGTATAATACCAACTAGCAGATTCCCGGCGAGTCCTGTCCGGTGTACTCATAACCCAATGAGCACCTGTATACATCTTAGGTGATCCAAATGATACCAGTGGCTTGTGAGACCGGCCACCGCCCCTCGTCGGGGTCTCGACTGTATACACTAGTCTACTACGGAGTATCGATACCCTGTCTCGAAACTCCCACGACTAGGGACCACAATTAACGATATGCGAATAAACTACCCAACTCTCACGTATATGATCGCCATCATACAGTTGGTAGTAAATCAAGATCCTAAGGGCTCTATCAAAGTGTAACATGTAATCAGTTACCTGAACATGTACACGACTGATAAAGGCAAACCAGATAGCATACTATCATCTCGAGTAAGACTGTCCTACCGGTATAGGTCCTCCGCAATCATTGCAATCATGTACCTGCGATCCAATAATTGACTATGAGGGCACTATCTCCAACAATCTCCCACTTGAACTCAAGGCTAATTATTGCGATGTCGACTACTCACAGCCCGTGTGAAACCGAACATCCAACTCCTCTACTAATCAGTTTCACAAAGCTCGTTTGTAAAACTATTGTGTTCGAGAAATAGCCTGAGTGAGTGGATCCGCCTAGATGTTTCTTTCTATATCTCTCTTAATCTCAAGTTCGCGGAGAAAACCATCTCCCGAATTGAGTAATACCTGTCTTAGAATATGTCTGGATATCTGATGGGACCTAGTTCATAAATGAACTCCAAATCCAAACTTCTTAGACTGTATCGATCAATGAACCTAATCAGTATCCGGCACCATGCCACCCACAGTATCCTCTTAGACCACCTGTCCATAATACTGTCCCTCGTCAGAGGAAAAACTAAAACTCTGACAATCACTCTGTTATCCACGTCACCTTTGAAGCCTGGAATGATAATCGTCTCCCGAAGGAGGCCGCCGTCATCAAATTCGTAGAACATCCACTTATGTTCTAAAACTGCTTCCTTATGTCTCTCCAGGATTGGATTAATACAAACTTATCGCATCTAGTGCAAAAACAACATCTGGTGTGGTACTTGACACCTCACGATTGACTCAATTGCCTAAGCAAGTGATCTGCCAATCATGCACAGCCCTCTCCCCTTTAGTCTATACGACACCTTCAGAGAGGGTGACTCCATCACCTGCAGGTACACCACCATGCTAGGAGTCAACTATTCTAAAAACCATTAGAATATCTGTCAAAGTACCCACATTAGGAAACTACCCAAATCTAAATCTAAAACCGTAGATCCAGAAACCAGAATATCAAATATTATATCCATATCCTGTCTGGAGAAACAACTGTGTGACGACCACAGTACAACCGATCGTAGTATAGGAATTTTACTTCCTACTCTGTGTATGTCATCCAGATACCATGACATCACACCCTACTACCTTCTTAACAGATCCATTCCCTATTCTGATGAAGTCAAACCTATGACTGTCACATCAAAATTAGATGATCTATCTCCGCTATAACTGCTCTAGTCTATAAATAGACATAAGCTACTTGCCCACTATGCTTCCGCTGCTCCCACTGACTACGAAAACCCTCTGGCAGAGTAATATATACGTGCACTTCTAAAGCTAGTTTAGAACGACGCTATACTTATCCTCCTGCCTGGTCTCATAGTCTGGAACAACAGTAGTGTCAAGTCTGGGTAGATAAGAACCTCCTTGTCACCGTCCTTGAGGCTACAGAAGTACCTCTCGGGTGTCTGAGGTTACCCACCATATCTGCAGAGTGGCTAATGGAATGTCAAACCTGATTGAATATATAGGTCCTATTAAATTTTCCGTAATCGTTCGCGGTTCTGGAATCACTTCCAGTTCTACCATACTCCCACTACTGTTTTCTGAAAAAAAACCATTTTACTAAAACTGTGGCGAGTCAAGAACAATATCACTATTGATCTTCCAAATGGTAGAATATCAACCCTCGTGATAGCCAGGGTCAACCCACAAACAGCCATTACAGAAACGTGCCCTGAGTTATCCAGTGTCTGGTTTTAAGCATAAGCTGGACAACTCCCCGTACCTTAACATCTTTTAAGGTACGAGCTATTCTATATCCAATATAGAAACTTTGGCACTTATTTAATTGGAACCATATTCAATCATGCAGCTGTCTCCAGTGCATATCAACTTAATGGAAAGAGACTAATCAGCATTACTCAACTTAGGAATCCATCCAATTATGAGTAACCTGAAAGAGAAACAAGTTTCTCAAAGCCATTACTATCATCTGAATACCAATCACAAGAATCTACATCTTCGATCTCTTTGAAGAATCCCGATACTTGTGACACCTGGTTCTCTACTTTATTCTTATACCCACAACTTCTCAAAACTTAGACCTTGTATTTCTACGAAACACTTGTCTAAAAACTAGAGAAGTCATAAGTAAATAGAACAAAGTACGAGGACCTACCCTTTTGTCCTGATGGACACTGGACAACATACAATACTCTGTATAAGTCCGCTGAGTTGAATAACTCAAAACCTGTGCTTCGTAGGTTGAAAACTGTACCCTGGCGATTTCCTCAAATATCACCAATTACAACGAATTCCGATATAATGAGGTTAATTACCTAATTCCCAATAACTTACTCCCACTCATCATCCGTAAAACCATACAGATATGAGAATGAAACCTGGTAAATACATACCTTTGGAGTAAGTATCTAATCGGGAAAATAGTTTTTCTTTAATAATGCACTGAAACATGAAAATGTTTCGTAGGGGTATCTTGGTATTCCTAGTAATGCCTCTTCCATAATCCAATTCATGACTTTAACCGTATATTTTATTGCCATCTCTCCAAATCCCTTTATTTGTCTTTAGTCGTTACCTTCTGTACACCATCGTTAGGCTAAATGGTTTCTTCCTTCCCTACCGTTCGGCACCAGCCTATGGTTTGGAAGAAGACTATCCAGTAAGCATAATATGTGTACCCTCCTAAACCAAGAGTACTCGCATCTTGAGAGAAGGTGATGATAAAAGACAACTGAATAATACCTTATTCCTTTAAAGGTGAAATAGGAGTGGCGATGAAGTACGCGGTTTTGGTCGTGAATGATAACAGTCGCAATTTACTTTGCCCTCTTTCTAATCCCTTTATTTTGTCTTTAGTTATTGCCTTCTGCACACCCTACTTAGGCTAATTGGTTTTCTTCATTCCCTACCTTTCGGCACCTGCCTATGGTTTGGAATAAGACTATCCAATAAGCGTAATAGGTGTACTCTCCTAAACTAAGGAGCCCTCGCAACCTGAGAGAAGGTGATAATAAAAGACAACTGAATAAACCAATTCTATTTCTCCTGAACCTGGATCCATCCTCGAAGAAGTCCCTTCGAGTTCGTATATAACCATACGATGGATCTATCCAATGGAAGTGGATGTCCGTAGTAATACGGGTGTTCAGAGAAATTCAAAGGGTAGAAGAAGGAGTGGCAATGACTTATGCAACTCGGACAATCCAAAAGCCAGTATTTTAAGAAGGTTCGGTCAACTTGGTCACTGAGTCATAGTCTAGGGTCGGTCAAAGGTCGCTGCCAAAGAGAGAGAGAAAAGAAACACTCTGCGTGCACTCTATCCAAGATCAGAATGGTTATCACTTTATCTAATCCGGAAACCTCCCACTGTCCTGTCAAATTCTCCTCCAAACCTGAAAGAAGAATCAATCGGGATCACCCGAAGAGTAAACCAACTCATCAGTGGGAATCGGGATCCAACTCTCATCGCATGATAACGTGATGGAATGCATCCACGTTACTCATACTCCAGAAGGTATGCGCATACTTGGCAAGTTTCAGTTTCTTTAGAAACTCCCGATAAGATTTTTGCCCCATGCTCTTATAACCTTGGCTTTGGTCAAAATGTCATAAGTCACATGCCAAGTTCTACCCGTCACTATCTTTTCAATTTGAACCCACCCGCACATGCCCCTGGCTTTGGCCAAATGGCAGAACGACTGTCCCAAACCAATTCATCTATCTATGCAACAAATGAATACCCAGCAGCTACCAAAACGCTATGCCTTAACTTTGGCTAAAATGCATAGCTTGAATATTACTGAATACCCAAAAGAAGTGACGGAGGGCTACTGCTGGTTTTTGGAGAAAAACCTTTAACGTAACGAACTTGATATCGCTGAAGGAACCTGATAGCTTTTTAAAATATAGTGGCGAAAACCTTTTGCTAAAGAGGTCATTCCCGGTGAAGGGATCTCGGCTCTTTCCTCGTAGAATGAGGTGCAGGATATTCCACTGAATACCGTGATGCAAAGCAACTTGTAATCGACAATAGTGAAGTTATTACCCTGACGCAAACTTCTGCCCAAGGGGTCAGTCCCGGTGAAGGGATATCGGCCCTTGCCCCGTCGAATGTGGTGCAGGATATTCCACTGAATACCGCTATGCAAAACAAAAGGAAACATCTTTGTTATAACACTTTTTTAAATTGTTCCAACAACTGCCAAATAGGTTTGTTTTACTTTGCGTTGATCAGAATGAACGCAGTCCCATCAATCAATCACACCAGAAAAGAACAGAAATAAAATGTACGTATATGCCATCCGCATTCGTCACTGGGTCCCGTCATCACCCGTTAGGTTACTTAACTAACGACAGAGCGGGGACTGGACTAGCGCGGGTGCAAAACATATACAACATCTACTAGTATATATACCAATATACAATAATCTCTCCAGGAGTGATAATATGCAACATTACAGAAAAGTAATAAGCATCACAGAACAATACAGATAATCTGGGATCCCCGAGTTTCACAGAGCCGCTGCTGAAACCCGACGTTCCCTTGGTCGTGTGGATAGCCTGTGCAATGAAACCTAGACCCCTACGGGTGCGGCAAGTTACCCGCCAAAACCTGAAGCAAGGCAGCCCCCTACAGCAAAGTGAATGGACCACCCAGCACTTCACGGAATCCGGTAATCTTAGGCACCCCTCCTTGGGTCAACCTGTACCCCCTACGAGTGCAGCGAATAGTCTGCCAATTCAAGAGTGAGGCCCCTCTGCCTCTCAAAGCCATGAGATGCGGACCCGTTGCTCCCCAGAACCCGGCTATCCGTGCACTCCGTCGCGGGGCAAAACCTAGTACAGTAATAAATAATAGTACAACAGGTACATCGACCGCAACCTGGTCGTGCCCCAAAAGAATATTATACAACAGGCAGTGACGGCCGTCCACATGTTGGACGCTCGCCCCCGCAATATCAAATGTACAAATAAATCCAAACTGCACTACCATTGCACACTGCTATCCACCACGACAAATCCGCAACATCACAGCACAACACAGAACATCAACGTGAATATCACGTTCGCAAACCCGTCTAAAAGAACTATAGCAATCAGACGCGGTTTACCGATCAAATGACATTCCCGGTCGGAGATATAATGTAAGCACCGTAAACTAACATGTTTAAATTTCGATCGACTAAATATCACGGAGTGGGCCCCACGAACATCTGTTGAACAGTAATAAAATCTGGGCCCAAAAGATATATACCAAAAACCCCAAATTCCAGACAAGAACCCACTGTGCAAATTTGGGGCCACGATCTCACTAAATGGCCGCGGAAGCGCGGTCAAACCATAGGTTTGATCGCGATTCCGCGGCGGTCTTGTCGAATCACGTGCCCAAATTTGTACGGTGTTCTTAGAAAACCCTGCTGAATTTTCTGTGATATGTAAAATTATTTTTAGAACCCTTTAAAAATCAACAGAAACTCAGAACTTGAATTTTGTGGTTTTCGATATCCGGTTTGATCGATGTTTTAAACGCGTTAGCACAAGTTAGTAAAGAAAAATGGTGAGGCTCTGATACCACTGTAAGTCTACGGTAGCGCCCCGGCCGTCTACAGACGCCAAATGCGGAACAAAAACTTTTTAACGGGCACTATCGTATACTTTAACCCAGATCTGCCATTATTGCTAAACTAACAAAATGTAAAGAGTGTAGAAAGGTTATACCGAACGATCCGAGTCCTTCGTTCTTTAACCATCATCCCACGCTCCGTTGCGGCTGCTCCGATCTCGTTGATCTCCGATCTCCTCGTCCAGGTGGCACCACGTCAACGATTCTTTAAACGGGCTCCCGTCTCTAACTCGAGGCAACTCGGTCGTCAAGTTTGCTAAAAGAGACGATTAAGAATGATGTAGAGAATGAGTAGAAGACTTTGTCTCACTTAGTCCAAAGTCGTGGACGATCGGTTAATGAAGTTGCCATGGGAATCGGGTGATGGAATGAAATGAGCTGTGAAATTCCATACACCCCAAAATCTATCATAATCTTTTTACCAAATTAAACATCAAATGAGAGAGAGTGAGAGAAGGGGAAGGGGCCGGCCATATATAGAGGTGGGGGGTGAGTGTAGGAGAGGGGAGGTAACCACAAGGATAAATATCTAGTGTGAACACAAATAAATATCTAGTGTGAACACAAATAAATATCTAGTGTGAACACACAGTGTGAACACAAAGAAAGCAACCAATGAAACAATAACACCTCACCGCTTCTAGAACCTTCTAGAAGCATCCACACTCTTCCAAAGAAAAGATAAATCCGTCTTTAACCGAATGTTAAAAGACGGCTGATAGGAAACTGGAAACTGGCAACTTCCAAAAGCGATCCCGAAACGAATTTCAGGATAACCCAGTAACTGTATAAATATACCCGCATTTGTATTACGACCGAATACAAATGCAACTGAGACAAAGATATTATATCTACTCAATATAATACTCGGTCCCGGCTTAATCCAAAGCCGACCAGTATCATCTGTCCGAAATCTTACACGTGCGTAAACGCACGTGCATTTTCCGAACCCTGCCAAAAAACCATACGGCCTCTACAACGTTTCGCCCGAACTTGGGAAACTGTCTGTGGGGGACTCTAATGACTCGTCAGTACCCTGGCAGTGGGTTTAACCACAAACCGTCAGCGGCACTAGCTATGCGTAACGGCTGCCCATGGACTGACCTCAAGGGAGGCCGATGAGCGAACTCACCCGGAAACCCTACTAAGCCTAACAGTGACAATGTATATACAGTCCGGTCCGTTCGTCTATGATTATCGCATATCTGCCTAGGGGGCTAGTAACGTCAGACACCCAATAGCAGTATAAGTCGTGTCGGAGTGTAGCCCAATAACAACCTGAGATACTACTGGAGTACCTACCAGTAAATCTCCTGCCACGTCCGTGGGCTTTGTGTAATGGCTCTCCTAGACACAGCACGATCTCGCCCCCAATACCGGGAGAGACGAATCCCCTGCCGATCCGCTCACGTGCCTCTATATGGCTTGGGACTGTACCCAAAAACTACCTGTTTGCACGACTCTTTTGAGCCGTGGTAGGGTAGAAATCAAAGCACAGTGGGAACTCACACGAGACAAATGACGACCTCAGGTCGATGAACTAACTTGTACACATGTCACCAGGGAACTGCTATCTGACGATATGTATAATACCAACTAGCAGATTCCCGGCGAGTCCTGTCCGGTGTACTCATAACCCAATGAGCACCTGTATACATCTTAGGTGATCCAACTGATACCAGTGGCTTGTGAGACCGGCCACCGCCCCTCGTCGGGGTCTCGACTGTATACACTAGTCTACTCTGGAGTATCGATGCCCTGTCTCGAAACTCCCACGACTAGGGACCACAATTAAGGATATGCGAATAAACTACCCAACTCTCACGTATATGATCGCCATCATACAGTTGGTAGTAAAGCAAGATCCTAAGGGCTCTATCAAAGTGTAACATGTAATCAGTCACCTGAACATGTACACAACTGATAAAGGCAAACCAGATAGCATACTATCATCTCGAGTAAGACTGTCCTACCGGTATAGGTCCTCCGCAATCATTGCAATCACGTACCTGCGATCCAATAATTGACTATGAGGGCATTATCTCCAACAAAAACATCATGTTTTGAACTAAAACGGAAATTGGTGCTTACTAGGTTTTCGGAATTAAAACGATTTTAATTAAGTTGCGGTTTTGTTGATCTATAACCTATTCCCTAAGGTATTTAATGCGTTGTGAATGCGCGATTGAGTTTTAGACATGGTTGGGGTCACGTATAGCGATCCTAGTTGTTGTGTGGCATTGTCACGAGCGTGTTTGTGCACCAAGTGCGGTCGCGTTTAATTAGCACGTGTTGATTGTCTTGTAATTGTTTGTGTCCGCGAATATATATATATATATATATTCTCTTTTTCCTTGAGCATGTTTTTAGGATCGGGTGCAGAGGCGTCGGACGTAGCACGGAAATGACAGAGCTGAAATCGGATCAGATGAGCCGAGGGTCCAGGTGAGTAGATATATATCTACGGGGGAAGTCGGGTGGATGGCGTATAGCACCCCCGCAAGTTCGTAGCATTCCAATGCGTTATGATATTTATATATATATACATGTTGTTATGAGATGTTCATACTTACTAAGTAATACTTTAGGTGACTTTGGATTTGTGTTAGCGTATTTGGAAGATAGTAACTTAGTTTAGTTTCTTAGTCGCGAAACCCTAGAGTAATGTTTTGCACACATGCGCACACACACGCATACATTCGATGTTCTTGTGTGTATATGGGGATATGTATATATATATATATATATATATATATATATAAACACATATATGTATGTGAGTATGTTTGTATATATATATGTGTGTGTGTGTGTGTGTGTGTGTATACAGGTCTGATGAGGATAGTATATGATATTTGGAGATGAGTCGATGTGATTGGGATGGCTGCCGTGAGATCGGTGATGTGATTTGGGTCGTGTTATGAGATACGGCATATTATTATAGAGGATCGTTGGGCGATGTGTTTTCATACACACGCAGATATATATATTGATTTGGCATGTACTAGACTTAGATCAATACCCTGTTCATGATATTATGATAATGATACCATGTGGATATTAAGGTATATATGATAGGCGACCTGTATCACGATTTTGGGATGCCGTATGATGGATTTACCGTACGAGATATAAATATGATGATTGATCCGCACTCATGATTCGAGGATATCATATTATATATATGTTATCGTACATGATGTTATTGAGGCGGGATCACCGACTACTAGATATATAGATCGACTCAGACATTGGTGGATTTCCTTACTCTTTTGTTAGTCTCTTAGCTGTCCTGTAGTTTATTTAGTAGATATTAGAATTGGGCGCGAGTCATACTTATTACCAAAACTAACGAATCATGAGTATTTTAAAGACAGACCGAGGGAGACTACGGATATTTTAAAAGACGTATCTTTTCGTATCTCAGACAACAAACTGTATGACTCGTATATAGATATGTATATTCTGTATTGTCGCATTTATTATTCATTCTCCATTTATTTCATGTTGTTATCATCGCATTACATGTTTAATGTGTACCTTAGTGATTATGAAACCATGCTGTTAGGACACCAGCACCATTACCGATAATGCGTATGCTCCTCGTACACTTGCTTGCCGGTCACACACATCATCATCGGTAATTGCTATGTAATGTACACTTTAGAGAATATTACTTTATTGATATCGTTGCTAGCTGATAGTTCCGATATATCATTACTGTGCTAGTTTAGATATTGCATTCATTATTGCGATATTTCATGCATATTTATATATGTATCTGCCATGGGATATTATGGGCCAGTCCGGATTGCCGGAGCCCGGTAATTCATTGTATTACTATTGAGATTGGAATTTTGGATTTCCATGAGATTTCTGGATTTGGAGAAACCGCAAGGATTTTATATAAACTTAATGTCATTTTAAAAATGCAAGTTGTGGTTTTCTCGTGATTTGATATGAGATATGTCCACCATGACTTCTCTCGGCTCTTGAGCGATATCATACACCCGATTCGAGGAGGAGGAGGAGGAACAGTCTATGGGTGCATGGTGGACCCGGTACGGTACCCCGGGGCAAGATGGTCGCAGATGATGGCGTTGAGCCTGGCAGTGGATCACTATCGACCGGTTATTTGTGACGTGGCGGATATTCGGAGGATACCGACGCAGTCGTGAGATTTGATGTTTTAGGGCCGGTTCGGATAGCCGGAGCCCAGGGGCCAGTCCGGTTAGCCGGAGCCCGAGATATTGAGACTTTGAGGTATTGAGATATTATGATATGGGCCGGTCTGGATAGCCGGAGCTCAAGATTTTGGATATTAGGATTTATGATTTGTGTTGATGCTTAACACGGATTTTATGTTGATTTCATTGATGTACCTCGATTTATATATACAAAAATCTCATTAAAGAAAGAGAACAGTTTTCTCATTCAGAAGGTATTCTGTTTTCATTTCGATGCATTCATACATCATATATATGATATGTTGCTACCTGAGGCACTGACACGAGCACGTGGTATTACACTTATGTGTAGATGGTTCAGGATATATTATTGAGGATATATTATTATCGTATGAGCTAGGATTGAGTCATACATACGATTTCTGCTCGGTGATGTTTTCTACTCACGAGTTGGCAACTCACCCCCGTTGTCCCACAGTTTCTTGCAGGTTTTGCCGTACAGGTTTCGTTGCGGCTTGCTGGCACACTGCTTCCTTATTGGTGATTGCCTTGGTTGGTGGGTTCACTCGCATCATGACCATCATTGTATTTTATTTATATTCAGTTGTATCTAATAACTCCATCAACCAGAATTGTATATTTTATAGACTTAGAAGACCAGTGTTTATTCTTTCGACCTTAGAGTCGCGCTTGTATTATTATGGTTTTCTGGTGGTTATTGGTTTTCTTCTGAGTTTTGATCCTCGCCCTTCGGCGTTGTATATTATATTTCATGCGTGGTTGTGTTAGTTATGTATATGCCCTAGAGGCCATTGTTGTACCTATGATGTATATTATAATGGATGCTTAGATATATATAGAGAGGACTTTCTTGCTCGACATGATAGTATGCTATCTGGTTTCACTTTGTCTTAGCATGTTAACTTGTATTGATTTACTGTCTTGATCACACATGTTTATAAAGCCCTTAGATTATGTACTCGACTTCTTGGACTATGATGAAGATCATACGAGTGGGGCCAGGGTAGTCTAAGAGTACATCCTATAACTGTTCCTAGTCGAGGGTGTATCGAGACAGGTCATCGATACACCAGAGTAGACTAGCGTATACGCATCTTGACCCATTTGATGGGCGATGGATGATCCCATATCCATTGGGTTTGACATCAAAGATGGTGTTGGGGTGCTTTGTGGAGACTGGGTACACTGAACGGACTCGCTGAGAACTCCTAGATGGTATTTTTCCTATCGTTAGATAGTAGTTCTCTGGTGACACTGGTACATGTTAGTCTGTAGACCCGAGAGTCATAGAGTCTTGTGTGATTCCCACTGTGCTTTGATTTCTACCTTACCATGTTCAAGAGGACATGCAAAACGGTGGCTTTTGGGTACAGTCCCGAATCACATGGAGGCAATGAGCGATAGGAAGGTTTCGTTTCTCCCAGTATTGGGAGTTGATGTTGCGCTGTGTTCGATTGGCTATAACTGGAAGTCCCTGGCCAGGGCTGATATGGAGATTTACTGGTAAGTGTTATCAGTAGTTACTCGACCCGTTATGAGCCTCACGTCGACAGGACTTATCGGTTACTGGGGTCTGACGTTTACCACCACTAGACTAGATATGCGACATATCAGACGAAGAGACCGGACTGTACGGTAGTGTTACTGATTGGATTGACAGGAGTGTGTACAGGCTTGCTTGTTGATCTTCTGATTGATCAATACCTGGGTGGCTGTTACGTTTAGCTGACAGCTTGCAGCTTGTGGGTGTTTGATATGATCATCACCTACTGCCGGCGTATTGACGATTCATTAGAGTCCTACACAGAGGTTTCCTGGCTCAGGCAAAATGGAGTAGGAGCACATATGTAATATGTGCGGCACCGATAATAATACGTGTATGTGATACCGTATTCGATTCTCGCGATATGAGATATCGGCTGGGTATATGAGATATAGCTGGGTTATCGGATCAAGTGTTGATTCGATAAAAAGATGCATATTATATTAGTCGGTTATATGAAATATAGCCGGGTTATTAAATCAAGTGTTGATTTAATAATTTAATGTATAATTATATATGTGATATATTACATTACATTTACTAATATAAGCTCACTTAAAACATTCTTTTTCTCACTTGATGATACATGGATAAATATGTGATATATGGTAATTGTATTATTTTCTTTTGTTACAAATTATAATATATGTGATATATAATATTGTAACATGTTAGGGTTACAAATGAAACTAGGGTTTATGAGAGTTAAACCATGATTAGGGTTTATGGTTGGATTTATATTTATTTTGGAAATTCAAAATGAATGGATTAAATTATGGATGAGCTTTGAAGAAGCTTCATGATGCTTTGACTTAGTCCACCCTTTTGGATATTTCTAAGATATTTTGTTAACCTAATCCTAACCCTAAACCATGGTCAACTCTCTACAAGGGTTAAGCATGACATGCTTAACCCTTGGTTGCATTTCTAACCTCAACAATAATTCATTCATCACAATTCATCTTCTTCTTCCTCACACAAAAGCTCACTAGCTTTTTCATTTGTGATGAATTAAAGTGAGAAATAGAAAACAAAAGAGAGCAAAATTCCTAATTCATCATCCTCATCTATTCTAGCCACTTAGATTAGGGTGTTCACTTCACTAATACCTAATTAGTGAAAAGTGAGCTTGGGTTTGTGATTCCTCAAAGTAGATGATCTTGGATTGTGAAGATTACTAGCAAGCACGCATCATTCACTTCGTGGAGCCCCTCGAGAGTTCGGGAGCTTGGTGATCGCAGCGAAGGGACCTCAACTCGGAGCTTATGAAGGGAAGGAACGGACTACAATGGCTGTAATCCCTAACTCTTAGAAGTAAAGTAGTTTACTTGTTCATTTTTAACCCTAATTCTCTAGTAAAGATCCTTGCTTAGGTTGTTTGACAGTTGAAAAATTTAATTTTTGCATGGTTGATGCCTTGTAAAATCTTGTTCTAGTGCCTAATAACCTTACAGTGGTATCAGAGCCTAGTTAGAGCATTAGGCATTGTGTAGGCGAAGTTAAAAGTCCGATCGAACCCCAAAAACTCATTTTGGACCCCGTCTCTGGAAATTTTTCAAAAAGTTGGATTTTTCCATGTTAAAAATATTCAGAAAAACATGCAGGGAATTCTATGGACACACCTGAAGAACGAAATCCTAACTCATCTAAGTGACCACGGATCCGCGGCTAAAACCTGGTTTTGGCGGCGGATCCGCGGCGCCACTTAAGAGGTTTGGGTCGGACCCTTCGGCTGTAGTTCCGTAGGTAATGGGGCATGCTTCTGGGAATTTTTGATTATGCTCAAGTGTTGAGCTTTCTGGGAATTTTGGGAATTCGTTGTTTCTATCGAATTATTTAACGTCATCTAGCTTTCTGTAATGTGATACAATATTGTTAGGCATGAAATACGCAATATGTGATATTTCAGGTTTACGATGTATAAAGTGATTGTGGATTCCAAATGTTGTAGTTTTACATTTTCTTTTCTGCGGCCGTAAGTGTAATATGTGGTGTATCGCCGGTTTCGTTGCTATACATCAACGGCAATTGGGATACGCATATTTACTTACGTTGATGACATGAGATGTTCTGTGTTGCTGTGATATGTTATATTGGATCGTCGTGTTTTGAATAGCTGGGGGTTTTATGTGAGATGAAGGTTTTTATTTTCATTCACGTAATATTCATTTTATGTAATATTCTTTTATTGGGGCACTTCCAGGTTGAGGATGATGTCACCATTGTATATTATTTACTTTTCCGCATTACGATAGACCCAGGTGGGGAGCACAAGTAACCGTGTTCTACGGTACAGTGGGATGCCTTCTCGAAGAGTCGAGACCGGGTCTCCTAACCCTTATTGGTAGGGTTGCTTGACGCTCTCGTAGGGGTCTAGGGATGTGGGTTTGGTTATTCATCGCGACCGTGGAATCCGTGTTTTATAGAGGCTTAAAATAAAACACGGACCTCCTAGTATATCCAACATTTCTTATGCTATCTTCTGCTGCTGATATACTGTGATGTGATCATTTTATATGCGTGAGACGAATGCTTTATTATTGTATATATGATATATAGTAAACGTTGCTTATGTTTTGCACCCGCGCTAGTCCTTTCCCGGTATGCCATTAGTTAAGTAACCTAACGGTGCATAACGGAACTTTGTGGTGAATGCGGATGGCATAAGCGTACGTTATATTATCGTTTCTTCTATGATGCTTAGGAAGCATAATTGATGGGATTCATTAATGAGATTAATGAAAGAAAAGAAACCTAAAAGATGTTCTAGAACCAAATTTATAAAAAGGGTAGGTCTAGTACCTGCTTTGCATAGCGGTATTCTTTGTAGAATATCCAACACCTTATTCGAAAAGGAAAGAGCCGAGATCCCCTCACCGGTGGTGACCTCTTTAGCGAAACTAGAAGATGCTACAACTAACCCGTTTTTTTTTGATTGCTTCTATAGTTCTTGCTTTGCATAGCGGTAATTGTGAAATATCCTGCACCTTATTCGATAAGGAAAGAGCCGAGATCCCTTCACCGGGAGTGAGCTCTTTAGCAAAACTAATAAAAGCCTCAAAAACACTCCTTTTCAAAATCACTTGTTTCTACAACAATATCGAGTTCTTTACGCAAAATGTTTTCTGAAAAACCTGCGTAGCCCTACGTCATTTCAGATAAGTACTACTTAGTATTCGTGCTACGTTTGTTGGCTTGCGTCAAGGCGTAGTGTGCGGTAGCTAACTAGTGCTTATCCACAACATAAGATTGGATTAGGGTAGTCGTACGACTTTGTTGGCCTGCGTCAAGGGTCATGCGGGTGGGTTTAATTCAATTAGCAAATGACGGGTTGAACTTGACTAGTTGACTATGGTTTGTTGGCCTGCGTCAAGGTCATAGCACGCTAGGGACAAAAGCATTATCGGGAATTTCAAGTGTTGAAATTTGCAATGAGATTGCATACCTTCTATGAGATAGTTGGATCCCGATACCCACTGCGAGTGAGAGTTACTCCTGTGAGAGTTTTACACATGACAATTAGCCGATCAAGTAGGTGTCTAGAAAGGTGTTAACGGGGTTATGCTTCTGGGAAAATGAGGTTTATTCTAATTAGGTCCGTGCGAAAGCACGGGGAACCTCCTTCAAAGTACCAACACTGGCCTGGCCGAAAGATTGGCGAATTTGTAAAGTGTAATTAATCCCGGCTAGTCTTACCTTTTAGGGTTTGAAGGAAGATTTTATAAAACCAGTGGGAGCCATCCTGATTAGATAAGATAATAACCAATCTAATCTTGCAAGAGCATACGCTAAAGTGTTTTCTTCTCTCTCTCTCCAGGTAGAGACCATGTCAGGCCTTAATCAAGATAATAATATGGATGTATTGACCGAACCTGCTTATTATACTGAGCAGGGAAACGTTGGTCCCGCTCCAACTTATAATTGTTATAAGTCCGAGCAGGGAATAGGGACATATCCAGATTCTCACACCGCCTAAATGAAGAATAAGCACGATGATGCATCATCTTCGGGTGTGTTAGTTATCGAGAACTGTTTCTCAGTTCACTCTACGTCCTGGGTACTAGATACTGGATCGGGATCCCACATATGTAATATGTTACAAGGGCTGCGGAAAGGTAGAGAACTGGAAGAGGGTGATCATTCCATAAGAGTAGGGAATTGTGCAAATGTTGCAGCCAAGGCTATTGGTGAATATCACCTTGTGTTACCAAACGGTAATACATTGATTCTGAACGAATGCTATTACATTCCGACCTTGATATGCAATATTATATCAGTTTCTTTATTGAGTAAAGAAGGATTTAATTTTGTAGTAAAGAATAATGTTATGAACATCTTCCTGAATCAAAAGTTGATTGGATCGGGCTTGTTAAATAATGGCATATACTTTCTCATTCAAACTACAGTGCTTAATGTACAAAACATACACAAGAGGAAAAGTTCAAAAATGAATGAATCCTTCTTGTGGCATTGTAGACTAGGTCATATCAATGCAACACGACTAGCTAAGTTGCATAAGGATGGATATTTGAATCCGTTCGAATTTTCATCTTATGACACTTGCCAGTCATGTCTCAAACGAAAAATGACCAAAACTCCATTTAGTGGACATGGAGAAAGAGTTACGGAACTCTTGGTACTGATACATAGTGATGTATGTCGTCCCATGTCTACACATGCCAGGAATGGTTCTTCATACTTCATTACATTCACTGACGATCTCTCAAGATACGGACATGTGTTCCCGTTGAAACACAAGTCTGAAGCTTTTGAGAAATCCAAAGAATATAAGCACGAAGTAGAGAAACAAACGGGTAAAAGTATTAAGATTCTTCAATCTGATCGAGGAGGAGAATACTTGAGCAATGAGTTCCTGGACTATCTAAAAGAGAATGGGATTCTCTCTCAGCTAACTCCTCCTTATACACCACAGCACAATGGTGTATCGGAACGGAGGAATCACACCCTATTAGATATGGTGCGCTCTATGATGAGCACTGCTGAGTTGCCTATTTCCTTTTGGGGATATGCACTGGAGACAGCTGAAGACCTATTGAATATGGTTCCCACCAAATCTGTGCCATCCACTCCATATAAGATATGGAAAGGAAAGTGACCATATCTTAATTATGTTAAGATATGGGGTTGTCTGGCATATGTGAAAACACAAAATCCGGATAAGGTCGGGGCAAGGTCTTTTCTGTGTAAGTTTATTGGATATCCCAAACATTCCCACGGGTATATCTTCTACCGCACCGAGGAACAAAAGGTATTTATTTCTCGACATGCCACCTTTTTAGAAAATGAATTTCTTGAGAAAGAAATTAGTCTCAATGAGGTTGAACTGGAAGAAGTTCCAGCTACACAAACTGCAATAGAAGATTTGGTGGAAGCAGAGGATTTAGTAGTTCCTGACGAACCTCAGCCTCTCCACCGATCTAGTAGGGTTACTCATCCACTTGAGAGATACTATGGTTTTCTCATTGATGGTGGGAGAGAGTATTGCATCATGAAAGATGATGACCTGACTAGCTTCGAGCAGGCCATCACGAGTGGTGACTCTGTGAAGTGGCTGGATGCAATGCGATCTGAGATGGAATCCATGTACACCAACAAAATATAGACTTTGGAAGTTGCTCCTGAAGGGGTAAAACCTATTGGGAGCAAATGGATCTTTAAGAAGAAACTTGGTGTAGATGGAAAAGTTGAGACTTTCAAAACTAGACTTGTTGCAAAGGGTTTCGTCAACGACCAAGTATGGATTATAACGAAACCTTTTCTCCAGTGGCTATGCTTATGTCCATCCGGATCCTACTTGCCATTGCTGCATACCATGACTACGAAATCTGGCAGATGGATGTTAAGACTGCCTTTCTAAATGGTGATTTAGGGGAGTACATGTACATGACCCAGCCAGAGGGCTTCGTAGACAGTGGGAGCAGCGGAAAGGTGTGCAAGCTGCTTAAATCCATCTACGGGTTAAAGCAGGCATCGCGGAGTTGGAACATCTGTTTTGATGTTGTAGTCAAAGAGTTTGACCTTATCAAAAACGTAGATGAACCTTGTATTTACAAGAAGGTTGCAGAGAGTAAGGTTGTCTTCCTCGTATTGTACGTAAATGACATACTCTTGATAAGAAATGATGTTACTATGCTGCACTCGGTCAAGCTCTTCTTATCACATAGATTCTCAATGAAAGATCTAGGTGATGCCTCCTGCATTTTGGGGATTAGGATTTATAGAGATAGATCTAAGAGTATACTGGGATTGTCCCAATCCAGGTACATTGACACCATACTAAAGAGGCTTAGTATGGAAGAATCCAAGCGTGGGAATTTACCCACGATCTTTAGACTCACTCTCTCCAAAGAGATGTCACCCAAGACTGATTTGGAGAGAACCCGAATGCAAGGGATACCCTATGCTTCGGCAGTAGGCTCTATCATGTATGCGATGCTATGTACCAGACCCGATGTAGCATAATCACTAAGAGTAGTGAGTAGGTATCAAGAAGATCCAAGAGAGAGTCACCGGATATCTGTGAAGAACATTCTCAAGAACTTGAGAAAGACTAAGGAGATGTTCTTGGTGTATGGTAATGGAGAACTCCAGGTGGAGTCCTTCACCGATTCGAGCTTCCAAAGTGATAAGGACGACTCTAAGTCGCAATCGGGATTTGTCTTTACCCTTAATAGAGGGGAGGTTTGTTGGATGAGTTTCAAACAGGAAACCGTGGCAGACTCGACGATGGAGGCTGAATACATCGCTGCCAACGATACTGCCAAAGAGGCTGTCTGGTTGAAGAAGTTCATCACTGAACTTGGAGTGGTTCCGTCCATTGAGCATCCAATACCTTTGTATTATGATAACAATGAAGCTGTGGCTTTGGCCAAGGAACCCAGGTCCCATCAGAGATCCAGACATATTCTGAGGCGGTAACACCTGATCCGGAAGATAGTTAATCGCCGAGAGATCGAGGTCAGAAGAGTTGACACGAAGGACAACACTGCGGATCAACTCACGAAGGCCATACCCCAGATACAATTTGAGAGACTCTTCGGGTTGTTGGGTATGAGATACTACAACAGCCAGCCTTAGTGAAAGTAGGAGATTGTTTGTTATGTATAGGCCCTAGAGGCCATTGTTGTACATATGATGTATATTATGATGGATGCTTGGATATATATATAGAGGACTTTCATGCTCGACATGATAGTATGCTATCCGGTTTCACTTTGTCTTAACATGTTGACTTGTATTGATTTACTGTCTTGCTCTCACATATTGATAAAGCCCTTAGGATATGTACTCGACTTCTTGGACTATGATGCAGATCATACTAGTGGGGCCAGGTTAGTCTAAGAGTACATCCTATAACTTTTCCTAGTCGAGGGTGTATCGAGACAGGGAATCGATACTCCAGTGTAGACTAGCGTATACGCATCTTGACCCATTTGATGGGCGATGGATGATGCCATATACATTGGTGTTTGATATCAAAGATGGTGTACGGGTGCTCAGTGGAGACTGGGTACACTGAACGGACTCGCCGAGAACTCCTAGATGGTATTATACCTATCGTCAGATAGCAGTTCTCTGGTGACACTGGTACAGGTTAGTCTATAGACCTGAGATCGTCATGGAGTCTTGTGTGATTCCCACTGTGCTTTGATTTCTACCTTACCATATTCAAGAGGACGTGCAAAACGGTTGCTTTTGGGTACAGTCCCGAATCACATGGAAGCAATGAGCTATAGGATGGGTTTCGCCTCTTCCAGTATTGGGAGTTGATGTTGCGCTGTGTTCGATTGGCTATAACTGGAAGTCCCTGGCCAGGGAAGATATGGAGATTTACTGGTAAGTGTTATCAGTAGTTTCTCGGCCCGTTATGAGCCTCACGTCGACATGATTTATCGGTTACTAGGGTCTGACGTTTACTACCCCTAGACTAGATATGCGACATATCAGACGAAGAGACCTGACTGTACGGTAGTGTTACTAATTGGATTCACAGGAGTTTGTACAGACTTGCTTGTTGATCTTCTGATCGATCAATACCTGGGTGGCTGTTAGGTTTAGCTGACCGCTTGCAACTTGTGGGTGTTTGATATGATCATCACCTACCGTCGGCGTATTAACGATTCTTTAGAGTCCTACACAGAGGTTTCCTGGCTCAGGCAAAACGGAGTAGGAGCACATATGTGATATGTGCGGCACCGAGAATAATACGTGTATGTGATACCGTATTCAATTCTCGTGATATGAGATATCGGCCGGGTATATGAGATATAGCCGGGTTATCGGATCAAGTGTTGATTCGATAAAAAGATGCATATTATATTAGTCGGTTATATGAAATATAGCCGGGTTATTAAATCAAGTGTTGATTTAATAATTTAATGTTTAATTATATATGTGATATATTACATTACATTAACTAATATAAGCTCACTTAAATGATTCTTTTTCTCACTTGATGATGCATTGATATATATGTGATATATGTTAATTGTATTATTTTTTTTTGTTACAAAATATTATATATGTGATATATAATATTGTAACATGTTAGGGTTACAAATGCAACTAGGGTTTATGAGAGTTAAACAATGATTAGGATTTATGGTTGGATTTATATTTATTTTGGAAATTCAAAATGAATGGATTAAGTTATGGATGAGCTTTGAAGAAGCTTCATGATGCTTTGATTTAGTCCACCCTTTTGGATATTTCTAAGATATTTTGTTAACCGAATCCTAACCCTAACCTATGGTGAACTTCTTACAAGGGTTAAGCCTGACATGCTTAACCCTTGGTTGCATTTCTAACCTCAACAATAATTCATTCATCACAATTCATCTTCTTCTTCCTCACACAAAAGCTCACTTGCTTTTTCATTTGTAATGAATTAAAGTGAGAAATAGAAAACAAAAGAGAGCAAAATTCCTACTTCGTCATCCTCATCTATTCTAGCCACTTAGATTAGGGTGTTCACTTCACTAATACCTAATTAGTGAAAAGAGAGCTTGGGTTTGTGATTCCTCAAGGTAGATCTTCTTGGATTGTGAAGATTACTAGCAAGCTTGCATCATTCACTTCGTGGAGCCTCATAAGAGTTTGGGAGATTGATGATCACAGTGAAGGGACCTCAACTCCGAGCTTATGAAGCGAAGGAACGGACTACAAAGGTTGTAATCCCTGACTCTTACAAGTAAAGTAGTTTACTTGTTCATTGTTAACCCTAATTCTCTAGTAAAGATCCTTGCTTAGGTTGTTTGGCACTTAAAAAATTTAATTTTGGCATGGTTGATTCCTTGTAGAATCTTGTTCTAGTGCCGAATAACCTTACAAGTTGATCCGCCATTTGTCGAAGAGCTATCTCCCGTTTGTGGATGCCTTATTCTTCATTTTTATATATTCGATGTTTGCACCCGTTTGGTGGCCAGTATTTACAAAGTGTTGGATATATGTATGCCCAAGAGGCCATTATATGATAGTGTATGTACTGATGTGTGTGTGTGTGTATAGATATATATATTCAGAGGACAGTCTTGCTCGACATGTATGCTATCTGATTGCTCTTTATCATATGATCACTTGTTCATGCTTTTACTCATTTTATACATGTTGATAAAGCCCTTACGATATTGGCTTGACAATTGGGATTATGATGTGGATCATACTAGTGGGACACCTGTAGTTTATAAGCATATCCTTGAAATGTTCCTAACCGTTGGTATATGGAGATAGGGCATCGATATTCCAGAGTAGACTAGCGTATACCATTCTTGCTCCATATGATGGGCGGTGGATGATCCCATATCCATCTGGTGTGTTGACCCCAAAGGTTGTACACGGGTGCTCAGTGAGACTGGGTACACTGAACGGACTCACCTAGAACTGCTATGTGGTATTATATCATACGTTGGATAGAAGTTCTCAGGTGATGATTCGTATGTCAAAAATATTTCTAGTAACCGCAATCAAGAACGGCGTCGCTTTGCAGCTAGCCGGTGAGTACGGGTCGGTCCACAGGGATTTTGTGAATTTCCTAATCGCTCTTACGAGTTAATTCCGAACGGTGTGAATGGATTGATTAAATCTAAAAACTAAATTAGTCTAGATCTAAATCTTGCTAGGGTTAGGTCTAGGGTAGGTTTGGAAATGTAATTAAATCTCACCGCTTTCTATACCCAAATTAGGATCTATGAGGTGTTATGGTAATTATTAATAAAGGGGGTTAGATCCATCAAAGAAGGTGTTTCTTCCTCTTGATTCTTGTCCTTCCTTTATCAATCCTTACCCTAATCTCCATGAAAAACACGCTCAACCAGGCCTTTATACTACGGTATAACCGCTACCTCAAGAGATTGGGTGCCGTATGGAGCGGTATGTGCATGTATGCATGGAGTCCTATAAAAACATGTGATGGGCAAGAAAGGGATGAGAGGTCTCATCTCTCAAAAGCCTTCCCCAAAGCTAACCCTAACAAGCGAGGAGACTACTCGCTCATTAGGGAATTGAAGAACAAGCTATCTATCTATCTAGGGTAAGGAATTAAAGATCAAAACTTGGGAAATTAAATAAAACAACTTACTTCACAGATGGCTCTCTCCAAAAATTTACATAGGGTTGTCAGATCTGAATAGATGATATGAAAAGAGGCATCGATGCTCTTCAAAAGAAATCTGAATTTTATTAATGAAAGGAGGCATACCTCAAGAGATATTTGGGTTTCTATTTATAGGACATAGAAAACCCTAGATTTACAATTGCCGCATGTCTGCTATTACAAAATGTTACGACCCGAAAGTACGGAACGTAACTGGCATTTAGATTACGAGACGTCTAAAGGCGTAACGTAACCTAAGTCAGCCAAAGCCCAGAAAAATCTAAACCAAAATCAAAAGAGTGAAGGAAACCATTCATGAAAACGACTTTGAAATCAATTAAGTTGCATTGAACCCCTTTTTAAAAACCTCAAAATTTTCCGAAAATTTCGGCAGAGTCTCCTTTGTAAATTCTATCCCCTAAAATGGGTACAACAAGATATATAACCTGTAATCACAAAATGGCATCCCCAAGCGGGAGCTAGCCCTTCGCCCAAGGTGGATCACAACCACACGCAATATATATATGTAATATCAAGAAAAGAGCATAAAGAAATGCAAAGTACAAAAAAACACAACGTCGGCTCAAGTGAGCTCGACCAAAAGAAACCACATATACAAAAATCTCTCAGTCTCATCACTAGGTCGCATATAGACATAAGAAGTGGTAGATGGAGAATACTAGATACAAAAATAGTACAAAAAGAGATAAAAGCGCTATCGCAACCCACCTACGAGCAATGTCGCGAGTCTGAGCAAAAGAAGTCACTAATAAGATAAGTCGCCGCTACTAGGCAGATGAGTCTGACCAGCAAGACACTGTGGCACAACGGGGGTGAGTTGCCAGCTCGTGAGTAGAATATAACATCTAGTAAGGCTATCATAAGAATGCACGCAAATGCGGCATAGCATGTATGTCCAGATGTGATGTAATACCTCTAGCAAGCATGCACATGTATGCAATGTCAATACTAAATCTTTAAGTGTTTTAAATGCTATGAGTTCTGCATTCTTAACTTTAGAAAAAGAATATCTGTGCAATAGCTAAATACCATCAAGAAATCATCTGAAACCCGTGTCAAGCATCGACACCAAATATGAAAAACACATCTGTCTCAATGTCTCATTGTATCAATGTCTCAATACATCGGGCTCCGTCAGTCCGAATTGGCCTATATCATCAAATCTTACGACAACGGTCGGTATCCTCCGGATATCCGCCGCGCCAAACATCACCGGTAGGTAGTCTTCCCCTGCCAGGCTCATCGTCTACAACTCGATCTTCTTGTCCCGGGGTACCATACCGGGCCCACCATGTACCCGAGACGGTTCATCCACTCCTCGAATCGGGTTTCGAAATCCAACAGAAAACATGAAAACTCAACGTGGAAGACACATACATCACGAGAAAACTGCAACTTTGTTTTTAAAAAATAGATAAATATAATCTTTTGTTAAATTCATGCGGTTTTCCCCAAAATCCAGAAATCGCAGCAATACTGAAATCCTCAAGAAAATCATAATACCCAACATGTTGTATATGATAAATGTCTATGATATCAAGGTATGCGATGTGATTTGTGACTAGAAATCTATGTAAGTATGATGATGATGCGAGGTATATACATGCTATGCGATTTCATATATCATGTGTGATGTAAGTGGTGATACTAAGCTAAACAGGTTCTATGGCGTCGTGGCATGGCAATTACCAAAAGCGTGTGTGTCACATGAATAGTGCGTGTGCAACAGGAGCTAATGGTAATGGTGTACGTGTCCTACGAAGTGATATCGCACATGTGTATATGGATATCCTATGTAAATCTTGCAGACGAAAAGCTATAATGTATGAAATGTGAATGGGGGGGTTTAGCTAACTAACAATGCATATGTTGCAAGAAATAAAGTAATCCTAACTAGGGGGCACCTCACGCCATCCAGACGATTTCCCCATAGATGAATACATCTACTCACCTGAATGCCTCGCTAATCCGATCCGACTACCGCCTTGCCTTTGCGCGCGGCGTCCGATGTTTCCGCGACCGATCCTAGAATTGCATAACACACAATATAAGATTACAGATTCCTGAAATGACGCAACTCACAATATGAAAAGATCGACGCTCTCGAATTGGTCACAACGTGCACTCGGTACGCGGAAAACACACGAAAATCGCTAAAACCTTAACTAAAATCGCCGTTTCGGGGCAATCGTCAAAACTAAAACCCGACTAGACTAAACACCGCATTCGCGCAAACTAAAAGTTTTATGATATGCTGTAAATATCGTCCATATATCGTAATTATATCACCTCCTAATATTCATAAAAATCTAGTAAGCGTTAGCATACCGATTTCAAAGTAAACGTCGCGAATTAACGATACCGCGATCGCAACATCGCACAAATAACCATTCTAACCAACTAGATAGCCAAAACCCTAACTTAAACCCATACAAACCCTAATTACAACACCAAACCTTTACTAGAATTTCCTAAACAAGAATTCATAACCAAATTACACATTAAAACTACTAAATCTAGCAAATTAAACTACAATTAACAACTAGATTAGGATTTATACCTTACAAAATTTGATTCCAAACTTGCACTAGCCTCCAAGACACCTCTTTTCTTCACTTTTCAAACAAATTAGGGTTAGGGAAGGGATGGCTTAGGGTTTTGGTTTGAATTTGTGAAGGAAAAATGTGAATTTTTATGGATTTTGTTGATTTTTTGTTGATTTTAGAAGCAAGCAAATGGGGGAAAAAATAGGAGCTGAAGGAGGGGGTCTTGGCCAGAGGTTGGGAGGTGGGGAAATGAGAGAATGTGTGGAAATTTCCATACAGAAAATATCATCTAAGTCAATTAATGCATGTTACATCAAAGCTTTTCAAAAAAACCCTTTTTCTTTTCAATTTTCCAACCGCTTTTACCAAAACAACCAAACATGAAATGGTTTGTCAAAATTTTTGTTACACTAAATTTTAGTTTATAATGCTTCCTAATTATGTAATTTACCCAATTAAATTTGTATTTATCACTAATTAAATGTATTTTTAAAAGCTTAAAATAATATTAAAAATAATTAATTAAGGATTTTTTTTAATTAACTAGAAAATTTTAAGTGACATTTTAGTGACCAATTTATAGTAATATCTTATCTAAATTTTGTATAATTAGGTCTATAATGAAAAATACCTACTTTGACTTTTTACGGAAAAGACTGCAAATTTAGCCGATTACCGAAAAACTGCCTAAATGATTTTCGAAGCGTTACAATCTTCCCCCGTTAAAGAAATTCGGTCCCCGAATTTAGAATTATAACTACGCGTACCTTCAAAAAGATGGGGATATCTCTTGCTCGTCTCGACCTCGGTCTCCCAGGTGACTTCCTCGCTGTTCGGGCCACGCCAAAGGACCTTGACGGACGGTATAACCTTCGACCTCTATTTCTTCACCTGCCGATCCAAAATAACCACCGGCGGCTCGGTGACTGAAAGATCACGCTCTAGCTGGATCGTCTGGTGCTGAATCACATGGGAAGGATCATGAAGGTACTTGCGGAGCATCGAAACATGGAACACGGGGTGAATATCGGGGAAGCTGGGCGGAAGAGCTAACCGATAAGCGACTGGACCAACACGCTCTAGGATCTCGAAGGGACAAACATATCTAGGACTAAGCTTCCTTTTCTGCCCAAATCTCATCACACCCTTCATCGGAGAGACCTTCAGGAAAACATGATCGCCAACAGCGAACTCGAGTCGGCGACGGCACCTGTCAGCATATGATTTCTGCCTACTCTGTGCCGCTCTCATCCTGTCCCGAATCATCTATATATTCTCGGTCGTCTCCTGTACGATCTGCGGCCCCAAAATACTGCTCTCCCTGAGCTCTGTCCAACATACAGGCGATCGACATCTCCTCCCATATAAAGCCTCGAAAGGTGCCATCTGAATCGTCTCCTGGAAGCTATTATTGTAGGAGAACTCGATCAAAGGCAAATGACGATCCCAGCTACCACCGAAATCTAAAACACAAGCTCTGAGCATGTCCTCAAGAGTCTGAATAGTACGCTCCGACCGAACGTCAGTCTGCGGGTGAAAGGCTGTGCTAAAACTCAATCGGGTGCCCAATGTTTCCTGAAGTTTCTGCCATAATCGGCTGGTAAACTGGGTGCCCCGGTCGGACACGATGCAAGTCGGAATGCCATGCAGTCGCACGATCTCATCAATATAAACCTGGGCGTACTGAGAAAATCCAAAAGTGGTCTTCACTGGCAGGAAGTGAGCCGCTTTCGTCAGTCGATCCACAATCACCCAAATAGAGTCATACCCTCGACTGGTCGTTGATAGACCCATAATGAAGTCCATGGAGACCTGTTTCCACTTCCACTCGGGGATGGGCAAAGGCTGTAACTTGCTAGCTGGCCTCTGGTGCTCGGCCTTGACTTGATGACAAGTTAGGCATCTCGACACAAAGTCTGTAACATCCTTCTTCATCCCGTCCCACCAGTAAACCTCTCTCAAATCATGGTACATCTTGGTGGAACCTGGATGCACACTGTATACTGATCTATGTGCCTCCTCGAGGATATCGCGCCTCAGTCCCTCAGAATCTGGTACGCATAGTCGAGTCCCAAATCGAAGTATCCCCTGATCATCAATCACGAACTCAGAAACTCTGCCCTGCTGAATCTGCTCAATAATCTATAAAATACAGGCATCGCCGGACCGTGCCTCGCGGATATGATCAAGTAACTGTGGGCATGCTCTGAAATGGGCCAGCCGTCCCCCTGTAGGAGTAAACTCGAACCGCACTCTGCTGTCACATAAAACCTGCCAATCCGCCGTCGACTGCATCTGTACTGTGCTCAAATAAGATATGCTACCTCCGGGCCTCCTAGTGAAAGCAACTGCCACCACATTCGCCTTGCCCGAATGGTATAGAATCTCGCAGTCATAATCTTTCACCAACTCCATCCAACGGCGCTGTCTCAGATTCAGATCTCACTGCTGAAAGATATACTTCAAACTCTTATGGTCAGTGAATATCTGGAACGACTCACCGTATAGGTAATGTCTCCAGATCTTAAGTGCAAATACCACTGCAGCCATCTCTAAATCATGGGTGGGGTAGTTCTGTTCGTGTTTCCTCAGCTGCCGAGAAGCATACGCGATAACTCTGTCATGCTGCATCAATACACAACCCAGCCCCACTCGAGAAGCATCACAATATACCACGAACCCGCCTGATCCTGAAGGCATTGCTAACACTGGTGCAGTAGTCAGACGAGTCTTCAACTGCTGGAAACTATCCTCACATGCCTGGGTCCAATCAAAAGGGACCCCCTTCCTGGTCAACACGGTCAGCGGTGCAGCAATACGGGTGAAATCCTGGACAAAACGTCAATAATAGCCGGCCAGACCCAGAAAGCTGCGAACCTCTGTAACTGATACCGGTCTAGGCCAACGCTGAACTGCCTCGATCTTCTTCGGGTCCACACAAATACCATCTCTCGCCACCACATGACCCAAGAAGTCGACACTGTCTAACCAGAATGCGCACTTGGAAAATTTGGCGAACAGCTGTTGCTCCCTCAAGGTCTGTAATATGATACGCAAGTGATGCTCATGCTCCTCCCGGCTCTGAGAATAAACCAAGATGTCGTCAATGAACACGATGATGAACTGATCGAGATACGGCCTGAATACACGGTTCATCAAGTCCATAAATGCGGCCGGGGCATTGGTGAGCCCGAACGACATCACCAAGAACTCATAATGACCATATCGAGTATGGAAAGTGGTCTTCAGAATATCCTCCTTCCGAACCTGCAACTGGTGATAACCTGACCATAAATCAACCTTCGAGAAAAACCCTGCACCGTGGAGCTGATCAAATAAGTCATCAATATGGGGTAGGGGATATCTGTTCCGCACAGTAACCCGGTTCAACTGACGATAATCAATGCATAAGCGCATACTTCCGTCCTTCTTCTTAACAAACAGGACGGGAGCACCCCAAGGTAACACACTCGGTCGGATAAGCCCTTTGTCCAGCAAGTCCTGTAACTGATCCTTCAGCTCTCTTAGCTCCGCCAGGGCCATCAGATAAGGCGGTATAGAGATAGGCCCCGTGCCAGGGATCAAGTCGATGCAGAACTCAATCTCGCGCTCTGGTGGCAGACCAGGCAGCTCGTCGGGAAATACATCAGGGAACTCTCTCACAACAGGGACCTGGTCCAACTTAACCTCTGTGGAACTAGTATCACAAACATAGGCAAAGAATCCCTGACACCCTTTCCTTAAGAGCTGACCGGCGCGAAGAGAAGAAATCAAGCTGGGAAGGGTAGCGCTACGATCTCCCTGAATAACAAGAACCGGCTCACCAGGAAAACTGAATCTGACTGCTTTCTCATGGCAGTCCATGGATGCATAATAGGTGGCTAGCCAGTCCATACCAAGAAGAACGTCAAAGTCTAGCATATCGAGGAGAATCAAATCAACTGAAGAATCTCTCTCCCTGATACGAACGGAACATGATCGGTACACAAAACGGGCAACAAACGACTCTCCTACTGGTGTAATAACGACAAGCGGCTGATCTAACGAAGAAGACTCTCGGCCCAACCTCGGTGCAAAGTACGTGGATACATAGGAATGTGTGGAGCCTGGAACAATATAATACCCGTGCATCAAAAGAACATACTGGCAGAGTACCTGTCACAACGGCATTGGATGCCTGTGCTTCCTGAGGAGTCAACGCGAATACTCGGGCCTGTCCACCACTAGTAGCTGGCTGTCCTCTGCCTCTACCTCGACCTCTGCCTCTGTCGCCTCGTCCTCTCTGAACCGGACCGCCACGCCCACGACCTCTAGGAACATCTGGCTGGCGTGGAGCATCATCAGGAGTAAGAAGTAGAGCTCTCTGAGGAGGTGGTGAAGGTGGTAAGGTCACATGCGGGACTGTCGCCACATCCTGGCGCCCCATGGTACAGTCTCTGACACGGTGGTACTGACTCCCACACCAAAAACATCCAGGCGACGACTACTGGGTCTGTGGATATGAACCAAATAACTGACCTCGTCTCAATCCTCTGTGTCCACCATCTCCCAGAAATAATCTATCGCGGTGTCTACCCATCTGCCGCTGAGCTGGCGCATCAGTACGGATTCTCTTCGGCCCAGAAACGACCGGAGTCTCAGAAATACGCTCCTCCAAAAGTAAGGTTGCGTCCATCGCGGCTGCGTATGTATCAAAGTGCTGGGTGCCGATGGCAAGGAATAGCTGTGTGTCAAGCCCTCGCACAAACCTCTTTATTCTCTTCTCTTCCGTGTCTACTAGGTACGGAGCATATCGAGACAACTGGGTAAACTGTATATCATACTCCAATACCGTCATCCCAAGAGTCTTCCGTAGAGACTCAAAACTACGGGCTCAAGCATCTCGTACACTCTCCGGAAGAAAACGCGCAAGAAACGCAGCTGTAAACTCATCCCAGGTCATAAAAGGTAGACCTGCAGCTCGGCCCCTCTCTACTGAATCGTACCATGTCTGGGCAAGACTCTCCAGACGAAAACTCGCGAACTCCACCAATCTATCATCAGAACACCTCAACGAACGGCAAATCCGAGCCATCCTATCAAGAAATGCCTGTGGGTCCTCTGTCGCATCCGTACCGGTAAAAGCTGGAGGTCTCAATCTCATAAACTCCTGTAGTGAAACAGGGATAGTCGAAGTAGTAGCAGGAGCGACCATCTGTGCAGCAGGTACCATCGTGGTCTGTGCGGTGGAAGGAACGTCCTCGGTCCTCTGTGCCCGACTGGACTCAACTAAAGATCCCATCATCTGTCGCAACTCCTGCATGCCGGCCTCTAATCTGGCAATACGGTCTGGATAAGGCGGATCAATATGACCCTGAGGGGTAGGCGTATCATCCCACTCGATCCTCGCCTCAGACGATCCCGCTCGAATCTCATCCCTAGCGGCTGCCCGGTGAGCTCTCGTAGTCTTTGGCGGCATCGAAGCTGGAATAAGAAACAGGACCGATAAGAACATTGCAATTGAATCAAGGAATGCAAGGAATCAAGAAAGGAAATACAAGCAATTATGTCCTAAGGTCACTTAGGCGGAGAACCGTATCGTAAGTATGCCGCGGATCATACCCATGCTACGCCACTCTGCTTAAGTCACCTACTCCATCTACCAAGGTCGTCCTACACTCAGAAAGGTAAAACCTACGCTCTGATACCAACTTTGTCACGACCCGAAAGTACGGAACGTAACTGGCACTTAGATTACGAGACGTCTAAAGGCGTAACGTAACCTAAGTTAGCCAAAGCCAAGAAAAATCTAAACCAAAATCAAAAGTGTGAAGGAAACCATTCATGAAAATGACTTTGAAATCAATTAAGTTGTATTGAAACCCTTTTTAAAAACCTCAAAAATTTTCCGAAAATTTTGGCAGAGTCTCCTTTGTAAATTCTATCCCCCAAAATAGGTACAACAAGATATATAACCTGTAATCACAAAATGGCATCCCCAAGAAAGAGCTAGCTCTTCGCCCAAGACGGATCACAACCACACACAATATATATATGTAATATCAAGAAAAGAGCATAAAGAAATGCAAAATACAAGAAAACACAACGTCGGCTCAAGTGAGCTCGACCAAAAGAAACCACATATACACAAATCTCTCAGTCTCATCACTAGGTCGCATATACACATAAGAAGTGGTAGATGGAGAATACTAGATACAAAAATAGTACAAAATGAGATAAAAGCGCTCTCGCAACCCACCTACGAGCAATGTCGCGAGTCTGAGCAAAAGAAGTTACTAATAAGATAAGTCGCCGCTACTAGGCTGATGAGTCCGACCTGCAAGACACTGTGGCACAACGGGGCTGAGTTACCAGCTCGTGAGTAGAATATAACATCTAGTAAGGCTATCGTAAGAATGCACGCAAATGCGTCACAACATGTATGTCCAGATGTGATGTAATACCTCTAGTATGCATGCATCAAATCTCACGACAACAGTCGGTATCCTCCGGATATCCGCCGCGCCAGACATCACCGGTAGGTAGTCTTCCCCTGCCAGGCTCATCATCTACAACTCGATCTTCTTTCCCCGGGATACCATACCGGGCCCACCATGTACCCGAGACGGTTCATCCACTCCTCGAATCGGGTCTTGAAATCCAACAGAAAATATGAAAACTCATGGTGGATGACACATACATCATAAGAAAACCGCAACATTGTTTTAAAAAAAAGATAAATATAAGCTTTTGTTAAATTCTTGCGGTTTCCCCCAAAATCCAGAAATCGCAGCAATACTGAAATCCTCAAGAAAATCATAATACCCGACATGTTGTATATAATAAATGTCTATGATATCAAGGTATGCGATGTGATTTGTGACTAGAAATCTATGTAAGTATGATGATGATGCGAGGTATATACATGCTATGCGATTTCATATATCATGTATGATGTAAGTGGTGATACTAAGCTAAACAGGCTCTATGGTGCTCGTGACATGGCAATTACCAAAGGCGTGTGTGTCACATGAATAGTGCGCGTGCAACAGGAGCCAATGGTAATGGTGTACGCGTCCTACGAAGTGATATCGCACATGTGTATATGGATATCCTATGTAAATCTTGCAGACGAAAAGCTATAATGTATGAAATGTGAATGGGGGGGGTTTAGCTAACTAACAATGCATATATTGCAAGAAATAAAATAATCATAACTAGGGGGCTCCTCGTGCCATCCAGACGAATTCCCAATAGATGAATACATCTACTCACCTGTATGCCTCGCTAATCCGATCCGACTACTGCCTTGCCTTTGCGCGCGGCGTCCGATGTTTCCGCGACCGATCCTAGAATTGCATTGTTAGTTATATGTATGCCCTAGAGGCCATTACTGTGCATTGGATGTATATTGTAATGGATGCTGGGACATATATAGGTAGGACTTTCTTGCTCGACATGGTAGTACGCTATCTGGTTGCTCTTTATCTTAACATGTATACTTTCTGTCTCTCTGTTACATGTTGATAAAGCCCTTAGGATGTGTACTCGACTTCCAGGACTATGATGTAGATCATACTAGTGGGGCCTGGGTAGTCCATGAGTACATCCTTCAATGTTCCTCGTCGTGGGAATATCGAGACGAGGCATCGATATTCCAGAGTAGACTAGCGTATATCTTCTCTACCCACTTGATGGGCGATGGATGATCCTATATCCATTGGTGTTTGACATCAGAGATGGTATGCGGGTGCTCAGTGGAGACTGGGTACACTGAACGGACTCGCCGAGAACTCCCAGATGGTATTATACCTCACGTCAGATGGCAGTTCTCTGGTGACACTGGTACAGCTTAGTCTGTTGACCCGAGATCATCATAGAGTCTTGTGTGTCTCCCACTGTGCTTTGATTTCCACCCTACCACGGCTCTACAGAGTCGTGCAAACAGGTGGTTTTTGGGTACAGTCCCGATTCACATGGAGGCAATGAGCGATAGGAGGGGATTCGTCTCTCCCGCTATTGGGGGTTGATGTTGTGCTATGCTCGACTGGCCATAACAGGAAATCCCTGGCCAGGGTTGAAGTGATATACTGGTAAGAGTTATCAGTAGTTTCACGATTGTTATGGACCTTACGTCGGCATGACTTATCAAGCTATTGGGGTCTGACGTTTACCACCCCTAGGCGAGATATGCGACATATCAGACGAACAGATCGGACTGTACGGTAAGTGTTACTGGTTGGATTCGCAGGAGTGTGAGCGGGCTTGCTCGTCGATCTTCTGATCGCTCAATACCCGGGTGGCCGTTACGTTTAGCAGACCGCTTACGGCTTGTGGGTGTTTGATATGATCATCACCTGCTGCCGGCGTATTGACGAGTCTTTAGAGTCCTACACAGAGGTTTCCTGGCTCAAGCAAAATGAAATAGGAGCGCATATGAGATATGTGCGGGACCGAGAATAATGCGCGTATGTTATACCGTATTCTATTCTCGCGATGAATGTATCGATTGGTTGTATGTGATATAACCTAGTTATCGAATCGAGGATTGATTCGATAAGTCGATACATTGGATATTAGTCGGTCATATGCGATATGACCGGATCGTTAAATCAAGTGTTGATTTAATGATTTAATGTATAATTATATATTAGATATATTACTTTACATTAACTAGTATTTGTTCACTTAAAGATGGATTTTCTCACTTGATGTGCACATTGTATATATGATATAGTTTTGTGCACTAGTTTGTATCATATTTGATGATACATGCAAACTTGGGTTTGTGTATGCTATACACCATGTTTAGATAAATGGTTAAGGTTTTATTTACTTTATTTATTTTGGTTAAAAGAAAAAGGAAACTAAATGGTTGCTTTTGTTTTATACAAGAAGTTTCTTGATGCTTCATGCATCTTTGACTAAGTGACCATTTTGTCTCCATCTCTTAACCTAACCATTTAACTAAACCCTAGTTAATTCTCTACACTTAACCAAGGTTGCATTATGATAAGAATGAATGGAATTTTCTTTTCAAGATAATTCTTTTTATTCTTTCATCTTCATCATCTTCATCAAGCTTCATGAAAGCTTGCTAGTTTCAATGGTGAAATGAGAAAAAGAGTGAGAAATCCAATTCTAAAGTGAACCCACTTCCTATTTCTTCATCCTCTATCGCTTGCCATGTAGTATAGGGTGTTTCTTCACAAGTTTCATGGCTTGGTGAAGTTGGAGCTTGATCTTGAGTTGCCTCGACGTAGATCATCTTCGGCATCGAAGTCGATGACCTAGCCCGATCTTTTCTCCGATGAAACCACCGCGAGAGTCTAGGATTCCGATGGGTACAGTGGAGGGACGTCATCACGGAACCAAGAAAGTGGAGGACCGGATCTACAAAGGTTGTAGTCACTTTCCTTTAAGTTAAAGTTGTTTACTTGCATCTTTATCGCCTTATCCTCTAGTTAACGATCCGTATTAGGGTTTGTAGGCATATGAAAAAATTTGAATTGGGCATGTTTGATCTGTTGTGAGACCTCATTAGTGTGCCTAGGAACCGTACAGTGGTATCAGAGCCTAGCTAGAGCCTTAAGCGATGAGTAGACGAAGTTACAAACCCGATCGAACCCGAAACCCTAGATTTCAACCACTCTCTGGACATTTTCTGGATATTTGGATTTTTGTGAATTAAAAATATGCAGAAAAATCAGCAGGGAATTTCATGAAATACCGTGAAGCACGTGCGCGTGAATCCTCTAAAGCGCCGCGGAAGCGCGGTACGAGCATGGCTCGTGCGGCGGTTCCGCGGCCATATAGTCAAATCAGCATCTCTAAATTGCACAGTAATTCATATATTTTAGAGCTGTATTTTCTGGGAATTTTTAATCTGCACTCAAGAGTTGAGTTTTCTGGGTTGTATTTGGAGTTCGTAGATTCGATCGGATTATCAGACTTTGTCTATGTGTTTTTCAGGGTAATTTTAGAATGTGTTAAAAAGTTCGACCGGATATAAATACCCACTTTTTCCCCTGCAGGAAAATTTTCAAGTGTTGGATTTTTCCGTGGTTTAAGGACGTTCTGAGTAGTGCAAGTAACGCGATGGTCCCTCTAGAAGACAACAAACCTTAACTTGATTATGTGACCGTCTCGAACTGCCCTTTGAACCTTAGGGTTTGGGGCAGTACGGCGTGCCACATGTGAGACGTTGGCTTGACCCTTCTACGACTGGACCGTTTGTACTGAGGCATGAAGTGAATGTTTTTAAACTTATTTCATGTGTTGAGCTGTTTCGGGAAAACTTGGGTGTTCGATTGTTCGATCGGAAAGTTTAACATTTTCTATTTATCCGGAATGTGATACAATAATTGGAATCCACAAGGAGTTATGAGATAACTGATTTGGATATTATAAATCAAGAACTTTAGTCTCACTTGATCGGTTGCCATGGAATTTTGATGCGATCAAAAGTCCGTCGCAATCGCATAACGTACGCGGATACTCGCCGGATAAACTTAATAGACAGCTACACCCCATAACCCAAGTGACTGTAGGAGAACCCCGTCGCCGAAAGCATCCATTCGGGTGCTCGCGGTAGCGGTGTTCCGCCTTAGTGCACTTCGTCGACGGTATCGGGGGTGCGACCGTCTACTAAAGTTTGCGACGGGCATTCGTTCAGGATGTCGGGAATCTTGTTGAATAGCCCGACTTGATATTGAAAAGAGTTTTCGATAATGAGACTAAAATGCGGGGTTTATAACTATTAGGCATGCAATGTCTAAGGAATTCATTTGGTTAGGCATGCGATGTCTAAAGAGTTTGCGGATTCCCACTGTTGTAGTTTTACACTTTCTTTTCTATGACCGTAAGTGTAATATGTGATATCGCCGGTTTTGTTGCTATATGTCAACAACAATTGGGATACGCATGTTTACTTACGTTGATGACATGTGATGTTATGTGTTGCTGGATATGTTATATTGGATCGTCGTGTTTGAATAGCTAGGGGTTTTTATGTGAGACGAGTGTTTTTCATTTTCATTCATGTAAAAACTTGTATGTAATATTCTTTTATTGGGGCACTTCCAGGTTGCGGATGATGTCACCATTTGTATATTATTTACTTTTTCGCACTAGGATAGACCCAAGGAGGAGGGCACAAGTAACCGGGTTCTGGAGTCCAGTGGGAGACCAACTCGAGGAGTCGAGTCCGGGTCTCTGAACTCTAGAATTGGTAGGGTTGCTTGCCGCTCTCATAGGGGTCTAGGGGTGTGGGTTTGGCTATTCATCGCGGCCGTGGAATCCGTGTTTTATACTGGCTCGTATTAAAAACACGGACGTCCTAGTATATCCAATATTTCATATGATATTTTCTGCTGCGTTATCTATGATTTGTTCAGATAGATATAGTATATAGTATATATGATATATTATATAGACGTTGCTTATGTTTTGCAACCGCACTAGCCCTGCCTCGCTCTGGCGTTAGTTACCAAACCTAACGGTGCAGACGGGACATCGAGGCGAATGCGGATGGCATAAGCGTACGTTATATTTATCTATGATGTTTAGGTGGACTTAAATGATGGGACATTCATTAATGAGATTAATGAAAGAAAATAAACCTAATTGATGTTGTGGAATCGAATTTCAAAATAAAAACAGGTAGCTACAGTTCTTGCTTTGCATCGTGGTGTTCTTTGAAGAACATCCTGCACCTTATTCGATAAGGAAAGGACCGAGATCCCTTCACCGGGAGTGACTCCTTTAGCAAGAACTGGCAGATGCTATACACTCGGTTTGTCTTTTGATTGCTTCTATAGTTTCTGCTTTGCACAGTGATATATATGATATATCCCGCACCTCATTCGACGAGGAAAGGGCCGACGATCCCTTCACCGGGAGTGACCCCTTTAGCAAAACTAGAAGAGCTTCAAAAACACTCCATTTAAAAACCATTTGATTCCGCAACGAGATTAAGTTCAAAGCGTTAAAGGTTTTATTAAAAACCATCCGCAACCCTCCGTCATTTTAGGAAGTAGAGTACTTAGTATTCGTGCTGTGTTTGTTGACCATAGTCAAGGCACAGTGTACGGTAGCTAAGTGATGTCTTCCTACACCGCATATGATGCGATTAGTTAGGACAGTCACGTGACTTTGTTGACCTTAGTTAAGGGTCATGTGGGTGGGTCTAATTAATCACGAAATGACGGGTAGAACTTGACTAGTACTTATGATTTGTTGACCATACTTAAGGTCATAGGTGCTAGGGGTAAAAACCATTATCGGGAGTTTCAAGTGTTGAAATTTGCAATGAGATTGCATACCTTCTATATGATAGTTGGATCCCGATACCCACTGCGAGTAATTGTTACTCCTGGGAGAGCTTTTCACTTTACAATTAGCCGATCAAGTAGGTATCTAGAAAGGTGTCAACGGGGTTACGCCTCTGGGAAAACGAGGTTTACTGTAATTAGGTCCGTGCGAAAGCACGGGGAACCTCCCTCAAAGTACCGACACTTGCCTGGCTGAAAGATTGGCGAACTTGTAGAGTGATTAATCCCGGCTAGTCTTTCCTTTTAGGGTTTGAAGGAAGATTTGATAAAAACAGTGGGAGCCATCCTGATTAGATAAAATATATAACCAATCTGATCTTGCAAGAGCGCACACAGAGTGTTTTCTTCTCTCTCTCTCCAGGTAGCGATCATATCACGCCTTAATCAAGATAATAATATGGATGTATTGACCGAACCCGCTTGTTATACTGAGCTGGGGAACGTTGGTCCCGCTCCAACTTATAATTGTTATAAGACAGAGCAGGAAATGGGGGAATACCAGAATTCCTATGCCGCCCAAACGAAGAAAGTGCATATGATGTATCTCCTTCGGGTGTGTTCATTATACAGAACTGTTTCTCAGTATCCTCTGCATCCTGGGTATCTGATACCGGATCAGGATCCCAAATATGTAATCTGTTACATAGGGCTACAGAAAGGCAGAGAACTGAGAACGAGTGATAAGTTTCATGAGACAGAGAACGGGGAAAGTGTTGCAGCCAAGTCTGTTGGTCACTGTCACCCTGTATTACCAGTACATTGATTCTGAACAAATGTTATTAGATACCGAACCTGATATACAAAATCATATCAGTCTCTTTATTAGTAAAGAAATGATAAAATTTTGTATTGTTGGATAATGTTTTGAACATTTCCTATATCAAAATTTGATCGGTTCAGGCACGTTATCTAAAAGCATTGACGTTCTCAATCAAACTACAGTTCCTAGTATACATAACACACACAAGAGAAAGCGTTCAGATATGAACGATTCCTTCTTGAGGTATTGTAGACTAGGTCATATCAATGTGACCCGACTAGCTTAAGTTACATTTAGATGCATATTTAAATTTGTTTGAATTTACATCTTATGAAACTTGCCAGTCATGTCACAAAGATAAGATGACCATAGCACTGTTTATTGGAAACAGAGAAAGAGTTAGTGAACTCTTGGGACTGATACATGATGATGTATGTAAGGTCTCCTGACTACACATGCCAGGACTGGTTCTTTATACTTCATTACGTTCTCTGATGATCTCTCAAGATTCAGACCTATGTTCCTGTTGAAACACAAGTTCGAACCTTTTGAGATATTCACAGAATATAAGCTAGAAGTAGGAAACCAATACGGATATAAGTATTATGTCCCTTGATGTGATCAGGGAGGAGAATATTTGTGCATAGAATTCTTGGATTATTCTAAAGGAGAATGAGATTCTCTCTCGGTGTTACTCCTCTGAATACACCATAGCACAACGGTGTATCGGGGCGGAGCAATCGCACCATATTAGATATGGTGTGCTCTATGATGAGTATTACTGAGTTACCTATTTTCTTTTGGGATTGTGCACTTGAGAAGCTGCATACCTATTGAATTAGGTTCGAATCAGATCATTACCTACCACTCCATATAAGATATGGTATGGGAAGAGCCTATCTCTTAAGTAAGTTAAGATTTGGAGTTGTCTGGCCTATGTCAAAAGCAAAATCCGGACAAGATCGAGGCAAGGTCGGTTCTGTAGAACTGGAATGGTTCTAGCTATACAAAACTGCAGATAATGACTTGACAGAACCAAAGGACTCAATAGTTCTCGACGAACCTCAGCCTCTCCGCCGATCTGGTAGGGTTCCTTATCCGCCTGAGAGATACTTCGGTTTCTCGATGACAGTGGGAGCTAGGAATGCGTCATGAGATGATGACCCAACTAGTTTCGAGCAGGCCATCGAGAGTAGAGACTCTGTAAGAATGGCTGGATGCTTAGCGATCTGAGATGGAATCCATGTACACCAACAAAGTATGGACTTTGGTTGCTATATCTGAAGGGTTAAATCCCCGTCAGGAGCAAGTATATCTTGAGAAGATTACTTGGTGTAGATGGAAAAGTTGAGACTTTCAAAGCTAGACTTGTTAAAGGTTTTCGTCATCGACCAGGCATGGATAATGATGAAACCTTTTCCAGGCACTATGCTTAAGTCCATCCAGATCCTACTTGCCATTGCTGCATACCATGACTACGATATCTGGTGGTTGGGTGCCATGACTGCTTTTCTAAAATGATTTAGAAGAGAACGTCTATAAGAACACAGCCGGAGGGCTTCGTAAACAGTGGGAGCAGCGGAAACGTGTGCAAGTTGGTTTACAGAATAAAGCAGGCATCGCGAAGTTGGAACGTCTGTTTTGATGTGGTAGTCAGAGTGTTTGACTTCATCAAAATGGTAGATGAACCTTGTATATACAAAAAAGGTAGTAGAGAGTAAGGTGGTTATCCTCGTATTGTACATGGACAACATACTCTTGATAGGAAAAGAGTTTCCTATACTACGCTCGGTCAATCTCCGCTTATCACAAGGATTCTCCAATAGGATCAAAGTGATACCTCCTAAATCCTGAATTTTCATCTATGAGATAGATGTAATTGGATGCTAGGATTCTCACTAGATGTAGTGAGATGGTATCAATCGATCCTGGGGAGAATCACTGGAGGGGTTCCAGGGTGATAAAGACGACTGAATGTCAGTCACAGGCATTGTCTTTACCCTCAGTAAAGGGACGGGATGTTGGAAGAGTTCCAAGCTAGATACCGTGGCATACAAGACGATTAAGGCTGGATACATCGCTACTTAAGATACTACCAAAGAGGCTGTCTGGGTGCATATTAGTTCATGAGATGAACTCGGTTCCTACCATTGTATGACAATGGAAGTGTGGCTTCGGCCCAGGAACCCTGGTCCCATCAGGGACCTAGACATATTCTGAGGCAGCATCACCTGATCATGGAGATAGATGATCTCCAGGGTGATCGAGGTTAGGTGAGTAGACTCAAAGGACAATACGGCGGAACCACTCACAAAGGCTTTTTCCCAGAGAGAGACTTATATGGGATGGTTGAGTATGTGATACTGCAACTACTGCTACAGATGGCCCTAGTGCAAGTGGGAGATTGTTAGTTATATGTATGCCCTAGAGGCCATTACTGTGCATTGGATGTATATTGTAATGGATGCTGGGACATATATAGGTAGGACTTTCTTGCTCGACATGATAGTACGCTATCTGGTTGCTCTTTATCTTAACATGTATACTTTCTGTCTCTCTGTTACATGTTGATAAAGCCCTTAGGATGTGTACTCGACTTCCAGGACTATGATGTAATTCATACTAGTGGGGCCTGGGTAGTCCATGAGTACATCCTTCAATGTTCCTAGTCGTGGGAATATCGAGACGGGGCATCGATATTCCAGAGTAGACTAGCGTATATCTTCTCGACCCATGTGATGGGCGATGGATGATCCCATATCCATTGGTGTTTGACATCAGAGATGATATGCGGGTGCTCAGTGGAGACTGGGTACACTGAACGGACTCGCCGAGAACTCCCAGATGGTATTATACCTCACGTCAGATGGCAGTTCTCTGGTGACACTGGTACAGCTTAGTCTGTTGACCCGAGATAGTCATAAAGTCTTGTATGTCTCCCACTATGCTTTGATTTCCACCCTACCACGGCTCTACTGAGTCGTGCAAACAGGTGGTTTTTGGGTACAGTCCCGATTCATATGGAGGCAATGAGCGATAGGAGGGGATTCGTCTCTCCCGGTATTGGGGGTTGATGTTGTGCTATGCTCGACTGGCCATAACAGGAAATCTCTGGCCAGGGTTGCAGTGATATACTGGTAAGAGTTATCAGTAGCTTCATGATTGTTATGGACCTTACGTCGGCATGACTTATCAAGCTATTGGGGTCTGACGTTTACCACCCCTAGGCGAGATATGCGACATATCAGACGAATAGGCCGGACTGTATGGTAAGTGTTACTGGTTGGATTCGCAGGAGTGTGAGCGGGCTTGCTCGTCGATCTTCTGATCGCTCAATACCCGGGTGGCCGTTACGTTTAGCAGACCGGTTGCGGCTTGTGGGTGTTTGATATGATCATCACCTGCTGCCGGCGTATTGGCGAGTCTTTAGAGTCTTACACAGAGGTTTCCTGGCTCAAGCAAAATGAAATAGGAGCGCATATGAGATATGTGCGGGACCGAGAATAATGCGCGTATGTAATACCGTATTCTATTCTCATGATGAATGTATCGATTGGTTGTATGTGATATAACCTAGTTATCGAATCGAGGATTGATTCGATAAGTCGATACATTGGATATTATTCGGTCATATGCGATATGACCGGATCGTTAAATCAAGTGTTGATTTAATGATTTAATGTATAATTATATATTAGATATATTACT
Organism: Agapanthus africanus; assembly: GCA_030015575.1. Classification (NCBI taxonomy): domain Eukaryota; kingdom Viridiplantae; phylum Streptophyta; class Magnoliopsida; order Asparagales; family Amaryllidaceae; genus Agapanthus; species Agapanthus africanus. The sequence continues at coordinate 413,238,503 of CM057337.1, forward strand.
TTACATTAACTAGTATTTGTTCACTTAAAGATGGATTTTCTCACTTGATGTGCACATTGTATATATGATATAGTTTTGTGCACTAGTTTGTATCATGTTTGATGATACAAGCAAACTTGGGTGTGTGTATGCTATACACCATGTTTAGATAAATGGTTAAGGTTTTTATTTACTTTATTTATTTTGGTTAAAAGAAAAAGGAAACTAAATGGTTTCTTTTGTTTTATACAAGAAGTTTCTTGATGCTTCATGCATCTTTGACTAAGTGACCATTTTGTCTCCATCTCTTAACCTAACCATTTAACTAAACCCTAGTTAATTTTCTACACTTAACCAAGGTTGCATTATGATAAGAATGAATGGAATTTTTTTTTCTAGATAATTCTTTTTATTCTTTCATCTTCATCAAGCTTCATGAAAGCTTGCTAGTTTCAATGGTGAAATGAGAAAAAGAGTGAGAAATCCAATTCTAAAGTGAACCCACTTCCTATTTCTTCATCCTCTACCACTTGCCATGTAGTATAGGGTGTTTTCTTCACCAGTTTCATGGCTTAGTGAAGTTGGAGCTTGATCTTGAGTTGCCTCGACGTAGATCATCTTCGACATCGAAGTCGACGACCTAGCCCGATCTTTTCTCCGATGAAACTACCGCGAGAGTCTAGGATTCCAATGGGTACAGCGGAGGGACGTCATCATGGAGCCAAGGAAGTGGAGGACCGGATCTACAAAGGTTGTAGTCACTTTCCTTTAAGTTAAAGTTGTTTACTTGCATCTTTATCGTCTTATCCTCTAGTTAACGATCCGTATTAGGGTTTGTAGGCACATGAAAAAATTTGAATTGGGCATGTTTGATCTGTTGTGAGACCTCATTAGTGTGCCTAGGAACCCTACATGCATAACACACAATATAAGATTACAGATTCCTAAAATGACGCAACTCACAATATGAAAAGATCGACGCTCTCGAATTGGTCACAACGTGCACTCGGTACGCGGAAAACACACGAAAATCGCTAAAACCTTAACTAAAATCGCCGTTTCGGGGCAATCGTCTAAACTAAAACCCGACTAGACAAAACCCCGCATTTGCGCACACTAAAAGTTGTATGATATGCTATAAATATCGTCCATATATCATAATTATATCACCTCCAAATATTCATAAAAATCTAGTAAGCGTTAGCATACCGATTTCAAAGTAAACGTCGCGAATTAACGATACCGCGATCGCAACATCGCACAAATAACCATTCTAACCAACTAGATAGCCAAAACCCTAACTTAAACCCATCAACCATGCTACAAACCCTAATTACAACACCAAATCTTTACTAGAATTTCCTAAACAAGAATTCATAACCAAATTACACACTAAAACTACTAAATCTAGCAAATTAAACTACAATTAACAACTAGATTAGGATTTATACCTTACAAGAGTTGATTCCAAACTTTCTCTAGCCTCCAAGACACCTCTTTTCTTCACTTTTCAAACAAATTAGGGTTAGGGAAGGGATGGCTTAGGGTTTTGGTTTGAATTTGTGAAGGAAAAATGTGAATTTTTATGGATTTTTTTTGATTTTTTGTTGATTTTAGAAGCAAGCAAATGGGGGGAAAAAATAGGAGCTGAAGGAGGGGGTCTCGGCCAGAGGTTGGGAGGTGGGGAAATGAGAGAATGTGTGGAAATTTCCACAATGAAAATATCATCTAAGTCAATTAATGCATGTTACATCAAAGCTTTTCAAAAAAACCATTTTTCTTTTCAATTTTCCAACCCCTTTTACCAAAACAACCAAACATGAAATGGTTTGTAAAAATTTTTGTTACACTAAATTTTTGTTTATTATGGTTCCTAATTATGTAATTTACCCAATTAAATTTATATTTATCACTAATTAAATGTATTTTTAAAAGCTTAAAGTAATATTAAAAATAATTAATTAAGGAATTTTTTTTAATTAACTAGAAAATTTTAAGTGACATTTTAGTGACCAATTTATAGTAATATCTTATCTAAATTTTGTATAATTAGGTCTATAAAGAAAAATACCAATTTTGACTTTTTACGGAAAAGACTGCAAATTTAGCCGATTACCGAAAAACTGCTTAAACGATTTTCGAAGCGTTACACAAAAATACCCCCTAAGAAAAAGACCTAGTCAAAGCTCGCAGCCGTTTCCAGAAGTTCGCACCGACACGGGCTCTTAATGGCCACGGATCCGCGGCCAAAAGCAGGGTTTGGCCGCGGTTCCGCGGCCGTATAGAGATCTTGTATATTCAATTTTTCTGGCAATGTTCTGGTGCATGTTTCCTTCAAGTTTCTTCAGTCTTTTTCTCAGATTGGCTTCTATGTTTCTTCCAAATTTCCACAGTGAATAGTTGTAGTGGACTTTTACCGTTGCTTCGTGACGAAGTCTTGAACCTTGCGCTGCCTTGTACTTTGTGAACTGATCTTCATGTAGGCTTGATCAAGATCCTTCTATTTGTTGGCCGTAGTCTCACTTTTGCATCGTCTTTCATCTTTTTCACTGCTTTTGTTCCGAGAACCTGTAACCCGTAACTAAGTAGCAGACATGGGTCAAAAGCACCTGTTTATTTGTAAAATAACTAGGACTGGGGAATATAATAATGCAATATTATGGTATGAACAAATACCCCTAAACTAATCTTTTGCTCGTCCTCGAGCAAACCAAGTTTTATTCTCAACAAAAACCTAACCTCAGTTTCGCAGGGAAACGCGATTGCATTGAGCATGTGCAACAAGCCGTTACAACTCTAGGTTTCCCTAATAGGGGGAGTGTTGTCTCGTGAGGGTTTTCAGCGAATACTACCCACAAAATCCTATCAATTTGGCCCATTAACTTTTATTCTCCAATTAGGTTTTCTAACAAAAAACTCTATTATCTTCGACTCATAAATTATCCACCCATATTCTTCATACTTCCTTATCATTTAACTTAAGATTATATATATTCTTGTGAATTTAGTTAGCTTTCGGCATCTCTTAAGTTTTCCTTCTAGGGTTCCATCTCAACTTAGGAATTTTTATCATCTCTATTAAAGATATAAGTCCTATTCTTCATTCCTATCTCTTATCTAAATCCCAATCACATACACCTACGTGTGTGTATATATCACCCTTACACTTGGAAATTCAAATCAAGCAATCATACCCTTGTCCGTTGTCCAAAGTACTTCTTAATAGGTGAACTTTTAGATGAATTTCGCTCACACATTCTTCATGCGACCGTTAATACTTCTTGAGATACCAACAACCGATTACAAGATGTGTTTGCACATTAAAGCGTAATTCCTAGTCTTGCAACACCTAAGGCTTTAGTAGTGACTCCCAAACCAGTTGGTCTAAGGCACTAGGTGATGAAGCACCCTCGCTAAATATTTTTCTATTTTTGCAGCAGTAAGTAATTACAAAAATCAGTGTTCATTTTTTTCTTTATTCACACTAGTATTTTTTTATTTTTTTCGTACTAAGGACTTTAGACAAGAGCATTTCAAGGTCTCTTCTATTATTCCAAGTTTCAAGATTCGTGTTTGTGCAATTTGTAGGGTATACATTTTCAGAATTTAGACTTAAGGTTGGAATTATTTTTCAAACTTATACTTTAATAAAGATATCAATACTTTTCCTTTGTTTTAACTTAGTCCAAGAAGTGAACACAAAATTTGCCTATTTCTAAATAAACTACAAAGACATATACTTTCTACCGTTAAACTTTAAGAAAGGTTATTTTTAGGGTTTTTAATTTACTAAATCTGGATCTAGTTGTTCCTAGCTAGTTGACCCATTAGTCAAACTCAAGTCAAATAAGGCCAAAATTGAATACTTTAATTTTTATAATTTTTAAATTTTTATGGTTTTTAAAATAAGTATGCAAATGCAAAAAATGTACATATGAATGCGAAGAAAGAAGGCTTACCGAGCATACCCCCAAACTTAAACTTAACAGTGTCCTCACTGTCAGGCTATACCAAGAGGGTCAAAATGTCGGCACTCCCCTGTTTATTTATTTATAAATTTTTTTTATTTTTTATTTTTTATTTAAAAGAAAAACAAAATATATATACAACAAGGTTCCCCCCAAACTTAAACAAGGCCTTACATAGACCAAAGGTTAGCACCAACCATTCAAAAATTCTATCGTGATAATGGTGGGGTTGGTGAAAGAATGGAGTGTAAAGAAAAGAAATGAGACGCACATGAGACCGAATGGGAAGAAGAGTGGAATATGGTCTCGGTGGAGGAGAAGAATGGCAGAAAGGAGAAAGAATTGTATCACGATCTTGAGGGTGTAAATCGAGTGAATAAATTAGCGCAATTTGTGATGACCAATGTGTTAAAAACGATTGTGCTAATCTATCAACCCGTCGAGAAATGGGGTCAAATCCCTCAAGATTCATGAGAAAACATGGGTACGTCGAACTTGGTAAACCCTCCATTGAAAATGGAAACGTGACGGAGTCTTACGTGGTCGAAACGATAGGAAGGAAGAAAGGGAGTGATTTAGGGATAGTCTTAATCTCACCTAAGTAATCTGGCTCGAACTTGAAAAATTCCATCAATGGTTCGAAATGACTGTAAGCAAGAGAGTTTGATGGGTCAACCAACTCAACTGAAAATTTAAATGACTCAAACTCGGGAGGTGAGTTTTCAAAATCGTCCGAGAAAATGAAACACTCGTAGTCGTTATCGTCTGTGAGAACTGTGTCAGATTCAAAGAGAAAATTTTCAAGCTCACAGTCTTCAAGCGTGATATTTTGCATGGTCGGAATGATGGAAAGGAGGGTGCTTGAATTAGGAAGTGTAACAGTTGGAGGATGAATTGGAAAATCCGACACATCAAACAAAAATGGTTCAACCTCAATATTATCCTCAATACTCTCCTCATAATTCTCCTCAAAATTTAGCTTATCCATGCCATTATCATCAAAATCAAGACGCATATGAAGTTCGGGAGAAACAATTAATGACTCGGGATGATGAATTGGAGATAAAATTTCAGTCAAATTTACGGGTTCATCATCCAAAATATTCCCGGCGTCTATATCCTCAATCAAGTGAAAATCAATTTTCTTAGACATCTTATCAAAAGCATGGATATTTATCAATTTAGGCTGTAGAGTGGAGGTGTGGAGGTCAAAAGGATTGGTGATGGTTTCACTCGAAAGGGACCCTTCACAATCTGGCAAATCAAGCACTACAAAGTCGCACAACTCATCATTTTGGACACATGTTTGAAAACTGGAGTTGTTGGATTCAATTAGGTATGGGTAAGTTTGATTTGGAAGGCTGTAAAACTCAATCTCTCCTTTCAAATTCTCACTCTGTCCAACCGCCTTCTCATACATTGAAAATTTTGGAGCTAGTTGGAAACTAGCTACCGGTTCATTAGGTCGTATAAGGGCGTCTATGGACGCATCCACATTCCTTAGCATTTTGTTTGTTGCTACCATATAGGCTTCTAACGACTGTTCCAAACTAGACATGGGTTGTGAAGGGGTTTCGGTAAAAGCTTTAAAATTGTTTGGATACGTGAAACTCCCAAATGGCTGTGTAGAAGCAATGTCTAGTGAAGGAGGGAAAGTCGGGTAGGACTGGTAGGAATTGGATGGTTGGAAAGGAGTAGGATCAACATTTGGATAAAAAGGTGAATGGACTTGTTGATCCCTAGAAGTGGATGTGTGGAGAGGAGTGAAAGATCGGCTACGAGATTGTTCAATATGCTCAGCAATAGACATGGGTTTAGGAGTTACAATAGGACTCGAAAAAGTGGTATCAACATAAGAAGGTGGTGAAGGTTGACACGGTTGATACAAAGTGGATTGCAAAGTCGAACTGTTTCTCCTAGACGCTTCTATTCGATCTTTCAAAGAAATTTTGGCCATGGTGGGGTCGTCCTTAAATCGACCGAAACAATTCACGTACGAGGCAAAGTTAGGTTCAGGATACCAAAGTTCAGCAAGAGATTTATAAGGTGGGGTACCTATGATGTAAGAAGGAGAAGAGAAAGAAGGTAGGTGGTGCAAGTAGTTCTTAGCGACAAAATTTTGCAAGTTTTTAAAAAAAAAATTCCTTCTTTTTTATTTGGAACTTTTTGCCAAAAATATTTTCGATAAAGGGCTTCGACACACTTTCAATTAACCACAAATGCACAATCAGGCCTAGATCTAGGGTCACCTAGGTCAGCTAGACAGCTCTTAACTGTTCCAAAGGGCTAGAAATAGGATCTCAAACCGCTTCTTCACCGCCAATTGCGGCCAGGTAAGTGCCAGGTGAGTGGGAGGCTCCCTACTACGAAAGTAGTGGTCCTAATTAAGTAACCACTCGCCTTAGACACACTTGCCTAGATATCGTAAAGTCAGGTTAGGATCAACGGCCGATGCCTACAACTAGTCCTCTGTCCTATTGATCGCGACGTCCTTAGGGCTGAGTCTAGTATTTTTTAATTAAAGATTGGTCAATGCAAATGCCTTATGTGATTTCTGGGGTCCTGGGAAGGGTGATGAAATCCCCACCCAATCTGAATTGGTCTCAAGCCCCTTAAAGTCCGATTAAAGATATGCAAAACAGAAAAAAAAATCACTTGCAATCAAATTTTTTTTTTATTTTAAGCGTGGCGCAAAGAATCCTACACAAGATCAGTTATTGGAAGGGGGAGATTTTTTTAGGCGCAAAGAATCCTGCAGGAGATTTTACAGAAGATATATTGGAGATTTGCAGAGGAGGAGAGAGAAAACTCACAGTGATTTTTTATTTTTTATTTTTTACCGCGCTTCCGCCGCCAAAGTAATGCTCCTGCTGCGGTTCCGCGGCCTTTTTTTTCCTGGTGATGTCACCAGGGCGCGGCTCTTCTGCGGCCGGAAGGGGGGTCGCGCGGCGGTTCCGCGGTAGGTTGGGCGGTTCGCGTCCCGAGAAAAATTCTGCTCCTCCGTTATTGTAAATCTCTGTTGTTCAGATCCGCTGTTTTCTGTTTTGATCGCTGGATTTTTCCAGATCCGAACTCGATTGTAAATCCTGCAAAATTCACACAAAATTACCCTTCACAAAAATAAAAGATGATAAATTTTTATATTTTTTGATTTTTCAATTTTTATGATTTTTTAATTTTAGATTAACCCGAAATTGCAAAAAGAAAATAACACGCCATCCCCGGCAATGGCGCCATTTGATTCGTATGTCAAAAATATTTCTAGTAACCGCAATCAAGAACGGCATCGCTTTGCAGCTAGCCGGTGAGTACGGGTCGGTCCACAGGTTGTGAATTTCCTAATCGCTCTTACGAGTTAATTCCGAATGGTGTGAATAGATTGATTAAATCAAAAAAACTAAATTAATCTAGATCTAAATCTTGCTAGGGTTAGGTCTAGGGTAGGTTTGGAAATGTAATTAAATCTCACTGCTTTCTATACCCAAATTAGGATCTATGAGGTGTTATGGTAATTATTAATAAAGGGGATTAGATCCATTCGGGAAGGTGTTTCTTTCTCTAGGTTCTTGTCCTTCCTTTATCAATCCTTACCCTAACCTCCAAGGAAAACACGCTCAACCGGGCCTTTATACTACGGTATCATCGCTACCTCGAGGGATAGGGTGCCGTAGGGAGCGGTGTGTGCATGTATGCATGGAGTCCTATAAAAACATGTGATGGGCAAGAAAGGGATGAGAGATCTCATCTCTCAAAAGCCTTCCCCAAAGCTAACCCTAACAAGCGAGGGGACTACTCGCTCATTAAGGAATTGAAGAACATGCTATCTATCTATCTAGGGCAAGGAATTAAAGATCTAAACTTGGGCAATTAAATAAAACTACTTACTTTACAGATGGCTCTCTCCAAACATTTACACAGGGTTGTCAGATCTGAATAGATGATATGAAAAGAGGCATCGATGCTCTCCAAAAGAAATCTGAATTTTATTAATGAAAGGAGGCATACCTAAAAAGAGGTATTTGGGTTTCTATTTATAGGACATAGAAAACCCTAGATTTACAATTGCCGCATGTCTGCTATTACAAAAATACCCCCTAATAAAAAGTCCTAGTCAAAGCTCGCAGCCGTTTCCAGAAGTTCGCACCGACACGGGCTTTTAATGGCCGCGGATCCGCGGCCAAAAGCAGGGTTTGGCCGCGGTTCCGCGGCCGTATAGAGAGCTTGTATATTCAATTTTTCTGGCATTGTTCTGGTGCATGTTTCCTTCAAGTTTCTTCAGTCTTTTTCTCAGATTGGCTTCTAGGTTTCTTCCAGATCTCCACAGTGAATAGTTGTAGTGGGCTTTTACCGTTGCTTCATGACGAAGTCTTGAACCTTGCACTGCCTTGTACTTTGTGAACTGATCTTCATGTAGGCTTGATCAAGATTCTTCTATTTGTTGGTCGTAGTCTCACTTTTGCATCGTCTTTTATCTTTTTCACTGCTTTTGTTCCGAGAACCTGTAACCTGTAACTAAGTAGCAGACATGGGTCAAAAGCACCTGTTTATTTATAAAATAACTAGGACTGGGGAATATAATAATGCAATATTATGGTATGAACAGGTGACACTGGTACAGATTAGTCTGTAGACCCAAGATCTTCATAGAGTCTTGTGTGTCCTCCCACTGTACTTTGATCTCCTCGCTACCACGGTTCTATTGAGTCGTATAAACAGGTGGATTTTGGGTACAGTCCCGAGGCACATGGAGGCGATGAGAGATAGGAGGGGTTTCGTCTCTCCCGGTATTGGGGGTTGATGTTGCGCTGTGCACGATTGGCTATAACAGGAAGTCCCTGGCCTGAGCTGCTGAGATATTACTGATAAGTGTTATCAGTAGTTTCTCGTTCTGTTGTAGACCATATACCGTCATGACTTATTAAGTTATTGGGGTCGACGTTACCATCCCTAGACTCGATATGCAGCATATCTGATGAAGAGACCGGACTGTACGGTAAGTGTTGCCAGTTGGATTGACGGGAGTTTTGACAAGTTTGCTTGTTCTTCTTCTGATCGCTCAATACCCGGGTGGCCATTACGTTTAGCTGACCGCTTGCGGCTTGTAGGTGTTTGATGTGATCATCACCTACTGCCGGCGTATTGACGAGTCTTATAGTCCCACACAGGAGTTTTCTGGCTCAAGCGAAACGATGTGGTGTACATATGAGATATGTGCGGGAGCTCGATTAAATACGTGTATGTGATGCCGTGTTTTAATCAGGCGTTTAATATTGGTCGGGTCATATAAGATATGACCGGTTTATTAAATCAAGTGTTGATTTAATATTGACTTTTATCTCATATAAATAAACCTTTTCTTTATGATGGATGAATGGATGTATATGTACATGTTGATGTGCATACACACATACATACATGCATTTGTATCATGGTTGATGATACAACTAAGATGACATTATAAGAATTACATAGAAAGTAAATATATTTATGTATTAGAATGAGAAAAAAAAGAAAATTGATTATAAATCAAGGCTGACTATTCTTTACTTGACCTAGATTAAACCAAGGTTTCATTTTCCTTTATGATTTTTCTCTCATTCTAAAATATCTAGATATTTATTAACCATAGTTTGAGATGAAGATATTTATTCTTGATATTTATCTTTCTCTCATTATTCTTTTCTCATTATCTTTTCCAAAAAGAAAATAGAGCTCAAGGTTGCCATCTTCTTCTTCCTCACTCTAGCTCTCTCTTGAGTTTCCAAAGTGAGTGAGGGTAAAAGAAAGAAAGGGTTTTTATATGAAAACACAACCATATCATCACACTACACTTGTTTAGCCCATAGGTGTAGTTTGTTTGCTTCATCATCATTGCGATCTAGTGGAGCAAGGAGCTTTGAGCAAAGGTACTCCTGGTGGATCATAGTGGACGTGGAGGAGGTTCAAGCTAGTTCATTCAAACCCTAGGAGATCCAAGGAGTTGCTTGGAGGTCTACAAAGGTTGTATCTCTCCCCACTTAGTGTTAGACACTAGCTAGTATATGATACTAGAACTTGTTACTCTAAATATTCTAGTTCGATTCCTAGGTTTGTTTGTTTAACACCTCATAAAATTTTATTATGGCATGTGTGATGCTTGCAAAACCATAGGTAAGGTGCTAAAGAAACCATACAGCGGTATCACAGCCAAGGTTGAATTTTAGGCGATGTTAGATATTACGAACACGAAACAAACACGAAAAATACGGATTTCTGGAAACCTCATATCCGCTCTCTGTCGATTTTTAAACGACCCAGAAAAATTATTTAAACAACTGCAGAAGTTAGCATATAACACCACTAGATCATACAAGAAAATTTGGGACCATCCATCGGATTTGAACCGTTGACATACCCTAAAAATCCGGGGATGCCGGCCCTCTGGTGTCCCATGTGCCCCATTTTCCTTTTGTGCACTGGTGTGTTGGTTTTGGGTTTCCAGGGATTGTTTGCTAAGATCAATTTTTCATGTGATGATTATTGTGCTTATGGGCTATTTCGTATTGTTTTGTAGCCGTAAATTTAACATTGTATTGGTAACTTTGACAATGTTTAACAGTTCGAACAGATTTTCAAACCCCACATTATCACCCCCTCTGAAATTTTCAAGTGTTGTAATTTTCCAAGTTGGTTATATTCAATAAGTAGTACGGGTATTCCTATGGACCCTCTAGAAGAACATACTAACCTTAACTCGATTCTATGCCCACGGAACCGCGATCGAACCTTAGGGTTTGCTGTAGTTCCGTGGTGTCATAAGTGAGGCATTGGTTAACTCTTTCTACGGCTGGACCATAGACACTGCGCCACGTCTTTTGAGTACTTTCAACTTCGCTCAAGTGTTGAGCTCTCGGGGTAACTTGTGGGTGTTTATTGATTTGATCGAAACGTTTAACATCGTCATGATATATCTGAATGTGATTGTTTTTCACTTTCTTTTCTGTGACCATAAGCGTAGTATGTGGTGTATCGCCGGTTTCGTTGCTATACATCAACGACAATTGGGATACACATACTTGCTTACGTTGATGACATGTGATGTTATATGTTGCTGAGATATGTTGTACAGGATCGTCGTGATAGTGGCCGGGGGTTTTATGTGAGATGAGAGTTTTTATTTTTATTCATGTAAAATTCTATTGTATGTAATATTCTTTTAGTTGGGGCACCTCCGGGTTGAGGATGATGTCACCATTGTTGTATATTATTTACTTTTCCGCATTAAGATAGATCCAAGGAGGGGAGCACAAGTGACCGGGTTCTAGGGTTCAGTGGGATGCCATCTCGAGGAATCGAGACCGGGTCTCCTAAACTCTAGAATTGGTAAGGTCACTTGCCGCTCTCGTAGGGGTCCTGGGGTGTGGTCTTGGCCATTCATCATGACCATGGAATCCGTCTTTTCTATTGATGGCTAAATACTAAATACAGACCTCCTAGATATCTTATATTTTCATATGTGCTTCTGCTGTGTTTGTTCTGTGATGAGATCACTTTACATGTTGAGACGAATGCTATTATATATATGATATATAATAAACATTGCTTATGTTTTACATCCGCGCTAGTCCTGCTCCGCTATGCCGTTAGTTAGGTAACCTAACGGTGCATAACGGGACACCATGACGAATGCGAATGGCATAAGCGTACGTTGTATTTTCATTTCTTTCTGTGATGGCTTTAGGACTTAAATGATGGGACTACATTAATGAGATTAATGTAAAGAAAAATGAACCTAAAAAGATGTTGTAGAATCGGATTTAAAACCCACTCGGCTTTTTATGAAAAAGCACGTTTTCAAAATGCGGAGCTTAAGCCACTCCTTTTAAACCCATTGGATCGTACAACGATATCAAGTTCAAAGCGTTAAAAGTTTTCTTCAAAACTATCCGCAGCCCTCCGTCATTTTAGGAAGTAGAGTACTTAGTATTCGTGCTGCGTATTTTGAATTTAGTTAAGGCACAGTGTACGGTAGCTAAGTGATGTATTCCTACACCGCATATGATGCGGATTAGTTAAGACATTCATATGATTATATTGACTTTAGTTAAAGGTCATGTGGGTGGGACTAGTTAATCAGGAAATGACGGGAAGAACTTGACTAGTACTTATGATATGTTGACCATAGTTAAGGTCATGAGTGCTAGGGGTAAAAATAATATCGGGATTTTCAAGAGTTGAAATTTGCAATGTGATTGCATACCTTCTATATGATAGTAGGATCCCGATACCACTATGAGAAAAAAATTTCTCCCGGGAGAGTTTTGCACTATACAATTACCTAACCCATTAGGTGTCTAGAAAGGTGTCAAACGGGGCTACGCCTCTGGGAAAACGAGTTTTATTTTAATTAGGTCCGTGCGAAAGCACGGGGAACCTCCATCAAAGTACCAGCACTGGCCTGGCTGAACGGTTAGTGAAGTTGTAGAATGTAATTAATCCCGGCTAGTTTTCTTTTTAAAAGGTTTTAAAGAAAATTTGATAAAAATAGTAGGAGACATCGATTAGACAAGATAATAATCAATCTGATCTTTGCAAGTGCTTTCGCTGAGTGTATTCTTTTCTCTCTCTTAATGGAAGATACCAATGACAAGACTCAAGCTTCTACTAGATAAAAATAAACTGAATGGGACCAATTATAAAGACTGGCTGAGAAATTTCAACATTGCCTTGAATTATGATAAGGTATCATATGTCCTCACGGCTCTAACCCCGCCCATCCCAGGTCCTAAACCTTTAGTTGCGAATAAGGAAATCCGCAAGACATGGGACGCTGACTGTGCCACGGACAAAAGCCTCGCGCTTGCATCAATGGATAACACACATCAGAAGCAACACGAGAATATGGACGTCCATGCCATATTCCTCCATACAAAAGAGTTGTATGGAGAGCAATCTCGCATATTACGATACGAAGCATCCAGAAAGCTGTTTCAGATGCGAATGGCCCCTGGCACACCAGTAGGAGACTATGTTCTGAAGATGATAGCTCTCATAGAAGAGCTTGAGGACCTTGGGTGGACAATGGACAATGAGCAATATACGGATATTATTCTGCAGTCTCTCCTCTCCACCTTTGCTCAATTTATAGTTAACTTCAACATGCTCAACATGGAGAAGGAACTACCTGAACTCCTTAATATGTTAAAGAGTGCAGAGAGCACGCTGAAGTTAATGAAGACTCCCGTTTTGAGTGTTGGGCCATCTTCCTCCTCTCACTCGAAGGATAAAGCAAAGGGAAAGATGAAGAAGAAACCCACCAAACCTAAGGGTGGAGTCAAAATGGTTAAGGGTGTTGGATATAATGCCCTCAAAGTCAATTATTGGATCGCAGGCACGTGATTGCAATGATTGAGGGAAGACCTATGCCGGTAGGACAGTCTTACTCAAGATGATAGTATGCTATCTGGTTTATCTTTAATATTGTGTACAGCTTTAGGTGACCTTACAGATCACTATTACACATTGATAGAGCCCTTAGGATTCTTGCTTGACTACCAGCAGTATGATGGCGATCATATACGTGGGAGATGGGGTCTATAAGCACATCCTTAAAAGGTCCCTAGTCGAGGGAGTTTTCGAGACAGGGCATCGATACTCCAGAGTAGACTAGTGTATACGGGTCGAGACCCCGACGAGGGGCGGTGGCTGGTCTCACAAGCCATTGGTGTAAGTTGGTTCACCTAAGACGTATACAGGTGCTCATTGGGTTATGAGTACACCGGACAGGACTCGCCGGGAACATGCTAGTTGGTTTTATACCAAGCGTCAGATAGCAGTTCCCTGGTGACAAGTGTATAGGTTAGTTCATCGACCTGAGATAGTCATTTTTCTTGTGTGAGTTCCCAATGTGCTTTGATTACTACCCCAGTATAGCTCAAAGGAGTCGTGCAAACAGGTTTTAGTTGGGTACAGTCCCGAGCCACATGGAGGCAGTGAGCGGATCGGCAGGGGTTTCGTCTCTCCCAGTATTGGGGGTGAGATCGCGCTGTGTCTAGGAGAGCTATTACATGAAGTCTTTAGCCAAGGCTGGAGATTTACTGGTAGATATTCCAGTAGTATCTCAAGGTGTTCTAGGCCATACCCCGACACGACTTGTACCGCTTTTTAGGGTCTGACTTTTACCAACCCCCTAGGCCCAACATGCGATACTCATAGACGAACGGACCGGACTGTACGGATATTGTCACTGATAGGCTCAGTAGGGTGTCAGGTTGAGTTCGCTCATCGACCTCCCTTTTGGTCAATACCTGGTAGCCCGTTACGTACAGCTAGTACCACTGACGTGCTAATGGTTAAATCCACAGCCAAGGTATTGACGAGTCTTTAGAGTCCCCCACAGACAGTTTCTCAAGTTTCGGGCGAAACGTTGTAGAGGCCGTATGGTATTATGGCAGGGTTCGATCATATATGTGCAGTCGTACACGGATCATGATCGGACGGATCATACTAGTGGGCTTTGGTTTAAGCCGGATCCTAGTATTAGAATTGTTGGATTACTTTAGTCTCATCGCATTCGCATTCATTCGGAATGCGGATGCAGGTATGTATATACAGGTGAGGGGTATCCTTGTGATCCGTTTTGAGTTTACTTTAAATGTTGCCATATCTTTTTATTGTTGTAAACATTTTGGTTAATGTTTACTTTTGTGGAAATTATGAGCTTAGTTCATGATGAGGTGCATTAAATGTGACATGGACATGTTTAGTGACTCATGGTCTCTTTAATTGTGCAAATGTCACATTAGTGTTTGATTAAGGGTGTGAAATAATGGATGGAGAGAGAGAGGGCAGCCATAGGCTTGGGGTTGGCTCTTGGATTATCATTCTAGTGCTCTCATCTTTTATCTCACATAATAACAAAAGAAAGCCTCTTCTTCTTCTTCTTACTCTAGATCACCATTTCCACCTTGGCTTCATCTTCAACCTCCATCCATACACTCTCATGTGTTGAGAATCAATGGATGCTTGAGACAAAGTTATCACACACATTCTCTACTTCACCTTGGACACGTCGGCTAGCAAATTTCGTGTCCGAGTTGCTTCGGTTCGAAGTGAGAGCCCGTAAAAGAATTCGATGATGTGGTGCCCTTTCCGACGAGGAGACCGGAGATCGGAGATGCCGCGAGGAGCTAGGGATGGTGGCTAAAGACTGAAGGACACGGATCGATCAGTATAGCTTTTATAACCCTTCTCCAGTTAGCTAGTTTGTGTTAATGGTTCGATCCGGTTGAAAGTATACGATAGCGCCAATTTCAAGTTTATGAAAAAGTTTTTGTTTCCGCATTTTGGTCTCGGATTGATGGCCGGGGCGCAACCATAGATTTACATGGTATCAGAGCTACGTCATTAACCTTTACTTGCTTGTTCTAAAGCGTTTAAAACATCGATCGATCGAAATTTCCGAATCGTATTTTTATTTCAGTGTGCTTGCTGTCGATTTTCAAAGTTGGTCAAAAAAATATTTTAGGCATCTTAAGAATACATGCAGGCATAACTAAAGCTCCAGAAAAAGTTTGGAGACCTAACCCCAAAATCCCACCGCAGAACGGCCGTGAAATGTCGCATTCCGCGGCCCTTCCACGTCCCTTTTTGGGCAACAGTAACCCAAATGTTTTCTGGGGCTTTAGTTCATGGAAATATGATTTTTGTGATATATAGTTTTGTCCCAGATTCATTTGAGTGCTGGGTTTGCACTTGGGGCCCACTTCGAGAAGTTTTGTCGATCAAAATTTAAATACGTTAGTTTACAGTACTTACATTATATCCGCGACCATGAATGTCATTCGAGCGGTAAATCTTCTCTAATTTTTATAGTCCTTTTAGACGGGTTTGCGAACGTGACATTCACGTTGATGTTCTGTGTTGTGCTGTGATGTTGCGGATTTGTCGTGGTGGATAGCATGGATGCAATGGCAGTATAGTTTAGTTTTATTTGTACATTTGATATTGTGGGGCGAGCGTCCGACATGTGGACTGCCATCACTGCCTGTTTGTATATTATTCTTTTGGGGAACCACCGGGTTGAGGTCGATGTACCCGTTATACATATTTTTATTTTCTGTACTAGGATTACCCCGCGGTGGGGTGCACGGATAGCCGGGTTCTAGAGGGCAACGGGCCCGCATCTCATGGCTTTGAGACGGAGGGGGCTTCACTCTAGAATTAGCGGGCTAATCACCGCACTCGTAGGGGGTATAGGTTGACCCAAGGAAGGGTGCTCGAGTTACCGGATTCCGTGAAGTGCTGGGTGGCCTATTCACTTTGTTGAAGGGAGCTGCCTCTCTTTTGGTTTTGGCGGGTAACTTGCCGCGCCCGTAGGGGTCTAGGATTTCATTGCACTGGCTATCCACACGACCAGGGGAACGTCGGGTTTCAGTTGTGGCTCAATGAAACCCGGGGATCCCAGATTATCTGTATTGTTCTGTGATGTTTATTACTTTTCTGTGATGTTGCATTTATCACGCCTGGAGCGATTATTATATATTTCTATATATATACTAGTAGATGTTGTATATGTTTTACACCCGTGCTAGTCCAATCCCCGCTCTGTCGTTAGTTAAGAAACCTAACGGGTGATAACGGGACCCAGTGGCGAATGTAGATGGCATATACATACATCATATTTTCGTTCTTTATTGGTGTGATCAATTGATGGGACTGCATTGATTCGGATCAATACAAGCTAAACAAATCTGTTCGATCTTGTTGGAACAATTTTCAAAAAGGCTGTTATTTCAAGGACGTTCTCTTTTGTTTTGCACAGTGGTATT
The DNA here is from genome assembly GCA_030015575.1 of Agapanthus africanus. Lineage (NCBI taxonomy): Eukaryota > Viridiplantae > Streptophyta > Magnoliopsida > Asparagales > Amaryllidaceae > Agapanthus > Agapanthus africanus. The sequence continues at coordinate 413,255,259 of CM057337.1, forward strand.
CGGTTATGAATATCCAGCACATCATTCTACAAGGCAAGGGCCGAGATCCCTTCATCGGGAGTGACCCCTTAGACAGAGGTTTGCGTCAGTGTAATAACTTCACTATAGTCGATTACTTTTTGCTTTGTATCGTGTTATTCAGTTAGAATATCTTGCACCTCATTCTACGGGGAAAGAGACGAGATCCCTTCACCGGGAGTGACCTCTTTAGCAAAGGTTTTCGCTACTCTATTTTTATAAAAAGCAATCCGGTTCCTTCAACAATATCATGTTCATTACGTTAAAGGTTTTTCGCCAAAAACCATTTATAGCCCTCCGTCATTTCAGACGGGTAGCACTTAGTATTCATGCTATGTTTGTTGGCCAAAGACAAGGCATAGTATATGGTAGCTATTTGTTACCTTTATGTTGCATAGATAGATGCATTGGTTTAGGACAGCCGTACCACTTTGTTGGCCAAAGTCAAGGGTGTGTGCGGGTGGGTCTAAATCAATCAGGACAATGACGGGTAGAACATGACTTGCGGGTTATGATTTGTTGGCCAAAGTCAAGGTCATAAACCGGTTGGGGTAAAAATCACATCGGGGGTTTCTAAAGAAACTGAAACCTGCCAGGCATGCGCATACCTTCTGGAGTGTGATAACGTGAGTGGATTCCATCACATTATCATGCGATGATAGTTGGATCCCGATTCCCACTGATGAGTTGGTTTACTCCTCGGGTGATCCCGACTAATTCTTCTTTTAGGTTTGGAGGAGAATTTGAGGTTACAGTAGGAAGTTTCCTGATTAGATAAAGTGATAACCATTCTGATCTAGGTTAGAGAGCACGCAGAGTGTTTCTTTTCTCTCTCTCTTTGGCAGCGACCATAGGCCGACCCTAGACTATGACTCAGTGACCAAGTTAACCAAACCTTCTTAAAACACTGGCTTTTGGATTGTCTGAGTTGCATACCTCATTGCCACTCCTGCTTTTACCCTTTTCTCCAGAAAACTTCGTATCACTACGAACATCCAATTCTATTGGATAAAACCATCATATAGTTATATACGAACTCGAAGGAACTTGTTCCAGATTCGAGGATGGTTTCCTGTTCTGGAGAAAATGAATAGGACTATTCAATTGTCTTTTCCTTTTACCTTCTCTCAGGTTGCGAGTGCTCCTTGGATTAGGACGATACACCTATTATGCTAATTGGATAGTCAACCATAGGCAGGTGACGAAAGGTAGGGAATAAAGAAAACCGATTAGCCTAAGTGAGGTGCACAGAAGGTAATAAGTAAAAACAAATAAAGGGATTAGAAAGAGGGAAAAGAAAACCGCGATTGCTATTCACGACCAAACCAAATATTTCATCGCCACTCCTACTTCACCTTTGTATTTCTCCAGTACACCCCGTATCACTACGAAGATCCACAGTTATTGGATATTCCATCGTATGGTTATATACGAACTCGAAGGAACTTGTTCCAGTTCGGGGATGGATTCTGGTTCGGAAGAAATAGGAATAAGGTTTATTCAGTTGTTTTTTATCTTTACCTACTCTCACGTTGCGAGTGCTCCTAGGATTAGGAGAGTACACCCATTATGCTTATTGGATAGTCTTCTTCCAAACCATAGGCTGGTACCGAACCGTAGGGAAGGAAGAAAACCATTTGGTATAGAAGGTAATGACTAAAGACATATAAAGGGATTTGAAGAGATGGCAAAGAAATATACGGTTACAGTTGTGAATCTGATAATGGAAGAGGCATTACTAGGAATACCCGGATACTCCCACGAAACATTTTCATGTTTCAGTTTCACTGTGTATTGTTAAAAGAAAACTGATTTCCCTATAAGCCCTTACTCCAGGATATGTATTTACCAGGTATGATTCTCACATCTCTATGGTTTTATAGATGATGAGTGGGAGTAAGTTATTGGGAATTGGGTGATCATCCTCATTATATTGGGATTCGTTGTAATTGGTGATATTTGAGGAAATCGTCTGGGTTGTTTGCCGGACGGCAAATATTTGGTTTTGAATATTCGTTGTTATGCACCAATTTCAAATTGATATATCTGTACGTTTATTTTTATAAAGTGAGATATAACTTTCTGAAATTATGTCCATGACATTTACCTATATCAGTGGATGGTTAGGTAAGGAGTATTAAACAGCGGTGTAATTCTTCTTAACCATAAGTACAGTTTTCAACCTACGACACACTGTAAATGGGTTATTAGACTCAGGGGACTTATACAGAGTATTGTATGTTGTCCAGTGTCCATTAGGACAGATGGGTTAGTACTCGTACTATATTCTGTTTACTTGTGACTTCTCTAGTTCTTAGACATGTGTTTCATAGAAACACAAGATCCAAGTTTTGAGAAGTTATAGGTATATGAATAAAGTAGAGAACCAGGTATTGCAAGTATCGGGATTATTCAAGGGGATCGAGGATGTAGATACTTGTGTAAGGTATTTAGTTGATAGTAATGATTATGAGAACTTGCTTCTCTTTCAGGTTACTCATATCTGGATGTATTCCTAAGTTGAGTAATGCTGACCGGCTTCTCTCCATTTAGTTGACATGCACTAGAGACAGCTGCATGATTTGAATCTGGTTCCAATTAAATCAGTGCCTCTGTTTCTATATTGGATATAGAATAGTTCATATCTTAACAATGTTAAGGTACGGGGAGTTGTCCGGCTTATGCTTAAAACCAGACTCTGGATAACTCAAGACACGTTTCTGTAATGGCTGTTTGTGGGTTGACCCGAGCTATGACGAGGGTTAATTTTCTACCATCTTAAAGATCAATAGTGATATTGTTCTTGACTCGCCACAGTTTTTAAAAAAATGGATTTTTTTTCACAAAACAGTAGTAGGAGTATGGTAGAACTGGATGTGATTCCAGAACTGCAAACGATTACTGAAAATTTGATAAGAAACTAAAGATTCAATATGGTTTAACATTCCATTGGCCACTCCACAGATAAGGTGGGTAACCTCAGGCACTCGAGAGGTACTTCGGTATGCTCAAAGACGGTGACAGGGAGGTTCTTGTTTGCCCAGACTTGACACTACTGTTGTTCCAGGCAATGAGACCCGGCAGGATGATGAGTATAGCGTCGTTCTAAACTAGCTTTAGAAGTGCACGTGTATATGACTCTGCCAGAGGGTTGTCATAGTCAGTGGGAGCAGCGGAAGCATAGTGGACAAGTAGCTTATGTCTATTTATAGACTAAAGCAGATATAGCGGAGATAGATCATCTATTTTTGATGTAACAGTCATGGGTTTGACTTCATCAGAATAGGGGATGGATCTGTTAAGAAGGTAGTAGTGTGTGATGTCCTGGTATTTAGATGACATACATAGAGTAGGAAGTAAAATTCCTATACTACGATCGGTTATACTTTGGTTGTTACACAGTTGTTTCTCCACATAGGATATAGATATAATATCGGACATTCTGGTTACTAGATCTATGGTTTTTGATCTAGATTTGGGTAGTTTTCCAATCTGGGTACTTAGACAGCATTCTATAGGAATTTTAGAAAGGACGACTCCTGGCACGGTAGTATACCTGCAGGTGATGGAGTCACCCTCTCTAAAGGTTTCTTACAGACTAAAGTGGAGAGGGATGTGCATGATTGACATATCACTTGCTTAGGAAATTGAGTCAATCATGAGATGTCAAGTACCACACCAGATGTTGTTTTTGCACTAGCTGCAATAAGTTCAGATATTAATCCAATCCTAGAGAAACATTCGGAAGCAGTTTTAGAACATAAGTGGTGTTAGTGTATATGCCCTAGAGGTCATTACTGTATCATACTAGCTTGTATATTACTTAGTGGAAGCTTGGGATATTCACAGTTGTATAGACAATCTTGCTCAAAATGATAGTATGCTACTTGGTTTGTCTCTACTTCAATATGTGCTTGTTTTTTTTTCAGCATATCGCTTATATACATATTAGTAGAGCCCTTAGGATCTTTGCTTGATTACCAGTATTGTGATGGCGCTCACACTCGTGGGGGCTGGGTAATCCATAAGCACATCCTTATACAGGTCCCTAGTCGTAGGACTATCGAGACAGGGCATCGATACTCCGGAGTAGACTAGCGTATGCGTTTCTCATCCCAGCGGGGGAGACGGTCTGTCCCACAGCCGTCAGTACGTCGTACTTGAGATAGTATGCAGGTGCTCGTTAAGTTACGAGTACACTGGACAAGACTCGTCGGGAACTGTTGGTTGGTATTATACCTATCGTCAGTTATCAGTTCCCAGGTGACATGAGTACAGCTTAGTCCGCTGACTTGACACTGTCACTTCGCCTCGAGTGTGTTCCCACTGTACTTAGATTCCTACCCTACCACGGCTCAAAGGAGTCGTGCAAACAGGTAGTAGTTGGGTGCAGTCCCGAAGCACTTGGAGGCAGTGACGGTTAGACAGGATTTGTCTCTCCCGGTATTGGGGGTTGACATCGCGCTGTGTCTAGGAGAGCCATTACACGAGTAGTCTCTGGCCAGGGCAAGCGAGATATACTGGTAGGTTTCCAGTGTTATCTCAGGGTGTTCTGGGCTACACTCCGACACGACTTGTACCGCTATTAGGGTACTGACGTTCATCGCCCCCCTAGGCCCGCCATGCGATGTATCAGAAGAACAGACCGGACTGTACGGAGATTGTCACATACAGGCTCAGTAGGAGTTCGGATGGGTTTACCTCATCGGCCTTCTTATCGACATCTACCTGGGGACCGTTACGTACAGCTAGTGCCGCTTGCGGTCTGTGGTTAACCCACTGCCAGTATAGTGTCGAGTCTTTAGAGTCCCACACAGAGAGTTTCCCTGCACTGAGCGAAACGTGTAGAGGCCGTATGGTTTTACGGCAGGGCTACGATCACTTACGTGCACTTGTGTACGTATGCTGTTCGGGCAGGCAATACTAGTCGGCTTTGGTTTATGCCAGATCCTAGTATTGCACAGATGGATTTGTTTTGTCTTCTGTGCATTCGCATTCTACGGAATGCGGATGCGGGTGTGTATGCACAGTTTTGAGGAGTGATGAAGGAGGAGGTGCCCCATAAAGGTTTTGGCAGTTGGTCCGGCCAAAACCGTAATTTGGCAGGCTCATTAGGGTTTTTGACAATTCGTTTGGTCAAAACCATTATAAGCCGGAGACATTGTTTACTAATCCTTTTAGTGATAGATTTGTGATGGCTAGTTGCATTGACCATTTAGCCGCTTAGACCTCTCTTGACTTTGTTGACCCGTTGACCGTGTTGACCATTGACTTTCAAGAGAGGTCTACACTCTTCTTTGATTTTCTTTTTAATTCTTGAGTTATGAAAATGGTCAAGTCATTTGTGCCATCTACTTTATCATGATAGGATTAGTAATGATGGTTTTGGGTGTATTATTGCAACCATGGTTCATTTGCTTTAGTTAACCTTTTTCATTATTCTCTTCTCATTCTCTCTCTTGAAGTGAGAAGAAAAGAAAAACTCCATGGTTGCTAAAGTTTTTCTTTCATCTTCCTCCTCTTGATGATTTTTTTGATCTCATGTGTTGAGAGAAAAAGAATCCACATAGGCAAACACTTCCATCTTTCTCTTCTACACAACCTAGAGCATCTGGATTAGCGATCTCGTTGCCCTAGTTGCCTCGGCTTGAGGTGGAGCTTAGTGTACAACTCTCGGGTGGATCGTCTTCGACTCAAGAAGGCCGCGGAGGTGACCAAGATCCGGATCGACCCTCGGAGCGTGGATGGACGAGCCGGACAGCGGAGAGAAGACCCGAAGGACCGGTTCCGTGAGGTATATTTTCTACAGCATAGTAGTTAAAGCCTCTACTTGTTTGGTACTTTCTAGTTTAGCCAAGATCCTTGCTTTTGAGTCCATGTTGCCTTGTGCCAATTTATTGTTTTTCGCCGTTTCCGCCTCCCCGTAAGAACTGGGGTGAGCAACGTGAACTTACAGTGGTATCAAAGCCTAGCTAAACATAAACTAGTAAGCTAGCAAATTGTTTAGAATATCGATCGGAAAAAAGTCGCAAAACACGTCCGCAAAACCTCAAGTTTTTGTCGATTTTTATACTGCTCAAAAAGTGATTTAAAATATATGAAAAATAGTCTCAGGGTTTTGTAAAAACACTGCAGAAAAATGATCCAGTGATTCGATCAAACCGCCGCGCTTCCGCGGCAATGACATGCTTATTGCCGCGCTTCCGCTGCCGATTTAACTCGGCAGCGGATCGGGTTTTGTGCAGTGTTTTAGTTTGGCTGTTTTGGGATTTTTAAGACATGTTTTTTCTACCCAGATTTTCCAGAGAGCAAATTGACTTTTGGGGTGGTTAAAAATCCGTATTTTGATCGATATTCCGTAGATTTTGGCTAATGGATATTATCTGTGATGTGATATATGTATTGAACGTCCGCTAATCGCTATACGTCGATTAGTGGAGGTTATACATATCTGTGATCTGTAATGTTAATGGTTTGTGGATATGAACTCGGTGGATTGTCGCGGATGAATAGCCGGGGTGGATGTGAGACGGGAGTTTCTTTTTCTTTCATTCATGTAAAATTTGTAAATTGATGTAATATTATTTGTATGACCGCACAACCGGGTCGAGATTGTAGCCGTCATTGTATAATTTTTTTTTACTGTTTTTGCTCCTAGGATAGACCCAAGGTGGGGTGCACAAACTACCGGGTATCTCGAAGTGCCGAGTGGCCTACTCACGGGTTGAGGGAGGTTGCTTCGCTTCGGGTACTTGGCGGGTAGTTTGCCGCACCCGTAGGGGTATAGGGTGGGGTATTGGCTATTCATCGCGACCGTGTAATCCGCTTTTCGTTGCAGGCTCGAACGAATCGCGGGTTCCTAGTATATCCAAAGCGTTAATCTGTGATCTGGAATGGCTATCATTGCTATATATCTATATATGATATCTATTTAGGTGTTTCTTATGTTTTGCATCCGCGCTAGTCCAGCCCCCGCTCTGTCGTTAGTTAAGTAACCTAACGGGTGATGACGGGATCCCGTGGCGAATGCGGATGGCATAAGCGTACACCATATTTTGGTTGTTTTCTGCAATGGTAGGATTAAATGATGGGACACATTGGAATTAATGCAAGAAAATAAACCAAGTAACAGTCGTTGGAACACTTTCAAAACCACTCGGTTCTTTTGAAAACCAAATTTTAAACGCGGAGCTTGAACCACTCCTTTTAAAATCTATCTCGTTCCATCGATTATATCAAGTTCACTACGTTCACGGTTTCGCCAAAACCATTCGTAGCCCTCCGTCATTTCATATGGATAGTCAATAGTATTCAAGCCGTGTTTGTTGGCCAAAGTCAAGGCACAGTGTTTGGTAGCTATTGGGTATTCATATGTAGCATAGATAAATGCATTGGTTTGGGACAGTCGTACTGCCTTGTTGGCCAAAGTCAAGGGTATATGCGGGTGGGTTCAAATTAACCTGGACAATGACGGGTAGAACTTGACATGTGACTTATGATTTGTTGGCCTAAGTCAAGGTCATAAGAGCATGGGGCAAAAATCCACATTGGGAGTTTCATAAGTACTGAAACTTGCTAGCACTGCATACCATTTGGAGTGTGATGATTCTGGTAGGATTCCTTCAGTTTTGTCACGCGATGATATTTGGATCCCGATCCTACTGTGAGTATATGTTACTCCTCGGGAACTTTCTCACTTAACGATCAATGCTATAAACCTAGTAGGTGTCTAGAAAGGTGTTAGCGGGGCTACGCCCACAGGGAAAAGAGGTTACTTAATTAAGGAACTTCGCGAAAGCATTGGAAAACCTCCCTCGAAGTACCGACACTGGCCTGGCTGAACGGTTAAGCAAGTATTGTACGGTGAGATTGATCCCGGCTAATTCTTCCTTTATGGTTTGAGGAGGGATTCGAGAGACAGTGGGAGCCATCCTGTTTAGATAAATTAAAAACCAATCTAAACTTGCAAGAGCATCATGCTAAGTGTTTTCTTCTCTCTCTCTTAGTTGCAGTGACCTAGTGACCGCACCTAGGTTACATCTAGATAATAAAATGACTGAATCTGACTGTTATGACTGGCAAAGGTCTGTCCAGTTGTCCATTGCCCATGACAAGCTGGGACACCTCTTAACTAATCCCACCCCTGCCGTCTCAGGTCCAGCTTCCCCTGTCACGAATATTCATATTCGTAGGACATTGGAAAAGGAATGTGCGAAAGCCAAGTGCCTCGTGTTAGCCTCAGTTGATGGTGCATACCAGGGGCAGCACGAGAAGATGGACTTAGTTTCTATCTTCCTCCATAACAAAGATTTATATGAAGAGCAATCTCGTATCGCAAGATATAAGACCTCAAATGAATTGCTTCCAGCGAGGTTGGCTATCGGGTCATCTGTAGGGGGCAACGTCCTTACAGAGACCAGCTCTTTTGAGCTTTCGGACCTGAAGACCACGTTGAAGAACGGGTCAGATGCTGACTTAGTTCAACAGTCTCTACCTACTACCCTGAAGGAAACCAGGGAAGTAGAAAGAAAGGGAAGGGCAGAAGTTTCGGGAATGGATGTAGTAAAAGAGGAATGTCCCTATTGTTACGGGAATGAACATGGGCAGAAGGATTGCAAGGCTAGTATAGCCAGTAGCCAGAATTCGAAGCATGTTGTGGCTTCGGATTCGGGTGTGTTTGTAATAGAGAACTGTATGTCAGTTAACCCTACTTCCTGGGTATTGGATACGGGATCAGGATCTCATATCTGTAATTCGTTACAGGATCTGAGAAACCGTATGGTTATCAAGAAAGGTGATATGACTCTCAGGGTTGCTAACCGAATGAGCATGTATGCTGAATCCGTAGGGGAGTATCATCTAGGACTGACAACTGGGCAGATATTGATTCTGCGTGACTGTTTTTATGGACCAGGTGCGACTTGTAATATCATATCTGTATCCTTACTTTCTAAGGAAGGATATGATTTTACTTTTGTAAGCGATGTAGTAAACATCCACCTAAATCAAGTTCTGATTCGGTCAAGTACATTGGAAAACGGTATGTGCGTTTTGAATCAAGCTCAGGTCTTCAGTGTCCAGAACACACCTAAAAGAAAGTCTCCGGAATTAAATCAGGCTTTCTTATGGCATTGTAGACTGGGTCACATTAATGACACACGGTTGACTAAGTTACATAAAGAAGGTACTTGGATCCGTTCGAGTACCAGTCTTATGCCACTAGTGAATCTTGTCTCATGGGAAAGATGACAAAGACTCCGTTCACCGGACACGGAGAATGAGCGAGCGAGCTCTTGGGACTCATACACAGTGATGTTTGTGGTCCATTGTCTATACATGCGCGAAGTGGTTATTCATACTTCATTACTTTCACAGATGATTTCTCTAGGTATAGGCATGTTTTCTTGATGAAACACAAATCCGAGGCCTTTGAGAAATTTCAGGAATACAAGAATGAAGTTGAAAAACAAACAGGCAAAAGTATCAAGACAATGAGATCTGATCGAGGTGGTGAATACTTTAGTGCCGAGTTTCTGGGCTTTTTAAAAGAGAATGGAATTCTCTCTCAGCTTACTCCTCCATACACACCACAACACAACGGTGTATCGGAAAGGCAGAATCGAACCCTATTGGATATGGTTCGATCCATGATGAGTAAGGCCGAGTTACCGCGATCCTTCTGGGGTTATGCACTAGAAACAACTGCATACCTTTTGAACCGAGTTCCAACTAAGACTGTGCCTATTACACCATATCAAATGTGGTGTGGGAAGAAACCCTATCTTAATCACATTAAGACATGGGGATGTCCAGCTTTTATCAAAAAGCAGCATGCGGACAAGCTCGAGGCACGTTCAGTACAGTGTAAGTTTGTGGGATACCCAAAGAACTCCAAGGGGTATCATTTCTATTACGCAGAGGAACAAAAGCTTTTTCTTTCTCGTCATGCCCGCTTCTTGGAAACTGAGTTTTTGGAAAACCAGATAAGTGGGAGTGTAATAGAACTGGAAGAAATTCCAGAACCACGAGCTATTACTGAAAGCTTAGTAGAACCAGAGGGTTCGAAAGAACAGGACATTCCAGCGCCACTCCGCAGGAGTAGTAGGCAGTATCATCCGCCCGGGAGATACTACGGTTTTCTCATAGACGGGGATAGAGAGGATTGCACCATGGATTATGGTGAGCCGACTAGCTTCCAGCAAGCCATTCAGAGCGGTGACTAGGTAAAATGGCTGGATGCAATGCCGACCGAGATGGAGTCCATATACACCAACAAAGTTTGGACTTTGGACTTTGCTCCAGATGGGGTAAAACCCGTAGGATGCAAATGGATCTTCAGAAAGAAGATTGGTGTAGATGGGCAGGTTGAAACCTATAAAGCTAGACTTGTTGCAAAGGGTTTTCGTCAAAGACCTGCTTTGGACTATGACGAGACTTTTTCTCCAGTGGCTATGCTGAAATCCATTTGGATCCTTCTTGCCATTTCTGCTTTCCACGATTATGAAATCTGGCAGATGGACATAAAGACGGCTTTCCTAAATGGAAATTTAGAAGAGTGCGTCTATATGGATTAGCCGGAAGGATTCATTCAGAGTGGGAGCAGCGGTAGAGTGTGCAAGTTGCTAAAGTCCATCTATGGACTGACGTAGGCATCGCGGAGTTGGAACATCTGCTTCGATGATACTGTCAAAGAATTCGACTTTATCAAAAACCCAGATGAACCATGCATTTACAGTAAGATTGTAGGGAGAACTGTGGTATTCCTCGTCTTGTACATGGATGACATTCTCCTAATAGGAAATGATATTCCTATGTTACAGTCAGTCAAAGGATTCTTGTCGCAGAGGTTCTCCATGAAGGACCTGGGCGATGCCAACTACATTCTGGGGATCCAGATCTTTTGTGATAGATCTAAGAGGATGTTGGGACTTTCACAGTCCAGGTACATTGACACCATACTTAAAAGATTCAGTTTGGAAGATTCAAAGCGCGGTAATTTACCGGCTTGTCACGGAATCACCCTCTCCAAAGAGATGTCTCCCAAGACTGATTTGGAAAGGGATCGCTTGTCTATTATACCCTACGCTTCTGCGGTAGGCTCTATAATGTATGCGATGTTATGTACCAGACCAGATGTTGCATACGCATTGAGCGTTGTAAGCCGGTATCAGTCGGACCCAGGGGAGAAACACTGGATAGCGGTAAAGAACATTCTTAAGTACCTGACAAGGACTAAGGAGATGTTCTTGGTGTATGGCGGAAAAGACCTCCAGATCGAGGCCTTTGCTGACTCCAGCTTCCAGAGTGACAAGGATGACTCCAAGTCCATGTCGGGTTATGTCTTTACCCTCAATGGAGGGGCGGTTTGCTGGAAGAGTTCCAAGCAGAAGACCGTTGCTGACTCAACTATGGAAGCGGAGTACATAGCTGCTTGCGACGCCGCAAAGGAAGCTGTCTGGATGAAGAAGTTCCTCACGGAGCTTCAGGTGGTTCCTACCATTGTTGATCCATTACCGCTGTATTACGACAACAACGGAGCTATAGCTTTAGCGAAGGAACCCAGGTCCCATCAGAAGTCCAGGCACATTTTGAGACAGTACCACCTGATCAGGGAGATCGTAGATCGCCGGGAGATCGAGGTGAAGAGAGTAAATACGGAGAACAACACTGCAGATCCACTCACGAAGGCCCTACCCCAGACTCAGTTCGAGCGGCTGATCGAGATGATAGGTCTTCGATACGCCAGTACATGTCCTTAGTGCAAGTGGGAGATTGTTAGTGTATATGCCCTAGAGGCCATTACTGTATCATACTAGCTTGTATATTACTTAGTGGAAGCTTGGGATATTCACAGTTGTATAGACAATCTTGCTCAAAATGGTAGGATGCTACTTGGTTTGTCTCTACTTCAATATGTGCATGTGTTTCTTTCAGCATATCTCTTATATAAATATTTGTAGAGCCCTTAGGATCTTTGCTTGATTGCCAGTGTTGTGATGGCGCTCACACTCGTGGGGGCTGGGTAATCCATAAGCACATCCTTATACAGGTCCCTAGTCATAGGACTATCGAGACAAGGCATCGATACTCCGGAGTAGACTAGCGTATGCGCTTCTCATCCCAGCGGGGGAGACGGTCTGTCCCACAGCCGTCAGTACGTCGTACTTGAGATATTATGAGGGTGCTCGTTAGGTTACGAGTACATTGGACAGGACTCGTCGGGAACTGTTGGTTGATATTATACCTATCGTCAGTTATCAGATTCCAGGTGACATGAGTACAGCTTAGTCTGCTGACTTGACACTGTCACTTCGCCTCGAGTGTGTTCCCACTGTACTTAGATTACTACCCTACCATGGCTCAAAGGAGTCGTGCAAACAGGTAGTAGTTGGGTGCAGTCCCGAAATACTTGGAGGCAGTGACGGTTAGACAGGATTCGTCTCTCCCGGTATTAGGAGTTGACTATCGTGCTGTGTCTAGGAAAGCCATTACACGAGTAGTCCCTGGCCAGGGCAAGCGAGATATACTGGTAGGTTTCCAGTATTATCTCAGGGTGTTCTGGGCTACACTCCGACACGACTTATACCGCTATTAGGAGACTGACGTTCACCACCCCCCTAAGCCCGCCATGCGATGTATCAGATGAACAGACCGGACTGTACGGAGATTGTCACATACAGGCTCAGTAGGAGTTCGGATGGGTTTACCTCATCGGCCTTCTTATCGACATCTACCTGGGGACCGTTACGTACAGCAAGTGCCGCTTGCGGTCTGTGGTTAAACCCACTGCCAGCGTAGTGTCGAGTCTTTAGAGTCCCACACAAAGAGTTTCCCTGCACTGAGCGAAATGTGTAGAGGCCGTATGGTTTTACGGCAGGGCTACGATCACTTAGGTGCACTTGTGTACGTATGCTGTTCGGGCAGGCAATACTAGTGGGCTTTGGTTTAAGCCAGATCCTAGTATTGCACAGATGGATTTGTTTTGTCTTCTGTGCATTCACATTCTACGGAATGCGGATGCGGGTGTGTATGCACAGTTTTGAGGAGTGATGAAGGAGGAGGTGCCCCATTAGGGGTTTAGCAGTTGGTTCGGCCAAAACTGTAATGTGGCAGGCTCATTAGGGTTTTAACAATTCGTTTGGTCAAAACCATTATGAGCCGGAGATATTGTTTACTAATCCTTTTAGTGATAGATTTTTGATGGCTAATTGCATTGACCATTTGACCACTTAGACCACTCTTGACTTTGTTGACCCGTTGACCGTGTTGACCATTGACCTTCATGAGAGGTCTACACTCTTCTTTGATTTTCTTTTTAATTCTTGAGTTATGAAAATGGTCAAGTCATTTGTGCCATCAACTTTATCATGATAGGATTAGTAATGATGGTTTTGGGTGTATTATTGCAACCATGGTTCATTTGCTTTAGTTAACCTTTTTCATTATTCTCTTCTCATTCTCTCTCTTGAAGTGAGAAGAAAAGAAAAGCTCCATGGTTGCTAAAGTTTCTCCTTCATCTTCCTCCTATTGATAATTCTTTTGATCTAATGTGTTGATAGAAAAACAATCCACATAGGCAAACACTTCCATATTTCTCTTCTACACAACCTAGAGCATCTAGATTAGCGATCTCGTTGCCCTAGTTGCCTCGGCTTGAGGTGGAGCTTAGTGTACAACTCTCGGATGGATCGTCTTCGACTCAAGAAGGCCGCGGAAGTGACCAAGATCCGGATCAACCCTCGGAGCGTGGATGGACGAGCCGGACAGCGGAGAGAAGACCCGAAGGACCGGTTCCGTGAGGTATATTTTCTACAGCATATTAGTTAAAGCCTCTACTTGTTTGCTAGTTTCTAGTTTAGCCAAGATCCTTGCTTTTGAGTCCATGTTGCCTTGTGCCAATTTATTGTTTTTCGCCGTTTCCGCATCCCCGTAAGAACCGGGGTGAGCAACGTGGACTTACAGTGGTATCAGAGCCTAGCTAAACATAAACTAGTAAGTTAGCAAAGTGTTTAGAATATCCATCAGAAAAAAGTCGCAAAACATGTCCGCAAAACCTCAAGTTTTTGTCGATTTTTAAACTGCTCAAAAAGTGATTTAAAATATATGAAAAATCGGGAGATGGCTTTCTCCGCGAACTTGAGATAATGAGAGATATAGAAAGAAACATCAGAGCGGAACCACTCACTGAGGCTATTCCTCGAACGCAATAGTATCGCAAATAGGCTTTGTGAGACTGATCAGTAGAGGAGTTGGGTGTTCGGTATCACACGGGGCTGTGAGTATGCGACATCGCAATAATTAGCCTTGAGTGCTACTGGGAGATTTTGGATATAGTGCCCTCAAAGTCAATTATTAGATCGCAGGCACGTGATTGCAATGATTGAGGGAGGACCTATGCCGGTAGGACAGTCTTACTCAAGATGATAGTATGCTATCTGGTTTATCTTTATCTTAGTGTATAGCTTTTGGTGACCTTACAGATCATTATTACACATTGATAGAGCCATTAGGATTCTTTCTTGACTACCAGCAGCATGATGGCGATCATATACGTGGGAGATGGGGTCTATAAGCACATCCTTAAAAGGTCCCTAGTCGAGGGAGTTTCAAGACAGGGCATCGATACTCCAGAGTAGACTAGTGTATACGGGTCGAGATCCCGACGAAGGGCGATGGTTGGTCTCACAAGCCATTAGTGTCAGTTGGTTCACCTAAGACGTATACAGGTGCTCATTGCGTTATGAGTACACCGGACATAACTCGCCGAGAACATGCTAGTTGGTTTTATACCTAGCGTCAGATAGCAGTTCCCTGGTGACATGTGTACAGGTTAGTTCATTGACCAGAGATCGTTATTTGTCTCGTGTGAGTTCCCACTGTGCTTTGATTACTACCCTACCATGGCTCAAATGAGTCATGCAAATAGGTTTTAGTTGTGTACAGTCCCGAGCCACATTCAGGTAGTGAGCGGATCGGCAGGGGTTTCGTCTCTCGCAGTATTGGGGGTGAGATCGCGCTGTGTCTAGGAGATCCATTACACGAAGTCCTTGGCGAAGGCAAGAGATTTACTGGTAGGTATTCCAGTAGTATCTCATGGTGTTCTAGGCGACACTCCGACACGACTTGTACGGCTTTTGGGGCTCTGACTTTTACCAACACCCTAGGCCCGACATGCGATACTCATAGACGAACGGACCGGACTGTACGGATATTGTCACTGATAGGCTTAGTAGGGTGTCAGGATGAGTTGGCTCATCGACCTCCTTTTTGTCAATACCTGGTAGCCCGTTACGTACAGCTAGTACCACTAACGTGCTAGTGGTTAAATCCCCAGCCAAGGTATTGACGAGTCTTTAGAGTCCCCCACAGACAGTTTCTCAAGTTTCGGGCGAAACGTTGTATAGGTTGTATGGTATTATGGCAGGGTTCGATCATATACGTGCAGTCGTGGACGGATCATGATCGGACGGATCATACTAGTGGGCTTTGGTTTAAACCGGATCCTAGTATTAGATTTGTTGGATTACTTTAGTCTTATCGCATTCGCATTTAGTCGGAATGCGGATGCAATTATGTATATACAGGTGAGGGGTATCCTTGTGATCCGTCACGAGTTTACTTTAGATGTTGCCATATATTTTTATTGTTGTAAACATTTGGGTTAATATTTACTTTGGTGGAAATTAATAGCTTAGTTCATGATGAGGTGCATTAAATGTGACATGGGCATGTTTAGTGACTCATGGTCTCTTTAATTGTTCAAATGTAATAATAGTGTTTGATTAAGGGTGTGAAATGATGGATGTAGAGAGAGAGGGCAGCCATAGGCTTGGGGTTGGCTCTTGGATTATCATTCTAGTGCTCTCATCTTTTATCTCACACAATAACAAAAGAAAGCCTCTTCTTCTTCTTCTTCCTCTAGCTCACCATTTCCACCATGGCTTCATCTTCAACCTCCATCCATACACTCTCATGTGTTGAGAATCAATGGATGCTTGAGACAAAGTTATCACACACATTCTCTACTTCAGCTTGGAAATGTCGGCTAGCAAACTTCGTGTCCGAGTTGCTTCAGTTCAAAGCGGGAGACCGTAAAAGGATTCGATGATGTGGTGCCCTTTTCGACGAGGAGACCGGAGATCGGAGATGCCGTGCGGAGCTAGGGATGGTGGCTATAGACCGAAGGACACGGATCGATCGGTATAGCTTTTCTAACCCTTCTCCAGTTAGCTAGTTTGTGTTAATGGTTCGATCTGGGTGAAAGTATACGATAGCGCCAGTTTCAAGTTTATGAAAAAGTTTTTGTTTCCGTATTTTGGCCTCGGATTGACGGCCGGGGCGCTACCGTAGACTTACAAAGGGGAAAGACAAGTCGAAGGTTGGCGAATCGGGGATGGGAGAATGTTTCCACTGCAAGAAGACGGGACACTGGAAGCGGAACTGTACTCAGTACCTTGAACTCAAGAAAAAGAAGCATGTTGATGCTTCAGCTTCAGGTGTGTTCGTAATTGAAAACTGTTTTTCTATTAACTCTGCTTCCTAGGTATTAGATACCGGTTTGGGTTCTCATATTTGCAATTCTGTGCAGGCGTTGAGAAATAGCAGAGTTCTGAAGACAGGTGATCATACTCTCCAGGTTGGAAATGGTTCTAATGTAAATGCAGTTTCAGTGGGAGAGTATCACCTATGGTTGCCGTCGGGTTGTATATTGGTTTTGAACCCATGTTATTTTGTACCAGGAATGTTATGTAATATTATATCTGTTTCCCTGTTAGACAATGAAGGATATCATTTTGCTGGGCAACACAATGTTATGAACATTAGACTTAATCAAGAGTTGATTGGTTGTGGTACACTTAATAACAGGATATACGTTCTTAATCAACACACAGTTTTCAACATTCAACACATAAGTAAAAGAAAATTTTCAGATATAAATGAAGCTTTTCTTTGGCATTGTAGACTTGGTCATATTAATGAAACAAGACTAATCAAGGTTCATAAAGATGGATATTTAAATTCTTTTGAGTATAAATCTTATGCAATTTGCCAGTCTTGTATCAAAGGTAAAATGACCAAAACTCCGTTTACTGGACACGGAGAAAGATCTACTGAGCTCTTAGGCCTCATACATAGTGATGTATGTGGGCCAATATCTACACATGCAAGAGGCAGTTTTTCTTACTTCATAACTTTTACTGATGATTTCTCAAGATTCGGTCATGTGTTTTTGATAAAGCATAAGTCTGAAGCTTTCGAGAAATTCAAGGAGTACAAAATTGAAGTAGAAAACCAAAAAGGAATGAGAATCAAGATACTTCGATCAGATCGAGCTGGAGAGTACTTAAGTACTGAGTTCTTGGACTTCCTAAAAGAGAATGGGATTCTCTCTCAGCTCACTCCCCCTTACACACCACAGCACAACGGTGTGTTAGAGCGGCAAAATCGTACCCTATTAGATATGGTACGATCTATGATGAGTGATTCTGAGTTACCCTTCTCTTTTTGGTGGCATGCATTAGAGACTGCAGCTTTTCTGTTGAACAAAATTCCAACCAAGACTTTGTCTAGCACTCCGTATGAGATATGGCATGGGAAGAGACCATCTCTTAAAAGAGTTAAGATTTGTGGTTGTCCGGCTTTTGTCAAAAAGCAGAATCCAAACAATCTCAAGACATGATCGGTCAAATGTATATTTTATGGGATATCCAAAACATTCGTTTGGGTATCTTTTCTACCACAAGGAGGAACAAAAGGTGTTTGTTTCTTAGTATGCCACATTTTTTGAAAATGAGATTTTTCCAAATGATGCTGATGGCAATGTGGTAGATCTAGAAGAGGTTCTAGAGACACAAGTTACAAATGACGACTTGGCTGAACCTGATGTTGCAACATAATCTAATGAACCTCAGCTACTCCGTAGATCTGGTAGGACTTCTCGCCCACCGGAGAGATACTACGGTTTTCTCATTGATGGTGATAGAGAAGATAGCATCATGGATGATGATGACCCTACCAGTTTTCAGCAACTTATCACGAGTGGTGACTCTGTGAAGTGGCTAGACGCCATGAGATCCGAAATGGCGTCCATGTATACCAACAAAGTATGGACTTTGGAGAATGTACCCTCTGGGATAAAACCTGTAGGCTACAAATGGATCTTTAAAACCAAGATCGGTGTAGATGGACAGGTGGAGTCCTATAAGGCAAGGTTGGTAGCGAAAGGCTTTCGTCAAAGACCGGATTTGGACTATGACGAGACTTTCTCTCCGGTAGCCATGCTTGAATCCATTCGGATCCTACTTGCTAATCCTGCTCACTACGACTATGAAATCTGGCAGATGGATGTTAAAACTGCATTTCTAAATGGTGATGTTGATGAATGCGTTTATATGGATCAGCCAGAGGGCTTCGTTGACAGTGGGAGCAGCGGAAAAGCATGTAAGTTTCTTAAATCCATTTATGGATTAAAGCAGGAATCACAGAGTTGGAACATCTATTTTGTTGATGTTATCAAAGAGTTTGATTTCATCAAAAATCCAGATGAACCTTGTGTTTATAAGAAGACTGTAGGGAGAACTGTCGCATTCCTCGTATTGTACATGGATAACATTCTTATGATAGGAAATGACATTCCTATGCTACAGTCGGTCAAATCATTCTTATCACAAAGGTTCTCCATGAAGGACCTGGGTGATGCCATGTACATATTGGGCATAAGGATCTATAGGGATAGATCCAAACGGTTATTGGGATTGTCCCAAACCAAGTACATCAACACCATCCTAAAGAGGTTTAGTATGGAAGACTCCAAGCGGGGTGCCTTACCCGCTTGACACGGAGTCACTCTATCCAAGGACGATTGCCTAAAGACTGATGAAGAGAGAGCTCGCATGAGCATTATTCCTTATGCTTCGGCCGTAGGATCGATAATGTATGCGATATTGTGTACACGCCCTGATGTAGCTTATGCACTTAGTGTAGTAAGCAGGTATCAGTCAAACCCAGGGGAGAACCACTGGAATGCTGTGAGGGACATTCTTAAGTACTTGTGAAGGACTAAAGAATTGTTCTTGGTGTATGGTAATGGGGATCTCCAAATGGAGGCCTTTACCGATTCGAGCTTCCAGAGTGACAAGGATGACAGCAAGTCTATCTCAGGGTTTGCATTTACCCTCAATGGAGAGACAGTAAGTTGGAAGAGTTCCAAACAGGATACTGCTGCCGACTCTACAATGGAAGCTGAGTACATTGCTGCAAATGATGCTGCCAAGGAAGCCGTCTGGATGAGGAAGTTCATCTCGGAGCTACGAGTAGTTCCAACCATTATTGATCTAATACCTTTATATTGTGACAATAATGGGGCTATGGCGTTGGCCAAAGAGCCCAAGTCCCATCAGAAGTCCAGACAAATCCTGAGGCGATATCATTTGATCCGGGAGATAGTTGATCGCCACGAGATCGAGATTAAGAGAGTAGATACAAAGGACAACACTGCGGATCCATTCATCAAGGCCCTCCCTCAGCCGGATCATGAGCGACTTTTTGAGATGTTGGGTATGAGATACGCCAATAATTGACCTTAGTGCAAGTGGGAGATTGTTAGATATATGTATGCCTCAGAGGCCATTATATGATAGTGTATGTACTGATGTGTGTATATATCTATTCAGAGGACAGTCTTGCTCGACATGATAGTATGCTATCTGATTGCTCTTTATCATATGTTCACTTGATCATGCTTTTACTCATTTTATACATGTTGATAAAGCCCTTAGGATATTGGCTTGACTACTGGGATTATGATGTGGATCATACTAGTGGGACACCTGTAGTTCATAAGAAAATCCTTGAAATGTTCTTAGTCGTAGGTATATCGAGGCAGGGCATCAATATTCCAGAGTAGACCAGCGTATAACATTCTTCTTCTATATGATGGGCGATGGATGATCCCATATCCATCTGGTGTGTTGACACTAAAGATTGAATACGGGTGCTCAGTGAGACTGGGTACACTGAATGGACTCACCGAGAACTCCTATGTGGTATTATATCATGCGTCGGATAGCAGTTCTCAGGTGATGTTCATATCAGATTTTTGCATTTTTATACCGCCCAATTTTTATCACATTGCATATCGGTAGGTACTCTTGAGCCGTGTTTGCTAGTCAATTGCAGGATACAGGTTCTCGGCTCTGAACGGTGAAATTCATGGAAAAAACACGACAAAACCCGGGTTCCTGCCAACCACAGATAAAACACGGATCTCCGCTATTTATCCGTCTGTTGCCACACACCAGTTTAAGAGACAAAATGGCAAATCGATGTCATTTTCATGCACAAGGCTCAATGGAAACACAAGATCCAAGAAATCTATGCGGAGCTCGAGGAAATCATGACAAAAAGATCCACATCAAATCACCAATTGCTCAACAGAAATTCTGGAAAAATCATGAGGAAAATTTGAGAAAACACATATACCAGAATAAAGTACATAAAAAACCAGGGAAGCACACAAAGTACGAGGGCCTAACTCCTCTATATGGCCGCGGATCCGCGGCCAATAGTGGGTCTAGGCCGCGGATCCGTGGCCGTACTGGCTCCTCATAGGGTGTGTTTTCAGGGGTATTTGGGTCTTTTGATGAAGGTTCTGAATATTGCCCTAGATTTCCAGCTTCCTGCCTATAAATAGTCTAGAACCTTGTGAAGCCAAGGGTGCTTAATCTTGTATTTTTTTAGGGTTTAGAATACTTGTTCTTCTTCCTCTTCTCATCTCTTCTCCATTGAAAAACTTGTAGTGAGCTTTTGTGAGTGAAGAATGATGAATAAAGAAGTTCATTTTGTTATTATACTTGTCTTGCTCTTTTTATGTTAATCGCTTGTAATCGTTAATTGATAAGTAGTTGTTGTTATTTATTGTTGTTTCTTTCTTTCTCTTTTTCTTTATCCTTAAAACAACCATGATGCTTACGCTTGATCCTTGCCAAGGTGAGGTCGCAAATAGCTAGTTGTTATCTTCTAATCTCTTTCTTTCTATCTTCCTCTTTGTTTTATTTTCTTTTCATTATGATGTGTGAGTAGTTTCCATACTTGTTAGGGTAGGATAAGGGAAGTTTGAGAGAAGGAAATCTCTCTCACTCTTTCCTTGCCCATCATCTTAAATCAGCTCCCGTTAATTGAACCACAATCCGCTCCCTACGGCACCCTATCCAACAAAATAGCGGTGATTCCGTAGTGAGACCGGTTGTGGTTGAATTAACCGGAGGTTATGGCTAAGAGCCAAGAACGGACGGACAAGCACCAAAAGGAAGAACTTAAGCATTGGAAAGCCTAGCTTATACTCGCAAGTTCCTTCCTAGTCGTGCTAATACCCGTTGTTGCCGATTACCGTAACACCGATATTAAGAGTGGCAACGAAAGAAGTGAGCAACTCCTAACTCAAACTAACCTAATCCTAACCCTAACAAGCTCTCTTTACATATCATTTTAACACTTAGATAATCACAAACAAATCTGGAAAATTGGACTTAACTCGTTAAAGCACATAGAAAAAGATTCCCATCTCCCTGCGGACGACCCGTACTCAACCGGCTAGCTACATGCGAAACCATTTTGATTGCGGTAATTAACTAAACTTGAACACGCAGAATCCGTACCAATCAAATGGCGCCGTTGCCGGGGAAACGGTAGTTTATTTCTTTGTGTAATTTCGGGTTAACTTGTGAATATAAATATAACCAAAAAAAAAAATTACTTTGTAAAGAAAAATCATATTGTTATTTTTGATTAGTTTTTGTGCAAGTGTGCAGGATAATACGGAGTTCGAGTTCAGTGCCAAAGACGTGGGAAGATAGACCCACATTTCGCGGCTACACCGCGACGGATCAAAACGAAGCAAACGGTCTACTGTAAAAATCTGGAGCAGATACAGAAAGCAAGTCAAAATTCAGCACATCCAGACAAGCAGAGGACACCCAGCAGAGCATAACCTAAAAAAATGAAGGCCCAAGCCCATCATACCGCTGCGGAACCGCGGCATAAGGAGGCTTATGTTGGAGATAGTGCCCTCAGAGTCAATTATTGGATCACAGGCACGTGATTGCAATGATTGAGGGGAGGACCTATCCCAGTAGGACAGTCCTACTCGAGATGATAGTATGCTATCTGGTTTATCTTTATCATCGTGTACTGCTTTAGCTGACCTTACGAGTCGCTATTACACGTTGATAGAGCCCCTAGGATTCTTGCTTGACTACCAGCAGTATGAGGGCGATCATATAAGTGAGAGCTGAAGTCTATAAGCACATCCTTAAAAGGTCCCTAGTCGTGGGAGTTTCGAGACAGGGCATCGATTCTCCAGAGTAGACTAGTGTATACAGTCGAGACCCCGACGAGGGGCGGTGGCCGGTCTCACAAGCCACTGGTGTCAGTTGGTTCACCTAAGATGTATACAGGTGCTCATTGG
The DNA here is from genome assembly GCA_030015575.1 of Agapanthus africanus. NCBI lineage: Eukaryota > Viridiplantae > Streptophyta > Magnoliopsida > Asparagales > Amaryllidaceae > Agapanthus > Agapanthus africanus. The sequence continues at coordinate 413,277,742 of CM057337.1, forward strand.
GTTATGAGTACACCGGACAGGACTCGCCGGGAACCTGCTAGTTGGGATTATACCAGACGTCAGATAGCAGTTCCCTGGTGATATGTGTACAGGTTAGTTCATCGACCTGAGATCGTCATTTGTCTCGTGTGAGTTCCCACTGTGCTTTGATTACTATCCTACCACGGCTCAAAGGAGTCGTGCAAACAGGTTTTAGTTGGGTACAGTCCCGAGCCACATGGAGGCAGTGAGCGGATCTGCAGGGGTTCGTCTCTCCCGGTATTGGGGGTGAGGTCGCGCTGTTTCTAGGAGAGCCAGAACATGAAAAATCCTTGGCCAAAGCAGGAGATTTACTGGTAGGTATTCCAGTAGTATCTCAGGGTGTTCTGGGCTACACTCCGACACGACTTGTACCGCTATTGGGGGTCTGACTTTTACCAACCCCCTAGGCCCGCCATGCGATGCTCATAGACGAACGGACCGGACTGTACGGATATTGTCACTGACAGGCTCAGTAGGGTGTCAGGATGAGTTCGCTCATTGACGTCCCTTTTGGTCAATAGCTGGTGGCCCGTCACGTATTGGCTGATACCTCTGACGTGCTAGTGGTTAAATCCACAGCCATAGTATTGACGAGTCTTTAGAGTCCACCACACTCAGTTACTCAGGTTTCGGGCAAAACGCTGTAGAGGCCGTATGGAGATATGGCAGGGTTCGATCAGATACGTGCGGTATTGCACGGATCGTGATCGGACGGTTTTTACTAGCCAGCTTTGGCTTAAGCCGAATCCTAGTATTAGATAGTGTAGTTTTGTCTCTTTGCATTTGTGTTCAGTGGGAATACAAATGCGGGCATGTATTTGCAGTAGCGGGGTTTTCCTGTAATTTATTACGGGATCAGTTTTCTGAAGTTGCCAGTTTGCATTCCGTTCCGGCCGGTTTTCTTTTATTCCTTCGCGGCCGAACCTTTTGATGGAGGGGGTTAATTGCAAGTTTGCAATTAACTTATTTGATAAGGGATTTCATGAATATATATGGCTTCCTCATCATGAGATTCCTTTTGAATCAATCACTTGCTTTTCTTTTGATGGTTGTTTGATTTGGTGGATTAGAAATGGATGTGAACCTTTTTCCTTTATGATTTCTTTTTCACATTATCATTCTTGATATATACATGGAGATGCCTTTTTCTCTCTCCAATCTTCTACTTGAGGAGATAGGGCCGGCCACTTTGGGGAGAAAGGGAAAATGAGGGAATTCATTTTGGTGTAGGAAATTTATCATCTCCTTTTTAGCTTGCTACCAAAATTCCCATGCACATCTCTCCATTGTTCTTTCTCTACTCCACCTCCATCATGGCAACTTCCATAACCCTAAGAGACATGGCTACTACGCTATTCTACAGCATCCCTTGGACGCGTCGGCTAGCCAACTTCGCGCCCGAGTTGCCTCGGTCAAGAGGTGGGAGCCCGTAAAAGATTCCGGCTACGTGGTGCCCTTTCCGACGAGGACGTGATGGACAAAGTATCCGCGGGAGATCGGAGTGGAGACGAAGACCGAAGGACACGGATCGCTTGGTATATCTCTTCACCCATCTTTATGTTTGCTAGTAGCAAGGTTAATGGCCCGATCCGGGTGAAAAGTGCGAAGTGGTGCCGGTTTGCTAGTTTGCAAAGTTTATGTTTCCGCGTTTCCGGCGTCGGATCGACGGCCGGGGCGCCGCCACGGGCTTACATTGGTATCAGAGTCACGCCATTAACCATGCCTAACTTGCTCTAGTATGTTTAGAACTCGATCGAACAAAAATCCCCAAAAACCGTATTTTCAATGCATTGTGTTTTCTGTCGAAATTTTTTCTGCTCCAAAAATTTTTCAGGTTGTCTCAGAATACTGTGCATGGATATAGAAGCAATCTGTGAAAATTTGGTGGCGCGATCTCTCCAAACCGCCGCGGAACCGCGGCCAAACCCATGCTTGGGCCGCGGTTCCGCCGCGCTTTTGATTGATCACTTGACCAAAATTTTGCAGATTCCTTCTGAGTTATAAATAGGGGTTTTGGGATATTATTTTTGGGCCCAGATTTTCTGTAAGTGCTACAGTATTGCTTGGGGGCCCACTTGATAAAATTTGTTCGATCGGATATTTTAAACATACTAGTTCACAATATTTACATTATATCTGCGACCGTGAATGTCATTTGATCGGTAAATCCAGTCTATCTGCTATAGCCCTTTTAGACGGATTTGCGAACGTGACATTCACGTTGATGTTCTGTGTTATGCTGTGTTCTTGCGGATCGGTCGTGGGGGATAGCCTGGATGCAATGTTAGTACAGTTTTGTTTTTATATGTACATTTGATATTGCGGGGTGAGCGTCCGACATGTGGACTACCGTCACTGCCTGTTTGTATTATTATTTTGGGGCACGACCAGGTTGCGGTCGATGTACCCGTTGTATGTATATTTTACTTTCTGTACTAGGATTGCCCCGCGGAGGGGTGCACGGATAGCCGGATTCTAGAGGGCAACGGGCCCGCATCTCATGGCATTGAGACGGAGGGGGCTTTACTCTAGAATTGGCAAGCTATTCGCCGCACTCGTAGGGGGTACAGGTTGACCCAGAAGGGGTGCCTAAGTTACCGGATTCCGTGGAGTGCTGGGTGGTCCATTCACGTTGCTGAAGGGGGCCGCCTCGCTTCAGGTTTTGGCGGGTAACTTGCCGCGCCCGTAGGGTTCTAGGATTTTCATTGCACAGGCTATCCACACGACCAGGGGAACGTCGGGTTTCAGCTGCGGCTCTGTGAAACCCGGGGATCCCAGATATCTGTATTGATCTGTGTTGCTATACATTTCTGTGTTGTTGTACTTTATCACGCCTTGAGCGAAAATTATATATTATATATATACTAGTAGATGTTTTATATGTTTTGCATCCGCGCTAGTCCAGTCCCCGCTCTGTCGTTAGTAAGCTAACCTAACGGGTGATGACGGGACCCAGTGGTGAATGCGGATGACATATACGTACATCAGTATATTTTCGTTCTTTGTGGTGTGATCAATTGATGGGACTGCGTTGATTCGGATCAATGCAAGATAAACAAACCTATTCTGATGTTGTTGGAACACTTTTTCAAAAAGCTGTTATTGCAAGGGCGTTCTCTTTTGTTTTGCATCGTGGTATTCAGTTGGAATATCCTGCTCCTCAGTCGACGAGGCAAAGGCCGAGATCCCTTCACCGGGAATGACCCCTTGGACAAAAGTTTGCGTCAGGGCAATAACTTCACTATAGCGGTTTACTTTTGCTTTGCATCGTGGTATTCAGTTGGAATATCCTGCACCTCATTCTACGGGGAAAGAGCCGAGATCCCTTCACCGGGAGTGACCTCTTTAGCGAAGGTTTTCGTCACTATATTTTTCTAAAAAGCTATCCGTTCCTTCAACGATATCAAGTTCATTACGTTAAAGGTTTTCGCCAGAAACCATTCGTAGCCCTCCGTCGTTTCATATGGATAGTCAATAGTATTCATGCTGTGTATGTTGGCCAAAGTCAAGGCACAGTGTTTGGTAGCTATTGGGTATTCATATGCAGCATAGATAGATGCGTTGTTTTGGGACAGTCGTACTGCCATTTTGGCCAAAGTCAAGGGTAGGTACGGGTGGGTTCAAATTAACCAGGATAATGACGGGTAGAACTTGACATGTGACTTATGATATGTTGGCCAAAGTCAAGGTCATAAGAGCATGAGGTAAAAATCCACATCGGGAGTTTCAAAAGAACTGAAACTTGCCAGATATGCGCATACCTTCTGGAATATGATAGCGTGAGCGGATTCCGTCACGTTATCATGCGATGATAGTTGGATCCCGATTCCCACTAATGAGTTGGTTTACTCCTCGGGTGATCCCGGCTGATTCTTCTTTTAGGTTTGGGGAAGAATTTGACGTTACAGTGGGAGGTTTCCTGATTAGATAAAGTGATAACCATTCTGATCTAGGTTAGAGTGCACGCCGAGTGTTTCTTTTCTCTCTCTCTTTGGCAGCGGCTATTGACCCGACCCTAGACTATGACTCACTGACCAAGTTGACCGAACCTTCTTAACACTGGCTTTTGGATTGTCAGAGTTGCAAACCTCATTGCCAGTCCTACTTTTACCCCTTTCTCCAGGATACCCCGTATTACTACGAACGTCCACTTCCATTGGACAAAACCATCGTATGGTTATATACGAACTCGAAAGAATTCGAGGATGGTTTCAGGTTCTGGAGAAAACGAATAGGACTATTCAGTTGTCTTTTCCTTTTTCCTTCTCTCAGATTGCGAGTACTCCTTGGTTTAGGAGATAGTACACCTATTACGCAAATTGGATAGTCTTCTTCCAAACCATACGCAGGTGCCGACCGGTAGGGAATGAAGAAAACCAATTAGCATAACGATGGTGTACAGAAGGTATTAAGTTAAGACAAAGCAAGGGATTAGTAAGAGGGCAAAGTAAATTGCGACTGCTATTCACGACCAAACCAAGTATTTCTTCGCCAATCCTAAATCACCTTTGTATTTCTCCAGGACACTCCGCATCACTGCGAAGATCCCAGTTTATTGGATAATCCATCGTATGGTTATATACGAACTCGAAAGGAACTTGTTCCAGTTCGGGGATGGATCCTGGTTCAGGAGAAATAGGAATAAGATTCATTCGGTTGTCTTTTATCTTCACCTTCTCTCGCATTGTGAGTGTTCCTAGGACTGGGACAGTACACCCATTACGCTTATTGGATAGTCTTCTTCCAAACCATAGGCTGGTGCCGAACGGTAGGGAAGGAAGAAAACCATTTGGCCTAAAGGGGTGTGCAGAAGATAATGACTAAAGACATATAAAGGGATTTGGTGAGGTGGCAAAGAATTATACGGTTACAGTTGTGAATCTGGATAATGGAAGAGGCATTACTAGGAATACCAGGATACCCCATCGAAACATTTTTAATGTTTCAGTTTCACCGTGTACTGTTAAAAGAAAACCGATTTCCCAATTAGACACTTGCTCCAGGGTATGTATTTACCAGGTTTGATTCTCACATCTGTATGGTTTTACAGATGATGAGTAGGAGTAAGTTATTGGGAATTAGGTGACCATCCTCATTATATCGGGATTCGTTGTAATTGGTGATATTTGAGGAAGCCACCTGGGTTGTTTGCCGGTCGGCAAATATTTGGTTTTGAATATCCGTTGTTATGCACCAATTTCAAATTGATATATCTTTACGTCTATTTTTATAGAGTGAGATATACCTTTTTGAAATTATGTCTATGACATTTACCTATATCAGTGGATGGTTAGGTAAGGAGCATTGAACAACGGTGTAATTCTTCTTAACCATAAGTACAGTTTTCAACCTACGACACACAGTGAATGAGTTATTAGACTCAAGGGACTTATACAAAGTATTGTATGTTGTCCAGTGTCCATTAGGACAGAGGGGTAGGTACTCGTACTATATTCTGTTTACTTGTGACTTCTCTAGTTCTTAGACAGGTGTTTCGTAGAAACACAGGGTCTAAGTTTTGAGAAGTTATAGGTATATGAATAAAGTAGAGAACCACATGTTGCAAGTATCGGGATTCTTCAAAGTGATCGAAGATGTGGACACTTGTATATGGTATTCCGTTGATAGTAATGGTTAAGAGAACTTGCTTCTCTTTCAGGTTACTCATAATTGGAAGTATTCCTAAGTTCAGTAACGCTAATCGACCTCCTTCCATATAGTTGACATGCACTGGAGACAGCTGCATGATTTGAATATGGTTCAATTAAATCAGTGCCTCTGTTTCTATATTGGATATAGAACAGTTCATATCTTGACATTGTTAAGATACGGGGAGTTGTCCGGCTTATGCTTAAAACCAGACTTCGGATAACTCAAGGCATGTTTCTGTAATAGCTGTTTGTGGGTTGACCCGGGCTATGACGAGGGTTGACTTTCTACCATTTGGAAGATCAATAGTGATATTGTTCTTGACTCGCCACAGTTTTAATAAAAATGGACTTTTTCAGAAAACAGTAGTGGGAGTATGGTAGAAGTGGAATGATTCCAGAACCACAAACGATTACTGAAGATTTGATAAGAACCTAAAGATTCAATCTGGTTTGACATTCCACTGGCCACTCCGCAGATAAAGTGGGTAACCTCAAGCACTCGAGAGGTACTTCGGTAGCCTCAAGGACGGTGACAGGGAGGTTCTTGTTTACCCAGACTTACCATTGTTGTTGTTCCAGACTGTGAGACCCGGCAGGAGGATGAGTATAGCGTCGTTCTAAACTAGCTTTAGAAGTGTACGCCTATATGACTCTGCCAGAGGGTTGTCGCAATCAGTGGGAGCAGCGGAAGCATTGGTGGACATCAGGCTTATGTCTATTTATAGACTAGAGCAGATATAGCGGAGATAGATCATCTATTTCTGATGTGACAGTCATAGGTTTGACTTCATCAGAATAGGGGATGGATCTGTTGAGAAGGTAAAAGGGTATGATGTCCTGGTATTTGGATGACATACACATAATAGGAAGTGATTTTCCTATACTACGATCGGTTATACTTTGGTTGTCACACAGTTGTTTCTCCACATAGGAATTGGATCTTATATCGAACATTCTGGTTACTGGATCTATGGTATTGGATCTAGATTTGGGTGGTTTCCCAATCTGGGTACTTAGACAGCATTCTATGAGTATTTAGAATGGACGTCTCCTGGCATGGTGGTGTACCTGCAGGTGATGGAGTCACCCTCTCTAAAGGTGTCTTACAGACTAAAGGGGAGAGGGATACGCATGATTGGAAGATCACTTGCTTAGGCAATTGAGTCAATCATGAGATGTCAAGTACCACACCAGATGTTGCTCTTGCAGTAGGTGCAATAAGTTGATATTGATCCAATCCTGGGGAAACAGTCGGAAGCAGTTTTAGAACATAAGTGGATGTTCTAGGGATATGATAACAGCATTCTCCTTCGGGAGACAGTTATCATTCAAGGCTTCCAAGGTGACCTGGATGGCAGAGTGGCTGTCAGAGTTATAGTTTTCCCTCTAACGAGGGGCAGTATTTTGGACTGGTGGTCCAGGTGGATACTGAGGGAAGGCATGGCGTAGGATACTGATTAAGTTCAGTTGACGATACAGTCTAAGAAGTTTGGATTTGGAGTTCACTTATGAGCTAGGTCCCATCAGACATCCAGACATTCTAGGACAGGTATTGCTCATTTCGGGAGATGGCTTTCTCCGCGAACTTGAGATAAAGAGAGACATAGAAAGAAACACCATAGCGGATCCACTCACTGAGGCTATTCCTCGAACTCAATAGTTTCGCAAACGAGCTTTGTGAGACTGACTAGTAGAGGAGTTGGGTGTTCGGTATCACACGGGCTGTGAGTATGCGACATCGCAATAATTAGCCTTGAGTGCAAGTGGGAGATTGTTGGAGATAGTGTTAGTTATATGTATGCCCTAGAGGCCATTACTATACATAGGATGTATATTGTAGTGGATGCTGGGACATATATAGGGAGGACTTTCTTGCTCGACATGATAGTATGCTATCTGGTTGATCTTTACCTTAACGTGTATACTGATTGTCTCTCTGTTACATGTTGGTAAAGCCCTTAGGATGAGTACTTGACTACCTGGACTATGATGCAGATCATACTAGTGGGGACATGGTAGTCCATAAGTACATCCTTAAAAGTCCCTAGTCGAGGGTATATCGAGACGGGGCATCGATATACCAGAGTAGACTAGCGTATACCTTCTCGACCCATGCAGATGGGCGATGGATGATCCTATATCCATTGGTGTTTGACATCAGAGATGATATACGGGTGCTCAGTGGTGACTGGGTACACTGGACGGACTCGCCGAGAACTCCCAGATGGTATTATACCTTATGTCAGATGGCAGTTCTCTGGTGACACTGGTGCAGAGTAGTCTGTTGACCCGAGATCGTCATAGAGTCTTGTGTGGTTCCCACTGTGCTTTGATATCCATCTTACCACGTCCAAGAGGGCGTGCAAAACTGTGGTTTTTGGGTACAGTCCCGAATCACATGGAGGCAATGAGCGATAGGAGGGGATTCGTCTCTCCCGCTATAGGGGGTTGATGTTGCGCTGTGTTCGATTGGCTATAACCGGAAATCCCTGGCCAGGGTTGCTGAGATTTACTAGTAAGTGTTACCAGTAGTTTCTCGAATTGTTATAGACCTCATATCGACACGACTTATCGAGCTATTGGGGTCTGACGTTTACCACTCCTAGGCGAGATATGCGACATATCAGACGATCAGACCGGACTGTACGGTAAGTGTTACTGGTTGGATTCACAGGAGTGTGAGCGGGCTTGCTCGTCGATCTTCTGATCGCTCAATACCCGGGTGGCCGTTACGTTTAGCAAACCGCTTGCGGCTTGTGGGTGTTTGATATGATCATCATCTGCTGCCGGCGTATTGACGAGTCTTTAGAGTCCTACACAGAGGTTTCCTGGCTCAAGCGAAACGAAATAGGAGCGCATATGAGATATGTGCGGGACCGAGAATGACACCAGTATGTGATACTGTATTCGATTCTCGCGATTTGTAACATTGATCGGTTACATGCGATATAGCCGGGTTATTGGATCAAGTGTTGATTCGATAAGTTGTTACTGTAGATATTAGTCGGTTATATGCGATATGACCGGATCATTAAATCAAGTGTTGATTTAATGATTTAATGCATAATTATATATTTGATATATTACTTTGTATTAACTAGTATCGGTTCACTTTAAATGGATTTTCTCACTTGGATGTACAAGTTGTATATGTGATATACTTTTTGTGCAAATGATTGTATCATGTTTGATGATACATGTTTGCTAGGGTTTTTGTGTAAAGATCAAACCATGGTTACATGTTAATGGTTAGGGTTTTGATTTATTCATTTATTTATTTATTTATTCTTTTTGGAAAATTATTAGCATAATGCAAAATGGTGGCTTTCTTTGTATTCTAGTTGAAGCTTCATGAAGCTTTGACCTAAGTGACCATTTTGTCTCATGCTTAACCCTAACCATTCCCACTAACCCTAGTTTAGTCTCTACACTTGACCATGGTTGGTAGATGATAAGTATTATTATTATTTTCATTTTACAAAATACTTATCATATTATCTTCTTCTTCTTCTTGATCTTCTACTTGAAGAAAAAGCTTGCCTCATCAATGGCAACTTGATGAAAAGAGTGAGAAATCCAATTCTAAAGTGAACCCACTTCCTATTTCCTCATCCTCTACCTCTTGCCAAGTAGTAGAGTGTGTTTCCTTCACAAGTTTTCTTGACGTGGTGAAGTTGGAGCTTGATCTAGCGATGCCTCGACGTAGATCATCTTCGGCACGTCGTCGATGACCTAGCCTGCTCTTCTTCTCCGATGAAGCCGACGCTAGAGCCCGGGATTGCATGAGGACAGCGGAGAGGACTTCATCATGGAGCTATGAAGGTGGAGGACCGGATCTACAAAGGTTGTATTTCCGTATTCTTGTAGTTAAGTGTTAACTAGTTTGTTTTTCGCCTAAACATCTAGCCAACGATCCGTATTAGGGTTTCTCGGCACCGTTAAATTTTGAAATTGGCATGGTTGATGCCTTGTGAGACCTCTAGTGTGTGCCTAGGAACCCTACAGATAGTGCCCTCAGAGTCAATTATTGGATCACAGGCACATGATTGCAATAATTGAGGGGATGACCTATCCCAGTAGGGCAGTCTTACTCGAGATGATAGTATGCTATGTGGTTTATCTTTATCATCGTGTACTGCTTTAGGTGACCTTACGAGTCGCTATTACACGTTGATAGAGCCCTTAGGATTCTTGCTTGACTACCAGCAGTATGAGGGCGATCATATAAGTGAGAGCTGGAGTCAATAAGCACATCCTTAAAAGGTCCCTAGTCGTGGGAGTTTCGAGACAGGGCATCGATTCTCCAGAGTAGACTAGTGTATACAGTCGAGACCCCGACGAGGGGCGGTGGCCGGTCTCACAAGCCACTGGTGTCAGTTAGTTCACCTAAGATATGAAAGGTTCCTAGGCACCCTATAGTGGTCTCACAAGGCATCGAACATGCCAATTTAAAATTTTTGGTGCCGAGAAACCCTAGACTACGGATCTTAAACTAGATGTTTAGGCGAAATGAAAACTTAGTTAACACTTAACTACTGGGATACGGAAATTACAACCTTTGTAGATCCGGATATCTACCTCCACGGCTCCGCAAGGGCGTCCTCTCGCTGTCCATCTTGAAGCTTGAACTCTCGTGACGGCTTCATCGGAGAAACGTGCGGAATAAGTCGTCGGCTTCGTGTCAAAGACGATCTACGTCGAGGTTGCACAAACTCAAGCTCCGACTTCACAAACTTGTGAAACTTGTGAAGTAAACACCCAAAACAACTTGGCAAGAGGTAGAGGATGAAGAAATAGGAGGTGGGTTCACTTTAGATTTGGATTTCTCTCACTAAATCTCAAGTTGCCATTAGAGTAGCAAGCTTGAAGAAGAAGAAGAAGATGGAGCTCAAGAAAAGAATATGATAAGTCTTGTGATAAAAATAAATTTAAATCAAATACTTATCATAACTTGAACTAGGGTTAAGTGTAGAGAATTAACCATGGTCACTTGGATGGGTTAGGGTTAAGCATGAAGATAAGGATGGCTAGCAAAGTCAAAGCTTCATGAAGCTTCAATATAAAACAAATAAAGCCACCATTCTTATCTTAATCCATTTCAAATAAATAAATAAACAAATAAATAAATAAATGAATATGCAAAACCCTAATTATCAAATTAACCATGGATTAATTCTATAAACTTAACTATATGATCAAGTAACATCAAACATGATACAAAGTAGTGCACTAAAGCATATCACATATACAATGTGCATCAAGTGAGAAAAATCCGTTTAAAGTGAACCAATACTAGTTAATGCAATGCAATATATCAAATATATAATTATGCATTAAATCATTAAATCAACATTTGATTCAATGATCCGGTCATGTCGCACATAACCGACTAGAATCCAATGTATCGATTTATCGAATCAATGATTCGATAACTAGGTCATATCGAATATGACCAATCGAAACATATATCGCGAGAATGAAATGCGGTATCACATACACGCATTATTCTCGGTCCCGCACATATCTCATATGCGCTCCTATTTCGTTTCGCTTGAGCCAGGAAACCTCTGTGTAGGACTCTAAAGACTCGTCAATACGCCGGTAGCAGATGATGATCATATCAAGCACCCACAAGCCGCAAGCGGTCTGCTAAACGTAACGGCCACCCGGGTATTGAGCAATCAGAAGATCGACGAGCTAGCCCGCTCACACTCCTGCGAATCCGACCAGTAACACTTACCATACAGTCCGGTCTCTTCGTCTGATACGTCGCATATCAAGTCTATGGGTGGTAAACGTCAGACCCCAATAACCCGATAAGTCGTGCCAATGTGAGTCTCGTAACGGGTCGAGAAACTACTGGTAACACTTACCAGCAAATCTCTGATCAGCCCTGGCCAGGGACTTCCATGTTACGGCCAATCGAGCACAGCGGAACATCAACCCCCAATACCGGGAGAGACGAAACCCCTCCTATCGCTCATTGCCTCCATGTGACTCGGGACTGTACCCAAAGACCACCGTTTTGCACGCCCTCATGGACGTGGTAAGGTGGAGATCAAAGCACAGTGGGAATCATACAAGACTCTATGACGATCTCGGATCTACAGACTAACCTGTATAAGTGTCACCTGAGAACTGCCATCTGACGTGAGGTATAATACCATCTGGGAGTTCTCGGCGAGTCCGTCCAGTGTACCCAGTCTCCACTGAGCACCCGTATACCATCTCTGATGTCAAACACCAATGGATATGGGATCATCCATCGCCCATCTCATGGGTCGAGAAGCGTATACGCTAGTCTACTCTGGTATATCGATGCCCCGTCTCGATACACCCACGACTAGGGACCTTGAAGGATGTACTTATGGACTACCATGTCCCCACTAGTATGATCTGCATCATAGTCCAGGTAGTCAAGTACAAATCCTAAGGGCTTTACCAACATGTAACTATAAGACAGTATAAAGAGACTAGTGTACATGTTAAGATAAAGAGTAACCAGATAGCATACTATCATGTCGAGCAAGAAAGTCATCTCTATATATGTCCAAGCATCCAATATAATATACATAATCTGTACAATACTGGCCTCTAGGGCATACACACAACTAACAATCTCCCACTTGCACTAGGGCCAGCTGCTGTAGTATCTCATACCGACCATCCCGAAGAGTCTCTCAAACTGTATCTGGGGAATGGCCTTCGTGAGTGGATCCGCCGTGTTGTTCTTCGTGTCAACTCTCCTGACCTCGATCTCCCGGCGATCAACTATCTCCCGGATCAGGTGATAGCGCCTCAGAATATGCCTGGATCGCTGATGGGACCTGGGTTCCTTGGCCAAAGCCACCGCTCCATTGTTATCGCAATACAAAGGTATTGGATGCTCAATGGATGGAACCACTCCAAGTTCAGTAATGAACTTCTTGATCCAGACAGCCTCTTTGGCAGCATCGTTGGCAGCGATGTATTCAGCCTCCATCGTCGAGTCTGCCACGGTTTCCTGCTTGGAACTCTTCCAGCTAACCGCCCCTCCGTAAAGGGTAAAGACAAAGCCCGACTGCGACTTAGAGTCGTCCTTATCACTCTGGAAGCTCGAATCGGTAAAGGACTCCACTTGGAGTTCTCCGTTACCATACACCAAGAACATATCTCTAGTCCTTCGCAAGTACTTGAGAATGCTCTTCACAGCTGTCCAGCGACTCTCTCCAGGATCAGCTTGATACCTGCTCACTACACTTAGTGAGTATGCTACATCGGGTCTGGTACATAGCATCGCATACATGATAGAGCCTACTGCCGAAGCATAGGGTATCCCTTGCATGCGAGCTCTCTCCAAATCAGTCTTAGGAGACATCTCTTTGGAGAGAGTGACTCCAGAGATCGTGGGCAAGTTCCCACGCTTGGACTCTTCCATACTAAACCTCTTTAGTATGGTGTCAATGTACCTGGATTGGGACAATCCCAAAATCCGTTTGGATCTATCTCTATAGATCCTGATCCCCAATATGCAGGAGGCATCACCAAGATCTTTCATTGAGAATCTTTGTGATAAGAAGAGCTTGACCGATTGCAGCATAGGAATATCATTTCCTATAAAGAGTATGTCGTCCACGTACAATACGAGGAAGACAACTTTACTCTCTGCCACCTTCTTGTAGATACAAGGTTCATCTGGATTTTTGACGAAATCAAACTCTTTGATAACGACGTCAAAGCAGATGTTCCAACTCCGCGATGCTTGCTTTAATCCATAAATGGATTTAAGCAACTTGCACACCTTCCCGCTGCTCCCACTGTCTACGAAGCCCTCTGGCTGAGTCATGTACACGCACTCTTCTAAATCACCATTTAGAAAGGCGGTCTTAACATCCATTTGCCAGATTTCGTAATCATGATAAGCAGCGATGGCAAGCATGATCCGGATGGATTTAAGCATAGCTACTGGAGAAAAGGTCTCGTCATAGTCCACACCTGGTCTTTGACGAAAACCCTTTGCTACAAGTCTAGCTTTGAAAGTCTCCACTTTCCCATCTACACCAAGTTTCTTCTTGAAGATCCACTTGCTCCCAATGGGTTTTACCCCTTCAGGAGCAACTTCCAAAGTCCATACTTTGTTGGTGTACATGGAATCCATCTCAGACCGCATAGCATCCAGCCATTTCACTGAGTCCCCACTCGTGATGGCCTGCTCGAAGCTAGTTGGGTCATCATCCTCCATGATGCAATCCTCGCTTCCACCGTCCATGAGAAAACCGTAGTATCTCTCAGGTTGGCGAGGAACCCTACTAGATCAGCGGAGTGGCTGGGGTTCATCGGGAACTACGGAATCCTCGGGTTCAACCAAATCTTCTGTTGTAGTCTGTGTCGCTGGAACCTCTTCCAGTTCTACCTTAATGCCACTTATCTGTTTCATAAGAAAACCTTTTTCTAAGAAAGTGGCATGTCGAGAAACAAACACCTTTTGTTCCTCGGGGTGGTAGAAGATATACCCTTGTGAATTTTTGGGATATCCTACAAACTTACATAAGACAGATCTTGCCTCGAGTTTGTCCGGATTTTGTCTTTTGACATAGGCTGGACAACCCCATATCTTAATATAATTAAGATGTGGTCTCTTCCTTTTCCATATCTCATATGGAGTGGTAGGCACTGATTTGGTAGGAACTCTATTCAATAGGTCCATGGCTGTCTCAAGCGCATGTCCCCAGAAGGAAATAGGTAACTCAGCTGTACTCATCATTGAGCACACCATATCTAATAGGGTGCGGTTTCTCCGTTCAGATACACCGTTGTGCTGTGGTGTATAAGGAGGAGTCAGCTGAGAGAGAATCCCATTCTCTTTTAGGAAGTCCAGGAATTCATTGCTCAAGTATTCCCCTCCTCGATCAGATCGTAGGATTTTAATACTTTTTCCGGTTTGGTTCTCGACTTCTTGTTTATATTCTCTAAATTTCTCAAAAGCTTCTGATTTGTGTTTCATCAGGAACACATATCCGAATCTAGAGAGATCGTCAGTGAATGTAATGAAGTACGAAGAACCATCCCTGGCATGTGTAGACATGGGACCGCATACATCACTATGTATCAGTCCCAAGAGTTCGGTAACTCTTTCTCCGTGTCCCGAAAACGGAGCTTTGGTCATCTTGCCTTTGAGACATGACTGGCAAGTGTCATAGGATGAAAATTCAAACGGATTTAAATATCCATCCTTATGCAACTTATCCAGTCGTGTCGTATTGATGTGACCCAGTCTACAATGCCACAAGAAGGATTCGTTCAGTTCAGAACTCTTCCTCTTGTGTGTGTTTGTTATGCTCAGAACTGTTGATTGGTTTAGAACATAAATGCCATTGCACAACGTGCCTGATCCAACCAACTTTTGGTTACGGAAAATGTTCATAACATTGTCCTGTAATACAAAATTATATCCCTCTTTACTTAATAAAGAAACCGATATAATGTTGCATATCAGGTTCGGCATGTAATAGCATTCGTTCAGAACCAATGTATTACCAGTTGGTAATTCAAGGTGATATTCCCCGACAGTCTTAGCTGCAACAATTGCACCATTTCCAACTCTAATGTCTTTATCACCTTCTCTAAGTTCTCTACCTTTCTTAAGCCCATGTAACTGATTACATATATGGGATCCTGACCCGGTATCCAATACCCAGGACGTAGAGCAAATGGAGAAACAGTTCTCAGTAACGAACACACCCGAAGAAAATGCATCAACATGTACTTTCTTCATTCGGGTGGCATGGGAATCCTGGTATTCCCCTATATCCTGTTCATTCCTATAACTCTTATAGGAAAGAACGGAACCAACGTTCCCCAGCACAGTATAACATGCGGGTTCGGTCAATACATCCATATTATTATCTTTATTAAGGCATGAAATGGTCGCTACCTGGAGAGAGAGAGAAGAAAACACTTTAGCGTAAGCTCGTGCAAGATCAGATTGGTTATTATCTTATCTAATCAGGATGGCTCCCACTGCTTTTTATCAAATCTTCCTCCAAACCCTAAAAGGAAAGACTAGCCGGGATTAATTACACACTACAAGTTCGCCAATCTTTCAGCCAGGCCAGTGTCGGTACTTTGAGGGAGGTCCCCCGTGCTTTCGCACGAACCTAATTAATGTAAACCTCGTTTTTCCAGAGGCGTAACCCCGTTAACACCTTTCTAGACACCTACTTGATCAGCTAATTGCAATGTGTAAAACTCTCCCAGGAGTAACTCTTACTCGCAGTGGGTATCGGGATCCAACTATCTCATAGAAGGTATGCAATCTCATTGCAAATTTCAACACTTGAAATTCCCGATAATCTTTTGCCCCTAGCGTGCTATGACCTTGACGCATGCCAAACAACCCATAGTCCGCTAGTCAAGTTCAACCCGTCATTTCCTGATTGAATTAAACCCACCCGCACGACCCTTGACGCATGCCAAACAACGCCGTGCGAATACCCTAATCCAATCTGCATCATATGCATAAGCAGATAAATACTAGTTAGCTACCGTACACTACGCCTTGACGCATGCCAAACAACCGCAGCACGAATACTAAATAGTACTTATCTGAAATGACGGAGGGCTACGACAGGTTTTTCTGAAAACCTATTGCGTAATGAACTTGATATCGTTGTAGAATCGAATGAAGTTTTTTAAAAATGGAGTGATTTTGAGGCTTTTCTAGTTTTGCTAAAGGAGTCACTCCCGGTGAAGGGATCTCGGTCCTTTCCTGGTCGAATGAGGTGCGGGATATATCATATATATCGCTGTGCAAAGCAAAAACGCAAAAGCAGTCAAAAGCAAACCGAGTGTGTAGCATCTGCCAGTTATTGCTAAAGGAGTCACTCCCGGTGAAGGGATCTCGGTCCTTTCCTCATCGAATAAGGTGCGGGGTATATCATATATACCGCTATGCAAAGCAAGAACTGTAGCTGCCTGTTTTATTTTAAAATTCGATTCTACAACATCTTAGGTTTCTTATCTTTCATTAATCACATTAATGAAGTCCCATCATTTAAATACCTAAACATCACAGATAGATATAACGTACACTTATGCCATCCGCATTCGCCTCGATGTCCCCTCGTGCACCGTTAGGTTAGGTAACTAACGACAGAGCAGGGCAGGGCTAGCGCGGGTGTAAAACATAAGTAACGTCTATATAATATATCATATATACTATATACTATATCCATCACAGAATCACATCACAGATATCGCAGCAGAATAAACATATGAAATATTGGATATACTAGGACGTCCGTGTTTTCAATACGAGCCAGTATAAAACACGGATTCCACGGTCGTGATGAATAGCCAATCCCACACCCCTAGACCCCTACGAGAGCGGCAAGCAACCCTGCCAATTCTAGGGTTAGGAGACCCGGACTCGACTCCTCGAGTTGGTCTCCCACTGGACCCCAGAACCCGGTTACTTGTGCTCCCCTCCTTGGGTCTATCCTAATGCGGAAAAGTAAATAATATACAAAGGGTGACAACTTCCGCTACCTGGAAGCGCCCCAAATGAAAGAATATTACATACAAGTTTTTATAGATGAATGAAAATGAAAAACACTCATCTCACATAAAAACCCCCGGCTATTCAAACACGACGATCCAATATAACATATCCAGCAACACATAACATCACATGTCATCAACGTAAGTAAGTATGCATACCCCAATTGTCGTTGACGTATAGCAACGAAACCAGCGATATGAACATACTACACTTACGGTCACAGAAAAGAAAGTGTAAAACTACAACAATTGGAATCCGCAACGGCTTTAGACATCACATGCCTAATCAGATATAAATCCCGCATTTTAGTCTCATTATCGAAAACTCTTTTCAATATCATATGGGACTAAATTGCTAGATTTATAACATTCATTCAGTTATCTCATAACTACTTGTGAATTCCAATTATTGTATCACATTCCAGATAAACAGAAAATGTTAAACTTTCCGATCGAACAATCGAACACCCAAGTTTTCCCAATACAGATCAACATATGAAATAAGTCTAACAACATTCAGTTCGTACCTCAGTACCAACGGTCCAGCCGTAGAAGGGTCAAGCCAACGCCTCACATGTGGCACGCCGTACTGCCCCAAACCCGAAGGTTCAAAGGGCAGTTCAAGACGGTCACATAATCGAGTTAAGGTTTGTTGTCTTCTAGAGGGACCATCGAGTTACTTGCACTACTTAGAACGTCGTTAAACTACGGAAAAATCCAACACATGGAAATTTCCCGACAGGGGAAAAATTGGGTATTTATATCCGGTCGAACTTTTTAACATATTCTAAAATTTATCCGGAAAGCCAAATAGACAAAATTTGATACCCCGATCGAAACACCGAATCCCCAAAACAATTGCAGAAAATTCAACTCTTGAATCAATATTAAAAATTCCCAGAAAACTCAGCAGAATTTATCAGGAGTTACTGTGCAAACAAAGTGGGCTGACGTCACCAATTGGCCGCTGATCAGCCGCAGAAGCCATGCTTCTGCCGCTGATCCGCCGCGAAAAACACTGTTCACCAGAAACTTTTTGCACCGTAATTCTTATTTTTTCCTGCTGAATTTTTTAGCAATTTTTAATTTGGAAAAATCCACTGTTTTCAAAAAAGTACAGAGAGCATATTTTGGGTTTCGGTTTTGGGTCGTTCGGACTTCAAATTCCGTCTACGCTTCGCCTAAGGCTCTAGCTAGGCTCTGATACCAGTGAAAGGTTCCTAGGCACCCTATAGTGGTCTCACAAGGCATCGAACATTCCAATTTAAAATTTTTGGTGCCGAGAAACCCTAGACTACGGATCTTAAACTAGATGTTTAGGCGAAATGAAAACTTAGTTAACACTTAACTACAGGGATACGGAAATTACAACCTTTGTAGATCCGGATATCCACCTCCACGGCTCCGCAAGGGCGTCCTCTCGCTGTCCATCTTGAAGCTTGAACTCTCGTGACGGCTTCATCGGAGAAACGTGCGGAATAGGTCGTCGGCTTCGTATCAAAGACGATCTACGTCGAGGTTGCACAAACTCAAGCTCCGACTTCACAAACTTCTGAAACTTGTGAAGTAAACACCCAAAACAACTTGGCAAGAGGTAGAGGATGAAGAAATAGGAGGTGGGTTCACTTTAGATTTGGATTTCTCTCACTAAATCTCAAGTTGCCATTAGAGTAGCAAGCTTGAAGAAGAAGAAGAAGATGGAGCTCAAGAAAAGAATATGATAAGTCTTGTGATAAAAATAAATTTAAATCAAATACTTATCATAACTTGAACTAGGGTTAAGTGTAGAGAATTAACCATGGTCACTTGGATGGGTTAGGGTTAAGCATGAAGATAAGGATGGTTAGCAAAGTCAAAGCTTCATGAAGCTTCAATATAAAACAAATAAAGCCACCATTCTTATCTTAATCCATTTAAAATAAATAAATAAACAAATAAATAAATAAATGAATATGCAAAACCCTAATTATCAAATTAACCATGGATTAATTCTATAAACTTAACTATATGATCAAGTATCATCAAACATGATACAAAGTAGTGCACTAAAGCATATCACATATACAATGTGCATCAAGTGAGAAAAATCCGTTTAAAGTGAACCAATACTAGTTAATGCAATGCAATATATCAAATATATAATTATGCATTAAATCATTAAATCAACATTTGATTCAATGATCCGGTCATGTCGCACATAACCGACTAGAATCCAATGTATCGATTTATCGAATCAATGATTCGATAATTAGGTCATATCGAATATGACCAATCGAAACATATATCGCGAGAATGAAATGCGGTATCACATAGACGCATTATTCTCGGTCCCGCACATATCTCATATGCGCTCCTATTTCGTTTCGCTTGAGCCAGGAAACCTCTGTGTAGGACTCTAAAGACTCGTCAATACGCCGGTAGCAGATGATGATCATATCAAGCACCCACAAGCCGCAAGCGGTCTGCTAAACGTAACGGCCACCCGGGTATTGAGCAATCAGAAGATCGACGAGCTAGCCCGCTCACACTCCTGCGAATCCGACCAGTAACACTTACCATACAGTCCGGTCTCTTCGTCTGATACGTCGCATATCAAGTCTAGGGGTGGTAAACGTCAGACCCCAATAACCCGATAAGTCGTACCGATGTGAGGCTCGTAACGGGTTGAGAAACTACTGGTAACACTTACCAGCAAATCTCTGATCAGCCCTGGCCAGGGACTTCCCTGTTACGGCCAATCGAGCACAGCGCAACATCAACCCCCAATACCGGGAGAGACGAAACCTCTCCTATCGCTCATTGCCTCCATGTGACTCGGGACTGTACCCAAAGACCACCGTTTTTCACGCCCTCATGGACGTAGTAAGGTGGAGATCAAAGCACAGTGGGAATCATACAAGACTCTATGACGATCTCGGGTCTACAGACTAACCTGTACAAGTGTCACCTGAGAACTGCCATCTGACGTGAGGTATAATACCATCTGGGAGTTCTCGGCGAGTCCGTCCAGTGTACCCAGTCTCCACTGAGCACCCGTATACCATCTCTGATGTCAAACACCAATGGATATGGGATCATCCATCGCCCATCTCATGGGTCGAGAAGCGTATACGCTAGTCTACTCTGGTATATCGATGCCCCGTCTCGATACACCCACGACTAGGGACCTTGAAGGATGTACTTATGGACTACCATGTCCCCACTAGTATGATCTGCATCATATTCCAGGTAGTCAAGTACAAATCCTAAGGGCTTTACCAACATGTAACTATAAGACAGTATAAAGAGACTAGTGTATATGTTAAGATAAAGAGTAACCAGATAGCATACTATCATGTCGAGCAAGAAAGTCATCTCTATATATGTCCAAGCATCCAATATAATATACATAATCTGTACAATACTGGCCTCTAGGGCATACACACAACTAACAAGATATATACAGGTGCTCATTGGGTTATGAGTACACCGGACAGGACTCGCCGGGAACATGCTAGTTGGGATTATACCAGACGTCAGATAGTAGTTCCCTGGTGACATGTGTACAGGTTAGTTCATCGACCTGAGATCGTCATTTGTCTCGTGTGAGTTCCCACTGTGCTTTGATTACTACCCTACCACGGCTCAAAGGAGTCGTGCAAACAGGTTTTAGTTGGGTACAGTCCCGAGCCACATGGTGGCAGTGAGCGGATCTGCAGGGGTTCGTCTCTCCCGGTATTGAGGGTGAGGTCGCGCTGTATCTAGGAGAGCCAGAACATGAAAAGTCCTTGACCAAGGCAGGAGATTTACTGGTAGGTATTCCAGTAGTATCTCAGGGTGTTCTGGGCTACACTCCGACACGACTTGTACCGCTATTGGGGGTCTGACTTTTACCAACCCCCTAGGCCCGCCATGCGATGCTTATAGACGAACGGACCGGACTGTACGGATATTGTCACTGACAGGCTCAGTAGGGTGTCAGGATGAGTTCGCTCATCGACGTCCCTTTTGGTCAATAGCAGGTGGCCCGTCACGTATTGGCTGATACCTCTGACGTGCTAGTGGTTAAATCCACAGCCATAGTATTGACGAGTCTTTAGAGTCCACCACACTCAGTTACTCAGGTTTCGGGCAAAACGCTGTAGAGGCCGTATGGAGATATGGCAGGGTTCGATCAGATACGTGCGGTATTGCACGGATCGTGATCGGACGGTTTTTACTAGCCAGCTTTGGCTTAAGCCGAATCCTAGTATTAGATAGTGTAGTTTTGTCTCTTTGCATTTGTGTTCAGTGGGAATACAAATGCGGGCATGTATTTGCAGTAGCGGGGTTTTCCTGTAATTTATTACGGGATCAGTTTTCTGAAGTTGCCAGTTTGCATTCCGTTCCGGCCGGTTTTCTTTTATTCCTTCGCGGCCGAACCTTTTGATGGAGGGGGTTAATTGCAAGTTTGCAATTAACTTATTTGATGAGGGGTTTCATGCATATATGTGGCTTCCTCATCATGAGATTCCTTTTGAATCAATCACTTGCTTTTCTTTTGATGGTTGTTTGATTTTGTGGATTAGAAATGGATGTGAACCTTTTTCCTTTATGATTTCTTTTTCACATTATCATTCTTGATATATACATGGAGATGCCTTTTTCTCTCTCCAATCTTCTACTTGAGGAGATAGGGCCGGCCACTTTGGGGAGAAGGGGAAAATGAGGGAATTCATTTTGGTGTAGGAAATTTATCATCTCCTTTTTAGCTTGCTACCAAAATTCCCATGCACATCTCTCCATTGTTCTTTCTCTACTCCACCTCCATCATGGAAACTTCCATAACCCTAAGAGACATGGCTATTACACTATTCTACAGCATCCCTTGGACGCGTCGGCTAGCCAACTTCGCGCCCGAGTTGCCTCGGTCAAGAGGTGGGAGCCCGTAAAAGATTCCGGCTACGTGGTGCCCTTTCCGACGAGGACGTGATGGACGAAGTATCCGTGGGAGATCGGAGTGGAGACGAAGATCGAAGGACACGGATCGCTTGGTATATCTCTTCACCCATCTTTATGTTTGCTAGTAGCAAGGTTAATGGCCCGATCCGGGTGAAAAGTTCGCGGTGGTGCCGGTTTGGTAGTTTGCAAAGTTTTTGTTTCCGCGTTTCCGGCGTCGGATCGACGGCCGGGGCGCCGCCGCGGGTTTACAGCTTAGGCCGCGGAACCGCGGCCGTTTGGTGCCTTCGGGCTGTCAAAATTTCTGTAAGTCCTCCTTTTCTCTCCCCCACTTCTCTGGACTCCAATAAACTGTGTTTTCTGCAGCATTCTTTGCGCAAATTCTCTTCCCCCTTCCAATAAACTGTTCTTGTGCAGGATTCTTTGCGCCGCGCTAAAAAAATAAAAATTGTTTGCAGTTGATTTGTTACCGCTTTGCATTCATTAATACGGACTTAAGGGGCTTGAAACCAATTCAGATTGGGTGGGGATTTCATCACCCTTCCCAGGAGCCCAGAAATCACAAAAAGTATATGCATTGACCATTGTTAAATTAAAAAATACTAGACTCAGCCCTAAAGACCTCGCGCTCAATAGGACAGAGGACTAGTTACAGGCATCGGCCGTTTATCCTATCTGACTTTTGCGGTGTCTAGGCAAGTGGTTATTTAATTAAGGAACTTCGCGAAAGCGTTGGACAACCTCCCACTTACCTGGCACTTACCTAGTCGCAATTGACGGAGAAGAGGCGGTTTGAGGTCCTATTTCTAGCCCTCTGGAACAGTTAGGAGCTGTCTAGCAGACCTAGGTGACCCTAGATCTAGGTGTGATTGTGCATATCTTGTTTGTGAGTGCTTAAAGCCGTAAGTCCGTACATATTTCTGTAAAGCTCTTTCTAAAAATAAAAAAAAAGGAAAAAATCAAAAACTTTTATAAAAACTTGCTCTTTGTCGCCAAAATCCATTTTTCACCCACCACCCATCGCCTTTCTCCATTGACGTTTTCTTACCCTCACCTTCTCCGCTTTGACTATACTAAACTCGTTAGTGTATGTCCGCTTGGACTCGGGACACTAGCGCCCGCCTAGTCCGCGTTACGTTAGTCGCTACCGACTACGCGATCGACTCAGACGTCGAAACTCCGTCCACTCCTCTTTCACCTTTACCTTTGCCGGCCAACTCCGACGTTGACCGGAATTCTGTTCATACATCTTCACCTTCACCATCACCAACCTCTTCTTCCGCGATGTCAGGATTTAATCCGAATATCTCTTTGACTACCCCTGGATTGGCTCCACCTCCTACGGAGACCAATAACCCACCACCACCGCCTGTTGTAGCGCCGCAGCGAATCGCGCTCCAGGATCGTTTCTATCCCACCCGTTCTGCACTTCCCACCTGCCTTTCTCTTCCACCGGCCAATGGGGATAATTTTGAAATTAAGCCCCACTTCATCAACATGCTTCCACGATTTCATAGGCTTGAATCTGAAGATGCCTATATCTTCATCAATAAATTTCAAAACGTTTGTGCCATGATGAAAACTACCCAACTGTCGGACGATGCTATACGTCTACGGGTCATTCCGTTCACTTTATGCGATCTTGCTGAAAAATGGCTGTATAGCACCGCTTCCCACTCCATAACCAGTTGGGACGAGTTTGTTAAAGCGTTTCTCAAAAAGTTCTATCCGAATCATAAAACCGCAAGGATTCGCAATGAAATCAACCAATTCTCTCAGCTTCCTTCTGAACCCTTCTGGAAGTGCTTTGACCGGTACAAAGACCTTCTTGTTCAGTGTCCCCACTACGGTATAGAGAAATGGTAACTTTGCCAAACCTTATACGAGGGCCTGAACCCAGCAACGAAGCAGTTGTTGGAAACCATCTGTCAGGGCCACTTCCTATCGAAATTTGACGAGGAAGCGTGGCAATTCTTTGAAAACCTTGCGAAGCAAACGCTACAATGGGAGAGCACCAGACCGACTTCTTCTTCTTCTACCTCCACTTCTACCGGTCAGTCTAGGGTAGGAATTCACCAACTTGATGTCTCTATTGCGATGAAAGCTGAAATGGCTGCAATAACGAGAAAGCTTGAAGCGATAGAGAGCAAATTTTCTTCTCCTGCTCCTACCCCTGTTCTCCCCCTTCATACCATTTGCGCTTGTTGTTCCGATCCTTCTCACTTAACCGAAGAGTGTCCTTACAATCCACCATCGCAAGGACAGGATCAGGTTAATGCTGCATTTCAGCAAAGACCGAGGAATGATCCATACTCTTCCACCTACAATCCCGGTTGGAGGAACCACCCCAATTTCTCCTGGAATCAGAATCAGAATCAATTCCAAGGCAACAATTTCCAAAGGCCCCCTCCGCCGCAACAACAAGCGCAACAACAAACTCAACATCAATTTCAGCAGCCCTTCCAACCCCAACCTTTTCAAAATCAGACGAACAACTTTGCACCCAACAATTCTTTTCCCCAAGACAACTTTGTTCCATCAAACAACGATAAGGTTTCCTCGCTCGAACGAAGTCTGGAGGCGTTCGTTAAACAATCGACACAATCCACCGCCAACATCCAGTCTTCCATTCAGTCCTTAGTACAACACACTGCCGCTCATGGGCAAAGCATCAAGACCATCGAGGCCCAGATTGCACAACTAAATGCGGCCTTAAGCGAGCGAGAGAAGGGGAAGCTCCCGTCCCAGCCACTCCCAAATCCCGGTCACCCACAGAATGTACATGTTGCTCTTGAACAACAGAACCATAATGTGAGTGCCGTGACCACATTGAGATCGGGAAGGATGCTGCAAAACAACATTGGCACACGGATCAACGATGACACCCTGGCCGCTTCTTCTTCTTCTTCTTCTCCTGCTTCTTCATCTTCTGAGCCTATTCTCCATTCTTCAAAAGGCTCTCCTTCTTCTTCTTCTTCTTCTGCTCTGAACGGACCCACTTCTCACTCCATGAAAACACCTGTTCTAGGATCCGTTCCAACTCCACAATCTCCTCCACAAGCATTAGACTCAACCAATTTTAAAAACGTCCCATTTCCAAACCGGTTGAGGTCTAATAAACAAAATCCTCAAATGGAGATGATTCTGGAGTTATTTAAGCAGGTTAACATTAACATTCCTCTTTTAGATGCCGTCCAACAAGTCCCATCCTACGTGAAAATCTTAAAGGACTTGTGCACGAAAAAGAGGAAGTCTCAGGTACCCAAGAAAGTTTTCTTGGCTAGTGCTGTGAGTGATGCCCTTACCCAATCTTTACCACAAAAACAGAAGGACCCTGGCTGTCCTACGATTTCTATTACCATTGGGGATAAGAACATCAACCGTGCATTATTAGATCTTGGTGCCAGTGTTAACCTGCTTCCGTACTCAGTATACGAGCAATTAGGCGTAGGAGAGCTGAAACCCACACACTGTACTCCCCAAATGGCCGACCGATCGATCACCCATCCTAGGGGTGAGCTAGAGGATGTGTTAATCAAAGTCGGGGACTTCATATTCCCCGTTGACTTCATTGTATTAGACACACAGCCTGTAGCTAACCCCCGGAATCAAATTCCGGTGATACTCGGTCGCCCATTCCTTGCAACCTCAAATGCTATGATCAATTGTCACAATGGCTCGATGAACCTCTCTTTTGGAAACATGACAATTGAACTCAACATTTTTAGGTTGGGGAATCAGCCCTCCGAACCTAATGCTCATATACTGGACGTTTGCTCGATCCAGGAGATCACCCCTGAAGAGTGTGAATTCGAGGAGTTTCTGTTCGAACACGATAACCTTGACGCCACTAGTGCGTTCCTCTTCGAACCTGCTGCCGTTTCTGCGCCCGACAACGACTACGAGTGTTTCACTTTCTCGAACGATCTTAGCCGCTCGCAACCCGAGTTTGAATCTTTCGAATTTCCGGATGAGTTACCTGAACCATCCGACTCGGTCGCTTACACTCGTTTTGAACCTTTGCTGGAATCCTTTGAGTTCGAGACCTCTGCACCAATCTTGCCTTCAATCGTTTCTCCTCCCACACTCGAACTCAAGCCTTTGCCGTCTCACCTTAAGTACGCTTACTTGGGTGAGAACGAGACCCTACCTGTCATCATCTCGGCTTCTCTAGCTCCAGAGCAAGAGAAAGCCTTTCTCGCGGTTTTGCACAGCAACAGGCAAGCTTTTGGCTGGTCCATGGCGGACATCAAGGGGATTAGTCCCCTGATCGTTGAACATCACATTCATCTGATGGATGATGCCAAACCAGCCCGGGATCCACAAAGACGTCTCAATCCAGTCATGAAAGAGGCTGTGAAGAAGGAGATCGTAAAATGTCTGGATAGTGGTATCATTTACCCAATCTCTGATAGCCCGTGGGTTAGCCCCATTCAAGTTGTCCCCAAGAAATCAGGTATAACGGTCATCACTAACGAGGCGAACGAGTTAATCCCTACTCGCACCCAAACTGGGTGGCGAGTATGCATCGATTACAGAAAACTCAACGCCGCAACGCGGAAGGACCACTTTCCGCTACCTTTCATTGACCAAATGCTTGAACGATTGGCCGGACACGAGTACTACTGCTTTCTTGATGGCTACTCAGGCCATAATCAAATCCCCATCGCCGAAAAAGACCAGGACAAGACCACTTTCACTTGTCCTTTCGGCACGTTTGCATATCGTCGCATGCCCTTTGGGTTATGCAATGCGCCCGCTACCTTCCAGCGGTGTATGATGGGAATCTTCTCAGACATGGTGGAAAATTTTCTGGAGATCGTCATGGATGATTTCTCCATTTTCGGCGATTCCTTCAACGAGTGTTTGCTGCATCTTGACGCTGTCCTTACCCGATGTAAGGACAAGAATCTCACTTTGAATTGGGAGAAGTGCCACTTCATAGTGCGCGAAGGTATCGTCTTAGGACATATCATCTCGCAAAATGGCATAGAGGTTGACAAAGCGAAGATTGAGGTCATTTCCAATCTCCCTCCTCCCCGATGCGTCAGAGATATCCGAGCCTTCCTTGGCCATGCCGGTTTCTATAGACGGTTCATCAAGGACTTTAGCAAGATTGCTAGGCCCTTGACTCTTTTGCTGGCCAAGGATACGCCATTCGACTTCAACTCGAGCTGTGTGACTGCATTCGAGTCATTGAAAAGCTCACTCACTTCTGCTCCCGTTCTTTCTTCACCTGACTGGACGCACCCATTTGAGATTATGTGTGATGCATCCGACTTTGCCATTGGTGCTGTCCTTGGACAACACATAAACAAGATACCGCACGTAATCTATTATGCGAGCCGAACCCTGAACGACGCCCAACTCAATTATACAACAACTGAGAAGGAATTCTTAGCTATTGTATTTGCTTTAAAGAAGTTCAGGCCCTACCTCATCGGCTCTCCAGTCATTGTCTACACAGACCATTCTGCTCTGCGCCATCTTTTTGCGAAGAAAGATGCAAAATCTCGGTTAATACGTTGGATCCTCTTGCTTCAAGAGTTTGACCTTGTCATTAAGGACAAACGAGGATGTGAAAACGTAGTTGCCGACCATCTCTCACGACTTCCTTCTTCTCCTTCGCTTCCAATTCCGATCAACGACGTTTTCCCGGATGAACAGCTCTTGACGGTATCTTGCGAACCCTGGTTCGCAGATATTGTGAACTATTTGGCCACGGGATTACTACCAACTGAATGGTCAAGTCAGGACAGACTTCGCTTCTTATCCCAACTAAAACACTTTTACTGGGACGAACCCTATCTGTTCAAGTACTGTCCCGACCAGATTATTCGTCGGTGTGTCCCTGACGAGGAATTCAAGAATGTGCTGTCATTTTGCCACGATCAAGCATGTGGCGGGCATTTTGGCCCCAGAAAGACAGCTGAGAAGATCTTGCAATGTGGTTTCTACTGGCCACAACTCTTCAAAGACGCTCATGACTATTGCAAGACTTGCTCCCGGTGCCAACACATGGGCCGGATATCCCGGAGGAACGAGATGCTACTCCAACCGATCTTGGTTGTGGAGATTTTCGATGTTTGGGGGATAGATTTCATGGGGCCGTTTCCCAGCTCTTTTGGGAACTTGTACATTCTTCTCGCTGTTGATTACGTCTCTAAATGGGTCGAGGCTGTGCCCAGCCGGACTAATGACAACAAGGTTGTCGTTAGGTTTCTTAAAGAAAACATTTTCTCCCGTTTTGGACACCCCCGAGCGATCATTAGCGACAATGGAAGTCATTTCTGCAATAAGACTTTCGAGACCATGATGCGGAAATATTCCATTAATCATAAGCTTTCTACGCCCTACCACCCCAAACCTGCGGGCAGGCCGAAGTTTCAAATCGGCAAATCAAGCAGATACTGGAGAAAACGGTTTCCAAGAACCGTAAGGATTGGTCGCTGAAACTTACTGATGCCCTTTGGGCATTTCTAACCGCTTATAAGACCGACCTTGGCATGTCTCCCTATCGGCTTGTGTACGGAAAGGCTTGCCACCTACCTGTCGAAATAGAGCATCGCGCATTTTGGACGATAAAGGAGTTGAATCTGTCTCTCGAAGATGCGGGCAGCCATCGGAAGCTGCAGTTGAACGAATTAAGCGAGCTTAGGGATGAGGCTTATGATAACGCGGTTGTCGTTAAGAATCGAACGAAGGTGTTTCACGATAAACACCTTTTGCGCAAAACCTTCATACCTGGTCAGCAGGTACTGCTTTACGACACCGGACTACACTTCCATCCAGGAAAGCTCAGATCTCGCTGGAAAGGGCCGTATTTTGTGCGGAATGTGTATCCGCAGGGCGCTGTGGATTTGGAGAATCCAAAGGACTGTTCATTTTTCAAAGTGAACGGACACCGACTAAAACCGTACCTTAGCGCCGAACCAACAGAGGAGCTCCTGGTCTTACAGGAGCCGGTTTACCCTGCATAATCTTCCTCTGCCTACCACCAAACTTCGGTTATCCAGCCAAGAACAGTGGACACTGTTCCAAATAAGTTTGGGGGTATATATATACCATTTTGTACATTTTTGTGGATATTCTTTTTCTTTTTCTTTTTCTTAAAACCAAAAACACAAAAAAATAAAAATAAAAATTTTGTGTATATCTAACCGACAATTTTGACCCTTCAAATGATCTCTTCATGCAATGACTGTGAGGACACTGTCCAGTTTAAGTTTGGGGGTACGCTCGGTACGCATTTCTCACCTTCGCATTCATATGTATATTCCGCATCTGCATATTAAAATCCATAAAATCCATAAAAATCTGAAAATTTTCTAAAAACATAAAAACTTTTTTGTCAAGTTAGCTAGTGGGAGGACTCTGATTCAACATTTCGACGGTTTTGTTTGATAAGATAAGAATAACTAAATCTTATGTTTAGATTTTGAAAACCTGAAAGATAACTCTCCTTTGAAGTTAACTATAGATGATATACGTCTTTACATCACACTACACGTGTCGTGAGTTTTGGAAATTAGATGACAAGTCTTT
Organism: Agapanthus africanus; assembly: GCA_030015575.1. Classification (NCBI taxonomy): domain Eukaryota; kingdom Viridiplantae; phylum Streptophyta; class Magnoliopsida; order Asparagales; family Amaryllidaceae; genus Agapanthus; species Agapanthus africanus. The sequence continues at coordinate 413,307,414 of CM057337.1, forward strand.
TTTTGTCTAAAAACTTTTAAATGGATAAATGATTTTCTGAGGATCAAATAGGTTTGTTCGGAAATAAGTAATATCAAGAATAGTTTATGAAGTGAGTGAATATGAAGGAATGTTATTGATGCCTTAATTGGAACTAAGTCTGAAAAATAATCCATCTGAAACTTGATTGGAATGATTACACACCGAACCCACTAAACAAGTCTTTTATCCAAAAAAATAATTGAACTGCCGGTTATGTCTCCGTTCGTATTGAATCATCATGATTTTTTCGCCAAACTGTCTTTTGTTTTTGGACCTAGGTAACTTGAGTAATTAAGTCCGCTGGGGTGTTTCTACACCTAATGCCCTAAAACCAACTGGTTTGTGTGCATTGGCCCAAAGCTCGCTAAGAAGCCTAGAAAGTCCAGATTAAAACAAAATCAAGCAAGTGTTCTCTCCGAGTTAAAATTCCTAACGGTTCTTTGTGTGAGAATAATCTTGATAAAAGACAGGCTTTTATAAAAAAAAAATTTAGCGGAGATATGAAGGCTTTATTCTATGATAAAGACTATTGCACGTTCACAGAGGTGTGTATGAAATGAAAACAAGAAAAATGTGGAGTGAAAAATAAGACCTAGTTTCCTGTTAAGGAAGATAGAAATTCTAAAGTTGAAACTTTACTGGAAAACGAAACTTGAAAAATGCTTAACTCTTTATAAAACTTATGTGATCCTTTCAAAAAAATTTTATATGGGCTTTATTGTGTGACATGATAACGTAAATCGATCCTTCTGGAAACTTAACGACATTATTTGCACTGCACGTAAAGACATATAAAATCTGTAGTTAAATAAGAAGCGAGGTGTGAAAAATAAAGGTTCGATAGTCTAGACTTAGGATAATAGAATTGTTATTTTCTGAAACAAAACTTTAGGGTTTGAATCTTAGTTATTTTACAAAACCAACTTAACCGGATTTTGTGGGTAGTATCCGCTGAAAACCCTCAGGAGACAACACTCCTCCTACTACGGACACCTAGAGGTTTAAACGGCTTGTTGCACATGCTCAGTGCAATCGCGTTCCCTGCGAAAGTGAGGTTAGGAAATTTTTTGTGAATAAATTGGCTTTGCTCGGGACGAGCAAATGATAAGTTTGGGGGTATTTGTTCATATCAGATTTTTGCATTTTTATACCGCCCAATTTTAATCATATTGCATATCGGTAGGTACTCTTGAGCCGTGTTTGCTAGTCAATTGCAGGATACAGGTTCTCGGCTCTGAACGGTGAAATTCATGGAAAAAACACGACAAAACCCGGGTTCCTGCCAACCACAGATAAAACACGGATCTCCGCTCTTTTTCCGTCTGTTGCCACACACCAGTTTAAGAGACAAAATGGCAAATCGATGTCATTTTCATGCACAAGGCTCAATGGCAACACAAGATCTAAGAAATCTACGCGGAGCTCGAGGAAATCATGACAAAAAGATCCACATCAAATCACCAATTGCTCAACAGAAATTCTGGAAAAATCATGAGGAAAATTTGAGAAAACACATATACCAGAATAAAGTACATAAAAAACTAGGGAAGCACACAAAGTATGAGGGCCTAACTCCTCTATATGGCCGCGGATCCGCGGCCAATAGTGGGTCTAGGCCGCGGATCCGCGGCCGTACTGGCTCCTCAGAGGGTGTGTTTTCAGGGGTATTTGGGTCTTTTGATGAAGGTTCTGAATATTGCCCTAGATTTCCAGCTTCCTGCCTATAAATAGTCCAGAACCTTGTGAAGCCAAGGGTGCTTAATCTTGTATTTTTTTAGGGTTTAGAATACTTGTTCTTCTTCCTCTTCTCATCTCTTCTCCATTGAAAAACTTGTAGTGAGCTTTTGTGAGTGAACAATGATGAATAAAGAAGTTCATTTTGTTATTATACTTGTCTTGCTCTTTTTATGTTAATCGCTTGTAATCGTTAATTGATAAGTAGTTATTGTTATTTATTATTGTTTCTTTCTTTCTCTTTTTCTTTATCCTTAAAACAACCATGATGCTTACGCTTGATCCTTGCCAAGATGAGGTCGCAAATAGCTAGTTGTTATCTTCTAATCTCTTTCTTTCTATCTTCCTCTTTGTTTTATTTTCTTTTCATTATGATGTGTGAGTAGTTTCCATACTTGTTAGGGTAGGATAAGGAAAGTTTGAGAGAAGGAAATCTCTCTCACACTTTCCTTGCCCAACATCTTAAATCAACTCCCGTTAATTGAACCATAATCCGCTCCCTACGGCACCCTAACCTACATGATAGCGGTGATTCCGTAGTGAGACCGGTTGTGGTTGAATTAACCGGTGGTTATGGCTAAGAGCCAAGAACGGACGGACAAGCACCAAAAGGAAGAACTTAAGCGTTGGAAAGCCTAGCTTATACTCGCAAGTTCCTTCCTAGTCGTGCTAATCCCCGTTGTTGCTGATTACCGTAACACCGATATTAAGAGTGGCAACGAAAGAAGTGAGCAACTCCTAACTGAAACTAACCTAATCCTAACCCTAACAAGCTCTCTTTACATATCATTTTAACACTTAGATAATCACAAACAAATCTGGAAAATTGGACTTAACTCGTTAAAGCACATAGAAAAAGATTCCCATCTCCCTGCGGACGACCCGTACTCAACCGGCTAGCTACATGCGAAACCGTTTTGATTGTGGTAATTAACTAAACTTGAACACGCAGAATCCCTACCAATCAGGTGACACTGGTACAGGTTAGTCTGTAGACCCGAGATCGTCATAGAGTCTTGTGTGTCCTCCCACTGTACTTTGATCTCCACCCTACTACGGCTCTACTGAGTCGTACAAACAGGTGGATTTTGGGTACAGTCCCGAGGCACATTGAGGCGATGAGCGATAGGAGTGGTTTCGTCTCTCCCGGTATTTGGGGTTGATATTGCGCTGTGCACGATTGGCTATAACAGGAAGTCCCTGGCCAGGGCTGCTGAGATATTGTAACATTTCAAAAAAATAAAATATTATTTTTCGGAATTTTTATAATTTAATAATATTTATTGAATATTTTAATAAGGCGGTATAATTAAATACCGATAAATTGGGAAAAAAATTTGAAAATTATAGAAATTACTTAAAAGAGGGTGTTTTATGTGAATTATCCAAATTTTATGTTTTTATGATTAATTATATGCTAATTTAGTGCTAATCGCGATTAAAAATCGCTAATCGGATTTTAAGCGTATTTTGTGCAAAACACGCACCATATCATTTTACACTTGTTACATTTATTTCCATGGCTTGACTTCATGTTCTTTTTACCATGGTTGTTGTTTTTGAGTTAAGAGAGGGAAAATAGAAAAGAAAAGAATATTATATAGAGGTATGATTAAGAGAGATAAAGAGTGGGTGAGGGGTCAACCCTTAGTCTTGAGCCATCCCTTATCATTATTTCCCTCATTTCCTCTCTCCCCCTTCCCTTGTTGCTGCTGCTGCTGCCCCTCTCTCCCCTCCTCCTCCATCTTCAACCCTTAATACTCCATGAAAATCAACTCAAAACCCAAGTCATTTTTCATTAAAAAGATGCACAAGCTCACAAGCTACCCATTGGACCAAGAAAAATTTGATTTTAGCGCTGTAGAAGATTCATGGGTGCTAAGCGAGGTATATCCTTTCACAAATAGTGTAGTGTGTAGGTTGTTTAGGCATCTTTAAAGTTTAATATCGTTTTAGTGATGTTTAGTGAGCTTTGAAAACTCAAGTTGGGAATTAGGGTTTGATTTGAGTAGAGATGGTGCAATTGAACTCTTATGGTGACCTTAAACCCTTCCCAAGTGGTAGAAACCTAGACCAACCCAACTGAAACCCAAAAATACGGATTTACAGAACTTTCATGTCGGTTTGTGAGGAATTAGAGCGTGCAGGTAAATCTGTAATGAACCGGGGCTTCTACTATAATAGTAAACAATACCAGAGACCTAGTGGGACTAATAGGAAGACACCCTATCAATACGAGCCCCTAACTCCATGCCCAAACCGGCCTGGATGGATTTTCCCCTGATGTGGCCGGCCCCCCTGTTAAACTAGGTGTCCAGGTTACTTTTGTAGGTCATATGTATCATATATATCACCCCAGAGTTGTTTGCTTGTCCTGTGTTGGCCTGAGTCAAAATCTGGGACCACTTTCTCTAGTTGTTGCTTTGATTCGAGCAATGGTTTTCCGTATTTTGAATTCTGGAATTCTAGTATTTTGTTTTACCTCGATCACTTGATGTTTGTACGTCTATATCGAGTGATATCGGGTTGTTTTACGAGAGCTAACCATAGGTTCTAACCTATAGGCTTTTAAGCGTATCGCTTTGGTTTTCGTGTGTCGTTTAGGTTTTGATTTGGTTTTAATGCGATGTGATACGTGTGACATGTAGGTACCCCCACGATGATCCGAGACGATAAAGAAGATGGTGGCGACATCGACATCGGTAAGTAAGATCAGGTGAGTAGATTATATCTACGGGGGAAGTCGGATGGATGGCGTATAGCACCCCAGCAGTTCCATATTTAGTATACTATATATACTATATATATACGTATGATAGCGTTAAGTGTGATATGGATATTCTAGATGTGACTTGGTGTAAATGGATAGATTAGGGTTTAGAAGTAAACTAGTAAAGTTTCCTAGTCGCGAACCCTAGAGTAGGTTTACACTAACACGAACACACATGCTTACTTGTTATAGTTGTACCTGGATGATGAGGATAGCGGATGATATTCGGAGATGAGTCGATGAGATTGGGCACATTGCCATGTGATCGGTGATATGATATAGTTCGTATTTGGGATACGACATGAGATTTTAGCGGGCCTTTGGACGTGTGTTTAACACACGCATTTATATTTGTATAGATGGTATCGATTTGTAATAGACTTAGATCAGTACTCCAAATCATGAGATATGATGATAAGGATACCAGATAATTGATGAGATGAATATGATATTGACCCGTACCCAGCTTTTAGGATGTCGTACGATGATTTACCGTACGAGCTTTATATTGATGATAGATCCGCACTCATGACTCGATGATGTCATATGATATTGTATCGTATGCGGTACCTTTGAGGCGGGATCACCGACTATTTTATATATATATATATATATATATCGACTTAGATTTAGGTGGTTTCCATACCCTCCCGATTGACTTGTTAGTTAGAGCTGTAGTTTTGTTAGTAGATGTTAGGCTAGGCCGATGTCATACCTACTTTAAAAACTTACGAATCGGGAGTATATTAAAGACAAACAAAGGGATTCTACGGATATTTTCAAAAGACGCATCTTTTCTTAAAAACACCGTAGCCCTTATTTTCCTAAAAACCCCGATTCGTCTTCTTTCAAATGGCAAAACAGTCTGACATAGATACATTGATATAGATACTGCACTGTTGCGTTTATTATCCATTTGCCGCATATACTTGCTTTTCGCATCGCATCGCATGTTGAAATACGTTTATTGTTATATTAAAACCATACCGTACATTCATACTTGTTGGATATAGTGCCCTCAGAGTCAATTATTGGATTGCAGGCACGTGATTGCAATGATTGAGGGAGGACCTATACAGGTAGGACATTCTTACTCGAGAGTTTTGTAAACTATCTGGTTTGTCTTTATCATCGTGTACATGTAGGTGACATTGTAGTTCACTATTACACGTTGATAGAGAATAGTATGCTACCATGGTTTTTCTTTATCATCGTGTACAGTTTTAGGTGACCTTGCAGGTCGCTATTACACGTTGATAGAGCCCTTAGGATTCTTGCTTGACGGCCAGCAGTATGATGGCGATCATATACGTGGGAGATGGGGTCTATAAGCACATCCTTAAAAGGTCCCTGGTCGTGGGAGTTTCGAGACTCGGCATCGATACTCCATTAGTAGACTAGTGTATACAGTCGAGACCCCGACGAGGGACGGTGGCTGGTCTCACAAGCTATTGGTTTCAGTTGGTTCACCTAAGATGTATACAGGTGCTCATTGGGTTATAAGTACACCGGACAGGACTCGCCAGGAACATGCTAGTTGGTATTATACCCGACGTCAGATAGCAGTTCCCTGGTGACATGTGTACAGGTTAGTTCATACACCTGAGATCGTCATTTGTCTCGTGTGAGTTCCCACCATGCTTTGATTACTACCCTACCATGGCTCAAAGGAGTCGCGCAAACAGGTTGTAGTTGGGTACAGTCCCGAGCTACATGGAGGTAGTGAGTGGATCGGCATGGGTTTCGTCTCTCCCGGTATTGGGGGTGAGATCGCGCTTTGTCTAGGAGAGCCATTACACAAAGCCCTCGGCCGAGGCAGGAGATTTACTGGTAGGTATTCCAGTAGTATCTCAGGGTGTTCTGGGCTACACTACGACACGACTTGTACCGCTTTTGGGGGTCTGACTTTTACCACCCCCCTAGGCCCGACATGCGATGCTCATAGACGAATGGACCGGACTGTACAGATATTTCAACTGACAGGCTCAGAAGGGTGTCAGGATGAGTTCGCTCATCGACCTCCCTTTTGGTCAATACCTGGTAGCCCGTTACATACGGTTAATACCTCTGACGTTCTAGTGGTTAAATCCATAGCAAAAGTATTGATGAGTCTTTAGAGTCCCCCACAGACAGTTTCTCAAGTTTCGGGCGAAACGTTGTAGAGGCCGTATGATATATGGCAGGGTCCGATCATCTACGTGCAGTAGTGCACGAATCATGATCCGGCGGATCATACTAGTGGGCTTTGGTTTAAACCGGATCCTAGTATTATATTTGTTTGATTACTTTAGTCTCGTCGCATTCGCATTCAGTCGGAATGCGGATGCAGATATGTATATACAGATGAGGGGTATCCTTGTGATCCGTCACGAGTTTACTTTAGATGTTGCCGTATCTTTTTATTGTTGCAAACATTTGGATTAAAGTTTGCATATGGATATTATGAGCTAGAAATCATCATTTAGAGCATTAATGGTGACACATGCACAAGTGATGACTCATGGTCTCTTTTCTTGTGCATGTGTCACATTATGAGATTGATTTGAGAGATGAAATAAGAGCAAGAGAGAGAGGGGCAGCCAAGGTTATGGTGAGTTCTTGTATTTTTTTTCTTACACTCTCATTTTGATCATTCTATCATAAAAGAAAAGGGAGAGGAAACTCCTTCTTCTTCCTCTTTCTTTTCTAGCTCAAAACTTCCATCAATGGCTTCATCTCTAACCTCCATCCATCTCATGGATGCAAGAGACAATGTGATTACAAACATTCTCTACATCACCTCGGACACGTCGGCTAGCATACTTCGTGCCCAAGTTGCTACGAATGAAGCGGGATCCCGTAAAAGGAATCGTAGATGTGGTGCCCTTTCCGACGAGGAGATCGAGACCGGAGTTGCCGCGAGGAGCTTGGGATGGTGGCCAAAGACCGAAGGACACGGACCGATCGGTATAGCCTTTTTATCCCTTCTCTAAATAGCTAGTAGTAGGTTAATGGTTCGATCCGGGTTTTAAGCATACGATAGCGCCGATTTTCAAGTTAAGAAAAAATTTCGTTTCCGCATTTTGGCCTCAGAAAAACGTCCAGGGCGCTACCGTAGTTTTACATGGTATCAGAGCCACGCCATTAACCTTTACTAGCTTGCTCTAACGTGTTTAGAATTTCGATCGAACGAAATTTTCAAAAACTGCATTTCCAAGTTATCAGTTTCTGTCGAAATTTTTCTGTGATCAAAAAATTATTTGGTGTATTGCAGATAATCATGCAAGGTTTTTAGTGAACACTGCAGAAAACTGGTACTTTGATCTTACTGTGGTGCTGCGGAACCGCAGCCTTAACCCCGTTTTGGCCGCGGTTCCGCCGCTTAACAGTAGCTTCATTGCACCACTTTTCCTACAGTGATTCCTGAGTTGGAATTCGGGTTTCTGGTAATTTTTGTTTGGGCCCAAATTATTTTGAGTGCTGCAGTTGTGCTTGGGGCCCACTTCGGGAAATTTTGTCGATCAAAAATTTAAATATGTTAGTTTACAGCATTTACATTATATCTGCGACCATGAATGTCATTTGATCGGTAAATCCTATCTAATTGCTATAGTCTTTTTAGACGGATTTGCGAACGTGGCATTCACGTTGATGTTCTGTGTTGTGCTATGATGTTGCGGATTTGTCGTTGTGGATAGCCTGGATGCAATGGTAGTACAGTTTGGCTGTATTTGTACATTTGATATTGCGGGGCGAGCGTCCGACATGTGGACTGCCATCACTGCCTGTTTGTATATTATTCTTTTAGGGCATGACCGGGCTGAGGTCGATGTACCCGCTGTATATATTTTACTTTCTGTACTAGGATTTCCCCGCAGTGGGGTGCACGGATAGCCGAGTTCTAGAGGGCAACGGGCCCCCATCTCATGGCTTTGAGACGGAGGGGGCTTCACTCTAGAATTGGTGGGCTATTCGCCGCACTCGTAGGGGGTACAGGTTGACCTAAGGAGGGGTGCTCAAGTTACCGGATTCCGTGATATGCTGGGTGGTCCATTCACGTTGTTGAAGGGGGCTGTCTCGCTTCAGGTTTTGGCGGGTAACTTGCCGTGCTCGTAGGGGTCTAGGATTTCATTGCACAAGCTATCCACACGACCAGGGGAACGTCGGGTTTCAGTAGCGGCTTTATGAAACCCGGGGATCCCAGATTATCTGTATTGTTCTCTGATGCTTATTACATTTTTGTGATGTTGCTTTTTTATCATGCCTTGAGCGAATATTATATATTGATATATATACTAGTAGATGTTGTATATATTTTATACCCGCGCTAGTCCAGTCCCCGCTCTGTCGTTAGTTAAGTAACCTAACGGGTGATGACGGGACCCAGTGGCGAATGCGGATGGCATTTACGTACATCATATTTTTGTTCTTTTGTGGTGTGATCAATTGATGGGACTGCATTGATTCGGATCAATGCAAGCTAAACAAACCTATTCTGATGTTGTTGGAACATTTTTCAAAAAAGGCTGTTATTATAAGGACGCTCTCTTTTGTTTTTCACAGTGGTATTCGGTTATGAATATCCAGCACCTCAGTCGACGAGGCAAGGGCCGAGATCCCTTCACCGGGAGTGACCCCTTGGACAGAAGTTTGCGTCAGGGTAATAACTTCACTATAACCGATTGCCTTTTGCTTTGCATCGTGGTATTCAGTTGGAATATCCTGCACCTCATTCTACGGGGAAAGAGCCGAGATCCCTTCACTGGGAGTGACCTCTTTAGCAAAGGTTTTCTCCACTATATTTTTATAAAAAGTTATCCGGTTCCTTCAACGATATCAAGTTCTTTACGCTAAAAGTTTTTCGCCAAAAACCTGCCCTAGCCCTCTGTCATTTCAGATTAGTATTGCTTAGTATTTATTCTACGTATGTCGTGCATTGCCGAGGCGTAGTGTTCGGTAGCTCTGTAATGCTTTTCTGTCGCATGGATATGTGGATTGGTTAGGACAATCGTACGGTTATGTTGGTATTGTCAAGGACTCGTACGGGTGGGTTTAACGCAATCAAGATAACGACGGGTTGAACTTGACTATGACTCTTTGATATATTGGCATTGTCAAGGTCACTTGGGTCCTAGGGGTAAAAACATACATCGAGAGTTTCTAAAGAAACTGAAACTTGCCAGGCATGCGCATACCTTCTAGAGTGTGATAACGTGAGTGGATTCCGTCACATTATCATGCGATGATAGTTGGATCTTGATTCCCACTGATGAGTTGGTTTACTCCTCGGGTCATCCCGACTAATTCTTCTTTCAGGTTTGAAGGAGAATTTGACGATACAGTGGGAGGTTTCCTGATTGGATAAATTGATAACCATTCTGATCTAGGTTAGAGTGCACGCAGAGTGTTTCTTTTCTCTCTCTCTTTGGCAGCGACCATGAACCCTTGACTATTACTCAGTGATCAAGTAAACCGAACCTTCTTAAAATACTGGCTTTTGGATTGTCAGAGTTGCATACCTCATTGCCACTCCTACTTTTACCCTTTTCTCCCGAACACCCCGTATTACTACGAACTTCCACTTCCATTGGATAAAACCATCGTATGGTTATATACGAACTCGAAGGAACTTGTTCCAGATTCGAGGATGGTTTCCGGTTCTGGAGAAAACGAATAGGACTATTCAGTTGTCTTTTCCTTTTACCTTCTGTCAGGTTGCGAGTGCTCCTTGGATTAGGACAGTACACCTATTACGCTAATTAGATAGTCTTCTTCTAAACCATAGGCTGGTGCCGAACGGTAGGGAATGAAGAAAACCATTTAGGCTAAATGGTGTATAGAAGGTATTAAGTAAAGACAAATAAAGGGATTAGTAAGAGGGCAAAGTAAACCGCGACTGCTATTCACGACCAAAACTAGGTATTTCTTCGCCAATCCTACATCACCTTTGTATTTCTCCAGAACACTCCGTATCACTACGAAGACCCATGATTTATTGGATACTCTATCGTATGGTTATATACGAACTCGAAAGGAACTTGTTCCAGTTCAGGGATGGATTCTGGTTCAGGAGAAATAGGAAAAAGATTTTATTCAGTTGTCTTTTATCTTCACCTTCTCTCAGGTTACGAGTGCTCCTAGGATTAGGAGAGTACACTCATTATGCTTAATGGATAGTCTTCTTCCAAACCATAGGCTGGTGCCGAACGGTAGGGAAGGAAGAAAACCATTTGGCCTAAAGGGGTGTACAGAAGGTAATGACTAAAGACATATAAAGGGATTTGGAGAGATGGCAAAGAAATATACGGTTATAGTTGTGAATCTGATAATGGAAGAGGCATTACTGAGAATACCCGGAAACCCCTTCGAAACATTTGCATGTTTCAGTTTCACTGTGTATTGTTAAAAGAAAACTGATTTCCCAATTTGCTCTTGCTCCAGGGTATGTATTTACCAGGTTTGGTTCTCAGATCTATATGGTTTTACAGATGATGAGTGGGAGTAAGTTATTGGGAATTGGGTGATCATCCTCATTATATCGGGATTCATTGTAATTGGTGATATTTGAGGAAATCGCCTGGGTTGTTTCCCGGACGACAAATATTTGGTTTTTGAATATCCGTTGTAATGCACCAATTTCAAATTGATATATCTGTACTTTTATTTTTATAAAGTGAGATATAACTTTTTGAAATTATGTCTACGACATTTACCTATATCAGTGAATGTTTAGGTAAGGAGCATTAAACAGCAGTGTAATTCTTCTTAACCAAAAGTACAGTTTTCAACCTACGACACACAGGGAATGAGTTATTAGACTCAGGGGACTTATACAGAGTATTGTATGTTGTCCAGTGTCCATGAGGATAGAAGGGTTAGTACTCGTACTATATTATGTTTACTTATGACTTCTCTAGTTTTTAGACATGTGTTTCGTAGAGATGCAAGGTCTAAGTTTTGAGAAGTTATAGGTATAAGAATAAAGTAGTGAACCGGGTGTTGCAAGTATCAGGATTCTTCAAGGTGATCGAAGATGTAGATACTTGGGTATGGTATTCAGATGATAGTAATGATTAAGAGAACTTGCTTCTCTATCAGGTTACTCATAATTGGAAGCACTCCTAAGTTGAGTAATGCTGATCAGCCTCTTTCCATTTAGTTGACATGCACTGGAGACAGCTGCATGATTTGACTCTAGTTCCAATTAAATCAGTTCCTCCGTTTCTATATTGGATATAGAACGGTTCATATGTTGATGTTGTTAAGATACGGGGAGTTGTCCGGCTTATGCTTAAAACCAGACTCTGGATAACTCGAGTGTCACGTCCCGAAAGTACGGAATATGACCGGCACTTAAACTACGAACGTCTCGAGGCGTACGTAATCTAAGTAAACCGAAAACCCAGAAATCCAAACCAAGAAAAGTAGTAGAGTGAAGGAAAACCAATTTAAAACAAGTAGTTTCAATAGCATAAGCCGAATTATGCGGGTTTCTAAAAACATCAAAAATTTCCTGAAAATTTCGGCAGAGTCTCCTTTGTAAATACTGGCCCCCAAACGGGATACAACATGAATAGTATACGAAATCAAAAAAGGCATCCCCAAGCGGGAGCTAGCTCTTCGTCAATCGACGGTCACAACCACACAAGCAATATAATATACAACGCCAAGGGCGAGGATCAAAACTCAAAAGGAAACTCAAAACCGCCAGAAAACCACAGAAATATAACGCGCGACTCTAAGGTCGAAGGAATAACATCACTGGTCTCTATCTCAAAATAAATACATGTTTGGTTGATGGAACTTCTAGATACAACAGAATAATGATATACAAGATATATAATGGGGGTACGATACAAGTAAACCCACCTACTAGCAAATCACCCGAAGGAAACTATGCCCGCAAAGCCGTAATGAAACCTGTACGGCAAACCTGCAAGAACTGTGGCACAACGGGGGTGAGTTGCCAACTCGTGAGTAGAAAAAACATCTACGCACAGAAATCGCATAAATAACGCAATTCTAGGTCAATGATCATAATATATCCTCAAATATATGTATAACATGCAGCCTATAACAATGGCTAGGGTAGTATCTAATCCGAGTGTAATCTCATGTGCCCGTGTCAGTGCCTCAGGTAGCAATATATCATATGAATGAGGTATGAATGCACGGAACAGAATGCATGTACAGACGAAAACTGTTTTCATAAATCAATGAGATTTCTGTATTTTTAAAGTGAGGTACCATAAATGAAATCAGCATAAAACAGTGCCCAGCATCGACACAAAACAAGTGTCCAATTATCTCGATATCTCTGTATCACAATCTCTGTAGCTCAATATCTCAAAGTCAATATCTAGGGTGCCGTCAATCCAGACCGGCCCCTACCATCCATCTCAAGACCACGACGGTATCCTCCGGATATCCAACGCGTCGGGTAATATCACCGGTCGGTAGTGCTCCCCTGCCGGGCTCAACGTCAACAACACATTCCTCTTGCCCCGGGGTACCGCACCGGGTCCACCATATACCCGAAACGGTTCCTCCACTCCTCGAATCGGGTCTCGAAATCCATCAGCAAACTCATGGTGGACGACTCATACATCATTGGAAAACCGCACTTTTTATTTTAAAAGAGAGAAAAGGTTATTTATGTTTTTGCGGTTTTCCTCCAAATCCAGAAAATCTCATGGAAATCCGAATCCAAAACCTCAATAACACGTAAAATAGTGAATATATGCATGAGAATCCATGAATGCGGCATAACAATGAATAACAGTATCCATGAAGTAGCAGGTAATAACTACAATGTCTAAACTATTAGCTAACAGGCTATGTCAAGCAATGATATTTTCTAAGGTGTACGTGACATGGCAATTACCGATGAAGATGTGTGTGAGCCGGCAAGTTAGTGTACGTGGTACATACGCATCATCGGTGATGGTGCTGGTGTCCTAACAGCATGGTATCAATAATGGAGTATGAAACATAAAATAAGCATGCGATGCGAAGCGAACCACAATAATGAGCGGGAGCTGAATACTAGACGCAACTATAACTAATCTGCATTAATCTAATATAAGTCCTACAAATGGTGCCTTTTGAAATAACACGAATCATGGGGTTTTGAATATAGGGGCTACGGTGTTTTTATGAAAAGATACGTCTTTTGAAATATCCGTAGGATCCCTTGGGTTGTCTTTTAAAATACCCACGATTCGTTAGTTTTTTGAAATAGGTAAGAATCGAATCTAATCTAACAACTAAACTAAACTAAAGGGCTAAGCTAACAAGCTGGACTACAGGTAAGGAAACCGCCTAACATCTGAGTCGATACATATACATACCTGTATATATATTAGTCGGTGATGCTGCCTCAATAATATCATATCCGATACCATATCTATAATCAGACATCCCAAGTCAAGAGTGCGGATCAATCATCAAGATATAGCTCGTACGTAAATCCGTCGTACGACATCCCTAAATCTGGGTACGGGTCAATATCATATTCCTCACAGTATTCCTCTGGTATCCACTTTATCCAAGATCATAGTCTAGGGTACTGACCTATGTCTAGTACAATACTAATATCCTCAATATACCCATGATCTGACTACTGATCGACAATCTCGTACAAACCGATATCGTCAGCACCTATCATCATCAAGGGGTATACATCGCCCGATACGGCCTAATATCAATATCCTAGCATATCCTGCCTCATATCACGATCACATGTCGACTACATAATGTATATGTCACTATTGCTATGACATCATCATTCCCAAAATCCTCTAAAGTATCCAGACGTATCTCAATCATGAATCCTATCATATCACCGATATCATAATCCAGATCGAACTCACCGACTCATATCAATCCCAGGTATCATCCTCAAGTCCGTATGTGAACACAAAATCCCAAACCCATGTGAACACATATCTATGTAGAATCCCATCTATGCATATATGACGTGAGGATGTATGCAAGTATGTATGTGTGAGTATGTATGTGTAGTGCGCCCACTACCCTAGGGTTTCGTAACCATTTACCAATCCAACATACCAATATCTATTTAAACATCAATAATTTATCATAATGAACATAAAATGATTGTTGGTGTGTATACGCATCCGTATACATCACCACGGACTGCGGGGGTGCTATACGCCATCCACCCGACTTCTCCCCGTAGATATAAATCTACTCACCTGGAGGCCTCGGCAACTCTGATTCGATTCCAGCTCTGCCATCTCCGCGCCACATGCGACGGCTCTGCACCCGATCCTAGGGATTTGCACAAGGAAAACAAGAGAATAAATATAAATAGCCGCGGACACAATTGACACAAGTCAACAACGCGCGTTAATTAAACGCGCACGCACCCGGCGCACAAACGCGCTCGCGACAACGCCAAAACTACAATTAGGGTCATTCTATGTGAATAACATCAAGCCTAAAACCCAATTTGCGTCAATTGCGCATTCACAACACATTTAATATTATAGGAATTAGGTTGTAGGTCATTAAAATTTCAATTAAATTCAAATTGGTTAATTTCCAAAAGTCTAGTAAGCACCCATACACCATTTTAGTTCAAGTCTTGACGTTTTATCAATTCTAATGGCCACAAAAATCACAAACTAACTTAGTTAATCCATACCAACCTTTTCTAAAATTTTATCTCAACTAATTACACATCAACTAAAAACCTAGTTAGCAAGGTTATATAATTAGGAAAAATTAGAAGTAACAATTAACAAATTAGCAACTAGACTAGGTTTTTACATGTCTTGAAATATTAATCTACACTTACTAATTTGATTTATTTATATAAACCTAAAACTCTAGTTCAAACCCTTTCTTGAAATCTAAATCTTAAAATTAAATGTCACGACCCGCAGAATACGGAACGTGACTGGCACTTAAGTTTACGAAACGTCTCAAGACGTCCGTAAAATAAGTAAGCCAAAGCCCAGAAACCAAAACCAAAACAAGCAAAAGAGTGAAGAAAACCCAATCAATTGAAAGCGAGTTTATCAAATAAGTCATATAAAATCCTTTTTAAAAACGATATCAATTTTTCCGAAAATTTCGGCAGAGTCTCCTTTGTAAATACTGGCCCCCAAAATGGGTACAACAAAAATATATATGAATCCAACAAATAAGGCATCCCCAAGAGGGAGCTAGCTCTTCGCCACAAGGCGGTCATAATTCCCACGCAATATAAAGCAACAACATGCGAAATAATCATAATGAAGCATAAGAAAACAGCATGTCGACTCAAGTGAGCTCGACGCCAAAATACAGTATAAAAGTCCACAAACCTCACAGTCTCATCTCTAGGTCAATATACAATAATACTGGTAGATACAGTAGATGGAGTACACTAGATACAAAGAATATACAAGGTGGTACAAAAATAATAACATAACCCACCTATGAGCAAAACCTCGAGTCCAGGCAAAAGAGGCAAAAGAAGCAAGCGCACCCGTCGCTACTGTACTGACGGAGCGGACCTGCAAAAGGCTATGGCACAACGGGGGTGAGTTGCGAACTCGTGAGTAATAAATAAAATCTACACAGGCTATCGAATGCATGCACACAAGCATCCTAGCATCTAAATACAGGTAAGGCAGGACATAATGGCAATTATGTATGCAATATGGATATACTAGCAGGTATGAATGCAATGCGAATCAACTCATGATCTGAATGTGTAAGTATAAGAAATCATGTTTTTCCCTTTAAGAATGTTTTTTGAAATACCTGCACAATACCAATAGAATCAACAAGAACCTGTGTCCAGCATCGACACCTCAAAACTGTCTCAAATCTCATATCAATGTATCTCTGGCCTCAGCCGTCCGGCTGACCCATCTCAAATATCAATATCTCATCATCTAGCGGCCACGGTCGGTATCCTCTGGATATCCGCCGTCCCAAACAGTCACCGGTAGGTAATCCGTCCCCTGCCAGGCTCAACGTCAACACCACATTCCTCTTGCCCCGGGGTACCTTACCGGGCCCACCATGTACCCATGACGGTTCCTCCACTCCTCGACACGGATCTCGAAAACCATAGCAAACTCATGGTGGACGACACTTACATCACTAGAAAACCGCAATTTACATATTTTAAAAAAATATAATAAGTTTAGAAATTTTGCGGCTTTCCCCCGAAATCCAGAAATATCATAAAATCTCAAGAAATCCTCATAAGTGTATATGTCAATGGTGATGAATGCATATGGTATCAATAATTAAGCTACGATGTATGATTAATAGACTAGGCATGAACAAATAATATGATGAGGTACATGCACATGAATAGCAATCCTACGATTTCATTTTAAGGAATTAAAGCAATAGCGCGAGTTTAAGTATCAATTATAGTAAAAGGTTTCAATTTAAAGGTTATCTAGTGTGGTGGCATGGCAATTACCAAGGTGTGTGTGTAAGCATGAATAGTGCTCGTGCTGCATATAAAAACCCTGGCAATGGTGCAGGTGTCCTATAAAATGGTTTCGTATATGTATGTCAATATAGGACATGAATGTAGCAAATAATCATATAAGTATTACACCCTTAATTACTAACATCACTAAGAATCTTTTAAGTTACTAAACTATCGGGCGGCTTGCGCCATCCAACGATAGTCCCCCGTAGATGTTACATCTACTCACCGGAATCCCTAGCTAGCTGTGTCCAATCACCGCTTTCCCCTTTCATGCCGCGTCTGACGTCTCCGCGACCGAACCTGGAATTTACATCAATACCAAACA
Organism: Agapanthus africanus; assembly: GCA_030015575.1. Lineage (NCBI taxonomy): Eukaryota > Viridiplantae > Streptophyta > Magnoliopsida > Asparagales > Amaryllidaceae > Agapanthus > Agapanthus africanus. The sequence continues at coordinate 413,324,709 of CM057337.1, forward strand.
TAAGGTTACATATCAAGAATGACGCAAAACCCAAACGAAAATACTAATGTTCACAAGCTAGGTACAACGTGCACAAGGTGCGCGGAACACACGCGAAAATCGCAAAAATCGCCGATTTGGTCGTCCGGCAAAACTAAAACCCGACTACTCAAAAATCCGCACTCACGCATCCTAAATGTCATAGGATAAGCCAACAAAATACTCTAGATATCGCAATTAAATCGCCACAATAATATAATAAAAACTTAGTAAGCTAGAAGTTTGCAAAATTGGTGCAAACATCGACAATTAGCGAGAAAATTAACACAATCCAACACAACAATCCAAACTAACCCACTAGCTAGCCATTACACTAATTTTAAACCATTAACTATGCTTAAAAACCTAATTTCCATAAACAAAACATTTCTTGATTTTCATAATTAGCAACCTTAATGAAAATTTCACACAACTTTAACATAGATTAGCCTAATATGAAGCCACTTAAGCAAAGTAACCATATAAATTGGTTAAGTAAACAACTAAGTTAATTAAAAGACTTAATTTACTAAAACATGGTTTCAAGAAACCCTAGTTTAATTTTCAATCATTAACTAAAAAAAACTAGATTAGGATTAACACTAAAATTAACACTAAGCAACTAGATTAAAGTATTCTAACCATAAGAAATTAAAAGAGTAGAAATTATACCTCAAACCTATGGATCTAGCAAGAAGAAATTTGCCTCAATGATGGCCTCCTAGCACCATGATTCCAAGAAAGAGAGGTGAAGGAAAAAGGGATGAAGAATGGGGTTTTAATTTGTGAGTTTTAGCTTGAATTTTTGAAGCAACTTAATGAATTTTTTGAAGAAAAATGAAAAGATCAAGGAGATGAAGGGGGCTGCTGGAATTTCGGCCAGAACAAGGGAAGGGGATGGTGTGGGGTGTGTGGGAAAAGTCTTGGTCAACTCCTACCAACCCACAAAAGACCATACCTAATTAACAATTCAAAAACCTTTAAAAATACCCTCATTTCCACACAAGAATAATGTCAAAGAGCATGGCATTTTTTTTCTGGACCTGATGATGGTGGGGCTGGCCTAGGGCTGAGGGAAGTGAGAGAGGGGTTTTACAAAAGAAATTTTATGCAAAAAGACCCCCTACAAGTCAAAAATTGCAAGTTTTAGCTTAAAATTCAATAAATTCGTTTGCTATAATAAAAATTAGTTAAAAATCAAAATAAAATACTAAAAATTTATGTTACAACTAGATTTTAATTAAAATAATTTTAAAGATTAAAATTAGCACAGAAAAATTTGTATTTATCGCTAATTTAATGTATTTTCTTACCGGCTTAAAATAATATTAAAAAATTGAAAAATAGGGAAAATTTTTTAAATGACCAAAATTTGATAAGTAACTCATTAGCTACTAAAAACAAGCAATTACCTATCCATTTTAGGTATAATTAGTCCTAAACTGCAAAATAACGAGAAAGACGGTTTTCGGAAAAATACCGAATTTTCCCCGATTTTCGGGAAAACACCAAAACGGCTTTTCAAGGCGTTACAATCTTCCCTCCTTAAAGAAATTCGGTCCCCGAATTTAAAAATAACTACGCGTACCTTCAAAGAGATGGGGATATTTCTTCCTCATCTCGCCCTCGGTCTCCCAGGTAACCTCCTCGCTGCTCGGGCTACGCCAAAGGACCTTGACGGTCGGTATAACTTTCGATCTCAACTTCTTCACCTGCCGATCCAGGATGGACACCGGCTGCTCTGCAAAAGAAAGGTCGCGCTCTAGCTGGACTGTCTGATGCTGAATCGTGTGGGAAGGGTCATGAAGGTACTTGCGGAGCATCGAAACATGGAAGACGGGGTGAACATCGGGAAAGCTGGGTGGAAGAGCCAAACGATATGCAACAGCGCCGACACGCTCGAGGATCTCGAAGGGACCTACAAATCTAGGGCTAAGCTTCCCCTTTTGCCCAAAACGCATCACGCCCTTCATCGGAGAGACTTTCAGAAAAACATGGTCACCAACTGCGAACTCTAACCTGCGACGGCGCCTGTCTGCATACGATTTCTGCCTGCTCTGAGCCGCTCTCATCCGGTCTCGGATCAACTGTATCTTCGCTGTCGTCTCCTCAACAAGCTGGGGCCCCAAAATACTGCTCTCGCTGAGCTCAGTCCAACAGACGGGCGATCTGCATCTCTTCCCATACAATGCCTCGAAAGGTGCCATCTGAATAGTATCCTGGAAGCTGTTGTTGTTGGAGAACTCCACTAGAGGTAAATGACAATCCCAGCTACCGCCGAAGTCTAAAGCGCACGCTCTGAGCATGTCCTCGAGAGTCTGAATAGTCCGGTCTGACTGGCCGTCGGTCTGCGGATGAAACGCTGTGCTGAAGCTCAAACGAGTGCCCAAACCCTCCTGAAGTCTCTGCCAAAGTCGGCTGGTGAACTGGGTGCCTCGATCTGACACGATACAAGTCGGTACGCCATGCAACCGCACGATCTCGTCGATGTAAAGCTGGGCATACTGAGCGAAGCTGAAAGTCGTCTTCACTGGAAGGAAGTGAGCCTCTTTCGTCAATCGATCTACGATCACCCAGATGGAGTCGTACTCTCGACTGGTCCTGGGTAGACCCACAACGAAGTCCGTCGAAATCTGCTCCCATTTCCACTCTGGAATGGGTAACGGCTGTAGCTCTCCTGCGGCCTCTGGTGCTCGGCCTTGACTTGCTGACAAGTCAGGCATCTCGATACAAACTCCGCAATGTCCCTCTTCATCCCGTCCCACCAGTAGGTCTCTCTCATATCATGGTACATCTTGGTGGAACCAGGGTGGACACTATACACTGATCGGTGTGCCACCTCAAGAATGTCGCGCCGCAATCCATCAGCATCTGGTACGCACAGTCTAAATCCATAGCGTAAAATCCCCTGATCGTCAATCATGAACTCAGAAAATCTTCCCTGTCCCATCTGTGCCATGATCTCTGAGCAACGGTCGTCACTGCGCTGTGCCTCATATATACGGTCAAGCAACTGTGGGCGTGCACGAACATGCGCGAGCTGTCCCCCTGTCTGAGTGAACTCGAACTCAACTCGGCTGTCGCATAACATCTGCCAATCTGCTGACGACTGCCTCTGCACTGCGCGCAAAAAGGATAGACTACCCCCGGGCCTCCTACTCAACGCATCTGCCACTACATTCGCCTTGCCGGGGTGATATAAGATCTCGCAGTCGTAGTCTTTCACCAACTCCATCCAACGACGCTGTCTGAGGTTCAGGTCTCGCTGCTGAAATATGTACTTTAAGCTCTTGTGATCAGTGAATATCTGACACGACTCGCCGTATAGGTAATGTCGCTAAATCTTCAGTGCAAAGACCACTGCAGCCATCTCCAAATCGTGAGTGGGGTAGTTCTGTTCATGCTTCTTTAGCTGCCGAGAAGCATAAGCGATCACCCAGCCATGCTGCATCAATACGCATACTAATCCCACTCGCGAAGTATCACAGTAGACCACAAATCCGCCTGATCCTGAAGGCAAAGATAATACCGGCGCCGTAGTCAAACATGTCCGCAGCTGTTGAAAACTGCGCTCGCACTCCTCCGTCCAGACGAAAGGAACTCCCTTCCGGGTCAAACCGGTCAAAGGTGCAGCTATACGGGAGAAGTCCTGAACAAAACGCCTGTAGTAGCCTTCCAGGCCTAGAAAACTACGGATCTCAGTAACCGATGTTGGTCGGAGCCACTGCTGAACAGCCTCAACCTTCTTCGGGTCCACACATATGCCGTCTCTCGTAACCACGTGACCCAAGAATCCGACGCTGTCCAGCCAGAATGCACACTTGGAGAACTTTACGAACAGCTGGTGCTCCCTTAGAGTCTGTAACGTAATCCGCAAGTGCTGCTCGTGCTCCTCTCTGCTCCGGGGGTACACCAAGATATCGTCGATAAACACGATGATGAACAAGTCAAGATACGGCCTGAATGTACGGTTCATCAAATCCATGAATGCTGCTGGGGCGTTGGTGAGTCCGAACGACATCACCAAAAACTCGTAGTGGCCGTAGCGCGTGCGGAAAGCTGTCCTCGGTATATCCTCCTGTCGAACTCGCAGCTGATGGTATCCTGATCGTAAGTCGATCCTCGAAAAATAACCCGCGCCCTGTAGCTGGTCGAACAAATCATCAATGCGTGGCAACGGATACCTGTTCCGAACGGTAACTTTGTTCAGCTGGCGGTAGTCGATACATAAGCGCAACTTCCGTCCTTCTTCTTGACAAACAGGACCGGAGCACCCCACGGAGAAACACTAGGTCGAATAAGCCCCTTATCTAACAAATCCTGCAACTGATCCTTCAGCTCTCGAAGTTCCGCCGGGGCCATCCGATAAGGCGGTATAGAAATAGGCCCCGAGCCGGGAATCAAATCAAAGCAGAAGTCAACATCGCGCTCAGGTGGTAGCCCAGGTAGCTTATCAGGAAAAACATCAGGGAACTCACAAACAACCGGGACCCGGTCCAACGGAACCTCTGCAGCTCGAGTATCGCAAATATACGCTAAAAATCCCTGACATCCCTTCCGCAAGAGCTGACCAGCGCGAAGAGACGAAATCAAGCTGGGAAGGGTGACGCTGCGGTCTCCCTGAATAACAAGGACTGGCTCTCCCGGAAAGCTAAATCTGACTGCCTTCACACGGCAGTCCATCGAAGCATAACAAGTGGCTAGCCAATCCATGCCCAGAAGCACATCAAAGTCCAACATATCGAGGAGAATCAAATCAACCGATGACTCCCTCTCCCCGATACGAATGGAACACAATCGAAAAACAAAACGAGCGACAAACGACTCGCCTACCGGGGTAATAACAAGCGGCTGATCTAACGACGACGACTCACGGCCCAACATCGGTGCAAAGTGTGTAGAGACGTACGAATGTGTGGAACCTGGGTCAAATAATACCCGTGCGTCGAAAGAACATACGGATAAGGTACCTGTCACAACGGTATTAGATGCCTGCGCATCCTGCGGTGTCAAAGCAAATACTTGGGCCTGTCCTCCACCGATAGCGGGCTGACCTCGACCTCGGCCTCTGCCTCTTCGTCCTCTCTGAACAGGACCGCCGCGTCCACGGCCTCTGGGTGCACCTAACTGGCGTGGAGCATCGCCTTTGGTAGGAAGTAGGGCTCTCTGAGGAGCGGGTGGTGATGGTGGTAGGGTCACATGTGGAACTGTCGCCGCTCCCTGTCGTCTCGCCGGACAGTCTCTGTTACGATGATGCAGGCTACCACACCAAAAACATCCTAACCATGGCTGCTGATCGTATGGATGAAGGCGATATAACTGGCCCCTAAAGAATCCGCCACGGCCTCTGCGAACCCTCCTAGGTGCTAACATTTCAGTGCGAATCCGACTCGGTCTCGAAACGACCGCAGGAGGAGTAATATCCGATCTCTGTGCTCGATTGACCTCTACTAACGATTCCACCATCTGTCGTAACTCCTGCATGCCTCCCATCATCTGTCGCAGCTCCTCCATACCGGACTCAAGCCTATCAATACGGCCTGGGAAAGGTGGATCGGTCTGTCCCTGCCGCGTAGGCATACCACCCTGCTCAGTCCTAGTCTCGGACGAGCCAGCTCGAATCTCGTCTCGGGCGGCAGCCCTCTGTGCCCTCGTAGCCTTCGGCGGCATAGTGGCTGTTACAGAAAAAGGATAATAAGAACAGTGCAAAAGAATCATAGGATACACGGAATTGAAGAAGGAATTTCAAGAAAGTATCCTAAAGTCACTTAGGCGGAGTACCGTATCGCAAGTATGCCGCGGACATACACACGCTACGTTACCCTACTTAAGTCACTTACTCCATCTACCAAGGGTCATCCTACACTCAAAAAGGTAAAACCTATCGCTCTGATACCAACTTTGTCACGACCCGCAGAATACGGAACGTGACTGGCACTTAAGTTTACGAAACGTCTCAAGACGTCCGTAAAATAAGTAAGCCAAAGCCCAGAAACCAAAACCAAAACAAGCAAAAGAGTGAAGAAAACCCAATCAATTGAAAGCGAGTTTATCAAATAAGTCATATAAAATCCTTTTTAAAAACGATATCAATTTTTCCGAAAATTTCGGCAGAGTTTCCTTTGTAAATACTGGCCCCCAAAATGGGTACAACAAAAATATATATGAATCCAACAAAAAAGGCATCCCCAAGAGGGAGCTAGCTCTTCGCCACAAGGCGGTCACAATTCCCACGCAATATAAAGCAACAACATGCGAAATAATCATAATGAAGCATAAGAAAACAGCATGTCGACTCAAGTGAGCTCGACCCCAAAATACAGCATAAAAGTCCACAAACCTCACAGTCTCATCTCTAGGTCAATATACAATAATACTGGTAGATACAGTAGATGGAGTACACTAGATACAAAGAATATATAAGGTGGTACAAAAATAATAACATAACCCACCTATGAGCAAAACCTCGAGTCCAGGCAAAAGAGGCAAAACAAGCAAGCGCACCCGTCGCTACTGTACTGACGGAGCGGACCTGCAAAAGGCTATGGCACAACGGAGGTGAGTTGCCAACTCGTGAGTAATAAATAACATCTACACAGGCTATCGAATGCATGCACACAAGCATCCTAGCATCTAAATACAGGTAAGGCAGGACATAATGGCAATTATGTATGCAATATGGATATACTAGCAGGTATGAATGCAATGCGAATCAACTCGTGATCTGAATGTGTAAGTATAAGAAATCATGTTTTTCCCTTTAAGAATGTCTTTTGAAATACCTGCACAATACCAATAGAATCAACAAGAACCTGTGTCCAGCATCGACACCTCAAAACTGTCTCAAATCTCATATCAATGTATCTCTGGCCTCAGCCGTCCGGCTGACCCATCTCAAATATCAATATCTCATCATCTAGCGGCCACGGTCGGTATCCTCTGGATATCCGCCGTCCCAAACAGTCACCGGTAGGTAATCCGTCCCCTGCCAGGCTCAACGTCAACACCACATTCCTCTTGCCCCGGGGTACCTTACCGGGCCCACCATGTACCCGTGACGGTTCCTCCACTCCTCGACACGGATCTCGAAAACCATAGCAAACTCATGGTGGACGACACTTTCATCACTAGAAAACCGCAATTTACATATTTTAAAAAAATATAATAAGTTTAGAAATTTTGCGGCTTTCCCCCGAAATCCAGAAATATCATAAAATCTCAAGAAATCCTCATAAGTGTATATGTCAATGGTGATGAATGCATATGGTATCAATAATTAAGCTACGATGTATGATTAATAGACTAGGCATGAACAAATAATATGATGAGGTACATGCACATGAATAGCAATCCTACGATTTCATTTTAAGGAATTAAAGCAATAGCGCGAGTTTAAGTATCAATTATAGTAAAAGGTTTCAATTTAAAGGTTATCTAGTGTGGTGGCATGGCAATTACCAGGGTGTGTGTGTAAGCATGAATAGTGCTCGTGCTGCATATAAAAACCCTGGCAATGGTGCATGTGTCCTATAAAATGGTTTCGTATATGTATGTCAATATAGGACATGAATGTAGCAAATAATCATATAAGTATTACACCCCTAATTACTAACATCACTAAGAATCTTTTAAGTTACTAAACTATCCGGCGGCTTGCGCCATCCAACGATAGTCCCCCGTAGATGTTACATCTACTCACCGGAATCCCTAGCTAGCTGTGTCCAATCACCGCTTTCCCCTTTCATGCCGCGTCTGACGTCTCCGCGACCGAACCTGGAATTTACATCAATACCAAACATAAGGTTACATATCAAGAATGACGCAAAACCCAAACGAAAATACTAATGTTCACAAGCTAGGTACAACATGCACAAGGTGCGCGGAACACACGCGAAAATCGCAAAAATCGCCGATTTGGTCGCCGGGCAAAACTAAAACCCGACTACTCAAAAATCCGCACTCACGCATCCTAAAATATCATAGGATAAGCCAACAAAATACTCTAGATATCGCAATTAAATCGCCACAATAATATAATAAAAACCTAGTAAGCTAGAAGTTTGCAAAATTGGTGCAAACATCGACAATTAGCGAGAAAATTAACACAATCCAACACAACAATCCAAACTAACCCACTAGCTAGCCATTACACTAATTTTAAACCATTAACTATGCTTAAAAACCTAATTTCCATAAACAAAACATTTCTTGATTTTCATAATTAGCAACCTTAATGAAAATTTCACACAACTTTAACATAGATTAGCCTAATATGAAGCCACTTAAGCAAAGTAACCATATAAATTGGTTAAGTAAACAACTAAGTTAATTAAAAGACTTAATTGACTAAAACATGGTTTCAAGAAACCCTAGTTTAATTTTCAATCATTAACTAAAAAAAACTAGATTAGGATTAACACTAAAATTAACACTAAGCAACTAGATTAAAGTATTCTAACCATAAGAAATTAAAAGAGTAGAAATTATACCTCAAACCTATGGATCTAGCAAGAAGAAATTTGCCTCAATGATGGCCTCCTAGCACCATGATTCCAAGCAAGAGAGGTGAAGGAAAAAGGGATGAAGAATGGGGTTTTAATTTGTGAGTTTTAGCTTGAATTTTTGAAGCAACTTAATGAATTTTTTGAAGAAAAATGAAAAGATCAAGGAGATGAAGGGGGCTGCTGGAATTTCGGCCAGAACAAGGGAAGGGGATGGTATGGGGTGTGTGGGAAAAGTCTTGGTCAACTCCTACCAACCCACAAAAGACCATACCTAATTAACAAATCAAAAACCTTTAAAAATACCCTCATTTCCACACAAGAATAATGTCAAAGAGCATGGCATTTTTTTTCTGGACCTGATGATGGTGGGGCTGGCCTAGGGCTGAGGGAAGTGAGAGAGGGGTTTTACAAAAGAAATTTTATGCAAAAAGACCCCCTACAAGTCAAAAATTGCAAGTTTTAGCTTAAAATTCAATAAATTCGTTTGCTATAATAAAAATTAGTTAAAAATCAAAATAAAATACTAAAAATTTATATTACAACTAGATTTTAATTAAAATAATTTTAAAGATTAAAATTAGCACAGAAAAATTTGTATTTATCACTAATTTAATGTATTTTCTTACCGGCTTAAAATAATATTAAAAAATTGAAAAATAAGGAAATTTTTTTAAATGACCAAAATTTCATAAGTAACTCATTAGCTACTAAAAACAAGAAATTACCTATCCATTTTAGGTATAATTAGTCCTAAACTGCAAAATAACGAGAAAGACGGTTTTCGGAAAAATACCGAATTTTCCCCGATTTTCGGGAAAACACCAAAACGACTTTTCAAGGCGTTACATTAAACCCATAATTAAACACTTAATTAGCTTAGATTACAACAATACTAACAAGATAACAAATTGAGGAAGATTATACGTCACAAATCTTGTAGATCTCATAGTAAACTTAGCCTCTAAAAACCCATCTTGTTCCAAGATCCAAGCTTGATTTGGCCAAGGAAAATTGGTTAAAGGTTAAACTAGGGATTAATAAGACTTGTATTGGTTTTCAATGCAATTTTAGAGATTTTTTGATGAGGCAAAGAGGTGAGGAAATAGGGAGGGCTGCAGCAGGAAGCTCGGCCAGAAGAGGGAGGAAGAGGGGTGTGTGGATGTGTGTGGGAAATTTCTAAGTCAAAGACACCCATACCTCACATGTATACACCCATGCTTAATTTCTTTATTCTATTCTTATCAAATTTCAATTCATTTTAATGAAGTGGGGCAATGAGTGGGGATGGGGGGGCTGCCAAGGCTGCTGGTTCAGCCACTAGGGAAGGTTTTTGGGTGAGTAAGTTGTTAGTGTATATGCCCTAGAGGCCATTACTGTATCATACTAGTTTGTATATTACTTAATGGAAGCTTGGGATATTCACCTTGTATATACAATCTTGCTCAAAATAGTAGTATGCTACTTGGTTTGTTTCTACTTCAATGTGTACATGTGTTTATTTTTGTATATCGCCTATACACATTAGTGGAGCCCTTAGGATCTTTGCTTGATTACCAGCGATGTGATGGCCGTCACACTAGTGGGGCTGGGTAATCTATAAGCACATCCTTATGCAGGTCCCTGGTCGCAGGACTATCGAGATAGGGCATCGATACTCCGGAGTAGACCAGCGCATGCGCTTCTCATCCCAGTGTGGGAGACGGTCTGTCCCACAGCCGTCAGTACGTCGTACTTGAGATAGTATGCGGGTGCTCGTTAGGTTACGGGTACACTGGACAGGACTCGTCGGGAACTGACTAGTTGGTATTATGCCTATCGTCAGTTATCAGTTCCCAGGTGACATGAGTACAGCTTAATCCGCTGACTTGACACTGTCACTTCGCCTCGAGTGTGTTCCCACTGTACTTTGATCACTACCCTACCACGGCTCAAAGGAGTCATGCAAACAGGTAGTGGTTGGGTGCAGTCCCGAAGCACTTGGAGGCAGTGACGGTTAGACAGGATTCGTCTCTCCCGGTATTGGGGGTTGACATCGCGCTGTGTCTAGGAGAGCCATTACACGAGTAGTCCCTGGCCAGGGCAAACGAGATATACTTGTAGGCTTCCAGTGTTATCTCAGGGTGTTTTGGGCTTCGCTCCGGCACGACTTGTACCGCTATTAGGGGACTGACGTTTACCGCCCCCTAGGCCCGCCATGCGATGTATCAGACGAACAGACCGGACTGTACGGAGAATGTCACATTCAGGCTCAGTAGGAGTTCAGATGGGTTTCACCTCGTCGGTCTTCTTGTCGGCACTACCTGGGGACCGTTACGCACAGCTAGTGCCGCTTGCGGTCTATGGTTAAATCCACTGCCAGCGTAGTGTCGAGTGTTTAGAGTCCCACACAGAAAGCTTTTCGCCTTTAGGCAAAATAGTAGAGGTCGCATGGTATTGCGACAGGTCGCATGGTTTTGCGACAGGGTTCGGTCACATCCGTGCACTTGTGCACGTACAGTGTCCGGACAGTTTACACTAGCGGGCTTTGGTTTAAGCCAGATCCTAGTGTACCTTTTGGGATTGGATTTATCCAGTGTGCATTCGTGTTCCTCGGAACGCGGATGCGGGTGTGTATGCACAGTTGACAGGGAGGCAGAGGCAGCGGATTCTCATTAGGGTAGTTGACAGTTGACCGTTGACTATTTGACTTTTTGCTCAACCCTAATGAGAATATGATATGTGATTAACTATTATATTAATTAAGTATTATGGTTACATGGTTGTTGACTTTTGTTGACTTTGTTGACTTGTTGACTTTTGTTGACTTGTTGACTTTGTTGACCGGTTGACTAGGCTTGACTAGTTGACCATCATGATAACCATAGCCATCATTTCATGGCAAAGACTTTTACTTGCTTGTTCATTTGTGTAAAATGAGTGCATGAAATGATATGGTTATGGTTGCTTCAACCATCACATAAGACTTTTTTGGTATGATGAGTTATCATGACTTTGGATTATGAGAGGGTGAGAGACAAAAGACTTGCTCATTCTTTCATGCTCATTCTCTCTCTTGTTCTTGAGCTCTCTTGTTTTGCTCTCACCCTCAACCTCTTGCTCCCTCTCTTGATTCTATGGTTCTCTTGTCTCATGAGTTGAGAATCAAGAACCATAGATAAAATCCCATACAAACTCTTCTCTACTCATTCTAGTTCACTAGGTTTAGCAAACCAAGTGAACTAGTTTCTTCAAAGAACGAAGAAGGAGCTAAAGGTTGGAGCTTTCAGGTGGATCTATCTTCGGCGTACGGAGACGACGGGAAGAAGCCAATCCGTGTAGGGTTCCTAGGCACTCTCAAGAGGTCTCACAAGGCATCGACCATGCCAATTTCAAAAATTATGGTGCCGAGAAACCCGACTACGGATCGTTGGCTAGAAATCTAGGCGAAAAGATAACTAGTTAACAATTAACTGATGGGAAAACGGAAATACAACCTTTGTAGATCCGGTTCTCCACCTCCATAGCTCCGCAATGAAGTCTCCTCGCTGTCCTAATGAGTTCCCGGGCTCTAGCGTCGGCTTCGTCGGAGAATGGGCAAGCTAGGTCGTCGATGTCCACGCCGAAGATGATCTACGTCGAGGCATCGCTAAATCAAGCTCCACCTTCACCAAGCCCTAAAAACTTGTGAAGGAAACACACTCTACTACTTGGCAAGAGGTAGAGGATGAAGAAATAGGAAGTGGGTATACTTTAGAAATGGATTTCTCACTCTTTATCATCAATCACCATTGATGAAGAAAGCTTTTTCTTCCTTGCTCATGAAGAAGAAGAAAGAAATATATGATAAGTTAATTAAAAATAATAGAAAAACAAATACTTATCATATCATTAACTATAGTCAAGTGTAGAGAATGAATCATGGTTAGTGGGAATGGTTAGGGTTAAGGATGAGATAAGAATGGTTGACTTGATCAAAGCTTCATGAAGCTTCAACTAAACTCCAAAACTAGCAACCATTCTTTTCTCTTCTTTTCCAAAATGAATAAACAAATAAATAAATGAATAAATAAAGGAAATGAAACCCTAGCCATTCTTTTAACCATAGTTTAATTCTTTGCACTTAACCAAGTAAACATGTATCATCAAACATGATACAATCAAGTGCACAAAATCATATCGCATATGTAATGCGCACATCCGAGTGAGAAAATCCATTTAAAGTGAACCAATACTAGTTAATGCAAAGTAATATATCAAATATATAATTATACATTAAATCATTAAATCAACACTTGATTTAATGATCCGGTCATGTCGCACACAACCGACTAGTATACAATGTATCGGCTTATCGAATCAACGCTTGAATCGATAACTAGGTTATATCGCATACAACCATTCGATACATTCATCGCGATAATGGAATACGGTATCACATACACGCATTATTCTCGGTCCCGCACATATCTCATATGCGCTCCTATTTCGTTTCGCTTGAGCCAGGAAACCTCTGTGTAGGACTCTAAAGACTCGTCAATACGCCGGCAGCAGGCGATGATCATATCAAACACCCACAAGCCGCAAGCGTTCTGCTAAACGTAACGGCCACCCGCGTATTGAGCGATCTGAAGATCGACGAGCAAGCCCGCTCACACTCCAGTGAATCCAACCAGTAACACTACCGTACAGTCCGGTCTGATCGTCTGATATGTCGCATATCTTGCCTAGGGGTGGTAAACGTCAGACCCCAATAGCTCGATAAGTCGTGTCGATATGAGGTCTATAACAATTCGAGAAACTACTGATAACACTTACCAGTAAATCTCAGCAACCCTGGCCAGGGATTTCCTGTTATAGCCAATCGAACACAGCGCAACATCAACCCCCTATACCGGGAGAGACGAATCCCCTCCTATCGCTCATTGCCTCCATATGACTCGGGACTGTACCCAAAAACCACCGTTTTGCACGCCCTCTTGGACGTGGTAAGATGGAAATCAAAGCACAGTGGGAACCACACAAGACTCTATGACGATCTCGGGTCAACAGACTACTCTGTACCAGTGTCACCAGAGAACTGCCATCTGACGTGAGGTATAATACCATCTGGGAGTTCTCGGCGAGTCCGTCCAGTGTACCCAGTCTCTACTGAGCACCCGTATATCATCTCTGATGTCAAACACCAATGGATATGGGATCATCCATCGCCCATCTGTATGGGTCGAGAAGGTATACGCTAGTCTACTCTGGTATATCGATGCCCCGTCTCGATACACCCTCGACTAGGGACTTTGAAGGATGTACTTATGGACTACCATGTCCCCACTAGTATGATCCGCATCATAGTCCAGGTAGTCAAGCACACATCCTAAGGGCTTTACCAACATGTAACAGAGAGACAATCAGTATACACGTTAAGGTAAAGTTCAACCAGATAGCATACTATCATGTCGAGCAAGAAAGTCCTCCCTATATATGTCCCAGCATCCACTACAATATACATCCTATGTACAGTAATGGCCTCTAGGGCATACATATAACTAACAATCTCCCACTTGCACTAGGGCCATCTGTAGCAGTGGTTGTAGTATCTCATACTCAACCATCCCATAAAAATCTCTCTCTGGGAACAGGCCTTTGTGAGTGGATCCGCTGTGTTGTCCTCTGAATCTACTCTCCTAACCTCGATCACCCTGGAGATCAACCATCCCCATGATCAAGTGATACTGCCTTAGAATATGTCTGGATCACTGATGGGACCGGCGTTCCTTGGCAAAAGCCACAACTCCATTGTCACACAATGGGAGGAACATAGTTCATCTTATGAACCAATACACCCAGATTGCCTCTTTGGTAGCATCTTAAGTAGCGATGTATCGTGCCTTTATCGTCTAGTATGTCACGGTATCTAGCTTGGAACTCTTCCAACATACCGTCCCTTTACTGAGGGTAAAGACAATGCCTGTGACTGACATTCAGTCGTCTTTATCACCATGGAACCATTCCAGTGATTCTCCCCAGGGTCGATTGATACCATCTCGCTACAACTAGTGAGAATCCTAACATCCAATTAGATCTGTCTCATAGATCCAAAATCCAGGAGTTAGTAGATATCTTTATGATCCTATTTGGAGAATCATTGTGATAAACGGAGATTGATCGAGCGTAGCATCGGAAACTTCTTCCCTATCAAGAGTATGTCATCCACGTACTCTACGAGGATCGCCACCATACTCCCTACTACCTTTTTGTTTATACAAGGTTCATCTACCATTTTGATGATGTCAACTTCTTTGACTAATTCATCAAAACAGATGTTCCAACTCCGCGATGCCTGCTTTATCCTATATAAAGCATCTTGCACACGTTTCCGCTGCTCCCACTGTCTACGAAGCCCTCTGGCTGTGTACTTATAGACGCTCTCTTCTAAATCATCATTTAGAAAAGCAGTCAAGACACCCAACCACCAGATATCGCAGTCATGGTATGTAGCCGTGACAAGTAGGATCTGGATAGACTTAAGCATAGCTACTTGAAAAGGTTTCATCATTATCCACACCTGGTCAATGATGCAAACTTTAACAAGTCTAGCTTTGAAAGTCTCAACTTTTCCATCTACACCAAGTAATCATCTCAAGATATACTTGCTCCTGATGGGGATTTAACCCTTCAGATATAGCAACCAAAGTCCATACTTTGTTGGTGTATAAGGATTCCATCTCAGATCGATAAACATCCAGCCATTCTTACAGAGTCTTACTCTCGATGGCCTGCTCGAAGCTAGTTGGGTCATCATCTCATGATGCAATCCTCGCTCCCACTGTCATAGAGGAACCGAAGTATCTCTCAGGTGGGTGAGGAACCCTACTAGATCGGCGGAGAGGCCGAGGTTCGTTGGTAACTATTGAATCCTTTGGTTCCATCAAATCATCTTCTGTAGTTTGCATAGCTGGAACCTTTCCAGTTCTACATAACTAACCTTGCCTCGAGTTTGTCCGGATTTTGCTTTTAGACATAGGCCGGACAACCCCAAATCTTAACTAACTTAAGACATGGGCTCTTCCCTTTCCATATCATATATGAAGTGGTAGGCATTGATTTGACTGGAACCCTATTCAATAGGTATGCAGCTTCTCAAGTGCATAACCCCCTTAAAAGGAAATAGGTAACTCAGTAATACTCATCATAGAGCGCACCTTATCATATAGGGTGTGATTGCTCCGCCCCGATATACCATCGTGCTATGGTGTATACAGAGGAGTAATGCTGAGAGAGAATCTCATTCTCCTTTAGAATAGTCTAGTATTTCCGTGCTCAAGTATTCTCCTCCTTGATCACATCAAAGGACATAATACTTATACCCGTATTTTGGTTTTCTACTTCTAACTTATATTCTGTGAATATCTCAAAAGGTTCGGACTTGTGTTTCAGCAGGAACATAGGTCTGAATCTTGAGAGATTATCAGAGAATGTAACGAAGTACAAAGAACCAGTCTTGGCATGTGTAGACAGGGGACCTACATACATCAACATGTATCATCCCAAGAGTTCACTAACTCTTTCTCTGTTTCCAATAAACGGAGCTATGGTCATCTTATCTTTGTGACATGACTGGCAAGTTTCACAAGATGTAAATTCAAACTGATTTAAATATACATCTAAATGTAACTTCAGCTAGTCGGGTCATATTGATCTGACCTAGTCTACAATACCTCAAGAAGGATTCGTTCATTTCTGAACTCTTCTTCTTGTGTGTGTTCTATATACTAAGAACTGTTGTTTGATTTAGAACATCAATGCTTTTAGATAACGTGCCTGAACCGATCAACTTTTGATATAGGAAATGTTCAAAACATTATCCAACAATACAAAATTTTATCATTTCTTTACTAATAAAGAGACTGATATGATTTTGTATATCAGGTTCGGTATCTAATAACATTCGTTCAGAATCAATGTATTGTAATACAGGGTGACAGTGACCAACAGACTTGGCTGCAACACTTGCCCCGTTTTCTGCCTCATGAAACTTATCACCCGTTCTCAGTTCTCTACCTTTCTGTAGCCCTATGTAACATATTACATATTTGGGATCCTGATCCGGTATCAAATACCCAGGACGCAGAGGATACTGAGAAACAGTTCTATGTAACGAACACACCCGAAGGAGATGCATCATATGCACTTTCTTCGTTTGGGCGGCACGGGAATTCTGGTATTCCCCAATTTCCTGCTCTGTCTTATAACAATTATAAGTTGGAGCGGGACCAACGTTCCCCAGCTCAGTATAACAAGCGGGTTCGGTCAATATTCTGTATTATTATCTTGATTAAGGCGTGATATGGTCGCTACCTGGAGAGAGAGAGAAGAAAACACTCAGCGTGCGCTCTGTCAAGAATAGATTGGTTATTATTTTATCTAATCAGGATGGCTCCCACTGCTTTTTATCAAATCTTCCTTCAAACCCTAAAAGGAAAGACTAGCCGGGATTAATTACACACTACAAGTTCGCCAATCTTTCAGCCAGGCCAGTGTCGGTACTTTGAGGGAGGTCCCCCGTGCTTTCGCACGAACCTAATTAATGTAAACCTCGTTTTCCCAGAGGCGTAACCTCGTTGACACCTTTCTAGACACCTACTTGATCGGCTAATTGTAATGTATAAAACTCTCCCAGGAGTAACTCTTACTCGCAGCGGGTATCGGGATCCAACTATCTCATAGAAGGTATGCAATCTCATTGCAAATTTCAACACTTGAAATTCCCGATAATATTTTGCCCCTAGCTCGCTATGACCTTGACGCATGCCAAACAACCCATAGTCTGCTAGTCAAGTTCAACCCGTACATTTCTTGATTGAATTAAACCCACCCGCACGACCCTTGACGCATGCCAAACAACGCCGTGCGAATACCCTAATCCAATCGCATCGTATGCTAGCAGATAAGCACTAGTTAGCTACCGTACACTACGCCTTGACGCATGCCAAACAACCGCAGCACGAATACTAACTAGTACTTATCTGAAATGACGGAGGGCTACGACAGGTTTTTCTGAAAACCTATTGCGTAATGAACTTGATATCGTTGTAGGATCGAATGAATTTTGAAATGGAGTGTTTTTGAGGCTTTTCTAGTTTTGCTAAACGAGTCACTCCCGGTGAAGGGATCGTCGGTCCTTTCCTCGTCGAATGAGGTGCGGGATATACCATATATATCACTGTGCAAAGCAAAAACTCTTAAAAGCAATCAAAAGACAAACCGAGTGTGTAGCATCTGCCAGTTATTGCTAAAGGAGTCACTCCCGGTGAAGGGATCTCGGTCCTTTCCTCATCGAATAAGGTGCAGGATATATCACATATACCTCTGTGCAAAGCAAGAACTGTAGCTACCTTTTTTATTTTGAAATTCGATTCTACAACATCTTAGGTTTCTTTTATTTCATTAATCACATTAATGAAGTCCCATCATTTAAGTACCTAAACATCACAGATAAATACAACGTACACTTATGCCATCCGCATTCGCCTCGATGTCCCCTCGTGCACCGTTAGGTTAGGTAACTAACGGCAGAGCGGGGCAGGGCTAGCGCGGGTGTAAAACATAAGTATCGTCTATATAATATATCATATATACTATATACTGTATCTATCACAGAACATCACATGATCACATCACAGATATCGCAGCAGAAGAAACATATGAAACATTGGATATACTAGGACGTCCGTGTTTTCAATACGAGCCAGTATAAAACACGGATTCCACGGTCGTGAAGAATAGCCAAACCCACACCCCTAGACCCCTACGAGAGCGGCAAGCAACCCTACCAATTCTAGAGTTAGGAGACCCGGACTCGACTCCTCGAGTTGGTCTCCCACTGGACTCCAGAACCCGGTTAGTTGTGCCCTCCTCCTTGGGTCTATCCTAGTGCGGAAAAGTAAATAATATACAAACGGTGACAACTTCCGCAACCTGGAAGCGCCCCAATAAAAGAATATTACATATAAGTTTTTACATGAATGAAAATGAAAAACACTCATCTCACATAAAAAAACCCCGGCTATTGAAACACGACGATCCAATATAACATATCCAGCAACACATAACATCACATGTCATCAACGTAAGTAAATATGCGCATCCCACTTGTCGTTGACATATAGCAACGAAACCGGCGATATCACATATTACACTTACGGTCACAGAAAAGAAAGTGTAAAACTACAACAGTTGGAATCCGCAACCACCTCAGACATCGCATGCCTGACCAAATGAATTACTTAGACATCGCATGCCTAACAATTATAAACCCCGCATTTTAGTCTGAAAATCGAAAACACTTTTCAATATCAAGTCGGGCAATTCAACAAGATTCCCGACATCCTGATCGAATGCTCGTCGCAAACTTCAGTAGACGGCCGCACCCCCGTTACCGTCGACGAAGTGCACCAAGGCGGAACACCGCTACCGCGAGCACCCGAATGGATGCTTTCGGCGACGGGGTTCTCCTACAGTCACTTGGTCGGGGCTATGGAGTGAGGCTGTATATTAAGTTTACCCGGCGAGTATCCACGTACGCTACGTGATTGCGACGGACTTTTGATCACATCAAAATTCCGTGGCAACCGATCTAGTGAGACTAAATTGCTATGTTTATAACATTCATTCAGTTATCTCATAACTTCTTGTGAATTCCAATTGTTGTATCACATTCCGGATAAATAGAAAATGTTAAACTTTCCGATCGAACAATCGAACACCCAAGTTTTCCCGATACAGATGAACACATGAAATAAGTCTAACAACATTCAGTTCGTGCCTCAGTACCAACGGTCCAGCCGTAGAAGGGTCAAGCCAACGCCTCACATGTGGCACGCCGTACTGCCCCAAACCCTAAGGTTCAAAGGGCAGTTCAAGACGGTCACATAATCGAGTTAAGGTTTGTTGTCTTCTAGAGGGACCATCGCGTTACTTGCACTACTTAGAACGTCGTTAAACTACGGAAAAATCCAACACTTGGAAATTTCCCGACAGGGGAAAAATTGGGTATTTATATCCGGTCGAACTTTTTAACATATTCTAAAATTTATCCGGAAAGCCACATAGACAAAATCTGATATCCCGATCGAAACACCGAATTCCCAAAACAACTCCAGAAAATTCAACTCTTGAATAAATATTAAAAATTCCCAGAAAACTCAGCTCTTTGAACTAGGAATTACTGTGCAAAGGAACAGGGCTGACGTCATCAAGGGGCCGCTGATCCGCCGCAGAAGCCATGCTTCTGCCGCGGATCCGCCGCGAAAATTACTGTTCATGAAATAATTTTTGCATCGTAATTCTTAGATTTCCCTGCTGAATTTTTTAGTAATTTTTAATGTTGAAAAACTCACTGTTTTCAAAAAAGGACAGAGAGCAAGTTTGGTTTGGGGTTTCGGGTTCGTTCGGACTTTAAATTCCGTCTAGTCTTCGCCTAAGCCTCTAGCTAGGCTCTGATACCACTGTAGGGTTCCTAGGCACTCTCAAGAGGTCTCACAAGGCATCGACCATGCCAATTTCAAAAATTATGGTGCCGAGAAACCCGACTACGGATCGTTGGCTAGAAATCTAGGCGAAAAGATAACTAGTTAACAATTAACTGATGGGAAAACGGAAATACAACCTTTGTAGATCCGGTTCTCCACCTCCATAGCTCCGCAATGAAGTCTCCTCGCTGTCCTAATGAGTTCCCGGGCTCTAGCGTCGGCTTCGTCGGAGAATGGGCAAGCTAGGTCGTCGATGTCCACGCCGAAGATGATCTACGTCGAGGCATCGCTAAATCAAGCTCCACCTTCACCAAGCCCTAAAAACTTGTGAAGGAAACACACTCTACTACTTGGCAAGAGGTAGAGGATGAAGAAATAGGAAGTGGGTAGACTTTAGAATTGGATTTCTCACTCTTTATCATCAATCACCATTGATGAAGAAAGCTTTTTCTTCCTTGCTCATGAAGAAGAAGAAGAAAGAAATATATGATAAGTCAATTAAAAATAATAGAAAAACAAATACTTATCATATCATTAACTATAGTCAAGTGTAGAGAATGAATCATGGTTAGTGGGAATGGTTAGGGTTAAGGATGAGATAAGAATGGTTGACTTGATCAAAGCTTCATGAAGCTTCAACTAAACTCCAAAACTAGCAACCATTCTTTTCTCTTCTTTTCCAAAATGAATAAACAAATAAATGAATGAATAAATAAAGGAAATGAAACCCTAGCCATTCTTTTAACCATGGTTTAATTCTTTGCACTTAACCAAGTAAACATGTATCATCAAACATGATACAATCAAGTGCACAAAATCATATCGCATATGTAATGCGCACATCCGAGTGAGAAAATCCATTTAAAGTGAACCAATACTAGTTAATGCAAAGTAATATATCAAATATATAATTATACATTAAATCATTAAATCAACACTTGATTCAATGATCCGGTCATGTCGCACACAACCGACTAGTATACAATGTATCGGCTTATCGAATCAACGCTTGAATCGATAACTAGGTTATATCGCATACAACCATTCGATACATTCATCGCGAGAATGGAATACGGTATCACATACACGCATTATTCTCGGTCCCGCACATATCTCATATGCGCTCCTATTTCGTTTCGCTTGAGCCAGGAAACCTCTGTGTAGGACTCTAAAGACTCGTCAATACGCCGGCAGCAGGCGATGATCATATCAAACACCCCCAAGCCGCAAGCGGTCTGCTAAACGTAACGGCCACCCGGGTATTGAACGATCTGAAGATCGACGAGCAAGCCCGCTCACACTCCAGTGAATCCAACCAGTAACACTACCGTACAGTCCGGTCTGATCGTCTGATATGTCGCATATCTTGCCTAGGGGTGGTAAACGTCAGACCCCAATAGCTCGATAAGTCGTGTCGATATGAGGTCTATAACAATTCGAGAAACTACTGATAACACTTACCGGTAAATCTCAGCAACCCTGGCCAGGGATTTCCTGTTATAGCCAATCGAACACAGCGCAACATCAACCCCCTATACCGGGAGAGACGAATCCCCTCCTATCGCTCATTACCTCCATGTGACTCGGGACTGTACCAAAAACCACCGTTTTGCACGCCCTCTTGGACGTGGTAAGATGGAAATCAAAGCACAGTGGGAACCACACAAGACTCTATGACGATCTCGGGTCAACAGACTACTCTGTACCAGTGTCACCAGAGAACTGCCATCTGACGTGAGGTATAATACCATCTGGGAGTTCTCGGCGAGTCCGTCCAGTGTACCCAGTCTCTACTGAGCACCCGTATATCATCTCTGATGTCAAACACCAATGGATATGGGATCATCCATCGCCCATCTGTATGGGTCGAGAAGGTATACGCTAGTCTACTCTGGTATATCGATGCCCCGTCTCGATACACCCTCGACTAGGGACTTTGAAGGATGTACTTATGGACTACCATGTCCCCACTAGTATGATCCGCATCATAGTCCAGGTAGTCAAGCACACATCCTAAGGGCTTTACCAACATGTAACAGAGAGACAATCAGTATACACGTTAAGGTAAAGTTCAACCAGATAGCATACTATCATGTCGAGCAAGAAAGTCCTCCCTATATATGTCCCAGCATCCACTACAATATACATCCTATGTACAGTAATGGCCTCTAGGGCATACATATAACTAACAATCCGGACCACCATCCCGCCGCGGATCCGCGGCCGAGTTGACTCGGCCGTGGTCCATTTTTGGTGCAGTGTTCTTCTGGGGGTATTTTGGGATTTTTGGAATATATATTTTCTGCCCAGATTTTCCAGAACGAAAATTTTATTTTGGGGTCCCGAAAATCCGTATTTTTGATCGAACTTCTAAAAGACTTAAGCTAACGGGTTTTTCTGTAATGTGATATTTGTATTGAACGTCTACTAATCGCTATATGTCGATTAGTGGGGGTTATACAAATCTGTGATCTGTAATGTTGCTGGAATGTGTATATGAATTGTTGGATTGTCGCGGGTGAATAGCAGGGGATTGTGAGACGAGAGTTTTCTTTTCTTTCAATTCATGTAAATTTGTAAATTGATATAATAATTATTTGTATGGCCGCACAACCGGGTCGGGGTTGTAGCCGTCATTGTATAATTTCTTTTTACTGTTTTTGCTCCTAGGATAGACCCATGGAGGGGGTGCACAAACTACCGGGTATGCCGAAGTGTCGAGTGGCCTACTCATGGAGATGAGGGAGGTTGCTACGCTTCGGGTACTTGGCGGGTAGTTTGCCGCACCCGTAGGGGTCTTGGGTGGGGTATTGGCTATTCACCGCGACCGTGTAATCTGTTTGTCGTTACAGGCTCGTGCGAATTACAGATTCCTAGTATATCCAATGTATTCATCTGTGATCTGAAATGTTTATCATTGCAGTATATCTATATATGATATTATTTAGGCGTTGCTTATGTTTTACAGACGCGCTAGCCTAGCCCCCGCTCTGTCGTTAGTTAAGTAACCTAACGGGTAATGACGGGGCCCCGTGGCGAATGCGAATGGCATAAGCGTACGTCATATTTTGGTTGTTTTCTGCAATGGTAGGATTAAATGATGGGACGCATTAAAAGAACTAATGCAAGAATATCACGCATTAAAAGAACTAATGCAAGATAATAAACCAAGTTAAAGTCGTTGGAACACTTTCGAAAAACCACTCGGTTCTTTTCAAAACCAACTTTTAAATGCGGAGCTTGAGCCACTCCTTTTAAAAGCTATCTCGTTCCATCGACTATATCAAGTTCACTACGTTCACGGTTTCGCCAAAACCATTCGTAGCCCTCCATCATTTCAGTTAAATATTCGGTAGTATTCAAGCTATGTATTTTGACCTCACGCCAAGGCATAGTGATTGGTAGCTGCCGGATACTTATCTGTTGCATAGATAGAATGCGTTGGTTTGGGACAGCCGTACTGCCATTTTGGCCTACGTCAAGGGTAGGTACGGGTGGATTCAAATTAACCTGGATAATGATGGGAAGAACTTGACATGTGACTTATGACATTTTGACCTCACGCCAAGGTCATAAGAGCATGGGGCAAAAATCCACATCGGGAGATTCATAAGTACTGAAACTTGCTAGATTTGCATACCATTTGGAGTGTGATGATTCTGGTAGGATTCCTTCAGTTTCGTCACGCGATGATATTTGGATCCCGATCCTACTATGAGTATATGCTACTCCTCGGGAAATTTCTCACTAATCGATCAATGCTATAAACCTAGTAGGTGCCTAGAAAGGTGTTAGCGGGGCTACGCCCCCAGGGAAAAGAGGTTCTTTAATTAAGGAACTTCGCGAAAGCGTTGGAAAACCTCCCTCGAAGTACCGACACCGGTCTGGCTGAACGGTTAAGCAAGTATTGTGCGGTGGGATTGATCCCGACTAATTCTTCCTTTATGGTTTGAGGAGGGATTCGAGAAACAGTGGGAGCCATCCTGTTTAGACAAACTAAAAACCACTCTAAACTTGCAAGAGCATCATGCTGAGTGTTTCTTCTTCTCTCTCCTAATTGCAGCGACCAATCGACATGACTGGACTAAGTTACTCCTAGATAAAAACAAACTGACAGGGCCAAACTACAAAGATTGGCTCAGGAATGTCAAGATAGCAATCACTTACGACAAGCTGGGGTATCTTCTTACCACCAAAGCTCCCCTGTCCCTGGTCCCACTTCCAGCGTCGCGGATAAGGAAATCCGCAAGACTTGGGAGATTGATAGCGCGAAGGCCAAATGCCTCGTACTTGCCTCTATGGACAATGAACATCAGAGGAGGCACGAGAATATGGACTTGGAATCCATATTTCTTCATACAAAAGAACTGTATGGAGAGCAATCTCGTATCACAAGATACGAAGCGTCGAAAAAGTTATTTTCGACAAGAATGGCCGTCGGATCATCAGTAGCCGAGCACGTGCTAAAGATGATCGGCTACATTGAGGAGCTCGCGGACCTAGGGATCACATTGGAGAGTGAGCTATATACGGATATAGTTCTCCAGTCCCTTCCTTCCACTTACGCCCAGTTTATACTGAACTTCAACTTACAAGAAAAAGAGGTTGAACTTTCAGAGCTCCTCAACATGCTGAGGAGCGCAGAGGGCACCGTACAGAAAGGTAGGGAAACATCCACTTTGTTTGTAGGAGGATCATCTTCTTCTAGGTCGAAGGCGAAAGCCAAGGGAAAGAAGAAGAAAGCCCCCGCCAAACCAAGGGGCGGTGTTAGTAAAGTGGATACAAAGGGAAAAGCTAAAGCAACAAAGAAAGCGGGGAAGCTTGTGGATAAGGAAGAATGCTTCTATTGTCATAAGAAAGGACACTGGAAGAATGATTGCAGGGCCTGGAAGGCCAGAACACAGGAATTGAAGCAGGTTGCAGCTTCAGCTTCAGGTGTGTATGTTATTGAAAACTGTCTTTCAATAAACTCTACTTCCTGGGTATTGGATACCGGATCAGGATCTCATATCTGTAATTCTTTGCAGGCGTTGAGAAACCGTAGGGTTTTGAAGGCAGGTGACATGACCCTCAGAGTTGCAAACGGAGCTAGCATGGATGCTAAAGCCGTGGGGGACTATCACTTGGGAATGTCAGATGGACATGTTTTGGTTTTGCGTAATTGCTTTTTTGTACCCAACGCAACTTGTAATATCATTTCTGTATCTTTAGTTTCTAAAGAAGGTTATGAATTTGCGTTTGTAAGTAATGTTGTAAACATTCACCTTAATCAAGTTCTGATTGGGTCAGGTACATTGAGTAATGGTATATACGTATTAAACCAACCACAGATTTTCAATGTCCAGAATACACACAAAAGAAAGTCTCCAGAAATAAATCAGACTTTCTTGTGGCATTGTAGACTGGGTCACATCAATGAGAGAAGGTTGACTAAGTTACATACAGAAGGATATTTGAATGCGTTCGAATATCAATCGTATGCCACTTGTCAATCTTGTCTCAAAGGAAAGATGACAAAGACTCCGTTTACTGGACATGGAGTAAGAGCGAGCGAGCTCTTGGGACTCGTACACAGTGACGTATGCGGTCTAATGTCTACACATGCGCGAAGCGGTTATTCTTACTTCATTACTTTTACGGATGACTTCTCAAGATACGGTTATGTCTTCTTAATGAAACATAAGTCCGAAGCCTTTGGAAAATTCCAGGAGTATAAGAATGAAGTAGAGAAACAGACCGGCAAAAGTATTAAGATTCTAAGATCGGATCGAGGTGGAGAATACTTAAGTGCCGAGTTCCTGGACTATTTAAAAGAGAACGGAATTCTCTCTCAGCTTACTCCTACATACACCCCGCAACATAACAGTGTATCGGAGAGACGGAACCGCACCCTATTGGATATGGTGCGGTCCATGATGAGTAACGCTGAGTTACCGCGATCATTCTGGGGAAATGCGCTAGAATCAGCCGCATACCTTTTGAACCGAGTTCCGACTAAAACTGTGCCTACCACACCATATGAAATGTTGAGTGGGAAGAAACCCTATCTTCAATATCTGAAGATCTGGGGATGTCCAGCTTTTGTCAAAAAGCAGCATGCGGACAAACTCGAGGCACGCTCAATACTGTGCAAGTTTGTGGGATACCCAAAGAACACCAAGGGGTATCTTTTCTACTACGCAGAGGAACAAAAAGTCCTTGTTTCTCGTAATGCCCACTTTCTAGAACACCAGTTCTTGGAAAAGGAAATTAGTGGGAGCGCAGTAGAACTGGAAGAAATTCCAGAACCACAGACTATTACTGAAAGGTTAGTGGAACCAGAGGGTTCAACAGAACAGGACATTCCTACGCCGCTCTGCAGGAGCAGTAGGCAGTCTCATCCGCCCGAGAGATACTACGGTTTTCTCATAGACAGGGATAGAGAGGATTGCATCATAGAATATGATGAGCCTACTAGCTTCCAGCAGGCCGTTCATAGCGTTGACTCAGTGAAATGGCTGGATGCAATGCGGACCGAAATGGAGTCCATGTACACCAACAACGTATGGATGTTGGACATTGCTCCAGACGGGGTAAAACCCGTAGGATGCAAGTGGATCTTCAAAAGGAAGATTGGTGTAGATGGACAGGTTGAGACCTATAAAGCTAGGCTGGTAGCAAAGGGTTTTCGTCAAAGGCCTGGCTTGGACTATGACGAAACCTTTTCTCCAGTAGCCATGCTGAAATCCATTCGGATCCTTCTTGCCATTGCTGCCTTCCACGATTATGAGATCTGGCAAATGGACGTAAAGACCGCTTTTCTAAATGGAAATTTAGAGGAGTGTGTCTATATGGACCAACCAGAGGGTTTCATTCAGAGTGGGAGCAGCGGAAAGGTGTGAAAGTTGCTTAAGTCCATCTATGGACTAAAGCAGGCATCGCGGAGTTGGAACATCTGGTTTGATGAGACGGTCAAAGAATTTGGCTTTATCAAAAATCCAGATAAACCATGCATCTATAGTAGATTTGTAGCGAGAACTGTAGTATTCCTCGTTTTATACGTGGATGACATTCTCTTAATAGGAAATGACATTCCTATGCTACAATCTGTCAAGGGGTTCTTGTCACACAGGTTCTCCATGAAAGACCTGGGTGATGCCTCATACATTCTGGGTATCCGGATCTACCGTGACAGATCCAAGAGGATATTAGGACTTTCTCAGTCCAGGTACATCGACACCATACTGAAAAGATTCTGTATGGAAGATTCCAAGCGCGGTAACCTACCGGCTTGTCACGGGATCACCCTCTCTAAAGAGATGTCTCCCAAGACTGATTTGGAGAGGGATCGCATGTCTATTATACCCTACGCTTCTGCGGTAGGCTCTATAATGTATGCGATGTTGTGTACCAGACCGGATGTAGCTTATGCACTGAGTGTGGTAAGCCGGTATCAGTCAAACCCTGGGGAGAAACACAGGATAGCAGTAAAGAACATTCTCAAGTACCTGAGAAGGACTAAGGAGATGTTCTTGGTGTATGGCGGAAAAGACCTCCAGATCGAGGCCTTTGCTGACTCCAGCTTCCAGAGTGACAAGGATGATTCCAAGTCCATGTCGGGTTTTGTCTTTACCCTCAATGGAGGGACGGTGTGTTGGAAGAGTTCCAAACAAGAAACCGTTGCAGACTCGACGATGGAAGCGGAATACATCGCTGCATCTGATGCCGCAAAAGAAGCTGTCTGGATGAGGAAGTTCTTGAAAGAACTTCAGGTGGTTCCGTCCATTGTTGATCCAATACCTTTGTATTGCGACAACAACGGGGCTATAGCTTTAGCGAAGGAACCCAGGTCCCATCAGAGATCCAGGCACATCTTGAGGCGGTATCACCTGATCAGGGAGATCGTAGATCGCCAGGAGATCGAGGTTCGGAGAGTCGCTTCAGAGGATAACACTGCAGATCCATTCACCAAGGCCCTGCCCCAGACTCAGTTCGAGCGGCTGATCGAGATGATAGGTCTTCGATACGCCAGTACATGGCCTTAGTGCAAGTGGGAGATTGTTAGTGTATATGCCTTAGAGGCCATTACTGTATCATACTAGTTTGTATATTACTTAATGGAAGCTTGGGATATTCACCTTGTATATACAATCTTACTCAAAATTGTAGTATGCTACTTGGTTTGTTTCTACTTCAATGTGTACATGTGTTTATTTTTGTATATCGCCTATACACATTAGTGGAGCCCTTAGGATCTTTGCTTGATTACCAGCGATGTGATGGCCGTCACACTAGTGGGGCTGGGTAATCTATAAGCACATCTTTATGCAGGCCCCTGGTCGCAGGACAATCGAGACAGGGCATCGATACTCCGGAGTAGACCAGCGCATGCGCTTCTCATCCCAGTGTGGGAGACGGTCTGTCCCACAGCCGTCAGTACGTCGTACTTGAGATAGTATGCGGGTGCTCGTTAGGTTACGGGTACACTGGACAGGACTCGTCGGGAACTGACTAGTTGGTATTATGCCTATCGTCGGTTATCAGTTCCCAGGTGACATGAGTACAGCTTAGTCCGCTGACTTGACACTGTCACTTCGCCTCGAGTGTGTTCCCACTGTACTTTGATCACTACCCTACCACGGCTCAAAGGAGTCGTGCAAACAGGTAGTGGTTGGGTGCAGTCCCGAAGCACTTGGAGGCAGTGACGGTTAGACAGGATTCGTCTCTCCCGGTATTGGGGGTTGACATCGCGCTGTGTCTAGGAGAGCCATTACACGAGTAGTCCCTGGCCAGGGCAAACGAGATATACTGGTAGGCTTCTAGTGTTATCTCAGGGTGTTTTGGGCTTCGCTCCGGCACGACTTGTACCGCTATTGGGGGACTGACGTTTACCGCCCCCTAGGCCCGCCATGCGATGTATCAGACGAACAGACCGGACTGTACGGAGAATGTCACATTCAGGCTCAGTAGGAGTTCAGATGGGTTTCGCCTCGTCGGTCTTCTTGTCGGCACTACCTGGGGACCGTTACGCACAGCTAGTGCCGCTTGCGGTCTGTGGTTAAACCCACTGCCAGCGTAGTGTCGAGTCTTTAGAGTCCCACACAGAAAGCTTTTCGCCTTTAGGCAAAAGAGTAGAGGTCGCATGGTATTGCGACAGGTCGCATGGTTTTGCGACAGGGTTCGGTCACATCCATGCACTTGTGCACGTACAGTGTCCGGACAGTTTACACTAGCGGGCTTTGGTTTAAGCCAGATCCTAGTGTACCTTTTGGGATTGGATTTATCCAGTGTGCATTCGTGTTCCTCGGAACACGGATGCGGGTGTGTATGCACAGTTGACAGGGAGGCAGAGGCAGCGGATTCTCATTAGGGTTGTTGACAGTTGACCGTTGACTATTTGACTTTTTGCTCAACCCTAATGAGAATATGATATGTGATTAACTATTATATTAATTAAGTATTATGGTGACATGGTTGTTGACTTTGTTGACTTGTTGACTTTTGTTGACTTGTTGACTTTGTTGACCGGTTGACTAGGCTTGACTAGTTGACCATCATGATAACCATAGCCATCATTTCATGGCAAAGACTTTTACTTGCTTGTTCATTTGTGTAAAATGAGTGCATGAAATGATATGGTTATGGTTGCTTCAACCATCACATAAGACTTTTTTGGTATGATGAGTTATCATGACTTTGGATTATGAGTGGGTGAGAGACAAAAGACTTGCTCATTCTTTCATGCTCATTCTCTCTTGTTCTTGAGCTCTCTTGTTTTGCTCTCACCCTCAACCTCTTGCTCCCTCTCTTGATTCTATGGTTCTCTTGTCTCATGAGTTGAGAATCAAGAACCATAGATAAAATCCCATACAAACTCTTCTCTACTCATTCTAGTTCACTAGGTTTAGCAAACCAAGTGAACTAGTTTCTTCAAAGAACGAAGAAGGAGCTAAAGGTTGGAGCTTTCAGGTGGATCTATCTTCGGCGTACGGAGACGACGGGAAGAAGCCAATCTGGACCACCATCGGAGCTTGAAGACGAAGGAGTTCAAGACAAGCAAGGTATAACCCCCTAACCGAGTAGCTAGAAACTCGTAGTTAGGTTGTCAGATAGATGTTTAACCAAGATCCGGATTTTAGGTCCATGTTACCACCTCTATAAAAAATCGTTTTTTACCAAATTCCGCATTCCCGAAAGTACCGGGAGAGGTAGCATGGACTTACATGAGTGAGGAAGTTCCATGCAAAGAAAGCCCAATTCAACATGCTACATACCCCTTTGTTTATTATAATTTATTTAAGCTTTTCTTTTACATTTTCTAACCATCTTGACAAATTTCATTTCATTTCAGAAACAATATTTTTCATGTTAGTTTAAAGTGTCTTGATGCACAAAATTGTTTCAACTCATTCCAATTTGTAATTTTCCCTAATTAAATGTATTAGTGACGGCTTAAAATAATATTAAAATAATTAATTTCGGAAAATTTTTCAGAAAATTAGAAATTTTACCAGTGGCTCAATAAACACTAAATACTAGTAATTACATAGCTAGAATATGTATATTAAATTTTATATTAGAGATATTTACATTTTGACTTTTTACGGAAAACCCCCTTATTTTACCGATTTTCCGAAATTTCACCGAAACGATTTTCAGAACGCTACAATCTTCCCCCCTTAAAAAAATTCGGTCCCCGAATTTAAAGTAAAACTCCCCCCAAATACTAAAACATCTAAAGCAAAACCATCAAGTCGTCGGGGCTCCGACATTGTAAATACATAAAACAAATCGTAGCGCAGCGCGTGCGCATGAAAAATGAGCATATAACTCAAATCAAAACTCCGTCAAGCATCCCGCAATCATCGGAGTCATGGGGAAGACATCAATGCCAAATCCAAAGCAAAACCAATATGGTATAACTCGAAACTATACATGTAAATATCGAATCTATATATGTAAGTATCTGAAGGAAATGCATGCCAAACCTCTTTAAGTCGCTGTGCAACGCGTATAACACTGCACAATGGCGGACGTCTATCATATGAAAATAACTATATACATATATACCTTTGTTTGAAATGTACGTTCCGCCGTTTTGGAAACAATTTTGAAGGGTCTCCTTGTTTTAAACATTTCGTGTCATATCAGACACGTAGGTAATGCTGAGGCTATAGCTCGCTTTTTTTTGAAAATCCCTTCAATAACTATCAATGCATGCAAATTATATTTAGGTACTTTCCTCTGACTAGTCCTGCTCAGTACGAAAACACATAGCAACATCATAAAAACGTACTGCTCTATAAGAAAAATCAATCCCAAAATACGCGTAAGAATACTACGTGCGTCTGGTACACTCGGAAATCAAAAACCAAATATGTGCCATACATATGCACAGAAACAACACCTAAGTGCATCGGGTGTGCACGAAACATTTGTCGTAGGCAACATGTGTGCCTGACAGCAAAATCAGGTGCATCCATCGTGCACGAAATCATGAAATCCAATATCAAGTGCCGAATATACGCAAAATCCAATCAGGTGCACAAGGTGCACAAAACAAATATCGAACATCACCATCGAAATCGAAGTCCAGTGCATCTAAATGCACAACATACGTAACACTGCACTGAGTGCAAAAACCAAATCGTGTGCATATATACGCACAAATCAACTCAACTGTATGAAATCCATATAATCACAAATCTGAGAAACAAGGCATGAAAACGATATCAAGTGCAACAACCGTGCAATGATCGTAAATACTCAGCATGTGCAACCATGGTCGATGAAGACAAATATCTTGAAACTCAATCATCAAAATCAATCATGCGAATAAATCGCCCAAAATACGCAAAATCAAGTATGGCGGAATAGTCCCGCTCAGCACATCCTCCAAGAATCTCTGGCCAACTGTCGTGGTCACTCATAGCATATCTCGTTGACGATCCTGAAATCTGGCCTGCTGGTGTGCGTAACATGACCACTCCCGGGTCCGAGTCTTCTCGTAATTTATTCCAGAAAAGTCCTGTCGAGGTCTATCCCAAATCTCGTCTCTGCCGAACTGTCCGGAAGTCATCGTCCTTTACTATATCTGCGTCTTGCTCTGGAACGACTGCATTCTCATCGCGGCTCCTCTGGAAGGTATATCCAAGCACAATGCCTCGTCATGCGTATCGCATATCTGATTTCGGTGGAGTGGAACGTCATCATATCCAGATCTTGTATGAACCTCTTACTCCATTTTTCTCTAATGTCGACCGCTTCGGACTCGTCTCGTCGTGGCTGCATGGACTGAGCTCCAACGGCTATCCTCGTATCGGGAGTCTCCCAAGAAATGCATCTCACCACCTAGCATTCGAATTAAGTCGAGCCATCCGATCGAGTCGTCAAAACCTCATAATCCCCCAAGAGCTCAACATCTTGGGCACAGTTTAATAGTATCGAGTACATACTACAGGATCGGTGGTCCAGCCGTAGAAGGGCAAACCCAAGCCTCACTAATGGCGCCGTAGAACTGCCGCAACCCGAAGGTTCAAAGGTTTTCACACGGTCATTAAGTCGAGTTAGGGTTTCATTCTTCTAGAGGGACCATAGAATTGCCTGCATGTCTTTCCGACTACTTTAAACTTGGAATGATAGGTTTCTGACATTCGATCGTCTCGGTCGACCCTCACATCTCTGCGTGAAGTCATCTCTAGCTGGAATCAATCTATCTGATGATCTCGGATCGGGGTAAGCGAACAAACCACATGTCCTAGTCATTCATTCTCGGTGACTAGCGACCTTCTATCATCTCTTCGTACTACTCGTACTGCAATAGCTCCAACATCTGGGGCGATATCTCGTCGTTCGCAGCAATAACCGGCTCGCTCGTCTGCACGCAGAACAGTGCCTCAATCATCATGAATAAGCAATACGCCAACGGTCATCAAAATCTTGTTGGCCTCTATCATTGGCTCGATCCTCTGGTACTGATCGGCACGTCCGAGACATCTCGTAAAGGCAATCCGCCAAACGCTCATGGCGCGAAAACATCATAAAAAGACACATCTCCGAAATCGTGTGTCGCCGGAATTACGCCCTGGTCAGTCCTCATTCGTGACGAGCTCGTGCTGACCGCAATTCTAGCCGTAGCTCTCCCTGCCCGTAATCATGGCAGCAAACCATGACTGGTACCGATGAGGCTAGATCAGGAATGAATATAATACTGAGCAAAGAAATGTACATCCTAAGGCTCCTTAAGTGGAGTAGCGTATCGTAAATATGCCGCGGAACATACCTACGGTACGTCACTCTACTTTAGTCACCTATTCCATCAACCAAGGGTCATCCTACGCTCCGAAGGTAAAACCTAACGCACTGATACCAACATTGTCACGTCCCGAAAGTACGGAATATGACCGGCACTTAAACTACGAACGTCTCGAGGCGTACGTAATCTAAGTAAACCGAAAACCCAGAAATCCAAACCAAGAAAAGTAGTAGAGTGAAGGAAAACCAATTTAAAACAAGTAGTTTCAATAGCATAAGCCGAATTATGCGGGTTTCTAAAAACATCAAAAATTTCCTGAAAATTTCGGCAGAGTCTCCTTTGTAAATACTGGCCCCCAAATGGGATACAACATGAATAGTATACGAAATCAAAAAAGGCATCACCAAGCGGGAGCTAGCTCTTTGTCAATCGACGGTCACAACCACACAAGCAATATAATATACACCGCCAAGGGCGAGGATCAAAACTCAAAAGGAAACTCAAAACCGCCAGAAAACCACAGAAATATAACGCGCGACTCTAAGGTCGAAGGAATAACATCACTGGTCTCTATCTCAAAATAAATACATGTTTGGTTGATGGAACTTCTAGATACAACAGAATAATGATATACAAGATATATAATGGGGGTACGATACAAGTAAACCCACCTACTAGCAAATCACCCGAAGGAAACTATGCCCGCAAAGCCGTAATGAAACTTGTACGGCAAACCTGCAAGAACTGTGGCACAACGGGGGTGAGTTGCCAACTCGTGAGTAGAAAAAACATCTACGCACAGAAATCGCATAAATAACGCAATCCTAGGTCAATGATCATAATATATCCTCAAATATATGTATAACATGCAGCCTATAACAATGGCTAGGGTAGTATCTAACCCGAGTGTAAACTCATGTGCCCGTGTCAGTGCCTCAGGTAGCAATATATCATATGAATGAGGTATGAATGCACGGAACAGAATGCATGTACTGACGAAAACTGTTTTCATAAATCAGTGAGATTTTTGTATTTTTAAAGTGAGGTACCACAAATGAAATCAGCATAAAACAGTGCCCAGCATCGACACAAAACAAGTGTCCAATTATCTCGATATCTCTGTATCACAATCTCTGTACCTCAATATCTCAAAATCAATATCTAGGGTGCCGTCAATCCAGACCGGCCCCTACCATCCATCTCAAGACCACGACGGTATCCTCCGGATATCCGACGCGTCGGGTAATATCACCGGTCGGTAGTGCTCCCCTGCCGGGCTCAACGTCAACAACACATTCCTCTTGCCCCGGGATACCGTACCGGGTCCACCATGTACCCGAAACGGTTCCTCCACTCCTCGAATCGGGTCTCGAAATCCATCAGCAAACTCATGGTGGACGACTCATACATCATGGGAAAACCGCACTTTTTATTTTAAAAGAGAGAAAAGGTTTATTTATGTTTTTGCGGTTTTCCTCCAAATCCAGAAAATCTCAAGGAAATCCGAATCCAAAACCTCAATAACACGTAAAATAGTGAATATATGCATGAGAATCCATGAATGCGGCATAACAATGAATAACAGTATGCATGAAGTAGCAGGTAATAACTACAATGTCTAAACTATTAGCTAACAGGCTATGTCAAGCAATGATATTTTCTAAGGTGTACGTGACATGGCAATTACCGATGAAGATGTGTGTGAGCCGGCAAGTAAGTGTACGTGGTACATACGCATCATCGGTGATGGTGCTGGTGTCTTAACAGCATGATATCAATAATGGAGAATGAAACATAAAATAAGCATGCGATGCGAAGCGAACCACAATAATGAGCGGGAGCTGAATACTAGATGCAACTATAACTAATCTGCATTAATCTAATATAAGTCCTACAAATGGTGCCTTTTGAAATAACACGAATCATGGGGTTTTGAAAATAGGGGCTACGGTGTTTTTATGAAAAGATACCTCTTTTGAAATATCCGTAGGATCCCTTGGGTTGTCTTTTAAAATACCCACGATTCGTTAGTTTTTTGAAATAGGTAAGAATCGAATCTTATTTAACAACTAAACTAAACTAAAGGGCTAAGCTAACAAGCTGGACTACAGGTAAGGAAACCGCCTAACATCTGAGTCGATACATATACATACCTGTATATATATTAGTCGGTGATCCCGCCTCAATAATATCATATCCGATACCATATCTATAATTAGACATCCCAAGTCAAGAGTGCGGATCAATCATCAAGATATAGCTCGTACGTAAATCCGTCGTACGGCATCCCAAAATCTGGGTACGGGTCAATATCATATTCCTCACAGTATTCCTCTGGTATCCACTTTATCCAAGATCATAGTCTAGGGTACTGACCTATGTCTAGTATAATACAAATATCCTCAATATACCCATGATCTGACTACTGATCGACAATCTCATACAAACCGATATCGTCAACGGCTATCATCATCAAGGGGTATACATCGCCCGATACGGCCTAATATCAATATCCTAGCATATCCTGCCTCATATCACGATCACATGTCGACTACATAATGTATATGTCACTATTGCTATGACATCATCATTCCCAAAATCCTCTAAAGTATCCAGACGTATCTCAATCATGAATCCTATCATATCACCGATATCATAATCCAGATCGAACTCATCGACTCATATCAATCCCAGGTATCATCCTCAAGTCCGTATATGAACACAAAATCCCAAACCCATGTGAACACATATCTATGTAGAATCCCATCTATGCACATATGACGTGAGGATGTATGCAAGTATGTATGTGTGAGTATGTATGTGTAGTGCGCCCACTACCCTAGGGTTTCGTAACCATTTACCAATCCAACATACCAATATCTATTTAAACATCAATAATTTATCACAATGAACATAGAATGATTGTTGGTGTGTATACGCCTCC
Organism: Agapanthus africanus; assembly: GCA_030015575.1. Taxonomy (NCBI): domain Eukaryota; kingdom Viridiplantae; phylum Streptophyta; class Magnoliopsida; order Asparagales; family Amaryllidaceae; genus Agapanthus; species Agapanthus africanus. Next base: position 413,360,913 of record CM057337.1, read on the forward strand.
ATATATATCACCACGGACTGCGGGGGTGCTATACGCCATCCACCCGACTTCTCCCCGTAGATATAAATCTACTCACCTGGAGGCCTCGGCTACTCTGATTCGATTCCAGCTCCGCCATCTCCGCGCCACATGCGACAGCTCTGCACCCGATCCTAGGGATGTGCACAAGGAAAACAAGAGAATAAATATAAATAGCCGCGGACACAATTGACACAAGTCAACAACGCGCGTTAATTAAACGCGCACGCACCCGGCACACAAACGCGCTCGCGACAACGCCAAAACTACAATTAGGGTCACTCTATGTGAATAACATCAAGCCTAAAACCCAATTTGCATCAATTGCGCATTCACAACACATTTAATATTATAGGAATTAGGTTGTAGGTCATTAAAATTTCAATTAAATTCAAATCGGTTAATTTCCAAAAGTCTAGTAAGCACCCATACACCATTTTAGTTCAAGTCTTAACGTTTTATCAATTCTAATGGCCACAAAAATCACACACTAACTTAGTTAATCCATACCAACCTTTTCTAAAATTTTATCTCACCTAATTACACTTCAACTAAAAACCTAGTTAGCAAGGTTATATAATTAGGAAAAATTAGAAGTAACAATTAACAAATTAGCAATTAGACTAGGTTTTTACATGTCTTGAAATATTAATCTACACTTACTAATTTGATTTATTTATAAAAACCCAAAACTCTAGTTCAAACCCTTTCTTGAAATCTAAATCTTAAAATTAAACCCATAATTAAACACTTAATTAGCTTAGATTACAACAATACTAACAAGATAACAAATTGAGTAAGATTATACCTCACAAATCTTGTAGATCTCATAGTAAACTTAGCCTCTAAAAACCCATCTTGCTCCAAGATCCAAGCTTGATTTGGCCAAGGTAAATTGGTTAAAGGTTAACCTAGGGATTAATGAGACTTGTATTGGTTTTTAATGCAATTTTAGAGATTTTTTGATGAGGCAAAGAGGTGAGGAAATGGGGAGGGCTGCAGCAGGAAGCTCGGCCAGAAGAGGGAGGAAGAGGGGTGTGTGGATGTGTGGGGGAAATTTCTAAGTCAAAGACACCCAAACCTCACATGTATACACCCATGCTTAATTTCTTTATTCTATTCTTATCAAATTTCAATTCATTTTAATGAAGTGGGGCAAGGAGTGGGGATGGGGGGGAGGGGCTGCCAAGGCTGCTGGTTCAGCCACTAGGGAAGGTTTTTGGGTGAGTGAGTGAGGAAGTTCCATGCAAAGAAAGCCCAATTCAACATGCTACATACCCCTTTGTTTATTATAATTTATTTAAGCTTTTCTTTTACATTTTCTAACCATCTTGACAAATTTCATTTCATTTCAGAATTAATATTTTTCATGTTAGTTTAAAGTGTCATGATGCACAAAATTGTTTCAACTCATTCCAATTTGTAATTTTCCCTAATTAAATGTATTAGTGACGGCTTTAAATAATATTAAAATAATTAATTTCGGAATTTTTTTCAGAAAATTAGAAATTTTACCGGTGGCTCAATAAACACCAAATACTAGTAATTACATAGCTAGATATGTATATTAAATTTTATATTAGAGATATTTACATTTTGACTTTTTACGGAAAACCCCCTTATTTTACCGATTTTCCGAAATTTCACCGAAACGATTTTCAAAACGCTACATCGAGGCACGTTTCTGTAATGGCTGTTTGTGGGTTGACACGGGCTATGACGAGGCTTGACTTTCTACCATCTGGAAGATCAATAGTGATATTGTTCTTGACTCGCCACAGTTTTAATAAAAATGGATTTTTCAGAAAACAGTAGTGGGAGTATGGTAGAACTGGAAGTGATTCCAGAACCGAAAACGATTACTGAAAATTTGATAACAACCTAAAGATTCAATCTGGTTTGACATTCCGTTAGCCACTCCGCAGAGATGGTGGGTAACCTCAGGCACTCGAGAGGTACTTCGGTATGCTCAAAGAAAGTAACAGGGAGGTTCTTGTTTACCCAGACTTGCCATTGCTGTTGTTCCAGACATTGAGACCCGGCAGGAGGATGAGTATTGCGTCGTTTTGAACTGGCTTTAGAAGCGTACGTGTATATGACTCTGCCAGAGGGTTGTCGTAGTCAGTGGGAGCAGCGGAAGCATAGTGGACAAGTAGCTTATGTCTATTTATAGACTAAAGCAGATATAGTGGAGATAGATCATCTATTTCTGATGTGACAGTCATAGGTTTGACTTTATCAGAATAGGGGACGTATCTGTTAAGAAGGTAGTAGGGTGTGATGTCCTGGTATTTGGATGACATACACAGAGTAGGAAGTGAAATTCCTATACTACGATCGGTTATACTTTAGTTGTCACACAGTGGTTTCTCCACATAGGGCTTGGATATTATATCAGGCATTCTGGTAACTAGATCTATGGTTTTAGATCTGGATTTGGGTAGTTTCCCAATCTGGGCACTTAGACAGCATTCTACAGGTGTTTTAGAATGGATGACTCCTGGTATGGTAATGTACCTGCAGGTGATGGAGTCACCCTCTCTAAAACTGTCTTACAGACTAAAGGGGAGAGGGATGTGCATGGTTGGCATATCACTTGCTTAGGCAATTGAGCCAATCATGAGATGTCAAGTACCACACCAGATGTTGTTTTTACACGAGATGCCATATGTTGATATTGATCCAATCCTGGAGAAACGATCGGAAGAAGTTTTAGAACACAAGTGGATGTTCTAGGGATATGATAACGACAGCCTCCTTTGGGAAACAGTTATCATTCCAGGCTTCCAAGGTGACGTGGATGACAGAGTTGCTGTCAGAGTTATAGGTTTCCCTCTGACGAGGGGCAGTATTTTGGACAGGTGGTCCAAGCGGATACTAAGGGAGGCATGGCGCAGGATACTGATTTGTTTCAGTTGGCGATGCAGTCTAAGAACTTTTGATTTGGAGTTCATTTTTGAACTAGGTCCCATCAGATATCCAGATATATTCTAAGACAGGTATTGCTCATTTCGGGAGATGGCTTTCTCCGCGAACTTGAGAAAAAGAGAGACATAGAAAGAAACATCAGGGTGGATTCACTCACTGAGGCTATTCCTCGAATGCAATAGTTTCGCAAACGGGGTTTGTGAGGCTGATTAGTAGAGGAGTTGGGTGTTCGGTATCACACGGGCTGTTAGTATGCGACATCGCAATAATTAGCCTTGAGTGCAAGTGGGAGATTATTGGATATAGTGCCCTCAGAGTCAATTATTGGATCGCAGGCACGTGATTGCAAAGATTGAAGGAGGACCTATACCGGTAGGACAGTCTTGCTCAAGAGTTTTGTATACTATCTTGTTTGTCTTTATCATCGCGTACATGCTTTAGGTGACATTGTAGTTCACTATTACACGTTGATAGAGAATAGTATGCTACCATTGTTTGTCTTTATCATCGTGTACAGCTTTAGGTGACCTTGCAGGTCGTTATTACACGTTGATAGAGCCCTTAGGATTCTTGCTTGACGGCCAGCAGTATGATGGCGATCATATACGTGGGAGCTGGGGGCTATAAGCACATCCTTAAAAGGTCCCTGGTCATGGGAGTTTCGAGACTGGGCATCGATACTCCATTAGTAGACTAGTGTATATAGTCGAGACCCCGACGAAGGGCGGTGGCTGGTCTCACAAGCCATTGGTGTCAGTTGGTTCACCTAAGATGTATACAGGTGCTAATTGGGTAATGAGTACACCGGACAGGACTCGCCGGGAACATGCTAGTTGGTATTATACCTGACGTCAGATAGCAGCTCCCTGGTGACATGTGTACAGGTTAGTTGATCGACCTGAGATCGTCATTTGTCTCGTGTGAGTTCCCACTGTGCTTTGATTACTACCCTACCACGGCTCAAAGGAGTCGTGCAGACAGGTTGTAGTTGGGTACAGTCCCGAGCCGCAAGGAGGCAGTGAGCGGATCGGCAGGAGTTTCATCTCTCCCGGTATTGGGGGTGAGATCACGCTGTGTCTAGGAGAGCCATTACACAAAGCCCTCGGCCGAGGCAGGAGATTTACTGGTAGGTATTCCAGTAGTATCTCAGGGTGTTCTGGGCTATACTCCGACACGACTTGTACCGCTTTTGGGGGTCTGACTTTTACCAACCCCCTAGGCCCGACATGCGATGCTCATAGACGAACGGACCGGACAGTATGGATATTGTCACTAACAGGCTCAGTAGGGTGTCAGGATGAGTTCGCTCATCGACCTCCCTTTTGGTCAATACCTGGTAGCCCGTTACGTACGGCTAATACCTCTGACGTGCTAGTGGTTAAATCCACAGCCAAATTATTGACGAGTCTTTAGAGTCCCCCACAGAAAATTTCTCAAGTTTCTGGCTAAACGTTGTAGAGGCCGTATGATATATGGCAGGGTCCGATCATATACGTGCAGTAGTGCAGGGATCATGATCGGGCGGATCATACTAGTGGGCTTTGGTTTAAGCCGGATCCTAATATTAGATTTGTTTGATTACTTTAGTCTCGTCGCATTCGCATTCAGTCGGAATGCGGATGCAGGTATATATATACAGGTCAGGGGTATCCTTGTGATCCGTCACGAGTTTACTTTAGATGTTGCCGTATCTTGTTATTGTTGCAAACATTTGGATTAATGTTTGCATATGGATATTATGAGCTAGAAATCATTATTTAGAGCATTAATAGTGACACATGCACAACTGATGACTCATGGTCTCTTTTCTTGTGCATGTGTCACATTATGAGATTGATTTGAGTGATGAAATGAGAGCAAAGGAGAGGGTCAGCCAAGGTTATGGTGAGCTCTTGTATTTCTTTTTCTCACACTCTCATTTTGATCATTCTATCACAAAAGAAAAGAGAGAGGAAACTCCTTCGTCTTCTTCTTTCTTCTCCAGCTCAAAACTTCCATTAATGGCTTCATCTCTAACCTCCATCCATCTCATGGATGCAAGAGACAAAGTGATCACAAACATTCTCTACGTCACCTTGGACACGTCGGCTAGCACACTTCGTGTCCGAGTTGCTTCGGATGAAGCGGGAGCCCGTAAAAGGAATCGTAGATGTGGTGCCCTTTCCGACGAGGAGATCGAGACCGGAGTTGCCGCGAGGAGCTTGGGATGGTGGCTAAAGACCGAAGGACACGGATCGATCGGTATAGCCTTTCTATCCCTTCTCTAGATTGCTAGTAGTAGGTTAATGGTTCGATCCGGGTTTTAATCATACGATAGCACCGGTTTTCAAGTTAAGAAAAATTTTCGTTTCCACATTTTGGCCTCGGAAAGACGGCCAGGGCGCTACCGTAGTCTTACAATACTTGTGCACATACCTACTGTACACTCATACTTGTGCACCTACATATTGTACAATCATACTTGTGTACACACATACGGTACACTTATACTTGTGCACAAAGCTACTGTACACTCATACTTGTGCACATACCTACTGTACACTCATAGTTGTGCACCTACATATTGTACAATCATACTTGTGTACACACATACTGTACACTCATACTTGTGCACATACCTACTGTACACTCATACTTGTACACCTACATATTGTACATTCATACTTCTGAACACACATACTGTACACTCATACTTGTGCACATACCTACTGTACACTCATACTTGTGCACCTACATAGTGTACATTCATACTTGTGTACACACATACTTGTGCACATACCTACTGTACACTCATACTTATGCACATACCTACTGTACACTCATACTTGTGCACATACCTACTGTACATTCATACTTGTGTACACACATACTGTACACTCATACTTGTGCACATACCTACTGTACACTTATACTTGTGCACATACCTACTGTACACTCATACTTGTGCACCTACATATTGTACACTCATACTTGTGTATTTACCTACTGTACACTCATACTTGTGCACATACCTATTGTACACTCATACTTGTGTACTTACATATTGTACACTCATACTTGTACACCTACCTGTTGTACACTCATACTTGTATACATATGTAATTGCATATATATAGATGATTCTGGCTGGATTTGGAGATTTGGGAACCGCAAGATACACTTTAAAACTGATTCATTTTAAAAGAGCGGTTTCCCTCAATATGTGCATATTACTATTCCATGTTGTATGATATACTGATATGCTTACATTTCTTTTACATGTCGCATACATCATGCTTTATGATTATACGCATTGAGATATGTTGTTTCCATGATATTTCTGGATTTGGGAACCGTGGGTATTTCAAAAAAGAGTATGGATTGTTTAAAAAACCCGGTTACCCTTGATATGATATTTCAGTACGTCCACCATGTGTTTTCTCGGTTCTGAGAGCGACATGTGAAACCCGATTCAAGGAGAGGTAGGCACTGTCTGCGGGTACATGATGGACCCTGTGAGGTAACCCGGGGCAAGAAGACTCATATATGTTAGACGGTGAGCCTGGCAGGGGAATACTACCTACCGGTGATTGCATTTCAGCTCGGCGGATATCTGGGGGATACCGACCAGAGTTGAAAGATTAGACGGGCCGATCCGGACTGACGGAGCCCTACGTATATGAGGATTTACGTGCCGATGCTTGGCACAGGTTTCATGATGATCTCGAGTGTCGATGCTTGACACCCAGGTTCCACGATTTGATATGTCGCGAGCGACACATGTTGATTTACATTCTCATACTTCCATGCATATGCTTTATGATATTTACATGCATGATGCTTATTGTCATTGGGGGACACGTGGACGATTTCTACATACATATAGTTGACATTGATGATATTGATCACATAGTTGGATGATATCCACAAACATATAGTTGACATTGATGGCATTGATCACATAGTTAAATGATATCCACATACATATAGTTGACATTGATGACATTGATCACATACTTTGATGATATCCACATATTCATAGACTCCATGATATAGTCGACATTGATCATACCACATATTTATGATATGTTGTTACCTGAGGCACTGACACGAGCACTTGGCACTACACTCATGTATAGATGTTACATTGCCACCTTATCTTGCTTCAGACTTATTCATTTGAGGTTTATATATATATCTGATCGTATTGACCTAGGATTGTGTCATACATACGATTTCTTCTCTGTGATGTTTTCTATTCACGAGTTGGCAACTCACCCCCGTTGTGCCACAGTTCTTGCAGGTTTTTCCGTACAGGTTCCATTGCGGCTTTTCTGGCACACTGCTTCCTTTCTGGGTGATTGCATTGGTAGGTGGGTTCACTCGCATCGTGACCACCCTTGTATTATATGATTCAGTTGTATCTAGTAATTCCATCAACCAATCTTCTATATTGTTTCAGACTTAGAAAACCAGTTGTGTATTATTTCGAACTTAGAGTCGCGCGTTGTAGTATTATGGTTTTCATGCTGATTTTAAGTTTTCCTTTGAGTTTTGATCCTTGCTCTTCGGCGTTGTATATTATGCTGCTAGCGTGGTTGTGACCGTCGATTGACGAAGAGCTAGCTCCCGCTTGGGGATGCCTTTTATCATTATATATATATACTATTCATGTTGTACCCCGTTTGGGGCCAGTATTTACAAAGGAAACTCTGCCAAAATTTTCAGAAAAGACTATAGATTTTAAAAATGCATATTCGGCTTACTTATTTAAAAACCTTGCTTTTAAAACATATTTTCCTTACTTCTTAAAAACTAGTTTTCTTTATTTACTCCTTAAAATGGTTTTAGATTTCTGGGCTTTTGGCTTACTTGAATTAGATGGGGTCCTATAGACTTCATATGATTCAAGGGCCAGTCACGTGCTATTTCGGGTCGTGACAGATATTACTGATAAGTGTTATCAGTAGTTTCTCGATCTGTTGTAGGCCATATACCGGCATGACTTATTGAGTTATTGCGGTCGACGTTACCATCCCTAGACTCGATATGCAGCATATCCGACGAAGAGACCGGACTGTACGGTAAGTGTTGCCACTTGGATTGACGGGAGTTTTGACAGGTTCACTTGTTCTTCTTCTGATCGCTCAATACCCAGGTGGCCATTACGTTTACTGACCGCTTACGGCTTGTAGGTGTTTGATGTGATCAACACCTACTGCCGGCATATTGACGAGTCTTAGAGTCCCACACAGGAGTTTTCTGGCTCAGGCAAAACGATGTGGTGTACATATGAGATATGTGCGGGAGCTCGATTAAATATATGTATGTGATGCCGTGTTCTAATCGGGCGTTTAATATTGGTCGGGTCGTATGAGATATGACCGGTTTATTAAATCAAGTGTTGATTTAATATTGACTTTTATGTCATTTAAATAAACCTTTTCTTTATGATGGGTGCATGGATGTATATGTACATGTTGATGTGCATACACACATACATACATGCATTTGTATCATGGTTGATGATACAACTAAAATGGCAATATAAGAATTCATGGAAAGTAAATATATTTATATATTACAATGAGAAAAAAAAAAGAAAATTGATTATAAATCATGGTTGACTATTCTTTACTTGACCTAGATTAAACCACGGTTTCATTTTCCTTTGTGATTTTTCTCTCATTCTAAAATATCTAGATATTTATTAACCATAGTTTGAGATGAAGATATTTATTCTTGATATTTATCTTTCTCTCATTATTCTTTTCTCATTATCTTTTCCATAAAGAAAATAGAGCTCAAGGTTGCCATCTTCTTCTTCCTCTCTCTAGCTCTCTCTTGATTTTCCAAAGTGAGTGAGGGTAAAAGAAAGAAAGGGTTTTTATATGAGAACACAACCATATCATCGCACTACACTTGTTTAGCCCATAGGTATAGTTTGTTTGCATCATCATCATTGCGATCTAGTGTAGGAAGGAGCTTTGAGCAAAGGTACTCCGGGTGGATCATCATGGACGTTGAGGAGGTTCAAGCTAGTTCGTTCAAACCCCAGGAGATCCAAGGAGTTGATAGGAGGTCTACAAAGGTTGTATCTCTCCCCACATAGTGTTAGACATTAGCAAGTATATGATACTAGAACTTGTTACTCTAAATATTCTTGTTCGATTCCTAGGTTTGTTTGTTTAACACCTCATAAAATTTTAATATGGCATGTGTGATGCTTGCAAAACCCTAGGTGAGGTGCTAAAGAAACCCTACACAAAGGAGACTCTGTCGAAATTTTCGGGAAAATTTGACATTGCTTTTAAATGTTTAATGCCATTCATTTTATTTAAACCACTTGTTTTAAACAAGTTTTCCTTCACTTCGTATTTAAAATGGTTCAGATATCCGGGCTTTTGGCTTATTTGAATTTGGTGGGGTCCTATAGACTTCACATGATTCAAGTGCCAGTTACGTGATATTTCGGGTCGTGACATTTAGTGATGATTTGAAAATTCCTAGAGAAGGGTTGAGTGATTGTGTGGACATGTGGTGATGTTAGTCGCTGTTTATAATACTTTAGAGGTGATTCTTGACCTAGAACAGAGATTAGAAAACCAAAACACGGAAGTAGAATTTTCCCGACATCGTAATTTGACAATTTGTGAGGTTTATATGATAACCGCTATGACTCGAGAGCACCACTAAGTAAGTTCCCTTCACGGTAAGACGTGCAGGCTACATAGATGCAACCCTAGAAACCTGAGCCTCAAATGAGCTTTTTTGGCTGCAGATTAATTAGTATGGGACGCAATTTGTGGCCATGTTGTGAAGAAATGTGTTGAATCATGGACCATAGCTTGGTTATGTTATATCTAGAGCAACACAAAGTGCAAAATTCCCTAGTTTGGCCTAGGGTGAAATCTGGGAGCTGTTGTGGGTGTTTTTGGCTATGTTTTCCGAGTTTTGAATGCTTGGTTTTGATGTTTGGATATGTATTTTGTTGTTGGGCATTTGTAGGTCAACAACAAGGGTTGTTTGATTGTTTTGTATGCGTAGGCCATATGTTCTAACCTATGAGCACACCGCATGTCGTATTGGATTTCGGAACTTGATATTAATAGCATTTGCGATTGTGTATTTATTATAGGTACCCTCACGTGGATTCCAAGACGACGAAGCACATCGACTACGGCTGAATGAGGAGTTCCGCAGGTGAGTAGATCTAAATCTATGGCGGAAGTCGGATGGATGGCGTATACCACCCCCGCAAACTTTGATGGAAACCGATATATAGAATATGGTTATGGAAACCTAGATTACAAAACTAGGGATATGGTTAAAAGGATAGTTAGAGATGATATGAGTGATTAAATATATATATATATATATTTTTTGAGATATGAGATGAAAGCTTTAGGGATATGAAAAGTGAATGTGAATCAAGACTTATAGATATGTGGTTGCATTGGAATAAGTATGAGTTTTAAAGTAACATGACATTTGATGTATAAGGTAGAGTGTATATATAAAATTGACTTAAAGTGATGAAAAGAATATACGATATGATATGATGACTTGTTTGATATGTCGGTATACGGATGCGAGTCGATATGAGAGGATTGATACCTTTGCCGGTCCCCCTATATGAGATTGTTATGGATGTGACCTTGGATATAGGCATATATGTATATATAATGTTGTAAATCATGTGTGATATGCCGTACGAGACGTTAGGTCCGTACCCTCATTGTTATATAGGTTGAAAATATCCCTAACGATCTAATGCCGCCGTACGATAATTTACCGTACGTGATGGGTTTATGATGATTGATTCGTACCCTTGACTAGAGGATGTCGTACGATGGATTATACCGTACGGGATGTTGTGAGTGTAAGGCTATGCCAGCGCCCCGACCGTCAATACGAGGCCAAACGCGGAACAAAAAACTTTTCAAACTGGCACTGACATAACCCTAAAATCCGGATCGTGCCATTAACCCTATACAAGTAAACTTGTAATGTAGTTAAAGAGATTATACCGATCGATCCGTGTCCTTTGGTCTTCAATCACTTCCCCTAGCTTGTTGCGGCTGCCCCCACGAAGTTCGCTCTCCGGTCTCGCTCGACGAAGAGGCTCCACGTCTGTCAAGATCCGAAAAGTACGGAACATGACCGGCACTTAAATTACGAAACGTCTCGAGGCGTACGTAATCTAAGTAAGCCAAAACCCAGAAATAAAAACCATGTAAAGCAGTAGAGTGAAGGAAAAACCAATTTAAATCAAGTAGTTAGCAACATATGCCGAAATGTGTATTTTCAAAATCACAAGTCTTTTCTGAAAATTTCGGCAGAGTTTCCTTTGTAAATACTGGCCCCCGAATGGGGTACAACCTGATAAATATATGCATCAATGATAAAAGGCAACCCCAAGCGGGAGCTAGCTCTTTGTCAATCGACGGCCACAACCACGCAAGCAATATAATATACAACGCCGAAGGGCGAGGATCAAAACTGAAAGGAAAACTCTAAACAACATGAAATCCATAATAATACAACGCGCGACTCTAAGGTCGAAAGAATAAACATCACTGGTCTGCTAAGTCAATAAAATATATATGTCTGGTTGATGGAGTTTACTAGATACAACTGAATAATATATACAATGGTGATCCTGATGCAAAAAAACCCACCTACCGAAGCAATCACCCGGAAAGGAAGCAGTGTGCCAGCAAAGCCGTAACGAAACCTGTAAGACAAAACCTGTAAGAAACTGTATGTATGACACAATCCAAGGTCAATACGATCAATTTATAACCTCAAATGATAAGTCTGAAGTAAGAAAAGGTGGCAAGGGTAAACATCTATACATAAGTGTAATCCTATGTGCTCGTGTCAGTGCCTCAGGTAGCAACATATCATATGAATGAGGTATGAATGCATGAAAACAGAATACAAATAAATGAAGAAGCTGTTTCATAACTTAATGAGATATCTATATATTTAAAACAAGATATCATCAATGAAATCAACATAAACAGTGTCTAGTATCGACAAAAACATAAATCCCAATATCTCAATATCTCAGACTCCGGCTATCCGGACAAGCCTGTATCATCAAATCTCAATACCTCAATATCTCAAAATCTCAGTGTCTCAAATCTCACTATCTAGGGCTCCGTCAGTCCGGATCGGCCCCTATCATCAATCATAGGACCACGAATGGTATCCTCCGGATATCCGACGTGCCAGGTAAAATCACCGGTAGGCAGTTTGCCCCTGCCGGGCTCATCGTCTACACCTCGATCTTCTTTCCCCGGGATACCTTACCGGGTCCACCATGTACCCGTAGATGGTTCATCCAACTCCTCGAATCGGGTCTCGAAATCCATCTCATAACCGAGAAAACAACATAGTGGACGACTCATACATCACGAGAAAACCACACTTTTCATTTTAAAAAGAGAGAGAGAGAGAGAAGTTTATATATATTCTTGCGGTTTTCTTCCAAATCCAGGAAATCACATGAAAATCCGAAATCCAATCATCAATAGCAAGTAAACAGTGAATATCGGCATAAAACTCCATAATACTGCATAACAGTGAATAATAATATGCATGCAGTAGCAAGTAACAACTGCAATGTCTAAACTAGCATATAAAGACGAGCACGCTAATACCTTGTTGAACTATCAGTTAGCAAGCTATGTCAATGAGTAATATTCTCTAAAGTGTTCATGACATGGCAATTACCGATGATGATGTGTGTGAGCCGGCAAGTAAGTGTATGTGGAACATACGCATCATCGGTATTGGTGTTGGTGTCCTGACAGCATGATCTCAATAATGGCATGTGAAAACACAATATAACCATGCGATATGATGCGAATAGCAAGGATATGCGGGAGCTGAACAATAAACACAATGATAACTAAACTGCCTTTATACAAATACGAGTCATACAATTTTGCCATTTGAAATAACATGAATCGTAGTGTTTTGAAAATAAGGGCTGCGGTGTTTTTAAGAAAAGATACGTCGATTGAAATATCCGTAGAATCCCTTGGCCTTCATTAAAATACTCAAGATTCGTTTGTTTTGAAATAGGTATGACTCGAGTCTAATCCATCATTTACAAGTAAACTACCGGGCTATACTAACAGGCTAATCGAAAGGTAAGGAAACCGCTTAACATCTGAGTCGATACATATATATAGATAATAGTCGATGATCCCGCCTCAATAGTATCCCATACGATACACTAATACAATATGACATCCGCGAGTCAAGAGTGTGGATCTATCATCAATATAGCATGTACGGAAAATCCGTCGTACGGCATCCCAAATCTGGGTACGGTTCAATGTCATATCAATCACATTATTCATCTGGTATCCTCTTTATCAAATATCATGATCGAGGGTACTGATCTACGTCTAGTACAATACTGATACCACATATGTATATGCATGCGCATGTCTGAAAACACTACGTCGAAAGGACCCGCTAAAACATCACGTCGTATCTCAAATACGAACCATATCCCATCACCGATCTCACGGCCTCAAGCCCAGTCTCATCGACTCATCTCCAATCCCAAGTACTATCATCATAATCCGTGTATATGTAAACGTATATATATATATACATATTCCCATACCCATGTGTGTGTGTATATATATATATATATCCCCATATACGCACAGGTAATAAAATGAATGCAGGTGTGTGCGTGTGGGTGTAAACCTATTCTAGGTTTCGCAACAAAGAAGCTATGCTAGTTCACTTCTAATAACACCAAACTAACCATGAAACACATAATCATATCTTGATAATCATCCACGTATCATAAACCACATATATATCCATATATAACAACTATACTATGAACTGCGGGGGTGCTATACGCCATCCACCCGACTTCCCCCGTAGATCTATATCTACTCACCTTGCTTCTTATGTGCCGGTGCCGATGTTGCCATCTTCATCTTCAACATCTCGACATCACGTGGGAGTACCTACACATATAATCCAAACGCAAATCCGCATTAAAATCCAATCGGAAAAACCCAAAACGGCACACGCTACGCTCATAGGTAAAAACCTATAGCCTCGCATGCAAACACAACCAATAACCCTAGTCGTTTACTTTCAAACGCCACACGACGGAAACGAATTATCAAATACCAAAATCCATGTTAAAACAAGTCGTAAAACAATGCACCAACATAAGAAAATGATCCCAGATTTTACCCTAGGTCAAATCAGCCAATTTTGCATATGCCAAGGGTCTAATTTACTGGAGATACGACCCTGGAACAAAAACGAGTCACTTCCTCATTGCTCTGGCCGCAAATTGCGGAAAGAATGAATTAATTTGCGGCCGGGGTTGAGGGTTAGGGGCTAGGGTTTTGGTGGTACACTCCAGGATGCCTGCACATCACTCTGTGTTAGCTAAATAATTTTCAGAGGCTCCAGGTGTTGGCAGATTTCAATATACACACGCAGAATCCACAATTCTTCCGTTATCGGGTTTCTAAGTTCGCTAAAATGGGTTCTAGTCTCTGGTTCAGGTCTCTAATCAATCACCACAGGGGTTTTCTTGCCTCTACTAGCCTTAATTTCACCTTTGGTTTCAACTCAAACCCTAATCCTCAACTTAAAGTTTTCAAAGTCCCCAAAACCACACAATATCGATTCTAATTTAACATGGATGCTAAAGCAATGGAAATTCTACACTAATGATGGGATAATTACCTCTTTTTGCACTCATGAATCCTCTATAGCGCCAAAATTCAATCTTTCTTGGTCCAAAGGGTTGCTTGAGAGCTTGTGCACATTTTTTGTGAAGTGGGAGTGGGGTTTTGATGGAGATTTGATGATGAAGTTAAGGTTTGAAGTGGTGGGGAAAAGGGTGCTGCCATGGTGAAGAGGGAGGAGAAAGATGAAGAGAATGAAGAGGGAAAGAGAATGGCTAATTCGAACGAGACCCCTCACCTCTCTCTCTCTCTCACCCATACCTTATTGTTTAATCATATCCCTTTTTCTTTTGTTTTCTTTTTATCTTTTCCTTTCCTTTTCTTTTATTTCCTTCTCTTTGCAATAGTAAACCCAAAACAATAACTATACACCCAAAATCATGTAGGAAAAAGTAACAAGTGTTAAAATGCCATGTGCATGTCATATGCACAAAACACGCTTAAAGCCCGATTAGCGATTTTTAGTCGCGATTAGCAAAAAATTAGTGTATAATAAATCATAAAATTTCATAATTTTCTTAAACCACATAAAGCACCCTCTTTTTAGTAATTTCCATAGTTTTCCAAATTTTTCCCAATTTATCGGTATTAAATTATACCGCCTTATTAAAAAATTTAATATTTTATTATTAAATTATAAAAATTCCCAAAAATAATATTTTATTTTTCTGAAATGTTACAGTCTTCCCCTTAAGGAAATTCGGTCCCCGAATTTAAATTTAAACTCCCCTGTACTAAAAGTTTTCAGTAAAAAGTCCAAGTCGTCGGGGCTCCGAAACAATCAATATATAAAACACGTCGTAGCGCAGTGAGTGTGCATGAACAATGAGCAGATAACTCAACATCAAAACTCCGTCAAGCATCTCGCAATCATCGGAGTCATGGGGAAGACATCAATGTCTAAACCTAATACGAAAACCAATATGATATACATCAACACTATGCATATAAACACCTTAAGGAAATGCAAGCCAAACCGTGTTAAGTCGCTGTGCGATGCGCATAACACAGCACAGAGGCGGACGTCTCTAGTAAGAAAATAACTATATATATATATATATATATATATATATCCGTTGTTTACATGCACGTACCGCCGTTTTGAAAACAATTTAGAAGGGTTCCCTTGTTTTAAACGTTTCGTGGTATATCAGACACTTAGGTAAATACTGAGACTATAGCTCTCTTTTTGGAAATCCCTTCGATAACTATCAATGCATGCAAAATACATCCAGGTGCTGTCTTCTGACTAGTCCTGCTCAGTACGAAACAATAGTAAATATCATAAAAACGTACTGCTCCATAAGAAATCAATCCCAAAATGTGCATATGAATGATACGTACGTCTGGTGCATACGGAAATCAAAATCCATATATGTTCCATACATGTGCACAGAAACAACATCTATGTGCAACGGGTGTGCACGAAACACCTGTCAGAGGAAACGTGTGTGCCTGACAGCAAAATCAGGTGCATCGGATATGCACAAGGAATCCCGATTTAGTGCATCTGGTGTGCACCAAAATCGCATCTCATAACATGCGCCCAACATGCGCGAAAATCCAAATCAGGTGCATCCATCATCCACGAATAAAATCAAAATCGTGTGCATCCAACATGCATGAAATCATGAAATCCAATATCAAGCACCGAACATGCGCAAAAATCCATTCCAAGCACGTCAAATATGCGCAAGAATCCAATCAGGTGCACATGGTGTACAAAACAAATATCGTGTATCACAATCGAAATCCATGAAGTCATAAACATGTGCAGCCAAGGCACAAAATGACATCACGTGTAATAACTGCGCACAAATCATAAATACCTAGTAAGTGCAACCATGGTGCACGAAAACAAATATCATGAAACTCGGTCATCAACACTCAATCATGCGAATAGATCGCCCAAAATACCGAAATCATGTATCGCGGAATAGTCCCGCTCAAGCACATCCTCTAAGAATCTCTGGCCAACTGTCATGGTCACTTGTAACATGTCTCGTCGACGATGCCGAACTCTGGCCTGCTGGTGTGGTAACATGACCACTCCTGCGTCCAAGTCTTCTCATAATTTATTCCAGAAAGGTCCTGTCGAGGACTCTCCCAAATCTAGTCTCTGTCGAACTGTCCGGAAGTTATCACCCTTCACTAAATCAGTTTCTTGTTCCGGAACGGCTGCATACTCATCACGACTCCTTCTGGAAGATATATCCGTATACAACGCCTCTACATCCGTATCACATCTCTGATGTCGGCGGAGTGGAACGTCATCTCATCATGATCTTGTACGAACCTCTTACTCCACTTTTATCTAATGTCGATTTCTCCGGACCCGTCTCTTCGTGGCTACATGGACTATGCTCCAACGGCTATACTCGTATCTGGAGTCTCTCAAGAAATGCATCTCACCACATAGCATCCGAATGAAGTCGAACCATTCGATCGATTCATTAAAACCTCATAATCCCCCAAGAACTCAACATCTTGGGTACGGTTTAATAGTATCGAGTACATACCACAACTTCGGTGGACCAGCCGTAGAAGGGCAAACCCAAGCCTCACTAATGGCATCGCGGAACTGCCGCAAATCCTAAGGTTCAAAGGCTTTCAGACGGTCATTATGTCGAGTTAGGGCTTCATTCTTCTAGAGGGTCCATAGAATTGCTTGCATGTCTTTCCAAATACTTCAAACTTGGAATATGGGTTTCTGACATTCGATCTCCTCCATCAACTCTCAACGTACCTGCGTGAAGTCGTCTCTAGCTGGAATCAATCTATCTGATGATCTCGCATGGGGTAAGCAAACGAACCACATGTCCTACTCATTCATCCTCGGTAACTGATCGCACGCTTTTGGCGTGTCGGATGTTCAAAGTTCTAAAGTATAACCGCGATCAGGACGGTGTCGCTATGCAGCTAGCCGGTTGAGCACGGATCGATCCACAGGGAGATGGTTGTATGTCCTTTCTTGTTTTAGACGAGTCAATAAAGAATGAGTATATGTTTGTTCAATCTAACCTATGTGTTTTATATGCAAGTATGAAGTTGTTAAGAAAAAGATACGAAATTATAAGCTAAAGAAATCCGTACTCAAAACCTTTGAGCCGAGTCTTGACCAATTGAAGCTAGAGCAATCGGCAACAACGTGGATCAGGGGATTTAAGCGCGGTATTCGTGGAATCCGGCTTATTTACCCTTGTCCTTCCGTTCTTGTCTCTTGCTTTCGCCTCCGGCCAAACCGAACGCAACCGGTCGCGGTTAGGAATCACCGTTACCTTGGTAGGGTAGGGTGCCTAACGGAGTGCTTGCGTAACGTTTGGGCGGAGTTCAATGGAAAATAACGGGAAAACGAAATGAGCAAAGAAACATTAACTTACAATACCGTATTTATTCTTAACAACGACAATAATTACAATCATTCACAAAGAGAACCAAGAAGAGCAAAAGAAAAGAACAAAGAAAAGAAAAGATTACAAGTAAGTAAGTGCATGAATTAAATTGCAAGTAAGTAAAGCAAGGTAATAAAAAGCAAGTAATAAAAAGCGAGATAGAAAACTAGAAACTAGAACTCAAGACAAGCATGGGATCAATAGCCAACCCTTAAACTTGCAAGCTCAATCAAGAGATTGCAAGATCAAGAGAAGGGTAAAGAACGCATGTGAAATGAAGCACTAATTCTATAAGAAAATACAACCCTTGAGATCAATAACTAACCCTTAACCTTTCAAGCTCAATGAAGAGGTTGAAAGGTCAAGAGGAAGCAAAAATCTCAAGGGGAAGCTAAACAAACAAGAATGATACAAAAACCCTCATCTTCATTTAACATCCACTCAATGCTCTCACTACATTTTCATGGAGGAAGAATGAAGAAGAAGAAGAAGAAGAAAACTAAAACTAACAAAAAGAGGGCATGAGAATGAACACCTTTGGTTTAGCTCAGATCTGGGGTATTTATAGGCGGGGAAATGGAAACCTAGGGTAAGAATCTTCCTCAATATGAAGTTACCAAACAGCCCATGAAAAATCACCCTCTGAAGAGCCTATACGGCCGCGTTCCCGCGGCCTAAGCATGCTTATGCCGCGGAAACGCGGCCATTTAGAGGAGTTGGGCATTAATATTTTGTCGTATCCCATGGTTTGCTGTCCTCTTCAGTGTGGTATATGACTTTTCTCAGAAACTCTTCACAATTCTTCCAGAATTTCAGTAGATCAAAAGGTGATGTGATGTGGATCTTTTGCCATGATTTCCTCGAGCTCCGCGTAGATTTCTTGGATCTTGTGTTGACATTGAGCTTTGCGCATGACATGACAATCGATTTGCCATTTTGTCCCTTAAACTGGTATGTGGCAACACACGGATAGAGAGCGGAGACCCGTGCTTTATCTGTTGTTGGCAGTAATCCGGAATTTGTCGTACTTTTCCATGGATTTCACTGTTTAGAGTTGAGAACCAGTATTCTGCAAATATGTAGCAAACACCGATCAAAAGCACCTGCATATAAATAAACGAGCGTAAGAATGGGCGGTATAAAATGCAATATTCTGGTATGAACAAATACCCCCAAACTTAACTTTTGCTCGTCCCGAGCAAAACCAATTATTCACAAAAAAGTCCTAACCGCACTTTCGCAGATAACGCGATTGCACTGAGCACGTGCAACAAGCTGTTAAACCTCTAGGTGTCCCTAGTAGGAGGAGTGTTGTCTCCTGAGGGTTTTCAGCGGATTACACCCACAAAATCCCGTCAAGCTAGTGTCATAAGTTAACATTGATTTTACTCCTACAGTTTAGTATTTACGTTAGAAACTCTATCATCCTAAGTTAGAAATATCTAACCCTTATGTTTCACACCTCCTATCTGTTTAACTTTAGATCCTATAAGTTCCAAAAAAGTTTAGAAAGATGTTGGTTCTCATGAGTTTTCCTTCTAAAGTGCGGCCTCAAATCACGGATTTTTATCAACTTTACAGAAAACACAAGTCTTATTCTTTATTTCTATCTCTTATCCAAACATCAATTGTATACCCCTACGTGTGTGTATATTTGCACCCCTACACTCAAGAAATCAATTCAAGCTATAATACCCTTGCCCTAATACCTAATAATACTTCTTTTCATTTAATGATGGACGGATTTGCTCACACACCATTCATGCGACTATTAATGCTTCTTGAGGCATTAACGACCGATTACTGAATGTGTGAACTTTAAATCGTAACTAGAAGTTTTCAGGTCTTGACTTTATTCTATTTTTCTTTTTTTTTTCTTTTTCAAGACCGGATATGTTTTTCAATAATGCTCTTTTGGTGTTTAGCTTTAAATACCGTTTTTTCTTTCATACTAGGCTTTCAGGCAAGAGTATTTCTAGGTATCCTCTACTATCCCAAGTTTCAAGGTGCGTGTAAGTGCAGTTTGTAGGGTATATACTTTCTAAATTTGAACTCAAGG
Source organism: Agapanthus africanus (assembly GCA_030015575.1). NCBI lineage: Eukaryota > Viridiplantae > Streptophyta > Magnoliopsida > Asparagales > Amaryllidaceae > Agapanthus > Agapanthus africanus. The sequence continues at coordinate 413,381,036 of CM057337.1, forward strand.
AAAGAAATTATTTTTCAGACTTATCCTCAAGTAAAGCTTCAATACTTTCCCTTCATCTTGACTTAACTCAAGAACTGAACTCAAGATTACCTATTTCTAAAAAAACTGTAAGGACGTATACTTACCAAAGTTAGACAGAATGAGGGTTATTTTTAGGATTTTCAATTCCTAAGCCTAGAATTTAGTTATTTCTATCATATCAACTAAACTTTCGGAATAAAGATCTAAGTTACCCGATTAGCTAACTTGACGACAAAGTTTTTATATTTTTTTTGGAAAATTTTCGAATTTTTTTTGTGGGTTTTTAATTAAGGTATGCAAATGCAAAATATACAAATGAATGCGAAGGAAGAAAGCTTACCGAGCACACCCCCAAACTTAAACTTGACAGTGCCCTTACTGTCAGGCTATACCTAGAGGGTCAAAATTGTCGGCGCTCTCCCTAAAAACAAGTTATATACAAAACAAAAAAGGAAAACAAAAAACATATACAAAAAAAAAGAGTCCCCCCCAAACTTAAGTAAAACAGTGTTTCCACTGTTAAGCGATGAAGTTCAGGATTAGGGGGGAAAGAACAGTATCAAGCTATACAAGGCCTTACTAAGGCCAAAAGTTAACACCAACCATTCAAAAATTCTATCTCTGTAAGATGCGGGTTGGTGAAAGAAGGTGAAGAGGAAAGAAATGGAGAATACGCGAGACCGTATGGAGATAGAAGCGGGATACGGTCTAGGTATATGAGAAGAAGAATGGCGGAAGGGAGAAAGAAGTGGAATACGAACTTGAGGGTGGAAATAGAGTGAATAGATTAGCACAATTTGTGATGACTGATGTGTAAAAAGCGATTGTGCTAATCTATTAACCCGTCGAGTAATGGGGTCAAATCCCTCAAGATTCGTAAGAAACCATGGGTACGTCGAACTTGGTAAACCAGACATATGAAATGAAAGTGAGACGGGTTCTTGCAAGGTCGGAACGATGGAAAGGATGGAAGGAAGTGATCGAGGAAGGGTATCTGTTAAGGGTTCGGGAGGGTGTACACAGTCAATGAAAGGAACAGGATGAATTGGAAAATCCGACTCATCAATTAAAACTGGTTCATCCTCAAAGCTATCCTCAAAATTCTCCTCAAAATTTAGCACATCCATGCATTTCTCTTCAAAATCCAGACGCATATGGGGTTCGGAAAAAATATTTAATGACTCGGGATGATGAATTGGAGAGAAAAACTCTGCCAAATCTACAGGTTCATCATCCAAAATATTCCCGGCGTCAATATCCTTAATCAAATGAAAGTCAAAATTCTCAGACACCTCATCAAAAGCATGGATTTCAATCGATTCTGGTTCTAAGATAGAGGTGTAGAGGTCAAAAGTATTGGGTGTGGTTTCACTTGGCAAGGTCCCTTCCCAATCGGGTAAATCAAACACTACGAAGTCACACAACTCATTATCTGTTCTATCTGTAATCAATGAATCGGTTGGAACACTAGATAGACATTCAAAACCGGAGTTGTGGGAGTCAAGATGAATTGGGTAGGCTTGATTCGGAAGGGGGTACATCTTACTCTCTCCACTCAAATTCTCAGCCTGTCCTACCGCCTCTTCATACATTGAAAAATTTGGAGCTAGTTGAAAACTAGCTACCGGATCACTAGGTTGTATGAGGGCTGCCATGGACGCATTCAAATCCATCATTTGTTGGCTTGACGCTACCCTAAAGTCTTCCAACGACTGCTCCAGACTAGACATAGGCTGTGAAGGGGTTTCAGTAAAAGATTCAAAGTTGTTTGGATACTGAAAACTCCCAAATGGCGGTTCTGATGCAATGTCTAGGGAAGGTGCAAAAGTAGGGTAGGATTGGTAGGAATTGAATGGCTGGACAGGAGCAGGATCAAAATTTGGATAGGAAGGTGAATGGAATTGTTGATCCCAAGAATTTGAAGCGGTGAAAGGAGTGAAAGATTGGCTACGGGATAGTTCAATTCGTTCAGCAAGAGACATTGGTCTCGGGGCTACAACTGGATTTTCAAAAGGTGTATCAACGCAAGAAGGGGTGAATGTTTGAAATGGTTGATACGAAGTAGATTGCGGGGTCCAGTTGTTCGTCCTAGACGCGTCTATCCGATCTTTCAAAGAAATTTTTGCCATGGATGGATAGTTCAAAGTTCGGCCAAAGCAAGAACCGTAAGGAGTAATGTCTGGTTGTGGGTACCAAAGTTCGGCAAGAGTTTTGCGAGGTGGAGTACCCATGATATGAAGAGAGAAAGAAAGAAAGGAAGAGAAAAGGAGGGGAAAAAGAATGTTATTTTTTTCCAGATATTAACAAAAGAATGAAACATACACACAAAAAAGAATATGGACAAAAACAATCACGACACAAAAAAAAATACCACACACTTAATCGTTCTAGGGTTCACCTAGGTCAACTAGACCTGCTCCAGAACTTGATTGTCGATGTAAAACTGTGTCAAGAAACGGGCTCAAGATACACTGATCACGAGGCCAGGTAAGTGCAGAGATAAGGGGAGGTTTTCCGACGCTTTCGCGAAGGTCCTTAATTAAATAACCCTTTCTCTTTTGGCGGTTTCGCCGTTAACACTTTCCTAGACACCCCGTAAACAATGTACCGTTAAGCGAGGTTCTAAACACAGTTAACTTCTCCTAGTGAGCGCGAAGTCCTTAAGGCTTAAAGTCTAGTTTCTTTTAAAGTTTGTGCGGGTAAACGTTATGCTCAAGTTCGTGATTTGTGGGCCACGGAAAAGGTGATGAAATCCTTTACCGTATATTGTGGGGTTCGCTTGCCCTTAAGTCCGTATTAATGTATGCAATGCGCAATTCAATAAAAATTCTATAAAGATTCAAACAATCATTTTTTAGTTTAAGCACGGCACTGCAGCAAATACGGGTTAGTCAATTTTTAGCGTTTGCTAGCGAACTTGCAAAGAATCCTGCAAAGAATAGTATATTGGATGCGTCGGATTTGAGAAGAAGGTGTTAGTAAAGTACGTACCGTTAAGTTTTTGGGTTAGGAAACCCCCGTTGAATAAAATCCGGTAAGCTTGAAAAGTTCGCTTGCGCGGGTCAAACTACCCGGATCTTTGGCACTGTATTTTGCAAACACCTTAGCCTTGAACGTACACTTTGCTCCCCACAATCGCAGTTTGCAAATCCGCAAAAATCTGCACTCTTGCCCACAAAAATGATAAAAAAAAACAAAAAGATTATTTTTTATTTATTTATTTATAAATATATACAAAAAGAATATTAACCCGAATAACAAGAAAGAAAATACGCTACCGTTTCCGCGACAACGGAGCCATTTGATCGCACACTTTTGGCGTGTCGGATGTTCAAAGTTCTAATGTATAACTGTGATCAGGACGGTGTCGCTATGCAGCTAGCCGGTTGAGCACGGGTCGATCCACAGGGAGATGGTTGTATGTCCTTTCTTGTTTTAGACGAGTCAATAAAGAATGAGTATATGTTTGTTCAATCTAACCTATGTGTTTTATTTGCAAGTATGAAGTTGTTAAGAAAAAGATACGAAATTGTAAGCTAAAGAAATCCGTACTCAAAATCTTTGAGCCGAGTCTTGACCAATTGAAGCTAGAGCAATCGGCAACAACGTGGATCAGGGGATTTAAGCGCGGTATTCGTGGAATCCGGCTTATTTACCCTTGTCCTTCCGTTCTTGTCTCTTGCTTTCGCCTCCGGCCAAACCGAACGCAACCGGTCGCGGTTAGGAATCACCGTTACTTTGGTAGGGTAGGGTGCCTAACGGAGCGCTTGCGTAACGTTTGGGCGGAGTTCAATGGAAAATAACGGGAAAAGGAAATGAGCAAAGAAACATTAACTTACAATACCGTATTTATTCTTAACAACGACAATAATTACAACCATTCACAAAGAGAACCAAGAAGAGCAAAAGAAAAGAAAAGATTACAAGTAAGTAAGTGCATGAATTAAATTGCAAGTAAGTAAAGCAAGGTAATAAAAAGCAAGTAATAAAAAGCGAGATAGAAAACTAGAAACTAGAACTCAAGACAAGCATGGGATCAATAGCCAACCCTTAAACTTGCAAGCTCAATCAAGAGGTTGCAAGATCAAGAGAAGGGTAAAGAACGCATGTGAAATGAAGCACTAATTCCATAAGAAAATACAACCCTTGAGATCAATAACTAACCCTTAACCTTTCAAGCTCAATGAAGAGGTTGAAAGGTCAAGAGGAAGCAAAAATCTCAAGGGGAAGCTAAACAAACAAGAATGATACAAAAACCCTCATCTTCATTTAACATCCACTCAATGCTCTCACTACATTTTCATGGAGGAAGAATGAAGAAGAAGAAGAAGAAAACTAAAACTAACAAAAAGAGGGCATGAGAATGAACACCTTTGGTTTGGCTCAGATCTGGGGTATTTATAGGCGGGGAAATGGAACCCTAGGGTAAGAATCTGCCTCAATATGAAGTTACCAAACAGCCCATGAAAAATCACCCTCTGAAGAGCCTGTACGGCCGCGTTTCCGCGGCCTAAGCATGCTTATGCCGCAGAAACGCGGCCATTTAGAGGAGTTCGGCATTAATATTTTGTCGTATCCCATGGTTTGCTATCCTCTTCAGTGTGGTATATGACTTTTCTCAGAAACTCTTCACAATTCTTCCAGAATTTCAGTAGATCAAAAGGTGATGTGATGTGGATCTTTTGCCATGATTTCCTCGAGCGCCGCGTAGATTTCTTGGATCTTGTGTTGACATTGAGCTTTGCGCATGACATGACAATCGATTTGCCATTTTGTCCCTTAAACTGGTATGTGGCAACACACGGATAGAGAGCGGAGACCCGTGCTTTATCTGTTTGGCAGTAATCCGGAATTTTTCGTACTTTTCCATGGATTTCACTGTTTAGAGTTGAGAACCAGTATTCTGCAAATATGTAGCAAACACCGATCAAAAGCATTTGCCTATAAATAAACGAGCGTAAGAATGGGCGGTATAAAATGCAATATTCTGGTATGAACAGTGACTAGCGACCTTCTATCATATCTCTAAGTACAACTCGTATTGCAATAGCTCAAACATCTGGGGCAATATCTCGTCGTTCGCAGCAACAACTGGCTTATTCATCTGCACGCTGGACAGTGCCTCAATCATCATGAATAAGCGATACATCAATGGTCATCACATTCTGGCTGGCCTCTATCAGTGGCTCAATCCTCTGGTGCAAACCTGCACGTCCGAGAAATCTCATAACAGCGATGTAACACCTTAGGTCGTGTTTAGGGGTTAATTATATTTTAATAGATAGTTTTTGGTAAAAAGTTTACCAAATTAAGTTTCTGATATTTTATTCTAGTTAATGAATATTTTATTACGATTTTTCTAGGAACACACACACTTGTGCATGTAAACTAGGGTTTAGATTTGGGGTTAAAACCATGATTAGCAACCATGAAGGGTTAACCTATTGTATTAAGTGTTTTGGGATTTAATTGGGTTTTATTTATTTGTGTGTTGTTTTGTTTAATTGAATTTCTTTTCTTGTGTTGACTTGGTGCATGAGAGAAGGAGTATGGGCATGGTTTGAGCCATGCTCATTAAATGAAGAGAGAGGGAGTTGTTGACTTGGGGCCTCATTTCTTTGAACTCTTTTCCTCACAACTCTCTCTCTCACACACACACACACACTCAGCTGAGAGAGAGAGAGAGAGAGGCAGCAGCTACAGAAGAAGCACAGCAGCAGCAACTAGCAGCAACAGCAGCAGCATCATCAGCAGCATCAGCAGCAGCAGGCACTGGCAGCAGCAGGCACCGGCAGCAGCCCCCAGCAGTTGCAGCAGCACTCCCATCTCCTCCACCTCCTTTCTCCTTGCTCCTAGGGTCTTGTAAGGTATAGAATCTGAGCCCAACTTCTTGTTTGCTTAACGTATGTGTAGTTTAGCTTCGGTTTGAGTAAAAAGTGAGATTTTGTGCTTGAAATGGTGATTTGTGTGAACTTATGGTTTAGTGCTGTTAATATTGGTTAACCTAGCCTAATTAGGTGTTATTAAGGCCATGTAAACCTAGTTAAACCCCAGATTACACCAAAATACCATAGGGTTTCAAATTGTGCAAATTTAGTATTTTTAAGTGAACTTTTTGGATTTCTGTGATCTGCTATAGGCCCGGGTTGTTCAGGTTGAAATTGAGTTGACTAGAGCTTGTATACAAGACATAGACCACACCACCAGAGCCCGAGACCCCCACCCCATAGCGAGGCCGCCAATTTATTCATTCTGGCCGCAATTTGCGGCCAGATAGGGGAATTTTTGGGTGATGTTTGGATGGGTAGGAGTCTGTTGTTATTTCTATGCCAGTGGTATGTATAGTTTTCTAAGCTGTTAGCCTGGGTAGAATCTGGGACGTTATATCGTATTTCTAGTACGTTTGGTTCGCGCGATACGCGCGATACGCGAGAGGGTTCCATGATTCAGCGTATCGCGGCGTATCGGGGTTAGTTTTAGACGCGTGCACACGTTTAGCGTATCGTATACACGCGCGTTTAGTTCGCGACGCGAGCGTATCGTTTGACTTCGATATCGCGTTTTGCGAGATAGTTGCTTATATATGAATTCTTGTGTAATTCCAGGTTCGCAGGCGGGTACGTCGGACGAAGCTAAGAAAGGGAAGCAGGTGGTCGGCTACGAGTAGTGCACGACCAGGTGAGTAGATTTAACATCTACGGGGAAATCGCCCGTATGGCGTTAAGCGTCAGGGCGAGTTAGGATATTAGGTTGTAGATGTTCATATGGACTGTAGTAGCATACCTTATTGTTGCATATAGAAATGATAGCACAGCACACTGCACTGTCACTAACGGTTCAAGTCGCACGAGCACGCTTGATATGCTACACTCACACCGTTAGTGATTGCCATGACACTCACATTATAGGATTTCTATAAATCATATATCATACTGATTCCACCCTATTGATGTTGTCATGAATTGCCGCATAACAGCATATGTTATATCCATATTCAGGCACATATGCATCACATACCCCTACTGGTACTACATGCACACTGTATATTCATACCAGTGCACACATATATTGATATGTTCATACCTGCGCACATGCACACTGTATATTCATACCAGTGCACATATATATTGATATGTTCATACCTGCGCACATGCACACATATAATGATATGTTCATACCTACACACATGCACACTGTATATTCATACCAGTGCACACATATATTGATATGTTCATACCTGCGCACATGCACACTGTATATTCGTACCAGTGCACACATATATTGATATCTTCATACTTGCTTAGATTACGCATTGAGATATGTTGTTTCCATGTTAATTCTGGATTTGGGGAACCGTGGATATTTCAAAGAGAATAGTTAATTATTTAAAAACCCGGTTTCCCTTGATATGATATTTCGGTGCATCCACCATGTGTTTTCTCGGTACTAGAGTGACATATATGTGAACCCGAATCGAGGAGTTGGATGAGGCCGATTACGGGTATATGGTGGACCCGGTATGGTACCCCGGGGCGAGAACGGTTTCGCTGTGTAGTAGACGGTGAGCGTGGCAGAGGGACTACTACCTACCGGTGATTGGTTGGACCTGGCGGTTATCCGGAGGATACCGACCAGAGTCGATGGATGGATACGGGATGACTCGTACTGCCGGGGCCGAGGGCCGATACCGCAGACAGAGCCCGTGGGCTGATCCAGACTGACGGATTCCCTATACAGGAGGATTTGCGTGTCGATGCTTGGCACGAGTATTTCTTGATATTTTGGGTGCCGATGTTGGGTACTCACTGTTATATGAGATTTACAGGATTGGATGACCGAGGAGGATGACGACATCTGAGTAGTATTGGGTTTTGGGTACATTGATGGGTACCGATTATACTTTCCACGATGACATTCCGTGTAGATGTTATATTTCCCATGCTCAGTATGTAGTAATTGATATCTCATCCTGTACCTATTATACCTGATATAGTACACATTGCTATACATGATCATTGCATACCCTGTTCATTCTATATAGGGTTGTTAGATTGCATTGCTATATATGATCATTGCATACCCTGTTCATTCTATATAGGGTTGTTAGATTTCATTGCTATACATGATCATTGCATACTCTGTTCATTCTATATAGGGTTGTTAGATGACATTGTTATACCTGATCATCACATTTCTTGCTCATCACATGGAGATGTTATTAGACCGCACTTGTTGCATATTTGAGCATCCAGTTCATCATATAGATGTTATCTATTGATATAGGTTAGAGTATCGTAGCACGTGCATACTCGCGATTACCTTTATATGTTATCTTCTATTCACGAGTTGGCAACTCACCACCGTTGTGCCACAGTGTTTGCAGGTTGCCCTTCGGAGTAGTCGCGGCAGGCTGCATTCTTGCATCTTTTGACACAGATACCCCTACAGTTGGTGTACTAGCTCTTTTGCTGATAGGTGGGTTTTGTACGTTATATGGTTATCTTTCAGTTATGTACATTGTTGTATCTAGTACTCTCCATCTACCACTTACGTATTGACTTAGAGACCAGTTGTGAGGACGATGTATATTATTTTGTATTCTGGTGTCGAGCTCGTTGTGAGCCGACTTTACTTTTGCAGTTATTCTATCTGTGATGTTTCCCACTTGTCGCTCATTTTCTTCGCTACGGCGTCGTATATTGTTATCTTAGTAATTGGTTCTATTAATTGCTTAAATCACTCTATACTATTACTGGTTTGATTTCTGGGTTTTCGGCTTACTTAGTCGCGTTACGCCTGTAGACGTTACGTGGTTAAGTGCCGGTCACGGGCCAAACTTTGGGTCGTGACAAGCGATCCATCAAACGCTTATGGCGCGATAACACAATAAAACGACGCCGCTCTATGCAATCGTATGTCCCTGGAATCACGCCCTGGTCAGTCCTCGTCTGTAACGAGCTCGTGCTGACCGCAACTCTAGCCGTAGCTCTCTCTACCCGTAATCGTGGCATCAAAACCATAAACTGATATAGATGAGGATAGATCATAGGAATGAATATAATACTGTGCAAAGTAATGTACATCCTAAGACTTCTTAAGCAGAGTATCGTATCGTAAATATGCCGCGGAACATACGTACGGTACGTCACTCTACGCTATAGGGATGCTAGGCACACGCACAAGGGTCTACGAGGTATCAACCATACCCGATTTAAAATTTAGTCGTGCCGAACAACCCTTAACAAGATTTTTAAACTAGAGATTAGGCGAAAACAAGCATGTTAAACACTTTAACACTAAGTGAGTGGGATTACAATCTTTGTAGATCTGGTCCTTCACTTCATAAGCTCTGTGTTGAGGTCCCTTCGCTGCGATCATCGTGTTCCGGACTCTCGAGAAGCTCTACGAAGAGAAAGATGCAAGCTTGCTTCCGATCTTCGATAACAAAAATGATCTACCTTGAAGTTTCATTAACACAAGCTCTCACTCACTAAATGAAGTGAACACCCTCTACTAAATGGCAAGGATAGATGAGGATGATGAAGTAGGATTTTTGCTCTCATTTGTTTTCAATTACTCACTCATTTTCATCACTTAGGAAAAACCTAGAATGCTTTTCCATGAAGAAAGAAGGAAGAAGAAGATGAATAATGATTAATCCTTTTGTGATGAATAATGAAAGTTATGATAAGGTTAGAAATGCAACCATGGTCAAACAAACCTTTGTAGAGATTTAACTAGGGCTAGGGTTTGGGTTGAGTTAAAGATGAGTCATTTTAAAATATCAACACAAATATCTTTTCCAAAACAAAAAAAGAAAGCTTCTAGAAACTTCTAGAAAAGCTTAACCCAAATCAAACCCTAACCATGATTAATCTCCAATAAACATGTTGCATTAATAACCACATCATGTTACAATATTATATATCACATATATAATATTTATTGTAACAAAATAAAATAATTCAATTAACATATATATCAATGTATTACCCAAGTGAGAAATAGAATCTTTTAGTGAGCTTACATAAGTTAATGTAATTTAATATATCAAATATATAATTATACATTAAATTATCAAATCAACACTTGATCCGATAATCCGGCTATTTCATAAATAACCGACTAATATAATCTGTATCAGTTCATCGAATCAACACTATATCTCATATACCCGGCCGATATCTCATATACCCGTCCGATATCTCATATCGCGAGAATCTAATACGGTATCACATAAACGTATTGTTCTCGGTCCCGCACATATCATATATGTGCTCCTACTCTGTTTTGCCTGAGCCAAGAAACCTCTGTGTCGGACTCTAAAGAATCGTCAATGCGCCGGCAGTAGGTGATGATCATATCAAACACCAACAAGCTACAAGCGGTCAGCTAAACGTAACAGCCACCCAGGTATTGAGCGCTCAGAAGATCAACAAGCAAGCCTGTACATTCTCCTGTGAATCCAGTCAGTAACACTCCCGTACAGTCCGGTCTCTTCGTCTGATATGTCGCATATCTCGCCTAGGGGTGGTAAATGTCAGACCCAAGTAGCTTGATATGAGGTCCATAACAGTCCGAGAAACTGCTGATAACACTTACCTGTAAATCTCAGCAACCCTGGTTAGGGATTTCCAGTTATAGCCAATCGAGCACAGCACAACATCAACTCCCTATACCGGGAGAGACGAATCCCCTCCTATCGCTCATTGCCTCCATGTGATTCGGGACTGTACCCAAAAGCTACCTTTTTTCACGCCCTCTTGGACGTGGTATGATGGAAATCAAAGCACAGTGGGAATAACACAAGACTCTATGACGATCTCGGGTCTACAGACTAACCTGTACCAGTGTCACCAGAGAACTTCCATCTGACATGAGGTATAATACGATCTGGGAGTTCTCGGCGAGTCCGTCCAGTGTACCCAGTCTCCACTGAGCTCCCGTATACCATCCTTGATGTCAAACACCGATGGATATGGGATCATCCATCGCCCATCATATGGGTCAAGATGCGTATATGCTAGTCTACTCTGTTGTATCGATGCCCTGTCTCGATACACCCTCGACTAGGAACAGTTATAGGATGTACTCGTCGACTACCGTGGCCCCACTAGTACGATCTCATCATAGTCCTAGTAGTCGAGTACATATCCTAAGGGCTTTATCTACATGTAACATAGAGACAATCAGAGTACATGTTAAGATAAAGAGCAACCAGATAGCGTACTATCATGTCGAGCAAGAAAGTCCTCCCTATATATGTCCAAGCATCCACTGCAATATACATCGTATGTACAGTAATGGCCTCTAGGGCATACATATAACTAACAATCTCCCACTTACACTAGGGACATCTGTTGTTGTATCGTATACCCAACAATTATCTGTGGTTGAAGTATCTCATACTCAACCATCCCATAAAAGTCTCTACTGGGAAAAAGGCCTTTGTGAGTGGATCCGCGCTGTTGTCCTCTGTGTCTACTCTCCTAACCTCGATCTCCCTGGAGATCAACCATATCCATGATCAGGTGATACTGCCTAAAAATTATATCCGGATCTCTGATGGGACGGGGGTTCCTTGGCATAAGCCACAACTCCATTGTCACACAATGGTAAGAACGAAGTTCATCTCATGAACTTATATTGGTCCAGACTGCCTCTCTGGTTGCATCCTAGGTAACGATGTATCTTGCCAATAATCGTCTAGTAAGTCACGGTATCTAGCTTGGAACTCTTCCAACATATCAGTAACGCCTTGAAAAGTCGTTTTGGTGTTTTCCTGAAAATCGGTGAAAATTCGGTATTTTTCCGTAAACCGTTTTTTTGTTATTTTGCAGTTTAGGACTAATTATACCTAATTTGGATAGGTAATTCCTAGTTTTTAGTAGCTAATGAGTTACTTATGAAATTCTGGTCGTTTAAAAAATTTCCCTAATTTTTTAATTTTTTAATATTATTTTAAGCCGGTAAGAAAATATATTAAATTAGCGATAAATACAAATTTCTTTGGGCTAATTTTAATCTTCAAAATCTAGTTGTAATATAAATTTATAGTATTTTATTTCAAGTTTTAACTAATTTTTATTATGGAAAACGAAATTTATTGAATTTAAGCTAAAACTTGCAATTTTGGACTTGTAGGGGGTCTTTTTGCATAAAATTTCTTTTGTAAAACACCATTCACCCTTCCCTCACCCCGAGGCCGGCCCCACCTCAGCAGCAAGCCCACAAAAAAATTTCCCCATCTCATTTAAACAAAATGATATGATAAGGGTTTTAAAGGGGTAAATTTGGAATTATGTGTGCTTTGATTTGAGTGGGTTGACTTGGGCTTTTCCCCACAACACCCACACCATCCCCACTCCTCCATTTCAGCCGAGAATTCCTGCATTCTACAGCAGCCCCCTCCCTCTTCTTGTCTATCTCTTTTCATCATCAAATTCCACCTCAAAATCCTTATAAATCCACAATTTCCTTCACAATTTCAAAGCAAAACCTTATTCCCTCTCTTCTCTAACCTAATTGGTTCAAATCTTGGAGAAAGATGGCATCTTTGGAGGCATATTGTTCTTGCTAGATCTCTAGTTGAGGTATAATTTCAATCCTTGGCTAATTTGTAGTTTAAAGTGTGTTAATTAGAACTTGAAAGTGTTAATTTTAGTGCTAATTTCTAATCTAGTTTTTTTAGTTCATGGCTTGAATTTTAATTAGGGTTTAGAAAACCATTATTAGGTTAATTAATTTATATTGCTATCTAGTGTTTTGCTAACCCAAATCTAAGAGGTGAACTTGCTATTGGGTTTCAAATTAGTGTTAGTTTAAGTTTTTCTAGTATGGTTTTTTAATTGCAATTGCTATTGATAAAAATCAAGAAAGGGTTGGTTGTGGAATATAGGTTTTGAAGCATAGTTAATGTGTTGAAATTTTGTGTAGTGGCTATCTAATGGTGTGACTTGGGTGATTATGCTAGGTTGTAGTCCTTTTTAACGCAAAACGGCGATGTTGCGCCGATTTTTGGAATGTTTGTGCTTACTAGTTTTGTTATAAAATTATGTGATGAATTATTTTTGATATCTTGATGATTGTATTGGCTTATCCTATGACATTTAGGATGTGTGAGTGCGGATTTTTGAGTGATCGGGTTTTAGCTTTGCCGGCCGACCAAATCGACGATTTTAGTTAGTTTTTGCGATTTTCGCGTGTGTTCCGCGCACCTTGTGCACGTTGTACCTAGCTTGTGAACGTTAGTATTTTCGTTTGGGATTTGCGTCTTTCTTGATATGTAACCTATGTTTGGTATTGATGTAAATTCCAGGTTCGGTCGTGGAGACGTCAGACGCGGCACGAAAGGGGAAAGCGGTGATTGGACGTGGCTAGCTAGGGATTCCGGTGAGTAGATTTAACATCTACAGGGGACTATCATTTGAATGGCGCAAGTCTCCCGATAGTTTAAGTAGTTAAGTTTTTAGTGATATTAGTAACTACATCCATGCCTTAATTGACCTACATATGTGAACCCATTCTATAGGACATCTGCACCATTACCATGGTTTTTATATGCAGCACGAGCACTATTCATGCTTACACACACGCCCTGTTAATTGCCATGCCACCACACTAGATAACCTATAATTTGAAACCTTTTACTATAATTGATGCTTTAACCTGTGCTATTGCCTTTAATTCCTTAAAATGAAATCATAAGATTGCTAATAATGTGCATGTACCTCATCATGTTATTTGTTCATGCCTAGTCTATCAATCATACATCGCAACTTGATTATTGATACCATATGCATTCATTATCATTGGCATATGCATTTATGAGGATTTCTTGAGATTTTGTGATATTTCTGGATTTCGGGGGAAAGCCGCAAAATTTCTAAAATTACTATATTTTTAAATATGTAAATTTCGGTTTTCTAGTGATGTAAGTGTCGTCCACCATGAGTTTGCTGTGGTTTTCGAGACCCGTTTCGAGGAGTTGGATGAACCGTCTCGGGTACATGGTGGGCCCGGTAAGGTACCCCAGGGCAAGAAGCTCGTGGTGCTGACGATGAGCTTGGCAGGGGATGGATTACCTACCGGTGACAGTTTGGGACGGCGGATATCCAGAGGATACCGACCGTGGCCGCGAGATGATGAGATATTGATATTGAGATGGATCAGCCGGATGGCTGAGGCCAGAGATACTATGACATGGATATATGAGATTTGTGATAGTTTTGAGGTGTCGTTGCTGGACACAGGTTCTTGTTGATTCTATTGGTATTGTGCTGGTATTTCAAAAGAGATTCCTAAAGGAAAAACATGATTTCTTATACTTACACATTCAGATCACGAGTTCATTCATATTGCATTCATACCTGCTAGTATATTCATATTGCATACATACCTACTATTATGTCCTGCCATACCTGTATTATAGTTGCTAGGATGCTTGTGTGCATACTTGCGATAGCCTCTAAAGATGTTATTTATTACTCACGAGTTGGCAACTCACCCCCGTTGTGCCACAGTCTTTTGCAGGTCCGCTCCGTCAGCACAGTAGCGGCGGGCGCACCGCTTCTTTTGCCTCTTTTGCCAGGACTCGAGGGTTTTGCTCGTAGGTGGGTTGTATTATTATTTTTGTACCATCTTGTATATTCTTTGTATCTAGAGTACTCCATCTACTGTATCTACCAGTATTGTTGTATATTGACCTAGAGATGAGACTGTGAGATTTATGGACTTTTTATGCTGTATTTTGGGGTCGAGCTCACTTGAGTCGACATGCGGTTTTCTTATGCTTCTTTATGATTATTTTGCATGTTGTTGTTTTATATTGCGTGGGATTTGTGACCGCCTTGTGGCGAAGTGCTAGCTCCCGCTTGGGGAAGCCTTATTTGTTGGATTTATATATATTCTTGTTGTACCCATTTTGGGGGCTAGTATTTACAAAGGAGACTCTGCCGAAATTTTCGGAAAAATTGATATTGTTTTTAAAAAGGTTTTATATGACTTATTTGATAAACTCGCTTTCAATTGATTGGGTTTTCTTCACTCTTTTGCTTATTTGGTTTTGGTTTCTGGGCTTTGGCTTACTTATTTTACGGACGTCTTGAGACGTTTCGTAAACTTAAGTGCTAGTCGCGTTCCGTACCCTGCGGGTCGTGACAAAATTGGTATCAGAGCGATAGGTTTTACCTTTTTGAGTGTAGGATGACCCTTGGTAGATGGAGTAAGTGACTTAAGTAGGGTAACGTAGCGTGTGTATATCCGCGGCATACTTGCGATACGGGACTCCGCCTAAGTGACTTTAGGATATACTTGCTTGAAATTCCTTCTTCAATTCCGTGTATCCTATGATTCTATTGCACTGTTCAAATTATCCTTTTTTCCTGTACTATCCACTATGCCGCCGAATGCTACGAGGGCACAGAGGGCTGCCGCCCGAGACGAGATTCGAGCTGGCTCGTCCGAGACTAGGACTGAGCAGGGTGGTATGCCTACGCTGCAGGGACATACTGATCCACCTTCCCCAGGCCGTATGGATAGGCTTGAGACTGGTATGGAGGAGTTGCGACAGATGATGGGGAGTATGCAGGAGCTACGTCAGATGGTAGGATCCCTAGTTGCAGCCAGTCGTACACCGAGGCCGGATGACGCACCTACTACATCCCAGACTACTATTATACCTGCTCCTACTACTACCGCCGTGACCATCCCGGTTTCACTACAGGATTTCATGAGGCTGAGACCTCCAGTATTCACTGGCACCGAGGCAGCGGAGGACCCACAGACGTTCCTTGACAGTTTAGCCAGGATCTGCCGTTCGCTGAGATGTTCGGATGATCGATGGGTGGAGCTTGCGAGTTTCCGTCTAGAGGGTCTCGCGCAGACATGGTGGGAGTCAGTCTTGAGAGGTCGAGCTGCAGGTCTACCGCCTATGACTTGGGCCGAGTTTACAGCGGTCTTTCTAGCCCGTTTCCTCCCAGAGAGCGTTCGTGACGCCAGAGCTCGTAGCTTCGAGGCCTTGGTCAAGGCACCTGGGATGACGGTGTCTAAGTATGACATCCAGTTTACACAGTTGTCCCGATATGCTCCGTATTTGGTGGATACCGAAGAGAAGATAGTGAAGAGGTTCATACAGGGACTTGATGCCCAGCTATATCTTGCCATTGGCGCCCAGCACTACGACACTTATTCAGCTGCTATGGATACGGCATTACGGATGGAGGCACGCATATCACAAACTTCGGCCGTTTCTGGGCCAAAGAGGATTCGCACCGAGGTGCCGTCTCAGAGGCAGCGTGCCAGATTCTTTCCGAGGGATGGGCCCGGCAGGGGATTTGGATGGGGTCAGTTATATGGTTCATATCCCCAGGCACAGCAGCCGTCGCCAGGGTGTTTTGGGTGCGGGAGTCCGCACCATCTTGTCAGAGACTGTCCGGCGAGACGACAGGGAGCGGCGACCGTTCTGCATGTGACCCTACCACCATCACTACCCCTCCTCAGAGAGCCCTACTTCCTACCACAGGCGATGCTCCATGCCAGTTAGGTGCACCCAGAGGCCGTGGACGCGGCGGTCCTGTTCAGAGAGGACGAGGAGGCAGAGGCCGGGGTCGAGGTCATCCCGCTATCGGTGGAGGATAGGCCCGAGTATTTGCTTTGACACCGCAGGATGCGCAGGCATCAAATGCCGTTGTGACAGGTACATTGCCAGTTTGCTCTTTCGACGCACGGGTATTATTCGACCCAGGTTCCACACATTCATACGTCTCTACACACTTTGCACCGATGTTGGGCCGTGAGTCGTCGTCGTTAGATCATCCGCTTGTTGTTGTTACTCCGGTAGGCGAGTCGTTTGTCGCTCGTTTTGTATTTCGATTGTGTTCCGTTCGTATCGGGGAGAGGGATTCATCGGTTGATTTGATTCTCCTCGATTTGTTGGACTTTGATGTGCTTCTGGGCATGGATTGGCTAGCCACTTGTTATGCTTCGGTGGACTGCCATGAGAAGGCAGTCAGATTTAGCTTTCCGGGAGAGCCAGTCCTTGTTATTCAGGGAGACCGCAGCGTCACCCTTCCCAGCTTAATTTCGTCTCTTCGCGCTGGTCAGCTCTTGCGGAAGGGATGTCAGGGATTCTTAGCGTATATTTGTGATACTCGAGCTGCAGAGGTTCCGTTGGACCGGGTCCCGGTTGTTTATGAGTTCCCTGATGAGCTACCTGGGCTACCACCTGAGCGCGACATTGAGTTCTGCATCGATTTGATTCCCGGCTCGGGGCCTATTTCTATACCGCCTTATCGGATGGCCCCGGCAGAGCTTCGAGAGCTGAAGGATCAGTTGCAGGATTTGTTAGATAAGGGGCTTATTCGACCTAGTGTTTCTCCGTGGGGTGCTCCGGTCCTGTTTGTCAAGAAGAAGGACGGAAGTTTGCGCTTATGTATCGATTACTGCCAGCTGAACAAGGTTACCGTGCGGAACAGATATCCGTTGCCACGCATTGATGATTTGTTCGACCAGCTTCAGGGTGCGGGATATTTTTCGAGGATCGACTTGCGATCAGGATACCACCAGCTGCGAGTTCGACAGGAGGATATACCGAGGACAGCTTTCCGCACGCGTTACGGCCATTATGAGTTTTTTGTGATGTCGTTCGGACTCACCAACGCCCCAGAAGCATTCATGGATTTGATGAACCGTACTTTCAGGCCGTATCTTGACTTGTTCATCATCGTGTTTATCGACGATATCTTGGTGTACTCCCGGAGCAGAGAGGAGCACGAGCAGCACTTGCGGATTACGTTACAGACTCTGAGGGAGCACCAGCTGTTCGCAAAGTTCTCCAAGTGTGCATTCTGGCTGGACAGCGTCGGATTCTTGGGTCATGTGATTACGAGAGACGGTATATGTGTGGACCCGAAGAAGATTGAGGCTGTTCAGCAGTGGCCCCGACCTACATCGGTTACTGAGATCCGTAGTTTTCTAGGCCTGGCGGGCTACTACAGGCGTTTTGTTCAGGACTTCTCCCGTATAGCTGCACCTTTGACCGGTTTGACCCGGAAGGGAGTTCCTTTCGTTTGGACAGAGGAGTGCGAGCATAGTTTTCAGCAGCTACGGACTTGTTTGACTACGGCGCCGGTATTATCTTTTCCTTCGGGATCGGGCGGATTTGTGGTCTACTGTGATGCTTCGCGAGTAGGGTTAGGATGCGTATTCTGTAGGGTTCCTAGGCACCCTAGTGAGGTCTCCCAAGCCATCAACCATGGCAATTTCAAATAATATGGTGCCTACAAACCCTAGTGTACGGATCTATAACTAGATGTCTAGGCGAAACAAAAACAAGCTAACAACTTAGCAAATGAGAATACGGAAATACAACCTTTGTAGATCCGTTTGCTCCACCTCCATAGCTCCGCAACGACGTCCTCTCGCTGTCCATAAGAAATCCGGGCTCTAAAGTCGACTTCGTCGGAGAGAAAACGAGCTAGGTCGTCGATGTCCATGCCGAAGATGATCTACGTCGAGGCATCGCTAAATCAAGCTCGACCTTCACCAAACCCTACTTTCTTGTGAAGGAAACACACTCTACTTCTTGGCAAGAGGTAGAGGATGAAGAAATAGGATGTGGGTAAACTTTGGAATTTGATTTCTCACTCAAAACATCAATCTACCATTGATGACCTCAAGCTTCTTCACTTGAAGAATGAAGAAGAAGAAGAATAATGATAAGAAAAGATTAATCCAAAAAGAAAAGAATTATCAATTCTTATCATAAGTGAACCATGGTAAAGTGTAGAGAGTTAACCAAGGTTAGTTGAATGGTTAGGGTTAAGAATGAGATAAGAATGGTGGACTTAGGTCAAAGCTTCATGAAGTTTCAACTAAACAACAAAACTAGCAACCATTCTTTTCTCATTTCTTTTATTCATTTATCAAAAAGAATAAAATGAATAATTAAGAAAATAAAACCCTAAACATAAATACAACCATGGTTCAAACTTTACACTTAACCAAAGTGGTATGCATCATCAAACATGATACATCCATGTGCACATAAACATATCGCATATGCAATGCGCACACCCGAGCGAGAAAATCCATCTTAAGTAAACCGATACTAGTTGATGCAAAGTAATATATCATATATATAAATATGCATTAAATCATTAATATCATCACTTGATTCAATGATCCGGTTATGTCGCACACAACCGACTAGTATACAATATATCGGCTTATCGAATCAACGCTTGAATCGATAACTAGGTTATATCGCATACAACCATTCGATACATTTATCGCGAGAATAGAATACGGTATCACATACACGCATTATTCTCGGTCCCGCACATATCTCATATGCGCTCCTATTTCGTTTCGCTTGAGCCAGGAAACCTCTGTGTAGGACTCTAAAGACTCGTCAATACGCCGGCAGCGGATGATGATCATATCAAACATCCACAAGCCGCAAGCGGTCTGCTAAACGTAACGGCCACCCGGGTATTGAGCGATCTGAAGATCGACGAGCAAGCCCGCTCACACTCCAGTGAATCCGACCAGTAACACTACCGTATAGTCCGGTCTGTTCGTCTGATATGTCGCATATCTCGCCTAGGGGTGGTAAACGTCAGACCCCAATAGCTCGATAAGTCATGCCGACGTAGGGTCCATAACATTCGTGAAACTACTGATAACTCTTACCAGTATATCACTGCAACCCTGGCCAGGGATTTCCTGTTATGGCCAGTCGAGCATAGCACAACATCAACCCCCAATACCGGGAGAGACGAATCCCCTCCTATCGCTCATTGCCTCCATGTGAATCGGGACTGTACCCAAAAACCACCTGTTTGCACAACTCAGTAGAGCCGTGGTAGGGTGGAAATCAAAGCACAGTGGGAGACACACAAGACTCTATGACGATCTCGGGTCAACAGACTAAGCTGTACCAGTGTCACCAGAGAACTGCCATCTGACGTGAGGTATAATACCATCTGGGAGTTCTCGGCGAGTCCGTTCAGTGTACCCAGTCTCCACTGAGCACCCGCATACCATTTTCGATGTCAAACACCAATGGATATGGGATCATCCATCGCCCATCGCATGGGTCGAGAAGATATGCGCTAGTCTACTCTGGAATATCGATGCCCCGTCTCGATATTCCCTCGACTAGGAACAATTCAAGGATGTACTCATGGACTACCCAGGCCCCACTAGTATGATCTACATCATAGTCCTGGAAGTCGAGTACATATCCTAAGGGCTTTATCAACATGTAATCAGAGAGACAGAAAGTATACATGTTAAGACAAAGTGCAACCAGATAGCGTACTATCATGTCGAGCAAGAAAGTCCTACCTATATATGTCCCAGCATCCACTACAATATACATCCAATGTACAGTAATGGCCTCTAGGGCATACATATAACTAACAATCTCCCACTTGCACTAGGGCCATCTGTAGCAGTGGTTGCAGTATCACATACTCAACCATCCCCTAAATTGTCTCTCTTTGGGAAAAGGGCCTTCGTGAGTGGATCCGCCGTGTTGTCCTCTGAGTCTTCTCTCCTTACCTCGATCACCCTGGAGATCAACTATCTCCATGATCAGGTGATGCTTCCTCAGAATTTGTATGGGTCACTGATGGGACCAGGGTTCCAGGGTCGAAACCACGCTTCCATTGTCATACAATGGCAGGAACCTAGTTCATCTTATGAACCAATATACACCCAAACAGCCTCTTTGGTAGTATCTTTAATAGCGATGTTACCAGCCTTTATCGTCTAGTTTGCCACGGTATCGAGCTTGGAACTCTTCCAACATACCGTCCCTTTACTGAGGGTAAAGACAATGCCCGTGACTGACATTCAGTCGTCTTTATCACCCTGGAACTCTTCCAGTGATTCTCTTCAGGATCGATTGATACCATCTCACTACATCTAGTGAGAATCCTTGCATCCAGTTACATCTATCTCATAGATGAAAATTCAGGTTTTTAGGAGGTATCACTTTGATCCTATTTGGAGAATCCTAGTGATAATAGGAGATTGACCGATCGTAGTATAGGAAACTCTTTTCCTATCAAGAGTATGTTGTCTACGTACAATACGAAGATGACGACCTTACTCTCTACTACCCTTTTGTATATACAAGGTTCGTCTACCATTTTGATGAAGTCAAACACTTTGATTATCACATCAAAACAGACGTTCCAACTCCGCGATGCCTGCTTCATTATGTAAAGCAACTTGCACACGTTTCCGCTGCTCCCACTATTTACGAAGACCTCTGGCTGTGTTCTTACAGACGTTCTCTTCTAAATCAGTATTTAGAAAAGCAGTCAGGGCACCCAACCACCAGATATCGCAGTCATGGTATGTAGCCGTGGCAAGTAGAATCTGGATAGACTTAAGCATAGCTACTGGAAAAAGGTTTCATCATTATCCATGCCTGGTCAATGACGAAAACCTTTAACAAGTCTAGCTTTGAAAGTCTCAACTTTTCCATCTACACCAAGTAATCTTCTCAAGATATACTTGCTCCTGATGGGGATTTAACCCTTCAGATATTGCAACCAAAGTCCATACTTTGTTGGTGTATAAGGATTCCTTCTCAGATCACTAAGCATCCAGCCATTCTTACAGAGTCCCTACTCTCGATGGCCTGCTCGAAACTGGTTGGGTCATCATCTCATGATGCAATCCTTGCTCCCACTGTCATCGAGAAACCGAGGTATCTCTCAGGTGGGTGAGGAACCCTACTAGATCGACGGAGAGGCTGAGGTTCGTCGGAAAATATTGAATCCTTTGGTTCTGTCAAATCATTAGCAGTTTTGTACAGCTGGAACCTTTCCAGTTCTACAGAACTGATCTTGCCTCGATCTTGTCCGGATTTTGCTTTTGACATAGGCCGGACAATCCCAAATCTTAACTTACTTAAGAGATAGGTTCTTCCCATACCATATCTTATATGGAGTGGTAGGCAGTGATTTGATTCCAACCTAATTCAATAGGTATGCAGCTTCTCAAGTGCATAACTCCCAAAAGGAAAAAGGTAACTCAGTAGTACTCATCATAGAGCACACCTTATCATATAGGGTGTGATAGCCCCACCCCGATATACCATCGTGCTATGGTGTATACGGAAGAGTAATGCTGAGAGAGAATCTCATTCTCTTTTAGAATAGTGCAGGAATTCTATGCACAAGTATTCTCCTCTCTGATCTCATCATAGGACATAATACTTATACCCGGTTATTGGTTCTCTACTTCTAACTTATATTCTGTGAATACCTCAAAAGCTTCGGACTTATGTTTCAGCAGGAACATACGACTGAATCTTGAGAGATTATCAGAGAATATAATGAAGTATAAAGAACCAGTCCTGGCATGTGTAGACAGGGGACCTTACATACATCATCATGTATCGGTCCCAAGAGTTCATTAACTCTTTCTCTGTTTCCAATAAACAGAGCTATGGTCATCTTATCTTTGTGACATGATTGGCGAGTTGCACAAGATGTAAATTCAAAACGATTTAAATATACATCTAAATGTAACTTCAGCCAGTCGGGTCGCATTGATCTGACCTAGTCTACAATACCTCAAGAAGAATCCGTTCATTTCTGAACTCTTCCTCTTGTGTGTGTTCCATATACTAAGAACTGTAGTTTGATTTAGAACATCAATGCTTTTAGATAACGCACCTGAACCGATCAACTTTTGATATAGGAAATATTCAAAACATTATCCAATTATACAAAATTTTATCATTTCTTTACTTAATAAAGAGACTGATATGATTTTGTATATCAGGTTCAGCATCTAATAGCATTTGTTCAGAATCAATGTATTGGTAATACAGGGTGACAGTGACCAACAGACTTGGCTGCAACACTTGCCCCGGTTTCTGTCTCATGAAACTTATCACCCGTTCTCAGTTTTTCTACCTTTTTGTAGCCCTATGTAACAGATTACATATCTGGGATCCTGATCCGGTATCATATACCCAGGATGCAGAGGATACTGAGAAACAGTTCTTTGTAATGAACACACCCGAAGGAGATGCATCATATGCACTTTCTTCGTTTGGGCGGCATAGGAATTCTGGTATTCCCTTATTTCCTGCTCTGTCTTATAACAATTATAAGTTGGAGCGGGACCAACGTTCCCCAGCTTAGTATAACAAGCGGGTTCGGTCAATATTCCGTATTATTATCTTGATTAAGGCGTGATATGGTCGCTACCAGGAGAGAGAGAGAAGAAAACACTCTGCGTGCGCTCTAGCAAGATCAGATTGGTTATATATTTTATCTAATCAGGATGGCTCCCACTGTTTTTATCAAATCTTCCTTCAAACCTTAAAAGGAAAAATTAGCCGGGATTAATTACACTCTACAAGTTCGCCAATCTTTCAGCCAGGCCAGTGTCGGTACTTTGAGGGAGGTTCCCCGTGCTTTCGCACGGACCTAATTACTGTAAACCTCGTTTTCCCAGAGGCGTAACCCCATTGACACCTTTCTAGACACCTACTTGACCGGCTAATTGCAAAGTGCAAAACTCTCCCAGGAGTAACAATTACTCGCAGTGGGTATCGGGATCCAACTATCATATAGAAGGTATGCAATCTCATTGCAAGTTTCAACACTTGAAACTCCCGATAATGGTTTTTACCCCTAGCACCTATGACCTTGGCTAAGGTCAACAAATCATAGGTACTAGTCAAGTTCTACCCGTCATTTCATGATTAATTAGACCCACCCACATGACCCTTGGCTAAGGTCAACAAAGTCACATGACTGTCCTAACTAATCGCATCATATGCGGTGTAGGAAGACATCACTTAGCTACCGCACACTACGCCTCGGCTATGGTCGACAAACGTAGCACGAATACTAAGTACTCTACTTCCTAAAATGACGGAGGGTTGCGACTGGTTTTTGTGAAAACCTTTAACGCTTTGAACTTGATCTCGTTACGGAATCAAATGGTTTTTTTTAAATGGAATGTTTTTGAAGCTTTTCTAGTTTTGCTAAAGGGGTCACTCCTGGTGAAGGGATCGTCGGCCATTTCCTCGTCGAATGAGGTGCGGGATATATCATATATATCATTTTGCAAAGCAAAAACTATAGAAGCGATCAAATAACAAACCGAGGGCTGTAGCATCTGCCAGTTATTGCTAAAGGAGTCACTCCCGGTGAAGGGATCTCGGTCCTTTCCTCATCGAATAAGGTGCAGGATGTTCTTTAATGAACACCGCGATGCAAAGCAAGAACTGTACCTACCTGTTTTATTTTGAAATTCGATTCCACAACATCAATTAGGTTTATTTTCTTTCATTAATCTCATTAATGAATATCCCATCATTTAAGTCCACCTAACCATCACAGATAAATATAACGTACGCTTATGCCATCTGCATTCGCCTCGATGTCCCGTCTGCACCGTTAGGTTAGGTAACTAACGCCAGAGCGAGGCAGGGCTAGTGCGGGTGTAAAACATAAGCAACGTCTATATAATATATCATATATACTATATATATAATATCTGTCACAGAACATCACATGGTCACAGATAAAACACAGCAGAAGAAACATATGAAATATTGGATATACTAGGACGTCCGTGTTTTCAATACGAGCCAGTATAAAACACGGATTCCACGGTCGTGATGAATAGCCAATCCCACACCCCTAGACCCCTACGAGAACGGCAAGCAACCCTGCCAATTCTAGGGTTAGGAGACCCGGACTCGACTCCTCGAGTTGGTCTCCCACTGGACCCCAGAACCCGGTTACTTGTGCTCCCCTCCTTGGGTCTATCCTAGTGCAGAAAAGTAAATAATATACAAACGGCGACTACTTCCGCAACCTGGAAGTGCCCCAATAAAAGAATATTACATACAAGTCATTACATGAATGAAAATGAAAAACACTCATCTCACATAAAAACCCCCGGCTATTCAAACACGACGATCCAATATAACATATCCAGCAACACATAACATCAGATATCATCAACGTAAGTAAATATGCGCATCCCAATTGTCGTTGACATATAGCAACGAAACCGGCGATATCACATATTACACTTACGGTCACAGAAAAGAAAGTGTAAAACTA
Source organism: Agapanthus africanus (assembly GCA_030015575.1). NCBI lineage: Eukaryota > Viridiplantae > Streptophyta > Magnoliopsida > Asparagales > Amaryllidaceae > Agapanthus > Agapanthus africanus. The sequence continues at coordinate 413,406,169 of CM057337.1, forward strand.
CAACAGTTGGAATCCGCAATATCCTCAGACATCGCATGCCTGACCAAATGAATTACTTAGACATCGCATGCCTAACAATTATAAACCCCGCATTTTAGTCTCATTATCGAAAACACTTTTCAATATCAAGTCGGGCAATTCAACAAGATTCCCGACATCCTGATCGAATACTCGTCGCAAACTTCAGTAGACGGCCGCACCCCCGACGCCGTCGACAAAGTGCACCAAGGCGGAACACCGCTACCGCGAGCACCCAAACGGATGCTTTCGGCGACGGGGTTCTCCTACAGTCACTTGGTCGGGGCTATGGAGTGAGGCTGTCTATTAAGTTTACCGGCGAATATCCGCGTACGCTACGTGATTGCGACGGACTTTTGATCACATCAAAAATCCGTGGCAACCGATCAAGTGAGACTAAACTGCTACGTTTATAACATTCATTCAGTTATCATATAACTTATTGTGAATTCCAATTATTGTATCCCATTCCAGATAAACAGAAAATGTTAAACTTTCCGATCGAACAATTGAACACACAAGTTTTCCCGATAAAGATCAACACATGAAACTAGTCTAACAACATTCAGTTCGTACCTCAGTACCAACGGTCCAGCCGTAGAAGGGTCAAGCCAACGCCTCACATGTGGCACGCCGTACTGCCCCAAACCCGAAGGTTCAAAGGGCAGTTCAAGACGGTCACATAATCGAGTTAAGGTTTGTGTCTTCTAGAGGGACCATCGCGTTACTTGCACTACTTAGAACGTCGTTAAACTACGGAAAAATCCAACACTTGGAAATTTCCCGACAGGGGAAAAATCGGGTATTTATATCCGGTCGAACTTTTTAACATATTCTAAAATTTATCCGGAAAACACATGGACAGAATTAGACTTTCCGATCGAAACAATGATTCCCAAAACAACTCAGAACAACTCAACTCTTGAGTTCAGTTTAAATATTCCAGGAAAATGAGCATTTAATTTTACGAGTTACTGTGAAATTTGACACGTGTCGGCTTCTTATTGGCGGCCCTTCCGCCGCTCAAACCCCCTTTGTGCGGCGCTTCCGCCGCGCTATTGTGGAATTAGGGTACCAAATTTCACAGTAATTCTTAAAAAAGCCTGCTTGTTTTTCTGGATATTTTTAATTGCCAAAAATCAACAGTTTTGAAAAAAGTACAGAGAGCAATTTTGCAATGGGATTTTGGTTCGATCGGGTTTCTAATTCCGTCCGGGGATCGCCTAAGGCTCTAGCTAGGCTCTGATACCACTGTAGGGTTCCTAGGCACCCTAGTGAGGTCTCCCAAGCCATCAACCATGGCAATTTCAAATAATATGGTGCCTACAAACCCTAGTGTACGGATCTATAACTAGATGTCTAGGCGAAACAAAAACAAGCTAACAACTTAGCAAATGAGAATACGGAAATACAACCTTTGTAGATCCGTTTGCTCCACCTCCATAGCTCCGCAACGACGTCCTCTCGCTGTCCATAAGAAATCCGGGCTCTAAAGTCGACTTCGTCGGAGAGAAAACGAGCTAGGTCGTCGATGTCCATGCCGAAGATGATCTACGTCGAGGCATCGCTAAATCAAGCTCGACCTTCACCAAACCCTACTTTCTTGTGAAGGAAACACACTCTACTTCTTGGCAAGAGGTAGAGGATGAAGAAATAGGATGTGGGTAAACTTTGGAATTTGATTTCTCACTCAAAACATCAATCTACCATTGATGACCTCAAGCTTCTTCACTTGAAGAATGAAGAAGAAGAAGAATAATGATAAGAAAAGATTAATCCAAAAAGAAAAGAATTATCAATTCTTATCATAAGTGAACCATGGTAAAGTGTAGAGAGTTAACCAAGGTTAGTTGAATGGTTAGGGTTAAGAATGAGATAAGAATGGTGGACTTAGGTCAAAGCTTCATGAAGTTTCAACTAAACAACAAAACTAGCAACCATTCTTTTCTCATTTCTTTTATTCATTTATCAAAAAGAATAAAATGAATAATTAAGAAAATAAAACCCTAAACATAAATACAACCATGGTTCAAACTTTACACTTAACCAAAGTGGTATGCATCATCAAACATGATACATCCATGTGCACATAAACATATCGCATATGCAATGCGCACACCCGAGCGAGAAAATCCATCTTAAGTAAACCGATACTAGTTGATGCAAAGTAATATATCATATATATAAATATGCATTAAATCATTAATATCATCACTTGATTCAATGATCCGGTTATGTCGCACACAACCGACTAGTATACAATATATCGGCTTATCGAATCAACGCTTGAATCGATAACTAGGTTATATCGCATACAACCATTCGATACATTTATCGCGAGAATAGAATACGGTATCACATACACGCATTATTCTCGGTCCCGCACATATCTCATATGCGCTCCTATTTCGTTTCGCTTGAGCCAGGAAACCTCTGTGTAGGACTCTAAAGACTCGTCAATACGCCGGCAGCGGATGATGATCATATCAAACATCCACAAGCCGCAAGCGGTCTGCTAAACGTAACGGCCACCCGGGTATTGAGCGATCTGAAGATCGACGAGCAAGCCCGCTCACACTCCAGTGAATCCGACCAGTAACACTACCGTATAGTCCGGTCTGTTCGTCTGATATGTCGCATATCTCGCCTAGGGGTGGTAAACGTCAGACCCCAATAGCTCGATAAGTCATGCCGACGTAGGGTCCATAACATTCGTGAAACTACTGATAACTCTTACCAGTATATCACTGCAACCCTGGCCAGGGATTTCCTGTTATGGCCAGTCGAGCATAGCACAACATCAACCCCCAATACCGGGAGAGACGAATCCCCTCCTATCGCTCATTGCCTCCATGTGAATCGGGACTGTACCCAAAAACCACCTGTTTGCACAACTCAGTAGAGCCGTGGTAGGGTGGAAATCAAAGCACAGTGGGAGACACACAAGACTCTATGACGATCTCGGGTCAACAGACTAAGCTGTACCAGTGTCACCAGAGAACTGCCATCTGACGTGAGGTATAATACCATCTGGGAGTTCTCGGCGAGTCCGTTCAGTGTACCCAGTCTCCACTGAGCACCCGCATACCATTTTCGATGTCAAACACCAATGGATATGGGATCATCCATCGCCCATCGCATGGGTCGAGAAGATATGCGCTAGTCTACTCTGGAATATCGATGCCCCGTCTCGATATTCCCTCGACTAGGAACAATTCAAGGATGTACTCATGGACTACCCAGGCCCCACTAGTATGATCTACATCATAGTCCTGGAAGTCGAGTACATATCCTAAGGGCTTTATCAACATGTAATCAGAGAGACAGAAAGTATACATGTTAAGACAAAGTGCAACCAGATAGCGTACTATCATGTCGAGCAAGAAAGTCCTACCTATATATGTCCCAGCATCCACTACAATATACATCCAATGTACAGTAATGGCCTCTAGGGCATACATATAACTAACATATTGATGCAGCATGGCTGGGTGATCGCATATGCTTCTCGGCAGTTAAAGAAGCATGAACAGAACTACCCCACTCACGATTTGGAGATGGCTGCAGTAGTCTTTGCACTGAAGATTTGGCGACATTACCTATATGGCGAGTCGTGCCAAATATTCACAGACCACAAGAGCTTAAAATACATATTTCAGCAGCGAGACCTGAACCTCAGACAGCGTCGTTGGATGGAGTTGGTGAAAGACTACGACTGCGAGATCTTATATCACCCAGGCAAGGCGAATGTTGTGGCAGATGCTTTGAGTAGGAGGCCCGGGGGTAGTCTATCCTATTTGCGCGCAGTGCAGAGGCAGTCGTCAGCAGATTGGCAGATTTTATGCGACAGCCGAGTTGAGTTCGAGTTCACTCAGACAGGAGGACAGCTCGCGCATGTTCGTGCACGCCCACAATTGCTTGACCGTATATATGAGGCACAGCGCAGAGACGACCGTTGCTCAGAGATCATGGCACAGATGGGACAAGGCAGATTTTCCGAGTTCATGATTGATGATCAGGGGATTTTACGATATGGATCTAGACTGTGCGCACCAGATGCTGATGGATTGCGGCGCGACATTCTTGAGGAGGCACACCGATCAGTGTATAGTGTCCACCCCGGTTCCACCAAGATGTACCATGATATGAGAGAGACCTACTGGTGGGACGGGATGAAGAGGGACATTGTAGAGTTTGTATCGAGATTCCTGACTTGTCAGCAAGTCAAGGCCGAGCACCAGAGGCCCGCAGGAGAGCTACAGCCGTTACCCATTCCAGAGTGGAAATGGGAGCAGATTTCGATGGATTTCGTTGTGGGTCTACCCAGGACCAGTCGAGGGTACGACTCCATCTGGGTGATCGTAGATCGATTGACGAAAGCGGCTCACTTCCTGCCGGTGAAGACCACTTTCATCTTCGCTCAGTATGCCCATCTTTACATCGACGAGATCGTGCGGTTGCATGGTGTACCGACTTGTATCGTGTCCGACAGAGGTACCCAGTTTACCAGCCGACTTTGGCAGAGACTTCAGGAGACATTGGGCACCCGTTTGAGTTTTAGCACAGCATTTCACCCGCAAACCGACGGCCAGTCGGAGCGGACTATACAGACTCTCGAGGACATGCTCAGAGCGTGCGTTTTAGACTTCGGCGGTAGCTGGGATCGTCATTTACCGTTAGTGGAGTTCTCCTACAACAACAGCTTCCAGGATACTATTCAGATGGCACCTTTCGAGGCATTGTATGGGAGGAGATGCAGATCGCCCGTCTGTTGGACAGAGCTCAGCGAGAGCAGTATTTTGGGGCCGCAGCTTGTTGAGGAGACGACAGCGAAGATACTGTTGATCCGAGACCGGATGAGAGCGGCTCAGAGCAGGCAGAAATCGTATGCAGACAGGTGCCGTCGCAGACTAGAGTTCGCAGTTGGCGATCATGTTTTTCTGAGGGTCTCTCCGATGAAGGGCGTGATGCTATTTGGGCGAAAAGGAAAGCTTAGTCCCAGATTTGTGGGTCCCATCGAGATTCTCGAGCGTGTCGGCACAGTTGCATATCGTTTGGCTCTTCCACCCAGCTTTCCCGATGTTCACCCCGTCTTCCATGTTTCGATGCTCCGCAAGTACCTTCACGACCCTTCGCATGCGATTCAGCACCCGACAGTCCAGCTAGAGCGCAACCTTTCTTTTGCAGAGCAGCCGGTGGCCATCCTGGATCGGCAGGTGAAGAAGTTGAGATCTAAAATTATACCGACCGTCAAGGTCCTTTGGCGTGGCCCGAGCAGCGAGGAGGTCACCTGGGAGACCGAGGGCGAGATGAGGAAGAAATATCCCCATCTCTTTGAAGGTACGCGTAGTTATATTTTTAAATTCGGGGACCGAATTTCTTTAAGGGGGGAAGATTGTAACGCCTTGAAAATTCGTTTTGGTATTTTCCTGAAAATCGGTGAAAATTCGGTATTTTTCCGTAAACCGTTTTTTTGTTATTTTGCAGTTTAGGACTAATTATACCTAATTTGGATAGCTAATTCCTAGTATTTAGTAGCTAATGAGTTACTTATGAAATTCTGGTCGTTTAAAAATTTTCCCTAATTTTTCAATTTTTTAATTTTATTTTAAGCCGGTAAGAAAATACATTAAATTAGCGATAAATACAAATTTCTTTGGGCTACTTTTAATCTTTAAAATCATGTTAATTAAAATCTAGTTGTAATATAAATTTTTAGTATTTTATTTCAAGTTTTAACTAATTTTTATTATGGAAAACGAAATTTATTGAATTTAAGCTAAAACTTGCAATTTTGGACTTGTGGGGGGTCTTTTTGCATAAAATTTCTTTTGTAAAACACCATTCACCCTTCCCTCAGCCCTAGGCCGGCCCCACCTCAGCATAAAGCCCACAAAAAAATTTCCCCATCTCATTTGAACAAAATGATATGATAAGGGTTTTAAAGGGGTAAATTTGGAATTATGTGTGCTTTGATTTGAGTGGGTTGACTTGGGCTTTTCCCCACAACACCCACACCATCCCCACTCCTCCATTTTAGCCGAGAATTCCTGCATTCTACAGCAGCCCCCTCCCTCTTCTTGTCTATCTCTTTTCATCATCAAATTCCACCTCAAAATCCTTATAAATCCACAATTTCCTTCATAATTTCAATGCAAAACCTTATTCCCTCTCTTCTCTAACCTAATTGGTTCAAATCTTGGAGAAAGATGGCATCTTTGGAGGCATATTGTTCTTGCTAGATCTCTAGTTGAGGTATAATTTCAATCCTTGGCTAATTTGTAGGTTAAAGTGTGTTAATTAGAACTTGAAAGTGTTAATTTTAGTGCTAATTTCTAATCTAGTTTTTTTAGTTCATGGCTTGAATTTTAATTAGGGTTTAGAAAACCATTATTAGGTTAATTAATTTATTTTGCTATCTAGTGTTTTGCTAACCTAAATCTAAGAGGTGAACTTGCTATTGGGTTTCAAATTAGTGTGAGTTTAAGTTTTTCTAGTATGCTTTTTTAATTGCAATTGCTATTGATAAAAATCAAGAAAGGGTTGGTTGTGGAATATAGGTTTTGAAGCATAGTTAATGTGTTGAAATTTTTTGTAGTGGCTATCTAATGGTGTGACTTGGGTGATTATACTAGGTTGTAGTCCTTTTTATCGCAAAACGGCGATATTGCGCCTATTTTTGGAATGTTTGTGCTTACTAGTTTTGTTATAAAATTATGTGATGAATTATTTTTGATATCTTGATGATTGTATTGGCTTATCCTATGACATTTAGGATGTGTGAGTGCGGATTTTTGAGTGGTCGGGTTTTAGCTTTGCCGGACGACCAAATCGACGATTTTAGTTAGTTTTTGCGATTTTCGCGTGTGTTCCGCGCACCTTGTGCACGTTGTACCTAGCTTGTGAACGTTAGTATTTTCATTTGGGATTTGCGTCGTTCTTGATATGTAACCTATGTTTGGTATTGATGTAAATTCCAGGTTCGGTCGCGGAGACGTCAGACGCGGCACGAAAGGGGAAAGCGGTGATTGGACGTGGCTAGCTAGGGATTCCGGTGAGTAGATTTAACATCTACGGGGGACTATCGTTTGGATGGCGCAAGTCTCCCGATAGCTTAAGTAGTTAAGTTTTTAGTGATATTAGTAACTACATCCATGCCTTATTTGACCTACATATGTGAACCCATTCTATAGGACACCTGCACCATTACCAGGGTTTTTATATGCAGCACGAGCACTATTCATGCTTACACACACGCCCTGGTAATTGCCATGCCACCACACTAGATAACCTATAATTTGAAACCTTTTACTATAATTGATGCTTTAACCTGTGCTATTGCCTTTAATTCCTTAAAATGAAATCATAAGATAGCTAATCATGTGCATGTACCTCATCATGTTATTTGTTCATGCCTAGTCTATCAATCATACATCGCAACTTGATTATTGATACCATATGCATTCATTATCATTGGCATATGCATTTATGAGGATTTCTTGAGATTTTGTGATATTTCTGGATTTCGGGGGAAAGCCGCAAAATTTCTAAACTTACTATATTTTTAAATATGTAAATTGCGGTTTTCTAGTGACGTAAGTGTCGTCCACCATGAGTTTGCTGTGGTTTTCAAGACCCGTTTCGAGGAGTTGGATGAACCGTCTCGGGTACATGGTGGGCCCGGTAAGGTACCCCGGGGCAAGAAGCTCGTGGTGCTGACGATGAGCCTGGCAGGGGACGGATTACCTACCGGTGACTGTTTGGGACGGCGGATATCCAGAGGATACCGACCGTGGCCGCGAGATGATGAGATATTGATATTGAGATAGGTCAGCCGGATGGCTGAGGCCAGAGATACTATGACATGGATATATGAGATTTGTGATAGTTTTGAGGTGTCGTTGCTGGACACAGGTTCTTGTTGATTCTATTGGTATTGTGCTGGTATTTCAAAAGAGATTCCTAAAAGAAAAACATGATTTCTTATACTTACACATTCAGATCACGAGTTGATTCATATTGCATTCATACCTGATAGTATATTCATATTGCATACATACCTGCTATTATGTCCTGCCATACCTGTATTATAGATGCTAGGATGCTTGTGTGCATACTTGCGATAGCCTCTATAGATGGTATTTATTACTCACGAGTTGGCAACTCACCCCCGTTGTGCCACAGTCTTTTGCAGGTCCGCTCCGTCAGCACAGTAGCGGCGGGCGCACCGCTTCTTTTGCCTCTTTTGCCAGGACTCGAGGGTTTTGCTCGTAGGTGGGTTGTATTATTATTTTTGTACCATCTTGTATATTCTTTGTATCTAGAGTACTCCATCTACTGTATCTAGCAGTATTGTTGTATATTGACCTAGAGATGAGACTGTGAGATTTGTGGACTTTTTATGCTGTATTTTGGGGTCGAGCTCACTTGAGTCGACATGCGGTTCTCTTATGCTTCTTTATGATTATTTTGCATATTGTTGTTTTATATTGCGTGGGATTTGTGACCGCCTTGTGGCGAAGAGCTAGCTCCCGCTTGGGGAAGCCTTATTTGTTGGATTTATATATATTCTTATTGTACCCATTTTGGGGGCCAGTATTTACAAAGGAGACTCTGCCGAAATTTTCGGAAAAATTGGTATTGTTTTTAAAAATGTTTTATATGACTTATTTGATAAAATCGCTTTCAATTGATTGGGTTTTCTTCACTTTTTTGCTCATTTGGTTTTGGTTTCTGGGCTTTGGCTTACTTATTTTACGGACGTCTTGAGACGTTTCGTAAACTTAAGTGCCAGTTACATTCCGTACCCTGCGGGTCGTGACAATACCGTCCCTCCACTGAGGGTAAAGACAATGCCTGCGACTGACATTCAGTCGTCCTTATCACCCTGGAACCTTTTCCTGTGATTCTCCCCAGTATCGATTGATACCATCTTACTACAACTAGTGAGTATCCTAACATCCAATTAGATATATCTCATAGATCCAAAACCCAGGATTTAGGAGGTATCACTTTGATCCTGTATGGAGAATGCTTATGATAAGCGGAGATTGACCGATCGTAGCATAGGAAACTCCTTCCCTATCAAGAGTATGTCATCCATGTACTCTACGAGGATCACCACCATACTCCCTACTACCTTTTTGTATATACAAGGTTCATCTACCATTTTGATGAAGTCAAATACTTTGACTACCACATCAAAACAGACGTTCTAACTCCGCGATGCCTGCTTTATCACATAAAACATCTTGCACACATTTCCGCTACTCCCACTGTCTACGAAGCGCTCTGGCCGTGCACTTATAGACGCTCTCTTCTAAAACATGATTTAGAACTGCAGTCATGACCCCCAACCACCAGATATCATAATCATGGCATGTAGCAGTGGCAAGTAGGATCTGGATGGACTTAAGCATAGCTTTGAAAGACTCAACTTTTCCATGTACACCAAGTAATCTTCTCAAGATATACTTGCTCCTGATGGGGATTTAACCCTTCAGATAAAGCAACCAAAGTCCATACTTTGTTGGTGTATAAGGATTCCATCTCAGATCGCTAAGCATCCAGCCATTCTTACAGAGTCCCACTCCTGATGGCCTGCTCGAAACTAGTTGGGTCATCATCTCATGATGCAATCCTCGCTCCCACTGTCATAGAGAAACCGAAGTATCTCTCTGGTGGGTGAGGAACCCTACTAGATCGGTGGAGAGGCTGAGTTTCATTGGAAACTATTGAATCCTTTGATTCTACCAAATCTTTTGCTGTAGTTTGTATAGCTGGAACTCCTTCCAGTTCTACCTCATGACCACTAATTTCTTCAAAAGAAATTCCCTTTCACAAAGGCGGCATGTTGAGAAACAAAACATATTTTTGTTCCTCGGTTAGGTAGAGGATATTTCCTTGCGAATGCTTGGGATATCCAACAAACTTCCACAGAACTGACTTTGCCTCGAGCTTGTCCGGATTATGCTTTTAGACATAGGCCGGACAACCCCAAATCTTAATATACTAAAGATATGGGATCTTCCCATTCCATATCACATATGAAGTGGTAAGCAACTGATTTGATTGGAACCTAATTTAATAGGTATGCAGCTTCACAAGTGCATAACTCCCAAAAGAAAATAGGCTACTCAGTAGTACTCATCATAGAGCACACCATATCACATAGGGTGTAATTGCTCCGCCACGAAACACCATCGTGTTATGGTGTATACGAAGGAGTAATGCTGAGAGAGAATCTCATTCTCCTTTAGAATAGTCCAGGAATTCCGTGCTCAAGTATTCTCCTCCTTGATCTCATCAAAGGACATAATACTTATACCCGTTTTTGGTTCTCTACTTCTAACTTATATTCTGTGATTATCTCAAAAGTTTCGGACTTGTGTTTCAACAGGAACATATGTCTGAATATTGAGAGATCATCAGTGAATATAATGAAGTACAAAGAACCGGTCCTGGCATATGTAGACAGGGGACTTTCATACATCAGCATGTATCAATCCCAAGAGTTCACTAACTCTTTTTCTGTTTCCAATAAAGAGAGCTGTGGTCATCTTATCTTTGTGACATGACCGGCAAGTTTCACAAGATGTAAATTCAAACTAATTTAAATATGCATCTTTATGTAACTTTAGATAGTCGGATCGCATTGATATGACTTAGTCTACAATACCACAAGAAGGGTTCGTTCATTTCTGAACTCTTCCTCTTGTGTGTGTTCTATACGTTAAGAACTGTGGTTTGATTTAGAACGTCTATGCTTTTAGATAACGTGCCTGAACCGATCAACACTCGATATAGGAAATGTTCAAAACATTATCCAACAATACAAAATTATATCATTTCTTTACTAATAAAGAGACTGATATGATGTTGTATATCAGGTTCGGTATCTAATAACATTCGTTCAGAATCAATGTATTCTGATAATACAGGGTGATAACTACCAACAGACTCGGCTGCAACACTTGCACGGTTTCTATCTCATGAAACTTATCACCCGTTCTTAGTTCTCTACCTATCTGTAGCCCATGTAACAAATTACATATGTGGGATCCTGATCCGGTATCAAATACTCAGGACGTAAGGGATATTGAGAAATAGTTCTGTGTAATGAACACACCCGAAGAAGAAGTATCAACATGCACTTTCTTCGTTTGGGCGGCAAGGGAATTCTGGTAATCCCCTATTTATTGCTCTGTCTTATAATAATTATAAGTTGGAGTGGGACCAACGTTCCTTTAGTGCAGTATAACAAGCGGGTCCGGTCAATACATCCGTATTATTATCTTGATTAAGGCGTGGCATAGTCGCAACCAGGAGAGAGAGAGAAGAAAACATTCAGCGTGCGCTTTTACAAGATTAGATTGGTTATCAATTTATCTAATCAGGATGTCTCCCACTGTTTTAGTCAAATTTTCCTTCAAACCTAAAAGGAAAGACTAGCCGGGATTAATTACACCCTACAAGTTCGCCAATGTTTCAGCCAGGCCTGTGCCGGTACTTTGAGGGAGGTTTCATGTGCTTTCGCACGGACCTAATTAAAGTAAACCTCATTTTTCCAGGGGCGTAACCCCGTTAACACCTTTCTAGACACCTACTTGATCGGCTAATTGTAATGTGTAAAACTCTCCAAGGAGTAACTCTTACTCGCAGCGGGTATCGGGATCCAACTATCTCATAGAAGGTATGCAATCTCATTGCAACTTTCAACACTTGAAATTCCCAATAATATTTTACCTCTAGCGTCCTATGACCTTGACGGAGGTCAACAATGTTGGATATAGTGCCCTCAGAGTCAATTATTGGATCACAGGCACGTGATTGCAATGATTGAGGGAGGACCTATGCCGGTAGGACAGTCTTACTCGAGATGATAGTATGCTATCTGGTTTATCTTTATCATCGTGTACGGCTTTAGATGACCTTACAGGTCACTATTGCACGTTGATAAAGCCCCTAGGATTCTTGCTTGACTACCAGCAGTATGAGGGCGATCTATACGTGGGAGCTGCGGTCTATAAAACATCCTTAAAAGGTCCCTAGTCGTGGGAGTTTCGAGACAGGGCATCGATTCTCCATAGTAGACTAGTGTATACAGTCGAGACCCCGATGAGGGGCGGAGGCCGGTCTCACAAGCCACTGGTGTCAGTTGGTTCACCTAAGATGTATACAGGTGCTCATTGGGTTATGAGTATACCGGACAGGACTCGCCGGGAGCCTGCTAGTTGGTATTATACCTGATGTCAGATAGCAGTTCCCTGGTGACAAGTGTACAGGTTAGTCCATCGACCTGAGATCGTCATTCGTCTCGTGTGAGTTCCCACTGTGCTTTGAATACTACCCTACCACGCTCAAAGAAGACGTGCAAACGGCTTTTAGTTGGGTACAGTCCCGAGCCACATAGAGGCAGTGAGCGTATCTGCAGGGGTTCGTCTCTCCCGGTATTGGGGGTTAGGACGCGCTGTGTCTAGGAGAGCCAGTACATGAAAAGTCCTTAGCCAAGGCAGGAGATTTGCTGGTAGGTATTCAAGTAGTATCTCAGGGTGTTCTGGGGTACACTCCGACACGACTTGTACCGCTATTGGGGGTCTGACTTTCACCAACCCCATAGGCCCTCTATGCGATGCTCATGGACGAACGGACCGGACTGTACGGATATGGTCTCTCATAGTCTCAGTAGGGTGTCAGGATGAGCTCGCTCATCGACGTCCCTTTTGGTCAATAGCTGGTGGCCCGTCATGTATGGCTGATACCTCTGACGTGCTAGTGGTTAAATCCACAGCCATAGTATTGACGAGTCTTTAGAGTCCACCACACACAGTTACTCAGGTTTCGGGCGAAACGCTGTAGAGGCCGTATGGAGATATGGCAGGGTTCGATCAGATACGTGCGGTATTGCACGGATCGTGATCGGACGGATTTTACTAGCCGGTTTTGGTTTAAGCCGGATCCTAGTATTAGACTGTGTAGTTTTGTCTCTTTGCATTTGTGTTCAGTGGGAATACAAATGCGGGCGTGTATTTGCAGTAGCGGGGTTTTCCTGTAATTTATTACGGGATCAGTTTTCTGAAGTTGCCAGTTTGCATTCCGTTCTGGCCGATTTTCCTTTGTTCTTTCGCGGCCGGACTTTCCGATGGAGGGGGTTATTTGCAAGAGTGCAAATAACTTATTGTGGAGGGTTTTCTTGCATATTTGTGGCTTCCTCATGATGAGATTCCATTTTGGTCTCTTTCTTGCATTAATGAGAAAGGAGTTGATTAAGAAATTGATTTGGCTTTTGGAGTTGAAATGTGGTGACTTTTTTATCATTATCTTCACACATTTCTCACTTGGATTTTCATTCCTTTATCTCCACCATATTTCCATGAGGGGCCGTCCATATCTTGGAGAGGGAGAGAGAGAGGCTTCATTTTTCTAGTGGTGGAAAATATATCATCTCATTTTATGCTTGCTTGCAAAATTACACACATCACTCCATAGCTTATTTTTCCTCCTCCACAACATTAAGGCAATTCCATAAACCCAAAGAGACAAAGGTTTTCTACACTAGTCTATAGCAAACCTTGGACGCGTCGGCTAGCCAACTTCGCGCCCGAGTTGCCTCGTTCAAGTTGTGGGGCCCGTAAAAGAATTTGGCTACGTGGTGCCCTTTCCGACGAGGAGGTGATGGACGGAGATTCCGCGGGAGATCGGAGTGGAGACGAAGACCGAAGGACACGGATCGCTTGGTATACTTCTCTACTCTTATTCTAGTTTGCTAGTAGCTAGGTTAATGGCCCGATCCGGGTTGATAGTGCGCGGTGGTGCCGGTTTGCTAGTTTGCAAAGTTTTTCGTTTCCGCGTTTCCGGCGTCGGATCGACAGCCGGGGCGCCGCCGCGGACTTACATTGGTATCAGAGCCTCGCCATTAACCTAGCCTAGCTTGCTCTAGTATGTTTAGAACTTCGATCGAACAAAATCCCAAAAACCGTATTTTTAGTGCATCGAGTTTCTGTCGAAATTTTTTGGGCTCCAAAAATTTTTCAGGTTGTTTCAGAATGATATGCAGGGAATTCTAAGCACTCTGTGAAAAATTGGTCATGTGATCTCACCATACCACCGCGGGACCTCGGCCAAACCCATGCTTGGGCCGCGGTTCCGCCGCGCTTTTGACTGTTCATTTGATCAAATTTTTACAGAGAGCTTCTGAGTTGAAAATGGGGGTTTTGGGATATTCTGTTTGGGCCCAGATTTTCTGTAAGTGCTACAGTACTGCTTGGGGCCCACTTCGATAAATTTGTTCGATCGGATATTTTAAACATGCTAGTTCACAGTATTAACATTATATCTGCGACCGTGAATGTCATTCAATCGGTAAATCCAGTCTATCTGCTATAGCCCTTTTAGACGGATTCACGAACGTGACATTCACGTTGATGTTCTGTGTTGTGCTGTGATGTTGCGGATTGGTCGTGGGGGATAGCCTGGATGCAATGGTAGTACAGTTTTGTTTTATATGTACATTTGATATTGCGGGGTGAGTGTCCGACATGCGGACTGCCGTCACTGCCTGTTTGTATATTATTCTTTTGGGGCACGACCGGGTCGAGCTCGATGTACCCGTTGTATGTATATTTTACTTTCTGTACTAGGATTACCCCGCGGAGGGGTGCACGGATAGCCGGGTTCTAGAGGGCAACGGGCCCACATCTCATGGCATTGAGACGGAGGGGGCTTCACTCTAGAATTGGCGGGCTATTCGCCGCACTCGTAGGGGGTATAGGTTGACCCAGGAGGGGTGCCCAAGTTACCTGATTCCATGAAGTGCTGGGTGGTCCATTCACGTTGCTGAAGGGGGCTGCCTCGCTTCAGGTTTTGGCGGGTAACTTGCCGCGTCCGTAGGGGTCTAGGATTTCATTGCACAGGCTATCCACACGACCAGGGGAACGTCGGGTTTCAGTAGAGGCTCTATGAAACCCGGGGATCCCAGATATCTGTATTTTTCTGTGATGCTGATTACATTTCTGTGATGTTGCATTTTATCACGCCTTGAGCGAATATTATATATTGATATATATACTAGTAGATGTTGTATATGTTTTGCATTCGCGCTAGTCCAGTCCCCGCTCTGTCGTTAGTTAAGTAACCTAACGGGTGATGACGGGACCCAGTGGCGAATGCGGATGGCATATACATACATCATTATTTTCGTTCTTTTGTGGTGTGATCAATTAATGGGACTGCGTTTATTCGGATCAATGCAAGATAAACAAACCTATTCTGATGTTGTTGGAACATTTTTCAAAAAGCTGTTATTGCAAGGACGTTCACTTCTGTTTTGCACAGTAGTATTCAGTTGGAATATCCTGCTCCTCAGTCGACGAGGCAAGGGCCGAGATCCCTTCACCGGGAGTGACCCCTTGGACAAAAGTTTGCGTCAGGGCAATAACTTCACTATATCCGATTACTTTTGCTTTGCATCGTGGTATTCAGTTGGAATATCCTGCACCTCATTCTACGGGGAAAGAGCCGAGATCCCTTCACCGGGAGTGACCTCTTTAGCAAAGGTTTTCGCCACTATACTTTTACAAAGCTATCCAGTTCCTTCAACGATATCAAGTTCATTACGTTAAAGGTTTTCGCCAGAAACCGTTCGTAGCTGTTCAGTTGATAAAACTGCACATTTGTATTACATATTTCCTACCATTTTCATATTAAAAAAGGACTTTATTATAATATATTATACATATGAGGGTTTATATGTAAAAACACCATTTTCCATGTGTTGATATATTTTAATTAGTATTTGGTAGGAAAATGTATGCAAATAAATCTATTGACCAAATCCTAGTAGAAATAAGCCTACTAAATATTATTTGAGATTATTGTGCAGAATTTTCCAAGTTGTTATGCAGAATTTATCAAGCAAATCAAGTTGTTGAAGAAACTTGCCAAATTAAGAAGCAAAACTTGGAGACCAAGTCTGGAAGCAACCGAGAGAAGATTTCTGAAATCTGAAGGTGCCTAGGATTGCCAAATGTCACAAGTACAGAGCACCCAAAATATGATCAATTGATTTCTTCCATTGGCCGCGGAACCGCGGCCAAACCCCCCTGTTGGCCCCGGATACGCGGCAATCTAGAGAGATCTTTTGCTACAATTTTGGGAGATCAATCACTGCTGAATTTTACCAAGTTTCCAACCTAAAGATTTTGGTTTTGCACTATAAAAGGGCACTGAGAGCCTGTTGGAAAAGTTATCAAGCCGAAGAGATCACGAAGCTCCCGACGCTCACGCATTCAGGCTGATCATCGACTGTTCGACTACCTCCTTAGGAAAGATCGAGATGCAACTAGTTGTAATCATTTTCTATGGATTAAAGTGTAGTTTGTTTAAGTCGATTAATAAAGGTAGTTATTTTTATTTAATTGTTTTTTCATCTTACATTATGTTTTCCCTCTCTGTCTTTTCATCTTCTTCTCCCAACATGCGCGAGTAATTCTCCGGTTGTTAGGGTTCGTAGGATTAGGGTAGGCTAATGGACGATGAAAATAACTAAACACTTTTTAAGTCCTATAAAGTTTAGGAACTTTATCAAAAGAATCATTAACATCCTAATCGGGCACGCTAGCAATTCTTTGCTAGTTCCGACCACGATTAGTGATTAGATTAATGATTGTTTTGGTAAAGGCTAGATATGAACGGAGTTCCGTGTCGAGATAAGGGTTAAGAGTGGGATTCCTTTTCCCTCCAGAAAACCTAATCTACACGCATCACCGTCGTTCTAGTTCTAAATCTATTAATGGATAAAAAGGGTAACTTTTAATTAATCGTCCATAAATACTAAATCCTAACGAACCCTACAAGCCCCCTTATTATATTAATTAAATCTTTAAAATAATCTAGATCTATATTTTACATTCTTGTTTAACGTAGATCTAGAAACCACTCTATAAAATTCTTTATCTCTCCTCTCTTTCTCAACACATCTAAAGTAAAAGTAAAAGGTTCCACGTTTCCCAGAGGACGACCCGTACTCATCTCGGTCTAGTTACGTGCGACACCGTTATTGATTGCGGTTAAACTACAAACACACTTTTTTGTACAAATCAAATGGCGCAGTTGCCGGGGATACGTGCGTAATTTTTTATTCTTACTATTTGTGTTGAATTCTTAGACGATTCATATCATTATAAAAACAAAACTGCAAATTGCATATTTAATGATTTGTGTGTTAATTTTGCGAGGGAATCTGGGGTCACGGACTTGAGGGAACAGGAGATCTAGGGTTTCACACTTCTCAGGTATCTTTCTCAACTCCTTCTCTCTCCACTCAAATCCAATAAAATCTATTTTCTGCAGGATTCTTTGCAAAATCGCGCCGCTCAAAAATCTTTTTGCAAAAGTTTTGTGATTGGTTTTGTTTTGCATATTTAATACGGACTTTAAGGGGCAAAGACCAAATCAAGATTAGGTGGAGATTTCATCACCCTTCCTAAGCCCCACAAATCACAAACCGAGCATATAGATCAACCCTTCATTAATTTAAAAAATATCTAGACCAGACTCTAAGGACTGTCGCGCTCAATAAGGACAGAGGGAGGTCGTGGGTAATCTATCGTTTATCCGCATTACTTTTGTAGTGCCTAGGCAAGTGTGACAAAGGCTAGTGGTTTTTAATTAGGCCCACGATGTGGTTCCTTCCCACTTACCTGGCACTTAGCTGGCTACAAGGGTAGTACGGAGGCGGTAGAGGATTGATCCTGCGGCTTGTCCTTTGGAAGTCTAGGAGCGGTCTAGAGACTGGACCTAGGTGACCTTAGTTCTAGGGTTGCTTGTGCATCTTATGGGTGATTTGTCTTGAGTCCCATTTCTTCAAAAACAAGCTAATTTTAAAATCACACACACGCTGCCACTTGCACTAAACCCACTTAGTGCATGCTCGGCTGGACATGGGATCCTAGTGCCCGTCTTGTCCGCGTTCCTTCTATCGACGCCGAAGTCGGTACCTCTTTTTCTTCTTTTCCCCCACCACACACCACGACCGAGATGGACGGCACTCCATCAGAGTATAACACCACGCTGCCACCTCCCGTAGGTGCGCAGAATCCACCGCGCATCTCTCTCCAAGAGAGATGCTATCCTATCCGTGGTCCCCTACCTACTTGTCTATCTCTTCCACCACCTAACGGGGATAATTTTGAAATTAAACCCCACTACATCAATCTGCTGCCCAAATTTCACGGGCTTGAGTCGGAAGACGCGTACTTTTTCATCACCAAATTCGAAAACGTATGCGCAATGATGGATACTTCACAATTGACTTTAGATGCTATGCGCTTACGTCTTCTCCCATTCACACTGTGCGAGTTGGTAGAAAAATGGCTTTATAATACTGCCGCACACTCTATCACTAATTGGGATGAATTTGTCATAGCATTTCTTAAGAAGTTTTACCCAAACCATAAGACTGCCCACATTAGGAGCGAGATCAACCAGTTCACCCAGCTTCCCAATGAACCATTTTGGAAGTGCTTTGAACGTTTCAAAGATCTGCTTGTCCAATGCCCCCATCACGGAATACAAAGATGGGATTTATGTCGGATTATATATGAGGGCATTAATCCAGCGACAAAGCAGATGCTTGAAACAATGTGTCATTGCAATTTCATGTCTAAAGATGACGGTGAAGCGTGGAAATATCTGGAAGACCTTGCTGAACACACGTTGCAGTAGGAAAGTGTAAGACCACCTTCAACTAAGGGAGGTATTCACCAGCTCGATGTTTCTATCGCAGTGAAAGCCGAAATTGCAGCGATACAGAAGAAACTCGATGCTATTGAGAAATTTTTTTCATCATTCTCCTTAAATCAGGTCACGCTTCCTAAGACCGTTTCTGGTTGCTGTTCAGATCCTTCACACTTAATGGAAGAATGTCCTATGAATGCTTCGTTTAAAGCTAATGCTTCTTTTCAGCAGCGACTTAGAAACGGCCCTTATTCTTCCACGTACAATCATGGATGGAGGAATCATCCTAACTTTGCTTGGAATCAAAACCAACAAAGTAATTATCAAAGACCTCCTCCACAGCAACCACAACCACAGAATCAGCACCCCTTTCAGTCACAGAATTTCCAAAATCCGGCCAACATTTCTACACCACAAGTGGCCGGTACTGACAACTCACTTGCACAAACTTTAGATATGTTCATGAAACAATCCATGCAAATTTTGGCTGAGATGAGGTCTTCTATTGATACCATAACGAAAAACTCCGCCTCCCATGGTGAGAGTATTAAATCATTAGAAAACCAAATCGCACAGTTAAACGCCGCAATGAGTGCGAGAGAGAAAGGGAAACTCCCATCTCAACCCCTACCGAATCCTGGCCATTCAAAAAATCATAATGTGAATGCCGTTACTATGTTGAGATCAGGGAGAGTGCTGAATAACCGAGTGGGTGAGCAGTGTGATGATAGTGACACCAATAATACCCCAGCTTCTTCTTCTTCCCCTAATTCGTCTAGTCTCCCACCTTCACCCGAGCCTATTCTCCGTTTTCCCCAAGGCTCGAACCCTTCGCCCATTTCGCCAAATCTATCTAAGTCGATTCCCACTCCAGTTTTGGGATCGAATCCGTCCCCACAATCCTCTCCAATGTTGGACCAAACCCTTATTGATAAAGCACCTTATCTAAACAGGTTAAGGGGCAACAGACCAAGTCCACAAATGGAGAAGATTGTGGAAATTTTTAAGCAAGTTAACAAAAACATTCCTCTGCTAGATGCTATTCAACAAGTTCCGTCATATGCGAAAATCCTAAAGGACTTGTGCACTAGGAAGAGAAAAGTTCAAGTGCCTAAAAAAGTTTTCCTTGCGAGTAATGTGAGCACAGCTTTTACACAACAACTACCCAAGAAACGAAAGGACCCCGGAAGTCCTACAAATTCAATTTCTATTGGGGATAAAAATATCTATCGTGCTCTACTCGATCTAGGTGCTAGTGTTAACTTGCTTCCGTATTCTGTTTATGAGCAATTAGGGATCGGAGAGTTAAAACCTGCGCATTGCACTCTTCAGATGGCCGATCGATCTATCACCCAACCTAGGGGTGAGCTAGAGTATGTGTTAATCAAAGTCGGGGAATTCATATTCCCTGTGGACTTTATCGTTATAGATACACAACCTGTAGCGAACCCACGCAATCAAATCCCGGTGATACTCGGTCGGCCCTTTTTGGCCATTTCCAACGCAGTAATCAATTGTAGAAACGGCTCTATGACCCTATCCTTTGGAAAGAAGTCAGTTGAGCTTAACATTTACAAGTTGGGAAGTGAACCCTCCGAACGCTATGCTCATGTGTGTTCTGTCGAATTAATGGATGTCGACAGCAGCGAATATGATCAACCTCATAATTCTGACTCTTTTCATATGTTGTTGCTTGACACGAACTCTTCCACCGAGTTGTCCGGGTCAACATCTAACGCTGATAAGGAACTTTTTATAGAGTCTGACGATCACCCCATTTTTTCTGATGACATTATTTTTCGGGGTATCGATGAAAGCTTTGAGGAAATTTTCGCTGATGAACTTGCATTTTTACAAGACACGGGTGTTGAGATGAATCAACTCCAAGAAGAAGAAATTGGACCTTCGCCCCTTCTTTTGGACAATCATGATAATGCGAGTAATCCATCATCACTATCACTGTATCGTCTCTCCAAATTGAGACGCAATCCTTTTCCATTACACCTCTTATCACCCCCCCACTTCTTCTTGACGAAAGGTAACATGTTCTTTCACCAACCTTAGTACTTCATCGATAAAATTTTTGAATGGTTGGTGTTGACCTTCGGTCTTTGCAAAGCTTGGCATTGACCAATAACCTTGCCCCCTTCTTGTGATTTTAAAAGAATAAAATTGTTTAACTCAAGTTTGGGGGGTTGGTATATATTTTGGCTCTTGAAAGAAAATAATTTTTACAAAATTGTTAGCCAAAAATAAGTTTATGGGAGGATTTTCACTTTCATATATTCTTGCCCCCATTAATAATTTCCTCCCAAGCCTACAGATTTTTGAGCTTAACGGATGACATCTGTGAGGACACTGCTGTAAACAGGTTTGGGGGAGGTTTGTGCTTATTTAGACATCAATTTGCATCATATTTTGCATAAGCACAACATTTTTTTTAAAAAAAAATTTACATTTTTTTTTTTGATAATAAAAGAATAGAAAGTGAAAAATTACATCCAAAAGATAGGAAAAGTTTAAGGAAACCAAGAAAATTAGAAATTTTATTAAACGAACTGGTAATAAGTAGTTATGAGCTGTTGTCCCAAGGGTTAGTAAGATGAAGGAAGTCACTAATCTGAGGATAAAAATAAGTCTGAAAAATAGTTTCTATTCTGGAAGCCAAACATTTGAATGTTGATACCCTACTATATGCACTTACATACGTCTTGAAACTCGGGATAGTAGAGGATACCTTGAAATGCTCTTGTCTAAAAGCCAAAGTATGAAGGAAATAAAAAAAAATGAAGAAAATATAAAAATGGTGAAAAGAGAAAAATGAACACTGGTTTTATTATCGCCAAGGCAGCAATAAAAAAAATATAGCGAGGGTGCCTCTTCACCTAGTGCCCTAAGACCAACTGGTCTGGGAGTCACTGCTAAGCCTTAGGTGGTGCAAGACGAAGAAAATACTATCACCTAATCAGCAAGCACATGAGTAATCGGTCTGTTAGTACCTTAAGAAGTATTAACGGTCGCATGAAAATGTGTGAGCAAATCTTAATATTCATCAAATTAAAGAGTACTAAGGTAGATGGACAAGAGTATGATAGCTTGAATTGAATTCTCCGAGTGTAGGGATGTTCTTTACACACACGTGGGGTTATATGATCGATGTTTGGATGAAAGGTAGGAATGAAGAATAAAGACAATGTTTTATTAAGGGATAATGTGATTTCTAATATCTTTTCATGACCATTAAGATAGGGCTCATGACAACTGAAAAGCTAGTGTAGTTGGAAACTCTTATTTTCAAAGTCTTTCTTTTATGGTTCTTATCTTTATATGTAAATTTCATCAACTCTCTTTTGTTATTGGATTTTGTGGGTGTAATCCGCTGAAAACCCTCAGGAGACAACACTCCTCCTACTAGGGACACCTAGAGGTTTAACGGCTTGTTGCACGTGCTCAGTGTAATCGTGTCTGCCTACGAAAGTGTGCTTAGTTTTCTCCTTTCTTTTTCTCCTCTTAAATAAACTAGTTTGCTCGGGACGATCAAAGATAAGTTTGGGAGTATTTGTTCAGTTGATAAAACTGCACATTTGTATTACATATTTCCTACCATTTTCATATTAAAAAAGGACTTTATTATAATATATTATACATATGAGGGTTTATAAGTAAAAACACCATTTTCCATGTGTTGATATATTTTAATTTGTATTTGGTAAGAAAATGTATGCAAATAAATCTATTGACCAAATCCTAGTAGAAATAAGCCTACTAAATATTATTTGAGATTATTGTGCAGAATTTTCCAAGTTGTTATGTAGAATTTATCAAGCAAATCAAGTTGTTGAAGAAAACTTGCCAAATTAAGAAGCAAAACTTGGAGACCAAGTCTGGAAGCAACCGAGAGAAGATTTCTGAAATCTGAAGGTGCCTAGGATTGCCAAATGTCACAAGTACAGAGCACCCAAAATATGATCAATTGATCTCTTCCATTGGCCGCGGAACTGCGGCCAAATCCCCCTGTTGGTCGCGGATCCGCGGCAATCTAGAGAGATCTTTTGCTACAATTTTGGGAGATCAATCACTGCTGAATTTTACCAAGTTTCCGACCTAAAGATTCTGGTTTTGCACTATAAAAGGGCACCGAGAGCCTCTTAGAAAAGTTATCAAGCCGAAGAGATCACGAAGCTCCCGACGCTCACGCATCCCGGCTGATCATCGACTGTTCGACTACCTCCTTAGGAAAGATCGAGAAGCAACTAGTTGTAATCATTTTCTATGGATTAAAGTGTAGTTTGTTCAAGTAGATTAATAAAGGTAGTTATTTTTATTTAATTGTTTTTGCATCTTACATTATGTTTTCCCTCTCTGTCTTTTCATCTTCTTCTCCCAACATGCGCGAGTAATTCTCCGGTTGTTAGGGTTCGTAGGATTAGGGTAGGCTAATGGACGATGAAAATAACTAAACCCTTTTTAAGTCCTATAAAGTTTAGGAACTTGATCAAAAGAATCATTAACATCCTAATCGGGCGCGCTAGCAATTCTTTGCTAGTTCCGACCACGATTAGAGATTAGATTAATGATTGTTTTGGTAAAGGCTAGATATGAACGGAGTTCCGTGTCGAGATAAGGGTTAAGAGTGGGATTCCTTTTCCCTCCAGAAACCCTAATCTACACGCATCACCGTCTTTCTAGTTCTAAATCTATTAATGGATAAAAAGGGTAACTTTTAATTAATCGTCCATAACTACTAAATCCTAACGAACCCTACAAGCCCCCTTATTATATTAATTAAATCTTTAAAATAATCTAGATCTATATTTTACATTCTTGTTTAACGTAGATCTAGAAACCACTCTATTAAATTCTTTATCCCTCCTCTCTTTCTCAACACATCTAAAGTAAAAGTAAAAGGTTCCACGTTTCCCAGAGGACGACCCGTACTCATCTCGGTCTAGTTACGTGCGACACCGTTATTGATTGCGGTTAAACTACAAACACACTTTTTCATACAAATCAGTAGCCCTCCGTCGTTTCATATGGATAGTCAGTAGTATTCAAGCTGTGTTTGTTGGCCAAAGTCAAGGCACAGTGTTTGGTAGCTGTTGGTTATTCATATGCAGCATAGATAGATGCGTTGGTTTGGGACAGTCGTATTGCCTTGTTGGCCCTAGTCAAGGGCTTGTACGGATGGGTTCAAATCAACCTGGACAATGACGGGTAGAACTTGACAGGTGACTTATGATTTGTTGGCCTTAGTCAAGGTCATAAGAGCATAGGGCAAAAATCACATCGGGAGTTTCTAAAGAAACTGAAACTTGCTAGATATGCGCATACCTTCTGGAGTGTGATGACGTGAGCGGATTCCGTCACGTTATCATGCGATGATAGTTGGATCCCGATTCCCACTGATGAGTTGGTTTACTCCTCGGGTGATCCCGGCTAATTGTTCTTTCTGGTTTGGGGAAGAATTTGACGTTACAGTGGGAGGTTTCCAGATTAGATAAAGTGATAACCATTCTGATCTAGGTTAGAGTGCACGCTGAGTGTTTCTTTTCTCTCTCTCTCTTCGGCAGCGACCATTGACCCGACCCTAGGCTATGACTCAGTGACCAAGTTGACCGAACCTTCTTAACACTGGCTTTTGGATTGTCTGAGTTGCAAACCTCATTGCCACTCCTACTTTTACCCTTTTCTCCAGGACGTCCCGTATTACTACGAACGTCCACTTCCATTGGACGAAACCATCGTATGGTTATCTACGAACTCGAAGGAATTTATTCGAGAATGGTTTCTGGTTCTGGAGAAAACGAATAGGACTATTCAGTTGTCTTTTCCTTTTACCTTCTCTCAGGTTGCGAGTACTCCTTGGTTTAGGATATAGTACACCTATTATGCAAATTGGATAGTCTTCTTCCAAACCATAGGCAGGTGCCGACCGGTAGGGAATGAAGAAAACCAATTAGCCTAAACGGTGTACAGAA
Source organism: Agapanthus africanus (assembly GCA_030015575.1). NCBI lineage: Eukaryota > Viridiplantae > Streptophyta > Magnoliopsida > Asparagales > Amaryllidaceae > Agapanthus > Agapanthus africanus. The sequence continues at coordinate 413,430,900 of CM057337.1, forward strand.
GGTATTAAGTTAAGACAAAGAAAGGAATTAGTAAGAGGGCAAAGTAAATTGCGACTGCTATTCACGACCAAACCAAGTATTTCTTCGCCAATCCTAAATCACCTTTGTATTTCTCCAGGACACTCCGTATCACTACGAAGATCCCAAGTTTATTGGATAATCCATCGTATGGTTCTATACGAACTCGAAAGGAACTTGTTCCAGTTCGGGGATGGATCCTGGTTCAGGAGAAATAGGAATAAGGTTTATTCGGTTGTCTTTTATCTTCACCATCTCTCGTATTGCGGGTGCTCCTAGGATTAGGACAGTACACCCATTATGCTTATTGGATAGTCTTCTTCCAAACCATAGGCTGGTGCCGAACGGTAGGGAAGGAAGAAAACCATTTGGCCTAAAGGGGTGCACAGAAGGTAATGACTAAAGACATATAAAAGGATTTGGAGAGGTGGCAGGTATAGTTGTGAATCTGGATAATGGAAGAGGCATTACTAGGAATACCAGGATACCCCATCGAAACATTTCAATGTTTCAGTTTCACTGTGTACTGTTAAAAGAAAACTGATTTCCTAATTAAACACTTGCTCTAGGGTATGTATTTACCAGGTATGATTCTCACATCTGTATGGTTTTACAGATGATGAGTGGGAGTAAGTTATTGGTAATTAGGTGATCATCCTCATTATATCGAAATTCGTTGTAATTGGTGATATTTGAGGAAGTCACCTGGGTTGCTTGCCGGACGGCAAATATTTGGTTTGAATATCCGTTGTTATGCACCAATTTCAAATTGATATATCTGTACGTCTATTTTTATAGAGTGAGATATACCTTTTTGAAATTATGTCAATGACATTTACCTATATCAGTGGATGGTTAGGTAAGGAGCATTGAACAGCGGTGTAATTCTTCTTTACCATAAGTACAATTTTCAACCTACGATACACAGTGAATGAGTTATTAGACTCACGGGACTTATACAGAGGATTGTATGTTTTTCAGTGTCCATGAGGACAGAGGGGTTGGTACTCGTACTATATTCGGTTTACTTGTGACTTCTCTAGTTCTTAGACATGTGTTTCGTAGAAATACATGGTCCAAGCTTTGAGAAGTTATACGTATAAGAGTAAAGTAGAGAACCAGGTGTTGCAAGTATCGGGATTCTTCAAGGTGATCGAAGATGTAGATACTTGTGTATGGTATTCAGATGATAGTATTGATTAAGAGAACTTGCTTCTTTTTCAAGTTACTCATAATTGGAAGTATTCCTAAGTTGAGTAACGCTGATCGTCCTCCTTCCATTTACTTGACATGCACTGGAGACAGCTGCATGATTTGAATCTTGTTCAATTAAATCAGTGCCTCTGTTCCTGTATTGGATATAGAACAGTTCATATCTTGATATTGTTAAGATACGGGAAGTTGTCCAGCTTATGCTTAAAACCAGACTCTGGATGACTCAAGGCACGTTTCTGTAATGGCTGTTTGTGGGTTGACTCGGGCTATGACGAGGGTTGACTTTCTACCATCTAGAAGATCAATAGTGATATTGTTCTAAACTCGCCACAGTTTTAATAAAAATGGTTTTTTTTTCAGAAAACAGTAGTGGGAGTATGGTAGAACTGGAAGTGATTCCAGAACCGCGAACGATTACTGAAGATTTGATAAAGAACCTAAAGATTCAATCTGGTTTGACATTCCATTAGCCACTCCGCAGATATGGTGGGTAACCTCAGGCACCCGAGAGGTACCTCGGTATGCTCAGGGACGGTGGCAGGGAGGTTCTTGTTTACCCAGACTTGCCATTGCCGCTGTTCCAGACTGTTAGACCCGGCAGGAGGATGAGTATAGCGTCGTTCTAAACTAGCTTTAGAAGTGTATGTCTATATGACTCTGCCAAAGGGTTGTCGTAGTCAGTGGGAGCAACGGAAGCATAGTGGGCAAGAGGCTTATGTCTATTTATAGACTAAAGCAGATATAGCGGAGATAGATCATCTATTTCTGATGGGACAGTCATAGGTTTGACTTCATCAGAATAGGGGATGGATCTGTTAAGAAGGTAGTAGGGTGTGATGTCCTGGTATTTGATGACATACACAGAGTAGGAAGTGATATTCCTATACTGCGATCGGCTATACTTTGGTTGTCACACAGTGGTTTCTCCACATGGGACTTGGACATAATATCAAGACATTTTGGTTACTAGATCTATTGTTTTAGATCTAGATTTGGGTAGTTTCCCAATCTGGTTACTTAGACAGCATTCTATGAGTATTTAGAATGAACGACTCCTGGCACGGTAGTGTACCTGCAGGTGATGGAGTCGCCCTCTCTAAAGATGTCTTACAGACTAAAGTAGAGAGGGATGTGTATGATTGGCAGATCACTTGCTTAGGCAATTGAGTCAATCATGAGATGTCAAGTACCACACCAGATGTTGTTTTTTCATGAGATGCAGTAAGTTGATATTAATCCAATCCTGGAGAAATATTCGGAAGCAGTTTTAGAACACAAGTGGTTGTTCTAGGGATTTGATAACGGCAGCCTCTTTTAGGAGACGGTTATCATTCCAGGCTTCCAAGGTGACATAGACGACAGGGTGGTTGTCAGAGTTATAGTTTTCCCTCTGACGAGGGGCAGTATTTTGGACAGGTGGTCCAGGTGGATACTGAGGGAAGGATGGCGCAGGATACTGATTATGTTCAGTTGACGATACAGTCTAAGAGGTTTGGATTTGGAGTTCATTTATGAACTAGGTCCCATCAGACATCCAGACATTCTAAGACAGGTATTACTCATTTCGGGAGATGGCTTTCTCCTCGAACTTGAGATATAGAGAGACATAAAAAGAAACATCAGAGCGGATCCACTCAATGAGGCTATTCCTCGAACGCAATAGTTTCGCAAACGAGCTTTGTGAGACTGATTGGTATAGGAGTTGGGTGTTCGGTATCACACGGGCTGTGAGTATGCGACATCGCAATAATTAGCCTTGAGTGCAAGTGGGAGATTATTGGATATAGTGTCCTCAGAGTCAATTATTGGATCACAGGCACGTGATTGCAATGATTGAGGGAGGACCTATGCTGGTAGGACAGTCTTACTCGAGATGATAGTATGCTATCTGGTTTATCTTTATCATCGTGTACTCCTTTAGGTGACCTTACAGGTCACTATTGCACGTTGATAAAGCCCCTAGGATTCTTGCCTGACAACCAGCAGTATGAGGGCGATCATATACGTGGGAGCTGGGGTCTATAAGCACATCCTTAAAAGTTCCCTAGTCGTTGGAGTTTCGAGACAGGGCATCGATTCTCCAGAGTAGACTAGTGTATACAGTCGAGACCCCGACGAGGGACGGTGGCCGGTCTCACAAGCCACTGGTGTCAGTTGGTTCACCTAAGATGTATACAGGTGCTCATTGGGTTATGAGTACACCGGAAAGGACTCGCCGGGAGCCTGCTAGTTGGTATTATACCTGATGTCAGATAGCAGTTCCTTGGTGACATGTGTACAGGTTAGTTCATCGACCTGAGATCGTCATTTGTCTCGTGTGAGTTCCCACTGTGCTTTGATTACTACCCTACCACGCTCAAAGGAGACATGCAAACAGGTTTTAGTTGGGTACAGTCCCGAGCCACATGGAGGCAGTGAGCGTATCTGCAAGGATTCGTCTCTCCCGGTATTGGGGATGCGGTCGCGCTGTGTCTAGGAGAGCCAGTACATGAAAAGTCCTTGGCCAAGGCAGGAGATTTGCTGGTAGGTATTCCAGTAGTATCTCAGGGTGTTCTGGGCTACACTCCGACACGACTTGTACCACTATTGGGGGTCTGACTTTCACCAACCCCATAGGCCCGCCATGCGATGCTCATAGATGAACGGACTGGACTATACGGATATTGTCACTGACAGGCTCAGTAGGGTGTCAGGATGAGTTCGCTCATCGACGTCCCTTTTGTTCAATAGCTGGTGGCCTGTCACGTATGGCTGATACCTCTGACGTGCTAGTAGTTAAATCCACAGCCATAGTATTGACGAGTCTTTAGAGTCCACCACACACAGTTACTCGGGTTTCGGGCGAAACGCTGTAGAGGCCGTATGGAGATATGGCAGGGTTCGATCAGATACGTGCGGTATTGCACGGATCGTGATCGGACTGATTTTACTAGCCGGCTTTGGTTTAAGCCGGATCCTAGTATTAGACTGTGTAGTTTTGTCTCTTTGCATTTGTGTTCAGTGGGAATACAAATGCGGGCATGTATTTGCAGTAGCGGGGTTTTCCTGTAATTTATTACGGGATCAGTTTTCTGAAGTTGCCAGTTTGCATTCCGTTCCGGCCGATTTTCCTTTTTCTTTCGCGGCCGGACTTTCCGATGGAGGGGGTTATTTGCAAGAGTGCAAATAACTTATTGTGGAGGGTTTTCTTGCATATTTGTGGCTTCCTCATGATGAGATTCCATTTTGGTCTCTTTCTTGCATTAATGAGAAAGGAGTTGATTAAGAAATTGATTTGGCTTTTGGAGTTGAAATGTGGTAAATTTTTTATCATTATCTTCACACATTTCTCACTTAGATTTTCATTCTTTTATCTCCACCATATTTCCATGAGGGCCGGCCATATCTTGGAGAGGGAGAGAGAGAGGCTTCATTTTTCTAGTGGTGGAAAATATATCATCTCATTTTATGCTTGCTTGCAAAATTACACACATCACTCCATAGCTTATTTTTCCTCCTCCACAACATTAAGGCAACTCCATAAACCCCAAGAGACCAAGGTTTTCTACACTAGTCTACAGCAAACCTTGGACGCGTCGGCTAGCCAACTTCGCGCCCGAGTTGCCTCGGTCCAGAGGTGGGAGCCCGTAAAAGAATTTGGCTACGTGGTGCCCTTTCCGACGAGGAGGTGATGGATGGAGATTCCGCGGGAGATCGGAGTGGAGACGAAGACCGAAGGACACAGATCGCTTGGTAAACTTCTCTACTCTTATTCTAGTTTGCTAGTAGCTAGGTTAATGGCCCGATCCTGGTTGATAGTGCGCGGTGGTGCCGGTTTGCTAGTTTGCAAAGTTTTTCGTTTCCGCGTTTCCGGCGTCGGATCGACGGCCGCGGCGCCGCCGCGGACTTACAAACAAACCATAGGGTGCTAGTCAAGTTCTACCCATCATTTCCTGATTGAATTAAACCCACCCGCACGACCCTTGACGCAGGTCAACAAGGCCGCACGACTACCCTAAAACAATCTGCATCATATGCATAAGCAGATAAATACTAGTTAGCTACCGTACACTACGCCTTGACGGAGGTCAACAAACGTAGTACAAATACTAAGTAGAACTTATCTGAAATGACGGAGGGCTACGACTGGTTTTTAAGAAAACCTTTTGCGTAATGAACTTGATATCGTTGTAGAATCGAGTGATTTTGAATGGTATATTTTTAAGGCCTTTTCTTGTTTTGCTAAAGAGGTCACTCCCGGTAATGGGATCGTCGGCTCTTTCCTCATCGAATAAGGTACAGGATATTTACCAAATACCGTTGTGCAAAGAAAGAACCATAAGAGCAATCAAAAGACAATCCGAGTTTGTAGCATCTGCAGTTTCACTAAAGAGGTCACTCTCGGTGTAGGGATCTCGGCTCTTTCCTTATCGAATAAGGTGCTGGATGCTTTACAAGGAACACCGCTATGTAAAGCAAGAACTAGAGCTTCCAGTTTTTAAACAAGTTTCTACAACATCTTTAGGTTTCTTTTAGTTTCATTAATCTCATTAATGAAGTACCATTTTCTTATGCTTCATAAGCATTACATTTGAAATGAAATCTGCAATATAGCATATATCTCATATATATAATATAAACATTCGTCTCAGGCAGTAATATGATCTCATCACAGAACATTGCAGCAGAAGAACATATATGAAATATTAGATATACTAGAAGGTCCGTGTTTTTAATACGAGCCTGTATAAAACACGGATTCCACGGTCGCGATGAATAGCCAAACCCACATCCCTAGACCCCTATGAGAGCGGCAAGCAACACTGCCAATTCTAGGGTTAGGAGACCCGGTCTCGACTCCTCGAGATGGTCTCCCACTGGACCCTAGAACCCGGTTACTTGTGCTCCCCACCTTGGGTCAACCTAATGCGGAAAAGTAAATAATATACAAGGGTGACATCATCCTCAGCCCGGAAGTGCCTCAATAAAAGAATATTACATACAAATGAATTTTAAATGAATGAAAAGGAATACCCTCATCTCACATAAAACCCCCGGCTATTCAAAACGCGACGATCCAATATAACATATCACAGCAACACATAATATCTCATATCGTCAACATAAGCAAGTATACGTATCCCGATTGTCGTTGATGTATAGCAACGAAGCCGGCGATACTCCACATACTACGCTTACGGTCACAGAAAAAAAGTGTAAAACTACAACAGTTGGAATCCGCAACCACCTTAGACATCGCATGCCTAACCAAATGAATTCCTTAGACATCGCATGCCTAACAATTAAAAACCCCGCATTTTAGTCTCATTTTCGAAAAATCTTTTCAATATCAAGTCGGACAATTCAACAGGATTCCCGACAACCTGATCGAATGCTCGTCGCAAACTTTAGTAGACGGACGCACCCCCGATGCCGTCGATGAAGTGCACTAAGGCGGAACACCGCTGCCGCAAGCATCCGAACGGATGCTTTTGGCGACGGGGTTCTCCTATAGTCACTTGGTCGGGGCTATGGGGCGTGGCTGTTTATTAAGTTTACCCGGCGAGTATCCGCGTACGCTACGTGATTGCGACGGACTTTTGATCGCATCAAAATCCCGTGGCAACCGATCATCTGAGACTGAAGTGCTGGATTTATAACATTCAAATTAGTTATCTCATAACTACTTATGGATTCCAAATATTGTATCGCATTCCAGATAAATAGACAATGTTAAACTTTCCGATCGAATAATCAAATACCGAAGTTTTCCCAAATCGTTCTCAACACTTGAAATTAGTTTAAAAACATCCATCACATGCCACAGTACTAATGGTCCAGCCGTAGAAGGGTCAAGCCAACGCCTCACATGTGGCACGCCGTACTGCCCTAAACCTAAGGTTTAGAGGCGGTTCAGACGGTCACATAATCGAGTTAAGGTTTGGGTTCTTCTATAGGGTCCACCGCGTTACTTGCATGATTTAGAACATTCTTAAACAACGGAAAAATCCAATGCTTGGAAATTTTCCGGCAGGGGAAAAAGTGAGTTATTGGTATCCATTCGAACTTTTTAACACGTTCTAAAAAATATCTGGACAAAACTAAACGAAGTTAAATTATCCGATCGAATCAACGAGTCCCCAATACAACCCAGAAAACTCAACACTTGAGTGGAATTAAAAATTCCCAGAATTTTGCAAAATAACCCAGTAATAATACTGTGAAGTTGTGGGCCCCAATGACACTATTCAGCCGCGGGCCCGCGGCCACGTGCGTGGTTTGGCTGCGGTTCCGCGGTCACGTCATCGATTTGGGAGTCCGTACTTCACAGTAATTCTTAGATTTTCCTGCTTATATTTCTGAGTATTTTTAATGCATAAAAAATCACATTTTTGAAAAATATCCAGAGAAGGGTATACATCGGGGTTTCCGGGTTCGATCGGACATTAAACTTTGCCTAAAGCTTTAACTTGGCTCTGATACCACTGTAGGGATGCTAGGCACACATACAAGGGTTTACGAGGCATCAACCATGCCCGATTTAAAATTTAGCCGTGCTGAACAACCCTTAACAAGATCTTTAAACTAGAGATTAGGCAAAAACAAGCATGTTAAACACTTTAACACTTAGTGAGAGGGATTACAACCTTTGTAGATCCGGTCCTTCACATCATAAGCTCCGTGTTGAGTTCCCTTCGCTGCGATCATCGTGTTCTGGACTCTCGAGAGGCTCCACGAAGAGAAAGATGCAAGCTTGCTTCCGATCTTCGATAACAAAGATGATCTACCTTGAAGTTTCATTAACACAAGCACTCACTCACTAAATGAAGTGAACACCCTCATCTAAATAGCAAGGATAGATGAGGATGATGAAGTAGGATTTTCTTTCTCATTTGTTTTCAATTACTCACTCATTTTCATCACTTAGGAAAAACCTAGAAAGCTTTTTCATGAAGAAAGAAGGAAGAAGAAGATGAATAATGATTAATCCTTTTGTGATGAATAATGAAAGTTATGATAAGGTTAGAAATGCAACCATGGTCAAACAAACCTTTGTAGAGATTTAACTAGGGCTAGGGTTTGGGTTGAGTTAAAGATGAGTCACTTTAAAATATTAACACAAATATCTTTTCCAATACAAAAAAAGAAAGTTTCTAGAAACTTCTAGAAAAGCTTAACCCAAATCAAACCCTAACCATGTTTAATCTCCACTAAACATGTTACATTAACAACCACATCATGTTACAATATTATATATCACATATATAATATTTATTTTAACAAAATAAAATAATACAATTAGCATATATCGCATATATATCAATATATTACCCGAGTGAGAAAAAGAATCTTTTAGTGAGCTTATATCAGTTAAAGTAATTTAATATATCAAATATATAATTATAAATTAAATTATCAAATCAACAATTGATCCGATAATCCGGCTATTTCATAAATAACCGACTAATATAATCTGTATCAGTTCATCGAATCAACACTTGATCCGAGGACCCGGCTATATCTCATATACCCGGCCGATATCTCATATCGCGAGAATCTAATACGGTATCACATACACGTATTTTTCTCGGTCCCGCACGTATCATATATGTGCTCCTACACCATTTTTACTGAGCTAAGAAACCTCTGTGTAGGACTATAAAGAATCGTCAATACGCCGGCAGTAGGTGATGATCATATCAAACATCCACAAGCTGCAAGCGGTCAGCTAAACGTAATAGCCACCTAGGTATTGAGCGCTTAGAAAGTCAACAACAAAGCCTGTACATTCTCCTATGAATGCAGTCAGTAACACTCCCGTACAGTCCGGTCTCTTCGTCTGATATGTCGCATATCTCGCCTAGGGGTGGTAAATGTCAGACCGCAGTAACTTGATAAGTCGTGTCGTTATGACGTTCATAACAGTTCGAGAAACTACTGATAACACTTACCAGTAAATCTCAGCAACCCTGGCCAGGGATTTCCAGTTATAGCCAATCGAACACAGCACAACATCAACTCCCTATACCGGGAGAGACGAATCCCTTCCTATCGCTCATTGCCTCCATGTGATTCAGGACTGTACCCAAAAGCCACCTTTTTGCATGCCCTCTTGGACGTGGTATGATGGAAATCAAAGCACAGTGGGAATCACACAAGACTCTATGACGATCTCGGGTCTACAGACTAACCTGTACCAGTGTCAGCAGAGAACTGCCATCTGACGTGAGGTATAATACCATCTGGGAGTTCTCGGCGAGTCCATCCAGTGTACCCAGTCTCCACTGAGCACCCGTATACCATCCTTCATGTCAAACACCGATGGATATGGGATCATCCATCGCCCATCATATGGGTCAAGATGCGTATACGCTAGTCTACTCTGGTGTATTGATGCCCTGTCTCGATACACTCTCGACTGGGAACAGTTATAGGATGTACTCGTCGACTACCGTGGCCCCACTAGTATGATCTCATCATAGTCCCAGTAGTCGAGTAGATATCCTAAGGGCTTTATCAACCTGTAACATAGAGGCAATCAGAGTACATGTTAAGATAAAGAGCAACCAGATAGCGTACTATCATGTTGAGCAAGAAAGTCCTCTCTATATATGTCCAAGCATCCACTACAATATACATCGTATGTACAGTATTGGCCTCAAGGGCATACATATAACTAAAATACGCAAGCTACCTACTCCATCAACCAAGGGTCATCCTACACTCCGAAAGTAAAACCTAACGCTCTGATACCAACTTTGTCACGACCCGAAAGGTACGGAACATGACCGACACTTAAATTACGAAACGTCTCGAGGCGTACGTAATCTAAGTAAGCCAAAACCCTGAAATCAAAACCAAGTAAAGCAGTAGAGTGAAGGAAAACAAATTTAAATTAAGTAGTTGGCAACATATGCCGAAATGTGTATTTTTAAAATCATAAGTCTTTTCTGAAAATTTTGGTAGAGTTTCATTTGTAAATTCTGGCCCCCGAACGGGGTATAACATGATAAATATATGCATCAATGATAAAAGGCATCCCTAAGCTGGAGCTAGCACTTCGTCAATCGACGACCACAACCACGCGAGTAATATAATATACAACGCCGAAGGGCGAGGATCAAAACTGAAAGGAAAACTCTAAACAACATGAAATCCATAATAATACAACGCGCGACTCTAAGATCGAAAGAATAAACATCCCTGGTCTGCTAAGTCAATAAAATATACATGTCTGGTTGATGGAGTTTACTAGATACAACTGAATAACATTTATACAATGGTGGTCCTGATGCAAAAGAACCCACCTACCGAAGCAATCACCTGGAAAGGAAGCAGTGTGCCAACAAAGCCGTAACGAAACCTGTACGGCAAAACCTGCAAGAAATCGTGGCACAACGGGGGTGAGTTGCCAACTCGTGAGTAGGAAACATCTACGAGTAGAAATCGTATGTATGACAAAATCCTAGGTCAATACGATCAATATATAATCTCAAATGATAAGTCTGAAGGAAGAAAAGGTGGCAAGGGTAAACATCTATACATAAGTGTAATCCCATATGCTCGTGTCAATGCCTCAGGTAGAAACATATCATATGAATGAGGTATGAATGCATGAAAACAGAATACATGTAAATGAGAAGCTGTTCATAACTTAGTGAGATTTCTGTATATTTAAAACGCGATATCATCAATGAAATCAACATAAACAGTGTCTAGCAACGACACAAAACATAAATCCCAATATCTCAATATCTCAGGCTCCGGCTATCCGGACTGGCCTGTATCATCAAATCTCAATACCTCAAAATCTCAAAATCTCACTATCTAGGGCTCCGTCAGTCCGGATCGGCCCTTATCATCAATCATACGACCACGAACGGTATCCTCTGGATATCCGACGCGCCAGGTAAAATCAACGGTAGGCAGTCTGCACCTGCCGGGCTCATCGTCTACACCTCGATTTTCTTGCGCCGGGGTACCTTACCGGGTCCACCATTTACCCGCAGATGGTTCATCCAACTCCTCGAATCAAGTATCGAAATCCATCTCATAACCGAGAAAATATCTTGGTGGACGACCCATACATCACGAGAAAACCGCACTTTTCATTTTAAAAAGAGAGAGAGTGTGTGAGAAGTTTATATATATTCTTGCGGTTTTCTCCCAAATCCAGGAAATCTCATGAGAATCCGAAATCCAATCATCAATAGCAAGTAAACAGTGAATATCTCCATAAAACTCCATAATACTGCATAACAGTGAATAAGCATGCAATAGTAAGTAATAACTGCAATGTCTAAACTAGCATATAAAGACGAGTATGCTAATAGCATGTCGAACTATCAGGTAACAAGCTATGTCAATGAGTAATATTCTCTAAAGTGTTCGTGACATGGCAATTACCGATGATGATGTGTGTGAGCCGGCATGTAAGTGTCTGTGGAACATACGCATCATCGGTAATGATGCTGGTGTCCTGACAGCATGATCTCAATAATTGCATATGAAAACACAATATAATCATGCGATGCGATGCGAATAGCAAGGATATGCGGGAGCTGAACAATAAACACAATGATAACTAAACTGCCTTTATAAAAATATGAGTCATAGAGTTTTGCGATTTGAAATAACACGAATCGTAGTGTTTTGAAAATAAGGGGTACGGTGTTTTTAAGAAAAGATACGTCCTTTGAAATATCCATAGAATCTCTTGGCCTGTCTTTAAAATACACACGATTCGTTATTTTTGAAATAGGCATGACTCGAGTCTAATCCATTATTTACAAGTAAACTACCGGGAAAAACTAACAGGATGATCGAAAGGTAAGGAAACCGCCTAACATCTGAGTCGATACATATATATAAATAATAGTCGGTGATCCAGCCTCAATAGTATCCCATACGATACATTAATACAATATGACATCCTCGAGTCAAGAGTGCGGATCTATCATCAATATAGCTCGTAAGGTAAATCGGTCGTACGACATCCCAAATCTGGGTACGGGTCAATGTCACATCAATCACATTATTCATCTGGTATCATTTTTATCAAATATCATCATCGGGGGTAGTGATCTACGTCTAGTACAATACTGATACCACATATGTATATGCATGCGTGTGTCTGAAAACACCACGTCGAAAGGACCCGCTAAAACATCACGTCGTATCTCAAATACGAACCATATCCCATCACCGATCTCACGGCCTCAAGCCCAGTCTCATCGACTCATCTCCAATCCTAAGAACTATCCTCATAATCCGTGTATATGTATACGTATATAAATATACATAGTCCCATCCCCATGTGTATATATATATATACATATCCCCATATATGCACAGGTAATAAAATGAATGCAGGTCTGTGCGTGTGGGTGTAAACCTATTCTAGGTTTTGCGACAAAGAAGCTTTGCTAGTTCACTTCTAATAACACCAAACTAACCATGAAACACATAATCATATCTTGATAATCATCCACGTATCATAAACCACATATATATTCATATATAACAACTATACTACGAACTGTGGGGGTGCCATACGCCATCAACCCGACTTCCCCCGTAGATATATATCTACTCACCTTGCTTCTTGTGTGCCGGTGCCGATGTCGCCATCTTCATCTTCAACGTCTCGACATCATGTGGGATACCTACACATATAATCCAATCGCAAATGCGTATTATGATCCAATCTGAAAAACCTAAAACGGCACACGCTATGCTCATAAGTAAAAACCTATAGCCTCGCATGCAAACACAACCAATAACCCTAGTCGTTGACGTTCAAACGCTACACGACGGAAACGAATTATCAAATACCAAAATCCATGTTAAAACAAGTCGTAAAACAATACACCATCATAAGAAAATGATCCCAGATTTTACCCTAGGTCAAATCGGCCAATTTTGCATATTCCAAGGGTCTAATTTACTGGAGATAAGGCCCTGGAACAAACACGAATCACTTCCTCACTGCTCTGGCCACAAATTACGGCCAGAATGAATTAATTTGTGGCCTGGGTTGAGGGTTAGGGTCTAGGGTTTTTGTGGTACACTCCAGGTTGCCTGCACATCACTCCGTGTTTGCTAAATAATTTTCAGAGGCTCCGGGTGTTAGTAGATTTCAAAATACACACATAGAATCCACAATTCTTCCGATATCGGGTTTCTAAGTTCACTAAAATAGGTTCTAGTCTCTGGTTCAGGTCTCTAATCAATCACCACAGGGGTTGTCTAGCCTCTACTAGCCTCAATTTCACCTTTGGTTTCAACTCAAGCCCTAATGCTCAACTTAAAGTTTTCAAAGTCCCCTAAACCACACAATATCGATTCTAATTTAACATGGATGCTAAAGAAATGGAAATTCTACACTAATGAAGGGATAATTAGCTCCTTTTGCACTCATGAATCCTCTACAGCGCCAAAACTCAAACTTTCTTGGTCCAAAGGGTTGCTTGAGAGCTTGTGCACATTTTTTGTGAAGTGGGAGTGGGGTTTTGATGGAGATTTGATGATGAAGTTAGGGTTTGAAGTGGTGGGGAAAGGGGTGCTGCCATGGTGAAGAGGGAGGAGAAAGATGAAGAGAATGAAGAGGGAAAGAGAATGGCTAATTCAAAGGAGACCCCTCACCTCGCTCTCTCCCTCACCTCACTAACGATGTATCTTGCCTTTAATCGTCTAGTATGTCACGGTATCTAGCTTGGAACTCTTCCAACATACCATCCCTCCACTGAGGGTAAAGACAATGCCTGTGACCGACATTCAGTCGTCCTTATCACTCTGGAACCTTTCCAGTGATTCTTCCCAGGATTGATTGATACCAACTCACTACAACTAGTGAGAATCCTAACATCCAGTTACTTCTATCTCATAGATCAAAACTCAGGATTTATGAGGTATCACTTTGATCCTTTATGGAGAATCCTTGTGATAAGCGGAGATTGTCCGAGCATAGCATAAGAAACTCCTTCCCTATCTAGAGTATGTCATCCACGTATTCTACGAGGATCACCACCATACTCCCTACTACCTTTTTGTATATACAAGGTTCATCTACCATTTTGATGAAGTCAAACTCTTTGATTACCACATCAAAACAGATGTTCCAACTCCGCGATGCCTGCTTTATCACATAAAACATCTTGCTCACGTTTCCGATGCTCCCACTATCTACGAAGCCCTCTGGCTGTGTACTTATAGACGCTCTCTTCTAAAACATTATTTAGAAAAGCAGTCATGACACCCAACCACCAGATATCGTAGTCATGGTATGTAGCCATGGCAAGTAGGATCTGGATGGACTTAAGCATAGCTCCTTAGAAAGGGTTTCATCATAATCCGTACTTGGTCAATGATGCAAACCTTTAACAAGTCTGGCTTTGAGAGTCTCAACTTTTCCATGTGCACCAAGTAATCTTCTCAAGATATACTTGCTCCTGATGGGGATTTAACCCTTCAGATAAAGCAACTAAAGTCCATACATTGTTGGTGTACATGGATTCCATCTCAGATCGCTAAGCATCCAGCCATTTTTATAGAGTCCCTACTCTCGATGGCCTGCTCGAAAATAGTTGGGTCATCATCTTATGATGCATTCCTCACTCCCACTGTCATCGAGAAACCAAAGTATCTCTCAGGCGGATGAGGAACCCTACCAGATCGGCGGAGAGGTTGAGGTTCTTCGGGGACTATTGAATCCTTTGGTTCTATCAAATCATCAGCTGCAGTTTGTATAGCTGGAACTCTTTCCAGTTCTACCTCATGTCTACAAATTTCTTCATAAGAAATTCCCTTTCACAAAGGTGGCATGCTGAGTAACAAAACATCTTTTGTTGCTCGGTTAGGTAGAAGATATTCCCTTGCATATGCTTGGGATATCCAACAAACTTCTACAGTACTGACTTTGCCTCGAGCTTGTCCGGATTTTTCCTTTTAGAAATAGGCCGGACAACCCCAAATCTTAACTGACTTAAGAGATGGGCTCTTCCCTTTCCATATCTCATATGAAATGGTAGGCATCTGATTTGATCGGAACCCTATTCAGTAGGTATGCAACTTCATAAGTGCATGACTCCCTAAAAGGAAACAGGTAACTCAGCAGTACTTATCATAGAGCGCACCATATCATATAGGGTGTGATTGCTCCGCCCCGATACACCGACGTGCTATGGTGTATACGGAGGAGTAATGCTGAGAGAGAATCTCATTCTCCTTTAGATAATTCCAGGATTTCCATGCTCAAGTATTCTCCTCCCAGATCACATCAAAAGACATAATACTTATACCCGTTGTTGGTTCTCTACTTCTAACTTATATTCTGTGAATATCTCAAAAGCTTCGGACTTGTGTTTTATCAGGAACATATGTCTGAATCTCGAGAGATTATCAGAGAATTTAATGAAGTACAAAGAACCGGTCTTGGCATTTGTAGACAGGGGACCTTCATACATCAATATGTATCATCCCAAGAGTTCACTAACTCTTTCTCTGTTTCCAATAAACAGAGCTATTGTCATCTTATCTCTGTGACATGACTGGCAAGTTTCCCAAGATGTAAATTCAAACTAATTTAAATATGCATCTTAATGTAACTTCAGCTAGTCGGGTCGCATTGATATGACCTAGTCTACAATGCCTCAAGAAGGATTCGTTCATTTCTGAACTCTTCCTCTTGTGTGTGTTCTGTATACTAAGAACTGTAGTTTGATTTAGAACATTAATACTTTTAGATAACGTGCCTGAACCGATCAACTCTTGATATAGGAAATGTTCAAAACATTATCCAACAATACAAAATTATATCCTTTCTTTACTAATAAAGAGACTGATATGATTTTGTATATCAGGTTCGGTATCTAATAACATTCGTTCAGAATCAATGTATTCTGGTAATACAGGGAGACAGTGACCAACAGACCTGGCTGCAACACTTGCACCGTTTTCTGTCTCATGAAACTTATCACCTGTTCTCAGTTCTCTAGCTTTCTTTAGCATATGTAATATATTACATATCTGGGATCCTGATCCGGTATCAGATATCCAGGACGCAGAGGATACTGAGAAACAGTTCTGTGTAATGAACACACCCGAAGATGATGCATCGGCATGCACTTTCTTCGTTTGGGCGGCACGGGAATTGTGGTAATCCCCAATTTCCTGCTCTGTCTTATAACAATTATAAGTTGGAGCGGGACCAACGTTCCCCAGCTCAGTATAACAAGTGGGTTCGGTCAATATATCCGTTTTATTATCTTGATTAAGGAGTGACATGGTCGCTACCTGGAGAGAGAGAGAAGAAAATACTCTGCGTGCGCTCTTGCAAGATCAGATTGGTTATTATTTTATCTAATCAGGATGGCTCCCACTGTTTTTATCAAATCTTCTTCAAACCTTAAAAGGAAAGACTAGCCGGTATTAATTACACGCTACAAGTTCGCCAATCTTTCAGCCAGGCCAGTGTCGGTACTTTGAGGGAGGTTCCCCGTGCTTTCGCACGGACCTAATTAAAGTAAACCTCGTTTTCCCATAGGCGTAACCCCGTTGACACCTTTCTAGACACCTACTCGATCGGCTAATTGTAATGTGTAAAACTCTCCCAGGAGTAACAATTACTCGTAGTGGGTATCGGGATCCGACTATCTCATAGAAGGTATGCAATCTCATTGCAAATTTCAACACTTGAAATTCTCGATAATTTTGCCCCGAACGATCTATGACCTTGACAAGGTCAACAAACCATAGACCGTAAGTCAAGTTCTACCCGTCATTTCTTGATTGAATCAAACCCACCCGCACGACTCTTGACAAGGTCAACAAGGCCGTACGACTACCCTAAAACAATCTGCATCATATGCATAAGCGGATAAATACTGGTTAGCTACCGCACACTGCGCCTTGACAAGGTCAACAAACACAGCACGAATACTAAGTAGGACTTATCTGAAATGACGGAGGGCTACGACAGGTTTTTTTCTGAAAACTTATTGCGTAATGAACTTGATATCGTTGTAGAATCAAATGATTTTAAAATGGAGTGTTTTTTAGGCTTTTCTAGTTTTGCTAAAGGGGTCACTCCCAGTGAAGGGATCGTCGGCCCTTTCCTCATCGAATAAGGTGCAGGATATATCATATATACCGCTGTGCAAAGCAAGAACTATAGGAGCAATCAAAAGAAAAACCGAGGGGTGTAGCATCTTCCAGTCATTGCTAAAGGGGTCATTCTCGGTGAAAGGATCTCGGCCCTTTCCTTATCGAATAAGGTGCATGATGTTCTACAAAGAATACCGCGATGCAAAGCAAGAACTGTAGCTACCTGTTTTTGAAAATTCGATTCCACAACATCTTAAGGTTTCTTTTATTTCATTAATCTCATTAATGAAGCCCCATCATTTAAGTTACTTAAACATCACAGATAAATACGGCGTACACTTATGCCATCCGCATTCGCCTCGATGTCCCCTCGTGCACCGTTAGGTTAGGTAACTAACGGCAGAGCGGGGCAGGGCTAGCGCGGGTGTAAAACATAAGTAACGTCTATATAATATATCATATATACTATATACAGTATCTATCACAACATATCAAATGATCACATCACAGATATCGCAGCAGAAGAATCATATAAAACATTGGATATACTAGGACGTCCGTGTTTTCAATACGAGCCATTATAAAACACGGATTCCACGGTCGCGATGAATAGCCAAACCCACACCCCTAGACCCCTACGAGAGCGGCAAGCAACCCTACCAATTCTAGAGTTAGGAGACCCGGACTCGACTCCTCGAGTTGGTCTCCCACTGGACTCCAGAACCCGGTTACTTGTGCCCTCCTCCTTGGGTCTATCCTAGTGCGGAAAAGTAAATAATATACAATGGTGACATCTTCCGCAACCTGGAAGTGCCCCAATAAAAGAATATTACATACAAATTTTTACATGAATGAAAATGAAAAATACTCATCTCACATAAAAAAAACCTCGGCTATTCAAACACGACGATCCAATATAACATATCCAGCAACACATAACATCACATGTCATCAACGTAAGTAAATATGCCCATCCCAATTGTTGTTAACATATAGCAACGAAACCGGCGATATCATATATTACACTTACGGTCGCAGAAAAGAAAGTGTAAAACTACAACAGTTGGAATCCGCACATCGCATGCCTAACCAAATGAATTCCTTAGACATCGCATGCCTAACAATTATAAACCCCGCATTTTAGTCTCATTATTGAAAACACTTTTCAATATCAAGTCGGGCAATTCAACAAGATTCCCGACATCCAGAACGAATGCTCGTCGCAAACTTTAGTGGACGGCCGCACCCCCGATACCTTCGACGAAGTGCACTAAGGCGGAACACCGCTGCCGCGAGAATCCGAACGGATGCTTTTTGGCGACGGGGTTCTCCTACAATCACTTGGTCGGGGCTATGGGGCCTGGCAATCTATTATGTTTACCCGGCGAGTATCCGCGTACGCTACGTGATTGCAACGGACTTTTGATCACATCAAAATTCCGTGGCAACCGATCAAGTGAGACTAAACTGCTATGTTTATAACATCCAAATCAGTTAACTCATAACTACTTGTGGATTCCAAATATTGTATCACATTCCAGATAAATAGAAAATGTTAAACTTTCCGATTCCAAATTCTTGAAATAGCTCAACTCTTGAAATAAGTTTAAAAACATCCACTTCATGCCACAGTACCAACGGTCCAGCCGTAGAAGGGTCAAGCCAACGCCTCACATGTGGCACGCCATACTGCCCCAAACCGTAAGGTTCAAAGGGCAGTTCAAGACGGTCACATAATCGAGTTAAGGTTTGTTGTCTTCTAGAGGGTCCATCACATTCTTGCACTACTTAGAACGTCCTTAAACTACGGAAAAATCCAACAGTTGGAAATTTCCCGGCAGGGGAAAAAGTGGGTATTTATATCCGATCGAACTTTTTAACATGTTCTAAAATTACACGGAAAAACACATAGACAAAGTTAAACAATCCGATCGAATCATCGAGTTCCCAAAACAACCCCAGAAAACACAACTGTTGAGTATATTTTAAAAATTCCCAGAAAACACAGGAAATTCATATGGGCATTATTGTGCAAATCACATGCCAAGAATCACCATTATGGCCGCGGAACCACCGCACAAGCTAAGGTGGGGCCGCGGTTCCGCGGCGCTTTGGTTGACTTAGGCTCACGTGCTTCACAGTAACTCCTATAATCCCTGTTGTATTTTTTGGATATTTTTAATTTTGAAAAATCCACATTTTCAGAAAATGTACAGAGAAAGGTTTGAGTTAGGGTTTCGGGGTTCGATCGGATTTCTAATATCGTCTACACTTCACCTAAACCTCTAGCTAGGCTCTGATACCACTGTAGGGTTACTAGGCACACTCAAGAGGTTCCACAAGGCATCTACCATGACAAATTCAAATTTTTATGTGCCTAACAACTCTATGCAAGATCGTTAACTAGAGATTAGGCGAAACGAAAAGCTAGTAATCTACTTTACTACAAGTGAAAGGGATTACAACCTTTGTAGATCCGGCCCTTCACTTCAATAGCTCCGTGTTGACGTCCCTTCGCTGCGATCATCGGGATCCCGGACTCTAGCGTTTGTTTCGTCAGAGAAATGAGCGGGCTAGGTCGTTGACTTCGAGGCCGAAGATGATCTACGTCGGGGAGACTCAAACTCAAGCTATTCCTTCACTTGGTCAAAAACTTTGTGAAGAGAACACCCTATACAACATGGCAAGTGGTAGAGGATGAAGAAATAGGAAGTGGGTTTCACTTTAGAATTGGATTTCTCACTCTTTTTCTCATGGCACCATTGGAGCTAACAAGCTTTTGTGGAGCTTGATGAAGAAGAAGAAGAAGAAAAGAATTAAAAGAATAATATGAAACTTATCCTTTTAATTATTGCACCATGGTTGAGTTAAGCCCTCATGCTTAACTCATATAGAGAATTAACCAAAGCATTAGGTTAGGGGTTGGGTTAACTAATATCTTGAACAAATGACAAAAGAGTTGTCTTTGTCAATGTTTATCAAGCTTCTTGAAGCTTGATAACTTTGACCAAAGTCTTACTCTTTTATTATTTGTTAGGAAAATAGTAAACCCTAATTTAACCTTGATTTGGTTCAAGTCTCATACACACAACTTGTTTGTATCATCAAGCATGATACAAATATGTACACTTGCATATATCACATATAAACAATGTGCACAAACTAGGGAGAAAATCAATCTTAAATGAACCAATACTAGTTAATGTAATGTAATATATCAAATATATAATTATACATTAAATCATTAAATCAACACTTGATTTAACGATCCGATCATATGGCATATAACCGACTAATATCAATAGTAACAACTTATCGAATCAACACTTGATCCGATAACCCGGCTATATCGCATATAACCGAGCAATGTCACAAATCGCGAGAATAGAATACAATATCACATACTGGTATTATTCTCGGTCCCGCACATATCTCATATGCGCTCCTATTTCGTTTCGCTTGAGCCAGGAAACCCCTCTGTAGGACTCTAAAGACTCGTCAATACGCCGGCAGTAGGTGATGATCATATCAAACACCCACAAGCCGCAAGCGGTCTGCTAAACGTAACGGCCACTCGGGTATTGAGCGATCAGAAGATCAACGAGCAAACCTGCTCACACTCCTGTGAATCCAATCAGTAACACTTCCGTACAGTCCGGTCTCTTCGTCTGATATGTCGCATATCTCGTCTAGGGGTGGTAAACGTCAGACCCCAATAACTCGATAAGTCATGTCGATATGAGGCTCATAACGGGTCGAGAAACTACTGGTAACACTTACCAGTAAATCCCTAAAACAGCCTTGGCCAAGGACTTCCTGTTATAGCCAATCGAGCACAGCGCAACATCAACTCCCTATACCGGGAGAGACGAAACCACTCCTATTGCTCATTGCCTCCATGTGATTCGGGACTGTACCCAAAAACCACCGTTTTGCACGCCGTCTTGGACGTGGTAAGGTGGACATCAAAGCACAGTGGGAATCACACAAGACTCTATGATGATCTCGGGTATACAGACTAACCTGTACCAGTGTCACCAGAGAACTGCCATCTGACGTAAGGTATAATACCATCTGGGAGTTCTCGGCGAGTCCGTCCAGTGTACCCAGTCTCCACTGAGCACCCGTATATCATCTCTGATGTCAAACACCAATGGATATGGGATCATCCATCGCCCATCTATATGGGTCGAGAAGGTACATGCTAGTCTACTTTGGTATATCGATGCCCCGTCTCGATACACCCATGACTAGGGACATTGAAGGATGTACTTATGGACTACCATGTGCCCACTAGTATGATCCGCATCATAGTCCAGGTAGTCAAGTACACATCCTAAGGGCTTTACCAACATGTAACAGAGAGACAATCAGTGTATACGTTAAGATAAAGAGCAACCAGAAAGCATACTATCATGTCGAGCAAGAAAGTCCTCCCTATATATGTCCCAGCATCCACTACAATATACATCATATGTACAGTAATGGCCTCTAGGGCATACATATAACTAACCCTCTGACTAGTCCTGCTCAGTACGAAACAATAGTAAATATCATAAAAACGTACTGCTCCATAAGAAATCAATCCCAAAATGTGCATATGAATGCTACGTACAAATGGTGCGCACGGAAATCAAAATCCATAAATGTGTCATACATGTGCACAGAAACAACATCTATTTGCAACGGGTGTGCACAAAACAGCTGTCAGAGGCAACGTGTGTGCCTGACAGCAAAATCAGGTGCATCGGATATGCACAAAGAATCCCCATTTAGTGCATCTGGTGTGCACCAAAATCGCATCTCATAACATGCGTCCAATATGCGCGAAAATCCAAATCAAGTGCATCCATCATCTACGAATAAAATCTAAATCGTGTGCATCCAACATGCACAAAATCATGAAATCCAATATCAAGCGCCAAACATGCGCAAAAATCCATTCCAAGCGCATTAAATATGGGCAAGAATCCAATCAGGTGCACAAGGTGCAGAAAACAAATATTGTGTATCACAATCGAAATCCATGAAGTCATAAACATATGCAGCCAAGGAACAAAACGACATCAAGTGTAATAACTGCGCACAAATCATAAATACCTAATAAGTGCAACCATGGTGCACGAAAACAAATATCATGAAACTCGGTCATCAACACTCAATCATGCGAATAGATAACCTGAAATACCAAAATCATGTATTGTGGAATAGTCCTGCTCAAGCACATCCTCTAAGAATCTCTGGCCAACTGTCAAGGTCACTCGTAACATGTCTCGTCGACGATGCCGAACTCTGGTCTGTTGGTGTGTGTAACATGACCACTCCTGCGTCCAAGTCTTCTCGTAATTTATTCCAGAAAGGTCATGTCGAGAACTCTCCCAAATCTCGTCTCTGCCGAACTGCCCGGAAGTTATCACCCTTCACTAAATCTGTTTCTTGTTCCGGAACGGCTGCATACTAATCGCGACTCCTTCTGGAAGATATATCCATATACAACGCCTCTACATGCCTATCACATCTCTGATGTCAGCGGAGTGGAACGTCATCTCATCAAGATCTTGTACGAACCTCTTACTCCACTTTTATCTAATGTCGATTGCTCTGGACCCGTCTCTTCGTGGCTGCATGGACTATGCTCCAACGGCTATACTCGTATCTGGAGTCTCCCAAGAAATGGATCTCACCACATAGCATCCGAATGAAGTCGAACCATTCGATTGATTCGTCAAAGCCTCATAATCCCCCAAGAGCTCAACATCTTGGGTACGGTTTAATAGTATCGAGTACATAACACAGCATCGGTGGACCAGCCGTAGAATGGCAAACCCAAGCCTCACTAATGGCACCGCGGAACTGCCGCAAACACTAAGGTTCAAAGGCTTTCACACGGTCATTATATCGATTTAGGGTTTCATTCTTCTAGAGGGTCCATAGAATTGCTTGCATGTCTTTCCGAATACTTCAAACTTGGAATATGGGTTTCTGACATTCGATCTCCTCTATCGAATCTCAAAGTACCTGCATGAAGTCGTCTCTAGCTGGAATCAATCTATCTGATGACCTCGCATCGGGGTAAGCAAACGAACCACATGTCCTAGTCATTCATCCTCGGTGAGTAGCAACCTTATACCATATCTCTAAGTACAACTCGTACTGCAATAACTCCAACATCTGGGGCAATATCTCGTCGTTCGCAGCAACAACTGGCTCATTCATCTACACGCTGGACAGTGCCTCAATCATCATGAATAAGCGATACATCAATGGTCATCACATTCTGGCTGGCCTCTATCAGTCGCTTAATCCTCTGGTGCAAACCTGCACGTTCGAGAAATCTCATAACAGCGATCCATCAAACGCGTATGGCGCGAAAACACAATAAAACGACGCCGTTCTATGCAATCGTATGTCCCTGGAATCACGCCCTGGTCAGTCCTCATCTGTAACGAGCTCGTGCTGAGCGCAACTCTAGCCGTAGCTCTCTCTTCTCATAATCGTTGTATCAAAACCATAAACTGGTACAGATGAGGATAGATCATAAGAATGAATATAATACTGTGCAAAGAAATGTACATCCTAAGGCTTCTTAAGCGGTGTATCGTATCGTAAATATGTCGTGGAACATACATACGGTACGTCACTCTACGCAAGCTACCTACTCCATCAACCAAGGGTCATCCTACACTCCGAAGGTAAAACATAACGCTCTGATACCAACTTTGTCATGACCCAAAAAGTACGGAACTTGACCGACACTTAAATTACGAAACGCCCTGAGGCGTATGTAATCTAAGTAAGCCAAAACCCAGAAATCAAAACCAGGTAAAGCAGTAGACTGAAGGAAAAACTAATTTAAATCAAGTAGTTAGCAACATATGCCGAAATGTGTATTTTTAAAATCATAAGTCTTTTCTGAAAATTTCGGTAGAGTTTCATTTGTAAATACTGGCCCCCGAACGGGGTACAACATGATAAATACATGCATCAATGATAAAAGGCATCCCCAAGAGGGAGCTAGCTCTTCGTCAATCGACGGCCACAACCACGCAAGCAATATAATATACAACGCTAAAGGGCGAGGATCAAAACTGAAAGGAAAACTCTAAACAACATGAAATCCATAATAATACAACGCGCGACTCTAAGGTCGAAAGAATAAACAATGCTGGTCTGCTAAGTCAATAAAATATATATGTCTGGTTGATGGAGTTTACTAGATACAACTGAATAACATATATACAATGGTAGTCCTGATGCAAAAGAACCCACCTACCGAAGCAATCACCCGGAAAGGAAGTAGTGTGCCAGCAAAGCCGTAACGAAACCTGTACGGCAAAACCTGCAAGAAACTGTGGCAAAACGGGGGTGAGTTGCCAACTCGTGAGTAGAAAACATCTACGAGTAGAAATCGTATGTATGACACAATCTTAGGTCAATACGATCAATATATAATCTCAAATGATAAGTCTGAAGCAAGAAAAGGTGGCAAGGGTAAACATCTATACATAAGTGTAATCCCATGTGTTCGTATCAGTGCCTCAGGTAGCAACATATCATATGAATGAGGTATGAATGCATGAAAACATAATACATGTAAATGAGAAGCTGTTCATAACTTAGTGAGATTTCTGTATATTTAAAACGAGATATCATCAATGAAATCAACATAAACAGTGTCTAGCAACGACACAAAACATAAATCCCAATATCTCAATATCTCAGGCTCCAGCTATCCGGACTGGCCAGTATCATCAAATCTCAATACCTCAAAATCTCAAAATCTCAGTGTCTCAAATCTCACTATCTTGGGCTACGTCAGTCCGGATCGGCCCCTATCATCAATCATACGACCATGAACGGTATCCTACGGATATCGGACGCGCCAGGTAAAATCATCGGTAGGCAGTCTGCCCCTGCCGGGCTCATCGTCTACACCTCGATCTTCTTGCCCTAGGGTACCTTACCCGGTCCACCATTTACCCACAGACGGTTTATCCAACTCCTCGAATCAGGTCTCGAAATCCATCTCATAACCGAGAAAACATCATGGTGGACGACTCATACATCATGAGAAAACCGCACTTTTCATTTTAAAGAGAGAGAGAGAGAAGTTTATATATATTCTTGCGGTTTCCTCCCAAATCCAGGAAATCTCATGAGAATCTGAAATCCAATCATCAATAGCAAGTAAACAGTGAATATCGGCATAAAACTCCATAATACTGCATAACAGTGAATAAGCATGCAGTAGCAAGTAATAACTGCAATGTCTAAACTAGCATATAAAGACGAGTACGCTAATAGCATGTCGAACTATCAGTTAACAAGCTATGTCAATGAGTAATATTCTCTAAAGTGTTCGTGACATGGCAATTACCGATGATGATGTGTGTGAGCCGGCAAGTAACTGTATGTGGAACATACGCATCATCGGTAATAGTGTCGGTGTCCTGACAGCATGATCTCAATAATTGCATATGAAAACACAATATAATCATGCGATGTGATGCGAATAGCAAGGATATGCGGGAGCTGAACAATAATCACAATGATAACTAAACTGCCTTTATACGATATGAGTCATAGAGTTTTGCCATTTGAAATAACACGAATCGTAGAGTTTTGAAAATAAGGTTTATGGTGTTTTTATGAAAAGATACGTCCTTTGAAATATCCGTAGAATCCCTTGGCCTGTCTTTAAAATACTCACGATTCGTTAGTTTTGAAATAGCTATGACTCGAGTCTAATCCATTATTTACAAGTAAACTACCGGGCAAAACTAACAGGCTGATTGAAATGTAAGGAAACCGCCTAACATCTGAGTCGATACATATATATAAATAATAGTCGGTGATCCAGCCTCAATAGTATCCGATACGATACACTAATACAATATGACATCCTCGAGTCAAGAGTGCGGATCTATCATCAATATAGCTCGTAAGGTAAATCGGTCGTACGGCTTCCCAAATCTGGGTACGGGTCAATGTCACATCAAACACATTATTCATCTGGTATCCTCTTTATCAAATATCATGATCGGGGGTACTGATCTACGTCTAGTACAATACTGATGCCACATATGTATATGCATGCATGTATCTAAAAACACCACGTCGAAAGGACCCGCTAAAACATCATGCCGTATCTCAAATACGAACCATATCCCATCACCGATCTCACGGCCTCAAGCCCAGTCTCATCGACTCATCTCTAATCGCAAGTACTATCCTCATAATCTGTGTATATGTATACGTGTATATATATACACAGTCCCATACCCATGTGTATATATATATATACATATCCCCATATACGCACAGGTAATAAAATGAATGCAGGTGTGTGCGTGTGGGTGTAAACCTATTCTAGGTTTCGCGACAAAGAAGCTATGCTAGTTCACTTCTAGTAACACCAAACTAACCATGAAACACATAATCATATCTTGATAATCATCCACGTATCATAAACCACATATATTTTCATATATAACAACTATACTACGAACTGCGGGGTTGCTATATGCCATCAACCCGACTTCCCCCGTAGATATATATCTACTCACCTTGCTTCTTGTGTGCCGGTGCCGATGTCGCCATCTTCATCTTCAACGTCTCGACATCACATTGGGTACCTACACATATAATCCAATCGCAAATGCGTATTAAAATCCAATCAGAAAAACCCAAAACGTCACACGCTATGCTCATAGGTAAAAACCTATAGCCTCGCATGCAAAGACAACCAATAACCCTAGTCGTTGAGGTTCAAACGCCACACGACGGAAACGAATTATCAAATACCAAAATCAATGTTAAAACAAGTCGTAAAACAATGCACCAACACAAGAAAATGATCCCAGATTTTACCCATTGTCAAATCAGCCAATTTTGCATATGCCAAGGGTCTAATTTACTGGAGATAAGGCCCTGGAACAAAAACGAGTCACTTCCTCACTGCTCTGGCCGCAAATTGCGGCCAGAATGAATTAATTTGCGGCCTGAGTTGAGGGTTAGGGGCTAGGGATTTGGTCGTACACTCCAGGTTGCCTGCACATCACTCTGTGTTTGCTAAATAATTTTCAGAGGCTCCGGGTGTTAGCAGATTTAAAAATACACACACAGAATCCACAATTCTTCCGATATCGGGTTTCTAAGTTAGCTAAAATGGGTTCTAGTCTCTGGTTTAGGTCTCCAATCAATCACCACAGGAGTTTTGTATCCTCTACTAGCCTTAATTTCACCTTTGGTTTCAACTCAAACCTTAATCCTCAACTTAAAGTTTTCAAAGTCCCCAAAACGATACAATATCGATTCTAATTTTACATAGATGCTAAAGCAATGGAAATTCTATACTAATGATGGGATAATTAGCTCCTTTTGCACTCATGAATCCTCTACAGCGCCAAAACTCAAACTTTCTTGGTCCAAAGGGTTGCTTGAGAGCTTGTGCACATTTTTTGTGAAGTGGGAGTGAGGTTTTGATGGAGATTTGATGATGAAGTTACGGTTTGAAGTGGAAGGGAAAGGGGGTGCTGCCATGGTGAAGAGGGAGGAGAAAGATGAAAAGAATGAAGAGGGAAAGAGAATGGCCAAGTCAAAGGAGACCCCTCACCTCTCTCTCTCACCCATACCATATTGTTTAATCATATCCCTTTTTCTTTTGTTTTCTTTTTATCTTTTCCTTTTCTTTTCTTTTATTTCCTTCTCTTTGCAATAGTAAACCCAAAACAATAACCATACACCCAAAATCATGTAGGAATAAGTAACAAGTGTTAAAATGACATGTGCATGTCCTGTGTACAAAACACGCTTAAAGCCCGATTAGCGAATTTTAGTCGCGATTAGCACAAAATTAGTGTATAATAAATCATAAAATTTCATAATTTTTCAAAACCACATAAAGTACTCTCTTTTTAGTAATTTCCATAATTTTCCAAATTTTTCCCAATTTATCGGTATTAAATTATACCGCCTTATTAAAAAATTCAATATTTTATTATTAAATTTTAAAAATTCCCAAAAATAATATTTTATTTTTCTGAAATGTTACAACGTCAAGGATTCTTTATACGGGCTCCCGCCTCAAAACTGAGGCAACTC
Source organism: Agapanthus africanus (assembly GCA_030015575.1). Classification (NCBI taxonomy): domain Eukaryota; kingdom Viridiplantae; phylum Streptophyta; class Magnoliopsida; order Asparagales; family Amaryllidaceae; genus Agapanthus; species Agapanthus africanus. The sequence continues at coordinate 413,459,319 of CM057337.1, forward strand.
GGGCATCCAGTTTGCTAGCCTAGATACACAAGGTGAAGTAAAGATAGTGTTTGAATACTTTGTCTCAAAACACCCAAGGATTTGGGTGGAGGTAAATGAAGTTTCTATGTATAGAAATTGTGAGCTTTTGAAATTTACTTGTGAGGAAAGAAAAAAATGAGGTCGGCCATGGTGCTCTCTGGGGATTTCATTTGTGTAGTGCTGGTCTTTTATAAATTAATCAACTAAAGAAAACCCCAATAATATCAACAGCCCCCCATCACAAATATCTTACACTTACGAAAATATCCTCACAAAAAACAGAACCATTTAATGCACAAAAGGACACCTCCCCAATAGCCCATTATGCCCATGAATTTCGAAATTTTGGCAGCCCAAAAAAATTCCAGTACATGGAATTATGGCCAAAAACAATGACTCACAAATTTCCATTAATTAAACATTAAACCAAATGTTTAATCAAGTGAAAAAAAGGCAACTTCAAAAGTAAACTCGTAATGAATTACAAGAATACCCCTCGTCCGTATATACATACCTGCATCCGTATTCCGACTGAATACGAATACAAGGAGACGAAAATATTCCAACAATCAAATACTAGGATCCGGCTTAAACCAAAACCCACTAGTATTATTCGTCTGATCATGATCCGTGCACAAGTGCACGTATATGTTCGAACCCTGCCATAAAACCATACGGCCTCTACAACGTTTCGCCCGAACTAGGGAAACCCTCCGTGTGGGACTCTAAAGACTCGTCAATATGCTGCCAGTGGATTTAACCACAAGCACTTCAGTGGCACTAGATGTACGTAACGGCTTTCCATGTATTGAGCGAAAGGGAGGCCGACGAGCGAACTCATCCAAAAACCCTACTGAGCCTGACAGTGACAATATCCGTACAGTCCGGTCCGTTTGTCTATGAGTATCGCATATCGGGCCTAGGGGGATGGTAAATGTCAGACCCCTAATAGCTGTATAAGTCGTGTCAGAGTGTATCCCAGAACACCCTGAGAAACTACTTGAATACTTACAAATAAATCTCACTTGTCTTGGCCAAGGACTTTGTGTAATGGCTCTCCAGACACAGCGCGATATAACCCCCAATACTGGGAGAGACGAATCCCCTGCTGATCCACTCACAGCCTCCATGTGGCTCGGGACAGTACCTAACTAAAACCTGTTTGCACGACACCTTTGAGCCGTGGTAGGGTAGTAGTCAAAGCACAATGGGAACTCACACGAGACAAATGATGATCTCAAGTCGATAGACTAACCCGTACACATGTCACCAGGGAACTGCTATCTGACGACAGGTATAATACCAGCTAGCATATTCCCGGCGAGTCTGTCCGGTGTACTCATAACCCAATGAGCACCTGTATACATCTTAAGTGAACAAACTGACACCAATGGCTTGTGAGACTGGCCACCGCCCCTCGTCGGGGTCTCGATCTGTAGACACTAGTCTACTATGGAATATCGATGCCCTGTCTCGAAACTCCCTCGACTAGGGACCATTTAAGGATGGGCTTATAGACTACCCAACTCTCACGTATATGATCGCCATCATACTGCTGGTAGTCAAGCAAGAATCCTATGGGCTCTATCAACATGTGATAGTGATCTGTAATGTCACCTGAAGCATGTACACGATGATAAAGACAAACCAGATAGCATACTATCATCTCGAGTAAGACTGTCCTACAAGTATAGGTCCTCCCTCAATCATTGCAATCACGTGCCTGCGATCCAATAATTGACTTTGAGGGCACTACAGCCAACAATATTCCACTTGCACTTAAGGCTAATTATTACGATGTCGCATACTCACAGCCCGTGTGATACCAAACATCCAACTCCTCTACTAATCAGTTTCACAAAGCTCATTTGTAAAACTATTGCGTTCGAGAAATAGCCTTAGTGAGTGGATCCGCCCTGATGTTTCTTTCTATGTCTCTCTTAATCTTAAGTTCGCGGAGAAAGCCATCTCCTGAAATGAGAAATACCTGTCTTAGAATATGTCTGGATATCTGATGGGACCCATTTCACAAATGAACTCCAAATCCAGCAAACTTCTTAGACTGTATCGTCCACTGAACTTAATCAGTATTCTGCGCTATGCCTCCCTTAGTATCTGCTTGGACCACCTGTCCAAATTACCTCCCCTCGTCAGAGGGATAACTATAACTCTGACAGTCACTCTGTCATCCAGGTCACCTTGGAAGCCCGGAATGATAACCGTCTCCCGAAGAGGCCGCCGTTATCAAATCCCTAGAACATCGACTTATGTTCTAAAACTGCTCCGAACGTTTCTCCAGTATTGGATCAATATCAACTTATTTCAGCAAGTGCAAAATCAATATCTGGTGTGGTACTTGACATCTCATGATTGACTAAATTGCCTAAGTAAGTGATATGCCAATCACGCACATCCCTCTCCCATTTAGTCTGTATGACGTCTTCAGAGAGGGTGACTCCATCACCTGCAGGCATACTACCGTGCCAGGAGTCGTCCATTCTAAAACACCATTAGAATACTGTCTAAGTACCTAGATTGCGAAAATACCCAAATCTAGATATAAAACCATGGATCTAGTAACCAGAATGCCTTATATTATTTCCATATCCTATGTCGAGAAACCACTGAGTGACAACCAAAGTGTAACCGATTGTAGGACAGGAATTTTACTTCCTATAAAGTGCATGTCATCCAAATAACATGACATCACACCCTACTACTTTCTTAACAAATCCATCTCCTATTCTGATGAAGTCAAAGCCTATGTCCATCACATAAAAAATAGATGATCTATCTCCGCTATACCTGCTTTAGTCTATAAATAGACACAAGCCACTTGCCTACTATACTTCTGCTACTCCCATTAACTACGAAAACCCTTTGGCAAAGTCATATAAACGTGCACTTCTAAAGAGAGTTTAGAACGACGCTAAACTCATCCTCCTGCCGGGTCTCCTCGTCTAGAACAACAGTAATAGCAAATCTGGGTAAACAAGAACCTCCCTGTCACCGTCCTTGAGGCTACCGGAGTACCTCTCGGGCGCCTGAGGTTACCCACCATATCTGCGGAGTGGCTAATGGAATGTCAAACCTGATTGAATCATTAGGTTCGATTAAATTTTCAGTAATCATCTGTACTTCTAGAATCACTTCCAGTTCTACCATACTTCCACTAATGTTTTCTAAAAAAATCCATTTTACTTAAACTGTGGCGAGTTAAGAACAATATCACTATTGATCTTCCCGATGGTAGAAAGTTAACCTTCGTCATAACCTGGGAAAACCCACAAAATGCTATTATAGAAACATGCCTTGAGTTACCCAGAGTCTGGTTTTAAGCATAAGCCGGACAACTCCATATACCTTAACATTGTTAAGATATGATCCATTCTATATACAATATAGAAATAGAGGCACTGATTTAATTAGAACCAAATTCAAATCATGCACCTGTCTCCAGTGCATGTCAACTAAATGGAGAGAGACCGATCAGCATTACTCTACTTAGGAGTGTATCCAAACATGAGTAACCTGAGAGAGAAACAAGTTTCTCAAAACCATTACTATCAACTGAATACCAAACACAAGTATCTACATCTTCGATCATCTTGAAGAATCCTGATACTTGCAACACATGGTTCTCAACTTTATTCTTGTACCTATAACTTCTCAAAACTTAGACTTTGTATTTCTACGAAACACGTGTCTAAAACATGAGAAGTCATAAGTAAACAGAACATAATACGAGGACTAACCCCTCTGTCCTAATGGACACTTGACAACATACAATACTTTGTATATGTCCCCTGAGTTTAATAACTCAAACCCTGTGCGCCGTAGCTTGAAAACTGTACTATGGTTATGAAGAATTACACCGCTGTTTAATGCTCCTTACCTAACCATCAACTGATATAGGTAAATGTCATGATCATAATTTCAAAAAGCTATATCTCATTTTTAAAATAAACGTATAGATATATCAGTTTGAAATTGGTGCAAAACAACGGATATTGAAAACCAAATATATGTCATCTGGAAAAAACCCAAGCGATTTCCTCAAATATAACCAATTACAATGAATTCCGAAATAATGAGGATGATCACCTAATTCCCAATAACTTACTCCCACTCATCATCTGTAAAACCATACAGATGTGAGAATCAAACCTGGTAAATACATACCATGGAGCAAAGGCTAATTGGGAAATCAGTTTTCTATTAACAATACACAGTGAAACTGAAACATGAATATATTTCGAAGGGGTATCCGGGTATTCCTAGTAACGCCTCTTCCATTATCCAGATTCATGACTGTAACCGTATATACGCGGTTTGGTCGTGAATGATACGAGTCGCAATTTACTTCGCCTTCTTTCTAATCCCTTTATTTTTCTTTACTTATTACCTTCTATACACCACACTTAGGCTAATCGGTTTTCTTCATTCCCTACCTTTCGGCACCTGCCTTTGGTTTGGAAGAAGACAATCCAAGAAGCGCTACTCGCAACCTGAGAGAAGGTAAAGATAAAAGACAACTGAATAGTCCTATTCATTTTCTTTAGAACCGGAAACCATCCCCGAATCAGAAACAAGTTTCTTCGAGTTCGTATGTAACTATATGATGGTCATATCTAATAAAAATGGGATCTGCGTAGTGATACGGGATGTTCCGAAGAAAAGCAAAGGGTAAAAGTAGGAGTGACAATGAAGTATGCAACTCAAACAATCCAAAAGCCAGTGTTTTAAGAATGTTCGCTTAACTTGGTCACTGAGTTTAGTCTAGGGTCGGGACAAGGTCGCTGCCAAAGAGAGAGAGAAAAGAAACACTCTGCTTGCACTCTGACCTAGATCAGAATAGTTAATCACTTTATCTAATCAAAATGTCTCCCACTGTATTCTCAAATTCTCCTCCAAACCTAAAAGAAGAATTAGTCGGGATCATCTAAAATCACCCGAGGAGTAAACCAACTCATCAGTGGGTATCGGGATCCAACTATAATCGCATGATAACCTGATGGAATCCACTCATGTTATCACACTGCAGAAGGTGCACGCATGCCTGGCAAGTTTCCTGTATCTTTGAAACTCCTGATGTGATTTTTACCCCATGCTCTTATGACCTTGACTAAGGGCAACAAATCATAAGTCACATGTCAAGTTCTACCCGTCATTGTCCAGGTTAATTTTAACCCACCCGTACATGCCCTTGACTAAGGCCAACAAAGCTGTACGACTGTCCCAAACCAACACATCTATCTATGCAACAGAAAAGTAAGAAGTAGCTACCATACACTATGCCTTGACTAAGGACAACAAACATAGCATGAATACTAAGTGCTACCCGTCTGAAATGACGGAGGGCTACGAATGGTTTTTGGCGAAAAACCTTTAACGTAATGAACTTGTTATCGTTGAAGGAACCGGATAGTTTTTTATAAATGTATAATGGAGAAAACCTTTGCAAAAGAGGTCACTCCCTTCGAAGGGATCGCGGCTCATTCCTCGTCAAATGAGGTGCAGGATATTCTAACTGAACAACGCGATGCAAAGCAAAAAGTAATCGACTATAGTGAAGTTATTACCCTGACGCAAACTTCTGACCAAGGGGTCACTCCCGATGAAGGGATCTCGGCCCTTGTCTCGTTGAATGAGGTGCTGGATATTCATAACCGAATACCGCTGTGCAGAACAAAAGAGAATGTCCTTGTAATAACAGCTTTTTGAAAAATTTTCCAACAACATTGAATAGGTCTATTTTCCTTGCATTGATCAGAATCAATGCAGTCCCATCAATTGATCACACCAGAAAAGAACGAAAATATGATGTACGTATATGCCATCCGCATTCGCCATTGGGTCCCATCATCACCCGTTAGGTTACTTAAATAACGACAGAGTGGGGACTGGACTAGCGCGAGTGTAAAATATATACAAAATCTACTAGTATATATATCAATATATAATAATCGCTGTAGTCATGATAAATGCAACATCACAGAAAAGTAATAAGCATCACAGAACAATACAGATAATCTGAGAGCCCCGGGTTTCCTTTGAGCCGCAACTGAAACCCGACGTTCCTCTGGTCGTGTGGATAGCCTGTGCAATGAAAACCTAGACCCCTACGAGTGCGGCAAGTTACCCTCCAAAACCAGAAGCGAGGCAGCCCCCTTCATCAAAGTGAATGGACCACCCAACACTTCACGGAATCCAGTAACTTGAGCACCCCACCTTGGGTCAACCTGTACCCCCTACGAGTGCGGCGAATAGCCCGCCAATTCTAGAGTGAAGCCCCCTCCGTCTCAAAGCTATGAGATGCGGGCCCGTTACCTTCTAGAACCCGGCTATCCATGCACTCCACCTTGGGGTAATGCTAGTACAGAAAAGAAAATATGTACAACGGTGACATCGACCTCAACCCGGTCGCGCCCCAAAAGAATAATATACAAAGAGGCAGTGACGGCAGTCCACATGTCGGACGCTCGCCCTGCGATATCATATGTACAAATAAAACTAAACTACACTATCATTGCACCTAAGCTATCCACCACGACGATCCGCAACAAACATAGCACAATACAGAACATCAACGTGAATGTCACGTTCGCAAACCCGTCTAAAAGAACTATAGCAATAAGAAAAGTAGTACCGCTCGAATGACATTCACGGTCGCAGATAGAAATGTAAGTACTGTAAACTTTAAACAATGTAGAAATTATCGAGTTTGAAATAACCTCGAATAGCCCGAAACAACTAGATAAAATCATATCAAAACTGGGCTAAACAAACAATACCATTGAACCAGTATTCCAGAGACTAGACAACACACCAAAATCTAAGTCCTGACTCCCCAGAAAAACCGACCTGGCCAGAATTATCTTGCATGTGGCCGGTCTAAATGTGGAATTTTGGGCTCGGGTTTGGTTTCTGTTTTAGTGGTCAAATAAGTAGTCTTCAGCAATTGCTAAAATATTTTTAGAAGACTCGGAAAAATTGACAGAGAATGGAATACTAGTTGGTATTGATTTGGGATTGTTTCGGTTGCGATATTTTAACATTGTCTAAACAACTAGTATGCGGTTAATGGTTTGTCTCTGATACCATAGAAGGCTATGCCAGCGCTCCGGCCGTCAATCCGAGGCCAAACGCGGAACAAAAAACTTTTCAAACTAGCACTGACGTAACCCTAAAACCCGGATCGTGCCATTAACCCTATACTAGTAAACTTGTAAATTGGTTAAAGAGATTATACCGATCGATCAGTGTCCTTCGGTCTTCAATCTCTTCCCCAAGCTTGTTGCGGCTGCCCCGACGAAGTTCGCTCTCCGGTCTCGCTTGACGAAGAGGCTCCACGTCGAGGTTTCTTTATACGAGCTCCCGCCTCAAAACCGAGGCAACTCCGGGATCCTATTTGCTAGCCTAGATACCTAAGGTGAAATAGAGATAGTATGTGAATACTTTGTCTCAAAGCACCCAAGGATTAGGGTGGAGGTAAATGAAGTTTCCATGTATAGAAATTGTGAGCTTTTGAAATTTGCTTGTGAGGAAAGAAAAAATGAGGCTCGGCCATGGTGCTCTCTAGGGATATCATTTGTGTAGTGGTGGTCTTTTATAAATTAATCAGCTAAAGAAAACCCCACTAATATCAACAGCCCCCCATCACAAATATCTTACACTTAAGAAAATATCCTCACAAAAACAAAACCAATTAATGCACAAAAGGACACATCACCAATAGCCCTTGCTGCCCATGAATTTCGAAATTTTGGCAGCCAAAAAAAAAAAATTTCCAGCACATGGAATTATGGCAAAAAACAGTGACTCGCAAATTTCCATTAATTAAAAATTAAACCAAATGTTTAATCAAGTGAAAAAAGAGACAACTTCAAAAGTAAACTCGTAACGAATTACAAGAATACCCCTTGTCTGTATATACATACCTGCATCCGTATTCCGACTGAATACGAATACAACGAGACAAAAATATTCCAACAATCTAATACTAGGATCCGGCTTAAACCAAAGCCCACTAGTATGATCCGTCCGATCATGATCCGTGCACAAGTGCACGTATATGTTCGAACCCTGCCGTAAAACAATGAGGCCTCTACAACGTTTCCCCCGAACTAGGGAAACCCTTTGTGTGGGACTCTAAAGACTCGTCAATACGCTGGCAGTTGGTTTAACCACAAGCACGTCAATGGCACTAGCTGTACGTAACGGCTTCCCATGTATTAAGGGAAAGGGAGGCCGACGAGCGAACTCATCCTGAAACCCTACTGAGCCTGACAGTGACAATATCCGTACAGTCCGGTCCGTTCGTTTATGAGTATCGTATATCGGGCCTAGGGGGATGGTAAATATCAGACCCCTAATAGCGGTATAAGTCATGTCAGGGCGTAGCCAGAACACCCTGAGAAACTGTCATGACCCAAAGTTTGGCCCGTAACCGGCACTTAACCACGTAACGTCTGCAGGCGTAACGCGACTAAGTAAGCCGAAACCCAGAAATCAAAACCATGAAAAGTATTGAGTGTTTAAAATATTTAATAGAAACATTTGTTAAAACGTTTAGAAAACCATAGGTAATTTAGTAAAATTATTTAAAGTTCAAGTTATTGTCATAAAAATTTTGGCAGTATTTCCTTGTAAAAACTAGCCCCGAAATCGGGTACAAGACGATATATGAATAAAATGATATACAATAAAAATAAAGTATCCCAAACGGGAGCAATCACGCCCAACGGCGGAAACAAACACCATAATTATAATAAACGACGTCGTAGCTAAGAGATGAACAGAATAAGGGAAAACAAATATCATGAAAGATAAAGCTGCATAAATAAAGTCGACTCAAAACAAGCTCGACACCAGAGTACAAAATAATATACATCGTCTTCACAACTGGTCTCTAAGTCAATACATGAAAGTAGATGGAGAGTACTAGATACAACGGTGTAAATGACTGGAAAATAAACAGATACCGCAAAAACCCACCTATCAGCAAAAGGGCTAACACGCCAACTGCAGTGGTATCTGTATCAAAAGATGCAAGAAAGCAGCCTACCGTGACTAAGCTGAGGGGAAACCTGCAAACACTGTGGCACAATGGGGGTGAGTTGCCAACTCGTGAGTAGTAGATAACATATAAAGGTAATCGCAAGTATGCACGTGCTGCGATACTCTAACCTATGCCAATAGGAAACATCTATATGATGAACTATATGAGTAATAATCATGCAACAAGTGCGGTCTAATAACATCTCTATATGATAAGCAGGGTATGCAATAATCATGCATAACAAATGCAGTCTAATAACATCTATATGATGAACAGGGTATGCAATAATTGTGCATAGCAAATGCAGTCTAATAACATCTATATGATGAAAGGGTATGCAATAAGCGTGTAAAAGTACTCTATCAGGTACTATAGCTACAGGATGAGATGCAAAATAATGAATGCTGAGCATAGGAATAAATATCATCTACACGCAATGCCAACGTGGTAGAATAACTGGTGTCTATCAATGCACCCAAATCCTAGTAAAACTCAGGCGTCGTCACTCTGATCGACCCTCAAATCCCGTAAATCTCAATGAATTGTGAGTGCTTAGCATCGGCATACAAAAATATCATGAAATCATCATGTCTAGCATCGACACGCAAATCCTCAAGTATCGGGCTCCGTCTGCGGGATCGGCCCTCGGTCCCGGCAGTACGTGTTGTCCCGTATCCCTCTGTCAACTCTGGTCAGTATCCTCCGGATAACCGCCAGATCTAACCAATCATCGGTAGGTAGTGGTCCCTCTACTAGGCTCACCGTCTACTGCACAGCGATCCGTTCTTACCCCGGGGTACCATACCGGGTCCACCATGTACCCACAATCGGCCTCGTCCAGCTCCTCGATTCGGGTTCACATGTCACACGTCTCAGGACCGAGAAAATGCATAGTGGACGCACTGAAATATCATATCAAGGGAAACCGGGTTTTTAAACAGTGCGTATTTTCTTAAAATAATACCCCGGTTCCCAAATCCAGAAATCACATAAATCCATAGTAAATGCATAAATCCATGCAATGTGTCGTATGACATTAAGAGTAAAAAGGTAAAACCGCTCTTTTAAAAAGATCCAGTTTTGAAAATATCTCGTGCGGTCCCATAGTTTTTAAATTATGTCAATATCACCCATGTATGTGACATATGTATGTATGTAGGTATGGATGTGCAAATGGATAAATACGCAATGTGAGTGTAACAATATACATGTGCACTAATATGGATATACGTTGTATATGTGCACAAGTATAGATATATCAATGAAGGTATGCACTAATATGAATATAAAGGGTGCATGTGCGCAAGTATGAAGATATCAATATATTTTGTAGCAAACCTATAGTGCGAGAGTCATGGCAATCACTAACGGTGTGAGTGTAACATGCCAATAGTGCTCGTGCAGCTTGAACCGTTAGTGACAGTGCAGTGTTCTATACTACCAGTTCTATATGCAACAAGAAGGTATGCTACTATAGTATATCTATATGAACACATACAACTAAATATCTTAATACGCCTTGAGTCTTAACGCCATACGGGTGATTTTCCCGTAGATGTTAAATCTACTCATCTGGTCTCGTGCTAAGTGTAGCCGACTATCTGCTTTCCCTTCTTTGCGGCGTCCGACGCACCCGCCTGTGATCCTGGAATTTACACAAGGAATCCAAATATGAGCATAATATCTCGCAAAATGTGATATCGAAATCAAACGAGAAACTCGCGTCGTGAACTAAACGCGCGTGTATACGTAACGTGTGTGCATATGCCAAAACCCAACGCGACACGCCGTGGCACACAGCGACACGCTGTGACACAGCAACACTAAACCCACTCATAGCGCACGTATCGCGCAAGTCCCGCTACACAAAATATAGGTAATTTGGTCCCAGAATTTTATATGGAGCAAAAACAAGAGAAAGAAATAAGACCAAACCTCTTAGAATTCCTACAGACAGCTACCTGCAAAGTTTCAGCATAATCAAAGAAAAATGGGCCGGCCCCAATAGGGATGATCTCGGCCAAATTCAGGCGAAAAAGTTCCAGGCTTTTACGCTATGATCCTAGCACAATTCCTAGCCTAGTGTATAAGTTTGCTTACTAAAATTATAATCCCAGATTTCACCAACCGACAAAATCCTACAGACACCACTCATATCAGCAACAACACCCAAATCAATAGGGAGCCGGCGACGCCGGAAAAATTAGGGTTGTCGCTCGATTTTTGGTGGTGGAACGGGCTCGAACTTCAACCCAACACACTAGCTACCCTTTACACTATTCTGTATGTGTTTGGCACACAAAAACTTGCTCACAGACATATTAGGTCACTCGTATCACAAAACTTGTTTAAAAACCGTATAAAAACTGAAATTGGAATTTTTAAGGTGTTTTAGTAAAATCAAGTGATACAACTAGGCTTCCACAGCATATATAACACCTAATCAAGTTAATTAAAGCATAACAACCACATTTTACCCAAAACTCCCCCACAAAACACAAGGTTATCCCTAAACACTACCTAAACGAAATATTAAGCTACTAAACTATAAGTTTAGCAAAAAGGAAGTTGAGTTTAGAGATTATACCCCGTAGGAATCCTACGTGCAAGGAGAAAGAGAAGAAGAGGAGGAAAAGAGCTGTTGTTGCTGCAGCTGGCTGCTATGTTGTTGCTGTCTGGAGCTGCTACTGCTGGAGCTGATGCTGTTGTTGTTGCTGTTGCTGTTGCTTCAGCTGCTGATGCTGCTGGGTGTTGCTGCTGCTGAGTCTTCTGCTGCTGCTGGAGCTGCTTGTAGTGGGGTGTGTGTGTGTGTGAGTGAGAGAATGAGAGAAGTGAGAAATGAAAATGAGAGGCAAAGAATGATTGCACACTAGTCAACCCCCCCATCTCTCTCTCTCTCTCTCTTATTAATGTAGGCATGGTTCATGCCATGTTGCCCACACCCCTTCTCTCTCTCTAAGTCAACATAAGAAATTCAACCATTTCTATGGAAAAAAAAAAGCACACTTAAATAAAAACCTAAATACACTTAATACAAATTTTTAAATTAGCTTAGGGGAAAAGGTTTAACCTACCATGGTTGCTAATCATGGTCTAACCCTAAATTTAACCCTAGTTTACATGCACAAGTATGTGTAAGCCTAGGAAAAATCTAATAAAATATTCATTAAATAGGATAAAATATTTGAAAGTCAATTTGGTAAACTTTTATTAAAAACCATATATTAAAATATAATTAGCCACTAAACGCATCCTAAGGTGTTACAATCTTCACCCTTTAAAGAAATTCGTCCCCGAATTTAAAAATATAAAGCTACGCATACCTTCAAAGAGATGAGGGAATTTCTTCCGAATCACGTCCTTGGCCTCCCAAGTGATCTCTTCACCATTTGAGCTGCGCCAAAGCACCTTCAATGATGGCAAGACCTTCGATCGAAGTTTCTTCACCTGCCGGTCCAATATCACGACAGGCTGCTCGGTGAACGAAAGATTGTGCTCGAGCTAAATGGTCTGGTGCTGAATCATGTAAGGAAGGTCATCAACGTAATTCCAAAGTATCGACACAAAAATATGGGGTGAATACTCAGTAATCTGGGCGAAAGTGCTAAATTAAAGGCAACGAAACTAACTCGCTTTAAGGATCTTAAAAAGACCTACAATCCTGGGATAAGCTTCCCAAAACTCAACACGTCATTTATCAGAAAAATCCATAGGAATACATGATCTACCACTGCAAACTCGAATCTGCGACCATCTCGGTCGGCATATGACCTCTGTCCGAAATGGCAATTTTCATCCTGACCTAAACAACTGGATTATCTCCGAAGTCTCTAAACTAGCTAGGGTCCAAAAATCCTACAACGCAGAGTCAGAAAAACAGACTGGTGATCGACACGACCTAACCCCTAAACCAAAAGGTTGCCGATTGGAGTGTCTCCTGATAACAGCTATCGAAAGAGAACCCTAACAATGGCGAGTGACGATCTCCAACTGCCGACAACAATCAATACGTACGCACAAACTTAACAAAGAACAACTGAGCAAATTGAGTATAACCGGACGACAAGCATCCAAATGGAGTCACACCCCGACTAAAGCTGGGTGGACACCATAACGAAATTCGTGAAGACCTGCTCCCATTCCCATTTCGGAACGGTTAAAGGTTGCAACTCTCCAGCCGGCCTCAGTTGCTCAACCGAAGCACACAACAAGACAGACACCTTGAAACGAAACCCGAGACTTCTCTTTACATTCCTACCCACCCGTAACTATCTCACAAGTCACATTAAATGTTGGTGGAACTTGAATGAGTACAGAGAGTTGACCGATGTGCCTGCTCTAGGATTTCATGTCTCCACCCAATAATATCAGGTACACAAACGCGTCGCTAAACTTAGCACACCCTTGTCACAAATCAAGGACTCCAAATCATTATCCAGCCGAATTGGCTCAAGTATCTCTGACGAACGAGCGTCGGCGGGCAGTGTCTCGCGAAAGCGATTAAAGAAAAGTGGTCGGGCGTGGAGATGAGCAAGCCGTCCCCTCAGTAGAGACGAACTTAAGCGGTACTCAACGATCGCACAAGAACTGTAAATCTACAGAGGACTACCACAACAATCAAAATCCGCAGCAGGAAGATGTACATTAAGCTCTGGTGGTCCGTGAAAATCTGACATGACTCTCGAACAAGTAGTTCTCCAAATCTCCAACGCAAAACCACCGTGGCCATTTCCAGATCATGAGTGGGATATCCTTCTCGTACTTCCTCCAAATGTAGGGAAACAAAAGCGATAACTCCATAGTGCCACTGCAGTATACGCTCGAGCCCCACTCATAAAACATCACAGTTAAACCATAAGGTCGCCCGAACCAAAAAGCAAAGAAAGAACTGATGCGGTTGTTAACCGAAACTTCAACTGCCGAAACTCCGCACACATGCCTCAGTCCAAAGAAAGAAACCTCCGTTCCGGTCAATTCAGTCAACGGTGCAGCACTACACTAGCAATCCTGCACGAAACGGCGGTAAAAACCTGCTAAGCCTAAAAATCTGCGGACTTCCATCCTGCTCACATGTCTGGGCCTAAGCTGTACGGCTACGATCTTCCTTGGAACCATACAAAACCGTCTCCCGTAACTACAAGACCTAGGAGTCAACACAAACAAGCCTAAAGGAACACTCCGAGAATCTAGCAAACTGCTAGGGCTCTCCCAGTATCTGCAAAACAAATTCTCAAGTGCTACTCCTGTCCCTCAAGAGACATTAAATAGACCAGAATATCATAACTAACACAACAATAACTGGTCGAGGAACGGGCTGAAGATATCCGGTTCATCACATCTACGAATGCTGCTAGGGCATTGGTGAATCCAATGACACACGAATACACAAAGCCCGTAGCACGCACAAGGTAGCCTTCGAAATGTCATCACTCCGAACCGCAACAATGATGACCTGATCCCAAACAAACTTAGAAAATGTCTCGCACTCTAGAGCTGATCGAAGAAATCGTCAATGCGAGGTAGATGATACCTATCCGCACCGTAAGCCGGTTCAATTTACGATCCATCAATACACAACCTCAATCTGTCGTCTTTCTCCTTGACGAACAGAAATAGGAGCTTCTTAATGCGAAACACTCAGACGCACGAAACTCCCCCCAACAAACAACTCTGCAGCAGATCCTTAAGCTCCTTAAGCTTCGCCGGCTCATCTGGAACAAAGTCGGAAAACTCGCGCACGAAAGGAAACCAGACCAACAAACAAACTGTGGCTACGGTATCGCGAATGAACGCCAAGAATCCACGACATCTCCTCAAAAGCCGACTAGAGAAAAATGCTGAATTCAAGCTGTGAGAGGCGGCACAACTATCCACCTGCACAACAAGAAATGACTCGCCGGGGAAAACAAAACCTGACTGTTTCCCCACGGTAGTCCACAAACGCCTAGCACGTAGCTAACCAGTTCATGCCCAGGAGAACGCCAAATCCAACATCTTTAGAAGGATCAAAACGACAGACGAATCTCAATCTCCTATCCGATTGGCACACGACCGAATTATGTGTCGCGCAACAAAAGAATCGCTGACAGAAGTTGACACAACAAACGGCTGATCAACCTAACATGACTCTCGTCCCAACCATGGCACAAGTGTGAAAAAGAAACAAATACATCAAAGAACTTACAAATTAAGGATACCTGAAAACTCTGCATTGGACGCCCTCGCGTCCCGATGAGTAGAAGCAAACTCTCGTGTCTGCCCTCTACCCGCAACAGGTCGAACTCCTCCTCTGCTAAACTGACCCTTCTGAGCGAACCCTCCGCGTCCATGACGTCTCAGAATATGACCCTGACGTCGTTCTAAGGAACAATGTCTGACGAAGTGTTGAAGGCTTCCGCATCGAAAACATCCACGCGCTGACTGCTGACCCTCCTGGGGATGAAAGCTGTACGACTGTCCTCGTCCTAAGCCTGTGCTCTAAGTTGGTACACCAGTACGATTTCTCCACTGTTTCGGAACCCTCAAATTCTCTGGAAGACGTGTCTCGTAAACTGGGGCTGCATCTACTGGTGTTATGTAGGTGACGGAATGCTGCATGCTGATCGCAAGGGACAACTGGGTAACAGGGGTGACAACCTTCTGTCGCTGCGCTCGAACGGTCTCAACCAATGTGCTTATTGTTTGGTGCAAGTCCTGCATCTCTGCCATCGTCTGGCACAAGTCCTGCATCTCTGCCACTAGTCTAGCGATCTGGTCTGTCGGAGGTGGAACAGACTGCTCTGCTACAACGAGTGTACAAACCGGATCAGTCCTCGTCTCGAACGAGTCAACTCAAATCTCGGCTCTCGCAGCCTTCTCTATGCCCTCGTAGTCTTTGGTGGCATAATGGCTGAAAAAAAAGTAGGATTCGATGATGATACGAAAATCGAATCACAAGGATGTATATAATCATGAAGGAATTTAAATCAATAAGTCCTAAGGTCGCTTAGGCGGGAAACAGTGTCGTGAGTATGCCGCGGAACATACGGACGCTACGCCACTCTGCTTCAGCTACCTACTCTATCATACAGGGTCATCCTACACTCCGAAGGTAAAACCTACGCTCTGATACCAATTTTGTCACGACCCAAAGTTTGGCCCGTGACCGGCACTTAACCACGTAACATCTACAGGCGTAACGCGACTAAGTAAGCCGAAACCCAGAAATCAAAACCATGAAAAGAATTGAGTGTTTAAAACATTTAATAGAAACATTTGTTAAAACGTTTAGAAAATCTTAGGTAATTTAGTAAAATTCTTTAAAGTTCAAGTTATTGTCATAAAAAATTTGGCAGCATTTCCTTGTAAAAACTTGCCCCGAAATCGGGTACAAGACAATATATGAATAAAATGATATACAATAAAAATAAAGCATCTCAGACGGGAGCAATCACGCCCAACGGCGGAAACAAACACCACAATTATAATATAAGACGCCGTAGCGAAGAGATGAGTAGAATAAGTGAAAACAAAAATCATGAAAGATAAAGCTGCATAAATAAAGTCGACTCACAACGAGCTCGACACCAGAGTACAAAATAATATACATTGTCCTCACAACTGGTCTCTAAGTCAATCATGGAAATAGATGGAGAGTACTAGATACAACAGTGTACATGACTGGAAAATAAACAGATACCGCAAAAACTCACCTATCAGCAAAAGGGCTAACACGCCAACTGCAGTGGTATCTGTATCAAAAGATGCAAGAAAGCAGCCTGCCGCGACTAAGCTGAGGGGAAACCTGTAAACACTATGGCACAACGGGGGTGAGTTGCCAACTCGTGAGTAGTAGATAATATATAAAGGCAATCGCAAGTATGCACGTGTTGCGATACTCTTACCTATGCCAACAGATAACATCTATATGATGAACTATATGAGCAATAATCATGCAACAAGTGTGATCTAATAACATCTCTATATGTTAAGCAGGGTATGCAATAATCATGCATAGCAAATGCAGTCTAATAACATCTATATGATGAACAGGGTATGCAATAATCATGCAAAAGTACTCTATCAGGTACTATAGCTATAGGATGAGATGCAAAATAATAAATGCTGAGCATGGGAATAAATATCATCTACACGGAATGTCAACGTGGAAGAATAACCGGTGTCTATCAATGCACCCAAATCCCAGTAAAACTCAGGCGCCGTCACTCTGATCGGCCCTCAAGTCCCGTAAATCTCAAAGAATCGTGAGTGCATAGCATCGGCACAAAAAAATATCATGAAATCATCGTGTCTAGCATCGACACGCAAATCCTCAAGTAACGGGCTCCGTTTGCTGAATCCGCCCTCGGCCCCGGCAGTACGTGTCGTCCCGTATCCATCTGTCAACTCTGGTCAGTATCCTCCGGATAACCGCCAGATCTAACCAATAACCGGTAGGTAGTGGTCCCTCTGCTAGGCTCACCGTCTACTGCACAGCGATCCGTTCTCGCTCCGGGGTACCATACCAGGTCCACCATGTACCCGCAATCGGCCTCGTCCAGCTCCTCGATTCGGGTTCACATGTCACACGTCTCAGAACCGGGAAAACGCATGGTGGATGCACTGAAATATCATATCAAGGGAAACCAGGTTTTTAAATAGTGCGTATTTTCTTAAAATAATACCTCGGTTCCCAAATCCAGAAATCACATAAATCCAAAATAAATGCATAAATCCATGCAATGTGTCGTTTGACATTAAGAGTAAAAAGGAAAAACCGCTCTTTTAAAAAGATCCAGTTTTGAAAATATCTCGTGCGGTCCCTTAGTTTTTAAATTATGTCAATATCACCCATGTATGTGACATATGTATGTATATAGGTATGGATGTGCAAATGGATAAATACGCAATGTGAGTGTTACAATATACATGTTCACTAATATGGATATACGATGTATATGTGCACAAGTATAGATATATCAATGAAGGTATGCACTAATGTGAATATAAAGGGTGCATGTGCGCAAGTATGAAGATATCAATATATTTTGTAGCAATCCTATAGTGCGAGTGTCATGGCAATCACGAACGGTGTGAGTGTAACATACCAATAGTGCTCGTGCAGCTTGAACCGTTAGTGACAGTGCAGTGTTCTATACTACCAGTTCTATATGCAACAAGAAGGTATGCTACTAAAGTATATCTATATGAACACGTACAACGAAATATCCTAATACGCCCCGACGCTTTACGCCATATGGGCGATTTCCCCATAGATGTTAAATCTACTCACATGGTCTCATGCTAAGTGTAGCTGACTATTTGATTTCCCTTCTTTACAGCGTCCGACGCACCCGGCAGCGAACCTGGAATTTACACAAGGAATCCATATATAAGCAAAATATCTCGCAAAATGCGATATCGAAATCAAACGAGAAACTCGCGTCGCGAACTAAACGCGCGTGTATACGTAACGTGTGTGCATACGCCAAAACCCAACACGACACGCCGTGGCACACAGTGACACACTGTGACACAGCAACACTAAACCCACTCATAGCGCACGTATCGCGCAAGTCCCGCTACACAAAATATAGGTAATTTGGTCCCAGATTTTATCTGGAGCAAAAACAAGAAAAATAAATAAGACCAAAGTTCTTAGAATTCCTACAGACAGCTACCTGTAAAGTTTCAGCATGATCCAAGAAAAATGGGCCGGCCCCTATAGGGATGATCTCGGCCAAATTCAGGCGAAAAAGGTCCAGGTTTTTACACTATGATCCTAGCACAATTCCTAGCCTAATGTATAGGTTTGCTTACTAAAATTATAATCTCAGATTTCACCAACAGACAAAATCCTACAGACACCACTCATATCAGCAACAACACCCAAATCAATAGGGGGCCGGCGACGCCGGAAAAATTAGGGTTGTCGCCGGATTTTTGGTGGTGGAACTGGCTCGAACTTCAACCCAACACCCTAGCTACCCTGTACACTATTCTGTATGTGTTTGCCACACAAAAACATGCTCACAGACATAGCAGGTTACTCGTATCACAAAACTTTTTTAAAAACTGTATTAAAACTTAAATTGGAATTTTTAAGGTGTTTTAGTAAAATCCAGTGATACAACTAGGCTTCCACAGCACATATAACACCTAATCAAGTTAATTAAACCATAACAACCCCATTTTATCAAAAACTCCCCCTCAAAACACAAGGTTATCCCTAAACACTACCTAAACGATATATTAAGCTACTAAACTATAAGTTTAGCAAAAAGGAAGTTAAGTTTAGAGATTATACCCCCTAGGAATCCTACGTGCAAGGAGAAAGAGAAGAAGTGGAGGAAGAGAGCTATTGTTGCTGCCGCTGCCTGTTATGTTGTTGCTGTCTGGAGCTGCTGCTACTGGAGCTAATGCTGTTGCTGTTGCTGTTGCTTCAGCTGCTGATGCTGCTGGGTGTTGCTGCTGCTGAGTCTTCTGCTGCTGCTGGAGCTGCTTGTAGTGGTGTGTGTGTATGTGTCTGTGTGTGTGTGTGAGAGTGAGAGAATGAGAAAAGTGAGAAAAGAAAATGAGAGGCATAGAATGATTGCACACTAGTCAAACCCCCCCCCCCATCTCTCTCTCTCTCTCATTAATGTAGGCATGGCTCATGCCATGTTGCCCACACCCCTTCTCTCTCTCTAAGTCAAGACAAGAAATTCAACCATTTCTAAAAAAAACACTTAAAAAAATACCTAAATACACTTAATACAAATTTTAAAATTAGCTTAAGGGAAAGGTTTAACCTACCATGGTTGCTAATCATGGTCTAACCCTAAATTTAACACTAGTTTACAAGCACAAGTGTGTGAAAGCCTAGGAAAAATCTAATAAAATATTAATTAAATAGGATAAATTTTTGAAAATCAATTTGGTAAACTTTTATTAAAAACCATATATTAAAATATAATTAGCCACTAAACGCATCCTAAGGTGTTACAGAAACTACCGAAATACCGACCAGTAAATCTCACTTTCCTTGGCCAAGGACTTTGTGTAATGGCTCTCCAGACGCAGCGCGATATTGCACCCAATACCGGGAGAGACGAATCCCCTGCCGTTCCGCTCACTGCCTCCATGTGGCTCGGGACTGTACCTAACTAAAACCTGCTTGCACGACTCCTTTGAGCCGTGGTAAGGTAGTAGTCAAAGTACAATGGTAACTCACACAAGACAAATGACGATCTCAGGACGATAGACTAACCTGTACACATGTCACCAGGGAACTGCTATCTGACGACAGGTATAATACCAGCTAGCATATTCCCGGCGAGTCCGTCCGGTGTACTCGTAACCCAATGAGCACCTGTATACATCTTAGGTGAACCAACTGACACCAATAGCTTGTGAGACCGGCCACCTCCCCTCATCGGGGTCTCGATCTTTATACACTATTCTACTCTGGAGTATCGATGCCCTGTCTCGAAACTCCCTCGACTAGGGACCATTTAAGGATGTGCTTATAGACTACCCAACTCTCACGTATATGATCGCTATCATACTGCTGGTAGTCAAGCAAGAATCCTATGGGCTCTATCAATATGTGATAGTGATCTGTAATGTCACCTGAAGCATGTACATGATGATAAAGACAAAGCAGATAGCATACTATCATCTCGAGTAAAACTATCCTACCAGTATAGGCCCTCCCTCAATCATTGCAATCACGTGCCTGCGATCCAATAATTGACTTCGAGGGCACTACAGCCAACAATCTCCCACTTGCACTTAAGGCTAATTATTGCGATGTCGCATACTCACAGCACGTGTGATACCAAACACCCAACTCCTCTACTAATCAGTTTCACAAACCTCGTTTGTAAAACTATTGCGTTTGAGAAATAGCCTTAGTGAGTTGATCCGCCCTGATGTTTCTTTCTATGTCTCTCTTAATCTTAAGTTCGCGGAGAAAGCCTACTCCCGAAATGAGCAATACCTGTCTTAGAATATGTCTGGATATATGATGGGACCTATTTCACAAATGAACTCCATATCCAGCAAACTTCTTAGACTGTATCGTCCACTGAACTTAATCATCATCCGGCGCCATGCCTCCCTCAGTATCTGCTTGGACCACCTGTCCAAATTACTGCCCCTCGTCAGAGGGATAACTATAACTCTGACAGTTACTCTGTCATCCAGGTCACCTTGGAAGCCCGGAATGATAACCGTCTCCCGATGGAGGCCGCCGTTATCAAATCCCTAGAACATCAACTTATGTTCTAAAACTGCATCCGAACGTTTCTCCAGGATTGGATCAATATCAACTTATTTCAGCTAGTGCAAAAAAAAATCTGTTGTGGTACTTGACATTTCATGATTGACTCAATTGCTTAAGCAAGTGATATGCCAATAATGCACATCCCTCACCCCCTTAGTCTATAAGACGCCTTCAGAGAGGGTGACTCCATCACCTGCAGGCATACTACCGTGCCAGGAGTCGTCCATTCTAAAACACCATTAGAATACTGTCTAAGTAACCAGATTAGGAAACTACCCAAATCTAGATCTAAAACCATAGATTTAGTAACTAGAAGGCCTGATATTATATCCATATCCTATGTGGAGAAACCACTGTGTGAGAACCAAAGTGTAACCGATTGTAGGATAGGAACTTTACTTCCTATAAAGTTCATGTTATCCAAATACCATGACATCACACCCTACTACTTTCTTAACAGATCCATCTCCTATTCTGATGAAGTCAAAGCCCATGACTATCACATCAAAAATAGATGATCTATCTCCGTTATACCTGCTTTAGTCTATAAATAGACACAAGCTACTTGTCCACTATGCTTCCGCTGCTCCCATTGACTACGACAACCCTTTGGCAGAGTCATATAAACGTGCACTTCTAAAGCGTGTTTAGAACGACGCTATACTCATCCTCCTGCCGGGTCTCATAGTCTAGAATAGCAGTAATGGCAAGTCTGGGTAAACAAGAACCTCCCTGTCACCGTCCTTGAGGCTACCTGAGTACCTCTCGGGTGCCTGAGCTTACCCACCATATCTGCATAGTAGCTAATGGATTGTCAAACCGGATTGAATCTTTAGGTTCTATTAAATTCTCAGTAATCGTCTGTGGTTCTAGAATCACATCCAGTTCTACCATACTCCCACTAATGTTTTCTGAAAAAATCCATTTTACTAAAACTGTGGCGAGTTAAGAACAATATCACTATTGATCTTCCAGATGGTAGAAAGTTAACCCTCGTCATAGCCTGGGAAAACCCACAAACTGCCATTACAGAAACATGCCTTGAGTTACCCAGAGTCTGGTGTTAAGCATAAGCATGACAACTTCATATACCTTAACATTGTTAAGATATGATCCATTCTATATATAATATAGAAACAGAGGCACTGATTTAATTAGAACCAAATTCAAATCATGCAGCTGTCCCCAGTGCATGTCAACTAAATGAAGAGAGACCAATTAGCATTACTCAACTTAGGAGTGCATCCAAACATGAGTAACCTGAAAGAGAAACAAGTTTCTCAAAATCATTACTATCAACTGAATACCAAACATAAGTATCTACATCTTCGATCATCCTGAAGATTCCTGATACTTGCAACACATGGTTCTCTACTTTATTCTTGTACCTATAACTTCTCAAAACATAGACTTTGTATTTCTACGAAACACGTGTCTAAAACTTGAGAAGTCATAAGTAAACAGAACATAGTACGAGGACCAACTCCTCTGTCCTAATGGACACTTGAAAACATACAATACTTTGTATATGTCCCCTGAGTTTAATAACTCAAACCCTGTGCGCCGTAGCTTGAAAACTGTACTATGGTTATGAAGAATTACACCGCTGTTTAATGCTCCTTACCGAACCATCAACTGATATAGGTAAATGTCATGATCATAATTTCAAAAAGTCATATCTCATTTATTAAAATAAACGTACAGATATATCAGTTTGAAATTGGTGCATAACAACGGATATTCAAAACCAAATATTTGCCGTCCGGCAAAAACCCAGGCGATTTCCTCAAATATCACCAATTACAACGAATTCCGATATAATGAGGATGATCACCTAATTCCCAATAACTTACTCCCACCCATCATCTGTAAAACCATACAGATGTGAGAATCAAACCTGGTAAATACATACTATGGAGCAACGGCTAATTAGGAAATCAGTTTTCTATTAACAATAAACAGTGAAACTGAAACATGAATATGTTTCGAAGGGGTATCCGGGTATTCTAAGTAACGCCTCTTCCATTATCCAGATTCATGATTGTAACCGTATATACGCGATTTGGTCGTGAATGATAGCAGTCGCAATTTACTTTGTTTTCTTTCTAATCACTTTATTTGTCTTTACTTATTACCTTCAGTACACCACACTTAAGCTAATTGGTTTTCTTCATACCCTACCTTTTGGCACCTACCTATGGTTTGGAAGAAGACTATCCAAGAAGCTCTACTCGCAACCTGAGAGAAGGTAAAGATAAAAGACAACTGAATAGTCCTATTCATTTTCTCTAGAACCGGAAACCATCCCCGAATCTGAAACAAGTTTCTTTGAGTTCGTATGTAACTATACGATGGTCATATCCAATAAAAATGGGATCTGCGTAATGATACGGGATGTTCCGGAGAAAAGCAAATGGTAAAAGTAGGAGTGGCAATGAAGTATGCAATTCAGACAATCCAAAAGCCGGTGTTTTAAGAAAGTTCGGTTAACTTGGTCACTGAGTTGTAGTCTAGGGTCGGGACAGGGTCGCTGCCAAAGAGAGAGAGAAAAGAAACACTCTGCGTGCACTCTAACCTAGATCAGAAAAGTTAATCTCTTTATCTAATCAGGATGTCTCCCACTGTATCCTCAAATTCTCCTCCAAACCTGAAAGAAGAATTAGTCGGGATCATCTAAAATCACCCGAATAGTAAACCAACTCATCGGTAGGTATCGGGATCCAACTATCATCGCAGGTTAACCTCATGGAATCGATTCACGTTATCACACTGCAGAAGGTATGCGCATGCCTGGCAAGTTTCCTGTATGTTTGAAACTCCCGATGTGATTTTTACCCCATGCTCTTATGACCTTGACTAAGGCTAACAAATCATAAGTCACATGTCAAGTTCTACCCGTCATTGTCCAGGTTAATTTGAACCCACCCGTACATGCCCTTGGCTAAGGTTAACAAAGCTATATGACTGTCCCAAACCAACACATCTATTTATGCAACAAAAAAGTAACAAGTAGCTACCATACACTATGCCTTGACTAAGGACAACAAACATAGAATGAATACTAAGTGCTACAAGTCTGAAATGACGGAGTGCTACGAATGGTTTTCGGCAAAAAAACCTTTAACGTAATGAACTTGATATCGTTGAAGGAACCGGATAGTTTCTTATAAATATATAATGGCGAAAACCTTTTCTAAAGAGGTCACTCGCTGCGAAGGGATCTCGGCTCTTTCCTCGTTGAATGAGGTGCAGGATATTCTAACTGAACACCGCGATGCAAAGCAAAAAGTAATCGACTATAGTGAAGTTATTACCCTGACGCAAACTTCTGACCAAGGGGTCACTCCCGATGAAGGGATCTTGGCCCTTGCCTCGTTGAATCAGGTGCTGGATATTCATAATCGAATACCGCTGTGCAAAACAAAAGAGAACGCCCTTGTAATAAAAGCTTTTTGAAAAATGTTCCAACAACATCGAATAGGTATGTTTTCCTTGCATTGATCAGAATCAATGCAGTCCCATCAATTGATCACACCAGAAAAGAACGAAAATATGATGTACGTATATGCCATCCACATTCGCCACCGGGTCCAGTCATCACCCGTTAGGTTACTTAAATAACGACAGAGCGGGGACTGGATTAGCGCGGGTGTAAAACATATACAAAATCTACTAGTATATATATCAATATATAATAATCGCTGGAGGCATGATAAATGCAACATCACAGAAAATTAATAAGCATCACAGAACAATACAGATAATCTGGGAGCCCCGGGTGTCCTTTGAGCCGCAACTGAAACCCGACGTTCCTCTGGTCGTGTGGATATCCTGTGCAATGAAAACCTAGACCCCTACGGGTGCGGCAAGTTACCCGCCAAAACCAGAAGCGAGACAGCCCCTTTCATCAAAGTGAATGGACCACCCAACACTTCACGGAATCCGGTAACTTGACCACCCCACCTTGGGTCAACCTGTACCCCCTACGAGTGCGGCGAATAGCCCGCCAATTCTAGAGTGTAGCCCCCTCCATCTCAAAGCTATGAGATGCGGGCCTGTTGCCCTCTCGAACCCGGCTATCCATGCACTCCACCACGGGGTAATCCTAGTACAGAAAAGAAAATATGTACAACGGTGACATCGACCTCAACCCGGTCGTGCCCGAAAAGAATAATATACAAAGAGGCAGTGACGGCAGTCCACATGTCGGACACTCGCCCCGCGATATTAGATGCATAAATAAAACTAAACTGCACTATCATTGCACCCAAGCTATCCACTACGGCGATCCGCAACAAACACAGCACAATACAGAACATCAACGTGAATGTCACGTTCGCAAACCCGTCTAAAAGGACTATAGCAATTAGACAAGTTGTAGCGCTCGAATGACATTCACGGTCGCAGATAGAAATTTAAGTACTGTAAACTTTAAAAAATGTCAGAAATTATCGAGTTCGAAATAACCTCGAATAGCCCGAAATAACTAGATAAAACCATATCAAAACTGGGCTAAACAAACAATACCACTGAACCAGTATTCCAGAGACTAGACAACACACCAAAATCCATGTCCTGACGCCCCAGAAAAACCGACCAGGCCAGAATTATCTTGCATATGGCCGGTCTAAATGTGGAATTTTGGGCTCGGGTTTGGTTTGTGTTTTAGCGGTCAAACAAGTAGTCTTCAGCAATTGCTAAAATATTTTTAGAAGACTCGGAAAAATTGACAGAGAATGGAATACTAGTTTATATTGATTTGGGATTGTTTCGGTTTCGATATTTTAACATTGTCTAAACAAGTAGTATGCGGTTAATGGGTTGTCTCTGACACCATGTAAGGCTACGCCAGCGCCTCTGCCGTCAATCCGAGACCAAACGCGGAACAAAAAACTTTTCAAACTGGCACTGACGTAACCCTAAAACCCGGATCGGGCCATTAACCCTATACTAGTGAACTTGTAAATTGGTTAAAGAGATTATACCGATCGATCAGTGTTCTTCGGTCTTCAATCTCTTCTGCTAGCTTGTTGCGGCTGCCCCGACAAAGTTCGCTCTCCGGTCTCGCTTGACGAAGAGGCTCTAAGTCGAGGATTCGTTATACGGGCTCCTGCCTCAAAACCGAGGCAACTTCGGGATCCTATTTGGTAGCCAAGATACCCAAGGTGAAATAGATATAGTGTATGAATACTTTGTCTCAAAGCACCTAAGGATTTGGGTGGATGTAAATGAAGTGTCCATGTAGAGAACTTGTGAGCTTTTGAAATTTGCGTGTGAGGAAAGAAAAAAAATGAAGCTCGGACATGGTTCTCTTTGGGATTTCATTTGTGTAGTGGTGGTCTTCTATAAATTAATCCACTAAAGAAAACCCCACTAACATCACCAGCCCCCCCATCACAAATATCTTACTCTTAAGAAAATATCCTCACAAAAACAAAACCATTTAATGCACAAAAGGACACCTCACCAATAGCCCATGCTGCCCAAGAATTTCGAAATTTTGGCAGCCCAAAAAAAAAATTTCCAGCACATGGAATTATGGAAAAAAACAACGACTCACAAATTTCCATTAATTAAAAATTAAACCAAATGTTTAATCAAGTGAAAAAGAGGCAATTTCAAAAGTAAACTCGTAACGAATTACA
Source organism: Agapanthus africanus (assembly GCA_030015575.1). Taxonomy (NCBI): domain Eukaryota; kingdom Viridiplantae; phylum Streptophyta; class Magnoliopsida; order Asparagales; family Amaryllidaceae; genus Agapanthus; species Agapanthus africanus. Next base: position 413,486,290 of record CM057337.1, read on the forward strand.
AGAATACCCCTCGTCCGTATATACATACCTGCATCCACATTCCGACTGACTACGAATACAACGAGATGAAAATATTCCAACAATCTAATATTAGGATCCGGCTTAAACCAAAGCCCACTAGTATGATCCGTCGTATCATGATCCGTGCACAAGTGCACGTATATGTTCGAACCCTGCCATACAACTATATGACCTCTACAACGTTTTGCCCAATTTAGGGAAACCCTCAGTGTGGGACTCTAAAGACTTATCAATACGCTGGCAGTGGGTTTAACCACAAGCACGTCAGTGGCACTAGCTGTACGTAACGGCTGCCCATGTAATGAGCGAAAGAGAGGCCGACGAGCGAACTCATCCTGAAACCCTACTGAGCCTGACAGTGACAATATCTGTACAGTCCGGTCCGTTCTTCTATGAGTATCGCATATCGGGCCTAGGTGGATGGTAAACGTCAGACCCTTAATAGCGGTATAAGTCGTGTCGGAGTGTAGCCCAGAACACCTTGAGAAACTACTGGAATACCTACCAGTAAATCTCACTTGCCTTGGCCAAGGACTTTATGTAATGGCTCTCCAGACACAGCGCGATAACACCCCCAATACCGGGAGAGACGAATCCCCTGCCGATCTGCTCACTGCCTCATTGTGGCTCGGGACTGTACCCAACTAAAACCTGTTTGCACAACTCCTTTGAGCCATGGTAGGGTAGTGTTCATACCAGAATATTGCATTTTATACCGCCCATTCTTACGCTCGTTTTTTTATAGGCAGGTGCTTTTGATCAGTGTTTTCTACATATTTGCAGAATACTGGTTCTCAGCTCTAAACAGTGAAATCCATGGAAAAGTACGACAAATTCTGAATTACTGCCAACAACAGATAAAACACGGGTCTCTGCTCTCTATCCGTGTGTTGCCACATACCAGTTAAAAGGACAAAATGGCAAATCGATTGTCATTTTCATGCACAAAGCTCAATGTCATTACAAGATCCAAGAAATCTACGCGGAGCTCGAGGAAATCATGGCAAAAGATCCACATCACATCACCTTTTGATCTACTGAAATTCTGGAAGAATTGTGAAGAGTTTATGAGAAAAGTCATATATCACACAGAAGAGAACCACAAAACCGGGGATACGACAAAAGATGAAGGCACAAGCTCTCTAAATGGCCGCGGTTCCGCGGCATAAGCGCGCTTAGGCCGCGGAACCGCTGCCGTATAGGCTCGTCAGTGTACAAAATTTCAGGGGCTGTTTGGTAATTACATGTAGTGCCAGAATGTTGCCCTAGGTTCTCTGTTTCCTGCCTATAAATAGTCCAGAACTTGCCAAGCTATGGTGTTCATTCTCATGCCCTCTTTTTGTTAGCTTTTAGTTTTCTTCTTCTTCTTCTTCTTCATCTTTCCTCCATTAAATTGTTGTGAGTGCTTTTGAGTGGATGTTAAATGAAGAAGTGGATTTTTGTATTATTCTTTTGGCTTAGTTTCCCCCTTGAGCTCTCTACGTTAACTTGATCTTGCAACCTCTTAAGTGAGCTTGCATGTTTAAGCTTTAGTCATTGATCTCAAGAGGTTGTATCATTTTATTCTCTCTTTTGTGCTTCATTCTCCATGAGTTCTTTGCCTTTTCTTGATCTTGCAACCTCTTAAGTGAGCTTGCAAGTTTAAGATTTGGTTATTGAACCCATGTCTTGTATTTGGTTCTATGGTTCTTATTGTTATTTTCTTGCTTATTTCTTTCTTGCTTTTTATTACATTGCTTTACTTTCATGCACTTAAATTCCATGCACTTTTAATTACTTGCTTGTAATCTTTTCTTTTCTTTGTTTATCTTTTCTTTTGCTCTTTTTTTTCGTATTGTGAATGGTTGTAATTATTGTTGTTAAGGATAAATACGATATTGTAAGTTAATATTTCTTTGCTCATTTCCTTTTCCCGTTATTTTCCTTTGAACTCCGCCCTAACGTTACGCAAGCGCTCCGTTAGGCACCCTACCCTAGCAAGGTAACGGTGATTCCTAACCGCGACCGGTTGCGTTCGGTTTGGCCGGAGGCGAAAGCACGAGACAAGAACGGACGGACAAGGATCAATAAGCCGGATTCCACGAATACCTTGCTTAAGTACCCTAATCCACGTTGTTGCCGATTGCTCTAGCTTCAATTGGTCAAGACTCGGCTCAAAGGTTTTGAGTGCCGATATCCTTAGCTTACACTTTCGTATCTTTTTCTTAACAACTTTATACTTGCATATAAAACACATAAGTTAGAATTGAACAAACATATACACATTCTTTATTGACTCGTCTAAAACAAGAACGGACATACAACCATCTCCCTGTGGATCGACCCGTGCTCAACGGGCTAGCTGCATAGCGACACCGTCCTGATCGCGGTTATAACTTTAGAACTTTGAACATCCGACACGCCAAAAGCGTTCGATCAAATGGCGCCGTTGCCGAGGAGAAGGTAGCGTATTTTCTTTATTGTTATTCGGGTTAATATTCTTTTTGTATATATTTATAAATAAAAAAAATCTTTTTGTTACTTTTGATAATTTTTGTGAGCAAGTCTGCAGATTTTTGCGGATTTGCAAACTGCGATTGTGGGGAGCAAAGTGTACGTTCAAGGTTAAGGTGATTACGAAGTACAGTGCCAAAGATCCGGGTAGTTTGACCCGTGCAAGCGAACTTTTCAAGCTTACCGGAATTGATTCAACGGGGGTTTCCTAACCCAAAAACTTAACGGTACGTATTTCTTAAACACCTTCTTCTCAAATCCGCCGCATCCAATATACTATTCTTTGCAGGATTCTTTGCAAGTTCGCTAGCAAACGCTAAAAATTGACTAACCCGTATTTGTTGCAGTGCCGCGCTTAAACTAAAAAAAAACGATTGTTTGATTCTTTATAGAATTTTTATTGAATTGCGCATTGCATACATTAATATGGACTTAAGGCAAGCGAACCCCACAACATACGGTAAAGGATTTCATCACCTTTTCCGTGGCCCACAAATCACGAACTTGAGCATAACGTTTACCCGCACAAACTTTAAAAGAAACTAAACTTTAAGCCTTAAGGACTTCGCGCTCACTAGGAGAAGGTAACTGTGTTTAGAACCTCGCTTAACGGTACATTGTTTACGGGGTGTCTAGGAAAGTGTTAACGACGAAACCGCCAAAAGAGAAAGGGTTATTTAATTAAGGACCTTCGCGAAAGCGTCGGAAAACCTCCCCTTATCTCTGCACTTACCAGGCCTCGTGATCAGTGTGTCTTAAGCCCGTTTCTCGACACAGTTTTACTTCGACAATCAAGTTCTGGAGCAGGTCTAGTTGACCTAGGTGAACCCTAGAACAATTAGGTGTGTGGTATTTTTGTGTCGTGATTGTTTTTCTTTTTGTATGTATATTTCATTCTTTTGTTAATATCTAACTAAAAAAAAATCACATTCTTTTTCCCCTCCTTTTCTCTACCTTTCTTTCTTTCTCTCTTCATATCATAGGCATCCCACCTCGCAAAACTCTTGCCGAACTTTGGTACCCACAACCAGACATTACTTCTTACGGTTCTTGCTTTGGCCGAACGTCGAACGAACCCTCCATGCCCGAAATCTCTTTGAAAGATCGGCTAGACGCGTCTAGGACAAACGCTTGCCCTTCGCAATCCACTTTGTATCAACCTTTTCAACCTCCCCCACCCTCTTATGTTGATACCCCTTTTGCAAGTCGTCCTTTGTCCATCGCTGAACAGATTGAACAATCCTGTAGCCGATCTTTCACTCCTTTCACCACTACAGATTCCTGGGATCAACAATTCCATTCACTTTCTTATCCAAATGTTGATCCTGCTCCTGTCCAGCCATTCAATTCCTACCAGTCCTACCCGACTTTTGCACCTTCCCTAGACATTGCTTCTGAACCGCCATTTGGGAATTTTCAGTATCCAAAAAACTTTGAATCTTTTACTGAAACCCCTTCACAACCAATGTCTAGTCTGGAACAGTCTTTAGAAGATTTTAGGGTAGCATCGTACCAACAGATGCTGGATTTGAATGCGTCCATGGCCGCCCTCATACAACCTAGTGACCCGGTAGCTAGTTTTCAACTAGCTCCAAATTTTCCGATGTATGAAGAGGCGGTAGGACAGGTTGAGAATTTGAGTGGAGAAATTGATCTGTAGCCCCATCTGAATCAAGCCTACCCGTTTCTACTTGCATCTCACAACTCTGGTTTTGAATGTCTATCTAGTGTTCCGAACGATTCATTAATTAAAGATAGAACAGATAATGAGTTGTGTGACTTTGTAGTGTTTGATTTGCCTGATTGTGAAGGGTCCCTTTCGAGTGAAACCACGCCCAATCCTTTTGACCTCTACACCTCCACTCTAGAACCTGAATTGATTAATATCCATGCTTTTATTGAGGTGTCTGAGAATATTAATTTTCACTTGATTGAGGATATTGACGCCGAGAATATTTTGGATGATGAACCTATAGATTTGGCAGAGTTTTTCTCTCCATTTCAGCATCCCGAGTCATCAAATGTTTTTCCCGAACCCCATACGCGTCTTGATTTTGATGAAATTTGCATGGATAAACTGAATTTTGAGGAGACTATTGAGGATAGTACTGAGGATGAACCAGTTTTAATTGATGAGTCGGATTTTCCAATTCATCCTGTTCCTTTCATTGACTGTGTACACCCTCCTGAACCTTTAACCAATAACCTTCCTCAATCACTTACCTCCATCCTTTCCATCGTTCCGACCTTGCAAGAAACCGTCTTACTTTCATTTCATATGTCTGGTTTACCGAGTTCTGCGTACCCATGGTTTCTTACGAATCTTGAGGGATTTGACCCCATTTCTCGCCATATTGATAGATTAGTACAATCCATATTTTCACATCGATCATTATAGATTGTACTAATTTATTCAATCCATTTCTACCCTCAAGTTCGTATTCCACTTCTTTCTCCCTTCCTCCATTCTTCTTCTCATATACCTAGACCGTATATCACTTCTATCTCCTTACGGTCTCGCGTATTCTCCCTCTCTTTTCTCTACGCCTTCTTCCACCAACCTGTACATTATAGCAATAAAATCTTTGAATGGTTGGTGCTCACTTTTGGCCTGTGTAAGGCCTTGTATAGCTTGATACTGTTCTCTTTCCCCCTAATCCTGAACATCACCGCTTAAACAGTGGAAACACTGTTTCACTTAAGTTTCGGGGGGAACCCTTTTTTGTATATATCTTTTTTGGTTTTCTTTTTGTTTTGTATAAAATTTTCTTTTAGAGAGAGCCGACAATTTTGACCCTCTTGGTGTAGCCTGACAGTGAGGGCACTGTCAAGTTTAAGATTGGGGGTGTGCTCGGTAAGCTTTCTACCTTCGCATTCATTTGTATATTTTACATTTGCATACCTATTTAAAAATCCATAAAAATCAGAAAATTTTCTTAAAATATAAAAACTTTTCTGTCAAGTTAGCTAGTGGGAGAACTCTGATTCAACATTTCGACGGTTTTGTTTGATAAGATAAGAATAACTAAATCTTATTTTTAGATTTTGAATACCTGAAAGATAACTCTCCTTTGAAGTTAACTATAGATGATATACGTCTTTACATCACACTACACGTGTCGTGAGTTTTGGAAATTAGATGACAAGTCTTTTATCTCTAAAAACTTTTAAATGGATAAATGATTTTCTGAGGATCAAATAGGTTTGTTCTGAAATAAGTAATATCAAGAATAGTTTATGAAGTAAAGTGAATATGAAGGAATGTCATTGATGCCTTAATTGGAACTAAGTCTGAAGAATAACCCATCTGAAACTTGATTGGAATGATTACACACCTAACCCATTAGAACACGTCTTTTATAAAAAAAAAATAACTGAACTGCCGGTTATATCTCCGTTCGCATTGAATCATCATGATTTTCACGCTAAATTGTCTTTTGTTTTTAGGCCTAGGTAACTTGAGTAATTAAGTTCGCTGGGGTGTGTCTACACCTAATGCTCTAAAGCCAACTGGTTTGGGTGCATTGGCCTAAAGCTCGTTAAGAAGCCTAGAAAGTCCAGATTAAAACAAAGTCAAGTAAGTGTTCTTTCCGAGTTAAAATTCCTAACGGTTCTTTGTGTGAGAATAATCTTGACAAAAGGCAGTTTTTTTATAAAAAAAATATTTCTAGCGGAGATATGAAGGTTTTATTCTATGATAAAAACAATTGCACGTTCACAGAGGTGTGTATGAAATGAAAACAAGAGTGAAAAATAAGACCTAGTTTCCTGTTAGGGAAGATAGAAATTCTGAAGTTGAAACTTTACTGGAAACCGAAACTTGAAAAATGCTTAACTCTTTATAAAACTTATGTGATCATTTTAAAATTTTTATCTGGGCTTTATTGTGTGACATGATGACTTTAATCGATCCTTCTGGAACTTAACGACACTATTTGCACTGCACGTAAAGACATATAAAATCTTAAGTTAAATAAGAAGCGAGGTGTGAAAAATAAAGGTTCGATAATCTAGACTTAGGATAATAGACTTGTAATTTTCTGAAACAAAACTTTATGGTTTGAATCATAGTTATTCTGCAAAACTAGCTTGACCGGATTTTGTGGGTAGTATCCGCTGAAAACCCTCACGAGACAACACTCCTCGTACTAGGGACACCTAGAGGTTTAACGGCTTGTTGCACGTGCTCAGTGCAATCGCGTTCCCTGCGAAAGTGCGGTTAGGACTTTGTTGTGAATAATTGGTTTTGCTCGGGACGAGCAAAAGTTAAGTTTGGGGGTATTTGTTCATACCAGAATATTGCATTTTATACCGCCCATTCTTACGCTCGTTTGTTTATAGGCAGGTGCTTTTGATCAGTGTTTGCTACATATTTGCAAAATACTGGTTCTCAGCTCTAAACAGTAAAATCCATGGAAAAGTACGACAAATTCCGGATTACTGCCAACAACAGATAAAACACGGGTCTCCGCTCTCTATCCGTGTGTTGCCACATACCTGTTTAAGGGACAAAATGGCAAATCGATTGTCATTTTCATGCACAAAGCTCAATGTCAACACAAGATCCCAGAAATCTACGCGGAGCTCGAGGAAATCATGGCAAAAGATCCACATCACATCACCTTTTGATCTACTGAAATTTTGGAAGAATTGTGAAGAGTTTCTGAGAAAAGTCATATACCACACAGAAGAGAACCACAAAACTGGGGATACGACAAAAGATGAAGGCACAAGCTCTCTAAATGGCCGCGGTTCAGCGGCATAAGCGCGCTTAGGCCGCGGAACCGCGGCCGTATAGGCTCGTCAGTGTACAAAATTTTAGGGGCTGTTTGGTAATTACATGTAGTGCCAGAATGTTGCCCTAGGTTCTCTGTTTCCTGCTTATAAATAGTCCAGAAGTTGCCAAGCTATGGTGTTCATTCTCATGCCCTCTTTTTGTTAGCTTTTAGTTTTCTTCTTCTTCTTCTTCTTCATCTTTCCTCCATTAAATTGTATTGAGAGATTTTGAGTGGATGTTAAATGAAGATGAGGATTTTTGTATCATTCTTTTGGCATAGTTTCCCCCTTGAGCTCTCTACCTTAACTTGATCTTGCAACCTCTTAAGTGAGCTTGCAAGTTTAAGCTTTGGTCATTGATCTCAAGGGGTTGTATCATTTTTCTCTCTCTTTTGTGCTTCATTCTCCATGATTTCTTTGCCTTTTCTTGATCTTGCAATCTCTTAAGTGAGCTTGCAAGTTTAAGATTTGGTTATTGAACCCATGTCATGTATTTGGTTCTATGGTTCTTATTGTTATTTTCTTGCTTATTTCTTTTTTGCTTTTTATTACCTTGCTTTACTTTCATGCACTTAAATTCCATGCACTTTTAATTACTTGCTTGTAATCTTTTCTTTTCTTTGTTTATCTTTTCTTTTGCTCTTTTTTTTGTTCGTATTGTGAATGGTTGTAATTATTGTTGTTAAGGATAAATACGATATTGTAAGTTAATGTTTCTTTGCTCATTTCCTTTTCTCGTTATTTTCCTTTGAACTCCGCCCAAACGTTACGCAAGCGCTCCGTTAGGCACCTTACCCAACCAAGGTAACGGTGATTCCTAACAACGACCGGTTGCGTTCGGTTTGGCCGGAGGCGAAAGCAAGAGACAAGAACGGACGGACAAGGGTCAATAAGCCGGATTCCAAGAATACCGTGCTTAAGTACCCTAATCCATGTTGTTGCCGATTGCACTAGCTTCAATTGGTCAAGACTCGGCTCAAAGGTTTTGAGTGCAGATATTCTTAGCTTACACTTTCGTATCTTTTTCTTAACAACTTTATACTTGCATATAAAACACATAGGTTAGAATTGAACAAACATATACACATTCTTTATTGACTCGTCTAAAACAAGAACGGACATACAACCATCTCCCTGTGGATCGACCCGTGCTCAACCGGCTAGCTGCATAGCGACACCGTCCTGATCGCGGTTATAATTTTAGAACTTTGAACATCCGACACGCCAAAAGCGTTCGATATGGTAGTAGTAAAAGCGTAGTGGGAACTCACACAAGATAAATGACGATCTCAGGTTGATAGACTAACCTGTACACATGTCACCAAGGAACTTCTATCTGACGACAGGTATAATACCAACTAGCATATTCCCGGCAAGTCTGTCTGGTGTACTTATAACCCAATGAGCACCTATATACATATTTGGTGAACCAAATGACACCAATGGCTTGTGAGACCGGCCACCGCCCCTCGTCGGGGTCTCAATCTTTATACACTAGTCTACTCTGGAGTATCGATGCCCTGCCTCGAAACTCCCTCGACTAGGGACCATTTAATGATGTACTTTTAGACAACCCAACTCTCACGTATATGATCACCATCATACTGCTAGTAGTCAAGAAAAAATCCTATGTGCTCTATCAATATGTGATAGTGATCTGTAATGTCACCTGAAGCATGTATACGATGATAAAGACAAAACAGATAGCATATTATCATCTCGAGTAAGATTATCCTACCGGTATATGTCCTCCTTCAATCATTGCAATCACGTGCCTGCGATCCAATAATTGACTTTGAGGGCACTACAACCAACAGTGAGGCTGGATGCCGATTGATAGATTTACCGACTCGGTTATGTTATAGATACGTATACCTTTAGAATTGAGCTTACGATTTACTTATGCTACGTTCATGTCATTCTCATTGCATTACATATACCTGTGCTAGTACACCTACACTATTATCGATGATGCGTATGTTTCACTTACACAGATTGGCCGACTCACACACTTCATCATCGATAATTGCTATGTCACTCACACAGAATGCTACATCATGTTATTATATTGCTATGCTCACTTTATGATGATATGCCCATGCTCACATCACTGTTCCATGTTGCATGATATACGGATATGCGTACATTCTGTTATATGTTGCGTACATCATGCTTTATGACTATACGCATTGAGATATGCTGTTTTCATGAAATTTCTGGATTTGAGAGCCGTGGTTATTTCAAAAGAATGTATGTATTATTTTGAAAACCCGGTTTCTCTTGGTATGATATTTCAGCGCGTCCACCATGCGTTTTCTCGGTTTTGAGACGTGTGATATGTGAAACCTGATTCGAGGAGTTGGATGATCCATTTGCGGGTTCATGGTGGACACGGTATGGTACCCCGAGGCTAGAAAGGGTTGTCGGGTAGTAGACGATAGGCCTAGCAGAGGAACTGCTACCTACCGGTGATTGGTTGGACTTGGCGGTATTCCGGAGGATACCGACCGGAGTAGAGAGTGTTAGTGTTTATGCCCTAGGGGCCATTATTGTATCATACTAGCTTATATATTACTTAATGGAAGCTTGCGATATTCACAGTCGTATTAACAGTCTTGCTCAACATAGTAGTATGCTACTTGGTTTATATCTATCTTAATATATGTATATGTTTCTTTTAGCATATCACGAATACATATTGATAGAGCCCATAGGATCTTGCTTGACTACCAGCGTTGTGATGGCAGTCACACTAGTGGGGGCTAGGTAATCTATAAGCACATCCTTTTTCAGGTCACTAGTCATAGGATTATCGAGACAGGGCATCGATACTCCGGTGTAGGCTAGTGTATACGCTTCTCGTCCCAGCAGAGGAGATGGTCTGTGCCACAGCCATTAGTACGTTGTACTGGAGATAGTATGCAGGTGCTCGTTGGGTTACGGTTACACCGGACAGGACTCGCATGGAACTGTTGGTTGGTATTATACCCGTCGTCAGTTAACAGTTCCCAGGTGACATGAGTACAGCATAGTCCATAGACTTGACACTGCTGCTTCGCTCGTGTGTGTTCCCACTGTTCTTAGATTTCTACCCTACCACGGCTCGACTGAGTCGTGCAAACAGGTAGCAGTTGGGTGCAGTCCTGAAGCACTTGGAGGCAGTGGCGGTAAGATAGGATTCGTCTCTTCGGGCATTGGCGGTTGATATCGCGCTGTATTTGGAGAGCCATTACGCAAGGTCCCTGGCCTAGGCAAGCGAGATTCACTGGTAGGTGTTCTAGTGGTTTCTCAAGGTGTAATTGGCTTCAATCCGACACGACTTATACCGCTATTAGGGGACTGATGCTTGCTGCCCCAAGTCCCGATATGCTATAGTCTTAGACGAACACAGGACTGTACGGATATTGTCACATCAGGCTCAGTAGGAGTTCGGATGGGTTTCCTCATCGGCCTTCTTATCGACATCTACCTGGGGACCGTTACATACAGCTAGTCCCGCTTGCGGCCTATGATTAAACCCACTGCCAGCATAGTGTCGAGTCTTTAGAGTCCCACACAGAGGGTTTCCCTGCTTCAGGCAAAACGATATAGAGGTCGTATGGTTTTATGACAGGGTTCGGACATATACGTGTAATTGTACTCGTATGATGTTCGGACAGATTATACTAGCAGGCTTTGGTTTAAGCCAGATTCTAGTATTGGATTATTGGATTTTGCAGTCTCAGTATATCCATGTTTTTCGTAAATGCGGATGTGAGGGGCAATCTCGTAATTACTCGAGAAGCCTCTAGTAGAAAGGTTACTCATTTAGTTTTAATTCATTTATGAATTAAACCAAATGAGGTGGAGTGGTGATGTGTTATTTGCATTAAACGTTTTAATGACTCATGAGATGATTCATCCAAAGTGAGTTAATGAAGCATGGTTGTTGTTATTATATATTATTATTTGGATAATTATCATGCTTCATATATTCACAAATGAGTAATAATTCATTTCATTCTCACATACACACTCTCTCTCCTCAAGCTCTCCTCTTCTTCAACCAAACCCTAATCCTCTCATGTGTTGAGATCCTAAGGGTTAGATAGACTAATAGATCCTTAACCTATCTCTATATCCTCTAGGTTACTTGGATTAGTAATCCTAGCCGCTTAGTTATCTCAAGTTAGAGGTTAAAACTTGAAGAAGGAACTCTCGGGTGGATCTTCTATTACATTGAGGATTCCGACGAGGAGGTGAACAATAAGAAGAAGAAAGACTAGTATTTTGAGGTATAATATTCTATCATAGTAGTTAACTACTTCTAGATAGTTTGTTAGTTAGGGTTTAGCAAAGATCCGTTTAATAGTCGATGTTGCTTTGAACAAAAAGATTGTTTAACCTATTCCGCCTCCCCGCATCTTGTGGGGTGTGTAACGTTGATTTACAGTGGTATCAGAGCCAGTCTAAACCATTATTAACATGTTAGAAAAGTCTTTAGAAATTCGATCGCAATTTAATCCCGAAAAAACGACATTTTCACCAAGTTTCTGCCCTTTTTAAATTGGGGTCTAAAAATTTTTCAGGGACCTTTAAAAATACAAGCAGGGTTTTTAAGAATTGTGAAGAAATTTGGGTTCGTGACTCGTCCAAACCACCGCGAATCCGCGACCGAGTTGACACCGAGTCAACCCAAATTTGTGCAGTTATTCTTCTGTGTTGATATTGGGTTTTCTGGGATATTTTGTTTCTGCTCAGGTTTTATGTGCGCAAAGAATTTTTTTGGAGTAGATTCAGATGTGGTGCTTGATCGAAATTCTAAGAACTTTGGCTAACTGGATTATATCTGTGTTTTGAGTAATATATTCGTAAACCTCCCCTAATTGCTAGTATGTCGGTTAGCAGGGGGTTGCACATTTCTGTAATGGTTACTTTAAGTTTGTGAATATGAACTTATTGGATTGTCGTGAATGGATAGCCGGGGATGTGAGATGAGTGTTCCTTTCATTCAAATGTAAATTGTAATTTGTTGTAATATTCTTTTGCGGGACACATCTGTAAGTCTATGTCGCTCACCCCGCAAGCTAGCGAGGAGGAGGAACAAGTAAAAATCGAAACTTTCTTACATAGCAATATAGACTAACGCTTAAGATCTTTGCAAAGCCATTACTAACGAACTACTAGAGGCTTAATCTACTGTGATACGGAGATTATACCTCACGAAAACGGTCCTTCGGTTCTTCCCTCCGCTTTCCACCTCATCCATGTGAGCTCCGAGGATCGATCCGGATCTTGGTCACCTCCGCGGCCTCCTTGAGTCGAAGACGATCCACCCGAGAGTCTATAGTCCGAGCTCCACCTCAAGCCGAGGTAACTAGGGCAACAAGTTTGCTACTCTTGATGTTCTAGGTAATGTAGAGGAAGAAGATGGATTTGTTTGTCTATTTAGTTTCTATTTTTCTCAACACATGAGAGCTATAGAAAAATCTAGAGAGGAAGAAGAATAAGGAACCATGGGAGCTTTCTTTTTGATGAGAGAGAAAGCACAAAAGATAATCATGTTGGCTATAGTGCCCTCAAGGCAATTATCATAGTCGCGGACTTGTGATTATGATGATTGAGTTAGGACCTATAACGATAAAACAGTCTTACTCAAGATGATAGTATGCTATCTGGTTTGTCTTTATCATCATGTTGATAAAGCCCATAGGATTCTTGCTTGACTGCCAGCATTATGATGGCGATCATATATGTGGGAGCTGGGGTCTATAAGCACATCCTTAAATGTCCCTAGTCGTAGGTGTATCGAGACCGGGCATCGATACTCCAGTGTAGACTCGTGTATACTGATCGAGACCCTGACGAGGGGCGGTGGCTTGGTCTCACAAGCCATTGGTGTTAGTATGTTAACCTAAGATAGTATACAGGTGCTCATTGGGTTATGAGTACACTGCGCGGAATCGCCGGGAACCTGCTAGTTGGTATTATACCTATTGTCAGATAGCAGTTCCCAGGTAACATGTGTACAGGTTAGTCTGTCGACCTGAGATCATCATTTGTCTCATGTGAGTTCCCACTGTGCTTTGATTACTACCCTACCACGGCTCAAAGGAGTCGTGCAAACAGGTTTTAGTTGGGTACAGTCCCGAGCCACATAGAGGCAGTGATCGGATCGTCGGGGATTCGTCTCTCCCGGTATTGGGGATTGATGTCGCGTTCTGTATGGATGGCCATCACTAAAAATCCATGGCCACGGTAGACGAGAATTACCGATACAGGATCGATAGTTTCTCAGTTGGTGATAGGGTTTCATACCGACACTAAATATAATGTTGTTGGGGGTCTGACTTTATCCACCCCCCTAGACTCGATATGCGATACTCTTAGACGAACAGATCGGACTGTACGGATATTGTCACTGACATGCTCAGTAGGGGTTCAGGATGAGTTTGCTCGTCGGCCTCCCTTTTGCTCAATACCTGGGTAGCCATTACGTACAGCTAGTGCCGCTGACAAGGTTGTGGTTAAACCCACTGCCAGCGTATTGACGAGTCTTTAGAGTCCCACACAGAGGGTTTTCACGGTTCAGGCGATATGGTGTACATGGCGTATGTTGGTACATACAGGTGTCCGTTTAAATATGTGTATACTGCACAGACTTTAATCGAGCGGTTAATAATACTAGCGGCTTAGGATTAAGCCGGATTATTAAATCGGGTTTTGATTTAATAATTTATATATGTATTTGCATATACGTATTCTAGTATTATCGTTCACTATTCGTTTTCTCTCTCGGCTATTCGTATTTTGGTATGAATACGTGTATATGTATTTCGATACATGTACAGGGAAGTATTCCGTATTTTATACGGAATAGCTTCTAGAATATGCCACCTCATTATTGATTTTCTATTAGAAAATCAAGTAGGAAATGAGGTGGAAAAGATGACAAGGAAAAGGCATGGGCATGAGTCAAAGCATGGTGTATGGTATGGTTTGGAATTGTTTAATGAAATTAAAAATTGTAACATTTTTGTGGGAATGAGAGGGGGGGCCGGCCACTATGGAGACGGGGATCATTTTTCATTTTCTTGATAACACACTCACTCTCTCATTCACACAAAAGAAAAATCAGTTAGCCATTGTTCGTTGTTGATTCATGCCAAGATTTCCTCACCTCCATTCATCTTCTATGGATGCTCTCTTGAGCTCATATGTTGAGAGAAAATTGTAGTGACATTTTCATACACCCCCACTCTCCTTCGCTAGCAATGTTGGAGCGTCGGTTGCCTCGTTTTTCGAGGCTGGAGCTTGTGCCATTTCCCTCGGGTGGATCATCAGAGACGAAGGAAGACCGGCAACCAAACCACATCAAAGGATCACTAGGAGCTTGGAATGAAGACCGAAGGACACGGATCAACTCGGTATAACGATTCTAACTGTTAGTTAGTTTGCTAGTTTAGGGTTTAAGGTAGATCCGTAAATCGGGTAACGGTAGCGCCGATTTTAGAAATTTTTGTTCCGCATTTTAGCCACGTTTCGATGGCCGGGGCACTGACGCAACACAACATGGTATCAGAGCCACCCTTTACACACCTTACTAGCTTGTTTAAACGTGCTTGAAAGATCGATCGACGGAAATTTCAAAAATCACGATTCCATTTTTCTGTTCTCTGCCGATTTTCAAAAGTGTTCAAAAAATATTTTCCAGTAGCTTAAAAATCCGTGCAGGCGATTTTATGGCTACATAAAAAATTTGGGCTTCTAATCCTTCTAAAGCGCCGCGAAACCGCCGCACTTACCCGGTATTGGCGGCGGATCCGTGGCCATTTAGTGGCGACGGGCTTCGAAATTTTTCCTGTAACCCCCTGACTTGGAATTGTGATTTTTGTAATATTCTGTTTTGGCCTAGGTTTCTATGAAGTGTTGGTTTTGCTATTGGGGCCAATTTGGAACTTAGTTGATCGTTATTTTAAGTGCGCGTTTAACAGTACATACATTTCTATCTGCGACCGTGAATGTCACTTGATCGGTAAACTCGTCTAATTGCTATATGTCTTTTAGACGGGTTTGCGAACGTGACATTCACGTTGATGTTCTGTGTTGTGCTGTGATGTTGGTTGGATTGTCGTGGTGGATAGCAATGGTGCAATGTTAGTAAAGTTTTATTTCATTTGTACATTTGATATTGCGAGGCGAGCGTCCGACATGTGGACTGCCGTCATTGGCAGTTTGTATATTATTCTTTTGGGGCACGACCGGGCTGAGGTCGATGTCACCCTTGTATATTATTTTTTTTTGTACTAGGATTACCCCAAGGTGGAGTGCACGAATAGCCGGGTTCTAGAAGGCAACTGGTCCGCATCTCGAGGCATTCAGACGGAGGAGACCTTACTCTAGAATTGGCGGGCTATTCGCCGCACTCGTAGGGGGTATAGGTTGACCCAGGAAGGGTGCTTAAGTTACCGGATTCCGTGAAGTGTTGGGTGGTCCATTCACGTTGCTGAAGGGGGCTGCCTCGCTTCTGGTTTTGCGGGTAACTTGCCGCGCTCGTAGGGGTCTAGGTTTTCATTCCACAGGCTATCCCTACGACAGGGAACATTGGGTCTCATTTGCGGCTCAAGTGACACCCGGGGCTCCAGATTATCCACCATTCTGTGTTGCTTCTGTAATGTTTCTGTGATGTTGCTTTATATCATGCCTGGGACGAATGTTATATATATATTTATATATACTAGTAGATGTTGTATATGTTTTGTACCCGCGCTAGTCCAGTCCCCGCTCTGTCGTTAGTTAAGTAACCTAACGGGTGATGGCGGGACCCAGTGGCGAATGCGGGTGGCATATACGTACATTTTATTTTCGTTCTTTTCTGGTGATATTAATTGATGGGGCTGCATAGATTCTTATCAATGCAAGGATAAAAAAAACTTATATATGATGTTGTTGGAACCAAGTTTTTAAAAACTGACATTACAGACGTACACTTTTGCTTTGCATCGTGGTATTCATTTTGGGATATCCTTCACCTCATTCGACGAGGCAAGGGCTGAGATCCCTTTATCGGGAGTGACCCCTTGGGTAAAAGTTTGCATCAACGTAATAACTCTACTATAGTCGATTCTTTTGCTTTGCATCGTAGTATTCAGTTTGGGATATCCTGCACCCCATTCGACGGGGAATGAGCCGAGATCCCTTCACCGCGAGTGACCTCTTTAGCAAAAGTTTTCGCCACTATATATTTATAAAACCACTTGGATTCCTTCAACGATATCAAGTTCATTACATTAAGGGTTTTTCGCCAAAAACCAGTCGTAGCCCTCCGTCATTTCAGATCAGTATTGCTTAGTATTCGGCTACGTTTGTCGTTGATATTCGCCGAGACGTAGTGTGCGGTAGCTCTATAATGCTTTTCTATCGCATGGATATGTGGATTGGTTAGGACAGTCGTACGACTTTGTTGATTATTCGTCAAGGGTCGTGCGGGTTGGTTTAATGCAATCAAGTTAATGACGGGTTGAACTTGACTAGGACCTTTTGATTTGTTGACTATTCGTCATGGTCACTTGGGTCCTAGGGGTAAAAATTATATCGGGAGTTTCAAACATACAAGAAACTTGCCAGGCTTGCGCATACCATCTGGAGTGTGGTGACTTGAGTGGCTTCCATCAAGTTATCATGCTATGATAGTTGGATCCCGATTCCTACTGATGAGTAGGATTACTCCTCGGGTGATTCCGACTAATTCTCCTTTTGGGTTTGGAGGAGAATTCGAGGAAACAGTGGTAGCCATCCAGATTAGATAAAATGATTAACCATTCTGATCTTGGTTAGAGTGCATGCCGAGTGTTTCTTCTCTCTCTCTCTGGCTGCGACTATGACCCGACCTTTGACTAAAACTCATGAACCAAGTTAACCGAACCTTCTTAAAACACTTTGGCTTTTTGAATATCATAGTGTCGCGCATATCATTGCCACTTCTATATCCCTTTTGTATTTCTCCAGAACACCTCGTATCACTACGAACGTCCACTTCCATTGGATAAATCCATCATATCGTTATATACGAACTCAAAGGAACTTTTTCGAGGATGGATTCTGGTTCTGGAGAGATTGAATCGGATTATTCGGTTGTCTTTTCCCTTTACCTTCACTCTGATTGTGAGGGCTCCTAGGATTAGGAGTGGGTACACCTATTGAGCTTATTGGATAGTCTTCTTCCAAACCATAGGCAGGTGCCGAACGGTAGGGAAGGAAGAAAACCAATTAAGCTTAAGTGTGGTGTACAGAAGGTAATAAGTAAAAACATATAAAGGATTAGAATAATGGCAAAGGAAATTATGACTACCATCATTCACGACAAAGACCGGGTATACCCCTACCACACCTACATCCACTTTGCATTTCTCCAGGACACTCTGTATCACTACGGATATCCACTTCCATTGGATAAATCCATAGTATAGTTACAAACGAACTCGAAGGAACTTTTTTCGAGGATGGATTTTGGTTTAGGAGAAATAGGATAGGATTATTCAGATGTCTTTTCTCTTTACCTTCTCTCAGGTTGCGAGGGCTCCTAGGATTAGGAAAGTACACCTATTGCTCTTATTGGATAGTCTTCTTCCAAACCTTAAGCTGGTGTCGGAGGGTAGGGAATGAAGAAAACCAATTAGCGTAAAGGAGGTGTACAGAAGGTAATAAGTAAAGACATAATAAAGGGATTGCAGTGAGGGCAGGTAAGTATATGGTTACTGTCTTGATTCAGGATAATAGAAGAGGCGTTACTAGGAATACCAGTTAACCCTTTTTGAAACATTTTCATATTTCAGTTTCACTGCGCAATGTTAATTGAAAACTGTTTTCCTAATTGGAATCTAACTCCAGGGTATGTATTTACCAGATCAGTTTCTCACATCTGCATGTTATTACGGATGGTGAGTGGGAGTAAGATATTGGGAATTGGGTGATTAGTTCCTCATTATATCGAAATTTGTTGTAATTGGTGATATTTGAGGAAATCATCTGGATTTTGCTGGATGGCAAATAATTGGTTTTGAATATCCGTTGTTATGCACCAATTTCAACTAATATATCTGTACATTTATTTTATAAAGTGAGATATAACTTTTTGATATTATGTCTGTGACATTTACTTATATCAGCTGGTGATTAGGTAAGGTGCATTCAACGGCGGTATAATTCTTCTTAACTATACTACAGTTTTTCAACCAACGACGCACAGGGTTTGAGTTGATGAACTCAGAGGACTTATACAAAGTATTGTATGTTGTCCGGTATCCATTAGGACAATAGGGTTGGTACTCGTACTGTATTCTGTTTACTCATAACTTCTCTGATTCTAGACATGTATTTCGTTGAAATGCACTGTTCAGATTTTGAGAAATTATAGGTATAAGAATAAAGTAGAGAACCATTTATTGTAAATATCAGGATTCTTCGAGGAAGTCGAAGATGTAGATACTTGTGTTTGGTATTCCGTTGATAGTAATGGTTTTGAGAACTTGTTTCTTTTTCGGGTTACTCATATATGGATGCACTCCTAGATGAGTAATGCTGATTGTCCTTTTTTCCATTTGGTTGATATGCACTGGAGACAGCTGCATGATTTTGAATCTGGTTCCAATTAAATTGGTGCTTTTGTTTCTATGTTAGTTTTATATAGAATCAATTTATATCTTAACGATGTTAAGGTATAGGGAGTTGTCTGGCTGATGCTTAAAACCAGAATCCAGATAAACTCAAGGCACGTTTCAATAATGGCTGTTTGTAGGTTATCCCGGGTTTTGACGAGGGTTAACTTTCTACCATCAGGAAGATCAATATTTATATTGTTCTTGACTCGCCACAGTTTTAATAAAATGGATTTTTTCCAGAAAAACATAAGTGGGAGTATGGTAGAACTAGAAGTAATTCCAGAACCATAAATGATCACTGAAGATTTAATAGAACCTAAGAATTCAATTAGTTTCGACATTCCATTAGCCACTCCGCAGATTTGGTGGGAGACCTCAGTCACCGGAGAGGTACTTCGGTCCTCTCAGTGACGGTGACAGGGAGGTTCTTGTTTACCCAGACTTTCCATTGCTGCTGTTCTAGACTATAAGACCCGGCAGGAGGATGAGTATAGCGTCGTTCTAAACTGGTTTTAGAAGTGCACGTGTATATGACTCTGCCAGAGAGTTGTTGTAGTCAATGGGAGCAGCGGAAGCACAGTGGGCAAGTTGCTTATGTCTATTTACAGACTAAAGCATGTATAGCGGAAATAGATCATCTATTTTTGATGTGACAGTCATAGGCTTTGACTTCATCAGAATAGGACATGGATCTGCTAAGAAGGTAGTAGAGAGTGATGTGCAGGTATTGGGATGACATGCCCTTGATAGGAAGAGATATTCCTATACTACGATCAGTTATACTGCGGTTGTCACAAAGTTGTTTCTCCAAACAGGATAAGGATGTAATATCAGGGTTTCTGGTTACTAGATCTGTGGTTTTAGATCTAGATTTGGGAAGTATCCTAATCTGGGTATTCTGACATTAAATGGACGACTCCTGGCATGGTGGTCTACCTGCAGGTGATGGAGTCACCCTCTCTGAAGGTGTCTTATAGACTAAAGTGGAGAGGGGTCTGCATGATTAGCATATCACTTGCTTAGGCAATTGAGTTAATCATGTAACGTCAAGTGCCACACCAGATGTCGTTTTTGCACTAGTTGTAATAAACATATATTAATTCAATCCTGGAGAAACATTGGGAAGCAGTTATTGAACATAAATGGATGTTCTAGGGATATGATAACGGCAGCCTCCTTTAGGAGACGGTTGTCATTTCAGGCTTCCAAGGTGAGCAGGATGACAGAGTGACTGTCAGAGTTATAGTTTTCCCTCTTTTGGGGGACAGTATATTGGACAGGTGGTCCAAGCGAATACTGAGGAAAGGCATGGTGCAGGATACTGATTAAATTCAGTGGATGATACAGTCTAGGAGGTTTGCTAGATTTGGAGTTCGTTTGTGAACTGGGTCCTATCAGATATCCAGACAAATTCTAAGACAGGTATTGCTCATTTCGGGAGATAGTTTTCTCCGCGAAATTGAGATACAGAGAGATACAGAAAGAAATATTGGAGCGGATCCACTCACTGAGGCTATTTCTCGAACGCAATCATTTTCGCAAACGGGCTTTGCGAAACTGATTTGTAGAGAAGTTGGGTGTTCGGTATCACACGGGCTGTGAGTATGCGACATCGCAATAATTGGCCTTAAGTGCAAGTGGGAGATTGTTGGCTATAGTGCCCTCAAGACAATTATCATAGTCGCGGACTTATGATTATGATGATTGAGTGAGGACCTATACCGATAAAACATTCTTACTCAAGATAATAGTATGATATCTGGTTTGTCTTTATCATCATGTTGATAAAGCCCATAGGATTCTTGCTTGACTGCCAGCATTATAATGGCGATCATATATGTGGGAGCTGGGGTCAATAAGCACATCCTTAAATGTCCCTAGTCATAGGAGTATCGAGACCGGGCATCGATACTCCAGTGTAGACTAGAGTATACGGATCGAGACCCCGACGAGGGGCGGTGGCCAAGTCTCACAAGCCATTGGTGTTAGTATGTTCACCTATGATAGTATACAGGTGCTCATTGGGTTATGAGTACACTGGACGGACTCGCCGGGGACCTGCAAGTTGGTATTATACCTATTGTCAAATTGCAGTTCTCAGGTGACATGTGTACAGGTTAGTCTGTCGACCTGAGATTGTCATTTGTCTCGTGTGAGTTCCCACTGTGCTTTGATTACTACCTTACTACGGCTCAAAGGAGTCATACAAACAGGTTTTAGTTGGGTACAGTCCCGAGCCACATCGAGGCAGTGATCGGATCGTCGGGGATTCATCTCTCCCGTTATTGGGGGTTGATGTCACGTTGTGTACGGATGGCCATCACTAAAAATCCGTGGCCACGGTGGACAAGAATTACCGATCCAGGATCGATAGTTTCTCAGGTGGTGATGGGGTTTCATACCGACACTAAATATCATGTTGTTGTAAGTGCACGGCGGCGCCCCGGCCGTCAATCCGACGGCCAAATGCGGAAGCGGTGATAAACTTAAATTTTCTTGAACTGGCAAACCGCCACGCACAAATACCCGGATCGATCCATTAATTAGTCCTAGCTATCTACAAGAAAGGGAATAGAGATATACCGACGATCCAAGTCCTCCGGTCTTCTCGTCATAGTCCCGATCTCCTGCGGAATGTCCCGTCTCCTCCTCGTCGCCGGAAGTGCACCACATCGCCTACTTCTTTTACGGGCTCCCACCTCAATGCCGAGGCAACTCGGGCACGAAGCTGGCTAGTCGACGTGCCCAAGACTTGCTGTAGAATGTATAGTAGAGCTCAAGTCTCATTTGGGGTTCATGGAGGTTGCCATTTTGGTGGAGGTTAAGAACTCAACTCTTGAGATGAAGATGTGGGGATTTTATGAAGCCTAATGAACAAAATTTCCCCACCAAAAATTTGGGACAGCCCATGCTCTCTCATGGCCGGCCAAGCTATATGAGAATGAGAGGGAGAGCCAAACTCAAGAGGGTTGAATCAAATCAATAATGCAAGGTGGAGTGTCATGGAAAAAGCAAGTGATGATGAGAGGCAATGATCACTCCCAAAACCAATACACTACCAACTAATCATCAACAACCATGATGCTTACAAAGTCAAGCCATCAAGAAGCTAGAAGTCAAGGTCAAAGAGAGACTATCATGATACAACAATAAGCAAAGACCCCCTCCACAAATGCCTATTTGCAACAATGCAAATAAGCCCTCCTCCACCAAACTTCGGCCAATGAACGATACAAAGGAAATTGGCCGAAACGGAAAGCAAACTGGCAACTCCAGAAAACTGGTCCCGTAATAAATTACAGGAAAACCCCGATACTGTGCATACACACCCGCATTTGTATTCCGACCGAAATACAAATGCAATGAGACAAAATCTACACTGTACTATACTAGGATCCGGCTTATACCAAAACCGGCTAGTAAAATCTGTTCGATCCTGATCCGTGCAATACCGCACGTATCTGATTGAACCCTGCCATATAACCATACGGCCTGTAGTACAAACTGTCCGATCCTGATCCGTGCAATACCGCACGTATCCGATCGAACCTTGCCATATCTCCATACGGCCTCTACAACCTTTCGCCCGAAAGCTGAGTAACTGAATGTGGGGGACTCTAAAGACTCGTCAACACCTTGGTTGTGGATTTAACCACTAGCACGTCAGAGGTATAATCCAATACGTAACGGGCTACCAGGTATTGACTAAAAGGGACGTCTGTGAGCGAACTCAGCCTGACACCCTACTGAGCCTGTCAGTGACAATATCCATACAGTCCGGTCCGTTCGTCTATGAGTATCGCATGGCGGGCCTAGGGGGTTGGTAAAAAGTCAGACCCCCAAAAGCGGTACAAGTCGTGTCGGAGTGTAGCCCAGAACACCCTGAGATACTACTGGAATACCTACCAGTAAATCTCCTTGCCTCGGCCGAGGGCTTCGTGTAATGGCTCTCCTAGACACAGCACGACCACACTCCCAATACCGGGAGAGACGAACCCCTGAAGATACGCTCACTGCCTCCATGTGGCTCGGGAATGTACCCAACTAAAACCTGTTTGCACGACTCCTTTGAGCCGTGGTAGGGTAGTAATCAAAGTACAGTGGGAACTCACACGAGACAAATGACGATCCCCAGGTCGATGAACTAACCTGTACACATGTCACCAGGGAACTGCCATCTGACGTCTGGTATATGACCAACTGGCATGTTCCCGGCGAGTCCTGTCCGGTGTACTCATAACCCAATGAGCACCTGTATACATCTTAGATGAACCTACTGACACCAGTGGCTTGTGAGACCGGCCACCGCCCCTCGTCGGGGTCTCGACTGTATACACTAGTCTACTCTGGAGTATCGATGCCCTGTCTCGAAACTCACATGACTAGGGACCATTTAAGGATATGCTTATAGACCCCCAACTCCCACTTATATGATCGCCCTCATACTGTTGGTGGTCAAGCAAGAATCCTAGGGGCTCTATCAACGTGTAATAGCGACTTGTCAGGTCACCTAAAGCAGTACACGATGATAAAGGTAAACCAGATAGCATACTATCATCTCGAGTAAGACTGTCCTACCGGGATAGGTCCTCCATCAATCATTGCAATCACGTACCTGTGACCTAATAATTGACTCTGAGGGCACTATCTCCAACAATCTCCCACTTGCACTCAAGGCTAATTATTGCGATGTCGCATACTCACAGCCCGTGTGATACCGAACACCCAACTCCTCTACTAGTCAGTCTCACAAAGATCGTTTGCGAAACTATTGCGTTCGAGGAATAACCTTAGTGAGTGGATCCGCTTTGTTGTTTCTTTCTATGTCTCTCTATATCTCAAGTTCGCGGAGAAAGCCATCTCCCGAAATGAGCAATACCTGTCTTAGAATGTGTCTGGATGTCTGATGGGACATAGCTCATAAATGAACTCCAAATCCAAACTTCTTAGACTGTATCGTCAACTGAACTCAATCAGTATCCTGCGCCATGCCTCCCTCAGTATTGCCTTGGACCACCTGTCCAAAATACTGCCCCTCGTCAGAAGGAAAAACTATAACTCTGACAACCTCCCTGTCGTCCAGGTCACCTTGGAAGCCTGGAATGATAACTGTCTCCCGAATGAGGCTGTCGTTATCATATCCCTAGAACATCCACTTATGTTCTAAAACTGCTTCCGACTGTTTCTCCAGGATTGGATCAATGTCAACTTATTGCATCTAGTGCAAGAACAACATCTGGTGTGGTACTTGACATCTCATGATTGACTCAATTGCCTAAGCAAGTGATCTTCCAATCATGCACATCCCTCTCCCCTTTAGTCTATAAGACACCTTTAGAGAGGGTGACTCCGTCACCTGCAGGTACGCCACCGTGCCAGGAGTCGTCCATTCTAAATACTCTTAGAATGCTGTCAAGTACCCCGATTGGGAAACCACCCAAATCTAGATCTAAAACCATAGATCTAGTAACCAGTATGTCTGATATAAAATCCATTCCCTTTATGGAGAAACCACTGTGTGACGACCAAAGTATAACCGATTGCAGTATAGGAGTTTCCTTTCCTATTCTGAGTATGTCATCCAAATACCAGGATATCACACCCTACTACCTTCTTAACAGATCCATCCCCTATTCTGATGAAGTCAAACCCATGACTGTCACGTCAGAAATAGATGATCTATCTCCGCTACATCTGCTTTAGTCTATAAATAGACATAAGCTACCTGTCCACCAATGCTTCCGCTGCTCCCACTGACTACGACAACCCTCTGGCAGAGTCATATAGACGTACACTTCTAAAACTAGTTTAGAACGACGCTATACTCATCCTCCCGCCGGGTCTCGCAGCCTGGAACAACAGCAATGGTAATTGTGGGTAAACAAGAACTTCCCTGTCACCGTCCTTGAGGCTACCGTAGTACCTCTCGGGTGCCTGAAGTTACCCACCTTATCTGCGGAGTGGTCAATGGAATGTCAATCCAGATTGAATCTTTAGGTTCCTTTTCAAATCTTCAGTAATCGTTTGTGGTTCTGGAATCACTTCCAGTTCTACCAGACTCCCACTACTGTTTTCTGAAAAAAATCCATTTTTATTAAAACCGTGGCGAGTCTAGAACAATATTGCTATTGTTCATCCAGATGGTAGAAAGTCAACCTGCGTCATAGCCTGGGTCAACCCACAAACAGCCATTACAGAAACGTGCCTTGAGTTGTCCAGTGTCTGGTTTTAAGCATAAGCCGGACAACTCCCCGTACCTTAACATCGTTAAGATATGAACTGTTCTATATCCCATATAGGACCAGAGGCACTGATTTAATTGAACCAGATTCAAATCATGCAACTGTCTCCAGTGCATGTCAACTAAATGGAAGGAGGCCGATCAGCGTTACTCAACTTAGGAATGCTTCCAATTATGAGTAACCTGAAAAAGAAGCAAGTTCTCTTAGTCATTACTATCAACTTAATACCATACACAAGTATCTACATCTTCGATCTCTTTGAAGAATCCCGATACTTGCTACACCTGGTTCTCTACTCTATTCAACTACCTATAACTTCTCAAAATTCGGACCCTGTGTTTCCGCGAAACACTTGTCTAAAAACTAGAGAAGTCATAAGTAAACCGAATATAGTACGAGGACCAACCCCTCTGTCCTAATGGACCCTGGACAACATACAATACTCTGTATAAGTCCCTTGAGTCTGAAAACTCATTCACCGTGTGTCGTAGGTTGAAAACTGTACTTATGGTTAAGAAGAATTACACCGCTGTTTAATGCACCTTACCTAACCATCCACTGATATAGGTAAATGTCGTAGACATAATTTCAGAAAGGTATATCTCACTCTATGAAAATAGACGTACAGATATATCAATTTGAAATTGGTGCATAACAGCGGATATTCAAAACCAAATATTTGCCAACCGGCAAACAGCCCAGGTGATTTCCTCAAATATCACCGATTACAACGAATCCCGATATAATGAGGATAATCACCCAATTCCCAATAACTTACTCCCACTCATCATCTGTAAAACCATACAGATGTGAGAATCGTACCTGGTAAATACATACCCTGGAGTAAGTATCTAATCGGGAAATTAGTTTTCCTTTAACATTACACAGTGAAACTGAAACATTGAAATGTTCCGATGGGGTATTCTGGTATTCCCAGTAATGCCTCTTCCAGATTCACGACTGTAACTGTATAGTTCTATGCCACCTCTCCAAATCCCTTCATATGTCTTTAGTCTTTACCTTCTGTACACCCCTTTAGGCCAAATGGTTTTCTTCCTTCCCTACCGTTCGGCACCAGCCTATGGTTTGGAAGAAGACTATCCAATAAGCATAATGGGTGTACTGTCCCAATCCTAGGAACACTCGCAATGAGAGAGGGTGAAGATAAAAGACAACCGAATAAACCTTATTCCTATTTCTCCTGGACCAGAATCCATCCCCGAACTGGAACAAGTTCCATTCGAGTTCGTATATAACCATACGATGGAGTATCCAAATAAACTGTGGATCTTCGTAGTGATACGGAGTGTCCTGGAGAAATACAAAGGTGATGTGGGAGTGGTAACGAAATATTTGGTTTGGTCGTGAATATCTGTTGCAATTTACTTTGCCCTCTTACTAATCCCTTGCTTTGTCTGAACTTAATACCTTCTGTACACCATCGTTAGGCTAATTGGTTTTCTTCATTCCCTACCGGTCGGCACCAGCCTAAGGTTTGGAAGAGGACTATCCAATTTGCGTAATAGGTGTACTATCCCCTAAACCAAGGAGTACTCACAACTTGAGAGAAGGTAAAAGGAAAAGACAACTGAATAATCCTATCCGTTTTCTCCAGAACCGGAAACCATCCTCGAATAAATTCTTTCGAGTTCGTATCTAACCATACGATGGTTTTGTCCAATGGAAGTGGACGTTCGTAATAATACGGGGTGTCCTGGAGAAAAGGGTAAAAGTAGGAGTGGCAATGAGGTTCGCAACTCTGACAATCCAAAAGCCAGTGTTAAAGAAGGTTCGGTCAACTTGGTCACTGAGTCATAGTCTTAGGGTCGGGTCAAATGGTCGCTGCAAGAGAGAGAGAAAAGAAACACTAAGCGTGCACTCTAACCTAGATCAGAATGGTTACCAATTTATCTATTTTGGAATCCTCCCACTGTACCTCAAATTCTCCTCCAAACCTGAAAGAAGAATTAGTCGGGATCACCCGAGGAGTATACCAACTCATCAGTGGGAATCGGGATCCAACTATCATCGCATGATAACGTGACGGAATCCGCTCACATCATCATACTCCAGATGGTATGCGCATATCTGGCAAGTTTCAGTTCTTTTGAAACTCCCGATGTGATTTTTGCCCCATGCTCTTATGACCTTGAGTTTGGCCAACATATCATAAGTCACATGTCAAGTTCAACCCGTCATTCTCCAGGTTAATTTGAATCCACCCGTACCTACCCTTGACTTTGGCCAAAATGGCAGTACGACTGTCCCAAACCAACGCATCTATCTATGCCGCATATGAATATCCAATAGCTACCAATCACTGTGCCTTGACTTTGGCCAACATACACAGCTTGAATACTATTGACTATCCATATGAAACGACGGAGGGCTACGAATGGTTTCTGGCGAAAACCTTTAACGTAATGAACTTGATATCGTTGAAGGAACGGATAGCTTTTTAGAAATATAGTGACGACAACTTCCGCTAAAGAGGTCACTCCCGGTGAAGGGATCTCGGCTCTTTCCCCGTAGAATGGGGTGCAGGATATTCCAACTGAATACCACGGTGCAAAGCAAAAGTAATCGACTATAGTGAAGTTAATGCCCTGACGCAAAATTTTGTCCAAGGGGTCACTCCCGGTGAAGGGATCTCGGCCCTTGCCTCGTCGACTGAGGAGCAGGATATTCCAACTGAATACCACGATGCAAAACAAAAGTGAACGTCCTTGTAATAACAGCTTTTTGAAAAGTGTTCCAATAACATCATATTAGGTTTGTTTTTAACATGCATTGATCCGAATCAATGCAGTCCCATCAATTGATCATACCACAAAGAACGAAAATATACTGATGTACGTATATGCCATCCGCATTCGCCACTGGGTCCCGTCATTACCCGTTAGGTTAGCTAACTAACGACAGAGCGGGGACTGGACTAGCGCGGATGTAAAACATATACAACATCTACTAATATATATACCAATATATTATATTCGCTCAAGGCGTGATAAAATGCAACATCACAGAAAATGTACAGCATCACAGAAACAATACAGATATCTGGGATCCCCGGGTTTCACAGAGCCGCTGAAACCCGACGTTCCCCTGGTCGTGTGGATAGCCTGTGCAATGAAATCCTAGACCCCTACGGGCGCGGCAAGTCACCCGCCAAAACCTGAAGCGAGGTAGCCCCCTTCAGCGCCGTGAATGGACCACACAGCACTTCACGGAATCCGGTAACTTGGGCACCCCTCCTGGGTCAACCTGTACCCCCTACGAGTGCGGCGAACAGCCTGCCAATTCTAGAGTGAAGCCCCCTCCGTCCCAATGCCATGAGATGCGGGCTTGTTGCCCTCCAGAACCCGGCTATCCGTGCACCCCACCGCGGGGTAATCCTAGTACAGAAAGTAAAATATACATACAACGAGTACATCGACCGCAACTTGGTCGTGCCCCAAAATAATAATACAAACAGGCAGTGACGGCAGTCCACATGTCGGACGCTCGCCCCGCAATATCAAATGTACATAATACAACCACAACTGTACTAGCATTGCATCCAGGCTATCCCCCACGACCGATCCGCAACATCACAGCAAAAACAGAACATCAATGTGAAAGTCACGTTCGCAAATCCGTCTAACCGGGCTATAGCAGTTAGACCGGATTTACCGATCGAGTGACATTCACGGTCGCAGATATAATGTAAATACTGTGAAATAATGTGTTTAAAAAATATCCGATCGATCAAATTATAACAAGTGGGCCCCAAGCACTACTGTAGCACATCAAGAAACTCTGGGCCCAATATTAATATTCCAAAACCCCTAAAATCACCCCAGAAGCCCACTGGAGAAATTTGGCCCATTGATCTTTACATACTGCGGCGGAACAGCGGCCTAAGGTGGGTTTTGGCCGTGGTTCCGCGCTCCACTTGATGGATCAATGACCCGAATTTTTCAAGAAGCCTTATAACTTCCTGTACAGTACTTTTATACAACCTGAAAAATTTTTAGAGACTAAAAAATTTCGACAGAAAACTGTCGTGGGTGATATTGGGTTTTCAGAACATTTTTTCGATCGGAAATGCAAAACACATTAAACCAAGCTAGACTAAGTTAATGGCGAGGCTCTGATACCACTGTAAGTGCACGGCGGCGCCCCGGCCGTCAATCCGACGGCCAAATGCGGAAGTGGTGATAAACTTAAATTTTCTTGAACTGGCAAACCGCCGCGCACTAATACCCGGATTGAACCATTAATTAGTCCTAGCTATCTACAAGAAAGGGAATAGAGATATACCGACGATCCAAGTCCTCCGGTCTTCTCGTCATAGTCCCGATCTCCTGCGGAATGTCCCGTCTCCTCCTCGTCGCCGGAAGTGCACCACATCGGCTACTTCTTTTACGGGCTCCCACCTCAATGCCGAGGCAACTCGGGCACGAAGCTGGCTAGTCGACGTGCCCAAGACTTGCTGTAGAATGTATAGTAGAGCTCAAGTCTCATTTGGAGTTCATGGAGGTTGCCATTTTGGTGGAGGTTAAGAACTCAACTCTTGAGATGAAGATGTGGGGATTTTATGAAGCCTAATGAACAAAATTTCCCCACCAAAAATTTGGGAAAGCCCATGCTCTCTCATGGCCGGCCAAGCTATATGAGAATGAGAGGGAGAGCCAAACTCAAGAGGGTTGAATCAAATCAATAATGCAAGGTGGAGTGTCATGGAAAAAGCAAGTGATGATGAGAGGCAATGATCACTCCCAAAACCAATACACTACCAACTAATCATCAACAACCATGATGCTTACAAAGTCAAGCCATCATGAAGCTAGAAGTTAAGGTCAAAGAGAGACTATCATGATACAACAATAAGCAAAGACCCCCTCCACAAATGCCTATTTGCAACAATGCAAATAAGCCCTCCTCCACCAAACTTCGGCCAATGAACGATACAAAGGAAATTGGCCGAAACGGAAAGCAAACTGGCAACTACAGAAAACTGGTCCCGTAATAAATTACAGGAAAACCCCGATACTGTGCATACACACCCGCATTTGTATTCCGACCGAAATACAAATGCAATGAGACAAAATCTACACTGTACTATACTAGGATCCGGCTTATACCAAAACCGGCTAGTAAAATCTGTTCGATCCTGATCCGTGCAATACCGCACGTATCTGATCGAACCCTGCCATATAACCATACGGCCTGTAGTACAAACTGTCCGATCCTGATCCGTGCAATACCGCACGTATCCGATCGAATCTTGCCATATCTCCATACGGCCTCTACAACCTTTCGCCCGAAAGCTGAGTAACTGAATGTGGGGGACTCTAAAGACTCGTCAACACCTTGGTTGTGGATTTAACCACTAGCACGTCAGAGGTATAAGCCAATACGTAACGGGCTACCAGGTATTGACTAAAAGGGACGTCTGTGAGCGAACTCAGCCTGACACCCTACTGAGCCTGTCAGTGACAATATCCGTACAGTCCGTTCCGTTCGTCTATGAGTATCGCATGGCGGGCCTAGGGGGTTGGTAAAAAGTCAGACCCCCAAAAGCGGTACAAGTCGTGTCGGAGTGTAGCCCAGAACACCCTGAGATACTACTGGAATACCTACCAGTAAATCTCCTTGCCTCGGCCGAGGACTTCGTGTAATGGCTCTCCTAGACACAGCACGACCTCACTCCCAATACCGGGAGAGACGAACCCCTGAAGATACGCTCACTGCCTCCATGTGGCTCGGGACTGTACCCAACTAAAACCTGTTTGCACGACTCCTTTGAGCCGTGGTAGGGTAGTAATCAAAGTACAGTGAGAACTCACACGAGACAAATGACGATCCCCCGGTCGATGAACTAACCTGTACACATGTCACCAGGGAACTGCCATTTGACGTCTGGTATATGACCAACTGGCATGTTCCCGGCGAGTCCTGTCCGGTGTACTCATAACCCAATGAGCACCTGTCTACATCTTAGGTGAACCTACTGACACCAGTGGCTTGTGAGACCGGCCACCGCCCCTCGTCGGGGTCTCGACTGTATACACTAGTCTACTCTGGAGTATCGATGCCCTGTCTCGAAACTCACATGACTAGGGACCATTTAAGGATATGCTTATAGACCCCCAGCTCCCACTTATATGATCGCCCTCATACTGCTGGTGGTCAAGCAAGAATCCTAGGGGCTCTATCAACGTGTAATAGCGACTTGTCAGGTCACCTAAAGCAGTACACGATGATAAAGGTAAACCAGATAGCATACTATCATCTCGAGTAAGACTGTCCTACCGGGATAGGTCCTCCATCAATCATTGCAATCACGTACCTGTGACCTAATAATTGACTCTGAGGGCACTATCTCCAACAGTTGTTGGGGGTCTGATTTTATCCACCCCCAAGACTCGATATGCGATACTCTTAGACGAACAGATCGGACTGTACGGATATTGTCACTGACAGTGTCAGTAGGGGTTCAGGATGAGTTTGCTCGTCGGCCTCCCTTTCGCTCAATACCTGGGTAGCCGTTACGTACAGCTAGTGCCGCTGACGTGCTTGTGCTTAAACCCACTGCCAGCATATTGACGAGTCTTTAGAGTCCCACACAGAGGGTTTTCACGGTTCAGGCGATATGTTGTACATGGCGTATGTTGTTACATACAAGTGTCCGATTAAATATGTGCATGCTGCGCGGACTTTAATCGAGCGGTTGATAATACTAGCGGCTTAGGATTAAGCCGGATTATTAAATCGGGTTTTGATTTAATAATTTATATATGTATTTTCCTATAAGTATTCTAGTATTATCGTTCACTATTCATTTTCTCTCTAGGCTATTCGTATTTTGGTACGAATACGCATATATGTATTTCGATACATGTACCAGGAAGTATTCCGTATTTTATACGGAATAGCTTCTAGAAGACGCCACCTCATTATTGATTTTCTATTAGAAAATGAATTAGTAAATGAGGTGGAAAAGGTGACAAGGCAAAGGCATGGGCATGAGTCAAAGCATGGTGTATGGTATGGTTTGGAATTGTTTAATGAAATTAAAAATTGAAACATTTTTGTGGGAATGAGAGGGGAGGCCGGCCACTATGGAGAGGGGGCTCATTTTTCATTTGCTTGATAACACACTCACTCTCTCATTCACACAAAAGAAAAAGGAGTTAGCCGTTTTTCATTGTTGATTCATGCCAAGATTTCCTCACCACCATTCATCTTCTATGGATGCTCTCTTGAGCTCATATGTTGAGAGAAAATTGTAGTGCCATTTTCATACACCCCCACTCTCTTTCGCTAGCAATGTTGGAGCGTCGGTTGCCTCGTTTTTCGAGGCAGGAGCTTGCGTCGTTTCCCTCGGGTGGATCTGTTGGATAGAGTGTCCTCAGAGTCAATTATTGGATCGCAGGCACGTGATTGCAATGATTGAGGGAGGACCTGTACCAGTAGGACAGTCTTACTCGAGAGCTTTGTATACTCTCTGGTTTGCCTTTATCATCGTGTACATATTTTAGGTTGCATTGTAGTTCACTATTGCACGTTGATAGAGAATAGTATGCAACCGTGGTTTGTCTTTATCATCGTATACTGCTTTAGGTGACCTTACAAGTCACTATTGCACGTTGATAGAGCCCATAGAATTCTTGCTTGACTACCAGCAGTATGATGGCGATCATATACGTGAGAGTTGGGTAGTCTATAACCACATCCTTAAAGTGGTCCCTAGTCATGGGAGTTTCGAGACTGGGCATCGATACTCCATTAGTAGACTAGTGTATACAGTCGAGACCCCGACGAGGGGCGGTGGTCGGTTCCACGAGCCATTGGTGTCAGTTGTTTCACCTAAATTGTATACAGGTGCTCATTGGGTTGTGAGTACACCGGATAGGACTCGTCGGGAACATGCTAGTTGGTATTATACCTAGCGTCAGATAGCAGTTCCCTGGTGACATGTGTACAGGTTAGTTCATCGACCTGAGATCGTCATTTGTTTCGTGTGAGTTCCCACTGTACTTTGATTACTACCCTACCACGGCTCAAAGGAGTCCTGCAAACAGGTTTTAGTTGGGTACAGTCTCGAGCTACATGGAGGCAGTGAGCGGATCGGCAGGGGTTCGTCTCTCCCGGTATTGAGGGTGAGATCGCGCTGTGTCTCGGAGAGCCATTACACGAAGTCCTTGGCCAAGGCAGGAGATTTACTTGTAGGTATTCCAGTAGTATCTCAGGGTGTTTTGGGCTACACTCCGACACGACTTGTACCGCTTTTGGGGGTCTGACTTTTACCAACCCTCTAGGCCCGACATACAATGCTTATAGACGAACGGACCGGACTGTACGGATATTTTCACTGACAGGCTCAGTAGGGTGTCAGGATGAGTTCGCTCATCGACCTCCCTTTTGGTCAATACCTGGTAGCCCGTTACGTACGGCTAGTACCTCTGACGTGCTAGTGGTTAAATCCACAGCCAAAGTATTGACGAGTCTTTAGAGTCCCCCACAGACAGTTTCTCAAGTTTCGGGCGAAACGTTGTAGAGGCCGTATGATATATGGCAGGGTCCGATCATATACGTGCAGTAGTGCACGGATCATGATCGGGCGGATCATACTAGTGGGCTTTGTTTTAAGCCGGATCCTAGTATTAGATTTGTTGGATTACTTTAGTCTCGTCGCATTCGCATTCAGTCGGAATGTGGATGCAGGTATGTATATATAGGTGAGGGGTATCCTTGTGATCCGTCACGAGTTTACGTTAGATGTTGTCGTATCTTTTTATTGTTGCAAACATTTGGATTAATGTTTGTAAATGGAAATTGTGAGCTAGAATTCATCATTTGATGCATTAAATGTGACATGGACATATGTAGTGACTCATGGTCTCTTTTTTTGTGAAAAATGTCACATTAGTGCTTGTTTTGTGTTGATATGATAACAAGAGAGAGAGGGGCTGCCATATGTGTGAGTTTAGTTTTGTATTATTTTCATCTCATACTCTCTCTTCTTATCATAGCAATAACAAAAGAAAAAAAAGCTCTTCTCTTCTTCTTCTTCCTCTAGCTCATAACCTCCATCAATGGCAACACCTTCAACCTTCATCCATCTCATGGTTGCAAGAGACAAAGTGATCACAAACGTTCTCTACATAACCTTGGACACGTCGGCTAGCACACTTCGTGCCCGAGTTACTTCGGATGAAGCGGGAGTCCGTAAAAAGAATCGATGTTATGCTGCCTTTTCCGATGAGGTGATCGAGACCGAAGTTGCCGCGAGCAGCTTGGGATGGTGGCCAAAGACCGAAGGACACGGATCGATCGGTATAGCCTTTCTATCCCTTATCTAGATAGCTAGTTGTAGATTAATGGTTCGATCCGGGATTTAAGCATACGATAGTGCCGGTTTCTAGTTTGAAGAAGTTTTCGTTTCCGCATTTTGGCCTCGTACAGACGGCCGGGGTGCTACCGTAGACTTACACGGTATCAGAGCCACGCCATTACCTTTACTAGCTTGCACTAACGTGTTTAGAACTTCGATCGAACGAAATTTTAAAAAACTGCATTTCCAAGTCATCGGTTTCTGTCGAATTTTTCCTGTGGTCGAAAAATTATTTGTAGTATTGCAGAAAATCAGGCAGGGTTTTGTAAGAGTTTTGCAAAATTTTGGTTCAATGATGTCACTGTAGCGCGGCGGAACCGCGGCCGTAACCCCGTTTTGGCCGCGGTTCCGCCGCCGTTCTGTAGCAACACAACACCAAAATTTCTGCAGTGCTCTCTGTCTTGGAAATAGGGTTTCTGGTATTTTTTGTTTGGGCCCAGATTTGTTTGAGTACAGGGTATTGTGCTTGGGGCCCATTTCGGGAAATTTTGTCGATCGAAAATTTTAAATATGTTAGTTCACAGTATTTACATTATATCTGCGACCGTGATTGTCATTTGATCGGTAAATCTTGTCTAATTGCTATCGTTCTTTTAGACGGATTTGCGAACGTGACATTCACGTTGATGTTCTGTGTTGTGCTATGATGTTGCGGATTGGTCGTGGTGGATAGCCTGGATGTAATGTTATTACAGTTTGGTTGTATATGTACTTTTGATATTGCGGGGCGAGCGTCCGACATGTGGACTGCCGTAACTACCTGTTTGTATATTATTCTTTTGGGGTACGATCGGGCTGAGGTCGATGTACCCGTTGTATATTTTACTTTCTGTACTAGGATTACCCCGCGGTGGGGTGCACGGATAGCCGGGTTCTAGAGGGCAACGGGCCCGCATCTCATGGCTTTGAGACGGAGGGGGCTTTACTCTAGAATTGGCGGGCTATTCACCGCACTCGTAGGGGGTACAGGTTGACCCAAGGAGGGGTGCTCAAGTTACCGGATTCCGTAAAGTGCTGGGTGGTCCATTCACGTTGTTGAAGGGAGCTGCCTCACTTCAGGTTTTGGCGGGTAACTTGCCGCGCCCGTAGGGGTCTAGGATTTCATTGCACAGGCTATCCACATGACCAGAGGAACGTCGGGTTTCAGTAGCGGCTCTATGAAACCCGGGGATCCCAGATTATCGGTATTGTTCTGTGATGCTTATTACATTTCTATGATGTTGCATTTTATCACGCCATGAGCGAATATTATATATTAATATATATACTAGTAGATGTTGTATATCTTTTACACCCATGCTAGTCCAGTCCCAGCTTTGTCGTTAGTTATGTAACCTAACGGGTGATGACGGAACCCAGTGGCGAATGCGGATGGCATATACGTACGTCATATTTTCGTTCTTTTATGGTGTGATTAATTGATGGGACTGCATTGATTCGGATCAATGCAAGCTAAACAAACCAATTCTGATGTTGTTGGAACATTTTTCAAAAAAGCTGTTATTGCAAGGACGTTCTCTTTTTTTTTGCACAGTGGTATTCGGTTATGAATATCCAGCACCTCAGTCGACGAAGCAAGGGCCGAGATCCCTCACCGGGAGTGACCCCTTGGACAGAGGTTTGTGTCAGGGTAATAACTTCACTATAGTCGATTACTTTTTGCTTTGCATCATGGTATTCAGTTGGAATATCCTGCACCTCATTCTACGGGGAAAGAACCGAGATCCCTTCACCGGGAGTGACCTCTTTAGCAAAGGTTTTCGCCGCTATATTTTTATAAAAAGCTATCAGGTTCCTTCAACGATATCAAGTTCATTACGTTAAAGGTTTTCGCCAAAAACCATTCGTAGCCCTCCGTCATTTCAGAAAGATAGCACTTAGTATTCATGCTATGTATGTTGGCCTTCGTCAAGGCATAGTGTATGGTAGCTATTTGTTACTTTTCTGCAGCATAGAAAGATACGTTGGTTTGGGACAGTCGTACTACTATTTTGGCCTTCGTCAAGGGTATGTACGGGTGGGTT
Organism: Agapanthus africanus; assembly: GCA_030015575.1. Lineage (NCBI taxonomy): Eukaryota > Viridiplantae > Streptophyta > Magnoliopsida > Asparagales > Amaryllidaceae > Agapanthus > Agapanthus africanus. Next base: position 413,522,867 of record CM057337.1, read on the forward strand.
CAAATTAACCTGGAAAATGATGGGTAGAACTTGACATATGACTTATGATATGTTGGCCTTCGTCAAGGTCATAAGAGCATGAGGTAAAAATCACATCGGGAGTTTCTAAAGAAACTGGAACTTGCCAGATATGCGCATACCTTCTGGAGTGTGATAATGTGAGTGGATTCTATCACATTATCATGCGATGATAGTTGGATCCCGATTCCCACTGATGAGTTGGTTTACTCCTCGGGTGATCGCGACTAATTCTTCTTTCAGGTTTGGAGGACAATTTGAGGTTACAGTGGGAGGTTTCCTGATTAGATAAATTGGTAACCATTCTGATCTAGGTTAGAGTGGACGATGAGTGTTTCTTTTCTCTCTTTCTTTGGCAGCGACGATGACCCGACCGTTGACTATGACTCAGTGACCAAGTTAACCGAACCTTCTTATAACACTGGCTTTTGGATTGTCAGAGTTGCATACCTCATTGCCACTCCTACTTTTACCATTTTCTCCAGGACACCCCGTATTACTACGAACAACCACTTCCATTGGATAAAACCATCGTATGTTTATATCCGAACTCGAAGGAACTTGTTCCAGATTCGAGGATGGTTTCCGGTTCTGGAGAAAACGAATATGACTATTCAGTTGTCTTTTCCTTTTACCTTCTCTCAGGTTGCGAGTGCTTCTTAGATTAGGGGATAGTACACCTGTTACACTTATTGGATAGTCTTCTTCCAAACCTTAGGCTGGTGCCCAATGGTAGGGGATGGAGAAAACCGTTTAGCCTAAAAGGTGTACAGAAGGTATTAAGTAAAGATAAATAAACGGATTAGTAAGAGGGCAAAGTAAATTGCGACTGCTATTCACGACCAAACCAAGTATTTCTTCGCCAATCCTACATCATCTTTGTATTTCTCCAGAACACTCCATGTCACTACGAAGATCCACAGCTATTTGGATTCTCCATCGTATGGTTATATACGAACTCGAAGGAACTTGTTCCTGTTCGGGGATGGATTCTGGTTCAGGAGAAATAGGAATAAAGTTTTATTCAGTTGTATTTTATCTTTACCTTCTCTCGGCTTGCTAGTGCTATTAGGATTAGGACAGTACACCTATTACGCTTATTGGATAGTTTTCTTCCAAACCATAGGCTGGTGCCGAACGGTAGGGATGGAAAAAAACCATTTAGCCTAAAGGGGTGTACAGAAGGTAATGACTAAAGACATATAAAGGGATTTGGAGAGATGGCAAAGAAATATACGGTTACAGTTGCGACTCTGATAATGGAAGAGGCATTACTAGGAATACCCGGATACCCCTTCGAAACATATTCAAGTTTATGTTTTACTGTGTATTGTTAAAAGAAAACTGATTTCTCAATTAGCCCTTGCTCCAGGGTATGTATTTACCAGGTTTGATTCTCACATCTGTATGGTTTTACAGATGATGAGTGGGAGTAAGTTATTGGGAATTGGGTGATCATCCTCATTATATCAGGATTCGTTGTAATTGGTGATATTTGAGGAAATCGCCTGGGTTGTTTACCTGACGACAAATATTTGGTTTTGAATATCCGTTGTTATGCACCAATTTCAAATTGATATATCTGTACGTTTATTTTTATAAAGTGAGATATAATTTTTTGAAATTATGTCCATGACATTTACCTATATCAGTGGATGGTTAGGTAAGAAGCATTAAACAGCGGTGTAATTCTTCTTAACCATAAGTACAGTTTTCAACCTACGACACACAGGGAATGAGTTATTAGACTCAAAGGACTTATACAGAGCATTGTATGTTGTCCAGTGTCTATGAGGACAGAGGGGTTGGTACTCGTACTATATTCTGTTTACTTGTGACTTCTTTAGTTCTTAGACATGTGTTTCTTAGAAATGCAAGGTCTAAGTTTTGAGAAGTTATAGGTATAAGAATAAAGTCGAGAACCAGGCGTTGCAAGTATCAGGATTCTTCAAGGTGATCAAAGATGTAGATACTCGTGTATGGTATTCAGTTAATAGTAATGATTATGAGAACTTCCTTCTCTTTCAGGTTAATCATATCTGGATGTATTCCTAAGTTGAGTAATGCTGATCGACCTCTCTCCATTTAGTTGACATGCACTGCAAACAGCTGCATAATTTGAATCTGGTTCCAATTAAATCAGTGCCTCTGTTTCTATATTGGATATAGAATAGTTCATATCTTAACAATGTTAAGGTACGGGGAGTTGTCCGGCTTATGCTTAAAACCAGACTCTGGATAACTCAAGGCACGTTTCTGTAATGGCTGTTTGTGGGTTGACCCGAGCTATGACGAGGGTTGACTTTCTACCATCTGGAAGATCAATAGTGATACTGTTCTTAACTCGCCACAGTTTTAGTAAAATAGATTTTTTTTTCAGAAAACAGTAGTGGGAGTATGGTAGAGCTGGAAGTGATTCCAGAACCGCAAACGATTACTGAAAATTTGATAAGAACCTAAAGATTCAATCTTGTTTGACATTCCATTGGCCACTCCGCAGATATGGTGGGTAACCTCAGGCACCCGAGAGGTACTCCGGTAGACTCAAGGACGGTGACAGGGAGGTTCTTGTTTATCCAGACTTGCCATTGCTGTTGTTCCAAACTGTGAGACCCGGCAGGAGGATGAGTATAGCGTCGTTCTAAATTAGCTTTAGAAGTGTACATGTATATGACTCTGACAGAGGGTTGTCGTAGTCACTGGGAGTAGCGGAAGCATAGTGGACAAGTAGCTTATGTCTATTTATAGACTAATGCAGATATAGCGGAGATAGATCATCTATTTCTGATATGACAGTCATAGGTTTGACTTCATCAGAATAGGGGATGGATCTGTTAAGAAGGTAGTAGGGTGTGATGTCCAGGTATTTGGATGACATGTACAGAGTAGGAAGTGAAATTCCTATACTACGATCGGTTATACTTTGGTTGTCACACAGTGGTTTCTCCACATAGGACATGGATATTATATCAGATATTCTGGTTACTAGATCTTTGGTTTTAGATCAAGATTTGGGTAGTTTCCCAATCTGGGTACTTATACAGTATTCTAAAATCTTTTAGAATGGACGACTCCAGGTAATGTACCTGCAGGTGATGGAGTCACCCTCTCTAAAGGTGTCTTACAGACTAAAGGGGAGAGGGATGTGCATGATTGGCATATCACTCGCTTAGACAATTGAGTCAATCATGAGATGTCAAGTACCACACCAGATATTGTTTTTGCACGAGATGCAGTAAGTTGATATTAATCCTATCCTGGAGAGACATTCGGAAGCAGTTTTAGAACATAAGTGGATGTTCTAGGGATATGATAACGACAGCCTCTTTCCGGAGACGGTTATCATTCCAGGCTTCCAAGGTGACCTGGATGACAGAGTGGCTGTCAGAGTCATAGTTTTCCCTCTGATGAGGGGCAGTATTTTGGACAGGTGGTCCAAGAGGATACTGAGGGAGGCATGGCGCAGGATACGGATTGGTTTCAGTTGATGATACAGTCTAAGAAGTTTGGATTTGGAGTTCATTTATGAACTAGGTCCCATCAGATATCCAGACATATTCTAAGATATGTATTGCTCATTTCGGGAGATGGCTTTCTTCGCGAACTTGAGATAAAGAGAGACATAGAAAGAAACATCAGGACGGATCCACTAGCTGAGACTATTCCTCGAACGCAATAGTTTCACAAACGGGCTTTGTGAGACTGATTAGTAGAGGAGTTGGGTGTTCGGTATCACACGGGCTGTGAGTATGCGACAGCGCAATAATTAGCCTTGAGTGCAAGTGGGAGATTGTTGGATATAGTGCCCTCAGAGTCAATTATTGGATCGCAGGCACGTAATTGCAATGATTGAGGGAGGACCAGTACCGGTAGGACAGTCTTACTCGAGAGGTTTGTATACTATCTGGTTTGCCTTTATCATCCTGTACATGTTTTAGGTGACATTGTAGTTCACTATTGCACATTGATAGAGAATAGTATGCTACCATGGTTTGTCTTTATCATCGTGTACTGCTTTAGGTGACCTTACAGGTCACTATTGCACGTTGATAGAGCCCATAGGATTCTTGCTTGACTACCAGCAGTATGATGGCGATCATATACGTGAGAGTTGGGTAGTCTATAAGCACATCCTTAAAGTGGTCCCTGGTCATGGGAGTTTCGAGACTGTGCATCGATACTCCATTAGTACACTAGTGTATACAGTCGAGACCCCGGCGAGGGGCAGTGGCCGGTCTCATAAGCCATTGGTGTCAGTTGGTTCACCTAAGATGTATACAGATGCTCATTGGGTTATGAGTACACCGGACATGACTCCCCGGGAACATGCTAGTTGGTATTATACGTAGCGTCAGATAGCAGTTCCCTGGTGACATGTGTACAGGTTAGTTCATCGACCTGAGATCGTCATTTTTCTCGTGTGAGTTCCCACTGTACTTTGATTACTACCCTACCACGGCTCAAAGGAGTCATGCGAACAGGTTTTAGTTCGGTACAGTCCCGAGCCACATGGAGGCAGTGAGCGGATCGGCAGGGGTTTGTCTCTCCCGGTATTGGGAGTGAGATCGCACTTTGTCTAGGAGAGCCATTACACGAAGTCCTTGGCCAAGGCAGGAGATTTACTGGTAGGTATTCTAGTAGTATCTCAGGGTGTTCTGGGCTACACTCTGATACGACTTGTACCGCTTTTGAAGGTCGGACTTTTACCAACCCCCTAGGCCATATGCGATGCTCATAGACGAACGGACCGGACTATACGGATATTGTCACTGACAGGCTCAGTAGGGTGTCAGGATGAGTTCGCTCATCGACCTCCCTTTTGGTCAATACCTGGTAGCCCATTACGTACGGCTAGTACCTCTGATGTGCTAGTGGTTAAATCTACAGCCAAAGTATTGACGAGTCTTTAGAGTCCCCCACAGACCGTTTCTCAAGTTTCGGGCGAAACGTTGTAGAGGCCGTATGATATATGGCAGGGTTCGATCATATACGTGCAGTAGTGCACGGATCATGATCGGGTGGATCATACTAGTGGGCTTTGGTTTAAGCCGGATCCTGGTATTTGATTTGTTAGATTACTTTAGTCTCGTCGCATTCGCATTCAGTCGGAATGCGGATGCAGGTATGTATATACAGGTAGGGGTAACCTTGTGCTCCGTCACGAGTTTACTTTAGATGTTGCCGTATCTTTTTATTGTTGCAAACATTTGGATTAATGTTTGTAAATAGAAATTATGAGCTAGAATTCATCATTTGATGCATTAAATGTGACATGGACATATATAGTGACTTATGGTCTCTTTTTTTGTGAAAAATGTCACATTAGTGCTTTTTGTGTTGATATGATAACAAGAGAGAGAGAGAGAGAGGGGCTGCCATATGTGTGAGTTTAGTTTTGTCTTATTTTCATCTCGTACTCTCTCTTTTTATCATAGCAACAACAAAAGAAAGAAAAGCTCTTCTCTTCTTCCTCTTCCTCTAGCTCATAACCTCCATCAATGGCAACACCTTCAACCTCCATCCATCTCATGGATGCAAGAGACAAAGTGATCACAAACATTCTCTACATAACCTTGGACACGTCGGCTAGCACACTGTTAGTTATATGTATGCCCTAGAGGCCATTACTGTACATATGATGTATATTGTAATGGATACTTGGACATATATATGGAAGACTTTCTTGCTCGACATGATAGTACGCTATCCGGTTGCTCTTTATCTTAACATGTACTCTGATTGTCTCTATGTTACATGTTGATAAAGCCCTTAGGATATGTACTTGACTACTGGGACTATGATGAGATCATACTAGTGGGGCCACGGTAGTCGACGAGTACATCCTATAACTGTTCCTAGTCGAGGGTGTATTGAGACAGGGCATCGATACACCAGAGTAGACTAGCGTATACGCATCTTGACCCATATGATGGGCGATGGATGATCCCATATCAATCGATGTTTGACATCAAGGATGGTGTATGGGTGCTCAGTAGAGACTGGGTACACTGGACGGACTCGCCGAGAACTCCCAGATGGTATTATACCTCAGGTCAAATGGCAGTTCTCCGGTGACACTGGTATAGAGTAGTCTGTTGACCCGATAACGTCATAGAGTCTTGTGTGATTCCCACTGTGCTTTGATTTCCATCATACCACGTCCAAGAGGGCGTGCAAAAAGGTGGCTTTTAGGTACAGTCCCGAATCACATGGAGGCAATGAGCGATAGGAGGGGATTCGTCTCTCCCGGTATAGGGAGTTGATGTTGTGCTGTGTTCGATTGGATATAACTGGAAATCCCTGGCCAGGGTTGTTGAGATTTACTGGTAAGTGTTATCAGTAGTTTCTCGAACTGTTATAGACCTCATATCGACACGACTTATCAAGCTACTAGGGTCTGACGTATACCACCCCTAGGTGAGATATGCGACATATCAGACGACGAGACTGGACTGTAAGGGAGTGTTACTGATTGGATTCGCAGGAGAATGTATAGGCTTGCTTGTTGATCTTCTGAGCGCTCAATACCTGGGTAGCTGTTACGTTTAGCTGACCGCTTGCAGCTTGTGGGTGTTTGATATGATCACCACCTACTGCCGGCGTATTGACGATTCTTTAGAGTCCTATACAGAGGTTTCTTAACTCAGGCAAAACGGAGTAGGAGCACATATGTGATATGTGCGGGACCGAGGATAATGCAATATGAGTTACCGTACTATATTCTCGCGATATTTGATATCAGCTGGGTATCAGATCAAGTGTTGATTCGATGAATCGGTACGGATAAATATTAGTCGGTTATATGCGATATAGCCGGATTGTCGGATCAAGTGTTGATTCGATAATTTAATGTATAATAATATATATGATATATTAAATTACATTAACTAATATTAGCTTACTAAAAGATTCTTTTTCTCAATCGGGTAATACATTGATATATATGCGATATATGTTAATTGTATTATTTTATTTTGTTACAATAAATATTATATATGTGATATATAATATTGTAACATGATATGATTACTAATGCAACATGTTTAGTGGAGATTAAAAAAGGTCAGGGTTTGATTTGGGTTAAGCAATTCTAGAAGTTTCTAGAAGGTTTCATTTTGTTTTGTGTTAAGATATTTACAAGTGACTCATCTTTAACCTAACCCAAACCCTTCACCCTTGGTTAATTCTCTACAAAGGTTTAGCAACCATGGTTGCATTATTCATCATTATCCTTTCATTATTCATCACAAAAGGTTAAAACAATGATTATTCATCTTCTTCTTCCTTCTTCTTTCTTTCATGGAAAAAGCTTTCTAGCTTTTTTCTAAGTGATGAAAATGAGAGAGAATATGAAAACAAATGAGAGCAAAAATCCTACTTTATCATCCTAATCTAACCTTGCCCTTTAGATGAGAATGTTCACTTCATTTAGTGAGTGTTAGCTTGTGTTAATGAAACTTCAAGGTAGATCATCTTTGTTATCGAAGATCGGAAGCAAGCTTGCATCTTTCTCTTCATGGAGCCTCTCGAGAGTCTGGAACACGATGATCGCAGCGAAGGGACCTCAACACGGAGCTTAAGAAGTGAAGGACCGGATCTACAAAGGTTGTAATCCCTCTCACTTAGTGTTAAAGTGTTTAACATGCTTGTTTTCGCCTAATCTCTAGTTTAAAGATCCGGCTTTGGGTTGTTCGGCACGGCTAAATTTTAAATCGGGGATGGTTGATGCCTCATAGACCCTTGTGCATGTGCCTAGCAACCCTACATTGGTATCAGAGCCAAGCTAGTGCTTTAGGCGATGTCTAGGCGAAATTTAAAGTCCGATCGAACCCCGAAACCCCGGCTTTGACCCCTCTCTGGATTTTTTCTAAAAAAGTGATTTTTTCTGGATTAAAAATAGTCAAAAAAATCAGCAGGGAAATACAAGAGTTACTGTGCATCACGTGCCTCCAATTCAATTAAACCGCCGCGGAACCGCGGCCGTACCTTGGCTTTGGCGGCGGTTCCGCGGCCAAAAAGTTGTATCATGGCACGTGATTTGCACAGTAATGTTCGTCTGTAATTGCTTATTCTTCTGGGAATTTTTAATTTGCTCAAGTGTTGAGTTTTCAGGGATCTATTGCGGACTCGTTGATTCGATCGGAAAATTTAACTTCGTTTAAGTTTTTCCGGGTTATTTTCGAAACTGTTAAAAAGTTCGAACGGATATCAATAACTCACTTTTTCCCCTGTCGGAAATTTTTTCAAAAGTTGGATTTTTCTTCGAGTTTAAGAACGTTCTAAGTCGTGCAAGTAACGCGGTGGACCCTCTAGAAGACAACAAACCTTAACTCGATTATGTGACCGTCTTGAACTGCCTCTAAACCTTAGGGTTTGGGGCAGTACGGCGTGCCACATGTGAGGCGTTAGTTTGACCCTTCTACGGCCGGACCATTGGTACTGTGGCATGTGATGAATGTTTTTAAACTGATTTCAAGTGTTAAGATATATTGGGGAAATCTTGGGTGTTTGATTATTCGATCGGAATGTTTAACATTGTCTATTTATCTGGAATGTGATACAATATTTGGAATCCACAGGTAGTTATGAGATAACTAATTTGAATGTTATAAATCTAGCAGTTTAGTGTCAATTGATCGGTTGCCACGGAATTTTGATGTGATCAAAAGTCCGTCGCAATCACGTAGCGTACGCGGATACTCGCCGGGTAAACTTTATAGATAGCCATGCCCCATAGCCACGACCAAGTGACTGTAGGAGAACCCCGTCGCTAAAAGCATCCGTTCGGGTGCTCGCGGCAGCGGTGTTCCGCCTTAGTGCACTTCGTCGACGGCATCGGGGGTGCGGCCGTCTAGTAAAGTTTGCGACGAGCATTCGATCAGGATGTCGGGAATCTTATTGAATCGCCCGACTAGATATTGAAAAGAGTTTTCGATAATTAGACTAAAATGCGTGGTTTATAATTGTTAGGCATTCTATGTCTAAGGAATTCATTTGGTTAGGCATGCGATGTCTAAGGAGGTTGCGGATTCCAACTGTTGCAGTTTGACACTTTCTTTTCTGTGACCGTAAGCGTAGTATGTGGTGTATCGCCGGCTTCGTTGCTATACATCAACGACAATCGGGATACGCATACTTGCTTACGTTGATGATATGAGATATTATGTGTTGCTGTGATATGTTATATTGGATCGTCGCGTTCTGAATAGTCGGGGGTTTTATGTGAGATGAAAGTTTTTCTTTTTCATTCATGTAAAATTCATTTGTATGAAATATTCTTTTATTGGGGCACTTCCGGGCTGAGGATGATGTCACCATTTTATATTATTTACTTTTCCGCATTATGTAGGCCCAAGGCGGGGAGCACAAGTAACCGGGTTCTACGGTCCAGTGGGAGACCATCTTGAGGAGTCGAGACCGGGTCTCCTAACCCTAGAATTGACAGTGTTGCTTGCCGCTCTCGTAGGGGTCTAGGGATGTGGGTTTGGCTATTCATCGCGACCGTGGAATCCGTGTTTTATACATGCTCGTATTAAAACACGGACGTCCTAGTATATCCAATATTTCATATATGTTCTTCTGCTGCAATGTTCTGTGATGAGATTATATTACTGCCTAAGACGAATGTTTATATTATATATATGAGATATATGTTATATTGCAGATTTCGTTTCAAATGTGATGCTTATGAAGCATATTAAAATGGGACTTCATTAATGAGATTAATGAAATAAAAGAAACCTAAGATGTTGTAGAAACTTGATTAAAAACTGGTAGCTCTAGTTCTTGCTTTGCATAGCGGTGTTCCTTGTAGAACATCCAGCACCTTATTCGATAAGGAAAGAGCCGAGATCCCTTCACCGGGAGTGACCACTTTAGTGAAACTAGCAGATGCTACAAACTCGGTCTGTCTTTTGATTGCTTCTATAGTTTTTCCTTTGCATAGTGATATTTATGAAATATCCTGCACCTTATTCGATGAGGAAAGAGCCGACGATCCATTCACTGGGAGTGACCTCTTTAGCGAAACTAGAAAAAGCCCCGAAAACATTCCTTTTGAAAAATCACTCGATTCTACAACGATATCAAGTTCATTACGCAAAGGGTTTTCTTAAAAACCTTTCGTGGCCCTCCGTCATTTCAGATAAGTACTGGTTAGTATTCGTGCTGCGTTTGTTGACCTTAGCCCAAGGCGTAGTGTGCGGTAGCTTATTAGTGCTTATCTATATAAGCATATGATGCGATTGAGTTAGGGTAGTCGTGCGACTTTGTTGACCTTAGCCAAGGGTCGTGCGGGTGGGTTTAATTCAATCGGAAAATGACGGGTTGAACTTGGCTATCACTTATGATTTGTTGACCTTAGCCAAGGTCATAAGATGCTAGGGGCAAACTTATCGGGAATTTCAAGTGTTGAAATTTGCAATGAGATTGCATACCTTCTATGAGATAGTTGGATCCCGATACCCGCTGCGAGTAAGAGTTACTCCTGGGAAAGTTTTACACATTACAATTAGCCGATCAAGTAGGTGTCTAGAAAGGTGTCAACGGGGTTATGCCCCTGGGAAAACGAGGTTTACTTTAATTAGGTCCGTGCGAAAGCACGGGGAACCTCCCTCAAAGTACCGGCACTGGCCTGGCTGAAAGATTGGCGAACTTGTAGAGTGTAATTAATCCCGGCTAGTCTTACCTTTTAGGATTTAAAGGAAGATTTGATTAAAATAGTGGGAGACATCCTGATTATATAAATTGATAACCAATCTAATCTTGTAAAAGTGCACGCTGAGTGTTTTCTTCTCTCTATCCTGGTTACGACTATGTCACGCCTTAATCAAGATAATAATATGGATGTAATTGACCGAACCCGCTTATTATACTGAGCTGGGGAACGTTGGTCCCGCTCCAAGTTATAATTGTTATATGATAGAGCAGGAAATTGGGGAATACCAGATTTCCCGTGCCGCCCAAACGAAGAAAGTGCATGCTGATGCATCATCTTCGGGTGTGTTCATTACATAGAACTGTTTCTCAGTATCCTTTACGTCCTGGGTATGAGATACCGGATCAGGATCCCGCATATGTAATCTGTTACATGGGCTACAGATAGGTAGAAAACTAAGAACGGGTGATAAGTTTAATGAGATAGAAACGGTGCAAGTGTTGCAGCCAAGTCTGTTGGTCACTATCACCCTGTATTACCAGAATACATTGATCCTGAACGAATGTTATTAGATACCGAACCTGATATACAACATCATATCAGTCTCTTTATTAGTAAAGAAAGATATAATTTTGTATTGTTGGATAATATTTTGAACATTTCCTATATCAGGAGTTGATCGGTTCAGGCACGTTATCTAAAAGCATAGACGTTCTAAATCAAACCACAGTTCTTAATGTACAGAACACACACAAGAGGAAGAGTTCAGAAATGAACGAATTCTTCTTGAGGCATTGTAGACTAGGTCATATCAATGCGACCCGACTAGCTAAGTTACATTTAGATGCATATTTAAATTAGTTTGAATTTACATCTTGTGAAACTTGCCGGTCATGTCACAAAGATAAGATGACCTTAGCTCTGTTTATTGGAAACAGAGAAAGAGTTAGTGAACTCTTGGGATTGATACATGCTGATGTATGAAGGTCCCATGTCTACACATGCCAAGATCGGTTCTTTGTACTTCATTACATTCTCTGATGATCTCTCAAGATTCAGACATATGTTCCTGTTGAAACACACGTCCGAAGCTTTTGAGATATTCACAAAATTTAAATTAGAAGTAGAGAACCATAAACGGGTAAAAGTATTATGTCCTTTGATGAGATCAGGGAGGAGAATACTTGAGCACAGAATTCCTGGACTATTCTAAAGGAGAATGAGATTCTCTCTTAGCATTACTCCTCCGTATACACCATAGCACGATGGTATATCGGGGAGGAGCAATAGCACCCTATGTGATATGGTGTGCTCTATGATGAGTACTACTGTGTTTCCTATTTCCTTTTGGGAGTTACGCACTTGAGAAGTTGCATACCTATTGAATAGGGTTCAAATCAAATCAGTTACCTACTACTTCATATGTGATATGGAATAGGAAGAGCCCACATCTTAAGTAAGTTAAGATTTGGGGTTGTCCGGCCTATGTCTAAAAAGCAAAATTCGGACAAGCTCGAGGCAAAGTCAGTTCTGTGGAAGTTTGTTGGATATCCCAAGCATTCACAAGGGAATATCTTCTACCTAACCGAGGAACAAAAGATATTTTGTTTCTCAGCATGCCACCTTGTGAAAGGGAATTTCTTGTGAAGAAATTATTGGTCATGAGGTAGAACTGGAAACAGTTCCATCTATACAAACTACAGCAGATGATTTGGTAGAACCAAAGGATTCAATAGATTCCAACGAACCTCAGCCTCTCCGCCGAGCTAGTAGGGTTCCTCACCCACCTGAGAGATACTTCGGTTTCTCTATGACAGGAGGAGCGAAGATTGCATCATGAGATGATGACCCAACTAGTTTTGAGCAGGCCATCAGGAGTGAGACTCTGTAAGAATGGCTGGATGCTTAGCGATCTGAGATGGAATCCTTATACACCAACAAAGTATGGACTTTGGTTGCTTTATCTGAAGGGTTAAATCCCCATCAGGAGAAAGTATATCTTGAAAAGATTACTTGGTGTACATGGAAAAGTTGAGACTTTCAAAGCTATGCTTAAGACCATCCAGATCCTACTTGCCACGGCTACATACCATGACTACGATATCTAGTGGTTGGGTGTCATGACTGCTTTTCTAAATGATGTTTTAGAAGAGAGCGTCTATAAGTACACTGCCAGAGGGCTTCGTAGACAGTGGGAGCAGCGGAAACGTGTGCAAGATGCTTTATGTGATAAATCAGGTATCGCGGAGTTGGAACATTTGTTTTGATGTGGTAGTCAAAGATTTTGACTTCATCAGAATGGTAGATGAACCCTGTATATACAAAAAGGTAGTAGAGAGTATGATGGTGATCCTCGTAGAGTATGTGGATAACATACTCTTGATAGGGAAGTAGTTTCCTATGCTACGCTCGGTCAATGTCCGCTTATCACAAGGATTCTCCATATAGGATCAAAATGATACCTCCTAAAATCCTGGGTTATGGATCTAAGAGATAGATCTAATTGGATGTTAGGACACTCACTAGTTGTAGTGAGATGGTATCAAACGATCCTGGGGAGAATCTCTAGAAAGGTTCCAGGATGATAAGGACGACTGAATGTCAGTCGCAGGCATTGTCTTTACCCTCAGTGGAAGGACGGTATGTTAGAAGAGTTTCAAGATAGATACCGTGACTTACTAGACGATTAAAGGCAAGATACATCGTTACCAAGGATGCTACCAAAGAGGCAGTCTGGATATATATAAGTTCATGAGATGAACTTCGTTCCAACCATTGTGTGACAATGGAGTTGTGGCTTTTGCCAAGGAACCCTAGTCCCATCTGAAATCCTGATATAATTCTTAGGAAGTATCACCTGATCATGGAGATGGTTGATCTTCAGGGAGATCGAGGTTAGGAGAGTAGACACAGAGGACAACAGCGCGGATCCACTCACAAAGGCCTTTTTCCCAGTAGAGACTTTTATGGGATGGTTGAGAATGAGATACTTCAACCGCAGCTAATTGTTGGGTATGTGATACCACAACAGATGGCCCTAGTGCAAGTGGGAGATTGTTAGTAATATGTATGCCCTAGAGGCCATTACTATACATACGATGTATATTGTAGTGGATGCTTGGACATATATAGGGAGGACTTTCTTGGTCGACATGATAGTACGCTATCTGGTTGCTCTTTATCTTAACATGTACTCTGATTGTCTCTATGTTACATGTTGATAAAGACCTTAGGATATGTACTTGACTACTGGGACTATGATGAGATCATACTAGTGGGGCCACGGTAGTCGACGAGTACATCCTATAACTGTTCCTAGTCGAGGGTGTATTGAGACAGGGCAACAATACACCAGAGTAGACTAGCGTATACGCATCTTGACCCATATGATGGGCGGTGGATGATCCCATATCCATCGATGTTTGACATCAAGGATGGTGTACGGGTGCTCAGTAGAGACTGGGTACACTCTACGGACTCGCGGAGAACTCCCAGATCGTATTATATCTCATGTCAGATGGCAGTTCTCCGGTGACACTGGTACAGAGTAGTCTGTTGACCCGAGATCGTCATAGAGTCTTGTGTGATTCCTACTGTGCTTTGATTTCCATCATACCACGTCCAAGAGGGCGTGCAAAAAGGTGGCTTTTGGGTACAGTCCCGAATCACATTGAGGCAATGAGCGATATGAGGGGATTCGTCTCTCCCGGTATAGGGAGTTGATGTTGTGCTGTGTTCGATTGGCTATAACTGGAAATCCCTGGCCAGGGTTGTTGAGATTTACTGGTAAGTGTTATCAGTAGTTTCTCGAACTGTTATGGACCTCATATCGACACGACTTATCAAGCTACTGGGGTCTGACGTATACCACCCCTAGGCGAGATATGCGACAAATCAGACGACGAGACCGGACAATAATGGAGTGTTACTGATTGGATTCACAGGAGAATGTATAGGCTTGCTTGTTGATCTTCTGAGCTCTCAATACCTAGGTAGCTGTTACGTTTAGCTGACCGGTTGCAGCATGTGGGTGTTTGATATGATCATCACCTACTGCCGGCGTATTGACGATTCTTTAGAGTCCTACACAGAGGTTTCTTGACTCAGGAAAAACGGAGTAGGAGCGCATATGTGATATATGCGGGACCGAGGATAATGCGATATGAGATACCGTATTATATTCTCGCGATATTTGAAATCAGCCGGGTAATCGGATCAAGTGTTGATTCGATGAATCGGTACGGATAAATATTAGTCGGTTATATGCGATATAGCCGGATTGTCGGATCAAGTGTTGATTCGATAATTTAATGTATAATAATATATATGATATATTAAATTACTTTAACTAATATTAGCTCACTAAAAGATTCTTTTTCTCACTTAGGTAATACATTGATATATATGCGATATATGTTAATTGTATTATTTTATTTTGTTACAATAAATATTAAATATGTGATATATAATATTGTAACATGATACGATTACTAATGCAACATGTTTAGTGAAGATTAAACAAGGTTAGGGTTTGATTTGGGTTAAGCAATTCTAGAAGGTTTCATTTTGTTTTGTGTTAAGATATTTACAAGTGACTCATCTTAACGTAACCCAAGCCCTTCACCCTTGGTTAATTCTCTATAAAAGTTTAGCAACCATGGTTGCATTATTCATCATTATCCTTTCATTATTCATCACAAAAGGTTAAAACAATGATTATTCATCATCTGCTTCCTTCTTTCTTTCATGGAAAAAGCTTTCTAGCTTTTTTCCAAGTGATGAAAATGAGTGAGAATATGAAAACAAATGAGAGCAAAAATCCTACTTCATCATCCTCATCTACCCTTGCCCTTTAGATGAGAGTGTTCACTTCATTTAGTGAGTATTAGCTTGTGTTAATGAAACTTCATGGTAGATTATCTTTGTTATCGATGATCGGAAGCAAGGTTGCATCTTTCTCTTCGTGGAGCCTCTCGAGAGTCCGGAACACGATGATCGCAGCAAAGGAACCTCAACACGGAGCTTAAGAAGTGAAGGACCGGATCTACAAAGGTTGTAATCCCTCTCAATTAGTGTTAAAGTGTTTAACATGCTTGGTTTCGCCTGATCTCTAGTTTAAAGATCCAGCTTTAGGTTGTTCGGCATTGCTAAATTTTAAATCGAGCATGGTTGATACCTCGTAGACCCTTGTGCGTGTGCCTAGCAACCCTACACACACTTCATGCCCGAGTTGCTTCGGATGAAGTGGGAGCCTGTAAAAAGAATCCATGCTGTGGTGCCCTTTCCGACGAGGAGATCGAGATCGGAGTTGCCGCGAGGAGCTTCGGAGGGTGGCCAAAGACCGAAGGATACTTATCGATCGATATTGCCTTTTTATACCTTCTCTAGATAGCTAGTTGTAAGTTAATGGTTCGATCCGGGATTTAAGCATATGATAGCGCCGATTTCTACTTTGAAAAGGTTTTCGTTTCCGCATTTTGGCCTTGTACAGACGGCCGGGGCGCTACCGTAGACTTACAGGATCATCGGAGACGAAGGAAGACCGACAACCAAACCACATCAAAGGATCACTAGGACCTTGGAATGAAGACCGAAGGACACGGATCAACTCGGTATAACGATTCTAACTCTTAGTTAGTTTGCTAGTTTAGGGTTGAAAGTCAATCCGTAAATCGGGTAACGGTAGCGCCGGTTTTAGAAATTTTTGTTCCGCATTTTGGCCGCGTTTCGATGGCCGGGGCGCTGCCGCAACCCAACAAATCATCCATATAAAATATAATTAGTAATCTTTTATCATGATAATGTTGATGGCTACCTTTGATTTGACCATTATCATCTCAAAGATAAATCCAAATGAGTAAGAAAAATCTAGAGCACAAAAAATATCTAAGTCAACAATAGTCAACTAGGTCAAATGGTCAAGCAAGGTCAAATGGTCAAACCAATTAGCCATAAAAAAATTATCATTAACAAGATTAATAAACATTTTCCTCACCTCATATTAGTTTTGACCAAGTCAATGGTCAAAACCCTAATGAGACACCTCTTTCTTCGCTCCTCACAACCGTGCATACACACCCGCATCCGCATTCCGTAGAACACGAATACATAAAAGACAAAACTAATCCATCTGTACAATACTAGGATCCAGCTTAAACCAAAGCCCACTAGTATTGTCTGCTCGAACATCATACGTGCACGAGTGCACGTAAGTGATCGTAGCCCTGCCGTAAAACCATACGGCCCCAGTGCAGAGAAACTCTCTGTGTGGGGCTCTAAAAACTCAACACTACGCTCGCAGTGGGTTTAACCACAGACCGCAAGCGGCACTAGCTGTACGTAACGGTCCCTAGGTAGATATCGATAAGATGGCCGATGAGGTAAACCCATCTGAACTCCTACTGATCCTGAATGTGACAATCTCCGTAGAGTCCGGTCTGTTCGTCTAAGAGTATCGCATGTCAGGCCTAGGGGGGCAATAAACGTCAGACCACTAATAGCGGTACAAGTCATGCCGGAGTGTAGCCCAGAACACCCTGAGAAACTACTGGAAACACTACCAGTAAATCTCGCTTGCCCTGTTCAGGGACTTTTTGTAATGGCTCTCCTAGACACAGCGCGATATCAACCCCCAATACTGGGAGAGACGAATCCTATCTAACCTCTACTGCCTCAAAATGCTTCGGGACTGCACCCAACTACTACCTGTTTGCACGACTCTTTTGAGCCGTGGTAGGGTAGTAATCAAAGTACAGTGGGAACACACTCGAGGCGAAGTAGCAGTCTCAAGTCGACGGACTAAGTTGTACTCCTGTTACCTGGGAACTGTTATCTGACGATGGGTATAGTACCAACCAACCGTTCCTAACGAGTCCTGTCCAGTGTACTCGTAACTTAACGAGCACCCGCATACTATCTCCAGTACGACATACTAATGGCTGTGGGACATACCCTCTCCCCTGCTGGGATGAGAAGCGTATACGCTAGTCTACTCCGGAGTATCGATGCCCCGGCTCGATAATCCTACGACTAGGGACCTGTATAAGGATGTGCTTGTAGATTACCCAGCCCCTACTAGTGTGACTGCCATCACAACACTGGTAATCAACCAAAGATGCTAAGGGCTCCACTAATATGTATAAGCTATATGCTAAAAGAAACACATGCACATATTGAAGTAGAAACAAACCAAGTAGCATACTACCATTTTGAGCAAGACTGTCTATACAACTATGAATATCCCAAGCTTCCATTAAGTAATATACAAACTAGTATGATACAGTAATGGCCTCTAGGGCATATACACTAACAACATCCGGGTTGAGGTTGTAACCACCGTTGTATTATTTCATTTACTGTTTTCTGCTCCTAGGATAGACTCAAGGTGGGGTGCACAAACTACCGGGTACTTTGAAGTGCTTAGTGGCCTACTCACGTAGTTGAGGGAGACCGCTTCACTTCGGGTACTTGAGGGCTAGTTTACCATACCCGTAGGTGTCTAGGGTGGGGTTGGCAACTCATCACGACTATGTAATCTGTCTTTCATTGCAGGCTCAAACGAAATGCGGATTCCTAGAAAATCCAATATGTTCTTTGGGATCTGGAATGCCTATTATTGCGTCTGACGAATGTACAATATCTATATATGATATCTATTAGGTGTTGCTTATGTTTTGCATCCGCACTAGCCCAGCCCCCGCTCTGTCGTTAGTTAAATAACCTAACGGGTGAATGACGGGGCCCAGTGGCGAATGCAGATGGTATAAGCGGACATTGTATTTTCGTTGTTTTCTACAATGATAGGTTAATTGATGGGACTCATTATATTAATGCAAAGAAAATAAACCAAAGTTGAATCGTTGGAACAGTTTAAAAGAAACCACTCGGGTATTTTAAAACAGAAGATTTTTTAATTGCGGAGCTTAAACCACTCCTTTTAAAATCTATCAGGTTCCTTCGATTATATCAAATTCATTACAATCACGGTTTCTTCAAAACCATTCGTAGCCCTCCGTCATTTCATTTGGGTATTCAGTAGTATTCAAGCTATGTATTTTGACCAACGCTAAGGCATAGTGTTTTGTAGCTACTGGGTATTCATCTATTGCATAGATAGATGAGTTGGTTTAGGACAGACGTACTGCCAGTTGGCCAACGTCAGGGGTATGTATGGATGGGTTCAAATTAACAAGATAATGATGGGTAGAACTTGACATGTGACTTATGACATTTTAACCAACGCCAAGGTCATAAGAGCATGGGGCAAAAATCCATATCGGGAGATTCTAAAGAAACTGAAACTTTCTAGAGTTGCATACTATTTGGAGTGTGAAATTTTTTGTAGGATTCCTTCAGCTTTATCACACGAAGATATTTGGATCCCGATCCTACTGTGAGTATATGCTACTCATCGGGAGATTCTTTCACTCAACGATCAATGCAATAAACCAAGTAGGTGTCAAGAAAGGTGTCAGCGGGGCTACGTCCCCAGGGAAAAGAGGTTATTTAATTAAGGAACTTCGTGAAAGCGTCGTAAAACCTCCCTCGAAGTACCGACACCGTCCTGGCTGAACGGTTAAGCAAGTATTGTACGGTGAGAATAGTCCTGACTAGTTCTTCTTTTTTGGTTTGAGGAAGGATTCGAGAGACAATGGGAGCCATCCTGTTTAGATAAACTAAAAACCACTCTAAACTTGCAAGAGCGTCATGCTAAAGTGTTTCTTCTCTCTCTCCTGATTACAGCGACCAGAACATGACGGGCCTTAAGTTATTATTAGATAAAAATATTTTGACAGGGCCAAACTATAAAGATTGGTTCCGTAATGTCAAGATAGAAATAACCTATAACAAATTGGGCTATGTCCTTACTACTAAAGCCCCTGCCGTCCCGGGCCCAGAATCCAGTGTCACGAATAAGGAAATCCGCAAAACCTGGAAGATTGACTGCGTGAAGGCCAAATGCATCGTGCTTGCCTCTATGGATAATGAACATAAGAGGAGGCACGAGGATATGGATCTTGAATCCATATTTCTCCACACCAAGGAACTGTATGGAGAGCAATCTCGTATACCTAGATACGAGACCTCGAAGAACTTGTTTTAGTCGAGCCTGGCCGTCAGATCATCTGTAGGGGAACATGTCCTTAAAATGATTGGCTATATTGAGGAGCTCGCGGACCTCGGGACAACATTAGAGAACGAGCTGTATACAGACTTAGTTCTTCAGTCCCTTCCTTCCACCTACACCCAGTTTATCTTGAATTTAAATATTCAAGGAAAAGAAGTTGAACTTCCAGAACTCCTTAACATGTTGAGGAGTGCAAAGGGCACCTTGCAGAAAGCAAGGGAAACACCCGCTATGTTTGTTCGTGGTGCTTCCTCTTCCAGGTCCAAGGCAAGGGCGATAGGAAGGAAGAAGAAGGCCGCTACCAAACCGAGAGGTGGTGTTGGTAAGATGGGAGTTAAGGGAAAGGGAAAGGCAAAGGTTGTGGTGCCGGTAGTAGAAAAGGACGAGTGCTTCCACTGTTGTAGGAAAGGCCATTGGAAGAAGGATTGCAAAGCTTGAAATGCCAAGAACCAGGACCCGAGGCAAGTTGTGGCTTCGGCTTCAGGTGCGTTTGTAATTGAAAAATGTCTGTCAATCAACTCTACTTCCTGGGTATTGGATACCGGATGAAGATATTATATATGCAATTCATTGCAGGCACTGAGAAACCGTAGAGTACTGAAGGTTGGTTATATGAGCCCTTAGGTTGCTAACGGAGTGAGCGTGGATGTTGTGTCTGTAGAGGATTATCACCTTGGATTGACGAGTGGACATATTTTGGTTTTACGCAACTGTTTTTGTGTACCTAGTTTAACGTGTAATATCATATCATTTTCGTTGTTATCAGAAGAAGGTTATGATTTCACGTTTGTAAGCGATGTTGTTAACATCCACCTTAATAATGGTTTGATTGGGTCCGGTACCCTAGATAACGATATATACGTGTTAAACCAATTGCAGATTTTCAATGTCAAGAACGCACTAAAAAGAAAGTCACCAGATATAAATCAAGCTTTCTTACGGCATTGTAGACTAGGTCACATCAATGAGACATGGTTAACTAAGTTACATAGAGAAGGATATTTGGATCCGTTCGAATATCAATCTTATGCCACTTGTCAATCATGTCTCAAAGGAAAGATGAAAAAGACTCCATTCACTGGACATGGAGTAAGGGAGAGCGAGCTCTTAGGACTCATGCACAGCGATGTATGTGGTCCAATGTCTACACATGCAAGAAGCGGTTTTTCTTATTTCATTACTTTTATGGATGATTTCTCTAGGTATGGATTCATTTTCTTGATGAAACATAAATCCGAGGCTTTTGAGAAATTCCGAGAATATAAGAATGAAGTAGAAAACCAAACCGGCAAAAGTATCAAGACACTGAGATCAGATCGAGCTGGTGAATACTTAAGTGCCGAGTTCCTGGGTTACCTAAAAGAGAAAGAAATTCTCTCTCAGCTTACTCCTCCATTCACTCCACAACACAACGGTGTATCAGAGAGATATAACCGAACCCTATTGGATATGGTACGTTCCGTGATGAGTAATGCCGAGTTACCGCGATCTTTCTGGGGTTTTGCACTAGAATCGGCTGCATATCTTTTGAACAGAGTTCCTACCAAGACTGTGCCTACCACACCATATCAGATGTGGAGTGAGAAGAAACCATATCTTCAATATCTCAAGATATGGGGATGTCCAGCTTTTGTTAAAAAGCAGCATGCGGACAAAATCGAGGCACGCTCAGTACAGTGTAACTTTGTGGGATATCCAAAGAACTCCAAGGGATATATTTTCTATTACGTAGAGGAACAAAAAGTTTTTGTTTCTCGTAATGCCCATTTTCTAGAGCAACGGTTTTTAGAAAAGGAAACAAGTGGGAGCGCAATAGAACTGGAAGAAATACCAGAACCACAATCTACTACTGAAAGCTTGGTAGAACCAGAAGTTCCAGAAGAATAGGACATTCCCGTACCCCTCCGCAGGAGTAGTAGGCCGTCTCATCCGCCTGAGAGATACTGTCACGACCCGAATATTTCGACTCGTGACCGGCACTTAACCACGCTACGTCTACAGGCGTAACGCGACTAAGTAAGCCGAACCCAGAAATTAAAACCATTTAAAAGTAGTGAGTGTTGAAAACATTTAATTAAAAACATTTAGAAGACCTTAATTAGTTCAATGAGGTTCTTTTAAAAGTTAAATTATCCTTATAATAATTTTGGCAGCATTTCCTTTGTAATAGTAGCCCCGAAAATAGGGTAAAAACTGATATAAGTGAAAATGAGATATAATGAACAAAGCATCCCTAACCGGAAGCAATCTCGCCCAACGGCGGAAACCATCACCACTAGAGTAATATACGACGCCGTAGCGAAGAATGAGCAATAAGTAACATCCCAGAATAATAACTGCAAATAAAAAGTCGGCTCCCACGAGCTCGACACCAGAATACAAAAATATACATCACCGTCCTCACACTGTCTCTAAGTCAAGTACATATATGGTAGATGGAGAATACTAGATACAAAAGTGTGTACAATAAAAGTAACCAGATACCACAACCCACCTAAATAGCAAAATAGCTCTCGCACCAACTGTAATGGTATCTGAAGCAAAAGATGCAAAAAGGCAGCCTGCCGCAACTACTCTGAGGGGCGACCTGCATATACCGTGGCACAATGGGGGTGAGTTGCCAACTCGTGAATAGAGATAACATATAATGGTAATCACGAGCATTCACGTACTGCGCTACGCTATCATATGCCAGCAAGTAAATCTATAAGCGACAAGCAGTAAGTGAAATAATCATACAAATGCTCTATCAGGTAAAATAACTACAGGATGAGATACATGATAAACACTGCGGAGCATAGGATAAACAACATCTACACGAAATATCAATCGTGGAAAAATGATCGGTGCCCAAGCTGCACCCAAATCCCAAATAAGCTCAGGCGCCGGCACTCTCCTCAGCCCTCAAATCCTGTAAACCTCTGAGAATCACGAGTGCCCAACATCGGCACCCAAAATATCATAAATACTCGTGTCCAGCATCGACACGCAAATCCTCATACATCGGGCTCCGTAAGTCCGGATCAGCCCACGGGCTCCGTCTGCGTTATCGGCCCTAGGCCCCGGCAGTACGGATCATCCCGCATCCATCTCTCGACTCTGGTCGGTATCCTCCGGATAACCGCCACGTCCAACAAATCACCGGTAGGTACTCGCCCACCTCCAGGCTCAATCGGCAAAGTCCATCGATCATCTCGCCGAGGGGAACCATACCGGGTCCACCACGAACCCGCAACCGGATTATCCACTCCTCGAATCGGGTTTCAAGCACACGTCTCAGCACCGAGAAAACTCGTGGTGGACGCACCAAAATATCATATCATGAGGAACCGGGTTTTCAAATAATGAATCTTTTCTTAAAGAATTCCACGGTCCTCAAAACCAGAAATCATATGAAAATCCAACACCAATGAGTAAATCAAATACGATGTGCTATGTACATCAAGTCATCATAATATAGGTACAAGAGGGAACCCGCGTTTCTTAAGATAGTTCAGTTTTCAAAGACAGCATGCGGCTTCCAATTTCTATAAAAATCATATCGAATCATATGTGAAACGAACTGCAGTATAATGATCATGGCAATTCTACAGTGAGTGTGTCATGGCAATTACTAACGGGGTGTGTGTATCATGCAGATTAGTGCTCGTGCAACATAAACCGTTAGTAATAGTGCGGTGTTCTATCAATTCTAAGTTTTCACACATGTAGCAGGGAATGCAGTATGCAACAACAGTATCCATGAACAGTCAATGTAAGTAATGCAATGTGTAGCTATAAAGTCTTATCAGCCCGGACGTAGAACGCCATGCGGGCGATATCCCCGTAGATGTTAAATCTACTCACCGAAGTCTCGCGCTAAGTGTAGCCGACGACTTGTTTTCCCTTCTTTGCAGCGTCCGTCTCACTCGCCTGCGAACCTAGATTTACACAATATAACACACATAAGCTCAAATCTACCAAAAACGAAATATTAAGGTCAAACTAGAACCTCGCGTTGCAACCCAAGCGCACGTGTGCGCGATACGCTAAAACGTGTGATCACGCTCCTGAAGCTAACCTGACGCGTCGCGATACGCAGCATAACCCAAAACTACACACGTATCACGTGTGTCGCGGAGATTTAAAATACGGAAAATAGGGTAATAGGTCCCAGATTTTTGTACAGAAATAATTTTATAAAAATAAATATACCAACACAGTCCAAATACCAGCAGACACCAATCACAAAAACCCCAACCCACCATTCTCCCATCTGGCCGCAATTTGCGGCCAGAATGAGTTTTTCGGTGGCCTGGGTAGGGGGTTGGGCTCCCGGGTTTGGTGTGTGCACTCCATACATACGGTGTATATCCCAGTAATTACAATTTTATTCTGAAACACCCCGGGTAGTAGCAGTTTCAACAGAACCCAATTTCAAGCTAAAAGTCACACTTTGCACTAAAATGATACTTTAGGGTATTTTTGAGAAATCTGAAATAAACCCAAGTCCAAAACCACAATAATATCACATTACCAAGCTAATCAAGCCATAAAAAGTTAATTTTTATCACAACCTCACTAGATCCCTTAATAAAGCACAAAACATGCATAAAATGTGATATTTTGCTAAAAATACTTTAAGTTATGAAATGTGATATTTCTGCGACCGTGAATGTCACTTGATCGGTAAATCCTGTCTAACTGCTATAGCCCGGTTAGACGGATTTGCGAACGTGACATTCATGTTGATGTTCTGTGATTGTGTTGTGATGTTGCGGATTGGTCGTGGGGGATAGCCTGGATGCAATGCTAGTACAGTTTTTGTTGTATTATGTACATTTGATATTGCGGGGCGAGCGTCCGACATGTGGACTGCCGTCACTGCCTGTTTGTATATTATTCTTTTGGGGCACAACCAGGTTGCGGTCAATGTACCCGTTGTATGTATATTTTACTTTCTGTACTAGGATTGCCCCGCGGAGGGGTGCACGGATAGCCGGGTTCTAGAGGGCAACGGGCCCGCATCTCATAGCGTTGAGACGGAGGGGGCCTCACTCTAGAATTGGCGGACTATTCGCCGCACTCGTAGGGGGTACAGGTTGACCCAGGAGGGGTGCCCATGTTCCCGGATTCCGTGAAGTGCTGGGTAGTCCATTCACGTTGCTGAAGGGGCTGCCTCGCTTCAGGTTTTGGCGGGTAACTTGCCGTGCCCGTAGGGGTCTAGGATTTCATTGCACAGGCTATCCACACGACCAGGGGAACGTCGGGTTTCAGTAGCGGCTCTGTGAAACCCGGGGATCCCAGATATCTGTATTGTTCTGTGATGCTGTACATTTCTGTGATGTTGCATTTTATCACGCCTTGAGCGAAATATTATATATTGATATATATACTAGTAGATGTTGTATATGTTTTGCATCCGCGCTAGTCCAGTCCCCGCTCTGTCGTTAGTTAGCTAACCTAAAGGGTAATGATGGGACCCAGTGGCGAATGCGGATGGCATATACGTACGTCATTATTTTCGTTCTTTATTGGTGTGATCAATTGATGGGACTACGTTGATTCGGATCAATGCAAGTTCAAAACAAACCTAATCTGATGTTGTTGGAACATTTTTCAAAAAGCTGTTATTGCAAGGACGTTCACTTTTGTTTTGCACAGTGGTATTCAGTTGGAATATCCTGCTCCTCAGTCGACGAGGCAAGGGCCGAGATCCCTTCACCGGGAGTGACCCCTTGGACAAAAGTTTGCGTCAGGCCAATAACTTCACTATAGCCGATTACTTTTGCTTTGCATCGTGGTATTCAGTTGGAATATCCTGCACCTCATTCTATGGGGAAAGAGCCGAGATCCCTTCACCGGGAGTGACCTCTTTAGCGAAGGTTTTCGTCACTATATTTTTACAAAGCTATCCGTTCCTTCAACGATATCAAGTTCATTACGTTAAAGGTTTTCGCCAGAAACCATTCGTAGCCCTCCGTCGTTTCATATGGGTGGTCAATAGTATTCAAGCTGTGTATGTTGGCCAAAGTCAAGGCATAGTGATTGGTAGCTATTGGGTATTCATATGCACCATAGATAGATGCGTTGGTTTGGGGCAGTCGTACTACTATTTTGGCCAAAGTCAAGGGTATGTACGGGTGGGCTCAAATTAACCTGGGGAATGACGGGTAGAACTTGACATGTGACTTATGATATGTTGGCCAAAGTCAAGGTCATAAGAGCATGGGGTAAAAATCACATCGGGAGTTTCTAAAGAAACAGAAACTTTCCAGATATGCGCACACCTTCTGGAGTGTGATAACGTGAGCGGATTCCGTCACTTTATCATGCGATGATAGTTGGATCCCGATTCCCACTGATGAGTTGGTTTACTCCTCGGGTGATCCCGACTAATTCTTCTTTCAGGTTTGGAGGAGAATTTGACGGTACAGTGGGAGGTTTCCAGATTAGATAAATTGGTAACCATTCTGATCAAGGTTAGAGTGCACGCTGAGTGTTTCTTTTCTCTCTCTCTCTGGCAGCGACCATTGACCCGACCCTTGACTATGACTCAGTGACCAAATTAACCGAACCTTCTTAAACACTGGCTTTTGGATTGTCAGAGTTGCAAACCTCATTGCCATTCCTACTTTTACCATTTTCTCCAGGACACCCCGTGTTACTACGAACGCCCACTTCCATTGGAAAAAACCATCGTATGGTTATATATGAACTCGAAAGAATTTATTCGAGGTTGGTTTCCGATTCTGGAGAAAACGGATAGGATTATTCAGTTGTCTTTTCCTTTTACATTCTCTCAGGTTGCGAGTACTCCTTGGTTTAGGAGATAGTACACCTATTACGCAAATTGGATAGTCTTCTTCCAAACCTTAGGTTGGTGCCGAACGGTGGGGAATGAAGAAAACCAATTAGCCTAAACGGTGTACAGAAGGTATTATGTAAAAGCAAAGAAAGGGATTAGAAGGAGGGCAAAGTAAATTGTGACTGCGATTCACGACCAAACCAAGTATTTCATTACGACTCCCACATCACCTTTGTATTTCTCCAGAACACTCCGTATCACTACGAAGATCCACAGTTTATTGGATATTCCATCGTATGGTTATATACGAACTCGAAAGGAACTTGTTCCAGTTCGGGGATGGATTCTTGTTCAGGAGAAATAGGAATAAGCTTTATTCGGTTGTCTTTTATCTTCACCTTCTCTCGCATTGCGAGTGCTCCTAGGATTAGGACAGTACACCCATTATGCTTATTGGATAGTCTTCTTCCAAACCATAGGCTGGTGCCGAACGGTAGGGAAGGAAGAAAACCATTTGGCCTAAAGGGGTGTGCAGAAGGTAATGACTAAAGACATATGAAGGGATGTGGAGAGGTGGCAAAGAAATATACGGTTACAGTTGTGAATCTGATAGTGGAAGAGGATTACTAGGAATACCAGGATACCCCCCCGAAACATTTCAATGTTTCAGTTTCACTGTGTACTGTTAAAAGAAAACTGATTTCCCAATTAGACACTCGCTCCAGGTTATGTATTTACCAGGTATGATTCTCACATCTGTATGGTTTTACAAATATTGAGTGAGAGTAAGTTATTTGGAATTAGGTGATCGTCCTCATTATATCGGAATTCGTTGTAATTGGTGATATTTGAGGAAATCGCCTGGGCTATTTGCTGGACGGCAAATATTTGGTTTTGAATATCTGTTCTAATGCACCAATTTCAAATTGATATATCTGTACGTCTATTTTTATAGAGTGAGATATACCTTTTTGAAATTATGTCTATGACATTTACCTATATCAGTGGATGGTTAGGTAAGGAGCATTAAACAACGGTGTAATTCTTCTTAACCATAAGTACAGTTTTCAACCTACGACACACAGGGAGTGAGTTATTAGACTCAAGGGACTTGTACAGAGTATTGTATATTATCCAGTGTCCATCAGGACAGAGAGGATGGTCCTCGTACTATATTCAGTTTACTTATGACTTCTCTAGTTCTAGACAGGTGTTTCGTAGAAACACAAGGTCTAAGTTTTGAGAAGTTATAAGTATATGAATAAAGTAGAGAACCAGGTGTTGCAAGTATCGGGATTCTTTAAGGTGATCGAAGATGTAGATACTTGTGTGTGGTATTCAGTTGATAGTAATGATTAAGAGAACTTGCTTCTCTTTCAGGTTACTCATAATTGGAAGCATTCCTAAGTTGAGTAACGCTGATCGGCCTCCTTCCATTTAGTTGACATGCACTGGAGACAGCTGCATGATTTGAATCTGGTTCAATTAAATCAGTGCCTCTGTTTCTATATTGGATATAGAACAGTTCATATCTTAACGATGTTAAGGTACGGGGAGTTTTCCGGCCTATACTTAAAACCAGACTCTGGATAACTCAAGGCATGTTTTTGTAATGGTTGTTTGTGGGTTGACCCAGGCTATGACGAGGGTTGACTTTCTACCATCTGGAAGATCATTAGTGATATTGTTCTAGACTCGCCACAGTTTTAATAAAAATGGATTTTTTCAGAAAACAGTAGTGGGAGTATGGTAGAACTGGAAGTGATTCCAGAACCACAAACGATTACTGAAGATTTGATAGGAACCTAAACATTCAATCTGGTTTGACATTCCATTGGCCACTCCGCAGACATGGTGGGTAACCTCAGGCACCCGAGAGGTACTTCGGTATGCTCATGGACGGTGACAGGGAGGTTCTTATTTACCCAGACTTTCCATTGTTGTTGTTCCAGACTGTTAGACCCGGCAGGAGGATGAGTATAGCGTCGTTCTAAACTGTCTTCAGAAGTGTACGTCTATATGACTCCGCCACAGGGTTGTCGTAGTCAGTGGGAGCAGCGGAAGCATGGTGGACAAGTGGCTTATGTCTATTTATAGACTAAAGCAGATGTGGCGGAGATAGATCATCTATTTCTGATATGACAGTCATAGGTTTGACTTCATCAAAATAGGGGATGGATCTGTTAAGAAGGTAGTAGGGTGTGATGTCCTGGTATTTAAATGACATACACAGAGTAGGAAGTGATATTCCTATATTACGATCGGTTATACTTTGGTCGTCACACAGTGGTTTCTCCACATGGGACTTGGACATTATATCAGACATACTAGTTACTAGATCTATGGTTTTAGATCTAGATTTGGGTAGTTTCCTAATCAGGGTACTTAGATAGCATTCTAAGAGTATTTAGAATGGATGACTCCTGGCACGGTGGTGTACCTGCAGGTAATGGAGTCACCCTCTCTAAAGGTGTCTTATAGACTAAAGTAGAGCGGGATGCGCATGATTGGCAGATCACTTGTTTAGGCAATTGAGTCAATCATGAGATGTCAAGTACCACACCAGATGTTGTTCTTGCAGTAGATGCAATAAGTTGATATTAATCCTATCCTAGAGAAACGATCGGAAGCAGTTTTAGAACATAAGTGGATGTTCTAGGGATATGACAACGACAGGCTCGTTCAGGAGACGGTTATCATTCCAGGCTTCCAAGGTGACTTGGACGACAGGGAGGTTGTCAGAGTTATAGTTTTCCTTCTGACGAGGGGCAGTATTTTGGACAGGTGATCCAAGGAAATACTGAGGGAGGCATGGCGCAGGATACTGATTAAGTTCAGTTGACGATATAGTCTAAGAAGTTTGGATTTGGAGTTCATTTATGAGCAAGGTCCCATCAGACATCCAGACACATTCTAAGACAGGTATTGCTCATTTCGGGAGATGGCTTTCTCCGTGAACTTGAGATATAGAGAGATATAGAAAGAAACATCAAAGCGGATCCACTCACTGAGGCTATTCCTCGAACGCAATAGTTTCGCAAACGAGCTTTGTGAGACTGACTAGTAGAGGAGTTGGGTGTTCGGTATCACACGGGCTGTGAGTATACGACATCGCAATAATTAGCCTTGAGTGCAAGTGGGAGATTGTTGGAGATAGTGCCCTCAGAGTCAATTATTGGATCACAGGCACGTGATTGCAATGATTGAGGGAGGACCTATACCGGTAGGACAGTCTTACTCAAGAAGATAGTATGCTATCTGGTTTATCTTTATCATCGTGTACTGGTTTAGGTGACCTGACAGGTCGCTATTACACGTTGATAGAGCCCCTAGGATTCTTGCTTGACTGCCAGCAGTATGAGGGCGATCATATACGTGGGAGCTGGTAATATATAAGCACATCCTTAAAAGGTCCCTAGTCGTGGGTGTTTCGAGACAGGGCATCGATTCTCCAGAGTAGACTAGTGTATACAGTCGAGACCCCGACGAGGGGCGGTAGCCGGTCTCACAAGCCACTGGTGTCAGTTGGTTCACCTAAGATGTATAAAGGTGCTCATTGGCTTATGAGTACACTGGACAGGAATCGCCGGGAACATGCTAGTTGGTCTTGTACCTGACGTCAGATAGCAGTTCCCTGGTGACATGTGTACAGGTTAGTTCATCGACCTGAGGATCGTCATTTATCTCGTGTGAGTTCCCACTGTACTTTGATTACTACCCTACCATGCTCAAAGGAGACGTGCAAACAGGTTTTAGTTGGGTACAGTCCCGAGCCACATAGAGGCAGTGAGCGGATCTTCAGGGGTTCGTCTCTCCCGGTATTGGGGGTGAGGTCGCGCTGTGTCTAGGAGAGCCAGTACATGAAAGTCCTTGGCCAAGGCAGGAGATTTACTGGTAGGTATTCCAGTAGTATCTCAGGGTGTTCTGGGCTACACTCCGACACGACTTGTACCGCTTTTGGGGGTCTGACTTTTACTAACCCCCTAGGCCCGCCATGCGATGCTCATAGACGAACGGACCGGACTGTACGGATATTGTCACTGACAGGCTCAGTAGGGTGTCAGGATGAGTTCACTCACAGACGTCCCTTTTGGTCAATAGCTGGTGGCCCGTCACGTATGGCTAATACCTCTGACGTGCTAGTGGTTAAATCCACAACCATAGTATTAACGAGTATTTAGAGTCCCCCACAGACCAGTTGCTCAAGTTTCGGGCGAAACGCTGTAGAGGCCGTATGGAGATATGGCAGGGTTCGATCAGATATGTGCGGTATTGCACGGATCCTGATCGGACGGTTTATACTAGCGAGCTTTGGTTTAAGCCGGATCCTAGTATTGCATAGTGTAGATTTTGTCTTATTGCATTTGTATTCGGTCGGAATACAGATGCGGGTGTGTATACACAGTATCGGGGTTTTCCTGTAATTTATTATGGGATCAGTTTTTTGGAGTTGCCGGTTTGCTTTCCGTTTCGGCCATTTTTCTTTGTATCTTTCATTGGCCGAAGATTGGTGGAGGAGGGCTTATTTGCATTTGTGCAAATAGGCATTGTGGAGGTTGGTCTTTGCATATTCTTGTGTCATGATCACTTGACTTTCTTTAGTCATCATGGCTTGACTTTTGGAGCCATCATGGTTGTTGTTGATAAGGTTGTTGGAGTGTTGGTTTTGGAGTAATCATGGTTGTTGATTTGGTTGTTGGAGTGAGGTTCTTTGATTGAGATCATTGCCTATTATCATGACCCTTTCTCTCTTTTGCATGAGGGTGTGGCTCACTTCCTTTTCCATTCCCTTGGACTCCATTCTCACTCACCACCATGAGGGGGCCGGCCATGCAAGGAGAAGGGGCTGCCCAATTTGTGTGTGGGGATTTTTGGCTCTCTCATGCTTGCAAAAATCCCCAAGTTCATCACAAAATTCCACAAGTTCATTTTTCCTCCACTAAAGGCAACTTCCAATACCCTAAATGAGACATAGCTTTCTACACGTATTCTACAGCAAACCTTGGGCACGTCGGCTCGCCAACTTCATGCCCGAGTTGCCTCGGTCTAAAGGTCGGAGCCCGTAAAAGAAGCCGGCAACGTGGTGCCCTTCCGGCGAGGAGATGAAGACCGGAGATTCCGCGAGCAGATCGGGACGACGACGAGAAGACCGAAGGACACGGATCGCTCGGTATATCTCTCTTCCCATCTTGTAGTTAGCTAGTAGTTAGGTTAATGGCCCGATCCGGGTTAAAAGTGCGCGGTGGTGCCGGTTTACTAGTTTGTAAGGTTTTTCGCTTCCGCATTTTGGCCTCGGATTGACGGCCGGGGCGCCGCCATGCACTTACATGTAGTTTGTTAGTTTAGCTTTAATGGCAGATCCGGGTTATAGCACGCGATAGCGCCAGTTGTAAAAAGTTTTTGTTCCGCATTTGGTGTCTGTTAGACGGACGGGGCGCTACCGTGGACTTACAGTGGTATCAGAGCCACACCATTAAGCTATACTAACTTGTGCTAACGCGTTTAAAATATCGATCGAACCGAATTTCGAAAAACACAATTTTCAAGTGCTAATGTTTCTGTCGATTTTAAACCGTGTCTAAAAATAATTTTACATATCACAGAAATACAAGCGGGCTTTTCTAAGCACACGTGAAAAATTTGAGCATGAGATCCCACAAGATAGCCGCGGATCCGCGGTCAAAGCATGGGTTTGACCGCGGAACCGCTGCCATAATGTGGGAACAGTGCATCAAAATTTTCCAGTGAGCTTTTTATTGGAAATTGTGGTTTTTGGTATAGTTCTTTTGGGCCCAGATTTTGTTATTGTACAGCAGATGTACGTGGGGCCCACTTTGGGAAATTTGGTCGATCGAAATTTTAAACTTGTTAGTATGCAGTATTTACATTATATCTCCGACCGGGAATGTCATTTGATTGGTAAACCGCGTCTGATTGCTATAGTTCTTTTAGACGGGTTTGCGAACGTGTCATTCGCGTTGATATTCTGTGTTGTGCTGTGATGTTGCGGATATGTCGTGTTGGATAGCAGTGTGCAATGGTAGTGCAGTTTGGATTTATTTGTATATTTGATATTGCGGGGCGAGCGTCCAACCTGTGGACTGCCGTCACTGCCTGTTTGTATAATATTCTTTTGGGGCACGACCGGGTTGAGGTCGATGTACCTGTTGTACATATTTTTATTTCTGTACTAGGTTTATCCCGCGAAGGAGTGCACGGATAGCCGGGTTCTGGAGGGCAACGGGTCCGTATCTCATGGCTTCGAGAGGCAAAGGGACCCCACTCTAGAATTGGCAGACTATTCGCCGCACTCGTAGGGGGTACAGGTTGACCCGAGGTGGGGTGCTCAAGCAACCGGATTCCGTGAAGTGCCGGGTGTTCCATTCACTATGCTGTGGGGGACTACTTCGCTTCAGGTTTTGGCGGGTAACTTGCCGCACCCGTAGGGGTCAAGGTTTCATTGCACAGGCTATCCACACGACCAGGGGAACGTCGGGTTTCAGCAGCGGCTCTGTGAAACCTGGGGATCCCAGATTATCTGTATTGTTCTGTGATGCTTATTACTTTTCTGTAATGTTGCATATTATCATGCCTGGAGCGATTATTGTATATTGGTATATATACTATTAGATGTTGTATATGTTTTACATCCGCGCTAGTCCAGCCCCCGGCCTATCGTTAGTTAAGTAACCTAACGGGTGATGAAGGGACCCAGTGGCGAATGCGGATGGCATATACGTACATTATATTTTCGTTCTTTTCTGGTGTGATTGATTGATGGGACTGCATTGATTCTTGTCAATGCAAGGATAAAACAAACATATATTTGATGTTGTTGGAAAAATTTTTAAAAGGTGTTATTGCAAAGATGTTTCCTTTTGTTCTGCATAGCGGTATTCGGTTGGAATATCCTGCACCTCATTCGATGAGGCAAGGGCTGATATCCCTTCACCGGGAGAGACCCCTTGGGCAGAAGTTTACGTCAGGGTAATAACTTCACTATAGTCGATTACAAGTTGGTTTGCATAGTGATATTCAGTTGAAATATCCTGCACCTCATTCCATGAGGAAAGTGCCGAGATCCCTTCACCGGGAGTGAACTCTTTAGCAAAAGGTTTTCGCCACTATATTTTTATAAAAAGCTATCAGGTTCCTTCAACGAGATCAAGTTCATTACGTTAAGGTTTTTCGCCAAAAACCAGCCGTAGCCCTCCGTCATTTCTTATGGATAGTCAGTAGTAATCAAGCTATGTTTGTTGGCCCTTAGTCAAGGCATAGTGTTTGGTAGCTGCTGGGTATTCATTTGTAGCATAGATGAATGCGTTAGTTTGGGACAGTCGTATTACTTTGTTGGCCCTTAGTCAAGAGTATGTACAGGTGGGTTCAAATTGTAAGTCCATGCTACCTCTCCCGGTACTTTCGGGAATGCGGAATTTGGTAAAAAACGATTTTTACGGAGGTGGTAACATGGACCTATAACCCGGATCTTGGTTAAACATCTATCTAACATCCTAACTAAGAGATTCTAGCTTCTCGGTTAGGGGGTTATACCTAGCTTGTCTTGAACTCCTTCTCTTCAAGCTCCAATGGTGGTCCGATGGCTCCTTCTCGTCGTCTCCGTACGCCGAAGATAGATCCACTTGAAAGCTCCAACCTTTAGCTCCTTCTTCGTTCTTTGAAGAAACTAGTTCACTTGGTTTGCTAAACCTAGTGAACTAGAATGAGTAGAGAGGAAATAGAATGGGATTTTATCTATGGTTCTTGATTGTCAACTCATAAGACAAGAGAACCATAGAATCAAGAGAGGGAGGAAGAGGTTGAGGGTGAGAGCAAAAGGAGAGCTCAAGAACAAGAGAGAGAATGAGCAAGAAAGAATGAGGCTCTCTTTTGTCTTTCACCCTCTCATAATCCAAAGTGATCATAACTCATCATATCAAAAAAAGTCTTATGTGATGGTTTGAAGCAACCATAACCATATCATTTCATGCACTCATTTTACACAAATGAGCAAGTAAACAAAAGTCTTTGCCATGAAATGATGGCTATGGTTATCATGATGGTCAACTAGTCAAGCCTAGTCAATCGGTCAACAAGTCAACAAAAGTCAACAAGTCAACAAAGTCAACAAGTCAACAAAAGTCAACAAGTCAACAACCATATCACCATAATACTTAATTAATATAATAGTTAATCACATATCATATTCTCATTAGGGTTGAGCAAAAAGTCAAATAGTCAACGGTCAACTGTCAACAACCCTAATGAGAATCCGCTGCCTCTGCCTCCATGTCAACTGTGCATACACACCCGCATCCGTGTTCCGAGGAACACGAATGCAAACTGGATAAATCCAATCCCATAAGGTACACTAGGATCTGGCTTAAACCAAAGCCCGCTAGTGTAAACTGTCCGGACACCATACGTGCACAAGTTCACGGATGTGACCGAACCCTGTCGCAAAACCATGCGACCTGTCGCAATACCATGCGACCTCTACTCTTTTGCCTAAAGGCGAAAAGCTTTCTGTGTGGGACTCTAAAGACTCGACACTACGCTGGCAGTGGGTTTAACCACAGACCGCAAGCGGCACTAGCTGTGCGTAACGGTCCCCAGGTAATGCCGACAAGAAGACCGACGAGGCGAAACCCATCTGAACTCCTACTGAGCCTGAGTGTGACATTCTCCGTACAGTCCGGTCTGTTCGTCTGATACATCGCATGGCGGGCCTAGGGGGCGGTAAACGTCAGTCCCCAAATAGCGGTACAAGTCGTGCCGGAGCGAAGCCCAAAACACCCTGAGATAACACTGGAAACCTACCAGTATATCTCGTTTGCCCTATCCAGGGACTACTCGTGTAATGGCTCTCCTAGACACAGCGCGATGTCAACCCCCAATACCGGGAGAGACGAATCCTGTCTAACCGTCACTGCCTCCAAGTGCTTCGGGACTGCACCCAACCACTACCTGTTTGCACGACTCCTTTGAGCCGTGGTAGGGTAGTGATCAAAGTACAGTGGGAACACACTCGAGGCGGAGTGACAGTGTCAAGTCAGTGGACTAAGCTGTACTCATGTCACCTGGGAACTGATAACTGACGATAGGTATAATACCAACTAGTCAGTTCCCGACGAGTCCTGTCCAGTGTACCCGTAACCTAACGAGCACCCGCATACTATCTCAAGTACGACGTACTGACGGCTGTGGGACAGACCGTCTCCCACACTGGGATGAGAAGCGCATGCGCTGGTCTACTCCGGAGTATCGATGCCCTGTCTCGATAGTCCTGCGACCAGGGACCTGCATAAGGATGTGCTTATGGATTACCCAGCCCCACTAGTGTGACGGCCATCACATCGCTGGTGATCAAGCAAAGATCCTAAGGGCTCTACTAATGTGTATAGGCGATATACAAAAATAAACACATGTACACATTGAAGTAGAAACAAACCAAGTAGCATACTACTATTTTGAGCAAGATTGTATATACAAGGTGAATATCCCAAGCATCCATTAAGTAATATACAAACCAGTATGATACAGTAATGGCCTCTAGGGCATCTACACTAACAATCTCCCACTTGCACTAAGGCCATGTACTGGCGTATCGAAGACCTATCATCTCGATCAGCTGCTCGAACTGAGTCTGGGGCAGGGCCTTGGTGAATGGATCTGCAGTGTTATCTTCTGAAGCGACTCTCCGAACCTCGATCTCCCGGCGATCCACGATCTCCCTGATCAGGTGATACCGCCTCAAGATGTGCCTGGATCTCTGATGGGACCTGGGTTCCTTCGCTAAAGCTATAGCCCCGTTGTTGTCGCAATACAGAGGTATTGGATCAACAATGGACGGAACCACCTGAAGTTCTTTCAAGAACTTCCTCATCCAAACAGCTTCTTTTGCGGCATCAGATGCAGCGATGTATTCCGCTTCCATCGTCGAGTCTGCAACGGTTTCCTGTTTGGAACTCTTCCAACACACCGCCCCTCCATTGAGGGTAAAGACAAAACCCGACATGGACTTGGAATCATCCTTGTCACTCTGGAAGCTGGAGTCAGCAAAGGCCTCGATCTGGAGGTCTTTTCCGCCATACACCAAGAACATCTCCTTAGTCCTTCTTAGGTACTTGAGAATGTTCTTTACCGCTATCCAGTGTTTCTCCCCAGGGTTTGACTGATACCGGCTTACCACACTCAGTGGATAAGCTACATCCGGTCTGGTACACAACATCGCATACATTATAGAGCCTACCGCAGAAGCGTAGGGTATAATAGACATGCGATCCCTTTCCAAATCAGTCTTGGGAGACATCTCTTTAGAGAGGGTGATCCCGTGACAAGCCGGTAGGTTACCGCGCTTGGAATCTTCCATACTGAATCTCTTCAGTATGGTGTCGATGTACCTGGACTGAGAAAGTCCTAATATCCTCTTGGATCTGTCACGGTAGATCCGGATACCCAGAATGTATGAGGCATCACCCAGGTCTTTCATGGAGAACCTGTGTGACAAGAACCCCTTGACAGATTGTAGCATAGGAATGCCATTTCCTATTAAGAGAATGTCATCCACGTATAAAACGAGGAATACTACAGTTCTCGCTACAAATCTACTATAGATGCATGGTTCATCTGGATTTTTGATAAAGCCAAATTCCTTGACCGTCTCATCAAAGCAGATGTTCCAACTCCGCGACGCCTGCTTTAGTCCATAGATGGACTTAAGCAACTTGCACACCTTTCCACTGCCCCCACTCTGAATGAAACCCTCCGGCTGGTCCATATAGACACACTCCTCTAAATTTCCATTTAGAAAAGCTGTCTTTACGTCCATTTGCCAGATCTCATAATCGTGGAAGGCAGCAATGGCAAGAAGGATCCGAATGGATTTCAGCATGGCTACTGGAGAAAAGGTTTCGTCATAGTCCAAGCCAGGTCTTTGATGAAAACCCTTTGCTACCAGCCTAGCTTTATAGGTCTCAACCTGTCCATCTACACCAATCTTCCTTTTGAAGATCCACTTGCATCCTACGGGTTTTACCCCGTCTGGAGCAATGTCCAACGTCCATACCTTGTTGGTGTACATGGACTCCATTTCGGTCCGCATTGCATCCAGCCATTTCACTGAGTCAACGCTCTGAACGGCCTGCTGGAAGCTAGTAGGCTCATCATAATCTATGATGCAATCCTCTCTATCCCCGTCTATGAGAAAACCGCAGTATCTCTCGGGCGGATGAGACTGCCTACTACTCCTGCGGAGCGGCGTAGGAATGTCCTGTTCTTCCGAACCCTCTGGTTCCACTAAACTTTCAGTAATAGTCCGTGGTTCTGGAATTTCTTCCAGTTCTACTGCGCTCCCACTTATTTCCTTTTCCAAGAACTGGTGTTCTAGAAAGTGGGCATTACGAGAAACAAGTACTTTTTGTTCCTCTGCGTAGTAGAAAAGATACCCCCTGGTGTTCTTTGGGTATCCCACAAACTTGCACAGTACTGAGCGTGCCTCGAGTTTGTCCGCATGCTGCTTTTTGACAAAAGCTGGACATCCCCAGATCTTCAGATATTGAAGATAGGGTTTCTTCCTACTCCACATTTCATATGGGGTGGTAGGCACAGTCTTAGTCGGAACTCGGTTCAAAAGGTATGCTGCTGATTCTAGCGGATATCCCCAGAATGATCGCGGTAACTCAGCGTTACTCATCATGGACCGCACCATATCCAATAGGGTGCGGTTCCGTCTCTCCGATACACCGTTATGTTGCGGGGTGTATGGAGGAGTAAGCTGAGAGAGAATTCCGTTCTCTTTTAAATAGTCCAGGAACTCGGCACTTAAGTATTCTCCACCTCGATCCGATCTTAGAATCTTAATACTTTTGCCGGTCTGTTTCTCTACTTCATTCTTATACTCCTGGAATTTTCCAAAGGCTTCGGACTTATGTTTCATTAAGAAGACATAACCGTACCTTGAGAAGTCATCCGTAAAAGTAATGAAGTAAGAATGTCCGCTTTGGGCATGTGTAGACATTGGACCGCACACGTCACTGTGTACGAGTCCCAAGAGCTCGCTCGCTCTTACTCCATGTCCAGTAAACGGAGTCTTTGTCATCTTTCCTTTGAGACATGATTGACAAGTGGCATACGATTGATATTCGAACGCATTCAAATATCCTTCTGTATGTAACTTAGTCAACCTTCTCTCATTGATGTGACCCAATCTACAATGCCATAAGAAAGTCTGATTTATTTCTGGAGACTTTCTTTTGTGTGTATTCTGGACATTAAAAATCTGTGGTTGGTTTAACACGTATATACCATTACTCAATGTACCTGACCCAATCAAAACTTGATTAAGGTGAATGTTTACAACATTACTTACAAACGCAAATTCATAACCTTCTTTAGAAACTAAAGATACAGAAATGATATTACAAGTTGCGTTGGGTACAAAAAAGCAATTACGCAAAACCAAAACATGTCCATCTGACATTCCCAGGTGATAGTCCCCCACGGCTTTAGCATCCATGCTAGCTCCGTTCGCAACTCTGAGGGTCATGTCACCTGCCTTCAAAACCCTACGGTTTCTCAACGCCTGCAAAGAATTACAGATATGAGATCCTGATCCGGTATCCAATACCCAGGAAGTAGAGTTTATTGAAAGACAGTTTTCAATAACATACACACCTGAAGCTGAAGCTGCAACCTGCTTCAATTCCTGTGTTCTGGCCTTCCAGGCCCTGCAATCATTCTTCCAGTGTCCTTTCTTATGACAATAGAAGCATTCTTCCTTATCCACAAGCTTCCCCGCTATCTTTGTTGCTTTACCTTTTCCCTTCGTATCCACTTTACTAACACCGCCCCTTGGTTTGGTGGGGGCCTTCTTCTTCTTTCCCTTGGCTTTCTCCTTGGACCTAGAAGAAGATGATCCTCCTACAAACAAAGTGGATGTATCCCTACTTTTCTGTAGGGTGCCCTCTGCGCTCCTCAGCATGTTGAGGAGCTCTGAAAGTTCAACCTCTTTTTCATGTAAGTTGAAGTTCAGTATAAACTGGGCGTAAGTGGAAGGAAGGGACTGGAGAACTATATCCGTATATAGCTCACTCTCCAATGTGATCCCTAGGTCAGCGAGCTCCTCAATGTAGCCGATCATCTTTAGCACGTGCTCGGCTACTGATGATCCGACGGCCATTCTTGTCGAAAATAACTTTTTCGACGCTTCGTATCTTGCGATACGAGATTGCTCTCCATACAGTTCTTTTGTATGAAGCAATATGGATTCCATGTCCATATTCTCATGCCTCCTCTGATGTTCGTTGTCCATCGAGGCAAGCAGGAGGCATTTGGCCTTCGCGCTATCAATCTCCCAAGTCTTGCGGATTTCCTTATCCGCGACGCTGGAAGTTGGACCAGGGACAGGGGGAGCTTTGGTGGTAAGAAGATACCCTAGCTTGTCGTAAGTGATTGCTATCTTGACATTCCTGAGCCAATCTTTGTAGTTTGGCCCTGTCAGTTTGTTTTTATCTAGGAGTAACTTAAGTCCAGTCATGTTGATTGGTCGCTGCAATTAGGAGAGAGAAGAAGAAACACTCAGCATGATGCTCTTGCAAGTTTAGAGTGGTTTTTAGTTTGTCTAAACAGGATGGCTCCCACTGTTTCTCGAATCCCTCCTCAAACCATAAAGGAAGAATTAGTTAGGATCAATCCCACCGTACAATACTTGCTTAACCGTTCAGCCAGGCCGGTGTCGGTACTTCGAGGGAGGTTTTCCAACGCTTTCGCGAAGTTCCTTAATTAAAGAACCTCTTTTCCCTGGGGGCGTAGCCCCGCTAACACCTTTCTAGGCACCTACTAGGTTTATAGCATTGATCGTTAAGTGAGAAATTTCCCGAGGAGTAGCATATACTCACAGTAGGATCGGGATCTAAATATCATCGCGTGACGAAACTGAAGGAATCCTACCAGAATCATCACACTCCAAATGGTATGCAAATCTAGCAAGTTTCAATACTTATGAAACTCCCGATGTGGATTTTTGCCCCATGCTCTTATGACCTTGGCGTGAGGTCAAAATGTCATAAGTCACATGTCAAGTTCGTCCCATCATTATCCAGGTTAATTTGAACCCACCCGTACATACCCTTGAAGTAGGCCAAAATGGCAGTACGACTGTCTCAAACCAACACATTCTATCTATGCAACAGATAAATATCCGGCAGCTACCAATCACTATGCCTTGGCGTGAGGTCAAAATACATAGCTTGAATACTACCGAATATTTAACTGAAATGATGGAGGGCTACGGATGGTTTTGGCAAAACCGTGAACGTAGTGAACTTGATTTGGTCGATGGAACGAGATATCTTTTAAATGGAGTGGCTCAAACTCCGTATTTTAAAAGTTTGTTTTGAAAAGAACCGAGTGGTTTTTCGAAAGTGTTCCAACGACTTTAACTTGGTTTATTATCTTGCATTAGTTCTTTTAATGCGTGATATTCTTGCATTAGTTCTTTTAATGCGTCCCATCATTTAATCCTACCATTGCAGAAAACAACCAAAATATGACGTACGCTTATGCCATTCGCATTCGCCACGGGGCCCCGTCATTACCCGTTAGGTTACTTAACTAACGACAGAGCGGGGGCTGGGCTAGCGCGTCTGTAAAACATAAGCAACGCCTAAATAATATCATATATAGATATACTGCAATGATAAACATTTCAGATCACAGATGAATACATTGGATATACTAGGAATCTGTAATTCGTACGAGCCTGTAACGAAAGACAAATTACACGGTCGCGGTGAATAGCCAAATACCCCACCCAAGACCCCTACGGGTGCGGCAAACTACCCGGCAAGTACCCGAAGCGTAGTAACCTCCCTCATCTCCATGAGTAGGCCACTCGATACTTCGGCATACCCGGTAGTTTGTGCACCCCCTCCATGGGTCTATCCTAGGAGCAAAAACAGTAAAAAGAAATTATACAATGACGGCTACAACCCCGACCCGGTTGTGCGGCCATACAAATAATTATTATATCAATTTACAAATTTACATGAATTGAAAGAAAAGAAAACTCTCGTCTCACAACCCCCGGCTATTCACCCGCGACAATCCAACATATTCATATCCACATTCCAGCACATTACAGATCACAGATTTGTATAACCCCCACTAATCGACATATAGCGATTAGTAAACGTTCAATACAAATATCACATTACAGAAAAACCCGTTAGCTCAAGTCTTTTAGAAGTTCGATCAAAAATACGGATTTTCGGGACCCCAAAATAAAATTTTCGTTCTGGAAAATCTGGGCAGAAAATATATATTCCAAAAATCCCAAAATACCCCCAGAAGAACACTGCACCAAAA
This sequence comes from Agapanthus africanus, assembly GCA_030015575.1. NCBI lineage: Eukaryota > Viridiplantae > Streptophyta > Magnoliopsida > Asparagales > Amaryllidaceae > Agapanthus > Agapanthus africanus. The sequence goes on from CM057337.1 coordinate 413,564,819, forward strand.
AGGGACCACGGCCGAGTCAACTCGGCCGCGGATCCGCGGCGGGAGCGTGCTCCCGCCGCGGATCCGCGGCGCTTTGACTCGATCGTGCGACCAATTTTGGTGGGTGTTCACAGAAAAGCCTGAGCCGATTTTAGGTGTTAAAATAATCAACTTTTGAACAGTGGAAAAATCGACAGAAACTGCAAAATTTTTGGGGTTTGTTTCGGGACTTTTTCGTTGATCGATCTTCTAGTTCCTTGCTAACATGCTAGATAGAGTTTAACTAGGCTCTGATACCACTGTAAGTCCATGCTACCTCTCCCGGTACTTTCGGGAATGCGGAATTTGGTAAAAAACGATTTTTACGGAGGTGGTAACATGGACCTATAACCCGGATCTTGGTTAAACATCTATCTAACATCCTAACTAAGAGATTCTAGCTTCTCGGTTAGGGGGTTATACCTAGCTTGTCTTGAACTCCTTCTCTTCAAGCTCCAATGGTGGTCCGATGGCTCCTTCTCGTCGTCTCCGTACGCCGAAGATAGATCCACTTGAAAGCTCCAACCTTTAGCTCCTTCTTCGTTCTTTGAAGAAACTAGTTCACTTGGTTTGCTAAACCTAGTGAACTAGAATGAGTAGAGAGGAAATATAATGGGATTTTATCTATGGTTCTTGATTGTCAACTCATGAGACAAGAGAACCATAGAATCAAGAGAGGGAGGAAGAGGTTGAGGGTGAGAGCAAAAGGAGAGCTCAAGAACAAGAGAGAGAATGAGTAAGAAAGAATGAGGCTCTCTTTTGTCTTTCACCCTCTCATAATCCAAAGTGATCATAACTCATCATATCAAAAAAAGTCTTATGTGATGGTTTGAAGCAACCATAGCCATATCATTTCATGCACTCATTTTACACAAATGAGCAAGTAAACAAAAGTCTTTGCCATGAAATGATGGCTATGGTTATCATGATGGTCAACTAGTCAAGCCTAGTCAATCGGTCAACAAGTCAACAAAAGTCAACAAGTCAACAAAGTCAACAAGTCAACAAAAGTCAACAAGTCAACAACCATATCACCATAATACTTAATTAATATAATAGTTAATCACATATCATATTCTCATTAGGGTTGAGCAAAAAGTCAAATAGTCAACGGTCAACTGTCAACAACCCTAATGAGAATCCGCTGCCTCTGCCTCCCTGTCAACTGTGCATACACACCCGCATCCGCGTTCGAGGAACACGAATGCAAACTGGATAAATCCAATCCCATAAGGTACACAAGGATCTGCTTAAACCAAAGCCGCTAGTGTAAACTGTCCGGACACCATACGTGCACAAGTGCACGGATGTGACCGAACCCTGTCGCAAAACCATGCGACCTGTCGCAATACCATGCGACCTCTACTCTTTTGCCTAAAGGCGAAAAGCTTTCTGTGTAGGACTCCTAAAGACTCGACACTACGCTGGCAGTGGTTTAACCACAGACCGCAAGCGGCACTAGCTGTGCGTAACGGTCCCCAGGTAATGCCGACAAGAAGACCGACGAGGCGAAACCCATCTGAACTCCTACTGAGCCTGAGTGTAACATTCTCCGTACAGTCCGGTCTGTTCGTCTGATACATCGCATGGCGGGCCTAGGGGGCGGTAAACGTCAGTCCCCCAATAGCGGTACAAGTCGTGCCGGAGCGAAGCCCAAAACACCCTGAGATAACACTGGAAACCTACCAGTATATCTCGTTTGCCCTGGCCAGGGACTACTCGTGTAATGGCTCTCCTAGACACAGCGCGATGTCAACCCCCAATACCGGGAGAGACGAATCCTGTCTAACCGTCACTGCCTCCAAGTGCTTCGGGACTGCACCCTACCACTACCTGTTTGCACGACTCCTTTGAGCCGTGGTAGGGTAGTGATCAAAGTACAGTGGGAACACACTCGAGGCGGAGTGACAGTGTCAAGTCAGCGGACTAAGCTGTACTCATGTCACCTGGGAACTGATAACTGACGATAGGTATAATACCAACTAGTCAGTTCCCGACGAGTCCTGTCCAGTGTACCCGTAACCTAACGAGCACCCGCATACTATCTCAAGTACGACGTACTGACGGCTGTGGGACAGACCGTCTCCCACACTGGGATGAGAAGCGCATGCGCTGGTCTACTCCGGAGTATCGATGCCCTGTCTCGATAGTCCTGCGACCAGGGACCTGCATAAGGATGTGCTTATGGATTACCCAGCCCCACTAGTGTGACGGCCATCACATCGCTGGTAATCAAGCAAAGATCCTAAGGGCTCTACTAATGTGTATAGGCGATATACAAAAATAAACACATGTACACATTGAAGTAGAAACAAACCAAGTAGCATACTACTATTTTTGAGCAAGATTGTATATACAAGGTGAATATCCCAAGCATCCATTAAGTAATATACAAACCAGTATGATACAGTAATGGACTCTAAGGCATATACACTAACACAAATCGACCAGGACAATGACGGGAAGAACTTGACATGTGACTTATGATTTGTTGGCCCTTAGTCAAGGTCATAAGAGCATGGGGCAAAAATTTACATCGGGAGTTTCAAACATACAGGAAACTTGCCAGATATGCGCATACCTTCTGGAGTGTGATAACTTGAGTAGCTTCCATTAAGTTATCATGCGATGATAGTTGGATTCCGATTCTCACTGATGAGTTAGTTTACTCTTCGGGTGATCCCGACTAATTCTTCTTTCAGGTTTGGAGGAGAATTTGAGATTACAGTGGGAGGTTTTCTGATTAGATAAAGTGATAACCATTCTGATCTAGGTTAGAGTTCACGCAGAGTGTTTCTTTTCTCTCTCTCTTTGGCAGCGACCATTGACCGACCCTAGACTATGACTCAGTGACCAAGTTGACTGAACCTTCTTAAAATACTGACTTTTGGATTTTCCGAGTTGCATAAGTCATTGATGCTCCTTCTTTTACCCTTTGTATTTCTCAGAACACCGCGCATTACTACGGACATCCACTTCCATTGGATAGATCCATCGTATGGTTATATACGAACTTGAAGGTACTACTTCGAGGATGGATCCAGGTTCAGGAGAAATAGAATTGGTTTATTCAGTTGTCTTTTATTATCACCTTCTCTCAGGTTGCGAGGGCTCCTTTGTTTAGCAGAGTACACCAATCACGCTTATTGGATAGTCTTATTCCAAACATAGACAGGTGCCGACAAGTAGGGAATGAAGAAAACCAATTAGCCTAAGTAGGTGTGCAGAAGGTAATATGCAAAGACAAGATAAAGGGATTAGAAGAGGGCAAAGTAAATTGCGACTGTTATCATTCACGACCAAACCGCGTACTTCATCGCCACTTCCTATTTCACCTTTAATAGAATAAGGTATTATTCAGTTGTCTTTTATCATCACCTTCTCTCAAGTTACGAGTACTCTTAGGATTAGGAGGGTACAGCTATTATGCTTATTGGATAGTCTTCTTCCAAACCATAGGCTGGTGCCGAACGGTAGGGAAGGAAGAAAACCATTTAGCCAAACGAAGGTGTACAGAAGGTAACGACTAAAGACAAATAAAGGGATTTGGACAGATGGCAAAGAAATATACGGTTATAGTCATGAATTGGTTTATGGAAGAGGCAATACTAGGAATACCAGGATACCCCTACGAGACATTTTAATGTTTCAGTTTTACTGCGCATTGTCAAAAGAAACTGTTTTCCCGATTAGATACTTACTCCAGGTTTTGTATTTACCAGGTTTCATTCTCATATCTGTATGGTTTTTACAGATGATGAGTGGGAGTAAGTTATTGGGAATTAGGTGATCATCCTCATTATATCGGAATTAGTTGTAATTGGTTATATTTGAGGAAATCGCCTGGGTACAGTTTTCAACCTACGATACACAGGTTTTGAGTATTCAACTCAGCGGACTTATACAGAGTATTGTATGTTGTCCAGTGTCCGTCAGGAGAAAGGGGCAGGTCCTCGTACTATATTCTGTTTACTTGTAACTTCTCTAGGTTTTAGACAAGTGTTTCGTAGAAATACAATGTCTATGTTTTGAGAAGTTGTGAGTATAAGAATAAAGTAGAGAACCAGGTATCGCAAGTATCGCGATTCTTCAAAGAGATCGAAGATGTAGATTCTTGTGATTGGTATTCAGATGATAGTAATGGTTTTGAGAAACTTGTTTCTCTTTCGGGTTACTCATAATTGGATGGATTCCTAAGTTGAGTAATGCTGATTAAGCTCTCTCCATTAAGTAGATATGCAATGGAGACAGCTGCTTGTTTTGAATCTGGTTCCAATTAAATCAGTGCCTCTGTTTCTATATTGGATATAGAATAGTTCATATCTTAACGATGTTAAGGTAAGGGGAGTTGTCCAGCTTATGCTTGAAACCAGACACTGGATAACTCAAGGCACGTTTCTGTAATGGCAGTTTTATGGGTTGACCCGGGCTACGTCGAGGGTTGATTTTTCTACCATTTAGAAGATCAATAGTGACATTGTTCTTAACTCGCCACAGTTTTAGTAAAATGGATTTTTTCAAAAAAAAAAGTAGTGGGAGTATGGTAGAACTGAAAGTGATTCCAGAACCGCAAACGATTACGGAAAATTTAATAGGACCTATATATTCAATCAGGTTTGATATTCCAATAGCCACTCCGCAGATATGGTGGGTAACCCCAGACACCCGAGAGGTACTCCGGTAGCCTCAAGGACGGTGACAGGGAGGTTCTTGATTACCCAGAGTTGACACTACTGTTGTTCCAGACTATGAGACCCGGCAAGAGGATAAGTATAGCGTCGTTCTAAACTAGCTTTAGAAGTGCACGTATATATTATTCTTCCAGAGGGTTGTTGTGGTCAGTGGGAGCAGCGGAAGCATAGTGGGAAAGTAGCTTATGTCTATTTATAGACTAAAACAAATATAGCGGAGAAAGATCACCTAATTTTGGATGTAACAGTCATGGCTTTGACATCATCAGAATAGGGGATGGATTTGTTAAAAAGGTAGTAGGGTGAGATGTCCTGGTATTTGGATGACATACACAGAGTAGGAAGTAAAATTCCTATACTACGATCGGTTGTACTTTGGTCGTCACACAGTTGTTTCTCCACAAAGGATATGGATATAATATCAGACATTCTGGTTTCTAGATCTATTGTTTTAGATCAAGATTTGGATAGTTTCCCAATGTGGGTACTTTGACAGTATTCTAATAGTATTTTAGAATAGATGACTCTTGGCATGGTGGTGTACCTGCAGGTGATGGAGTCACCCTCTCTAAAGGTGTCTTAGAGACTAAAGGAGAGACGGATATGCATGATTGGCAGATCACTTGCTTATGCAATTAAGTCAATCATGAGATGTCAAGTACCACACCAAATGTTGTTTTTGTTGGAGATAGTGCCCTCAGAGTCAATTATTAGGTCACAGGTACGTGATTGTAATGATTGAGGGAGGACCTATCCCGGTAGGACAGTCTTACTCGAGATGATAGTATGCTATCTGGTTTACCTTTATCATCGTGTACTATTTTAAGTGACCTGACACGTCGCTATTACACGTTGATAGAGCCCCTAGGATTCTTGCTTGACCACCAGCAGTATGAGGGCGATCATATAAGTGGGAGCTGGGGGTCTATAAGCATATCCTTAAAAGGTCCCTAGTCGTGTGAGTTTCGAGACAGGGCATCGATACTCCATAGTAGACTAGTGTATACAGTCGAGACCCCGACGAGGGGCGGTGGCCGGTCTCACAAGCCACTGGTGTCAGTTGGATCACCTAAGATGTATACAGGTGCTCATTGGGTTATGAGTACACCGGACAGGACTCGCCGGGAACATGCTAGTTGGTCATATACCAGACGTCAGATGGCAGTTCCCTGGTGACATGTGTGCAGGTTAGTTCATCGACCTGGGGATCGTCATTTGTCTCGTGTGAGTTCCCACTGTACTTTGATTACTACCCTACCACGGCTCAAAGGAGTCGTGCAAACAGGTTTTAGTTGGGTACAGTCCCGAGCCACATGGAGGCAGTGAGCGTATCTTCAGGGGTTCGTCTCTCCCGGTATTGGGGGTGAGGTCGTGCTGTGTCTAGGAGAGCCATTACACAAAGTCCTTGGCCAAGGCAAGGAGATTTACTGGTAGGTATTCCAGTAGTATCTCAGGGTGTTCTGGGCTACACTCCGACACGACTTGTACCGCTTTTGGGGGTCTGACTTTTACCAACCCCCTAGGCCTGCCATGCGATACTCATAGACGAACGGACCGGACTGTACGGATATTGTCACTGACAGGCTCAGTAGGGTTGTCAGGCTGAGTTCGCTCACAGACATCCCTTTTTAGTCAGTACCTGGTGGCCCGTTACGTATTGGCTTATACCTCTGACGTGCTAGTGGTTAAATCCACAACCATGGTGTTGACGAGTCTTTAGAGTCCCCCACATTCAGTTACTCAGCTTTCGGGCGAAAGGTTGTAGAGGCCGTATGGAGATATGGCAAGGTCCGATCAGATACGTGCGGTATTGCACGGATCAGGATCGGACAGTTTGTACTATAGGTCGTATGGTTATATGGCAGGGTTCGATCAGATACGTGCGATATTGCACAGATCAGGATCGAACAGATATTACTAGCCGGTTTTGGTATAAGCCGGATCCTAGTATAGTACAGTGTAGATTTTGTCTCATTGCATTTGTATTCCGGTCAAAATACAGATGCGGGTGTGTATGCACAGTATTGGGGTTTTCCTGTAATTTATTACGGGACCAGTTTTCTGGAGTTGCCAGTTTGCTTTCCGTTTCGGCCAATTTCCATTGTTCCGTTCATTGGCCGAAGATTGGTGGAGGAGGGCTTATTTGCATTGTTGCAAATAGGCATTTGCGGAGGGGGTCTTTGCATTTTTGTTGTATCATGATGGTTTCATGATGGAGCCCATCTTTTGACTTCTAGCTTTATGATGATGGCTTGACCATTGTAGGTTATGATTGGCTTTTGGAGTGTTGGGTTTTGTTCTCTCATCATCTCTTTTCATCATTGCTTCCACCCACCCCCTTGACTTTTCTCTTTCTCTCTCCAATCACACTTGAGAAGGGGGGGCCGGCCATTCCTATGGAAGGGAATGGAATGGGGCTCATTTTTGAGGTGTGGTATTTTTTTTTGCTTCTCATGTTTTTGCTAGAAAAGTCCTCTAGCTCATTTCCAAAAGTTGTTCTCTTTTCTTCCACCAATGGCAATTCCACAATCCCCAAAAAGTGAGACATGGTTCTTCACACATTCTACAGCAAATCTTGGGCACGTCGAGTAGCCGGCTTCGTGCCCGAGTTGCCTCGGCATTGAGGTGGGAGCCCGTAAAAGAAGTAGGCGATGTGGTGCACTTCCGGCGACGAGGAGGAGACGGGACATTCCGCAGGAGATCGGGACGATGATGAGAAGACCGGAGGACTTGGATCGTCGGTATATCTCTCTTCCCTTTCTTGTTGGTAGCTAGGACTAATTAATGGTTCGATCCGGGTAGTAGTGCGCGGCGGTTTGCCAGTTTAAGAAAATTTAAAGTTTATCACCGCTTCCGCTTCTGGCCGTCGGATTGACGGCCGGGGCGCCGCCGTGCACTTACAGTGGTATCAGAGCCTCGCCATTAACTTAGTCTAGCTTGGTGTAGTGTGTTTTTCTGTTTCGATCGATCGAATGTTCCAAAACTACATTTTTGTTAGCATCAGTTTTCTGTTGGAAATTTTTGGTGTCGAAAAATTTTTCAGGTTGTAAAATATTGATGTACTGGAAAATCTAAGAGCTCTGTAAAAATTCGACGAAGTAACTCCACAGTGGGAGCGCGGAACCGCCGCGAAAACCCCCTTCCCGCCGCCCTTCCGCCGCACACTGTGGAGATCACTTTACCATTTTTTACAGAGGCCTTCTGGGCTTAAAATATGGGTTTTGGAACATTAAAATTGGGCCCATATTTTCTGTAACTGCTACAATATAGTTTTGGGCCCACTTGTTAATATTCGATCGGTCGGATATTTTAAACACATTTTTCACAGTATTTACATTATATCTGCGACCGTGAATGTCACTTGATCGGTAAATCCGGTCTAACTGCTATAGCCCGGTTAGACGGATTTGCGAACGTGACTTTCACGTTGATGTTTTGTTTTTGCTGTGATGTTGCGGATCGGTCGTGGGGATAGCCTGGATGCAATGCTAGTACTGTTGTGGTTGTATTATGTACATTTGATATTGCGGGGCGAGCGTCCGACATGTGGACTGCCGTCACTGCCTGTTTGTATTATTCTTTTGGGGCATGACCTGGTTGCAGTCGATGTACCCGGTGTATGTATATTTTATTTTCTGTACTAGGATTGCCCCGCGGAGGGGTGCACGGATAGCCGGATTCTGGAGGGCAACAAGCCCGCATCTCATGGCACTGAGACGGAGGGGGCTTCACTCTAGGATTGGCGGGCTATTCGCCGCACTCGTAGGGGGTACAGGTTGACCCAGGAGGGGTGCCCAAGTTGCCGGATTCCGTGAAGTGCTGGGTGGTCCATTCACGGCGCTGAAGGGGGCTGCCTCGCTTCTGGTTTTGGCGGGTGACTTGCCGCGCCCGTAGGGGTCTAGGTTTTCATTGCACAGGCTATCCACACGACCAGGGGAACGTCGGGTTTCAGCGGCTCTGTGAAACCCGGGGATCCCAGATATCTGTATTGTTTCTGTGATGCTGTACATTTCTGTGATGTTGCATTTTATTCACGCCTTGAGCGAATATAATATATTGGTATATATATTAGTAGATGTTGTATATGTTTTGCATCCGCGCTAGTCCAGTCCCCGCTCTGTCGTTAGTTAGCTAACCTAACGGGTAATGACGGGACCCAGTGGCGAATGCGGATGGCATATACGTACATCAGTATATTTTCGTTCTTTTTGGTGTGATCAATTGATGAGACTGCATTGATTCGGATCAATGCAAGTTAAAACAAACCTAATCTGATGTTGTTGGAACACTTTTCAAAAAGCTGTTATTGCAAGGACGTTTACTTTTGTTTTGCATCGTGGTATTCATTGGAATATCCTGCTCCTCAGTCGACGAGGCAAGGGCCGAGATCCCTTCACCGGGAGTGACCCCTTGGACAGAAGTTTGCTTCAGGGCATTAACTTCACTATAGCCGATTACTTTTGCTTCGCATCGCGGTATTCATTTGGAATATCCTGCACCCCATTCTACGGGGAAAGAGCCGGGAGTGACCTCTTTAGCAAAGGTTTTCGTCACTATATTTTTTAAAAAGCTATCCGTTCCTTCAACGATATCAAGTTCATTACGTTAAAGGTTTTCGCCAGAAACCATTCGTAGCCCTCCGTCGTTTCATATGGATAGTCAATAGTATTCAAGCTGTGTATGTTGGCCAAAGTCAAGGCACAGTGTTTGGTAGCTGTTGGTTATTCATATGCAGCATAGATAGATGCGTTGGTTTGGAACAGTCGTACTGCCATGTTGGCCAAAGTCAAGGGTATGTACGGGTGGATTCAAATTAACCTGGAGAATGACGGGTAGAACTTGACATGTGACTTATGATATGTTGGCCAAAGTCAAGGTCATAAGAGCATGGGGCAGAAATCACATCGGGAGTTTCAAAAGAACTGAAACTTGCCAGATATGCGCATACCTTCTGGAGTGTGATAGCGTGAGCGGATTCCGTCACGTTATCATGCAATGATAGTTGGATCCCGATTCCCACTGATGAGTTAGTTTACTCCTCGGGTAACCCCGACTAATTCTTCTTTCAGGTTTGGAGGAGAATTTGAGGTACAGTGGGAGGTTTCCAGATTAGATAAATTGGTGACCATTCTGATCTAGGTTAGAGTGCACGCTGAGTGTTTCTTTTCTCTCTCTCTCTGGCAGCGACCATTGACCCGACCCTAAGACTTTGACTCAGTGACCAAGTTGACCAAACCTTCTTAAACACCGGCTTTTGGATTGTCAGAGTTGCAAACCTCATTGCCACTCCTACTTTTACCCTATTCTCCAGGACGCCCCGTTTTACTACGAACGTCCACTTCCATTGGACAAAACCATCGTATGGTTAGATACGAACTCGAAAGAATTTATTCGAGGATGGTTTCCGGTTCTGGAGAAAACGGATAGGATTATTCAGTTGTCTTTTCCTTTTACCCTCTCTCAGGTTACGAGTACTCCTTGGTTTAGGGGTAGTACACCTATTACGCAAATTGGATTGTCTTCTTCCAAGCCTTAGGCTGGTGCCGACCGGTAGGGAATGAAGAAAACCAATTAGCATAACGATGGTGTGCAGAAGGTATTAAGTTCAGACAAAGCAAGGGATTAGTAAGAGGGCAAAGTAAATTGCAACAGATATTCACGACCAAACCAAATATTTCGTTACCACTCCCACATCACATTTGTATTTCTCCAGGACACTCCGTATCACCACGAAGATCCACAGTTTATTTGGATACTCCATCGTATGGTTATATACGAACTCGAATGGAACTGGTTCCAGTTCGGGGATGGATTCTGGTTCAGGAGAAATAGGAATAAGGTTTATTCAGTTGTCTTTTATCTTCACCCTCTCTCATTGAGAGTGTTCCTAGGATTGGGACAGTACACCCATTATGCTTATTGGATAGTCTTCTTCCAAACCATAGGCTGGTGCCGAACGGTAGGGAAGGAAGAAAACCATTTGGCCTAAAAGGGTGTGCAGAAGGTAAAGACTAAAGACATATGAAGGGATTTGGAGAGGTGGCAAAGAATTATACGGTTACAGTCGTGAATCTGGAAGAGGCATTACTAGGAATACCAGGATACCCCATCGAAACATTTCAATGTTTCAGTTTCACTGTGTAATGTTAAAGGAAAACTGATTTCCCGATTAGATACTTACTCCAGGGTATGTATTTACCAGGTTTGATTCTCACATCTGTATGGTTTTACAGATGATGAGTGGGAGTAAGTTATTGGGAATTAGGTGATCATCCTCATTATATTGGGATTCGTTGTAATCGGTGATATTTGAGGAAGTCACCTGGGTTGTTTGCCGGTCGGCAAATATTTGGTTTTGAATATCCGCTGTTATGCACCAATTTCAAATTGATATATCTGTACGTCTATTTTCATAGAGTGAGATATACCTTTTTGAAGTTATGTCTGTGACATTTACCTATATCAGTGGATGGTTAGGTAAGGAGCATTAAACAGCGGTGTAATTCTTCTTAACCATAGGTACAGTTTTCAACCTACGACACACAGTGAATGAGTTATCAGACTCAAGGGACTTATAGAGAGTATTGTATGTTGTCCAGAGTCCATCAGGACAGAGGGGTTGGTCCTCGTACTATATTCGGTTTACTTATGACTTCTCTAGTTTTTAGACAAGTGTTTCGCGGAAACACAGGGTCCGAATTTTGAGAAGTTATAGGTATTTGAATAGAGTAGAGAACCAGGTGTAGCAAGTATCGGGATTCTTCAAAGAGATCGAAGATGTAGATACTTGTGTATGGTATTAAGTTGATAGTAATGACTAAGAGAAATTGCTTCTTTTTCAGGTTACTCATAATTGGAAGCATTCCTAAATTGAGTGACGCTGATCGGCCTCCTTCCATTAAGTTGACATGCACTGGAGACAGTTGCATGATTTGAATCTGGTTCAATTAAATCAGTGCCTCTGGTCCTATATGGGATACAGAACAGTTCATATCTTAACGATGTTAAGGTACGGGGAGTTGTCCGGTTTATGATTAAAACCAGACACTGGACAACTCAAGGCACGTTTCTGTAATGGCTGTTTGTGGGTTGACCCAGGCTATGACGCGGGTTGACTTTCTACCATCTGGATGAACAATAGCAATATTGTTCTAGACTCGCCACAGTTTTAATAAAAATGGATTTTTTCAGAAAACAGTAGTGGGAGTATGGTAGAACTGGAAGTGATTCCAGAACCACAAACGATTACTGAAGATTTGATAAGGAACCTAAAGATTCAATCTGGATTGACATTCCATTGGCCACTCCGCAGATAAGGTGGGTAACTTCAGGCACCCGAGAGGTACTACGGTAGCCTCAAGGACGGTGACAGGGAAGTTCTTGTTTACCCACAGTTACCATTGCTGTTGTTCCAGGCTGCGAGACCCGGCGGGAGGATGAGTATAGCGTCGTTCTGGACTCGCTCCAGAAGTGTACGTGTATATGACTCTGCCAGAAGGTTGTCGTAATCAGTGGGAGCAGCGGAAGCATTGGTGGACAGGTAGCTTATGTCTATTTATAGACTAAAGCAGAATAGCGGAGATAGATCATCTATTTCTGACGTGACAGTCATAGGTTTGACTTCATCAGAATAGGGGATGGATCTGTTGAGAAGGTAGTAGGGTGTGATGTCCTGGTATCTGGATGACATACACAGAGTAGGAAAAGAAACTCCTATACTACAGTCGGATATACTTTGGTCGTCACACAGTGGTTTCTCCACAAAGGAAATGGATTTTATATCAGACATACTGGTTACTAGATCTATGGTTTTAGATCTAGATTTGGGGAGTCTCCCAATCTGGGTACTTAGACAGCATTCTAAGGGTATTTAGAATGGACGACACCATGCACGGTAGTGTACCTGCAGAAGATGGAGTCACCCTCTCTAAAGGTATCTTACAGACTAAAGTAGAGAGGGATGTGCATGATTGGCAGATCACTTGCATAGGCAATTGAGTCAATCATGAGATGTCAAGTACCACACCAGACATTGTTCTTGCACTAGATGCAATAAGCTGACATTAATCCAATCCTGGAGAAACGGTCGGAAGCAGTTTTAGAACATAAGTGGATGTTCTAGGGATATGATAACGACAGCCTCATTCGGGAGACAGTTATCATTCCAGGCTTCCAAGGTGACATGGACGACAAGGAGGTTGTCAGAGTTATAGTTTTTCCTTCTGACAAGGGGCAGTATTTTGGACAGGTGGTCCAAGGCAATACTGAGGGAGGCATGGCGCAGGATATTGATTAAGTTCAGTTGACGATACAGTCTAAGAAGTTTGGATTTGGAGTTCATTTATGAGCTATGTCCCATCAGACATCCAGACATATTCTGAGACAGGTATTGCTCTTTTCGGGAGATGGCTTTCTCCGCGAACTTGAGATATAGAGAGACATAGAAAGAAACAACTAAGCGGATCCACTCACTGAGGCTATTCCTCGAACGCAATAGTTCCGCAAACGAGCTTTGTGAGACTGACTAGTAGAGGAGTTGGATGTTCGGTATCACACGGGCTGTGAGTATGCGACATCGCAATAATTAGCCTTGAGTGCAAGTGGGAGATTGTTGGAGATAGTGCCCTCAGAGTCAATTATTAGGTCACAGGTACGTGATTGTAATGATTGAGGGAGGACCTATCCCGATAGGACAGTCTTACTCGAGATGATAGTATGCTATCTGGTTTACCTTTATCATCGTGTACTGTTTTAAGTGACCTGACACGTCGCTATTACACGTTGATAGAGCCCCTAGGATTCTTTCTTGACCACCAGCAGTATGAGGGCGATCATATAAGTGGGAGCTGGGGGTCTATAAGCATATCCTTAAAAGGTCCCTAGTCGTGTGAGTTTCGAGACAGGGCATCGATACTCCATAGTAGACTAGTGTATACAGTCGAGACCCCGACGAGGGGCGGTGGCCGGTCTCACAAGCCACTGGTGTCAGTTGGATCACCTAAGATGTATACAGGTGCTCATTGGGTTATGAGTACACCGGACAGGACTCGCCGGGAACATGCTAGTTGGTCATATACCAGACGTCAGATGGCAGTTCCCTGGTGACATGTGTGCAGGTTAGTTCATCGACCTGGGGATCGTCATTTGTCTCGTGTGAGTTCCCACTGTACTTTGATTACTACCCTACCACGGCTCAAAGGAGTCGTGCAAACAGGTTTTAGTTGGGTACAGTCCCGAGCCACATGGAGGCAGTGAGCGTATCTTCAGGGGTTCGTCTCTCCCGGTATTAGGGGTGAGATCGTGCTGTGTCTAGGAGAGCCATTACACAAAGTCCTTGGCCAAGGCAAGGAGATTTACTGGTAGGTATTCCAGTAGTATCTCAGGGTGTTCTGGGCTACACTCCGACACGACTTGTACCGCTTTTGGGGGTCTGACTTTTACCAACCCCCTAGGCCCGCCATGCGATACTCATAGACGAACGGACCGGACTGTACGGATATTGTCACTGACAGGCTCAGTAGGGTTGTCAGGCTGAGTTCGCTCACAGACATCCCTTTTTAGTCAGTACCTGGTGGCCCGTTACGTATTGGCTTATACCTCTGACGTGCTAGTGGTTAAATCCACAACCATGGTGTTGACGAGTCTTTAGAGTCCCCCACATTCAGTTACTCAGCTTTCGGGCGAAAGGTTGTAGAGGCCGTATGGAGATATGGCAAGGTCCGATCAGATACGTGCGGTATTGCACGGATCAGGATCGGACAGTTTGTACTGTAGGCCGTATGGTTATATGGCAGGGTTCGATCAGATACGTGCGATATTGCACGGATCAGGATCGAACATATATTACTAGCCGGTTTTGGTATAAGCCGGATCCTAGTATAGTACAGTGTAGATTTTGTCTCATTGCATTTGTATTCCGGTCGAAATACAGATGCGGGTGTGTATGCACAGTATTGGGGTTTTCCTGTAATTTATTACGGGACCAGTTTTCTGGAGTTGCCAGTTTGCTTTCCGTTTCGGCCAATTTCCATTGTTCCGTTCATTGGCCGAAGATTGGTGGAGGAGGGCTTATTTGCATTGTTGCAAATAGGCATTTGCGGAGGGGGTCTTTGCATTTTTGTTGTATCATGATGGTTTCATGATGGAGCCCATCTTTTGACTTCTAGCTTTATGATGATGGCTTGACCATTGTAGGTTATGATTGGCTTTTGGATTGTTGGGTTTTGTTCTCTCATCATCTCTTTTCATCATTGCTTCCACCCACCCCCTTGACTTTTCTCTTTCTCTCTCCAATCACACTTGAGAAGGGGGGGGGCGGCCATTCCTATGGAAGGGAATGGAATGGGGCTCATTTTTGAGGTGTGGTATTTTTTTTTGCTTCTCATGTTTTTGCTAGAAAAGTCCTCTAGCTCATTTCCAAAAGTTGTTCTCTTTTCTTCCACCAATGGCAATTCCACAATCCCCAAAAAGTGAGACATGGTTCTTCACACATTCTACAGCAAATCTTGGGCACGTCGAGTAGCCGGCTTCGTGCCCGAGTTGCCTCGGCATTGAGGTGGGAGCCCATAAAAGAAGTAGGCGATGTGGTGCACTTCCGGCGACGAGGAGGAGACGGGACATTCCGCAGGAGATCGGGACGATGATGAGAAGACCGGAGGACTTGGATCGTCGGTATATCTCTCTTCCCTTTCTTGTTGGTAGCTAGGACTAATTAATGGTTCGATCCGGGTAGTAGTGCGCGGCGGTTTGCCAGTTTAAGAAAATTTAAAGTTTATCACCGCTTCCGCTTCTGGCCGTCGGATTGACGGCCGAGGCGCCGCCGTGCACTTACAGTTTTTGCAATAGCTGCGATAAGTTTATATTAATCCAATCCTGGAGAAACATAAGGAAGCAGTTTTAGAACATAAGTGCATGTTCTACGGATTTGATGACGGCAGCCACATTCGGGAGACGGTTATCATTCCAGGCTTCAAAGGTGACATGGATGACAGAGTGATTCTCAGAGTTATAGTTTTCCCTCTGACAAGGGACAGTATTATGGACAGGTGGTCCAAGAGGATACTGTGGGAGGCATGGTGCTGGATACTGATTAGGTTCAGTTATCGATACAGTCTAAGAAGTTTGGATTTGGAGTTCATTTATGAACTAGGTCCCATCAGATATCCAGACATATTCTAAGACAGGTATTACTCGATTCGGGAGATAGCTTTCTCCGCGAACTTGAGATTTAGAGAGATATAGAAAGAACCATAAGGGCGGATCCACTCACTGAGGCTATTTCTCGAACACAAGAGTTTTATAAACTAGCTTTGTGAAACTGACTAGTAGAGAAATGGATGTTCGGTATCACACTAGCTGTGAGTATACGACATCGCAATAATTAGCCTTAAGTGCAAGTGGGAGATTGTTGGAGATAGTGCCCTCAAAGTCAATTATTGGATCGCAGGTACGTGATTGCAATGATTGAGGCAGGACCTATACCGATATGACAGTCTTGCTCGAGATGATAGTATGCTATCTGGTTTGTCTTTATCATCGTATACATGCTTTAGTTAACTATTCCATGATGATAGAGCCCATAGGATTCTTGCTTGACTACCAGCAGTATGATGGCGATCATATATGTGGGAGCTGGGGTCTGTAAGCACATCCTTAAAGTGTCCCTAGTCGTGGGAGTTTCGAGACAGGGCATCGATACTCCAGAGTAGACAAGTGTATACAGTCGAGACCCCGACGAGGGGCGATGGCCGGTCTCACAAGCCATTGGTGTTAGTTGGTTCACCTAAGATGTATACAGGTGCTCTTTGGGTTATGAGTACACCGGACAGGACTCGCCGGGAATCTGCTAGTTGGTATTATACCTAGCGTCGGATAGCAATTCCTTGGTGACATGTGTACAGGTTAGTTCATCGACCTGAGGTCGTCATTTGTCTCGTGTGAGTTCCCACTGTGCTTTGATTTTGACCCTACCACGGCTCAAAGGAGTCGTGCAAACAGGTCATTATTGGGTAGAGTCCTGAGCCACATGGAGGCAAGTGAGCGGATCGGCAGGGGATTCGTCTCTCCCGGTATTGGGGGTGAGATCGCGCTGTGTCTGTGAGAACCATTACACAAAGCCCTCGGCCTAGGCAGGAGATTTACTGGTAGGTACTCCAGTAGTATCTCAGGGTGTTCTGGGCCACTCTTTGACACGACTTATACCGCTATTGGGGGTTTGACGTTACTAGCCCCCTAGGAAGATATGCGATACTCATAGACGAACGGACCGGACTGTATGTATATTGTCACTGTTAGGCGCAGTAGGGTTTATGGAGGAGTTCGCTCGTCAGCTTCCCTTCCAATCAATACATAGGCAACTGTTACGTACAGCTTGTACCTCTGACGTGCTAGAGGTTATACCCAGTGCCAGTGTATTAATGAGTCATTAGAGTCCCCTACAGACAGTTTCCGAAGTTCGAGCGAAACGTTGTAGAGGCCGTATGGTTTTATGGGAAGGTTCGGAAAATGCAAGTGCGTTTTCGCACGTGTCATTTTTCGGGCAGATAATACTGGTCGGCTTTGGTTTAAGCCGGATCCAAGTATTATACTGTGTAGATATAATATTTTTGTCTCAGATGCATTTGTATTCGGTCGTAATACAAATGCGGGTATGTTTATACTAATACGGGGTTATCCTGAAATTCGTTTCATGATCACTTTTGGAAATTGCCAGTTTCCAGTTTTCTATCCGCCGTATTTTGACATTCGGTTAAATGCGGATTTATCTTCTCTTCTGTTGGGTGAGTCATGAGGGTGATGTGTGTGGAAGCTTCTAGGGTTTGTGAGGTGTTCTTTGTTCAATGGTAGCATTTAATGAAATGGTGACTAAGGTTTATGAGTCGCCATTTGCATTAATGCATTTTTGTTTGTGCTTAGATATTTTCTTCATAAGCTTTGCTTACGCTCACCCCCCTCTCTCCTACACTCACCTCCCTCCTATAAAATTTTGGCCGGCCCCTCATTGCAATTGAGAGGTTGTTCATTTGAGAGAAAAAGATTATGGTTCATGGAAAATAATCTACTCATTTCCATTTACCCGATTCCATAAAAAGCAACAGCATTAACCGTTCGTCCATATCTTTGGACGTAACGAGACAAAGTGTTCAACTCATTCTCTACATCATCTTGGTCGTTTCTTTTAGCAAACTTGACAACCGAGTTGCCTCGGTTCAGTGGCGGGAGCCCGTTTAAAGATCCGTCGACGTGGTGCCACCTGGACGAGAAGACTGGAGATTCAGGAGATCGCAGCAGCCGCAACAAGCGTGGGATGATATTTGAAGACCGAAGGACTCGGATCATTCGGTATAACATTTCTACCCACTTTGTAGTTTGTTAGTTTAGCTTTAATGGTAGATCAGGGTTATACTACGCGATAGCGCCAGTTGTAAAAAGTTTTTGTTCCGCATTTGGCGTCTGTTAGATGGCGGGGCGCTACCGTGGACTTACAGTAACTACTTCTAGATAGTTTGTTAGTTAGGGTTTACCAAAGATCCGTTTGATAGTCGATGTTACTTTGAACAAAAAGATTGTTTTACCTGTTCCGCCTCCCCGCATCTTGTGGGGTGTGTAACGTTGACTTACAGAGAGATGGATATGGGTCGATCCGTTCTGTCGGAGCCCGAGGACCTATCCCGCAGACGGAGCCCATCGGCCGATCCGGACTGACGGAGCACGAGATATGAAGATTTATGTGTCGATGTTGGACACGGGTTTCATGATGTTTCGAGTGTCGATGTTGGACACTCAGGTTCCATGATTTTGATGTGTCATTGCTGGACACACGTTGATTGATATCCTCATATTTACATGCAGATGCTTTCATGATATTTACATGCATGATGTTGTTGTGTCATTGGTTGACACGTGGATGAGATCCATATGCATATAGGCTTTGATTATATGGTTGTATGATATCCACATACATATAGGCATTGAGTATATTGTTGGCACATATGCAGATACGGTCACCCTAGATATCATAGTATTACCTTTATGATATAGTTGACCTAGGAATCGTCGTTTATTCGATTTCTACCTGATGATGTTTTCTACTCACGAGTTGGCAACTCACCCCCGTTGTGCCACAGTTCTTGCCGGTTGACCGCATAGATCAGTAGCGGCATCGATGGCACACAGCTGCATTCGGGTGTTTTGCTTTCGGTAGGTGGTTCATGTTGGATCGTACCACTCTTGTATTTATTATTCCTGTTATATCTAGTTAACTCCATCAATCAGAAACTAGTATTTGTATATGTTGTAAGACTTAGCAAGACTTGTGGTTGCAAGACTTAGAGCGATGGGTTATATGTTCGCTTTTTGGGTTGATGTCTTGCTTTACTTTATCTTTTGTGGTGATCTTCGCCGTTGGGCGTCGTATACTTATTATATTGACTTGCGTGGTTGTGAATCCGCCGTTTGGCAAAGAGCTAGCTCCTGCTTGGGGATTCCTTTTATATTATCAAGTATTTGTGGGTTTGGATCAAAATATACAAAGGAGGTGCTGCCCAAATATTTAAAAGATGAAACATGTTTTTCAACTAATAAAATCCACTTGCATTTTCATATTCCATTATTTATACTCTTAAGAAACGTTTGATTTCATCATACCTTATTTTCAAAACTTCACCTCATTGATTTACTTAAAAAGGTTTAGATTTCTGTGTTTCGGCTTACTTGAGTTACGTTATGCCTTTAGACGCCGCGTGATTTAAGTGCCGGTCACAAGCTAATATTTTGGGTCGTGACAAAGTTGGTATCAGAGCACTAGGTTTAATCTTGGTTCGAGTTTAGGTTTGACTATGTGGAGACTGGGGCATAATTTATTTCGGAACCTAGGCTTGACCTTACGGAACTCAGACTTGAACATGGGGGTATTAGACCCGAACATTCGTTACGTAGGCTGACCATGATTGATGGAGTAGGCAGCTTGACTAGAGTGACGTACCGTACGTATGTTCCGCGGCATATTTACGATACGATACTCCACTTAAGAAACCTTAGGATGTACATATTTGGAGATCTGTGATTCTCTTCGTCCCCATGATTACACATCCATTTGAGATCCTTGATTCTATTCATTCCAATGATTATACTCTCATTGATTCCGTTCCTCCTTATGATCATGTATCCATTTTGGGGTTTGTTGATTCTTTTCATCCCTTTGATCTATTTTCGTTGATACTTGATTGAGCTTCCTGTGTCCATGCTTTGAGCGCAGATGAGCTGCTGCTAGGGATGCGGTCAGGGCGAGCTCGTCATGGATGAGAACTAACAATTGTGTTTTCTGGTGACTTGAGAACGTCTCGAGTTAGTGTTGGTGTTGTGACCTCTCGTTTGAGGTTGTAAGACTACGGTAGCGCCCCGGCCGTCTATCCGAGGCCAAAATGCGGAAACGAAAATTTTTCTTGACTCTAAAACCGGTGCTATCGTATGCTTAATGTAGGGTTGCTAGGCACACGCACAAGAGTCTACGAGGCATCAACCACGCCCGATTAAAATTTTAGCCGTGCCGAACAACCCAAAGCCGGATCTTTATACTAGAGTTTAGGCGAAGTTAAACAGTTATCACTAAGTTAGAGGGATTACAACCTTTGTAGATCCGGTCCTTCACTTCAATAGCTCCGTGTAGATGTCCCCTTCGCTGCGATCATGAACACCGGACTCTAGAGAAGCTCCACAAGAAGAACGAACGTGGTCGCTTCGATGACTTCGAGGCCGAAGATGATCTACGTCGGGGAGACACTAACTCAAGCTATTCCTTCACTAGGTCAAAAACTTTGTGAAGAGAACACCCTCTACTAAATGGCAAGTAGTAGAGGATGATGAAGTAGGAAGGTTGCTCACTTTAGAATTGATTTTCTCACACTTTTTCTCAAGCTCCAGTAAAGTTAGAAAGCTTTTATTGAAGGAAGAAGAAGAAGTGAATAATTCATTCAAATGAAAACTTATCCTTTGAAATATTGCACCATGGTTGAGTTAAGCCCTCATGCTTAACTCATGTAGAGAATTAACCAAAGTATGAGGTTAAGGGTTGGGTTAACTAATATCCTAAGGAATGACAAAAGAATTGACTTTTTCAATGTTGCATACAAGCTTCTACAAGCTTGATAACATTGACTAAAGTCTCCTCTCTTTTGTTATTCTTAAGGAAATAAGTAAAACTTAATTTAACCTAAACTTGATATAAGTCTCATACACCCATCTTTGATGTATCATCAAGCATGACACAATCATATGTACACAAATATATATCACATATACACTTATGCACAATCAAGTGAGAAAATAAATCTTAAGTGAGCTAATACTAGTTATTGTAATGTAATATATCAAATATATAATTATACATTAAATTATTAAATCAACTCTTGATTTAATAACCCGGCTATTACCGACTAATATCATGTGTAACAACTTATCGAATCAACACATGATCCGATAACCCGGTTATATCGCATACAACAGATCAATGTTACAAATCGCGAGAATAGAATACGGTATCTTATATCGTATCAATCTCGGTCCCGTACATATCACATATGTGCTCCTACTTCGTTTCGCTTGAGCCAGGAAACCCCTGTGTAGGACTCTAAAGACTCGTCAATACGCCGGCAGTAGGTGATGATTATATCAAACATCCACAAGCCGCAAGCGGTCTGCTAAACGTAACGGCCACCCGGGTATTGAGCGATCAGAAGATCAACAAGAAAGCCTGTACATTCTCCTGTGAATCCAATCAGTAACACTCCCGTACAGTCCGGTCTCTTCGTCTGATATGTCGCATATCTCGCCTAGGGGTGGTAAACGTCAGACCTCAGTAGCTCGATAAGTCGTGTCGATATGAGGTCCATAACAGTTCGAGAAACTACTGATAACACTTACCAGTAAATCTCAGCAACCCTGGCCAGGGATTTCCGGTTATAGCCATTCGAACACAGCGCAACATCAACTCCCTATATCGGGAGAGACGAATCCCCTCCTATCACTCATTGCCTCTATGTGATTCGAGACTGTACCCAAAAGCCACCTTTTTTCATGCCCTCTTGGACGTGGTATGATGGAAATCAAAGCACAGTGGGAATCACACAAGACCCTATGACGATCTCGGGTCAACAGATTACTCTGTACCAGTGTCACCGGAGAACTGCCATCAGACGTGAGGTATAATACCATTTGGAAGTTCTCGGCGAGTCCGTCCAGTGTACCCAGTCTCCACTGAGCACCCATACACCATCCTTGATGTGAAACACCGGTGGATATGGGATCATCCGTTGCCCATCATATGGGTCAAGATGCGTATACGCTAGTCTACTCTGGTGTATCGATGCCCTGTCTCGATACACCCTCGACTAGGAACAGTTATAGGATGTACTCGTCGACTACCGTGGCCCCTCTAGTATGATCTCATCATAGTCCCAATAGTCGAGTACATATCCTAAGGGCTTTATCAACATGTAATATAGAGACAATTAGAGTACATGTTAAGAAAAAGAGCAACCAGATAGCGTACTATCATGTCGAGCAAGAAAGTCCTCCCTATATATGTCCAAGCATCCACTACAATATACATCGTATGTATAGTAATGGCCTTTAGGGCATACATATTACTAACAATCTCCCACTTGCACTAGGGCCATCTGTTGTGGTATCACATACCCAACAATTAGCTGCGGTTGAAGTATCTCATTCTCAACTATCCCATAAAAGTCTCTACTGGGAAAAAGGCCTTTGTGAGTGGATCCGCGCTGTTGTCCTCTGTGTCTACTCTCCTAACCTCGATCTCCCTGAAGATCAACCATCTCCATGATCAGGTGATACTTCCTAAGAATTATATCAGGATTTCAGATGGGACTGGGGTTCCTTGGCAAAAGCCACAACTCCATTGTCACACAATGGTAGGAACGAAGTTCATCTCATGAACTTATATATATCCAGACTGCCTCTTTGGTAGAATCCTTGGTAACGATGTATCTTGCCTTTAATCGTCTAGTAAGTCACGGTATCTAGCTTGGAACTCTTCGAACATACCGTCCCTCTACTGAGGGTAAAGACAATGCCTGCGACTGACATTCAGTCCTCCTTATCACCCTGGAACCTTTCCATTGATTCTCCCCAGGATCGATTGATACCATCTCACTACAACTAGTGAGTATCATAACATCCAATTAGATCTATCTCATAGATCCAAAATCCAGGATTCAGGAGGTATCACTATGATCCTATATGGAGAATCCTTGTGATAAGCGGAGATTGACCGAGCGTAACATAGGAAACTCCTTCCCTATCAAGAGTATGTCATCCACGTACTCTACGAGGATCACCACCATGCTCCCTACTACCTTTTTGTATATACAAGTTTCATCTACCATTTTGATGAAGTCAAACTCTTTGACTACCACATCAAAACAGATGTTCCAACTCCGCGATGCCTATTTTATCACATAAAACATCTTGCACACGTTCCCGCTGCTCCTACTGTCTCCGAAGCCCTTTGGCTGTGTACTTATAGACGCTCTTTTCTAAAACATCAATTAGAAAAGCAGTCATGACACTAAACCGCCAGATATCATAGTCATGGTATGTAGCCGTGGCAAGTAGGATCTGGATGGACTTAAGCATAGCTTTGAAAATCTCAACTTTTCCATGTACACCAAGTAATCTTCTCATGATATACTTGCTCCTGATGGGGATTTAACCCTTCAGATAAAGCAACCAAAGTCCATACTTTGTTGGTGTATAAGGATTCCATCTCAGATCGATAACCATCCAGCCATTCTTATAGAGTCCCACTCCTGATAGCTTGCTCGAAACTACTTGGGTCATCATCTCATGATGCAATCCTCGCTCCCACTGTCATAGAGAAACCGAAATATCTCTCAGGTGGGTAAGGAACCCTACTAGATCGGCGGAGAGGCTGAGCTTCGTTAGAAACTATTGAATCCTTTGGTTCTACTAAATCATTAGCTGCAGTTTGTATAGCTGGAACCTTTCCAGTTCTACATAACAGACCTTGCCTCGAGCTTGTCCGGATTTTGCTTTTAGACACATTCCGGACAACCCCAAATCTTAACAAACTTAAGATATGGGCTCTTCCCTTTCCATATCACATATGAAATGGTAGGCAACTGATTTGATTTGAACCCTATTCAATAGGTATGCATCTTCTCAAGTGCATAACACCCAAAAGGAAATAGGAAACTCAGTAGTACTCATCATAGAGCACACCATATTACATAGGGTGCTATTGTTCCGCCCTGATACACCGACGTGCTGTGGTGTATACGGAGGAGTAATGCTGAGAGAGAATCTCATTCTCCTTTAGAATAGTCCAGCAATTCCGTGCTCAAGTATTCTCCTCATTGATCACATCAAAGGACATAATACTTTTACCCATATTTTGGTTCTCTACTTCTAACTTACATTCTGTGAATATCTCAAAAGGTTCAGACTTGTGTTTCAACAGGAACATATGTCTGAATTTTGAGAGATCATCCGAGAATTTAATGAAGTACAAAGAACCGATCTTGGCATGTGTAGACAGGGGACCTTCATACATCAGCATGTATCAATCCCAAGAGTTCACTAACTCTTTCTCTGTTTCCAATAAACGGAGCTGTGGTCATCTTATCACTGTGACATGACTGGCAAGTTTCACAAGATGTAAATTCAAACTAATTTAAATATGCATCTTTATGTAACTTCAGCTAGTCGGGTCGTATTGATATGACCTAGTCTACAATGCCTCAAGAAGGATTCATTCATTTCTGAACTCTTCCTCTTATGTGTGTTCTATGTACTAAGAACTGTAGTTTGATTTAGAACGTCAATGCTTTTAGATAACGTGCCTGAACCGATCAACTCTTGATATAGGAAATGTTCAAAACATTATCCAACAATACAAAATTATATCCTGTCTTTACTAATAAAGAGACCGATATGATGTTGTACTTCAGGTTCGGTATCTAATAACATTCGTTCAGAATCAATGTATTCTGGTAATACAGGGTGATAGTGACCAACAGACTTGGCTGCAACACTTGCACCGTTTCTATCTCATGAAACTTATTACCCGTTCTCAGTTATTTACCTATCTGTAGCCCATGTAACAAATTACATATGTGGGATCCTGATCCGGTATCACATACCCAGGACGTAAAGGATGCTAAGAAACAGTTCTGTGTAATGAACACACCCGAAGATGATGCATCAGCATGCACTTTCTTCGTTTGGACGACACGGGAAATCTGGTATTCCCCAATTTCCTGCTCTGTCTTATAACAATTATAAGTTGGAGCGGGACTAACATTCCTCAGCTCAGTATAACAAGCGGGTTCGGTCAATATATCCGTATTATTATCTTGATTACGGCGTGATATGGTCGCTACCAGGAAAGAGAGAGAAGAAAACACTCAGCGTATGCTCTTGCAAGATTAGATTGGTTATCTAATATATCTAATCCGGATGTCTCCCACTGTTTTAATCAAATCTTCCTTCAAACCCAAAAAGGAAAGAATAGACGGGATTAATTACACGCTACAAGTTCGCCAATCTTTGAGCCAGGCCAATGTCGGTACTTTGAGGGAGGTCCCCCGTGCTTTCGCACGAACCTAATTAATGTAAACCTCGTTTTCCCAGAGGCGTAACCCCATTGACATCTTTCTAGACACCTACATGATCAGCTAATTGTAATGTGTAAAACTCTCCCAGGAGTAACTCTTACTCGCAGCGGGTATCGGGATCCAACTATCTCATAGAAGGTATGCAATCTCATTGCAAATTTCAACACTTGAAATTCCCGATAATATTTTGCCCCTAGCAGCTATATGACCTTAACATAGTAAACAAATCATAAGTGCTAGTCAAGTTCAACCCGTCATTTCCCGATTGAATTAAACCCACCCGCACGACCCTTAACATAGTCAACAAAGTCGCACGACTACCCTAATCCAATCACATCATATGCTTATACAGATAAGCACTAATCAGCTACCGCACACTACGCCTTAACATAGTCAACAAACGTAGCACGAATACTAACTAGTACTTATCTGAAATGACAAAGGGCTACGACAGGTTTTTAAGAAAACCTTTTGCATAATGAACTTTATATCGTTGTAGAATTGAGTGAATTTTAAATGGAGTGTTTTTAAGGCTTTTCTAGTTTTGCTAAAGGGGTCACTCCCGGTGAAGGGATCGTCGGCCCTTTCCTCATCGAATAAGGTGCAGGATATTTCACAAATATCACTATGCAAAGCAAAAACTATGGAAGCAATCAAAAGACAAACCGAGTTTGCAGCATCTGCTAGTTTCACTAAAGAGGTCACTCCCGGTGATGGGATCTCGGCTCTTTCCTTATCGAATAAGCTGCTGGATGTTCTACAAGGAACACCTCTATGCAAAGCAAGAACTAGAGCTACCAGTTTTTAAACAAGTTTCTACAACATCTTAGGTTTCTTTTATTTCATTAATCTCATTAATGAAGTCCCATTTTATTTTGCTTCACAAGCAACAGATATGAAATGAAATCAACAATATATAATATATAACTCATATATATAATATTAACATCCGTCTCAGGCAGTAATATGATCTCATCACAGAACATTGCAGCAGATGAAACATACATGAAATATTGGATATACTTGGATGTCGGTGTTTTAATACGAGCCTGTATAAAACACGGATTCCACGGTCGCGATGAATAGCCAAACCCACATCCCTAGACCGCTACGAGAGCGGCAAGCAACACTGCCAATTCTAGGATTAGGAGACCCGGTCTCAACTCCTCGAGATGGTATCCCACTGGACCTTAGAACCCGGTTACTTGTGCTCCCCGCCTTGTGTCTACCTAATGCGGAAAAGTAAATAATATACAATGGTGACATCATCCTCAGCCCGGAAGTGCCCCAATAAAAGAATATTACATACAAATGAATTTTACATGAATGAAAAAGAAAAAACTCTCATCTCACATAAAACCCCCGGCTATTCAAAATTGCGACGATCCAATATAACATATCACAGCAACACATAATATCTCATATCATCAACGTAAGAAAGTATGCATATCCCGATTGTCGTTGATGTATAGCAACGAAGCCGGCGATACACCACATACTACGCTTACGGTCACAGAAAAGAAAGTGTAAAACTACAACAGTTGGAATCCGCAACCTCCTTAGACATCGCATGCCTAACCAAATGAATTTCTTAGACATCGCATGCCTAACAATTATATGTAAGTCCACGTTGCGACCCCCGGTTCTTACGGGGAGGCGGAAACGGTATAAAAATCAAATTTTTAGCCCATGGGGCAACATGGACTAACAAAGTCGGGATCTTTTCCTAAACTAAAACTAGCAAACAAGCTAAAGAGAGTTAGCTACTCGGAAAGATGGTTATACCTAAACTTGAACTCCTTCTTCTTCAAACTTTTGTAGAGGTTGATGGTGCTTTCCTCGTTGCCTTCTTCCGTCAAAGGTGGATCCACCTGAGGGTTCAACCTTCGGGCTCTTTCTCGAACTTTGAGAGAACTAGAATCTTCGGCTTGCTAAACCTTTGATCCTAGAGTGAGTAGAGAGTGTCTAAGGGGTGTTTTCTTTTCAAAGAGAGGGATTCTCAACACATGAGAAGGATTCTCCTTGAGCTTGAGGAAGAAGAAGATGAAGTGAGGAGAGAGAATCAATATGATAGAATGAGCTCTCTTTTTCCTTTTGCAACCATATCAAAAAGAAAAAGAATTATCTAAATAATAATAATAATTCAAATGAGAATAGTTGATGGTTGTTTTGGAATGACCACTATCATAACTTCATTAAATGAATGTAAGCTAGAATCAAGGAGCATCCTTGCAAAGTAATGATAATGGTCAAACATTCAACCATGGTCAACAAGTCAACCATGGTCAACAAGTCAACAAAACCAACCATGACATAATTTCATTTAATTACTATTATTAATTGATATTTCATAATTCCATTAGGGTTTGGAAAAAGACGACTGTCAACTGTGCATACGCACCCGTTCCGAAACCCTAATGAAAAACCTCTCCCTCCGCCTCAAACAACTGTGCATACACACCTGCATTCTCGTTTCGAGGAACAAGAATACTGAGAGATAAAAGCAACCCCAAAACATATACCAGTATCTGACTCAAACCAGAGCCAGCCAGTAAAAACCGTCCGTACTCCAAACGTGCACAAGTGCGCGGATGAGAACGAACCCTGTCGCAAAACCATGCGATCTCTACCCTGTTTTGCCCAGAGGCGAATACCCTCTGTGTGGGACTCTAAAGACTCGACACTACGCTGGCAGTGGGTTTAACCACAGACCGCAAGCGGCACTAGCTGTGCGTAACGGTCCCCAGGTAGATGCCGACAAGAAGACTGACGAGGTAATACCCATCTGAACTCCTACTGAGTCTGAATGTGACAGTCTCCGTACAGTCCGGTCTGTTCGTCTGATATATCGCATGGCGGGCCTAGGGGGCGGTAAACGTCAGTCCCCCAATAGCGGTACAAGTCATGTCGGAGTGAAGCCCAAAACACCCTGAGATAACACTGGAAGCCTACCGGTATATCTCGCTTGCCCTGGCCAGGGACTACTCGTGTAATGGCTCTCCTAGACACAGCGCGATGTCAACCCCCAATACCGGGAGAGACGAATCCTGTCTAACCGTCACTGCCTCCAAGTGCTTCGGGACTGCACCTAACCACTACCTGTTTGCACGACTCCTTTGAGCCGTGGTAAGGTAGTGATCAAAGTGCAGTGGGAACACACTCGAGGCGAAGTGCCAGTGTCAAGTCAGCGGACTAAGCTGTACTCATGTCACCTGGGAACTGATAACTGACGATAGGTATAATACCAACCTGTCAGTTCCCGACGAGTCCTGTCCAGTGTACTCGTAACCTAACGAGCAACCGTATACTATCTCCAGTACAACGTACTGATGGCTGTGGGAAAGACCATCTCCCACACTGGGATGAGAAGCGCATACGCTAGTCTACTCCGGAGTATCGATGCCCTGTCTCGATAGTCCTGCGACTAGGGACCTGTATAAGGATGTGCTTATAGATTACCCAGCCCCCACTAGTGTGACTGCCATCACAACGCTGGTAATCAAGCAAAGATCCTAAGGGCTCCACTAATGTGTATAGGTGATATACTAAAATAAACACAAGTACACATTGAAGTAGAAACAAACCAAGTAGTATACTACTATATTGAGCAAGATTGTTTATACAAGGTGAATATCCCAAGCTTCCATTAAGTAATATACAAACTAGTATGATACAGTAATGGCCTCTAGGGCATATACACTAACAATGTCCCACTTGCACTAAGGCCATGTACTGGCATATCGAAGACCTATCATCTCGATCAGCCGCTCGAACTGAGTCTGGGGTAGGGCCTTGGTGAATGGATCTGCAGTGTTTTCTTCTGAATCAACCCTCCGAACCTCGATCTCCTTGCGATCCACGATCTCCCTGATCAGGTGATACCGCCTCAAGATGTGCCTGGATCTCTGATGGGACCTGGGTTCCTTCGCTAAGCTATAGCCCCGTTGTTGTCGCAATACAGAGGTATTGGGTCAACAATGGACGGAACCACCTGAAGTTCTTTCAGGAACTTCCTTATCCAGACAGCTTCTTTTGCGGCATCAGATGCAGCGATGTATTCCGCTTCCATCGTCGAGTCTGCAACGGTTTCCTGTTTGGAACTCTTCCAACACACCGCCCCTCCATTGAGGGTAAAGACAAAACCCGACATGGACTTGGAATCATCCTTGTCACTCTGGAAGCTGGAGTCAGCAAAGGCCTCGATCTGGAGGTCTTTTCCACCATACACCAAGAACATCTCCTTAGTCCTCCTCAGGTACTTGAGAATGTTCTTTACTGCTATCCAGTGTTTCTCCCCAGGGTTTGACTGATACCAGCTTACTACACTTAGTGCATAAGCTACATCCGGTCAGGTACACAACATCGCATACATTATAGAGCCTACCGCAGAAGCGTAGGGTATAATAGACATGCGATCCCTCTCCAAATCAGTCTTGGGAGACATCTCTTTAGAGAGGGTGATCCCGTGACAAGCCGGTAGGTTACCGCGCTTGGAATCTTCCATACTGAATCTCTTCAGTATAGTGTCGATGTACCTGGACTGTGAAAGTCCTAATATCCTCTTGGATCTATCACGATGGATCCGGATCCCCAGGATGTAAGAGGCATCACCCAGGTCTTTCATGGAGAACCTGTGTGACAAGAAACCCTTGACAGATTGTAGCATAGGAATGTCATTTCCTATTAAGAGAATGTCATCCACGTATAAAACGAAGAATACTACAGTTCTCGCTACAAATCTACTATAGATGCATGGTTCATCTGGATTTTTGATAAAGCCAAATTCCTTGACCGTCTCATCAAAACAGATGTTCCAACTCCGCGATGCCTGCTTTAGTCCATAGATGGACTTAAGCAACTTGCACACCTTTCCGCTGCTCCCACTCTGAATGAAACCCTCTGGCTGGTCCATATAGACACACTCCTCTAAATTTCCATTTAGAAAAGCGGTTTTTACGTCCATCTGCCAAATCTCATAATCGTGGAAGGCAGCAATGGCAAGAAGGATCCGAATGGATTTCAGCATAGCCACTGGAGAAAAGGTTTCGTCATAGTCTAAGCCAGGTCTTTGACGGAAACCCTTTGCTACAAGTCTAGCTTTATAGGTCTCAACCTGTCCATCTACACCAATCTTCCTTTTGAAGATCCACTTGCATCCTACGGGTTTTACCCCGTCTGGAGCAATGTCCAACGTCCATACTTTGTTGGTGTACATGGACTCCATTTCGGTCCGCATTGCATCCAGCCATTTTACCGAGTCAACGCTCTGAACGGCCTGCTGGAAGCTAGTAGGCTCATCATAGTCTATGATGCAATCCTCTCTATCCCCGTCTATGAGAAAACCGTAGTATCTCTCGGGCGGATGAGACTGCCTACTACTTCTGCGGAGCGGCACAGGAATGTCCTGTTCTTTTGAACCCTCTGGTTCCACCAAACTTTCAGTAATAGCTTGTGGTTCTGGAATTTCTTCCAGTTCTACTGTGCTCCTGTAAGTGCACGGCGGCGCCCCGGCCGTCAATCCGACGGCCAAATGCGGAAGCGGTGATAAACTTTAACTTTTCTTGAACTGGCAAACCGCCGCGCACTAATACCCGGATCGATCCATTAATTAGTCCTAGCTATCTACAAGAAAGGGAATAAAGATATACCGACGATCCAAGTCCTCCGGTCTTCTCATCATCGTCCCGATCTCCTGCGGAATATCCCGTCTCCTCCTCGTCGCCGGAAGTGCACAACATCGCCTACATCGTTTACGGGCTCCCACCTCAATGCCGAGACAACTCGGGCACGAAGCTGGCTAGTCGACGTGCCCAAGATTCGCTGTAGAATGTGTAGTGAAGAAGTCTCATTTTTGGGGTCGTGGAATTGCCATTTGTGGAGGAATTGAACTTGGGGCTTTTTTGATAGAACTTGTGGGATTTTTGCAACATGAATTGAGCAAAACATCCCCACCAAAAATTTGGGACAGCCCCACAATGCTTGGGCCGGCCATATCAAAGGGGAGAGTGAGAATGAGGAGGTTGTATCAAAAGAATATATGAGAGAGGCCAAAAAAAAATCACCCATACAAGAGAGAGAGAGGAAAGGTTATCATGCAAAAGGAAATGATCACAAGTGTAAACTAACACTCCACCAACCTCACCCCTCATCATCATCAACCATCATGTCCCTCCATCATCATACAAAAGTCAAGCCATGATGAGGTTATGAAGTCAAGCCATCATGAAGAAATCAAGTCAAAGGATGGTGCTATCATGATACAACAAAATGCAAAGACCCCCTCCACAAATGCCTATTTGCAACAATGCAAATAAGCCCTCCTCCACCATTCTTCGGCCAATGAACGATACAAAGGAAATTGGCCGAAACAGAAAACAAACTGGCAACTCCAGAAAACTGGTCCCGTAATAAATTACAGGAAAACCCCGATACTGTGCATACACACCCGCATTTGTATTCCGACCGAAATACAAATGCAATGAGACAAAATCTACACTGTACTTTACTAGGATCCGGCTTATACCAAAACCGGCTAGTAATATCTGTTCGATCCTGATCCGTGCAATACCGCACGTATCTGATCGAACCCTGCCATATATCCATACGGCCTATAGTACAAACTGTCCGATCCTGATCCGTGCAATACCGCACGTATCTGATCGGACCTTGCCATATCTCCATACGGCCTCTACAACCTTTCGCCCGAAAGCTGAGTAACAGAATGTGGGGGACTCTAAAGACTCGTCAACACCTTGGTTGTGGATTTAACCACTAGCACGTTAGAGGTATAAGCCAATACATAACGGGCTACCAGGTATTGACCAAAAGGGACGTCTGTGAGCGAACTCAGCCTGACTCCCAACTGAGCCTGTCAGTGACAATATCCGTACAGTCCGGTCCGTTCGTCTATGAGCATCGCATGGCGGGCCTAGGGGGTTGGTAAAAGTCAGACCCCTAAAAGCGGTACAAGTCGTGTCGTAGTGTAGCCCAGAACACCCTGAGATACTACTGGAATACCTACCAGTAAATCTCCTTGCCTCGGCCGAGGGCTTCGTGTAATGGCTCTCCTAGACACAGCACGACCTCACCCCCAATAACGGGAGAGACGAACCCCTGAAGATGCGCTCACTGCCTCCATATGGCTCGGGACTGTACCCAACTAAAACCTGTTTGCATGACTCCTTTGAGCCGTGTTAGGGTAGTAATCAAAGTACAGTGGGAACTCACACGAGACAAATGACGATCCCCAGGTCGATGAACTAACCTGCACACATGTCACCAGGGAACTGCCATCTGACGTCTGGTATATGACCTACTAGCATGTTCCCGGCGAGTCCTGTCCGGTGTACTCATAACCCAATGAGCACCTGTATACATCTTAGGTGATCCAACTGACACCAGTGGCTTGTGAGACCGGCCACCGCCTCTCGTCGGGGTCTCGACTGTATACACTACTCTACTCTGGAGTATCGATGCCCTGTCTCGAAACTCACACGACTAGGGACCATTTAAGGATATGCTTATAGACTGCCAGCTCCCACGTATATGATCGCCCTCATACTGCTGGTAGTCAAGCAAGAATCCTAGGGGCTCTACCAACGTGTAATAGCGACTTGTCAGGTCACTTAAAGCAGTACACGATGATAAAGGTAAACCAGATAGCATACTATCATCTCGAGTAAGACTGTCCTACCGGGATAGGTCCTCCATCAATCATTGCAATCACGTACCTGTGACCTAATAATTGACTCTGAGGGCACTATCTCCAACAATCTCCCACTTGCACTCAAGGCTAATTATTGCGATGTCGCATACTCACAGCCCGTGTGATACCGAACACCCAACTCCTCTACTAGTCAGTCTCACAAAGCTCGTTTGCGAAACTATTGCGTTCGAGGAATAGCCTTAGTGAGTGGATCCGCTTTGTTGTATCTTTCTATGTCTCTCTATATCTCAAGTTCGCGGAGAAGCCCATCTCCCGAAATGAGCAATACCTGTCTTAGAATGTGTCTGGATGTCTGATGGGACATAGCTCATAAATGAACTCCAAATCCAAACTTCTTAGACTGTATCGTCAACTGAACTTAATCAGTATCCTGCGCCATGCCACCCTCAGTATTGCCTTGGACCACCTGTCCAAAATACTGCCCCTCGTCAGAAGGAAAACTATAGCTCTGACAACCTCCTTGTCGTCCATGTCACCTTGGAAGCCTGGAATGATAACTGTTTCCCGAATGAGGCTGTCGTTATCATATCCCTAGAACATCCACTTATGTTCTAAAACTGCTTCCGACCGTTTCTCCAGGATTGGATTAATGTCAACTTATTGCATCTAGTGCAAGAACAACATCTGGTGTGGTACTTGACATCTCATGATTGACTCAATTGCCTGAGCAAGTGATCTGCCAATCATGCACGTCCCTCTCTACTTTAGTCTGTAAGACACCTTTAGAGAGGGTGACTCCAACACCTGCAGGTACACTACCGTGCCAGGAGTCGTCCATTCTAAATACCCTTAGAATGCTGTCTAAGTACCCAGATTGGGAAACCACCCAAATCTAGATCTAAAACCATAGATCTAGTAACCAGTATGCCTGATATAAAATCCATTTCCTTTGTGGAGAAACCACTGTGTGACGACCAAAGTGTAACCGATCGTAGTATAGGAGTTTCTTTCCCTATTCTGTGTATGTCATCCAAATGGCATGACATCACACCCTACTACCTTCTCTACAGATTCATCCCCTATTCTGATGAAGTCAAACCTATGACTGTCACATCAGAAATAGATGATTTATCTCCGCTACATGTGCTTTTGTCTATAAATAGACATAAGCCACCTGTCCACCAATGCTTCCGCTGCTCCCACTGACTACGACAACCCTCTGGTAGAGTCATATACACGTACACTTCTAAAACTAGTTTAGAACGACTATATACTCATCCTCCCACCGGGTCTCGCAGCCTGGAACAACAGCAATGGTAATTGTGGGTAAACAAGAACTTCCCTGTCACCGTCCTTGAGGCTACCGTAGTACCTCTCGGGTGGCTGAAGTTACCCACCTTATCTGCGGAGTGGCCAATGGAATGTCAATCCAGATTGAATCTTTAGGTTCCTTATCAAATCTTCAGTAATCGTTTGTGGTTCTGGAATCACTTCCAGTTCTACCATACTCCCACTACTGTTTTCTGAAAAAATCCATTTTTAATAAAACTGTGGCGAGTCTAGAACAATATTGCTATTGTTCATCCAGATGGTAGAAAGTCAACCCTCGTCATAGCCTGGGTCAACCCACAAACTGCCATTACAGAAACGTGCCTTGAGTTATCCAGAGTCTGGTTTTAATCATAAACCGGACAACTCCCCGTACCTTAACATCGTTAAGATATGAACTGTTCTATATACAATATAGAAACAGAGGCACTGATTTAATTGAACCAGATTCAAATCATGCAGCTGTCTCCAGTGCATGTCAACTTAATGGAAGGAGGCCGATCAGCGTTACTCAACTTAGGAATGCTTCCAATTATGAGTAACCTGAAAAAGAAGCAAGTTCTCTTAATCACTACTATCAACTGAATACCATTGACAAGTATCTACATCTTCGATCACTTTGAAGAATCCCGATACTTGCAATACCTGGTTCTCTACTTTATTCAAATACCTATAACTTCTCAACATTCAGACCATGTGTTTCCACGAAACACCTGTCTAAAAACTAGAGAAGTCACAAGTAAACCGAATATAGTACGAGGACCAACCCCTCTGTCCTGATGGACCCTGGACAACATACAATACTCTGTATAAGTCCCTTGAGTCTGATAACTCATTCACTGTGTGTCGTAGGTTGAAAACTGTACTTATGGTTAAGAAGAATTACACCGCTGTTTAATGCTCCTTACCTAACCATCCACTGGTATAGGTAAATGTCACAGACATAATTTCAAAAAGGTATATCTCACTCTATGAAAATAGACGTACAGATATATCGATTTGAAATTGGTGCATAACTGCAGATATTCAAAACCAAATATTTGCCAACCGGCAAACAGCCCAGGTGATTTCCTCAAATATCACCGATTGCAACGAATCCCGATATAATGAGGATGATCACCCAATTCCCAATAACTTACTCCCACTCATCATCTGTAAAACCATACAGATGTGAGAATCATACCTGGTAAATACATACCCTGGAGCAAGTGTCTAATCGGGAAATCAGTTTTCCTTTAACAGTACACAGTGAGACTGAAACATCGAAATGTTTCGATGGGGTATCCTGGTATTCCTAGTAATGCCTCTTCCAGATTCACAACTGTAACCGTATAGTTCTTTGCCACCTCTCCAAATCCCTTCATATGTCTTTAGTCTTTACCTTCTGCACACCCCTTTAGGCCAAACGGTTTTCTTCCTTCCCTACCGTTCGGCACCAGCCTATGGTTTGGAAGAAGACTATCCAATAAGCATAATGGGTGTACTGTCCCAATCCTAGGAACACTCGCAATGAGAGAGGGTGAAGATAAAAGACAACCGAATAAACCTTATTCCTATTTCTCCTGGACCAGAATCCATCCCCGAACTGGAACAAGTTCCTTTCGAGTTCGTATATAACCATACGATGGAGTATCCAATAAACTGTGGATCATCGTAGTGATACGGAGTGTCCTGGAGAAATACAAAGGTGATTTTAGGATTGGCGAAGGAATACTTGGTTTGGTCGTGAATATCTGTTGCAATTTACTTTGCCCTCTTACTAATCCCTTGCTTTGTCTGAACTTAATACCTTCTGTACACCATCGTTAGGCTAATTGGTTTTCTTCATTCCCTACCGGTCGGCACCAGCCTAAGGTTTGGAAGAAGACTATCCAATTTGCGTAATAGGTGTACTATCTCCTAAACCAAGGAGTACTCGCAACCTGAGAGAAGGTAAAAGGAAAAGACAACTGAATAATCCTATCCGTTTTCTCCAGAACCTGAAACCATCCTTGAATAAATCTCTTCGAGTTCGTATCTAACCATACGATGGTTTTGTCCAATGGAAGTGGACGTTCGTAGTAATACGGGGTGTCCTGGAGAAAAGGGTAAAAGTAGGAGTGGCAATGAGGTTTGCAACTCTGACAATCCAAAAGCCAGTGTTAAGAAGGTTCGGTCAACTTGGTCACTGAGTCATAGTCTTAGGGTCGGGTCAATGGTCGCTGCCAAAGAGAGAGAGAGAAAAGAAACACTCAGCGTGCACTCTAACCTAGATCAGAATGGTTACCAATTTATCTAATCAGGAAACCTCCCACTGTACCTCAAATTCTCCTCCAAACCTGAAAGAAGAATTAGTCAGGGTCACCCGAGGAGTAAACTAACTCATCAGTGGGAATCGGGATCCAACTATCATCGCATGACAACGTGACGGAATCCGCTCACGGTATCACACTCCAGAAGGTATGCGCATATCTGGCAAGTTTCAGTTCTTTTGAAACTCCCGATGTGATTTCTGCCCCATGCTCTTATGACCTTGACTTTGGCCAACATATCATAAGTCACATGTCAAGTTCTACCCGTCACTCTCCAGGTTAATTTGAATCCACCCGTACATACCCTTGACTTTGGCCAACATGGCAGTACGACTGTTCCAAACCAACGCATCTATCTATGCTGTATATGAATACCCCAATAGCTACCAATCACTGTGCCTTGACTTTGGCCAACATACACAGCTTGAATACTATTGACCATCCATATGAAATGACGGAGGGCTACGAATGGTTTCTGGCGAAAACCTTTAACGTAATGAACTTGATATCGTCGAAGGAACGGATAGCTTTTAAAAATATAGTGACGAAAACCGTTGCTAAAGAGGTCA
Organism: Agapanthus africanus; assembly: GCA_030015575.1. Taxonomy (NCBI): domain Eukaryota; kingdom Viridiplantae; phylum Streptophyta; class Magnoliopsida; order Asparagales; family Amaryllidaceae; genus Agapanthus; species Agapanthus africanus. Next base: position 413,602,040 of record CM057337.1, read on the forward strand.
CTCCCGGTGAAGGGATCTCGGCTCTTTCCCCGTAGAATGAGGTGCAGGATATTCGAACTGAATACCACGGTGCAAAGCAAAAGTAATCGGCTATAGTGAAGTTAATGCCCTGACGCAAACCTTTTGTCCAAGGGGTCACTCCCGGTGAAGGGATCTCGGCCCTTGCCTCGTCGACTGAGGAGCAGGATATTCTAACTGAATACCACGATGCAAAACAAAAGTGAACGTCCTTGCAATAACAGCTTTTTGAAAAGTGTTCCAACAACATCAGATTAGGTTTGTTTTTAACTTGCATTGATCCGAATCAACGCAGTCCCATCAATTGATCACACCACAAAGAACGAAAATATACTGATGTACGTATATGCCATCCGCATTCGCCACTGGGTCCCGTCATTACCCGTTAGGTTAGCTAACTAACGACAGAGCGGGGACTGGACTAGCGCGGATGCAAAACATATACAACATCTACTAATATATATACCAATATATTATATTCGCTCAAGGCGTGATAAAATGCAACATCACAGAGAATGAACAGCATCACAGAAACAATACAGATATCTAGGATCCCCGGGTTTCACAGAGCCGCTGAAACCCGACGTTCCCCTGGTCGTGTGGATATCCTGTGCATTGAAATCCTAGACCCCTACGGGCGCGGCAAGTTACCTGCCAAAACCTGAAGCGAGGCAGCCCCCTTCAGCGACGTGAATGGACCACCCAGCACTTCACGGAATCCGGTAACTTGGGCACCCCTCCTGGGTCAACCTGTACCCCCTACGAGTGCGGCGAATAGCCCGCCAATCCTAGAGTGAAGCCCCCTCTGTCTCAATGCCATGAGATGCGGGCTTGTTGCCCTCTAGAACACGGCTATCCGTGCACCCCTCCACGGGGAAATCCTAGTACAGAAAGTAAAATATATATACAACGGGTACATCGACCGCAACCAGGTCGTGCCCCAAAAAAAATAATACAATCAGGCAGTGACGGCAGTCCACATGTCGGACGCTCGCCCCGCAATATCAAATGTACATAATACAACCACAACTGTACTAGCATTGCATTCAGGCTATCCCCACGACCGATCCGCAACATCACAGCAAAATTAGAACATCAACGTGAAAGTCACGTTCGCAAATCCGTCTAACCGGGCTATAGCAGTTAGACCGGATTTACCGATCGAGTGACATTCACGGTCACAGATATAATGTAAATACTGTGAAATAATGTGTTTAAAATATCTGATCAATCAAATTTTAACAAGTGGGCCCCCAAGCATTACTGTAGCAGATCAAGAAATTCTGGGCCCAATATTATTATTCCAAAACCCCAATTTTAACCACAGAAAGACACTGTAGAAATTTGGCGCAGGGATCTCCACAGTGTGCGGCGGAACCGCGGAGATAAGGGGGTATTTGCGGCGGTTCCGCGCTCCCACAGTGGACTCACCATGTCGAATTTCTACAGTAGCCTTGTAATCTCCAGTACATCAATGTTTGACAATCTGAAAAAATTTTGGAGACCAAAAAAATTTCAACAGAAAACTGTCGTTTTGAAAAACTCGGTTTTGGAACTTTTTGATCGATCGGAAATGCAAACACATTACACAAAGCTAGAATAAGTTAATGGTGTGGCTCTGATACCACTGTAAGTGCACGGCGGCGCCCCGGCCGTCAATCCGACGGCCAAATGCGGAAGCGGTGATAAACTTTAACTTTTCTTGAACTGGCAAACCGCCGCGCACTAATACCCGGATCGAACCATTAATTAGTCCTAGCTATCTACAAGAAAGGGAATAGAGATATACCGACGATCCAAGTCCTCCGGTCTTCTCATCATCGTCCCGATCTCCTGCGGAATATCCCGTCTCCTCCTCGTCGCCGGAAGTGCACCACATCGCCTACATCGTTTACGGGCTCCCACCTCAATGCCGAGGCAACTCGGGCACGAAGCTGGCTAGTCGACGTGCCCAAGATTCGCTGTAGAATGTGTAGTGAAGAAGTCTCATTTTTGGGGTCGTGGAATTGCCATTTGTGGAGGAATTGAACTTGGGGCTTTTTGGATAGAACTTGTGGGATTTTTGCAACATGAAATGAGCAAAACATCCCCACCAAAAATTTGGGACAGCCCCACAATGCTTGGGCCGGCCATATCAAAGGGGAGAGTGAGAATGAGGAGGTTGTATCAAAAGAATATATGAGAGAGGCCAAAAAAAAATCACCCATACAAGAGAGAGAGAGGAAAGGTTATCATGCAAAAGGAAATGATCACAAGTGTAAACTAACACTCCACCAACCTCACCCCTCATCATCATCAACCATCATGTCCCTCCATCATCATACAAAAGTCAAGCCATGATGAGGTTATGAAGTCAAGCCATCATGAAGAAATCAAGTCAAAGGATGGTGCTATCATGATACAACAAAATGCAAAGACCCCCTCCACAAATGCCTATTTGCAACAATGCAAATAAGCCCTCCTCCACCATTCTTCGGCCAATGAACGATACAAAGGAAATTGGCCGAAACAGAAAACAAACTGGCAACTCCAGAAAACTGGTCCCGTAATAAATTACAGGAAAACCCCGATACTGTGCATACACACCCGCATTTGTATTCCGACCGAAATACAAATGCAATGAGACAAAATCTACACTGTACTATACTAGGATCCGGCTTATACCAAAACCGGCTAGTAATATCTGTTCGATCCTAATCCGTGCAATACCGCACGTATCTGATCGAACCCTGCCATATATCCATACGGCCTATAGTACAAACTGTCCGATCCTGATCCGTGCAATACCGCACGTATCTGATCGGACCTTGCCATATCTCCATACGGCCTCTACAACCTTTCGCCCGAAAGCTGAGTAACAGAATGTGGGGGACTCTAAAGACTCGTCAACACCTTGGTTGTGGATTTAACCACTAGCACGTTAGAGGTATAAGCCAATACATAACGGGCTACCAGGTATTGACCAAAAGGGACGTCTGTGAGCGAACTCAGCCTGACTCCCTACTGAGCCTGTCAGTGACAATATCCGTACAGTCCGGTCCGTTCGTCTATGAGCATCGCATGGCGGGCCTAGGGGGTTGGTAAAAGTCAGACCCCCAAAAGCGGTACAAGTCGTGTCGGAGTGTAGCCCAGAACACCCTGAGATACTACTGGAATACCTACCAGTAAATCTCCTTGCCTCGGCCGAGGGCTTCGTGTAATGGCTCTCCTAGACACAGCACGACCTCACCCCCAATACCGGGAGAAACGAACCCCTGAAGATGCGCTCACTGCCTCCATGTGGCTCGGGACTGTACCCAACTAAAACCTGTTTGCACGACTCCATTGAGCCGTGGTAGGGTAGTAATCAAAGTACAGTGGGAACTCACACGAGACAAATGACGATCCCCAGGTCGATGAACTAACCTGCACACATGTCACCAGGTAACTGCCATCTGACGTCTGGTATATGACCAACTAGCATGTTCCCGGCGAGTCCTGTCCGGTGTACTCATAACCCAATGAGCACCTGTATTCATCTTAGGTGATCCAACTGACACCAGTGGCTTGTGAGACCGGCCACCGCCCCACGTCGGGGTCTCGACTGTATACACTAGTCTACTCTGGAGTATCGATGCCCTGTCTCGAATCTCACACGACTAGGGACCATTTAAGGATATGCTTATAGACTGCCAGCTCACACGTATATGATCGCCCTCATACTGCTGGTGGTCAAGCAAGAATCCTAGGGGCTCTACCAACATGTAATAGCGACTTGTCAGGTCACTTAAAGTAGTACACGATGATAAAGGTAAACCAGATAGCATACTATCATCTCGAATAAGACTGTCCTACTGGGATAGGTCCTCCATCAATCATAGCAATCACGTACCTGTGACCTAATAATTGACTATGAGGGCACTATCTCCAACAACTCCCACTTATCTGTTTTTCCAAAAACTCAGTTTCCAAGAAGTAGGCATGACGAGAAACAAGAACTTTTTGTTCCTCTTCACAGTAGAAGAAATATCCCTTGGAGTTCTTTGGATATCCCACAAACTTGCACTGTACTGAGCGTGCCTCGAGCTTGTCCGCATGCTGCTTCTTGACAAAAGCTGGACATCCCCATGTCTTAATGTGATTAAGATGGGGCCTCTTTTCACACCACATCTCATATGGTGTGGTGGGCACAGTTTTAGTAGGAACTCGGTTCAAAAGGTATGCAGCTGATTCTAGTGCATAGCCCCAGAAAGATCGCGGTAACTCAGCGTTACTCATCATGGACCGTACCATATCCAATAGGGTTCGGTTCCGTCTCTCCGATACACCGTTGTGTTGCGGAGTGTATGGAGGAGTAAGTTGAGAGAGAATTCCATTCTCTTTTAAGTAATTCAGGAACTCGGCACTTAAGTATTCTCCACCTCGATCCGATCTTAGAATCTTGATACTTTTGCCGGTTTGTTTTTCTACTTCATTCTTATATTCCTGGAACTTTTCAAAGGCTTCGGACTTATGTTTCATTAAGAAGACATAACCGTACCTTGAAAAATCATCCGTAAAAGTAATGAAGTAAGTGTTGGATATATGTATGCCCTAGAGGCCATTATGTGATAGTGGATGTATCTATACATGTATATATATTCAGTTTGCATTCTTGCTCGACATGATAGTATGCTATCTGGTTCTTCTTTATCTGACATATTTATTTGATCATGCTTCTATTCATTCATACATACTGATAAAGCCCTGAGGATATCGGCTTGACTACTCTGATTAAGATGGAGATCATACTAGTGGGACATCTGTAGTCTATAAGCATATCCTGGAAAGTCCCTAGTCGTAGGTATATCGAGACGGGGCATCGATATACCAGAGTAGACTAGCGTATATGATACTAGACCCATACGATGGGCGATGGATGTTCCCACATTCATCGATGTTTGACATCAAGATCATATACGGGTGCTCAGTGGTGACTGGGTACACTGGACGGACTCACCGAGAACTCCTATATGGAATTATATCTATCGTCGGATAGCAGTTCTCAGGTGACACTGGTACAGGTTAGTCTGTAGACCCGAGATCTTCATGGAGTCTTGTGTGTTCTCCCACTGTACTTTGATTGCCACCCTACCACGGCTCTACTGAGTCGTGCAAACAGGTGGCCGTTGGGTACAGTCCCGAGACACACGAAGACGATGAGCGATAGGAGGGGTTTCGTCTCTCCCGGTATTGGGAGTTGATGCTGTGTTGTGCCCGACTGGTTATAACAGCAAGTCCCTGGCCAGGGCTGCTGAGATTTGCTGATAAGTGTTATCAGTAGTTTCTCGATCTGTTATAGACCATTCACCGACACGACTTATTGAGTTATTGGGGTCGACGTGACCATCCCTAGGCTCGATATGCAGCATATCTGACGAAGAGACCGGACTGTACGGTAGTGTTGCCGGATGGCTCGACGGGAGTTGTAGCAGGTTCGCTTGTTGTCTTCTGATCGCTCAATACCCGGGTGGCCGTTACGTTTAGCTGACCGCTTGCGGCTTGAGGGTACTTGATATGATCATTACCCTCTGCCGGCGTATTGACGAGTCTTAGAGTCCCACAGAGGAGTTACCCAGTCCAGGCGAAAAGTTGTGGTGCGCATATGCGATATGCGCATGCACCCGATTGAAATGTGCGTATATGATACCGAACATTGATCGGGTGAACTGCTTTTGGTGGGGTCATATGAGATATGACCGGATTGATAAATCAAGTGTTGATTTATCATTTAACCATTAGTTTTCTCACTTAAAACCTTTTCTTGGATGATGGATGTGTGCATGCATGTGTGCTTTTCTTTCATTCTTTCATGCTAGTTTCATGCACATGTGAATGTGCATACATGCATACATACATACACCCATCCATCATGGTTGTTAGCATATGGAAATGGTGGCAATATAAGACTCACACCATGGATTATATAATGGATTATTATTTCATTTTGGGTTTAAAAAGAAAATGAAAAAGAAAGGATAATCATTCATGCTTCCACACTCTTCCATTGACCTAACCATTCTCAACTACCACTAACCTATGGTTATCTTTCTCTTTATCATTTAAAACCCAAGTTAAACTAACTATCGATCATTTAATCATGGTTGAAGTCAAGAAGGAAATAAATATATATAGTGATATATATTTCTTTTCTTCTTAACTCAAGAGTTATCTCTTTTACCTCTTGTCAATATTAGCCACCATCTTCATCTTCCTTCATCTTTTCTTCTCTAGTCTTTTCTAGTGAGTGAAATACAACTAAAGAAAGGTTTTTGAAGTGAGATTCCTAACCACAACATCATTCTACACTAGCTTAGCCGCTTTGTTTAGAGTGTTCTCTTCGGTTTGACGAAGTTGCGAGCTTGGACGGAGATCTCCGTGGTGGATCGTCGTGGATACAAGGGGACATCAAAAGGACCTTCGTTCAACACCTTAGAGACCAAGGAGTTCAGCGAAGGGGAGCTACAAAGGTTGTAGCCTTCAAACCCTTAACTTTACTAGTTTAAAGTTTCATAACCCTAATTTTCTAGGATCGATCCACTTGCATGTTAGTTTAGCACCTCAAAAATTATAACTTTGGGTCATGTGATGCTTCAAAACACTTCATAGGGTGCTATACTAACCTTACAGTAAGAGTAACCGCTTCGCGCAAGTGTAGACATTAGACCGCACACGTCGCTGTGTACGAGTCCCAAGAGCTCGCTCGCTCTTATTCCGTGTCCAGTGAACGGAGTCTTTGTCATCTTTCCTTTGAGACAGGATTGACAAGTGGCATATGATTGATATTCGAACGGATCCAAATATCCTTCTGTATGTAACTTAGTCAACCTTCTCTCATTGATGTGACCCAGTCTACAATGCCATAAGAAAGTCTGATTGATATCTGGAGACTTTCTTTTGTGTGTATTCCTGGACATTGAAAATCTGTGGTTGGTTTAATACGTATATACCATTGCTCAGTGTACCTGACCCAATCAGAACTTGATTAAGGTGAATGTTTACAACATTACTTACAAACTTAAATTCATAACCTTCTTTAGAAACCAAAGATACATAAATGATATTACAAGTTGCGTTGGGTACAAAAAAGCAATTACGCAAAACCAAAACATGCCCATCTGACATTCCCAGGTGATAGTCCCCCACGGCTTTAGCATCCATGCTAGCTCCGTTCGCAACTCTGAGGGTCATGTCACCTGCCTTCAAAACCCTACGGTTTCTCAACGCCTGCAAAGAATTACAGATATGAGATCCTGATCCGGTATCCAATACCCAGGAAGTAGAGTTTATAGAAAGACAGTTTTCAATAACATACACACCTGAAGCTGAAGCCGCAACCTGCTTCAGTTCCTGTGTCCTGGCTTTCCAAGCCCTGCAATCTTTCTTCCAGTGTCCACTCTTGTGACAATAGAAGCATTCCTCTTTACCCACAAGCTTCCCCGCTATCTTTGTTGCCTTTGTTTTTCCCTTCGTATCCACTTTACTAACACCGCCCCTTGGTTTGGCGGGGGCTTTCCTCTTCTTTCCCTTGGCTTTCGCCTTGGACCTAGAAGAAGAAGATCCTCCTACAAACAAAGTGGATGTTTCCCTACCTTTCTGTAGGGTGCCCTCTGCACTCCTCAGCATGTTAAGGAGTTCTGAAAGTTCAACTTCCTTTTCTTGCAAGTTGAAATTCAGTATGAACTGGGCGTAAGTGGAAGGAAGGGACCGGAGAACTAAGTCCGTATAGAGCTCACTCTCCAACGTGGTCCCAAGTTCTGTGAGCTCCTCAATGTAGCCAATCATCTTAAGCACGTGGTCCGCTACCGATGATCCGACGGCCAACTTTGCCGAAAATAACTTCTTCGACACTTCGTATCTTGCGATACGAGACTGATCTCCATACAGTTCTTTTGTATGAAGAAATATGGATTCTAAGTCCATATTCTCGTGCCTCCTCTGATGTTCCATGTCCATAGAGGCAAGCACGAGGCATCTGGCCTTCGCGCAATCAATCTCCCAAGTCTTACGGATTTCCTTATCCGCGACGCTGGAGGTGGGACCTGGGACGGGGGGAGCTTTGGTGGTAAGAAGATACCCCAGCTTGTCGTAAGTGATTGCCATTTTGACATTCCTGAGCCAATCTTTGTAGTTTGGCCCTGTCAGTATGTTTTTATCTAGAAGTAACTTAAGTCCAGTCATTTCGATTTGGTCGCTGCAGGAGGAGAGAGAAGGAACACTCAGCACGATGCTCTTGCAAGTTTAGAATGGTTTTTAATTTGTCTAAACAGGATGGCTCCCACTGTCTCTCGAATCCCTCCTCAAACCACAAAGGAAGAATTAGCCGGGATCAATCCCACCGCACAATACTTGCTTAACCGTTCAGCAAGGCCAGTGTCGGTACTTCGAGGGAGGTTTTATAACGCTTTCGCGAAGTTCCTTAATTTAAGAACCTCTTTTTCCTGGGGGCGTAGCCCCGCTAACACCTTTCTAGGCACCTACTAGGTTTATAGCATTGATCGTTTAGTGAGAAATTTCCCGAGGAGTAGCATATACTCACGGTAGGATCGGGATCCAAATATCATCGCGTGAAGAAACTGAAGGAATCCTACCAGAATCATCACACTCCAAATGGTATGCAAATCTAGCAAGTTTCAGTACTTATGAAACTCCCGATGTGGATTTCTGCCCCATGCTCTTATGACCCTGACTTTGGCCAACAAATCATAAGTCACATGTCAAGTTCTTCCCGTCGTTCTCCAGGTTAATTTGAATCCACCCGTACATACCCTTGACTTTGGCCAACAAGGCAGTACGACTGTTCCAAATCAACGCATCTATCTATGCTGCACATGAATATCCAATAGCTACCAATCACTATGCCTTGACTTTGGCCAACAAACACAGCTTGAATACTATTGACTATTCATGTGAAACGACGGAGGGCTACGAATGGTTTTGGTAAAACCGTGAACGTAGTGAACTTGATATAATCGATGGAACGAGATAGCTTTTAGAAGGAGTGGTTCAAGCTCCGCATTTAAAAGTTAGTTTTGAAAAGAACCGAGTGGGTTTTCGAAAGTGTTCCAACGACTTTAACTTGGTTTATTATCTTGCATTAGTTCTTTTAATGCGTGATATTCTTACATTAGTTCTTTTAATGCGTCCCATCATTTAAACCTACCATTGCAGAAAACAACCAAAATATGACGTACGCTTATGCCATTCGCATTCGCCACGGGGTCCCGTCATCACCCGTTAGGTTACTTAACTAACGACAGAGCGGGGGCTGGGCTAGCGCGGCTGTAAAACATAAGCAACGCCTAGATATAAAGCAATGATAGACATTACAGATCACAGATGAATACATTGGATATACTAGGAATCCGCAATCCGTTCGATCCTGCAACGAAAAGCGGATTACACGGTCGCGGTGAATAGCCAAAACCCCACCCAAGACCTCTACGGGTGCGGCAAACTACCCGCCAAGTTCCCGGTAGTTTGTGCACCCCTCCATGGGTCTATCCTAGGAGCAAAAACAGTAAAAAGAATTATACAATGACGGCTACAACCCCGACCCGGTTGTGCGGCCATACAAATAATATTATTACATCAATTTACATTTACAAATGAATGAAAGAAAAACAAAAGCTCATCTCACATCCACCCCGTCTATTCACCCGCGACAGTCCAACACATTCATATACACATTCCAATATCAAACACAGATCACAGAGATGTATAACCCCGACTAATCGACTTATAGCGATTAGCCGACGTTCAATACATTACATACATCACAGATATAACCATTATAGCCAAAGTGTAGCGAAGTTCGAAAAAATTACGGATTTATAGGACCCCAAAAGTAAATTTCTTTTCTGGAAAATCTGGGCACATATAACATATTTAAAAAATCCCAAAACCCTACCAGAAGAACACTGCACAAAACACGATCACATGAAGAGCCCAAACGGCGGCGGATCCGCGGCGAAGAGAATAGCTGAGGCCGCGGATCCGCGGCGGTTTGAAGGATTCATGGGATCGTTTTTCTTGGGCGTTCTCACAAAACCCTGAGCCGATTTTAGGAGTAAAAAGTTTTACTTTTAGAGCACAAAAAATTTCAACAGAAACTTAGGGTTTTAGAATTTCCTGTTTTGCGATTTTTCGGTTTCGAACTTCCATACACTTCGCTACCAAGCTAGTTTAAGTTTAGTTAGGCTCTGATACCACTGTAAGTCCACGTTGCGACCCCGGTTCTTACGTGGAGGCGAAAACGGTATAAAAATCAAATTTTTAGCGCATGGGGCAACATGGACTAACAAAGTCGGGATCTTTTCCTAAACTAAAACTAGCAAACAAGCTAAAGAGAGTTAGCTACTCGGAAAGATGGTTATACCTAAACTTGAACTCCTTCTTCTTCAAACTTTTGTAGAGGTTGATGATGCTTTCCTCGTTGCCTTCTTCCGTCAAAGATGGATCCACCTGAGGGTTCAACCTTCGGGCTCTTTCTCGAACTTTGAGAGAACTAGAATCTTCGGCTTGCTAAACCTTTGATCCTAGAGTGAGTAGAGAGTGTCTAAGGGGTGTTTTCTTTTCAAGGAGAGGGATTCTCAACACATGAGAAGGATTCTCCTTGAGCTTGAGGAAGAAGAAGATGAAGTGAGGAGAGAGAATCAATATGATAGAATGAGCTCTCTTTTTCCTTTTGCAACCATATCAAAAAGAAAAAGAATTATCTAAATAATAATAATAATTCAAATGAGAATAGTTGATGGTTGTTTTGGAATGACCACTATCATAACTTCATTAAATGAATGTAAGCTAGAATCAAGGAGCATCCTTGCAAAGTAATGATGATGGTCAAACATTCAACCATGGTCAACAAGTCAACCATGGTCAACAAGTCAACAAAACCAACCATGACATAATTTCATTTAATTACTATTATTAATTGATATTTCATAATTCCATTAGGGTTTGGAAAAAGACGACTGTCAACTGTGCATACGCACCCGTTCCGAAACCCTAATGAAAAACCTCTTCCTCCGCCTCAAACAACTGTGCATACACACCTGCATTCTCTTTCCGAGGAACAAGAATACTGAGAGATAAAAACAACCCCAAAACATATACCAGTATCTGACTCAAACCAGAGCCAGCCAGTAAAAACCGTCCGGACTCCAAACGTGCACAAGTGCGCGGATGAGAACGAACCCTGTCGCAAAACCATGCGACCTCTACCCTGTTTTGCCCAGAGGCGAATACCCTCTGTGTGGGACTCTAAAGACTCGACACTACGCTGGCAGTGGGTTTAACCACAGACCGCAAGCGGCACTAGCTGTGCGTAACGGTCCCAAGGTAGATGCCGACAAGAAGACTGACGAGGTAATACCCATCTGAACTCCTACTGAGTCTGAATGTGACAGTCTCCGTACAGTCCGGTCTGTTCGTCTGATACATCGCATGGCGGACCTAGGGGGCGGTAAACGTCAGTCCCCCAATAGCGGTACAAGTCGTGTCGGAGTGAAGCCCAAAACACCCTGAGATAACACTGGAAGCCTACCAGTATATCTCGCTTGCCCTGGCCAGGGACTACTCGTGTAATGGCTCTCCTAGACACAGCACGATGTCAACCCCCAATACCGGGAGAGACGAATCCTGTCTAACCGTCACTGCCTCCAAGTGCTTCGGGACTGCACCCAACCACTACCTGTTTGCATGACTCCTTTGAGCCCTGGTAGGGTAGTGATCAAAGTGCAGTGGGAACACACTCGAGGCGAAGTGCCAGTGTCAAGTCAGCGGACTAAGCTGTACTCATGTCACCTGGGAACTGATAACTGACGATAGGTATAATACCAACCTTTCAGTTCCCGACGAGTCCTGTCCAGTGTACTCGTAACCTAACGAGCACCCGTATACTATCTCCAGTACAACGTACTGATGGCTGTGGGACAGACCATCTCCCACACTGGGATGAGAAGCGCATACGCTAGTCTACTCCGGAGTATCGATGCCCTGTCTCGATAGTCCTGCGACTAGGGACCTGTATAAGGATGTGCTTATAGATTACCCAGCCCCCACTAGTGTGACTGCCATCACAACGCTGGTAATCAAGCAAAGATCCTAAGGGCTCCACTAATGTGTATAGGTGATATACTAAAATAAACACAAGTACACATTGAAGTAGAAACAAACCAAGTAGCATACTACTATATTGAGCAAGATTGTTTATACAAGGTGAATATCCCAAGCTTCCATTAAGTAATATACAAACTAGTATGATACAGTAATGGCCTCTAGGGCATATACACTAACATTATAAACCCCGCAATTTAGTCTCTTTATCGAAAACTCTTTTCAATATCAAGTCGGCAATTCAACAAGATTCCCGACATCCTGATCGAATGCTCATCGCAAACTTTACTAGACGGCCGCACCCCCGGATGCCGTCGACGAAGTGAACTAAGACAGAACACCGCTGCCGTGAGCACCCGAACGGATTCTTTTGGTGACGGTGTTCTCCTACAGTCACTTAGTCGGGGCTATGGGGCGTGGCTGTCTATTAAGTTTACCCGGCGAGTATCCGTGTACGCTACGTGATTGCGACGGACTTTTGATCACATCAAAACCCTATGGCAACTGATCATCTGAGACTAAACTGCTATGTTTATAATATTCAAATTAGTTATCTCATAACTACCTGTTGATTCCAAATATTGTATCACATTCCAGATAAATAGATAATGTTAAACTTTCCGATCGAATAATCAAACACCCAAGATTTCCCCAATATATCTCAACACTTGAAATCAGTTTGAAAACATCCATCGCATGCCACAGTACCAATGGTCCAGCCGTAGAAGGGTCAAGCCAAAGCCTCACATATGGCACGCCGTACTGCCCCAAACCCTAAGGTTTAGAGGCAGTTCAAGATGGTCACATAATCGAGTTAAGGTTTGTTGTCTTCTAGAGGGTCCACAGCGTTACTTGCATGACTTAGAACGTTCTTAAACTCGAGAAAAATCAAACTTTTGAAAAAATTTCCGACAGGGGAAAAAGTGAGTTATTGATATCCGTTCGAACTTTTTAACAGTTTCTAAAAATTACCCGGACAAACTAAACAAAGTTAAATTATCCGATCGAATCAACGAGTCCCCAATACAACCCTAGAAAACTCAACACTTGAGTGGAATTAAAAAATTCCCAGAAAAAAATGACAAGAAAGGCCCTAAGAATAAATATATGAAGTTCCAGAGACTAATTCACAATTTTGGCCGCGGAAACGCCGCCAAACCCTTGGTTTGGCCGCGATTCCGCGGTCATATGAGCGAATTAGTGGGCCGTACTTCACAGTAATTCTTAGTTTTTCCTGCTTGTTTTTCTGAGTATTTTTAATACTGAAAAAATCTCATTTTTAGAAAATGTACAGAGAGGGGTATAAATCGGGTATTCGGAGTTCGATCGGACTTTAAACTTCGCCTAGACTTCGCCTAAACCTCTAGCTTGGCTCTGATACCACTGTAGGGTTGCTAGGTACACGCACAAGGATCTACGTGGCATCAACAATACCCGATTAAAATTTTAGCCGTGCCGAACAACCCAAAACCGGATCTTTATACTAGAGCTTAGGCAAAAACTAACATGTTAAACAGTTTAACACTAAGTGAGAGGGATTACAACCTTTGTAGATCTGGTCCTTCACATCAATAGCTCCGTGTACATGTCCCCTTCGCTGCGATCGTGAACTCCGGACTCTAGAGAAGCTCCACAAGAAGAACGAACGTGCTCGATTCGATGACTTCGAGACCGAAGATGATCTACGTCGGGGAGACAGTAACTCAAGCTGTTCCTTCACTAGGTCAAAAACATTGTGGAGAGAACACCCTTGTGGAGAGAACACCCTCTACTAAATGGCAAGTAGTAGAGGATGATGAAGTAGGTAGGTTGCTCACTTTAGAAATGATTTTCTCACACTTTTTCTCAAGCTCCATTAAAGCTAGAAAGCTTTTGTTGAAGGAAGAAGAAGAAGTGAATAATTCATCCAAATGAAAACTTATCCTTTGAAATATTGCACCATGGTTGAGTTAAGCCCTCATGCTTAACTCATGTAGAGAATTAACCAAAGCATGAGGTTAAGGGTTGGGTTAACTAATATCCTAAAAAATGACAAAAGAGTTAACTTTGTCAATGTTGCATACAAGCTTCTACAAGCTTGACAACATTGACTAAAGTCTCTCCTATCTTTTGTTATTCTTAAGGAAATAAGTAAACCCTAATTTAACCAAAAATTTATATAAGTCTCATACACCCATCTTTGATGTATCATCAAGCATGACACAATCATATGTACACAAATATATATCACATATACACTTATGCACAATCAAGTGAGAAAATAAATCTTAAGTGAGCTAATACTAGTTAATGTAATGTAATATATCAAATATATAATTCTACATTAAATTATTAAATCAACTCTTGATTTAATAACCTGGCTATAACCGACTAATATCATGTGTAACAACTTATCGAATCAACACTAGATCCGATAACCCGGTTATATCGCATACAACCGATCAATGTTACAAATCGCGAGAATAGAATACGGTATCTCATATCGTATCAATCTCGGTCCCGCACATATCACATATGTGCTCCTACTCCGTTTTGCTTAAGCCAAGAAACCCCTGTGTAGGACTCTAAAGACTCGTTAATACACCGGCAGTAGGTGATGATCATATCAAACACCCACAAGCCGCAAGCGGTCTGCTAAACGTAACGACCACCCGGGAATTGAGCGATCAGAAGATCAACAAGAAAGCCTGTACATTCTCCTGTGAATCCAATCAGTAACACTCCCGTACAGTCCGGTCTCTTCGTCTGATATGTCCCATATCTCGCCTAGGGGTGGTAAACGTCAGACCCTAGTAGCTCGATAATTCGTGTCGATATGAGGTCCATAACAGTTCGAGAAACTACTGATAACACTTACCAGTAAATCTCAGCAACCCTGGCCAGGGATTTCCGGTTATAGCCAATCGAACACAGCGCAACATCAACTCCCTATACCGGGAGAGACGAATCCCCTCCTATCGCTCATTGCCTCCATGTGATTCGGGACTGTACCCAAAAGCCACCTTTTTGCACGCCCTCTTGGACGTGGTATGATGGAAATAAAAGCACAGTGGGAATCACACAAGACTCTATGATGATCTCGGGTCAACAGACTACTCTGTACCAGTGTCACCGGAGAACTTCCATCTGACGTGAGGTATAATACCATCTGGGAGTTCTCGGCGAGTCCGTCCAGTGTACCCTGTCTCCACTGAGCACCCATACACCATCCTTGATGTCAAACACCGATGGATATGGGATCATCCATCGCCCATCATATGGGTCAAGATGCGTATACGCTAGTCTACTCTGGTGTATCGATGCCCTGTCTCGATACACCCTCGACTAGGAACAGTTATAGGATGTACTCGTCGACTACCGTGGCCCCACTAGTATGATCTCATCATAGTCCCAGTAGTCGAGTACATATCCTAAGGGCTTTATCAACATGTAATATAGAGACAATTAGAGTACATGTTAAGATAAAGAGCAACCAGATAGCGTACTATCATGTCGAGCAAGAAAGTCCTCCCTATATATGTCCAAGCATCCACTACAATATACATCGTATGTATAGTAATGGCCTCTAGGGCATACATATAACTAACACATAAACCCGGATCGTAACCATTAACCTAATGCTAGCTAACAAGAGACGGGATAGAAGCTATACCGAGCGATCCGTGTCCTTCGGTCTTCGGCCTCCACTCTGATCTCCTCGCGGAATCTCCGATCTTCATCTCATCGTCGGAACGGGCACCACATCGCCGGGTTCTTTTATGGGCTCCCACCTCTTGACCGAGACAACTCGAGCACGAAGTTGGCGAGTCGACGTGCCCAAGGATGCTGTAGGCTAAGTGTAGTAATGTTTGTCTCATGGGTTTGTGAAGTTGCCTTTTGATTGAGGAAACAGAAATGGAAAATGAGCTTGGGATTTTGTGGCAAGCGTAATATGATATGATAATTTTTCCCACACAAAAATGAACCTCTCCCCCTCTCATAATGTGGCCGGCCATTCTCTTAAATGGATGAAGGAAAAATCACAAGGGTGGTGAGCACAAGAGGAGAATAATGGTGAGCATAAGAAAAGTGATGATAATGAGAGATTAATGTCACACCAAAGCCAAATCAATTCACATCTCATTAATGCTAGCCATTATGAAAGAAAAAGGCAAAGATGCTTTGAATTATCATAATCTCTCCATTTACAAGAAAGCCCCTTCCACAATGCTAATTTGCACATTTATAAATTAGCCCCTCCCATCACAAAAATCCGGCCGTGAAGGAACAAAGGAAAACTGGCCGGAACGGAATACAAACTGGCAACTTCAAAAAACTTATCCCGTAATAAATTACAGGAAAACCCCGCGACTGTATATACATACCCGCATTTGTATTCCGACCGAATACAAATGCAAAGAGACAAAATCTACACTGTACAATACTAGGATCCGGCTTAAACCAAAGCCCGCTAGTATTATCCGTTCGATTATGATCCGTGTAATACCGCACGTATATGATCGAACCCTGCTATATCTCCTTACGGCCTCTACAGCGTTTCGCCCGAAACTTGAGCAACTGTCTGTGGGGGACTCTAAAGACTCGTCAATACTTTGGCTATGGATTTAACCACCAGCGCGTCAGAGGTATTAGTGTAAGTCCGCGGCGGCGCCACGACCGTCGATCCGACACCGGAATGCGAAAACGAAAAACTTTGCAAACTAGCAAACCGGCACCACCGTGCACTTTTAATCCGGATCGGGCCATTAACCAAGCTACTAGCAAACTAAAAGATGGGTGAAGAGATATACCAAGCGATCCGTGTCCTTCGGTCTTCGTCTCCACTCCGATCTCCCGCGGAATCTCCGTCCGTCACCTCCTCGTCGGAAAGGGCACTACGTAGCCGGGTTCGTTTACGGGCTCCCACCTCTGGACCGAGGAAACTCGGGCACGAAGTTGGCTAGCCGACGCGTCCAAGATTTGCTGTAGATGTAGTGTAGAATACTATGTCTCTTTTGGGGTTTGAGAAGTTGCCTTTTGTGTTGGAGAAGAATGAGCTTTGAAGAGATGAGAAAATGCAATTTTGGCAAGGCAAAAATGAGAACCTCACAAAAGGAAAAATCCTCTCCCCTCTACTTCTTGTGGCCGGCCCTCTTTTTGAAAATGGGTGGAGGAGAAAAATCAATTGGAGAAAAAGAATGATAATGAGAAAAAGAAATGTCACACCCATTTCTAATCTCATCAAATCCAAATCCAATCTCAAAAAGCAAAGGAAAAGACCAATAAAGAATCTCATGATTATGAAGGAACAATTGCAAGAAACCCCTCCACAAATAAGTTATTTGCAAACTGCAAATAACCCCCCTCCATCGAAAAGTCCGGTCGCGAAGGAACAATGGAAAACTGGCTAGAACGGAATGCAAACTGGCAACTTCAAAAGACCGATCCTGTAATAAATTACAGGAAAACCCCGCTACTGCAAATACATGCCCGCATTTGTATTCCTACAGAATACAAATGCAAAGTGACAATCTACACTATCTAATTCCAGGATCCGGCTTAAGCCAAAGCCGGTTAGTAAAAACTGTCCGATCACGATCCGTGCAATACCGCACGTATCTGATCGAACCTTGCCATATCACCATACGGCCTCTACAGCGTTTCGCCCGAAACCTGAGTAACTGTGTGTGTGGTGGACTCTAAAGACTCGTCAATACTATGGCTGTGGATTTAACCACTAGCACGTCAGAGGTATCAGCCATACGTGACGGGCCACCAGCTATTGACCAAAAGGGACGTCGATGAGCGAACTCATCCTGACACCCTACTGAGCCTGTCAGTGACAATATCCGTACAGTCCGGTCCGTTCGTCTATGAGCATCGCATGTCGGGCCTACGGGGTTGGTAAAGTCAGACCCCCAAAAGCGGTACAAGTCGTGTCGGAGTGTAGCCCAGAACACCCTGAGATACTACTGGAATACCTACCAGTAATTCTCCTGCCTTGGCCAAGGACTTTTCATGTACTCGCTCTCCTAGACACAGCGCGACCTCACCCCCAATACCGGGAGAGACGAACCCCTGCAGATCCGCTCACTTTCTCCATGTGGCTCGGGACTGTACCCAACTAAAACCTGTTTGCACGTCTCCTTTGAGCGTGGTAGGGTAGTAATCTATGTACATTGGGAACTCACACAAGACAAATGACGATCTCAGGTCAATGAACTCACCTGTACACATGTCACCAGGGAACTGCTATCTGACATCAGGTATTATACCAACCAGCAGGCTCCCGGCGAGTCCTGTCCGGTGTACTCATAACCCAATGAGCACCTGTATACATCTTAGGTGAACCAACTGACACCAGTGGCTTGTGAGACCGGCCACCGCCCCTCGTCGGGGTCTCGACTGTATACACTAGTCTACTCTGGAGAATCGATGCCCTGTCTCGAAACTCCCACGACCAGGGACCTTTTAAGGATGTGCTTATAGCCTCCAGCTCTCACGTATATGATCGCCCTCATACTGCTGGTAGTCAAGCAAGAATCCTAGGGGCTCTATCAACGTGTAAGGTCACCTAAAGCAGTACACGATGATAAAGATAAACCAGATAGCATACTATCATCTCGAGTAAGACTGTCCTACCGGTATAGGTCCTCCCTCAATCATTGCAATCACGTGCCTGCGATCCAATAATTGACTCTGAGGGCACTATATCCAACAATCTCCCACTTGCACTCATGGCTAATTATTGCGATGTCGCATACTCACAGCCCGTGTGATACCGAACACCCAACTCCTCTACTAGTCAGTCTCACAAAGCTCGTTTGCGAAACTATTGCGTTCGAGAAATAGCCTCAGTGAGTGGATCCGCTCTGGTGTCTCTTTCTATGTCTCTCTTTATCTGAAGTTCGCGGAGAAAGCCATCTCCCGAAATGAGCAATATCTGTCTTAGAATGTGTCTGGATATCTGATGGGACCTGACTCATAAATGAACTCCAAATCCAAACTTCTTAGACTGTATCGTCAACTGAACTTAATCAGTATCCTGCGCCATGCCTTACCTCAGTATCCACCTGGACCATCTGTCCAAAATACCGCCCCTCGTCAAAGGGAAAACTAAAACTCTGACAGCCACTCTGCCATCCAGGTCACCTTGGAAGCCTGGAATGATAACTGTCTCTCCGAAGGAGAATGCTGTTATCATATCCTAGAACATCAACTTATGTTCTAAAACTGCTTCCGACTGTTTCTCCTGGATTGGATCAATATCAACTTATTGCATCTACTGTAAGAACAACATCTGGTGTGGTACTTGACATCTCATGATTGACTCAATTGCCTAAGCAAGTGATCTGCCAATCATGTACATCCCTCTCTACTTTAGTCTATAAGAAACCTTTAGAGAGGGTGACTCCATTACCTGCAGGTACACTACCGTGCCAAGAGTCGTCCATTCTAAATACTCATAGAATGGTGTCTAAGTACCCAGATTGGGAAACCACCCAAATCTAGATCTAAAACCATAGATCTAGTAACCAGAATGTCTGATATAATATCCAAGTCACATGTGGAGAAACCACTGTTTGACGACCAAAGAATAACCGATCGTAGTATAGGAATTTCACTTCCTACTATGTGTATGTCATCCAAATACCAGGATATCACACCCTACTACCTTCTTAACAGATCCATCCCTATTCTGATGAAGTCAAACCGATGACTGTCACATCAGAAATAGATGATCTATCTCCGCTACATCTGCTTTAGTCTATAAATAGACATAAGCCACTTGTCCACTATGCTTCCACTGCTCCTACTGACCACGACAACCCTCTGGCAGAGTCATATACACGTGCACTTCTAAAGCTAGTTTAGAACGATGCTATACTCATCCTCCTGCCGGGTCTCATAGTCTGGAACAACAGCAATGGCAAGTCTGGGTAAACAAGAACCTCCCTGCCACCGCCCTTGAGCATATCGAAGTACCTCTCGAGTGCCTGAGGTTACCCACCATACCTGCGGAGTGGCCAATGGAATGTCAAACCAGATTGAATCTTTAGGTTCTTTATCAAATCTTCAGTAATCGTTTGCGGTTCTGGAATCACTTCCAGTTCTACCATACTCCCACTACTGTTTTCTGAAAAAATCCATTTTTATTAAAACTGTGGCGAGTCAAGAACAATATCACTATTGATCTTCCAGATGGTAGAAAGTCAACCCTCGTCATAGCCCGGGTCAACCCACAAACAGCCATTACAGAAACGTGCCTTGAGTCATCCAGAGTCTGGTTTTAAGCATAAGCTGGATAACTCCCCGTATCTTAACAATGTCAAGATATGAACTGTTCTATATCTAATACAGGAACAGAGGCACTGATTTAATTGAACCAGATTCAAATCATGCAACTGTCTCCAGTGCATGTCAACTGAATGGAGAGAGGCCAATCAGCGTTAGTCAACTTAGGAATGCTTCCAATTATGAGTAACCTGAAAGAGAAGCAAGTTCTCTTAATCATTACTATCACCTGAATACCATACACAAGTATCTGCATCTTCGATCACCTTGAAGAATCCCGATACTTGCAATACCTGGTTCTCTACTTTACTCTTATACCTATAACTTCTCCAAACTTGGACCCTGTGTTTCTACGAAACACCTGTCAAACTAGAGAAGTCATAAGTAAACCGAATATAGTACGAGGACCAACCCCTCTGTCCTAATGGACACTGGACAACATAAAATACTCTGTATAAGTCCCTTGAGTCAAATGACTCATTCACTGTGTGTCGTAGGTTGAAAACTGTACTTATGATAAAGAAGAATTACACCGCTGTTCAATGCTCCTTACCTAACCATCCACTGATATAGGTAAATGTCATAGACATAATTTCAAAAAGGTATATCTCACTCTATAAAAATAGACGTACAGATATATCAATTTGAAATTGGTGCATAACAACGGATATTCAAAACCAAATATTTGCCGTCCGGCAAACAACCCAGGCGATTTCCTCAAATATCACCAATTACAACGAATTCCGATATAATGAGGATGATCACCCAATACCCAATAACTTACTCTCACTCATCATCCGTAAAACCATACAGATGTGAGAATCAAACCTGGTAAATACATACCCGGGAGCAAGTGTCTAATTAGGAAATCAGTTTTCTTTTAACAGTACACAGTGGAACTGAAACATTGAAATGTTTCGATGGGGTATCCGGGTATTCCTAGTAATGCCTCTTCCATTATCCAGATTCACAACTGTAACCGTATATTTCTTTGCCACCTCTCCAAATCCCTTTATATGTCTTTAGTCTTTACCTTTTGTACACCCCTTTAGGCCAAACGGTTTTCTTCCTTCCCTACCGTTCGGCACCAGCCTATGGTTTGGAAGAAGACTATCCAATAAGCATAATGGGTGTACTGTCCTAATCCCAGGAGCACTCGCAATGCGGGAGAAGGTGAAGATAAAAGACAACCGAATGAACCTTATTTCTATTTCTCCTGAACCATGATCCATCCCCGAACTGGAACAAGTTCCTTTCGAGTTCGTATATAACCATACGATAGAGTATCGAATAAACTTGGGATCTTCGTAGTGATACGGAGTGTCCTGGAGAAATACAAAGGTGATTTAGGATTGGCGAAGAAATATTTGGTTTGGTCGTGAATAGTAGTCGCAATTTACTTTGACCTCTTACTAATCCCTTTCTTTGTCTTAACTTAATACCTTCTGTACACCGTTTAGGCTAATTGGTTTTCTTCATTCCCTACCGTTCGGCACCAGCCCAAGGTTTGGAAGAAGACTATCCAATTTGCGTAATAGGTGTACTATCTCCTAAACCAAGGAGTACTCTCAACCTGAGAGAAGGTAAATGGAAAAGACAACTGAATAGTCCTATTCGTTTTCTTCAGAACCAGAAACCATCCTCGAATTCCTTCGAGTTCGTATATAACCATACGATGGTTTTGTCCAATGGAAGAGGACGTTCGTAGTAATACGGGGTTTCCTGGAGAAAAGGGTAAAAATAGGAGTGGCAATGAGGTATGCAACTCTGACAATCCAAAAGCCAGTGTTAAGAAGGTTCGGTCAACTTGGTCACTTAGTCATAGTCTAGGGTCGGGTCAATGGTCGCTGCCAAAGAGAGAGAGAAAAGAAACACTAAGCGTGCACTCTAACCTAGAACAGAATGGTTATCACTTTATCTAATCTAGAAACCTCCCACTGTAACGTCAAATTCTTCCCCAAACCTGAAAGAAGAATTAGCCGGGATCACCTGAGGAGTAAACCAACTCATCAGTGGGAATCGGGATCCAACTATCCTCGCATGATAACGTGACGGAATCCGCTCACATTATCACACTCCAGAATGTATGCGCATATCTGGCAAGTTTCAGTTTCTGTAGAAACTCCCGATGAAGATTTTTGCCCCATGCTCTTATGACCTTGACTTTGGCCAATATATCATAAGTCACATGTCAAGTTCTACCCGTCATTCTCCAGGTTAATTTGAACCCACCCGTACAAGCCTTTGACTTTGGACAACAAGGCTATACGACTGTCCCAAACCAACGCATCTATCTATGTTGCATATGAATACCCAACAGCTACCAAACACTGTGCCTTGACTTTGGCCAACATACACAGCTTGAATACTATTGACTATCCATATGAAACGACGGAGGGCTACGAATGGTTTCTGGCGAAAAACTTTAACGTAATGAACTTGATATCGTTGAAAGAACGGATAGCTTTTGAAAAATATAGTGACGAAAACCTTTGCTAAAGAGGTCACTCCCGGTGAAGGGATCTCGGCTCTTTCCCCGTAGAATGAGGTGCAGGATATTCCAACTGAACACCACGATGCAAAGTAAAAGTAATAGGCTATAGTGAAGTTATTGCCCTGAGGCAAACTTTTGTCCAAGGGGTCACTCCCGGTGAAGGGATCTCGGCCCTTGCCTCGTCGACTGAGGAGCTGGATATTCATAATCGAATACCACTGTGCAAAACAAAAGTGAACGCCCTTGCAATAACAGCTTTTTGAAAAATGTTCCAACAACATCAGAATAGGTTTGTTTATCTTGCATAGATCCGAATCAACGCAGTCCCATCAATTGATCACACCACAAAGAACGAAAATAATGACGTACGTATATGCCATCCGCATTCGCCACTGCCCGTCATCACCCGTTAGGTTAGCTAACTAACGACAGAGCGGGGACTGGACTAATGTGGATGCAAAACATATACAACATCTACTAGTATATATATAATATATAATTTTCGCTCAAGGCGTGATAAAAAATGCAGCATCACAGAAATGTAACCAGCATCACAGAACAATACAGATATCTGGGATCCCCGGGTTTCATAGAGCCGCTACTGAAACCCGACGTTCCTCTGGTCGTGTGGATAGCCTGTGCAATGAAAATCCTAGACCCCTACGGGCGCGGCATGTCACCCGCCAAAACCTGAAGCGAAGCAGCCCCCTTCAGCAACGTGAATGGACCACCCAGCACTTCACGGAATCCGGTAACATGGGCACCCCTCCTGGGTCAACCTATATCCCCTACGAGTGCGGCGAATAGCCCGCCAATTCTAGAGTAAATCCCCCTCTGTCTCAACGCCATGAGATGCGGACCCGTTGCCCTATTGAACCCGGCTATCCGTGCACCCCTCCGTGGGTAATCCTAGTACAGAAAGTAAAATATACATACAACGGGTACATCGACCTCGACCCGGTCGTGCCTCAAAAGAATAATACAAACAGGCAGTGACGGCAGTCCACATGTCGGACGCTCTCCCCGCAATATCAAATGTACATATAAAACAACACAGTACTACCATTGCATCCAGGCTATCCCCACGACCAATCCGCAACATCACAGCACAATACAGAACATCAACGTGAATGTCACGTTCGCAAATCCGTCTAAAAGGGCTATAGCAGATAGACTGGATTTACCGATCGAGTGACATTCACGGTCGCAGATATAATGTAAATACTTTGAACTAGCATGTTTAAAATATCCGATCGAACAAATTTACCGAAGTGGGCCCCAAGCAGTACTGTAGCACTTGCAGAAAATCTGGGCCCAAACAGAATATCCCAAAACCCCCATTTTCAACTCAGAAGCTCTCTGCAAAAATTTGATCAAATGAACAGTCAAAAGCGCGGCGGAACCGCGGCCCAAGCATGGGTTTGGCCGCGGTTCCGCGGTGGTATGGTGAGATCACATAACCAATTTTTCACAGAGTGCTTAGAATTCCCTGCACATCATTCTGAAAGAACCTGAAAAATTTTTGGAGCTAAAAAAATTTCGACAGAAACTCGATGCACTAAAAATATGGTTTTTGGGATTTTGTTCGATCGAAGTTCTAAACATACTAGAGCAAGCTAGGCTAAGTTAATGGCGTAGCTCTGATACTAATTAAGTCCGCGGCGGCGCCCCGGCCGTCGATCTGACGCCGGAATGCGGAAACGAAAAACTTTGCAAACTAGCAAACCGGCACCACCGCGCACTTTTAACCCGGATCGGGCCATTAACCTAGCTACTAGCAAACTAAAAGATGGGTGAAGAGATATACCAAGCGATCCGTGTCCTTCGGTCTTCGTCTCCACTCCGATCTTCCGCGGAATCTCCGTCCGTCACCTCCTCGTCGGAAAGGGCACCATGTAGCCTGGTTCGTTTACGGGCTCCCACCTCTAGACCGAGGCAACTCGGGCGCGAAGTTGGCTAGCCGACGCGTCCAAGATTTGCTGTAGATGTAGTGTAGAATACTATGTCTCTTTTGGGGTTTGAGAAGTTGCCTTTTGTGTTCGAGAAGAATGAGCTTTGAAGAGATGAGAAAATGCAATTTTGGCAAGGCAAAAATGAGAACCTCACAAAAGGAAAAATCCTCTCCCCTCAACTTCTTGTGGCTGGCCCTCCTTTTGAAAATGGGTGGAGGAGAAAAATCAATTGGAGAAAAAGAATGATAATGAGAAAAAGAAATGTCACACCCATTTCTAATCTCATCACATCCAAATCCAATCTCAAAAAGCAATGGAAAAGACCAATAAAGAATCTCATTATTATGAAGGAACAATTGCAAGAAAACCCCTCCACAAATAAGTTATTTGCAAACTGCAAATAACCTCCCTCCATCGAAAAGTCCTGTCGCGAAGGAACAAAGGAAAACTGGCCGGAACGGAATGCAAACTGGCAACTTCAGAAGACTGATTCCGTAATAAATTACAGGAAAACCCCGCTACTGCAAATACATGCCCGCATTTGTATTTCTACTGAACACAAATGCAAAGAGACAAAATCTACACTATCTAATACCAGGATCCGGCTTAAGCCAAAGCCGACTAGTAAAAACTGTCCGATCACGATCCGTGCAATACCGCACGTATCTGATCGAACCTTGCCATATCTCCATACGGCCTCTACAGCGTTTCACCCGAAACCTGAGTAACTGTATGTGTGGTGGACTCTAAAGACTCGTCAATACTATGGCTATGGATTTAACCACTAGCACGTCAGAGGTATCAGCCATACGTGATGGGCCACCAGCTATTGACCAAAAGGGACGTCGATGAGCGAACTCATCCTGACACCCTACTGAGCCTGTCAGTGACAATATCCGTACAGTCCGGTCCGTTCGTCTATGAGCATCGCATGTCGGGCCTAGGGGGTTTGTAAATTCAGACACCCAAAAGCGGAACAAGTCGTGTCGGAGTGTAGCCCAGAACACCCTGAGATACTACTGGAATACCTACCAGTAAATCTCCTGCCTTGGCCAAGGACTTTTCATGTACTCGCTCTCCTAGACACAGTGCGACCTCACCCCCAATACCTGGAGAGGCGAACCCCTGCAGATCCGCTCACTGCCTCCATGCGGCTCGGGACTGTATCCAACTAAAACCTGTTTGCACGTCTCCTTTGAGCGTGGTAGGGTAGTAATCTAAGTACAGTGGGAACTCACACGAGACGAATGACGATCTCAGGTCGATGAACTAACCTGTACACATATCACCAGGGAACTGCTATCTGACATCAGGTATTATACCAACTAGCAGGCTCCCGGCGAGTCCTGTCCGGTGTACTCATAACCCAATGAGCACCTGTATACATCTTAGGTGAACCAACTGACACCAGTGGCTTGTGAGACCGGCCACCGCCCCTCGTCGGGGTCTCGACTGTATACATTAGTCTACTCTGGAGAATCGATGCCCTGTCTCGAAACTCCTACGACTAGGGACCTTTTAAGGATGTGCTTATAGACTCCAGCTCTCACGTATATGATCGCCCTCATACTGCTGGTAGTCAAGCAAGAATCCTAGGGGCTCTATCAACGTGTAATAGCGACTCGTAAGGTCACCTAAAGCAGTACACGATGATAAAGATAAACCAGATAGCATACTATCATATCGAGTAAGACTGTCCTACCGGTATAGGTCCTCCCTCAATCATTGCAATCACGTGCCTGTGATCCAATAATTGACTCTGAGGGCACTATATCCAACAATTAGCCATACGTAACGGGCTACCAGATATTGACCAAAAGAGATGTCGATGAGCGAACTCATCCTGACACCCTACTGAGCCTGTCAGTGACAATATCGGTACAGTCTGGTCCGTTCGTCTATGAGTATCGCATGGCGGGCCTAGAGGGTAGGTAAAAGTCAGACCCCCAAAAGCGGTACAAGTCGTGTCGGAGTGTATCCCAGAACACCCTGAGATACTACCAGAATACCTACCAGTAAATCTCCTGCCTCGGCCGAGGGCTTTGTGTAATGGCTCTCCTAGACACAGCGCGACCTTACCCCCAATATCGGGAGAGACGAACCCCTGCAGATCCGCTCACTGCCTCCATGTGGCTCGGGACTGTACCCAACTAAAACCTGTTTCCACGACTCCTTTGAGCCGTGCTAGGGTAGTAATCAAAGTACAGTGGGAACTCACACGAGACAAATAACGATCTCAGGTCGATGAACTTACTTGTACTTATGTCACCAGGGAACTGCTATCTGACGTCAGGTATAAGACCAACTAGCATGTTCCCGGCGAGTCCTGTCCGGTGTACTCATAACCCAATGAGCACCTGTATACATCTTAGGTGAACCAACTGACACCAGTGGCTTGTGAGACCGGCCACCGCCCCTCGTCAGGGTCTCGACTGTATACACTAGTCTATTCTGAAGTATCGATGCCCTGTCTCGAAACTCCCACGACTAGGGACCTTTTAAGGATGTGCTTATAGACCCCAGCTCCTACGTATATGATCGCCATCATACTGCTGGCCGTCAAGCAAGAATCCTAAGGGCTCTATCAGCGTGGATTAGTGATCTGTAAGGTCACCTGAAACAGTACACGATGATAAAGATAAACCAGATAGCATACTATCATCTTGAGTAAGACAGTTCTAACGGTATTGGTCCTCTCTCAATCATTGCAATCACGTGCCTGTGATCCAATAATTGACTCTGAGGGCCATATCTCCAACAGTGGTGAGTTTTTGGTTTTGCACCATATGATCGGGCCATTATTAGAGGCTTCCTGTTGTGAGAGGACTGTTGATGTACAGCCTACCTCAGAGATTGTGATGTCGTCTACTGTGCAGACTGATGACCCAGCTGTTGCTGAGATTGATGGGATGTCGCTTCTTGAGCTTACAGGATGAGATCGCTGGAGCTTCCAGACAGAGACGTGATGGTAGATAGCTAGTCTATCTTGTGTTGATTCGAGCAACTGAGATGATTCGTCTGATTGACGCGCTGACGCAGGCCCAGTTGAGTTGAAGATTTCCAGTATGAAGAGTCTGTTAGTGTATATGCCCTAGGGGCCATTATTGTATCATACTAGCTTGTATATTACTTAATGGAAGCTTGGGATATTCACAGTTATATTAATAGTCTTGCTAAACATGGTAGTATTCTACTTGGTTTATTTCTATCTTAATATGTGTATATGTTAGCATATCGAGAAAACATATTGATAGAGCCCTTAGGATCTTTCTTGACTACCAGCTTTTTGATGGCAGTCACACTAGTGGGGGCTGGGTAGTCTACAAGCACATCCTTTTTCAGGTCCCAAGTCATAGGATTATCGAGACAGAGCATCGATACTCCGGAGTAGACCGGTGTGTACGCTTCTCATCCCAGTTGGGGAGATGGTCTGTCCCACAGCCATCAGTACATTGTACTGGAGATAGTATGCAGGTGCTCGTTGGGTTACGGGTAAACCGGACAGGACTCGCAAGGAACTGTTGGTTGGTATTATACCCGTCGTAAGTTAACAGTTCCGAGGTGACATGAGTACAACTTAGTCCGCAGACATGACACTGCTGCTTCGTCTCGAGTGTGTTCCCACTGTTCTTAGATTGCTACCCTACCACGGCTCAAAGGAGTCGTGCAAACAGGTAGCAGTTGGGTGCAGTCCCAAAGCACTTGGAGGCAGTGGCGGTTAGATAGGATTCGTCTCTCCCGGTATTGGGAGTTGATAACGCGCTGTGTTTGGAAAGCCATTACGCAAAGTCCCTGGCCAGGGCAAGCGAGATTTACTGGTAGGATTTCCAGTAGCTTTTCAAGGTGTAACGGGCTTCACTCCGACACGACTTATACCGCTTATAGGGGACTGACGCTTGCCGCCCCTAGGCCCGATATGCGATAGTCTTAGACGAACAGACCGGACTGTACGGAGATTGTCACATTAGGCTCAGTAGGAGTTCGGACGGGTTTCCTCATCGGCTTTCTTATCGACATCTACCTGGGGACCGTTACGTACATCTAGTGCCGCTTGCGGTCTGTAGTTAAACCCACTGCCAGCGTAGTGTCGAGTCTTTAGAGTCTCACACAGAGAGTTTCCCTGTTTCGGGCGAAACAATATAGAGGTCGTATGGTTTTACGACAGGGTTCGGACACGCACGTGCATTTATGCACGTACGATGTTCGGATAGTTTATACTAGCAGGCTTTGGTTTAAGCCAGATTCTAGTATTGGATTATTGGATTTATACAGTCTCAGTATTTCCATGTTTTCACGGATAGGAGGAGCGTTCTCGTAATTACTCGAGAAGCTTCTAGAAGTTTGATGAGGTGGAGAGCTTAGGTGTTATTTGCATTAAATGGATTTGTGACTCATTGAGATGATTCATCAAATGAGTTAATGAAGCATTAATGGTTTTAATGACTAATTAGATGATTCATTTGTATTAAATGAAGCATGAAGATATTTGTGTAAAGATATTTTATGCAAGATATTTTATGCTTCATGATATTTTATGCTTCATGATATATACACAAATGAGTTAATTTTCATTTCATTCTCACTTTCAAATTCTCTCTCCTCAAGCTCTCTCTCTTCAACCCTAACCCTAACCTCTCATGTGTTGAGATCCAAGGGTTGGCAAGACTAATAGATCCCTAATCCTATTCTATATCCTCTAGGTTACTTTGATTAGCACTCTTAGCAACCTAGTTATCTCAAGTTAGAGGTTAAGCTTGGAAAAGTAACTCTCGGGTGGATCTTCTATCACATCGAGGAGGCCATCGAGGAGGTGAACAGAGAGAACAAGAAGGACTTGATTCATTAGGTATAATCTTTTTTCATAGTAGCTAATCACTTCTATTTTGTTGTTAGTTAGGGTTTAGCAAAGATCCGTAAAGTTAGTCGATGTTAGTTTAAGCAAAATGATTTTTTTACCAATTCCGCCTCCCCGTATTATGTGGGGTGTCTAACGTCGACTTACAGTGGTATTAGAGGCTCGCTAAACCATAACTAACTTGTTAGCAAAGTCGTTAGAAATTCGATCGCAAAACGAACCCAAAAATACGACTTTTTCACCATGTTTCTGCCGTATTTAAAACAGGGTCTAAAAATTTTTCAGGGACCCTTAAAAATACAAGCAGGGAATTATAAGATTACTGGAGAAATTTGGGATCCTAACTCGGCCAAACCACCGCGGAACCGCGGCCGATTCAAAGCGATCCGCCGCGGATCCGCGGCCGAGTTGAAGCCGAGTTAGCCCAAATTTTCCCAGTAACTCTTCTATGTTAATTTTGTATTTTCTGGGATGTTTTGTTTCTGCACTGGTTTCAGGTGCACAGAGAATTATTTGGAGTAGAATCATTTGTGTTTGCTTGATCGAAATTCTAAGATGTTTGGCTAATTTGATTATATCTGTGATGTGTTTAATGTGTTCGTAAACCTCCCCTAACTGCTAGTATGTCAGTTAGCAGGGGGTTGCACATTTCTGTAATGGTTTTTACTGGTTTGTCTTTGTGGACTTGTTGGATTGTCGTGAATGGATAGCCGGGGATGTGAGACGAGTGTTTCGTTCATTCAAATGTAATTTGTAAATTGTTGTAATATTCTTTTGCGGGGCACATCCGGGCTGAGGTTGTAACCAACGTTGTATTATTTCAGTTACTGTTTTCTGCTCTTAGGATAGATCCAAGAAGGGGAACACAAACTACTGGGTACTTTGAAGTGGCCTACTCACGTTGTTGAGGGAGACTGCTTCACTTCGGGTACTTGACGGGTAGTTTGCCGCACCCGTAGGGGTCTAGGGTGGGGCTTTGGCTATTCATCGCGACTGTGTAATCCGTATTTCTTTGCAGGCTCAAAAGGAATACGGATTCGTAGAAAATCCAATATGTTCATTTGTGATCTGGAATGCCTATTATTGCGTCTGACGAATGTACAATATCTATATATGATAGCTATTAGGCGTCACTTATGTTTTACACCCACGCTAGCCCAGCCCCCGCTCTGTTGTTAGTTAAGTAACCTAACGGGTGAATGGCGGGACCCAGTGGCGAATGCGGATGGCATAAGAGGACGTTGTATTTTCGTTGTTTTATGCAATGATAGGTTAATTGATGGGACGCATTATATTAATGTATACAA
Source organism: Agapanthus africanus (assembly GCA_030015575.1). NCBI lineage: Eukaryota > Viridiplantae > Streptophyta > Magnoliopsida > Asparagales > Amaryllidaceae > Agapanthus > Agapanthus africanus. The sequence goes on from CM057337.1 coordinate 413,633,075, forward strand.
AATAAACGAAAGTTGAATCGTTGGAACAGTTTAAAAGAAACCACTCGGTTATTTTAAAACAAAAGATATTTTTAAATTGCGGAGCTTAAGCCACTCCTTTAAAAAGCTATCAGGTTCCTTCAATCATATCAATTTCATGTTAGTTATATGTATGCTCTAGAGGCCATTACTATACATACGATGTATATTGTAATGGATGCTTGGACATATATAGGGAGGACTTTCTTGCTCAGCATGATAGTATGCTATCTGGTTGTACTTTATCTTAACATGTACTCTCATTGTCTATGTTACATGTTGATAAAGCCCTTAGGATATGTACTCGACTACTAGGCCTATGATGAGATCATACTAGTAGGGCCACGGTAGTCGACGAGTACATCCTATAACTGTTCCTAGTCGAGGGTGTATCGAGATAGGGCATCGATGCACCAGAGTAGACTAGCGTATACGCATCTTGACCCATATGATGGGCGATGGATGATCCCATATCCATCGGTGTTTGACATCAAGGATGGTGTACTGGTGCTCAGTGGAGATTGGGTACACTGGACGGACTCGCCGAGAACTCCCAGATGGTATTATACCTCACGTCAGATGGCAGTTCTCCGTTGACACTGGTACAGAGTAGTCTGTTGACCCAAGATCGTTATAGAGTCTTGTGTGATTCCCACCGTGCTTTGATTTCCATCATACCAAATCCAAGAGGGAGTGCAAAAAGGTGGCTTTTGGGTACAGTCCCGAATCACATGGATGCAATGAGCGATAGGAGGGGATTCGCCTCTCCCGGTATAAGGAGTTGATGTTGCGCTTTGTTCGATTAGCTATAACTGGAAATCCCTGGCCAGGGTTGTTGAGATTTACTGGTAAGTGTTATCAGTAGTTTCTTGAACTGTTATAGACCTCATATCGACACGACTTATCAAGCTACTGGGGTCTGACGTTTACCACCCATAGGCGAGATATGCGACATATCAGATGACGAGACCGGACTGTACGGGAGTGTTACTGATTGGATTCACAGGAGAATATACAGGCTTGCTTGTTGATCTTCTGAGCGCTCAATACCTGGGTGGCTGTTACGTTTAGCTGACCGCTTGCAGCTTGTGGGTGTTTGATATGATCATCACCTACTGCCGGCGTATTGACGATTCTTTAGAGTCCTACACAGAGGTTTCTTGACTCAGGCAAAACGGAGTAGGAGCACATATGTGATATGTCCGGGACCGAGGATAATGCGATATGAGATACCGTATTCTATTCTCGCGATATTTGATATCAGCCGGGTCATCGGATCAAGTGTTGATTCGATGAATCGGTAAATGATATATTAGTCGGTTATATGCGATATAGCCGGATTGTCAGATCAAGTGTTGATTTGATAATTTAATGTATAATAATATATATGATATATTAAATTACATTAACTAATATTAACTCACTAAAAGATTCTTTTTCTCACTCGGGTAATACATTGATATATATGCGATAAATGTTAATTGTATTATTTTGTTTTGTTACAATAAATATTATATGTGATATATAATATTGTAACATGATATGATAACTAATGCAACATGTTTAGTGGAGATTAAACAAGGATAGGGTTTGATTTGGGTTAGTGCATTCATGAACCTTCTAGAAGGTTACTTTTTGTTTTGTGTTGGATATTTTAAAGTGACTCATCTTTAACTCAACCAAAACCCTAGCCCTAGTTAAATCTCTACAAAGGTATGTTTAACCATGGTTGCATTATTCATCATTATTATCCTTCCATTATTCATCACAAAAGGATTACAATTCTTCATCTTCATCTTTGAGCTTCAAGAAAAGCTTTCTAGGTTTTTCCTAAGTGATGAAAATGAGTGAAAATATGAAAACAAATGAGAGAAAAAATCCTACTTCATCATCCTCATCTACCCTTGCCCTTTAGATGAGAGTGTTCACTTCAATAAGTGAGTGTTAGCTTGTGTTAATGAAACTTCAAGGTAGATCATCTTTGTTATCGAAGATCGGATGCAAGCTTGCATCTTTCTCTTCGCGGAGCCTCTCGAGAGTCCGGAGCACGATGATCGCAGCGAAGGGACCACAACACGGAGCTTAAGAAGAGAAGGACCGGATCTACAAAGGTTGTAGTCCCTCTCACTTAGTGTTAAAGTGTTTAACATGCTTGTTTTCGCCTAATCTCTAGTTTAAAGATCCGGCTTTGAGTTGTTCGGCACGGCTAAATTTTAAATCGGGTATGGTTGATGCCTTGTAGACCCTTGTGCGTGTGCCTAGCAACCCTATAGTGGTATCAGAGCCAAGCTAGAGTTTTAGGCGAAGTCTGGACGACGTTTAAAGTTCGATCGATCCCCGAAACCCTAAAACATACCCTTCTCTGGAAATTTTGTAACACTGTTGATTTTTTCATATTAAAAATACTCAAAAAAATCAGCAGGGTGTCTTAGGAATTACTGTGAAATACGACATCTTAATTGCACTAAAGGGCCGCGGAATCGCGACAATACCTTGCTTGCGCAGCGGTTCCGCGGCGGAATAGTAGAATTAGGGTTAGGGTTTTGTATAGCAACTTCAGTACCAACTTCCTGATTCTTCTGGGAATTTTTAATTAGACTCAAGTGTTGAGTTTTCTGGGTTGTATTGGGGACTCGTTGATTCGATCGGATAATATAATTTCGTTTAAGTTTTTTCCGGATAATTTTAGAAACTGTTAAAAGGTTCGAACGGATATCAATAACTCACTTTTTCCCCTGTCGGAAATTTTTTCAAAAGTTGTATTTTTCCGTAGTTTAAGAACGTTCTAAGTCGTGCAAGTAACGCGGTGGACCCTTTAGAAAACATCAAACATTAACTCGATTTTGTGACCGTCTTGAACTGCCTCTAAACCTTAGGGTTTGCGGCAATACGGCGTGCCACATGTGAGGCATTGGCTTGACCCTTCTACGGCTGGACCATTGGTACTGTGGCATGTGATGGATGTTTTAAAACTAATTTCAAGTGTTGAGAACTATTTGGGAAATCTTGGGTGTTTGATTATTCGATCGGAAAGTTTAACACTGTCTATTTATCTGGAATGTGATACAATATTTGGAATCCACATGTAGTTATGAGATAACTAATTTGAATGTTATAAATCTAGCAGTTCAGTCTCAATTTATCGGTTGCCACGAAATTTTTATGTGATCAAAAGTCCGTCGCAATCACGTAGCGTACACGGATACTCGCCGGATAAACTTAATGGCCAGCCACGCCCCATAGCCCCGACCAAGTGACTGTAGGAGAACCCCGTCGCAAAAAGCATCCGTTCGGGTGCTCGCGGCAGCGGTGTTCCGCCTTAGTGCACTTCGTCGACGGCATCCGGGGGTGCGGCAGTCAACTAAAGTTTGCGACGAGCATTTGATCAGGATGTCTGGAATCTTGTTGAATTGCCCGACTTGATATTGAAAAGAGTTTTCGATAATGAGACAAAAATGCGGGGTTTATAATTGTTAGGCATGCGATCTCTAAGGAATTCATCTGGTTAGGCATGCGATGTCTAAGGAGGTTGCGGATTCAAACTGTTGTTGTTTTACACTTTCTTTTCTGTGACCGTAAGTGTAGTATGTGGTGTATCGCCGGCTTCGTTACTATACATCAACGACAATCGGGATACGCATACTTGCTTACGTTGATGATATAAGATATTATGTGTTGCTGTGATATGTTATATTGGATCGTCGCGTTCTCAATAGCCGGGGGTTTTATGTGAGATGAGAGTTTTTCTTTTTCATTCATGTAAAATTCATTTGTATGTAATATTCTTTTATTGGGGCAATTCCGGGCTGAGGAGGATGTCACCATTATATATTATTTACTTTTCCGCATTAGGTAGACCTAAGGCGGGGAGCATAAGTAGCCGGGTTCTAGGGTCCAGTGGGAGACCATCTCGAGGAGTCGAGACCAGGTCTCCTAACCCTAGAATTGGCAGTGTTGCTTGTCTCTCTCATAGGGGTCTTGGGATGTGGGTTTGGGTATTCATCACTACCGTGGAATCCGTGTTTTATACAGGCTCGTATTAAAACACGGACGTCCTAGTATATCCAATATTTCATATATGTTCTTCTGCTGCAATGTTCTGTGATGAGATCATATTACTGCCTAAGACGAATGTTTATATTATATATATGAGATATATGTTATATTGCAGATTTCGTTTCAAATGTGATGCTTGTGAAGAATAATAAAATGGGACTTCATTAATGAGATTAATGAAACTAAAAGAAAGCTGAAGATATTGTAGAAACTTGTTTAAAAAATGGTAGCTCTAGTTCTTGCTTTGCATAGCGGTGTTCCTTGTAGAACATCCAGCACTTTATTCGATAAGAAAAGAGCCGAGATCCCTTCACCGGGAGTGACCTCTTTAGTGAAACTAGCAGATGCTACAAACTCGGTTTGTCTTTTGATTGCTTCTATAGTTCTTGCTTTGCATAGTGATATTTGTGAAATATCCTGCACCTTATTCGATGAGGAAAGAGCCGACGATCCCTTCACCGGGAGTGACCTCTTTAGCGAAACTTGAAAAGCCACAAAAACACTCTATTTAAAATCACTCGATTCTACAACGATATCAAGTTCATTACGCAAAGGGTTTTATTAAAAACCTGTCGTAGCCCTCCGTCATTTCAGATAAATACTGGTTAGTATTCGTAATGCGTTTGTTGACCTTAACCAAGGCGTATTGTGCGGTAGCTGATTAGCTCTTGTCTGTATAAGCATATGATGCGATAGAGTTAGGGTAGTCATGCGACTTTGTTGACCTTAGCCAAGGGTCGTGCGGGTGGGTTTAATTCAATCGGAAAATGACGGGTTGAACTTGGCTAGCACTTACGATTTGTTGGCCTTAGCTAAGGTCATAAGTTGCTAGGGGCAAAATATTATCGGGAATTTCAAGTGTTGAAATTTGCAATGAGATTGCATACCTTCTATGAGATAGTTGGATCCCGATACCTGCTGCGAGTAAGAGTTACTCCTGGGAGAGTTTTAGACATTATAATTAGACGATCAAGTAGGTGTCTAGAAAGGTGTTGATGAGGTTACGCCATTGAGAAAACGAGGTTTACTTTAATTAGGTCCGTACAAAAGCACGGGGAACCTCCCTCAATGTACCGGCACTGGCCTGGCTGAAAGATTGGCGAACTTGTAGGGTGTAATTAATCCCGTCTAGTCTTTCCTTTTAGGGTTTGAAGGAAGATTTGACTAAAACAGTGGGAGACATCCTGATTAGATAAATTGATAACCAATCTAATCTTGTAAAAGCGCACGCTGAGTGTTTTCTTCTCTCTCTCTCTTGGTTACGACTATATCACGCCTTAATCAAGATAATAATACGGATGTAATTGTGTAAGTGCACGGCAGCGCCCTGGCCGTCAATCCGACCCCGGAATGCGGAAACGAAACTTTTACAAAACTTGTAATCCGGCACTACCGCGCACTATAAAACCCGGATCGGGCCATTAACCTAATCCAAGAAAACTAGAGAATGGGTAGAAAGCTATACCGAGCGATCCGTGTCCTTCGGTCTTCGGCCTCCACTCCGATCTCCTCGCGGAATCTCCGATCTTCATCTCCTCGTCGGAACGGGCACCACATCGCCGGGTTCTTTTACGGGCTCCCACCTCTGGACCGAGGCAACTCGGGCACGAAGTTGGCGAGCCGACATGCCCAAGGATGCTGTAGGATAAGTGTAGAATGTTTTGTCTCTTGGGGTTTGAAGTTGCCATTTGATGGAGGTGGATTGATCTTTTGAAATGAACTTGGGATTTTTGGTGTAAGCAAAGAATGAGATGAAGAATTTCCACACCAAAAATAATCTCTCCCATCCCCACAAGAATGTGGCCGGCCAAAAAAATGAAGAGGAGGGAAAAATATACAAGGGAGGTGAGTGTAGGAAACGGAAATGGTGACCATAACCCAAAAGTAAGCCTCACATCATAATCCAAATCAATCCAATCTCAAATCCTTTCTCATTAATGCAAAGGAAGTGATTAAAAAGGAATCGAATAATGCTAAGAACCATCATGAACCCTCATATCATAATTAACCCCCTCCACATAACTAATTTGCACAGTTGCAAATAACCCTCTCCATCGGAAAAATACGGCCATGAAGGAACAAAGGAAAACTGGACGAAACGGAATGCAATCTGCCAACTTCAGAAAACTGATCCCGTAATAAATTACAGGAAAACCCCGCGACTGTATATACATACCAGCATTTGTATTCCGACCGAATACAAATGCAATGAGAAAAAATCTACACTGTACAATACTAGGATCCGGCTTAAACCAAAGCCTGCTAGTATTAACCGTCCAATCATGATCCGTGCAATACCACACGTAAATGATCGAACCCTGCCATATATCCATACTGCCTCTACAGCGTTTCGCCCGAAACTTGAGAAACTGTCTGTGGGGGACTCTAAAGACTCGTCAATATTTTGGCTGTGGATTTAACCACTAGCACGTCAGAGGTATTAGCCATACGTAACGGGCTACCAGGTATTGACCAAAAGGGACGTCGATGAGCGAACTCATCCTGACGCCCTACTGAGCCTGTCAGTGACAATATCCGTACAGTCCGGTCCGTTCGTCTATGAGGATCGCATGGCGGGCCTAGGGGGTTGGTAAAAGTCAGACCCCCAAAAGCGGTACAAGTCGTGTCAGAGTGTAGCCCAGAATACCGTGAGATACTACTGGAATACCTACCAGTAAATCTCCTGCCTTGGCCAAGGACTTCATGTAATGGCTCTCCTAGACACAGCGCGACCTCACCACCAATACCGGGAGAGACGAACCCCTGCAGATCCGCTCACTGCCTCCATGTGGCTCGGGACTGTACCCAACTAAAACCTGTTTGCACGTCTCCTTTGAGCGTGGTAGGGTAGTAATCAAAGTACAGTGGGAACTCACACGAGACAAATGAAGATCTCCGGTCGATGAACTAACCTGTACACATGTCACCAGGGAGCTGCTATCTGACGTCAGGTATAAGACCAACTAGCATGTTCCCAGCGAGTCCTGTCCGGTATACTCATAACCCAATGAGCACCTGTATACATCTTAGGTGAACCAACTGACACCAGTGGCTTGTGAGACCGGCCACCGCCCCTCATCGGGGTCTCGACTGTATACACTAGTCTACTCTGGAGTATCGATGCCCTGTCTCGAAACTCCCTCGACTAGGGACCTTTTTAAGGATGTGCTTATAGACCACAGCTCCCACGTATATGATCGCCCTCATACTGCTGGCAGTCAAGCAAGAATCTTAGGGGCTCTATCAACGTGTAATAGTGTTGTGTAAGGTCACCTGAAGCAGTACACGATGATAATGGTAAACCAGATAGCATACTATCATCTTGAATAAGACTGTCCTACTGGGACAGGTCCTCCCTCAATCATTGCAATCACGTGCCTGTGATCCAATAATTGACTCTGAGGGCACTATATCCAACAAATTGACCGAACCCGCTTATTATACTGAGCTGGGGAACGTTGGTACCCCTCTAACGTATAATTGTTATAAGACAGAGCAGGAAATTAGGGAATACCAGATTTCCCGTGCCACCCAAACGAAGAAAGTGCATGCTGATGCATCATCTTCGGGTGTGTTCATTATATAGAATTGTTTCTCAGTATCCTTTACGTCATGGGTATGAGATACCCGGTCAGGATCCCGCATATGTAATCTGTTATATGGGCTATAGATAGGTAAAGAACTGAGAATGGGTGATAAGTTTCATTAGATAGAAACGGTGCAAGCGTTGCAGCCAAGTCTGTTGGTCACTATCACCCTGTATTACCAGAATACATTGATTCTGAACGAATATTATTAGATACCGAACCTGATATACAATATCATATCAGTCTCTTTATATAATTTTGTATTGTTGGATAATGTTTTGAACATTTCCTATATCAAGAGTTGATCGGTTCAGGCACGTTATCTAAAAGCATAGACGTTCTAAATCAAATTACAGTTCTTAGTATACAGAACACACACAAGAGGAAGAGTTCAGAAATGAACGAATCCTTCTTGTGTCATTGTAGACTAGGTCATATCAATGCGACCCGACTAGCTAAGTTACATTTAGATGCATATTTAATTTATTTTGAATTTACATCTTGTGAATCTTGCCGGTCATGTCACAAAGATACGATGACCATAGCTCTGTTTATTGGAAACAGAGAAAGAGTTAGTGAACTCTTGGGATTGATACATGCTGATGTATGAAGGTCCCCTGTCTACACATGCCAAGACCGGTTCTTTATACTTCATTACTTTCTCTAATGATCTCTCAAGATTCGGATATATGTTCCTCTTGAAACACAAATCTGAACCTTTTGAGATATTCACAGAATATAAGTTAGAAGTAGAGAACCAAAATACGGGTATAAGTATTATGTCCTTTGATGAGATCAAGGAGGAGAATACTTGAGCACGGAAATTCTGGACTTTTCTAAAGGAGAATGAGATTCTCTCTCAGCAGTACTCCTCCGTATACACCATAGCACGATAGTATATCGGGGCGGAGCAATAACACCATATGTGATATGGTGTGTTCTATGATGAGTGCTACTGAGTTTCCTATTTACTTTTGAGAGTTGTGCACTTGAGAAGCTGCATACTTATTGAATGTGGATTCAATAGTTTCCAACGAACCTCAGCCTCTCCGCCGATCTAGCAGGGTTCCTCACCTACCTGAGAGATACTTCGGTTTCTCTATGACAGTGGGAGCGAGGATTGCATCATGAGATGATGATTTAACTAGTTTCGAGCTGGCCATCAAGAGTGGGACTCTGTAAGAATGGCTGGATGCTTAGTGCTCTGAGATGGAATCTTTATACACCAATAAAGTATGGACTTTGGTTGCTTTATCTGAAGGGTTAAATCCCCATCAGGAGCAAGTATATCTTGTGAAGATTACTTGGTGTACATGGAAAAGTTCAGACTTTCAAAGCTTTGCTTAAGTCCATCCAGATCCTACTTGCCACGGCTACATACCATGACTACGATATCTGGTGGTTGGGTGTCATGACTGCTTTTCTAAATGATGTTTTAGAAGAGAGCGTCTATAAAGTACACAGCCAGAGGGCTTCATAGACAGTTGGAGCAGCGGAAACGTGTGCAAGATGCTTTATCGGATAAAGCAGGCATCGCGTAGTTGGAACATCTGTTTTGATGTGGTTGTCAAAGAGTATGACTTCATCAAAATGGTAGATGAGCCTTGTATTTACAAAAAGGTAGTAGGGAGTATGGTGGTGATCCCTGTATAGTACGTGGATGACATACTCTTGATAGGGAAGGAGTTTCCTATGCTACGCTCGGTCAATCTCCGCTTATCACAAGGATTCTCCATATAGGATCAAGGTGATACCTCATAAATCCTAGGTTTTATATCTATGAGATAGATCTAAATGGATGTTAGGATTCTCACTAGTTGTAGTGAGATGGTATCAATCGATCCTGGGGAGAATCACTGGAAAGGTTCCAGGGTGATAAGGACGGCTGAATGTCAGTCGCAGGCATTGTCTTTATCCTCAGTGGAGGGACGGTATGTTGGGAGTGTTCCAAGCTAGATACCGTGACTTACTAGACGATTAAAGGCAAGATACATCGTTACCAAAGATACTACCAAAGAGTCAGTCTGGATAAATATAAGTTCATGAGATGAACTTCGTTCCTACCATTGTTTGACAATGGAGTTGTGGCTTTAGCCAAGGAACTACCATCCCATCAGAAATCCAGATATAATTCTTAGGCAGTATCACCTGATCATGGAGATGGTTGATCTCCAGGGAGATCGAGGTTAGGAGAGTAGACACAAAGGACAACAGCGCGGATCCACTCACAAAGGCCTTTTTCCCAGTAGAGACTTTTATGGGATGGTTGAGTATGAGATACTTTGACCACAGCTAATTGTTGGGTATGTGATACCACAAAAGATGGCCCTAGTGCAAGTGGGAGATTGTTATTTATATGTTTGCCCTAGAGGCCATTCCTGTACATACGATGTATATTGTAGTGGATGCTTGGACATATATAGGGAGGACTTTCTTGCTTGACATGATAGTACGCTATCTGGTTGTACTTTATCTTAACATGTACTCTGATTGTCTCTATGTTACATGTGGATAAAGCCCTTAGGATATGTACTCGACTACTAGGACTATGATGAGATCATACTAGTGGGGCCACGGTAGTCGACGAGTACATCCTATAACTGTTCCTAGTCAAGGGTGTATCGAGATAGGGCATCGATGCACCAGAGTAGACTAGCGTATACGCATCTTGACCCATATGATGGGCGATGGATGATCCCATATCCATCGGTGTTTGACATCAAGGATGGTGTACGGGTGCTCAGTGGAGACTGGGTACACTGGACGGACTCGCCGAGAACTCCCAGATGGTATTATACCTCACGTCAGATGGCAGTTCTCCGGTGACACTGGTACAGAGTAGTCTGTTGACCCGAGATCGTCATAGAGTCTTGTGTGATTCCCACTGTGCTTTGATTTCCATCATACCACATCCAAGATGGGCGTGCAAAAAGGTGGCTTTTGAGTACAGACCCAAATCACATGGAGGCAATGAGCAATTGGAGGGGATTCGTCTCTCCCGGTATAAGGAGTTGATGTTGCGCTGTGTTCGATTGGCTATAACTGGAAATCCCTGGCCAAGGTTGTTGAGATTTACTGGTAAATGTTATCAGTAGTTTCTCGAACTGTTATAGACCTCATATCGACACGACTTATCAAGCTACTGGGGTCTGACGTTTACCACCTATAGGCAAGATATGCGACATATCAGACGACGAGACCGGACTGCACGGGAGTGTTACTGATTGGATTCACAGGAGAATGTAAAGGCTTACTTGTTGATCTTCTGAGCGCTCAATACCTGGATGGCTGTTACGTTTAGCTGACCGCTTGTAGCTTGTGGGTGTTTGATATAATCATCACCTACTGCCGGCGTATTGACAATTCTTTAGAGTCCTATACAGAGGTTTCTTGACTCAGGCAAAATGGAGTAGGGGCACATATGTGATATGTGCGGGACCGAGGATAATACGATATGAGATACCACATTCTATTCTCGCGATATTTGATATCAGCCGGGTCATCGGATCAAGTGTTGATTCGATGAATCGGTAATTGATATATTAGTCGGTTATATGCGATATAGCCGTTTTGTTGGATCTAGTGTTCATTCAATAATTTAATGTATAATAATATATATCATATATTAAATTACATTAACTAATATTAGCTCACTAAAAGATTCTTTTTCTCACTTTGGTAATACATTGATATATATGCGATATATGTTAATTGTATTATTTTATTTTGTTACAATAAATATTATATATGTGATATATAATATTGTAACATGATATGATAACTAATGCAACATATTTAGTGGAGATTAAACAAGGTTAGGGTTTGATTTGGGTTAGTGAATTCATGAACTTTCTAGAAGGTTTCTTTTTGTTTTGTGTTAGATATTTTAAAGTGACTCATCTTTAACTCAACCCAAACCCTAGCCCTAGTTAAATCTCTACAAAGGTTTGTTTAACCATGGTTGCATTATTCATCATTGTTATCCTTTCATTATTCATCACAAAAGGATTACTATTCTTCTTCTTCATTTTTGAGCTTCATGAAAAGCTTTCTAGGTTTTTCCTAAGTGATGAAAATGAGTGAGAATATGAAAACAAATGAGAGCAAAAATCCTTCTTCATCATCCTCATCTACCTTTGCCCTTTAGATGAGAGTGTTCACTTCATTAAGTGAGTGTTAGCTTGTGTTAATGAAACTTCAAGGTAGATCATCTTTGTTATCGAAGATCGGAAGCAAGGTTGCATCTTTCTCTTCGTGGAGCCTCTCGAGAGTCCGGAACACGATGATCGCAGCGAAGGGACCATAAAACGGAGCTTAAGAAGTGAAGGACCGGATCTACAAAGGTTGTAATCCCTCTCACTCAGTGTTAAAGTGTTTAACATGCTTGTTTTTGCATAATCTCTAGTTTAAACATCCGGCTTTGGGTTGTTCGGCACGGCTAAATTTTAAATCGGGCATGGTTGATGCCTTGTAGACCCTTGTGCGTGTGCCTAGCAACCCTACAGTTCACTACGTTCACGGTTTCGCCAAAACCATTCGTAGCCCTCCTTCATTTCATTTGGGTATTCAGTAGTATTCAAGCTATGTATTTTGACCAACGCCAAGGCATAGTGTTTGGTAGCAGCTGGGTATTCATTTGTTGCATAGATAGATGAGTTAGTTTGGGACAGTCATATTATCATTTGGCCAACGTCAGGGGTATGTACGGATGGGTTCAAATTAACAAGTTAATGATGGGTAGAACTTGATATGTGACTTATGACATTTTGACCAACGCCAAGGTCGTAAGAGCATGGGGCAGAAATTTATATCGGGAATTTCTAAAGAAACTGAAATTTGCAAACAGTTGCATACTATTTGGAGTGTGATAACTTTGGTAGGATTCCATCAGCTTTTTCACACGATGATATTTGGATCCCGATCCTACTGTGAGTATCCGCTACTCATCAGGAGATTCGTCACTTAACGATCAATGCTATAAACTAAGTAGGTGTCGAGAAAGGAATCAGCGGGGCTACGCCCCCAGAGAAAAGAGGTTATTTAATTAAGGAACTTTGTGAAAGCGTCGTAAATCCTCCCTCGAAGTACCGACACCGGCCTGGCTGAAAGGTTAAGCAAGTATTGTACGGTGAGAATAGTCCTGACTAGTTCTTCCTTTTTGATTTGCGGAGTGATTCGAAAAACCGTGGGAGCCATCCAGTTTAGAAAAACTAAAAACCACTCTAAACTTGTAAGAGTATCATGCTAAAGTGTTCCCTCTCTCTCTCATTGCAGTGACCCAGAACATGACAGGCCTTAAGTTACTATTAGAAAAAAATATATTGACAGGGCGAAAATATAAAGATTTGTTCCGAAACGTTAAGATGGCCTTGACTTATGACAAATTGGGGTATGTCCTTACTGCTAAGGCACCTGCTGTCCCTAGTCAAGATAACAGTATTGCGGAGAAGGAAATCCACAAGACCTGGGAGTTAGATTGTGCGAAGGCCAGATGCATCGTGCTTGCATCTATGAATAATGAACATCAGAGGAGGCACGAGGATATGGATCTTGAATCCATATTTATCCACACAAAAGATCTGTATGGAGAGCAATCTCGTATAGCAAGATACGAGACCTCGAAGTGTTTGTGTATATGCCCTAGGGGCCATTATTGTATCATACTAGCTTGTATATTACTTAATGGAAGCTTGGGATATTCACAGTTATATTAACAGTCATGCTAAACATAGTAGTATGCTACTTGATTTTATCTATCTTAATATGTGTGTACGTATTGATAGAGCCCTTAGGATCTTGCTTGACTACCAGCGTTGTGATGGCAGTCACACTAGTGGGGGCTGGGTAGTCTACAAGCACATCCTTTTTCAGGTCCCCAGTCATAGGATTATCGAGACAGGGCATCGATACTCCAGAGTAGACCAGTGTGTACGCTTCTCATCCAAGTTAGGGAGATGGTCTGTCCCACAACCATCAGTACGTCGTACTGGAGATAGTATACAGGTGCTCGTTGGGTTACGGGTAAACCGGACTGGACTCGCAGGGAATTGTTGGTTGGTATTATACCCGTCGTCAGTTAACAATTCCCAGGTGACATGAGTACAGCATAGTCCGCAGACTTGACACTTCTACTTCGCCTCGAGTGTGTTCCACTGTTCTTAGTTTGCTACCCTACCATGGCTCAATGGAGTCGTGCAAACAGGTAGCAGTTGGGTGCAGTCCCGAGCACTTGGAGACAGTAGTGGTTAGACATGATTCGTCTCTCCCGGTATTGGGAGTTGATATCGCGCTGTGTCTGAAGAGGCATTACGCAAAGTCCCTGGCCAGGGCAAGCGAGATTTACTGGTAAGTTTTCTAGTAGTTTCTCAAGGTGTAATGGGCTTTGCTCCGACACGACTTATACCGCTTTTAGGGGACTGACGCTTGCCACCCCTCTAGGCCCGATATCTGATAGTCCTAGACGAACAGACCGGACTGTACGGAGATTGTCACATCAGGCTCAGTAGGAGTTCAGATGGGTTTCCTCATCGGCCTTCTTATCGACATCTACCTGGGGACCGTTACGTACAGCTAGTGCCGCTTGCGGTCTGTGGTTAAACCCACTGCCAGCGTAGTAGTCGAGTCTTTAGTGTCCCACACAGAGAGTTTCCCTGCTCCGGGCGAAACGGTATAGAGGTCGTATGGTTTTACGACAGGGTTCGGACACGCACGTGCATTTATGCGCGTACGATGTTCGGACAGTTTTTACTAGCCGGCTTTGGTTTAAGCCAGATTCTAGTATCGGATTATTGGATTTATACAGTCTAAAGTTTTCCCCTGTTTTCACTGATAGGAGGGGCGTTCTCGTAATTTGGCGAGAAGCTTCTAGAAGGATGATGACTTGGGGGCTAAGGTGGCATTTGCATTTATTGATTTAATGACTCATTTGTGTGATTCATCCATGGAGTTAATGATGCATTTATTGATCTAATGACTTATGGGATGAATCACACAAAGTGAATAAATGAAGCATGGTTGATAAATTATTTGATTTGTTCATTTAATAAATCATCATGCTTCATATATTCAAATGATATCATTATTTCATTTCATTCTCACTCTCACCTTCTCTCTCCTCAAGCTCTCTCTCTTCAAACCCTAATCCTACCCTCTCATGTGTTGAGATCAAGTATTAGCAAGACTCATTAATCCATAATCATACTCTATATTCCCTAGGTGACTTTGATTATCAATTAGAGTAACCTAGTTACCTCAAGATTAGAGGCAAAGCTTGGAGTAGAAGCTCTCGGGTGGATCGTCTATTACAAAGAGGAGGCCGACGAGGAGGTGGTTAACGAGAAGAAGAAGGACTTGGTTCATTAGGTATAATCTTCTTTCATAGTAGCTAATTACTCCTATGATAGTGTTAGTTATAGTTTAGAAAAAATCCTTTCGGTTAGTCGATGTTGTTTCAAACAAAATGATTGTTTTATCTATTTCCGTCTCCACGCAAGTCGTGGGGTGTACAACGTTGACTTACACGAAGAACTTGTTTCAGTGAAGGCTGGCCGTCAGATCATCTGTAGGAGAACATGTCCTAAAGATGATTGGCTATATAGAAGAGCTCGCGGACCTCGGGACGACTTTAGAGAACGAGCTCTATACAGACTTGGTTCTTCAGTCCCTACCTTCCACCTACGCCCAGTTTATTTTGAATTTTAACATTCAAGGAAGAGAAGTTGAACTTCCAGAACTCGTTAACATGTTGAGGAGTGCAGAGGGAACCTTGCAGAAAGCAAGGGAAACACCCACTATATTTTTTCGCGGTGCTTCCTCTTCCGGGTCCAAGGCAAGGGCTAAAGAAAGGAAGTAGAAGGCCACTTCCAAACCGAGAGGTGATGTTGGTAAGGTGGGAGTTAAGGGAAAGACAAAGGTTGCGGTGCCAGTAGTGGCAAAGGACGAGTGCTTCCACTGTCGTAGGAAAGGCCTGTTAGTGTATATGCCCTAGAGGCCATTACTGTATCATACTAGTATGTATATTACTTGATGGAAGCTTGGGATATTCACAGTTGTAAGACAATCTTGCTCGAAATAGTAGTAAGCTACTTGGTTTGTCTCTGCTTTAATGTGTACATGTGTTTCTTTATTATATCACCTATACGCATTAGTAGAGCCATTAAGATCTTTGCTTGATTACCAGCGTTGTGATGGCGATCACACTGGTGGGGGCTGGGTAATCCACAAGCACATCCTTATACACGTCCCTAGTCGTGGGATTATCGAGACAGGGCATCGATACTCCGGAGTAGACTAGCGTATGCGCTTCTCATCCCAGCACGGGGACGGTCTGTCCCACAGCCGTCAGTACGTCGTACTTGAGATAGTATGCGGGTGCTCGTTAGGTTACGAGTACACTGGACAGGACTCGTCGGGAACTGATGGTTGGTATTATACCTATCGTCAGTTATCAGTTCCCAGGTGACATGAGTACAGCTTAGTCCGCTGACTTGACACTGTCATTTCGCCTCGAGTGTGTTCCTACTGTTCTTTGATTACTACCCTACCACGGCTCTACTGAGTCGTGCAAACAGGTAGTAGTTGGGTGCAGTCCCGAAGCACTTGGAGGCAGTGACGGTTAGACAGGATTTGTCTCTCCCGGTATTGGTGGTTGACATCGCGCTGTGTCTAGGAAAGCCATTACACGAGTAGTCCCTGGCCAGGGCAAGCGAGATATACTGGTAGGTTTCCAGTGTTATCTCAGGGTGTAATGGGCTTCACTCCGACACGACTTGTACCGCTATTAGGGGACTGACGTTTACCGCCCCTAGGCCCGCCATGCGATGTATCAGACGAACAGACCGGACTGTACGGAGATTGTCACATACAGGCTCAGTAGGAGTTCGGATGGGTTCACCTCATCGGCCTTCTTATCGACATCTACCTGGGGACCGTTACGTACAGCTAGTGCCGCTTGCTGTCTGTGGTTAAACCCACTGCCAGCGTAGTGTCGAGTCTTTAGAGTCCCACACAGAGAGTTTCCCTGCACTGAGCGAAACGTGTAGAGGCCGTATGGTTTTACGGCAGGGCTGCGATCACTTACGTACACTTGTGTGCGTTCTGTGTTCGGGCAGGCAGTATTAGTGGGCTTTGGTTTAAGCCGGATCCTAGTATTGCACGGATGGATTTGTTTTGTCTTCTGTGCATCCGCATTCTACGGAATGCGGATGCAGGTGTGTATGCACAGTTTTCCGGAGCGATGAAGGAGGAGGTGCCTCATCAGGGTTTTGACAGTTGGTTCGACCAAAACCGTTATATGGCAGGCTCATTAGGGTTTTGACAGTTCGTTTGGTCAAAACCATTATGAGCCGCGGACATCATTTGCTAATCCTTTTAGTGATAATTTTATGATGGCTAATTGCATTGACCATTTGACCCCGTTGACCTCTCTTGACTTTGTTGACCGGTTGACCGTGTTGACTATTGACTTTCAAGAGGGATCTACACTCTTCTTTTCTTTTTCTTTTTCTTTTGGATTATGATAATGGTCATTTCAATGTAGCCATCAACTTTATCTTCATAGGATTTGTAATGATGGTTTTAGTGCATTATTGGAACCATGGTTAATTTCTTTAGTTCACAATTTCTTTCTCATTCTCTCTCTTGCCTTTTCAAGTGAGAAGAAAAAAAGAAATGAACCATGGTTGCTAGCTCCTCCTTCTTCTTCCTCCTCTTGATTCATCTTTTGATCTCATGTGTTGAGAGATAAAAATCCCACAAAGACAAAACTATCCCTTTATCACTTCTACACAACCTAGGGCTTCTAGATTGGCAATCTCTTTGCCCTAGTTACCTCGGCTCGAGGTGGAGCTCGGTGTACATCTCTCGGGTGGATCGTCTTCGACTCAAGGAGGCCGTGGTGGTGACCAAAGTCCGGATCAAGCCTCGGAGCAAGCAAGGAGAAGAACAACAAGAAGAGAAGGATTTCAAGTTGAGGTATAACCCCTAACCGAGTAGATAAATCTCTAGTTAGGATGCTAGTGTACTGTTTAGTAAAGATCCGGCTTTTACGGTCCATGTTACCAAGTCCAGAAAATTTTTTGTTTTACCGTTTCCGTAACCCCGAAAGTACCGGGAGAGGTAACGTAGACCTAACAGTGGTATCAGAGACTAACTAAACACACCCTAGCATGTTAGCAAGGTATTTAGAATATCGACCGAACGAAAAAACCGAAAAACACCCCGGAAACCCTGAGTTTCTGCCGATTTTTTTTCTGCTCAAAAAATAATAAATCATGTCTTAAAAATCGGCTCAGGCTTTTCTTAGAACAGGCAAGAAAAATGATCGCACGAGTCGACCAACTCACCGCGTTTCCGCGGCAGAAGCTTGCTTCTACCGCGGAACCGCGGCCGAGTTGACTCGGCCGTGGATCATTTTTGTTGCAGTTTGTTTCTGGTGAGTTTTTGGGATTTTTGGTATATGACTTTTCTGCCCAGATTTTCCAGAAAGCAAAATTTGTTTTTGGGGCTCAAAAATCCGTATTTTTGGTCGATGTTCTATAGACTTTGGCTAATGGTTATATCTGTAATGTTATATGTGTATTGAACGTCTACTAATCGCTATACGTCGATTAGTGGGGGTTATACATATCTGTGATCTGTGATGGTTGATGGTTTGTGTATATGAACTCGTTGGATTGTCGTGGATGAATAGCCGGGTTGGATGTGAGATGAGAGTTTCTTTTTCCTTTCATTCATGTAATAAATTTGTAAATTGATGTAATATGATTTGTATGGCCGCACAACCGGGTCGGGGTTGTAGCCGTCATTGTATAATTCTTTTTACTGTTTTTGCTCCTAGGATAGACCCATGGAGGGGGTGCACAAACTACCGGGTATCTCGAAGTGCCGAGTGGCCTACTCACAGCGTTGAGGGAGGTTGCTTCGCGTCGGGTACTTGGCGGGTAGTTTGCCGCACCCGTAGGGGTCTTGGGTGGGGTATTGGCTATTCAATGCGACCGTGTAATCCGCTTTTCGTTGCAGCCTCGAACGAATCGCGGGTTCCTAGTATATCCGAAGTGTTCATCTGTGATCTGGATTGGCTATCATTGCTATATATCTATATATAATAACTATTTAGGCGTTGCTTATGTTTTACAGCCGCGCTAGCCCAGCCCCCGCTCTGTCGTTAGTTAAGTAACCTAACGGGTGATGACGGGGCCCCGTGGCGAATGCGAATGGCATAAGCGTACGTCATATTTTGGTTGTTTTCTGCAATGGTAGGATTTAAATGATGGGACACATTAAAAGAACTAATGCAAGAAAATAAACCTAAAATACGTTGTTGGAACAATTTTTCAAAAAGCTGTTATTACAAGGACGTTCACTTTTGTTTTGCATCGAGGTATTCGGTTATGAATGCCCAGCACCTCAGTCGACGAGGCAAGGGCCGAGATCCCTTCATCGGGAGTGGCCCCTTGGACAAAAAGTTTGCGTCAGGGTAATAACTTCACTATAGTCGATTGTTCTTGCTTTGCATCGAGGTATTCAGTTTGATATATCCTGCACTACATTCGACGAGGAAAGAGCCGAGATCCCTTCACAGGGAGTGACCTCTTTAGCAAAAGTTTTCGCCACTATATTTTTTCAAAAGATTACCAGGTTCCTTCAACGATATCAAGTTCATTACGTTAATGGGTTTATCGCCAAAAACCCAGCCGTAGCCCTCCGTCATTTCTTACAAGTAACGCTTAGTATTCGTGCTGCGTTTGTTGACTCCGTCAAGGCGTAGTGTACGGTAGCTGAGTGCTGCTTGTTTGTATCGGTATATGGGATTGGTTAGGACAGTCGTATAACCTTGTTGACTCCGTCAAGGGTTATGCTGGTGGGTTTAATGCAATCCAGATAATGACGGGTTGAACTTGACTAGGACTCTTTGATTTGTTGACTCCGTCAAGGTCACTTGGGTCCTAGGGGCAAAGACCACATCGGGAGTTTCAAAAGTACTGAAACTTGCTAGTGTTGCATACCATTTGGAGTGTGATGATTCTGGTAGGATTCCTTCAGTTTTGTCACGCGATGATATTTGGATCCCGATCCTACTGTGAGTATATGCTACTCCTCCAGAACTTTCTCGCTTGACGATCAATGCTATAAATCAAGTAGGTGTCTAGAAAGGTGTTAGCGGGGCTACACCCACAGGGAAAAGAGGTTACTTAATTAAGGAACTTCGCGAAAGCGTTGGAAAACCTCCCTCAAAGTACTGACACTGGCCTAGCTGAACGGTTAAGCAAGTATTGCACGGTGAGATTGATCGCGACTAATTCTTCATTTATGGTTTGAGGAGGGATTCGAGAGACAGTGGTGTTAGTTATATGTATGCCCTAGAGGCCATTACTATACATAGGATGTATATTGTAGTGGAAGCTGGGACATATATAGGGAGGACTTTCTTGCTCGACATGATAGTATGCTATCTGGTTGTTCTTTACCTTAACGTGTATACTGATTGTCTCTCTGTTACATGTTGGTAAAGCCCTTAGGACGTGTACTTGACTACCTGGACTATGATGCGGATCATACTAGTGGGGACATGGTAGTCCATAAGTACATCCTTCACAGTCCCTAGTCGTGGGTATATCGAGACGGGGCATCGATATACCAGAGTAGACTAGCGTATACCTTCTCGACCCATAAAGATGGGCGATGGATGATCCCATATCCATTGGTGTTTGACATCAGAGATGATATACGGGTGCTCAGTGGAGACTGGGTACACTGGACGGACTCGCCGAGAACTCCCAGATGGTATTATACCTCACGTCAGATGGCAGTTCTCTGGTGACACTGGTACAGAGTAGTCTGTTGACCCGAGATCGTCATAGAGTCTTGTGTGGTTCCCACTGTGCTTTGATTTCCATCTTACCACGTCCAAGAGGGCGTGCAAAACGGTGGTTTTTGGGTACAGTCCCGAGTCACATGGAGGCAATGAGCGATAGGAGGGGATTCGTCTCTCCCGGTGTAGGGAGTTGATGTTGCGCTGTGTTCGATTGGCTATAACAGGAAATCCCTGGCCAGGGTTGCTGAGATTTACTGGTAAGTGTTACTAGTAGTTTCTCGAATTGTTATAGACCTCATATCAACACGACTTATCGAGCTATTGGGGTCTGACGTTTACCACCCCTAGGTGAGATATGCGACATATCCGACGATCAGACCGGACTGTACGGTAGTGTTACTGGTTGGATTCACTGGAGTGTGAGCGGGCTTGCTCGTCGATCTTCAGATCGCTCAATACCCGGGTGGCCGTTACGTTTAGCAGACCGCTTTCGGCTTGTGGATGTTTGATATGATCATCATCTGCTGCCGGCGTATTGACGAGTCTTTAGAGTCCTACACAGAGGTTTCCTGGCTCAAGCGAAACGAAATAGGAGCGCATATGAGATATGTGCGGGACCGAGAATAATGCGTGTATGTGATACCGTATTTCATTCTCGCGATGAATGTATCGATTGGTTATATGCGATATAACCCAGTTATCGAATCGAGGGTTGATTCGATAATCCGATACATTGAATACTAGTCGGTTGTGTGCGACATGACCGGATCATTGAATCAAGTGTTGATTTAAAGATTTAATGCATAATTATATATTACTTTGCGTTAACTAGTATTGGTTCACTTTAAATGGATTTTCTCACTCGGATTGTACACATTGTATATGTGATATACTTTTGTGCACTTGATTGTATCATGTTTGATGATGCATGTTATGCTAGGGTTTTTGTGTAAAGATCAAACCATGGTTACATGATTATGGTTAGGGTTTTGTTTTATTCACTTATTTATTTATCCATTTCATTTTCGAAAATAAATGGAAATGAGAAAAGAATGGTGGCTAATTTTGTTTCATGTTGAAGCTTCTTGAAGCTTTGATCAAGTCAACCATTCTTATCTCATCCTTAACCCTAACCATTCCCACTAACCCTAGTTTAATCTCTACACTTTACCATGGTTAACTTTATGATAAGAATGATTATTCTTTTCTTTTCTAATTAATATTATCATAATATTCTTCTTCTTCATCTTCTTCCATGAAGAAAGCAAGCTCCATCAATGGTGATTGATGGAAATGAGTGAGAAATCCAATTCTAAAGTCTACCCACTTCCTATTTCTTCATCCTCTACCTCTTGCCAAGTAGTAGAGTGTGTTTTCTTCACATGTTTCTTGACTTGATGAAGTCGGAGCTTGATTTAGCGATGCCTCGACGTAGATCATCTTCGGCATGGACATCGATGACCTAGCCCGTCCATTCTCCCATGAAGCCGACGCTAGAGCCCGGGACTTGTTATGGACAGCGAGGAGACTTCATTGCGGAGCTATGGAGGTGGAGAACCGGATCTACAAAGGTTGTATTTCCGTATCTCTTAGTTAAGTGTTAACTAGTTTGCATTTTCGCCTAGACATCTAGCTAACGATCCGTAGTTTAGGGTTTCTCGGCACCGTAATTTTTGAAATTGGCATGGTTGATGCCTTGTGAGACCTCTAGAGAGTGCCTAGGAACCCTACAGTGGTATCAGAGACTAGCTAGAGCCTTAGGCAAAGTCTAGACGGAGTTTGAAGTCCGAACGACCCGAAAACCCAAACCTAAACATGCTTTCTGTCCTTTTTTCAAAAACGTGGATTTTTCCAAATTAAAAATATGGAGAAAACTCAGCAGGGAATTCTAAGAATTACGGCGCAAAATTTATTGGATGAACAGTGAAATCGGCGGCGGAACCGCGGCATAAGCCTAGCTTATGCGGCGGTTCCGCGGCTAAAATATGACGTCAGCCTTTAAAAGTTGCACAGTAATTCATTGTTTTCAGTGCTGAGTTCTCTGGGTATTTTTAAATTTTATTCAAGAGTTGAATTTTTCTGCAGTTGTTTTGGGGATTCGGTGTTTCGATCGGGATATCAGATTTTGTCTATGTGGCTTTCCGGATAAATTTTAGAATATGTTAAAAAGTTCGACCGGATATAAATACCCAATTTTTCCCCTGTCGGGAAATTTCCAAGTGTTGGATTTTTCCGTAGTTTAACAACGTTCTAAGTAGTGCAAGTAACGCGATGGTCCCTCTAGAAGACAACAAACCTTAACTCGATTATGTGACCGTCTTGAACTGCCCTTTGAACCTTCGGGTTTGGGGCAGTACGGCGTGCCACATGTGAGGCGTTGGCTTGACCCTTCTACGGCTGGACCGTTGGTACTGAGGCACGAACTGAATGTTGTTAGACTTGTTTCATGTGTTGATCTGTATCGGGAAAACTTGGGTGTTCGATTGTTCGATCGGAAAGTTTGACATTTTTCTATTTATCCGGAATGGGATACAATAATTGGAATTCACAAGAAGTTATGAGATAACTGAATGAATGTTATAAACATAGCGGTTTAGTCTCACTTGATCGGTTGCCACGGAATTTTGATATGATCAAAAGTCCGTCGCAATCACGTAGCGTACGCGGATACTCGCCGGGTAAACTTAATAGACAGCCTCACTCCATAGCCCCGACCAAGTGACTGTAGGAGAACCCCGTCGCCGAAAGCATCCGTTCGAGTGCTTGCGGCAGCGGTGTTCCGCCTTGGTGCACTTCGTCGACGGTATCAGGGGTGCAGCCGTCTACTCAAGTTTGCGACGAGCATTCGATCAAATTGTCGGGAATCCTGTTGAATTGCCCGACTTGATATCGAAAAGTGTTTTCGATAATGAGACTAAAATGCGGGGTTTATAATTATTAGGGATGCGATGTCTATGTAATTCATTTGGTCAGGCATGCGATGTCTGAGGTGGTTGCGGATTCCAACTGTTGTAGTTTTACACTTTCTTTTCTGTGACCGTAAGTGTAATATGTGATATCGCCGGTTTCATTGCTATATGTCAACGACAATTGGGATGGACATATTTACTTACGTTGATGACATGTGATATTATGTGTTGCTGGATATGTTATATTGGATCGTCGTGTTTGAATAGCCGGGGTTTTTTATGTGAGATGAGTGTTTTTCATTTTCATTCATGTAAAAACTTGTATATAATATTCTTTTATTTAGGGCACTTCCAGGTTGCGGAAGATGTCACCGTTTGTATATTATTTATTTTTCCGCACTAGGATAGACCCAAGGAGGGGAGCACAAGTAACCGGGTTCTGGGGTCCAGTGGGAGACCAACTCGAGGAGTCGAGTCCGGGTCTCCTAACTCCAGAATTGGTAGGGTTGCTTGCCGCTCTCGTAGGGGTCTATGGGTGTGGGTTTGGCTATTCATCACGACCGTGGAATCCGTGTTTTATACTGGCTCGTATTGAAAACACGGACGTCCTAGTATATCCAATATTTCATATGTTTCTTTTGCTGCGATATCTGTGATGTGATCATGTGATGTTCTATGATGGATACAGTATATAGTATATATGATATATTATATAGACGTTACTTATGTTTTACACCCGCGCTAGCCCTGCCCTGCTCTGCCGTTAGTTACCTAACCTAACGGTGCACGAGGGGACATCGAGGCGAATGCGGATGGCATAAGTGTACGTCGTATTTATCTGTGATGTTTAGGTATATAAATGATGGGATTTCATTAATGTGATTAATGAAAATAAAAGAAACCTAAGATGTTGTAGAATCGAATTTCAAAATAAAACAGGTAGCTACAGTTCTTGCTTTGCATAGCGGTATATGTGATATATCCTGCACCTTATTCGATGAGGAAAGGACCGAGATCCCTTCACCGGGAGTGACTCCTTTAGCAATAACCGGCAGATGCTACACACTCGGTTTGTCTTTTGATTGCTTTTAAGAGTTTTTGCTTTGCACAGTGATATATATGATATATCCCGCACCTCATTCGACGAGGAAAGGACCGACGATCCCTTCACCGGGAGTCACTCCTTTAGCAAAACTAGAAAAGCCTCAAAAACACTCCATTTCAAAATTCATTCGATCCTACAACGATATCAAGTACATTACGCAATAGGTTTTCAGAAAAACCTGTCGTAGCCCTCCGTCATTTCAGATAAGTTGTATATAGTATTCGTGCTGCATTTGTTGGCTTTCGTCAAGGTGCAGTGTGCGGTAGCTATATGCTGCTTATCTGCCAGCATACGATGCGATTGGATTAGGGTAGTCGTGCGGCTTTGTTGGCTTTCGTCAAGGGTCGTGCGGGTGGGTTTAATTCAATCAGGAAATGTACGGGTTGAACTTGACTAGCGGGCTATGGTTTGTTGGCTTTCGTCAAGGTCATAGCACGTTAGGGGCAAAACATTATCGGGAATTTCAAGTGTTGAAATTTGCAATGAGATTGCATACCTTCTATGAGATAGTTGGATCCCGATACCCGCTGCGAGTAAGAGTTACTCCTGGGAGAGTTTTACACATTACAATTAGCCGATCAAGTAGGTGTCTAGAAAGGTGTTAACGAGGTTACGCCTCTGGGAAAACGAGGTTTACATTAATTAGGTTCGTGCGAAAGCACGGGGGACCTCCCTCAAAGTACCGACACTAGCTTGACTGAAAGATTGGCGAACTTGTAGTGTGTAATTAATCTCGGCTAGTCTTTCCTTTTAGGGTTTGAAGGAAGATTTGATAAAAAGCAGTGGGAGCCGTCCTGATTAGATAAAATAATAACCAATCTATTCTTGACAGAGCGCACGCTGAGTGTTTTCTTCTCTCTCTCTCCAGGTAGCGACCATATCACGCCTTAATCAAGATAATAATACGGATTATTGACCGAACCCGCTTGTTATACTGAGTTGGGGAACGTTGGTCCCGCTCCAACTTATAATTGCTATAAGACAGAGCAGGAAATTGGGGAATACCAGATTTCCCGTGCAGCCCAAACGAAGAGAGTGCATGCTGATGCATCATCTTCGGGTGTGTTCATTACAGAGAACTGTTTCTCAGTATCCTTTACGTCCTGGGTATGTGATACCAGATCAGGATTCCAGATATGTAATATGTTACATAGGGCTACAGAAAGGTAGAGAACTGAGAACGGGTGATAAGTTTCATGAGGCGGAAAACGGGGCAAGTGTTGCAGCCAAGTCTTTTGGACACTGTCACCATGTATTACGAATACATTGATTCTGAACGAATGTTATTAGATACCGAACCTGATATACAAAATCGTATCTATCTCTTTATTAGTAAAGAAATGATAAAATTTTGTATTGTTGGATAATGTTTTGAACATTTCCTATATCAAAAGTTGATCGGATCATGCACGTTATCTAAAAGCGTTGATGTTCTAAATCAAACTACAGTTCTTTAGTATACTGAACACACACAAGAGGAAGATTTCAGAAATGAACGAATTCTTCTTGAGGCATTGTAGACTAGGTCAGATCAATGTGACCTGACTAGCTAGAGTTACATATAGATGCATATTTAAATCAGTTTGAATTTACATCTTGTGAAACTCGCCAGTCATGTCACAAAGATAAGATGACCATAGCTCCGTTTACTGGAAACAGAGAAAGAGTTAGTGAACTCTTGGGATGATACATGTTGATGTATGTAGGTCCCCTGTCTACACTTGCCAAGACCGGTTCTTTGTACTTCATTACGTTCTCTGATGATCTCTCAAGATTCAGACATATGTTCCTGTTGAAACATGAGTCCGAGCCTTTTGAGATATTCACAGAATATAAGCGAGAAGTAGAGAACCAAAATACGGGTATAAGTATTATGTCCTTTGATGTGATCAAGGAGGAGAATACTTGAGCACGGAATTCCTGAACTATTCTAAAGGAGAATGAGATTCTCTCTCAGCATTACTCTTCTGTATACACCATAGCACGATGGTATGTCGGGGCGGAGCAGATACACCCTATTTGATATGGTGTGCTCTATGATGAGTACTGCTGAGTTACCTTTTTCCTTTGGGGAGTTATGCACTTATGAAATTGCATACCTATTGAATAGGGTTCGAATCAAATCAGTTGCCTACCACTTCATATGTGATATGGAAAGGGAAGAGCCCATCTCTCAAGGTAGTTGAGATTTGGGGTTTCCAGCCTATGTCTGAAAAGCAAAATCTGGACAAGCTCAAGGCAAGGTCTGTAATGTAGAACTGGAAATGTTCCAGCTATACAAAATACGGCTGATGATTTGACAGAACCAAAGGATTCAATAGTTACCAACGAACCTCAGCCTCTCCGCCGATCTAGTAGGGTTCCTCACCCACCTGAGAGATATTTCGATTTCTCTATGACAGTGGGAGCGAGGATTGCATCATGAGATGATGACCCAACTAGTTTCGAGCTGGCCATCAGGAGTAAGACTCTATAAGAATGGCTGGATGCTTAGTGATCTGAGATGGAATCCTTATACACCAACAAAGTATGGACTTTGGT
This sequence comes from Agapanthus africanus, assembly GCA_030015575.1. Lineage (NCBI taxonomy): Eukaryota > Viridiplantae > Streptophyta > Magnoliopsida > Asparagales > Amaryllidaceae > Agapanthus > Agapanthus africanus. Next base: position 413,660,105 of record CM057337.1, read on the forward strand.
TGCTATATCTGAAGGGTTAAATCCCCATCAGGAGCAAGTATATCTTGAGAAGATTACTTGGTGTACATGGAAAAGTTGAGACTTTCAAAGCTAGACTTGTTAAAGGTTTGCATCATTGACCAGGTGTGGATCATGATGAAACTTTTTCTAAGGATCTATGCTTAAGTCCATCCAGATCCAACTTGCCACGGCTACATACCATGACTACGATATCTGGTGGTTGGGTGTCATGACAGCTTTTCTAAATAATGTTTTAGAAGAGTGCGTCTATAAGTACACAGCCAGAGGGCTTCGTAGACAGTGGGAGCAGCGGAAACGTGTGCAAGATGCTTTATAGGATAAAGCAGGCATCGCGGAGTTGGAACATCTGTTTTGATGGATTCGTCAAAGAAGTTGACATCATCAAAATGGTAGATGAACCTTGTATAAACAAGAAGGTAGTAGGGAGTATGGTGACGATCCTCGTAGAGTACGTGGATGACATACTCTTGATAGGGAAGGAGTTTCCTATGCTACGCTCGGTCGATCTCCGCTTATCACAAGGATTCTCCAATAGGATCAAAATGATATCTACTAAATCCTGGGTTTTGGATCTATGAGATAGATCTAAATGGATGTTAAAATTCTCACTAGAGGTAGTGAGATGGTATCAATCGATCCTGGGGAGAATCACTGGAAGGGTTCCAGGGTGATAAAGACGACTGAATGTCAGTCGCAGGCATTGTCTTTACCCTCAGTAAAGGGACGGTATGATGGAAGAGTTCCAAGCTAGATACCGTGGCATACTAGACGATAAAGGCTGGATACATCGCTACTTAAGGTGCTACCAAAGAGGCAGTCTGGGTGTATAATAGTTCATAAGATGAACTTTGTTCCTCCCATTGTGTGACAATGGAGTTGTGGCTTATGCCAAGGAACGTCCGTCCCATCAGTGATCCAGACATATTGTAAGGTAGTATCACCTGATCATGGAGATGGTTGATCTCCAGGGAGATCGAGGTAAGGAGAGTAGACTCAGAGGACAACACAGCGGATCCACTCACAAAGGCCTGTTCCCAGAGAGAGATTTTTATGGGATGGTTGAGTATGAGATACTACAACCACTGCTACAGATGGCCCTAGTGCAAGTGGGAGATTGTTAGTTATATTTATGCCCTAGAGGCCATTACTATACATAGGATGTATATTGTAGTGGAAGCTGGGACATATATAGGGAGGACTTTCTTGCTCGACATGATAGTATGCTATCTGGTTGTTCTTTACCTTAACGTGTATACTGATTGTCTCTCTGTTACATGTTGGTAAACCCCTTAGGACGTGTACTTGACTACCTGGACTATGATGCGGATCATACTAGTGGGGACATGGTAGTCCATAAGTACATCCTTCACAGTCCCTAGTCGTGGGTATATCGAGACGGGGCATCGATATACCAGAGTAGACTAGCGTATACCTTCTCGACCCATACAGATGGGCGATGGATGATCCCATATCCATTGGTGTTTGACATCAGAGATGATATACGGGTGCTCAGTGGAGACTGGGTACACTGGACGGACTCGCCGAGAACTCCCAGATGGTATTATACCTCACATCAGATGGCAGTTCTCTGGTGACACTGGTACAGAGTAGTCTGTTGACCCGAGATCGTCATAGAGTCTTGTGTGGTTCCCACTGTGCTTTGATTTCCATCTTACCACGTCCAAGAGGGCGTGCAAAATGGTGGTTTTTGGGTACAGTCCCGAGTCACATGGAGGCAATGAGCGATAGGAGGGGATTCGTCTCTCCCGGTATAGGGAGTTGATGTTGCGGTGTGTTCGATTGGCTATAACAGGAAATCCCTGGCCAGGGTTGCTGAGATTTACTGGTAAGTGTTACCAGTAGTTTCTCGAATTGTTATAGACCTCATATCAACACGACTTATCGAGCTATTGGGGTCTGACGTTTACCACCCCTAGGTGAGATATACGACATATCAGACGATCAGACCGGACTGTACGGTGGTGTTACAGGTTGGATTCACTGGAGTGTGAGCGGGCTTGCTCGTCGATCTTCAGATCGCTCAATACCCGGGTGGCCGTTACGTTTAGCAGACCGCTTGCGGCTTGTGGATGTTTGATATGATCATCATCTGCTGCCGGCGTATTGACGAGTCTTTAGAGTCCTACACAGAGGTTTCCTGGCTCAAGCGAAACGAAATAGGAGCGCATATGAGATATGTGCGGGACCGAGAATAATGCGTGTATGTGATACCGTATTTCATTCTCGCGATGAATGTATCGATTGTTTATATGCGATATAACCTAATCGAGGGTTGATTCGATAAGCCGATACATTGAATACTAGTCGGTTGTGTGCGACATGACCGGATCATTGAATCAAGTGTTGATTTAATGATTTAATGCATAATTATATATTACTTTGCGTTAACTAGTATTGGTTCACTTTAAATGGATTTTCTCACTCGAATTGTACACATTGTATATGTGATATACTTTTGTGCACTTGATTGTATCATGTTTGATGATGCATGTTATGCTAGGGTTTTTGTGTAAAGATCAAACCATGGTTACATGATTATGGTTAGGGTTTTGTTTTATTCACTTATTTATTTATCCATTTCATTTTGGAAAATAAATGGAAATGAGAAAAGAATGGTGGCTAATTTTGTTTCATGTTGAAGCTTCTTGAAGCTTTGATCAAGTCAACCATTCTTATCTCATCCTTAACCCTAACCATTCCCACTAACCCTAGTTTAATCTCTACACTTTACCATGGTTACCTTTATGATAAGAATGATTATTCTTTTCTTTTCTAATTAATCTTATCATAATATTCTTCTACTTCATCTTCTTCCATGAAGAAAGCAAGCTCCATCAATGGTGATTGATGGAAATGAGTGAGAAATCCAATTCTAAAGTCTACCCACTTCTTATTTCCTCATCCTCTACCTCTTGCCAAGTAGTAGAGTGTGTTTTCTTCACAAGTTTCTGGACTTGATGAAGTCGGAGCTTGATTTAGCGATGCCTCGACGTAGATCATCTTCGGCATGGACATCGATGACCTAGCCCGTCCATTCTCCGATGAAGCCGACGCTAGAACCCGGGACTTGTTATGGATAGCGAGCAGACTTCATTGCGGAGCTATGGAGGTGGAGAACCGGATCTACAAAGGTTGTATTTCCATATCTCTTAGTTAAGTGTTAACTAGTTTGCATTTTCGCCTAGACATCTAGCTAACGATCCGTAGTTTAGGGTTTCTCGGCACCGTAATTTTTGAAATTGGCATGGTTGATGCCTTGTGAGACCTCTAGAGAGTGCCTAGGAACCCTACAAGTGGGAGCCATCCTGTTTAGATAAATTAAAAACCAATCTAAACTTTCAAGAGCGCACGCTAAGTGTTTCTTTTCTCTCTCTCCAGGTAGCAACCATTTCACGCCCTAATCAAGATAATAAAATGTATCGCTTGACCGATCCGAATTCTTATTCGGGGCTAGGGAACGTTGGTTCAGATCTAACTTGTGACAACAGTCATAAGTATGAGCAAGGGAAAGGGGATTGTATGGATTCCCAGGATACCCAGTTGAAGAAGAAGCATGGTTTTGCATCTACTTCTGGCGTTCTTGTAATTGAGAACTGTTTTACGGTCAGCCCTACCTCCTGGGTACTTGATACCGGATCAGGATCTCATATCTGTAATTTATTGCAGGGACTGAGAAAAAGTAGGATAGTTGCACCGGGTGATATGTCGCTCAGAGTAGCGAACGGAGCACAAGTTAATGCGGCAGCCGTCGATGAATATCACCTAGTATTGCCAAATGGAAAGACTATGATTTTGAACGATTGCTACTATGTACCCTCCATGGTTTGCAACATCATATCAGTTTCTTTACTCGATAAAGATGGATATAACTTTGTTCTTGATAGAAATATCATGAACATTTACCTTCATAAGGTGCTGGTTGCAGAGGGTACACTGTGTAATGGTATCTACATTCTAAATCAGAATACAATTCTCAATATACAAAACACACGCAAGAGGAAGAATTCAGATACGAATGAATCCTACTTGTGGCATTGTAGACTTGGTCATATCGGAGAGAAAAGATTGAGTAAGTTGCAGAAAGATGGACTCTTGAATGCGTTCGAGTTTTCATCTTATGAAACTTTTCAGTCCTGTCTCAAAGGGAAGATGACCAAATCTCCGTTCACCAGACATGGACAAAGAGCAGCAGAGCTCTTGGGACTCATACACAGTGATGTATGTGGTCCGATGTCGACACATGCAAGGGGTGGGTTCTCGTACTTCATCACATTCACTGACGATCTCTCTAGGTTCGGATTTGTGTATCTGATGAAACACAAATCTGAAGCTTTTGAGAAATTCAAGAATTCGGAAACGAAGTAGAGAACCAGACTGGCAAAAGTATCAAGATCCTCCGGTCTGATAGAGGAGGGGAGTACTTAAGCTCGGAATTCCTGGATTACTTAAAAGAGAATGGTATTCTCTCTCAGCTTACTCCTCCTTATACACCACAGCACAACGGTGTATCGGAGCGGAGGAATCGTACCCTATTGGATATGCTTCGCTCCATGATGAGTAGTGCTGAGTTACCTCTTTCATTTTGGGGACATGCGCTTCAGACAGCGGCATACCTATTGAATTACGTTCCATCCAAATCAGTGCCTAAGACTCCATATGAAATATGGAGTGGAAGAAATCCGTATCTTAAGCGATTTAAGATATGGGGTTGTCCGGCCTATGTGAAAACACAGAAACCGGACAAGTTAGAGGCACGGTCAGTTCTGTGTAAATTTGTGGGATATCCTAAAGACTCACTAGGATATCTGTTCTACCACACTGAGGAACAGAAGGTGTTTGTATCTCGCCATGCTACCTTTTTAGAAAGGGAGTTTCTTGCAAAAGAAACTAGTGGGAGTTCGGTAGAACTGGAAGAAATTCAGCGACCACAAAATGTAACTGAAAATTTGGAGGAACCACTGAATTCAATAACCCCAAACGAACCATAGCCACTCCGCAGATCTGGTAGGATTTCTCATCCGCCCGAAAGATACTACGGTTTTCTCATAGACGGGGATCGAGAGGATTGCATCTTGGAAGAAGATGACCCGACCAGTTTCAGGCAGGCCATTATCAGTAGGGACTCTGATAAGTGGCAGGAAGCAATGCAATCCGAAATGGAGTCCATGTACGCCAATAAAGTGTGGACCTTGGATATTGCTCCACCTGGGGTAAAACCCGTTGGATGCAAATGGATCTACAAAAGGAAACTTGGTATAGATGGGCAGGTGGAAACCTATAAGGCTAGACTCATTGCAAAATGTTTTCGTCAAAGACCTGGTTTGGACTATGACGAAACTTTTTCTCCGGTGGCTATGCTCAAATCCATTCGGATCCTACTTGCCATTGCTGCCTTCCATGACTATGAAATCTGGCAGATGGATGTTAAAACGGCTTTCCTAAACGGTTGTTTGGAAGAGTGCGTTTACATGGATCAGCCAGAAGGTTTCGTAGACAGTGGGAGCAGCGGGAAGGTGTGCAAGTTGCTTAAATCCATTTATGGATTAAAGCAGGCATCGCGGAGCTGGAACATCTGTTTTGATGAGGCAATCAAGGAATTTGATTTCATCAAGAACGAAGATGAACCCTGTGCCTATAAGAAGATTGTAGGACGAACTGTCGTATTCCTAGTCTTGTACGTGGACGACATTCTTTTGATAGGAAATGACATTCCTATGCTACAATCGGTCAAGCTATTTTTGTCAGAACGGTTCTCCATGAAGGACCTGGGTGATGCCTCGTACATTCTGGGGATCAAGATCTATAGAGATAGATCCAAGAGACTACTGGGACTTTCGCAGTCCAGGTACATAGAGACCGTACTAAAGAGATTTAGTATGGAGGATTCCAAGCACGGTAACATACCCGCATTGCACGGAATTACCCTATCCAAGAAGATGTCTCCTAAGACTGACGAGGAGAGGGTTCGCATGAGCACTATACCCTACGCTTCGGCGGTAGGATCTATAATGTATGAGATGCTATGTACAAGACCAGATGTAGCTTACGCGCTGAGCACGGTAAGCCGGTATCAGTCAGACCCAGGTGAGGACCACTGGACAGCAGTGAAGAACATTCTCAAGTACCTGAGAAGGACTAAGGAGATGTTCCTGGTTTACGGTAATGGAGACCTTAGGGTCGAGTCCTTTACCGATTCAAGCTTCCAGAGTGACAAAGATGACAGCAAGTCTGTCTCGGGTTTTGTGTTTACCCTCAACGGAGGGGCGGTATGTTGGAGGAGTTCCAAACAGGATACCGTCGCAGACTCGACGATGGAGGCAGAATACATTGCTGCAAGCGATGCCGCAAAAGAGGCGGTCTGGATGAAGAAGTTCATTAGTGAACTTCAGGTGGTTCCGTCCATTGTTGACCCAATACCTTTGTATTGCGATAACAATGGGGCTATAGCTTTAGAGAAGGAACCAAGGTCCCATCAGAAATCCAGGCACATCTTAAGGCGGTATCACCTGATCAGGGAGATCATTGATCGCCAGGAGATCGAGGTGCGGAGAGCGGACACAAAGGACAACACAGCGGACCCATTCACGAAGGCCTTGCCCCAGACTCAGTTCGAGCGGCTGATCGAGATGATAGGTCTTCGATACGCCAGTACGTGGCCTTAGTGCAAGTGGGAGATTCTTAGTGTATATGCCCTAGAGGCCATTACTGTATCATACTAGTATGTATATTACTTGATGGAAGCTTGGGATATTCACAGTTGTAAGACAATCTTGCTCGAAATAGTAGTATGCTACTTGGTTTGTCTCTGCTTTAATGTGTACATGTGTTTCTTTATTATATCACCTATACGCATTAGTAGAGCCCTTAGGATCTTTGCTTGATTACCGGCGTTGTGATGGCGATCACACTCGTGGGGGCTGGGTAATCCACAAGCACATCCTTATACACGTCCCTAGTCGTGGGATTATCGAGACAGGGCATCGATACTCCGGAGTAGACTAGCGTATGCGCTTCTTATCCCAGCACGGGAGACGGTCTGTCCCACAGCCGTCAGTACGTCGTACATGAGATAGTATGTGGATGCTCGTTAGGTTATGAGTACACTGGACACGACTCGTCGGGAACTGATGGTTGGTATTATACCTATCGTCAGTTATCAGTTCCCAGGTGACATGAGTACAGCTTAGTCCGCTGACTTGACACTGTCATTTCGCCTCGAGTGTGTTCCCACTGTTCTTTGATTACTCCCCTACCACGGCTCTACTGAGTCGTGCAAACAGGTAGTAGTTGGGTGCAGTCCCGAAGCACTTGGAGGCAGTGACGGTTAGACAGGATTCGTCTCTCCCGGTATTGGGGGTTGACATCGCGCTGTGTCTAGGAGAGCCATTACACGAGTAGTCCCTGGTCAGGGCAAGCGAGATATACTGGTAGGTTTCCAGTGTTATCTCAGGGTGTAATGGGCTTCACTCCGACACGACTTGTACCGCTATTAGGGGACTGACGTTTACCGCCTCCCTAGGCCCGCCATGCGATGTATCAGACGAACAGACCGGACTGTACGGAGATTGTCACATACAGGCTCAGTAGGAGTACGGATGGGTTCTCCTCATCGGCCTTCTTATCGACATCTACCTGGGGACCGTTACGTACAGCTAGTGCCGCTTGCGGTCTGTGGTTAAACCCACTGCCAGCGTAGTGTCGAGTCTTTAGAGTCCCACACAGAGAGTTTCCCTGCACTGAGAGAAACGTATAGAGGCCGTATGGTTTTACGGCAGGGCTGCGATCACTTATGTACACTTGTGTGCGTTCTGTGTTCGGGCAGGCAGTACTAGTGGGCTTTGGTTTAAGCCGGATCCTAGTATTGCACGGATGGATTTGTTTTGTCTTCTGTGCATCCGCATTCTACGGAATGCGGATGCAGGTGTGTATGCACAGTTTTCCGGAGCGATGAAGGAGGAGGTGCCTCATCAGGGTTTTGACAGTTGGTTCGACCAAAACCGTTATATGGCAGGCTCATTAGGGTTTTGACAGTTCGTTTGGTCAAAACCATTATGAGCCGCGGACATCATTTGCTAATCCTTTTAGTGATAATTTTATGATGGCTAATTGCATTGACCATTTGACCCCGTTGAGCTCTCTTGACTTTGTTGACCGGTTGACCGTGTTGACCATTGACTTTCAAGAGGGATCTACACTCTTCTTTTCTTTTTCTTTTTCTTTTGGATTATGATAATGGTCATTTCAATGTAGCCATCAACTTTATCTTGATAGGATTTGTAATGATGGTTTTAGTGCATTATTGGAACCATGGTTAATTTGTTTAGTTCACAATTTCTTTCTCATTCTCTCTCTTGCCTTTTCAAGTGAGAAGAAAAAAAGAAATGAACCATGGTTGCTAGCTCCTCCTTCTTCTTCCTCCTCTTGATTCATCTTTTGATCTCATGTGTTGAGAGATAAAGATCCCACAAAGACAAAACCATCCCTTTATCACTTCTACACAACCTAGGGCTTCTTGATTGGCAATCTCTTTGCCCTAGTTACCTCAGCTCGAGGTGGAGCTCAGTGTACATCTCTCGGGTGGATCGTCTTCGACTCAAGGAGGCCGTGGAGGTGACCAAAGTCCGGATCAAGCCATGGAGCAAGCAAGGAGAAGAACAACAAGAAGAGAAGGATTTCAAGTTGAGGTATAACCCCTAACCGAGTAGATAAATCTCTAGTTAGGATGCTAGTGTATTGTTTAGTAAAGATCCGGCTTTTACGGTCCATGTTACCAAGTCCAGAAAAAATTTTGTTTTACCGTTTCCGCAACCCCGAAAGTACCGGGAGAGGTAACGTGGACCTAACAAGGCCATTGGAAGAAAGATCGCAAAGCTTGGATTGCCAAGAACTAGGACCCGAAGCAAGCTGTGGCTTCGACTTCGGGTGTGTTTGTAATTGAAAATTGTCTGTCAATCAACTCTACTTCCTGGGTATTGGATCCCGGATCGGGATCTCATATATGCAATTCATTGCAGGCACTGAGAGACCGTATAGCGCTGAAGGTTGGTGATTTGACCCTCCAGGTTACTAACAGAGCTAGCGTGGGTGTTGTGTCCGTAGCGAATTATCACCTAGGATTGACGAGTGGACATATTTTGGTTTTGCGCAACTGTTTTTGTGTACCTAGTTTAACGTGTAATATCATATCAGTATCGTTGTTATCAAAAGAAGGTTATGATTTCACGTTTGTAAGCGATGTTGCTAACATCCACCTTATTCATGGTTTGATTGTGTCTGGTACACTAGATAACGGTATATACGTGCTAAACCAATTATGGATTTTCAATATCCCGAACACACTAAAAAGATAGTCTCTAGATATTAATCAGGTTTTCTTATGGGATTGTAGACTGGGTCACATCAATGAGACCAGGTTAACTAAGATACATAGAGAAGGATATTTGGATCAGTTCGAATAACAATCTTATGCAACTTGTCAATCATTTCTCAATGGAAAGATGACAAAGACTCCATTCACTGGACATGGAGTAAGAGCGAGCGAGCTCTTAGGACTCATACACAGCGATGTATGTGGTCCGATGTCTACTCATGCAAGAGGTGGTTTTTCATATTTCATTACTTTTACGGACGATTACTCAAGGTATGGATTCATTTTCTTAATGAAACTTAAATCCAAGGCCTTTGAGAAATTCCAAGAATATAAGAATGTAGTAGAAAACCAAACCGGCAAAAGTATCAAGATACTGAGATCTGATCGAGGTGGTGAATACTTAAGTGCTGAGTTCCTAGGTTACCTAAAAGTGAAAGGAATTCTCTATCAGCTTACTCCTCCATACACTCCACAGCATAACGGTGTATCGGAGAGATGGAACCGAACCCTATTAGATATGGTACGTTCCATGATGAGTAATGCTGAGTTACCGCGATCTTTCTGGGGTTATGCGGTAGAATCAGCAGCACATCTTTTGAACAGGGCTCCTACCAAGACTGTTCCTACCACGCCATATCAGATGTGTGTTAGTTATATGTATGCCCTAGAGGCCATTACTGTACATATGATGTATATTGTAGTGGATGCTAGGACGTATATAGGGAGGACTTTCTTGCTCGACATGATAGTATGCTATCTGGTTGATCTTTACCTTAACGTGTATACTGATTGTCTCTCTGTTACATGTTGGTAAAGCCCTTAGGATGTGTACTTGACTACCTGGACTATGATGCAGATCATACTAGTGGGGACAGATAGTCTATAAGTACATCCTTCAAAGTCCCTAGTCGTGGGTGTATCGAGACGGGGCATCGATATACCAGAGTAGACTAGCGTATACCTTCTCGACCCATACAGATGGGCGATGGATGATCCCATATCCATTGGTGTTTGACATCAGAGATAATATACGGGTGCTCAGTGGAGACTGGGTACACTGGACGGACTCGCCGAGAACTCCCAGATGGTATTATACCTTACGTCAGATGGCAGTTCTCTGGTGACACTGGTACAGAGTAGTCTGTTGACCCGAGATCGTCATAGAGTCTTGTGTGGTTCCCACTGTGCTTTGATTTCCACCTTACCACGTCCAAGAGGGCGTGCAAAACGGTGGCTTTTGGGTACAGTCCCGAATCACATGGAGGCAATGAGCGATAGGAGGGGATTCATCTCTCCCGGTATAGGGAGTTGATGTTGCGCTGTGTTCGATTGGCTATAACCGGAAATCCCTGGCCAGGGTTGCTGAGATTTACTGGTAAGTGTTACCTGTAGTTTCTCGAACTGTTATAGACCTCATATCGACACGACTTATCGAGCTATTGGGGTCTGACGTTTACCACCCCTAGGCGAGATATGCGACATATCAGACGAACAGACCGGACTGTACGGTTAGTGTTACTGGTTGGATTCACTGGAGTGTGAGCGGGCTTGCTCGTCGATCTTCTGATCGCTCAATACCCGGGTGGCCGTTACATTTAGCAGACCGCTTGCGGCTTGTGGGTGTTTGATATGATCATCACCTGCTGCCGGCGTATTGACGAGTCCTTAGAGTCCTACACAGAGGTTTCCTGTCTCAAGCGAAACGAAATAGGAGCGCATATGAGATATGTGCGGGACCGAGAATAATGCGTGTATGTGATACAGTATTCCATTCTCGCGATAAATGTATCGAATGGTTGTATGCGATATAACCTAGTTATCGAATCAAGGATTGATTCGATAAATCGATACATTGGATATTAGTCGGTTATATGCGATATGACCGGATCATTAAATCAAGTGTTGATTTAATGATTTAATGCATAATTATATATATTTGATGTATTACTTTGCATTAACTAGTATTGGTTCACTTTAAAAGGATTTTCTCACTTGATGCACATTGTATATGTGATATATTTTTGTGCACTTGTTTGTATCATGTTTGATGATACTTGCTCCCTTGGTTTGTGTAAAGATTAAACCATGGTTATATCAATGGTTAGGGTTTTGTTTATTTGCTTGTTTATTTATTTATTCATTTTGTAAAATAAATGAGAATGGTGGCTTATTTTGTTTGTATATGTTGAAGCTTCTTGAAGCTTTGAAAAGTCCACCATTCTTATCTTATCCTTAACCCTAACCATTCCTATTAACCCTAGTTTACTCTCTACACTTGACTATGGTTAGGATATGATAAGTATTGATATTTGTTTCTTTTTAAATAAGAAACTTATCATATTCTTTCTTATTCATCATCTTCTTCTTCAAGAAAAGCTTAAGGTCCATCAATGGCAACTTGAGCTAAAGTGAGAGAAATCCAATTCTAAAGTGAACCCACCTCCTATTTCTTCACCCTCTACCTCTTGCCAAGTTGTTTTGGGTGTTTTATTCACAAGTTTCACAAATTTGTGAAGTCGGAGCTTGAACTTGTGATGCCTCGACGTAGATCATCTTCGGCACGGAGCCGACGACCTAGTCCGCCCATTTCTCCGATCAAGCCGACGATCGAGTCCGGGATTCGAGATGGACAGCGAGAGGACACTTACGTAGAGACAAGGAAGTGGATATCCGGATCTACAAAGGTTGTAGCTTCCAATCTTTAGTTAAGATGTTAACTAGTTTCGTTTTTCGCCTAAATTTCTAGTCAACGATCTAGTCTAGGGTTTCTCGGCACCGTAAAATTTGAAATTGGCATGGTTGATGCCTTGTGAGACCTCTTGAGAGTGCCTAGGAACCCTACAGTGGTATCAGAGCCTAGATAGAGCCTTAGGCGATGCGTAGACGAAGTTTGAAACCCGAACGAACCCGAAACCCTAAACCAAACATGCTCTCTGGACTTTTTCTAAAATCTGGGATTTTTCCACATTAAAAATGCTTAAAAAATTCAGCATGGAATTATAAGAATTACGGTGCAAAATTTGACTCATGAACAGTACAAAGTGCGGCGGAACCGCGGCAGAAGCATGCCTTCTGCGGTGGTTCCGCGGCCAAAGGATGACATCATCATCCCTTGTTTGCACAGTAACTCCTATTTTATTATGCTGGATTTTCTGGGAATTTTTAATATTTATTCAAGAGTTGAATTTTCTGGGGTTGTTTTGGGGATTCGGTGTTTCGATCGGAGTATCAGATTTTGTCTATGTGGCTTTCCGGATAATTTTTGAATATGTTAAAAAGTTCGACCGGATATAAATACCCAATTTTTCCCCTGTCGGGAAATTTCCAAGTGTTGGATTTTTCCGTAGTTTAACGACGTTCTAAGTAGTGCAAGTAACGCGATGGTCCCTCTAGAAGACAACAAACCTTAACTCGATTATGTGACCGTCTTGAACTGCCCTTTGAACCTTCGGGTTTGGGGCAGTACGGCGTGCCACATGTAAGGCGTTGGCTTGACCCTTCTACAGCTGGACCGTTGGTACTGAGGCACGAACTGAATGTTGTTAGACTTATTTCATGAGTTGAGCTGTATCGGGAAAACTTGGGTGTTCGATTGTTCGATCGGAAAGTTTAACATTTTCTATCTTATCCGGAATGTGATACAATAATTGGAATTCACAAGAAGTTATGAGATAACTGAATGAATGTTATAAACATAGCAGTTTAGTCTCACTTGATCGGTTGCCACGGAATTTTGATGTGATCAAAAGTCCGTCGCAATCACGTAGCGTACGCGGAAACTCGCCGGGTAAACTTAATAGACAGCCTCACTCCATAGCCCCAACCAAGTGACTGTAGGAGAACCCCGTCGCCGAAAGCATCCGTCCGGGTGCTCGCGGCAGCGGTGTTCCGCCTTGGTGCACTTCGTCGACGGCAACGGGGGTGCGGCCGCCTACTAAAGTTTGCGACGAGCATTCGATCAGGATGTCGGGAATCTTGTTGAATTGCCCGACTTGATATTGAAAGGAGTTTTCAATAATGAGACTAAAATGCGGGGTTTATAATTGTTAGGCATGCGATGTCTAAGTAATTCATTTGATTAGGCATGCGATGTCTATGGAGGTTGCGGATTCCAACTGTTGTAGTTTTACACTTTCTTTTCTGTGACCGTAAGTGTAATATGTGATATCGCCGGTTTCGTTGCTATATGTCAACGACAATTGGGATTCGCATATTTACTTACGTTGATGACATGTGATGTTATGTGTTGCTGGATAGGTTATATTGGATCGTCGTGTTTGAATAGCCGGGGTTTTTTTATGTGAGATGAGTGTTTTTCATTTTCATTCATGTAAAAAAACTTGTATGTAATATTCTTTTATTAGGGCACTTCCAGGTTGCGGAAGATGTCACCCTTTGTATATTATTTACTTTTCCGCACTAGGATAGACCCAAGGAGGGGAGCACAAGTAACCGGGTTCTGGAGTCCAGTGGGAGACCAACTCGAGGAGTCGAGTCCGGGTCTCCTAACTCTAGAATTGGTAGGGTTTCTTGCCGCTCTCATAGGGGTCTAGGGGTGTGGGATTGGCTATTCATCACGACCGTGGAATCCGTGTTTTATACTGGCTCGTATTGAAAACATAGACGTCCTAGTATATCCAATGTTTCATATGTTTCTTCTGCTACGATATCTGTGATGTGATCATGTGATGTTCTGTGATAGATACTTTATATAGTATATATGATATATTATATAGACGTTACTTATGTTTTGCACCGGCACTAGCCCTGCCCCGCTCTGCCGTTAGTTACCTAACCTAACGGTGCACGAGGGGACATCGAGGCGAATGCGGATGGCATAAGTGTACGTCGTATTTATCTGTGATGTTTAGGTACTTAAATGATGGGACTTCATTAATATGATTAATGAAATAAAAGAAACCTAAGATGTTGTAGAATCGAATTTCAAAAATAAAACAGGTAGCTACAGTTCTTGCTTTGCACAGCGGTATATGTGATATATCCTGCACCTTATTCGATGAGGAAAGGACCGAGATCCCTTCACCGGGAGTGACTCCTTTAGCAATAACTGGCAGATGCTACACACTCGGTTTGTCTTCTGATTGCTTTTAAGTGTTTTGCTTTGCACAGTGATATATATAATATATCCCGCACCTCATTCGACGAGGAAAGGACCGACGATCCCTTCTCCGGGAGTGACTCCTTTAGCAAAACTAGAAAAGCCTCAAAAACACTCCATTTCAAAATTCATTCGATCCTACAACGATATCAAGTTCATTACGCAATAGGTTTTCAGAAAAACCTGTCGTAGCCCTCCGTCATTTCAGATAAGTTGTATATAGTATTCGTGCTGCATTTGTTGGCTTTCGTCAAGGTGCAGTGTGCGGTAGCTATATGCTGCTTATCTGCAGCATACGATGCGATTGGATTAGGGTAGTCGTGCGGCTTTGTTGGCTTTCGTCAAGGGTCGTGCGGGTGGGTTTAATTCAATCAAGAAATGTACGGGTTGAACTTGACTAGCGGGCTATGGTTTGTTGGCTTTCGTCAAGGTCATAGCACGTTAGGGGCAAAATATTATCGGGAATTTCAAGTGTTGAAATTTGCAATGAGATTGCATACCTTCTATGAGATAGTTGGATTCCGATACCCGCTGCGAGTAAGAGTTACTCCTGGGAGAGTTTTACACATTACAATTAGCCGATCAAGTAGGTGTCTAGAAAGGTGTCAACGGGGTTACGCCTTTAGGAAAACGAGGTTTACATTAATTAGGTTCGTGCGAAAGCACGGGGGACCTCCCTCAAAGTACCGACACTGGCCTGGCTGAAAGATTGGCGAACCTGTAGCGTGTAATTAATCCCGGCTAGTCTTTCCTTTTAGGGTTTGAAGGAAGATTTGATAAAAACAGTGGGAGCCATCCTGATTAGATAAAATAAAAACCAATCTGATCTTGCAAGAGCACACGCTGAGTGTTTTCTTCTCTCTCTCTCCAGGTAGCGACCATATCACGCCTTAATCAAGATAATAATATGGATGTATTGACCGAACCCGCTTGTTATACTGAGCTGGGGAACGTTGGTCCCGCTCCAACTTATAATTGTTATAAGATAGAGCAGGAAATTAGGGAATACCAGAATTCCCGTGCCGCCCAAACGAAGAGAGTGCATGCTGATGCATCATCTTCGGGTGTGTTCATTACGAAGAACTGTTTCTCTGTATCCTCTACGTCCTGGGTATGTGATACCAGATCAGGATCCCAGATATGTAATCTGTTACATAGGGCTACAGAAAGGTAGAGGACTGAGAACGGGTGATAAGTTTCATGAGGCAGAAAACGGGGCAAGAGTTGCAGCCAAGTCTGTTGGTCACTGTCACCCTGTATTACCAATACATTGGTTCTGAACGAATGTTATTAGATACCGAACCTGATATACAAAATCATATCAGTCTCTTTATTAGTAAAGAAATGATAAAATTTTGTATTGTTGGATAATGTTTTGAACATTTCCTATATCAAAAGTTGATCGGATCAGGCACGTTATCTAAAAGCGTTGATGTTCTAAATCAAACTACAGTTCTTTAGTATATGGAACACACACAAGAGGAAGAGTTCAGAAATGAACAAATCCTTCTTGAGGTATTGTAGACTAGGTCATATCAATGCGATCCGACCGGCTGAAGTTACATTTTAGATGCATATTTAAATCAGTTTGAATTTACATCTTATGAAACTTGCCAGTCATGTCACAGAGATAAGATGACCATAGCTCCGTTTATTGGAAACAGAGAAAGGGTTAATGAACTCTTGGGATGATACATGTTGATGTATGTAGGTCCCCTGTCTACACTTGCCAAGACCGGTTCTTTATACTTCATTACATTCTCTGATGATCTTTCGAAATTCAGACCTATGTTCCTGTTGAAACACAAGTCCGAACCTTTTGAGATATTCACAGAATATAAGTTAGAAGAAGAGAACCAATACGGGTATAAGTATTATGTCCTTTGATGAGATCAAGGAGGAGAATACTTAAGCACGGAAATCCTGGACTATTCTAAATGAGAATGAGATTCTCTCTCAGCATTACTCCTCCGTATACACCATAGCACGATGGTATATCGGGGCGGAGCAATCACACCCTATATGATAAGGTATGCTCTATGATGAGTACTACTGAGTTACCTATTTCCTTATTGGGAGTTATGCACTTGAGAAGTTGCATACCTATTGAATAGGGTTCAAATCAAATCAGTTGCCTACCGCTTCATATGTGATATGGAAAGGGAAGAGCCCATATCTTAAGTTGGTTAAGATTTGGGGTTGTCCAGCCTTTGTCTGAAAAGCAAAATCCGGACAGGCTCGAGGGAAGGTCTGTAATGTAGAACTGGAAATGTTCCAGCTATACAAACTGCAGCTGATGATTTGAAAGAACCAAAGGATTCAATAGTTACCAACGAACCTCAGCCTCTCCGCCGATCTAGTAAGGTTCCTCACCCGCCTGAGAGATACTTCGGTTTCTCGATGACAGTGGGAGCGAGGATTGCATCATGAGATGATGACCCAACTAGTTTCGAGCTGGCCATCCGGAGTGGGACTCTGTAAGAATGGCTGGATACTTAGCGATCTGAGATGGAATCCTTATACACCAACAAAGTATGGACTTTGGTTGCGATATCTGAAGGGTTAAATCCCCATCAGGAGCAAGTATATCTTGAGAAGATTACTTGGTGTATATGGAAAAGTTGAGACTTTCAAAGCTAGACTTGTCAAAGCTTTTCGTCATCGACCAGGCGTGGATTATGATGAAACCTTTTCAAGTGGCTATGCTTAAGTCCATCCAGATCCTACTTGCCACGGCTGCATACCATGACTACGATATCTGGCGGTTGGGTGCCATGACTACTTTTCTAAATAATGATTTAGAAGAGAACGTCTATAAGAACACAGCCAGAGGGCTTCGTAGACAGTGGGAGCAGCGGAAACGTGTGCAAGATGTTTTATGTGATAAAGCAGGCATCGCGGAGTTGGAACATCTGTTTTGATGGATAAGTCAAACAGTTTGACATCATCAAAATGGTAGATGAACCTTGTATATACAAAAAGGTAGTAGGGAGTATGGTGATGATCCTCGTAGAGTACGTGGATGACATACTCTTGATAGGGAAGGAGTTTCCTATGCTACGCTCGGTCATTCTCCGTTTATCACAATGATTCTCCATAAAGGATCAAAGTGATACCTCCTATATCCTGGGTTTTGGATCTATAAGATAGATCTAATTGGATGTTAGGATTCTCACTAGTTGTAGTGAGATGGTATCAATTGATCCAGGGGAGAATCACTGGAAGGGTTCCACGGTGATAAAGACGACTGAATGTCAGTCACAAGCATTGTCTTTACCCTCAGTAAAGGGACGGTATGTTGGAAGAGTTCCAAGCTAGATACCGTGGCATACTAGACGATAAAGGCAGGATACATCGCTACTTAAGATGCTACCAAAGAGGCTGTTTAGGTGTATATTGGTTCTTGAGATGAACTACGTTCCTACCATTGTGAGACAATGGAGTTGTGGCTTATGCCAAGGAACGACGGTCCCATCAGTGATCCAGACATAATCTAAGGCAGTATCACCTGATCATGGAGATGGTTGATCTCCAAGGAGATCGAGGTTAGGAGAGTAGACTCAGAAGATAACACGGCGGATCCACTCACAAAGGCCATTTCCCAGAGAGAGACTTTTAAGGGATGGTTGAGTATGAGATACTACAACCACTGCTATCAGATGGCCCTAGTGCAAGTGGGAGATTGTTAGTTATATGTATGCCCTAGAGGCCATTACTGTACATATGATGTTTATTGTAGTGGATGCTAGGACGTATATAGGGAGGACTTTCTTGCTCGATATGATAGTATGCTATCTGGTTGATCTTTACCTTAACGTGTATACTGATTGTCTCTCTGTTACATGTTGGTAAAGCCCTTAGGATGTGTACTTGACTACCTGGACTATGATGCAGATCATACTAGTGGGGACAGATAGTCTATAAGTACATCCTTCAAAGTCCCTAGTCGTGGGTGTATCGAGACGGGGCATCGATATACCAGAGTAGACTAGCGTATACCTTCTCGACCAATTCAGATGGGCGATGGATGATCCCATATCCATTGGTGTTTGACATCAGAGATAATATACGGGTGCTCAGTGGAGACTGGGTACACTGGACGGACTCGCCGAGAACTCCCAGATGGTATTATACCTTACGTCAGATGGCAGTTCTCTGGTGACACTGGTACAGAGTAGTCTGTTGACCCGAGATCGTCATAGAGTCTTGTGTGGTTCCCACTGTGCTTTGATTTTCACCTTACCACGTCCAAGAGGGCGTGCAAAACGGTGGCTTTTGGGTACAGTCCCGAATCACATGGTGGCAATGAGCGATAGGAGGGGATTCATCTCTCCCGGTATAGGGAGTTGATGTTGCGCTGTGTTCGATTGGCTATAACCGGAAATCCCTGGCCAGGGTTGCTGAGATTTACTGGTAAGTGTTACCTGTAGTTTCTCAAACTGTTATAGACCTCATATCGACATGACTTATCGAGCTATTGGGGTCTGACGTTTACCACCCCTAGGCGAGATATGCGACATATCAGACGAACAGACCGGACTGTACGGTTAGTGTTACTGGTTGGATTCACTGGAGTGTGAGCGGGCTTGCTCGTCGATCTTCTGATCGCTCAATACCCGGGTGGCCGTTATGTTTAGCAGACCGCTTGCGGCTTGTGGGTGTTTGATATGATCATCACCTGCTGCCGGCGTATTGACGAGTCTTTAGAGTCCTACACAGAGGTTTCCTGTCTCAAGCGAAACGAAATAGGAGCGCATATGAGATATGTGCGGGACCAAGAATAATGCGTGTATGTGATACCGTATTCCATTCTCGCGATAAATGTATCGAATGGTTGTATGCGATATAACCTAGTTATCGAATCAAGGATTGATTCGATAAATCGATACATTGGATATTAGTCGGTTATATGCGATATGACCGGATCTTTAAATCAAGTGTTGATTTAATGATTTAATGAATAATTATATATATTTGATGTATTACTTTGCATTAACTAGTATTGGTTCACTTTAAATGGATTTTCTCACTTGATGCACATTGTATATGTGATATATTTTTGCGCACTTGTTTGTATCATGTTTGATGATACTTGCTCCCTTGGTTTGTGTAAAGATTAAACCATGGTTATATCAATGGCTAGGGTTTTGTTTATTTGCTTGTTTATTTATTTATTCATTTTGGAAAATAAATGAGAATGGTGGCTTATTTTGTTTGTATATGTTGAAGCTTCTTGAAGCTTTGAAAAGTCCACCATTCTTATCTTATCCTTAACCCTAACCATTCCTATTAACCCTTGTTTACTCTCTACACTTGACTATGGTTAGGATATGATAAGTATTGATATTTGTTTCTTTTTAAATAAGAAACTTATCATATTCTTTCTTCTTCATCATCTTCTTCTTCAAGAAAAGCTTAAGGTCCATCAATGGCAACTTGAGCTAAAGTGAGAGAAATCCAATTCTAAAGTGAACCCACCTCCTATTTCTTCACCCTCTACCTCTTGCCAGGTTGTTTTGGGTGTTTTCTTCATAAGTTTCACAAATTTGTGAAGTCGGAGCTTGAACTTGTGATGCCTCGACGTAGATCATCTTCGGCACGGAGCTGACGACCTAGTCCGCACATTTCTCCGATCAAGCCGACGATCGAGTCCGGGATTCGAGATTGACAGCGAGAGGACACTTACGTGGAGCCAAGGAAGTGGATATCCGGATCTACAAAGGTTGTAGCTTCCTATCTTTAGTTAAGATGTTAACTAGTTTCGTTTTTCGCCTAAATTTCTAGTCAACGATCTAGTCTAGGGTTTCTCGGCACCGTAAACTTTGAAATTGGCATGGTTGATGCCTTGTGGGACCTCTTGAGAGTGCCTAGGAACCCTATAATGTGGAGTGGGAAGAAACCCTATCTTCAGTATCTGAAGATACGGGGATGTCCAGATTTTGTTAAAAAGCAGCATGCGGACAAACTCGAGGCACGATCAGTACAGTGTAAGTTTGTGGGATATCTAAAGAACTCCAAGGGGTATTTCTTCTATTACACAGAGGAACAAAAGGTTTTTGCTTCTCGTCATGCCCATTTTCTAGAACATCAGTTTTTAGAAAAAGAAACAAGTGGGAGTGCAATAGAACTGGAAGAAATTCCAGAACCACAAACTACTACTGAAAGTTTGGTAGAACCAGCAGTTCAAGAAGAACAGGACATTCCCGCACCCCTCCGCAGGAGTAATAGGCCGTCTCATCTGCCAGAGAGATATTACGGTTTTCTCATAGATGGGGATAGAGAGGATTGCGTCATTGATAATGATGAACCTACTAGCTTCCAGCAGGCCATCCAGAGCGGTGACTTGGTAAGATGGCTGGATGCAATGCAAACCGAGATGGAGTCTATGTACACCAACAAAGTATGGACTTTGGACTTTGCTCCAGATGGGGCAAAACCCTTAGGATGCAAATGGATCTTCAAGAAAAAGATTGGTGTAGATGGACAGGTGGAAACCTATAAGGCTAGACTTAATGCAAAGGGTTTTTGTCAAAGACCTGGTTTGGACTATGACGAAACTTTTTCTCCAGTGGCTATGCTCAAATCCATTCGAATCCTTCTTGCCATTGCTGCCTTCCATGATTATGAGATCTGGCAGATGGACGTAAAGACGACTTTTCTAAATGGTAGTTTAGAAGAGTTCGTCTATATGGATCAGCCAGAAGGCTTCAATCAGAGTGGGAGCAGCGGGAAAGTGTGCAAGTTGCTTAAGTCCATTTATAGACTAAAGCAGGCATCGCGGAGTTGGAACATTTGTTTAGATGAAACGGGCAAAGAATATGACTTTATCAAAAATCCAGATGAACCATGTATATGTAGTAAAATTGTAGCACAAACTGTCGTATTCCTCGTCTTGTACGTGGATGACATTCTATTGATAGGAAATGACATTCCTATGCTACAATCTGTCAAAGGATTCTTGTCACACAGGTTCTCTATGAAAGTCCTGGGTGATGCCTCTTACATTCTGGGGATCCAGATCTATCGTGATAGATCTAAGAGGATGTTGGGACTTTCGCAATCCATGTATATCAACACTATACTAAAAAGATTCAGTATGGAAGATTCTAAGCGCGGTTATTTACCGGCTTATCACGGAATCACACTATCCAAAGAGATGTCTCCCAAGACTGATTTGGAAAGGGATCGCATGTCCGTTATACCCTACGCTTCTGCGGTAAGCTCTATAATGTATGTGATGTTGTGCACCAGACCAGATGTAGCTTACGCACTGAGCGTGGTAAGCAGGTATCAGTCAGACCTAGGGGAGAAGCACTGGCTAGCAGTAAAGAACATTCTCAAGTACCTGAGAAGGACTAAGGATATGTTCTTGGTTTACGGCGGAAAAGACCTCAAGATCGAAGTTTTTGCCGACTCCAGCTTCCAGAGTGACAAGGATGTTAGTTATGTATATGCCTTAGAGGCCATTGTTGTACATATGATGTATATTATAATGGATACTTGGATATATATAGAGAGGGCTTTCTTGCTAGTCATGATAGTATGCTATTTGGTTTCACTTTATCTTAACATGTTGACTTGTATTGGTTTACTGTTTTTCTCTCACATATTGATAAAGCCCTTAGGATCTGTACTCGACTGCTGGGACTATGATGAGATCATACTAGTGGGGCAACGATAGTCGATGAGTACATCCTATAACTATTCCTAGTCGAGGGTGTGTCGAGACAGGGCATCGATACACCAGAGTAGACTAGCGTATACGCATCTTGTCTCATATGATGGGTGATGGATGATCCCATATCCATCGGTTTTTGACATCAAGGATGGTGTACGGGGGCTCAGTGGAGACTGGGTATACTGGACGGAATCGCCGAGAACTCCCAGATGGTGATATACCACACGTCAGATGGCAGTTCTCCGGTCACACTGGTACAGGGTAGTCTGTAGTCCCGAGATCGTCATAGAGTCTTGTGTGATTCCCACTGTACTTTGATTTCCATCTTACCACGTCCGAGAGGGCGTGCAAAACGGTGGCTTTTGGGTGCAGTCCCGAATCACATGGAGGCAATGAGCGATAGGAGGGGATTCGTCTCTCCCGGTATAGGGAGTTGATGTTGTGCTGTGTTCCATTGGCTATAACTGGAAGTTCCTGGCCAGGGCTGATATAGAGATTTACTGGTAAGTGTTACCAGTAGTTTCTCGATCCGTTATGAGCCTCACATCGACACGACTTATCAGTTACTGGGGTCTGGCGTATACTACCCTTAGACTTGATATGAGACATATCAGACGAAGAGACCGGACTGTACGGGAGTGTTACTGATTGGATTCACAGGAGAATGGACAGGCTAGCTTGTTGATCTTCTGATTGCTCAATACCTGGGTGGCTGTTATGTTTAGCTGACCGCTTGCAGCTTATGGGTGTTTGATATGATCATCACCTGCTACCGGCGTATTGACGATTCTTTAGAGTCCTACACAGAGGTTTCTTGACTCAGGCAAAACGGAGTAGGGGCACATATGTGATATGTGCAGGACCGAGGATAATGTGATATGAGATACCGTATTATATTCTCGCAATATTTAGATATGAGCCGGGTCATCGGATTAAGTGTTGATTCGATGAATCGGTACATGATATATTAGTCGGTTATATTCGATATTGTAGGGTTACAAGGCACACTCAAGAGGTTCCACAAGGCATCAACCATGAAAATTCAAAAATTTAGGTGCCGAGAAACCCTAATATAGATCGTTAACTAGAGGATAGGCGAAACTCTAAGCTAGCAAACAACTTTACTAACAAGTGAAAGGGATTACAACCTTTGTAGATCCGGTCCTCCACTTCTTTAGCTCCATGTTGACGTCCCTCCGCTGCGATCATCGGAATCTCGGACTCTAGTGATGGTTTCGTCGGAGAAATAATCAAGCTAGGTCGTTGACTTCGATGCCGAAGATGATCTACGTTGAGGCGACTCAAACTCAAGCTCCATCTTCACTTGGTCATGAACCTTGTGAAGAAAACACCCAATACAACATGGCAAGTGGTAGAGGATGAAGAAATAGGAAGTGGGTTCACTTTGGATTTGGATTTCTCACTTGATTTCAACACTTGAAATTTTCTAGCATGCTTTCTTGACTTCATGAAGAAGAAGAAGAAGAAAAGAAAAATGAATTATCTAAAAAGAAAATTCAAGTGAAGTCTATCATATTGCAACCATGTGTGAGTTTAACCTTTGTAGAGACTAAACCCTAGTTTAAGTTAATGGTTAGGTTAGTAAAAGTGTCATGCAAAACAAAATGGTGGATTTTGTCAAACATGCTTGAAAGCTTCATGAAGCTTCAAGTAAAGACAATGAGAGCCACCATTTTATTTCACAAAAATAAACAAAAACCCTAAACCATTAACTAAACATGGTGTAAGTCATACACACACCCAAGTTTGCATGTATCATCAAACATGATACAATCTAGTGCACAAAAATATATCACATATACAACTTATGCACATCAAGTGAGAAAATCAATGTTAAGTGAACCAATACTAGTTAATGTAAAGTAATCTATCAAATATATAATTATACATTAAATCATTAAATCAATACTTGATTTAACGATCCGGTCATATTGCATATAACCGACTAATATAAAGTGTATCAATATATCGAATCAACACTTGATTCGATAACCCGGCTATATCACATATAACCGACCGATGATACAAATTACGAGAATAGAATTCAGTATCACATACTGGTATTATTCTCGGTCCCGCACATATCTCATATGCGCTCCTATTTCGTTTCGTTTGAGCCAGGAAACCTCTGTGTAGGACTTTAAAGACTCGTCAATACGCCGGCAGTAGGTGATGATCATATCAAACACCCACAAGCCGCAAGCGGTCTGCTAAACGTAACGGCCACCCGGGTATTGAGCGATCAGAAGATCAACGAGCAAGCCCGCTCACACTCCTGTGAATCCAACCAGTAACACTTATCGTACAGTCCGGTCTGTTCGTCTGATATGTCGCATATCTCGTCTAGGGGTGGTAAATGTCAGACCCCAATAACTCGATAAGTCGTGTCGATATGAGGCTCATAATGGGTCGAGAAACTACTGGTAACACTTACCAGTAAATCCATAAAGCAGCCTTGGCCAAGGACTTCCTGTTATAGCCAATCGAGTACAGCGCAACATCAACTCCCTATACCGGGAGAGACGAAACCCCTCCTATCGCTCATTGCCTCCATGTGACTCGGGACTGTACCCAAAATCCACCGTTTTGCACGCCCTCTTGGACGTAGTAAGGTGGAAATCAAAGCATAGTGGGAATCACACAAGACTCTATGACGATCTCGGGTATACAGACTAACCTGTACCAGTGTCACCGGAGAACTGCCATCTGACGTAAGGTATAATACCATCTAGGAGTTCTCGGCGAGTCCGTCCAGTATACCCAGTCTCCACTGAGCACCCGTATATCATCTCTGATGTCAAACACCAATGGATATGGGATCATCCATCGCCCATCTATATGGGTCGAGAAGCTACACGATAGTCTACTCTGGTATATCGAAGCCCCGTCTCGATACACCAACGACTAGGGACTTTGAAGGACGTACTTATGGACTACCACGTCCCCACTAGTATGATCCGCATCAAAGTCCAGGTAGTCAAGTACACATCCTAAGGGCTTTACCAACATGTAACAGAGAGACAATTAGTGTACATGTTAAGGTAAAGAGTAACCAGATAGCATACTATCATATCGAGCAAGAAAGTCATCCCTATATATTTCCAAGCATCCACTACAATATACATCCTATGTATAGTAATGGCCTCTAGGGCATACATATAACTAACAGATATAGCTGGATTGTCGGATCAAGTGTTGATTCGATAATTTAATGTATAATAATATATATGATATATGGTATTACATTATCTAATATTGACTCGCTTTGTTATTTCATTTTCTCACCGGGTAATACATTAATATATATGCGATATATGTTAATTATATTATTTTCTTTTGTTACAAATATATAATATATATGTGATATATATTATTGTAACACGATATGATTAATGATGAAACATGTTTAGTGGAGATTAAATATGGTTAGGGTTTGATTTCGGTTAGTTTCTTCTTGCACCTTCTAGAAGGAATTTCTTTTATCATGCTTAAGATATTATTATTGATATTTTATCATGACTTATTCTTTAACCCAACCAAACCCTAGCCATAGTTAATTCTTTACAAGGCTTATCCTTGTCATCCTTGACCATGGTTCCATGATTAATCATATATTCATTTCATTATTCATCACAAAAGGATTATGCATTTTTTCTTCTTCATCTTCAACCTTGAGCTTTGAGAAAGCTTACTAGGTTTTCCTTTTATGATGTTTTCATGTGAGAATTTGATATAAAAAGAAAGCAAAAATACTACTCCATCATCCTCATCTAATCTAGCCGATTAGATTAGGGTGTTCACCTCATTAGAGTGAGAGAGCTTGAGTTATAGCAACTTCGACGTAGATCATCGGAAAAAAGGAACACTATAAGCTAGCATGGATCGTTCGAGTCGTGGAGCCTCTCTTGAGTCCAGGAGATCGTGGATCGCGGAGAAGAGACTTCTACTCGGAGCTTATGAAGCGAAAGAGCAGACTACGAAGGTTCTAATCCCTCACACTTAGTTGTAAAGATGTTTACTTGCATGTTTAACCCTAATAATCTAGCAAAGATCCTGGCTTTGGGTTGTTCGGCACGTCTAAAATTTTATTCGGGTATGGTTGATGTCTTATGAACCCTCACAAGAGTGCCTAGGAACTCTACAGTGGTATCAGAGCCTAGCTAGAGCATTAGGCGACGTGCATATGAAGTTAAAACTCCGATAGAAACCCAAAACGACGATTTGAACCCTCTCTGGATATTTTTAGAACTGTGATTTTTTCTGAATTAAAAATAATTAAAAATACCAGCAGGGAAATATAAGAATAACTATGGAAAACGAGAGATTAATCCGTACAAACCGCCGTGGAACCGCGGCCATAGCACGCCCATGCCGCGGATCCGCGGCCGTACAGAAGCATTAATCACTCGTTTTGCCACAGTTATATCCGTAGGTGATTAAGTATTTTTCTGGGTATTTTTAATCTGACTAAAGTGTTGAGTGTTCTGGGGATTATTTTGTATTCGTTGATTCGATCGGAAAATTTAATTTCGTTAAATTTTCCCGATATTTAGAAACTGTTAAAATGTTCGAACGGATATCATTAACTCATTTTTTCCCAGCACGAAAAACTTTCAAGTGTTCAATTTTTCTTGGGTTTAAATCTTTCGGAAAAACGTGCAAGTAACGCGGTGGTCCCTCTAGAAGAACACAAACCTAAACTCGATTATGTGACCGTCTGAACCGCCTTTAAACCTTAGGGTTTGGGGCAGTACGGCGTGCCACATGTGAGGCGTTGGCTTGACCCTTCTACGGCTGGACCATGAGTACTGTGACATATTCTGGGATTATTTGAACTCCGCTCAAGTGTTGAGCTATTTAGGAAATCTTGGGTATTTGATTATCCGATCGGAAAGTTTAATATTGTCTATTTATCTGGAATGTGATACAATATGTGGAATTCATATAGTTAGGCATGAAATGCGAAGTATGTGATATTTTGGATTTACGATGTCTAAAGTGATTGCGGATTCCAAATGTTGTAGTTTTACAATTTCTTTTCTGTGATCGTAAGTGTAGTATGTAGTTGTATTGCCGGTTTTCGTTGCTATACATCAACGACGATCGGTGTATGCATACTTACTTACGTTGATGATATGAGATATTATGTGTTGCTGTGATATGTTATATTGGATCGTCGTGTTTTGAATAGCCGGGGTTTTTTATGTGAGATGAGGGTTTTTATTTTCATTCATGTAAAATTCATTTGTATGTAATATTCTTTTTTTTTGGGGCACATCCGGGATGAGGTTGATGTCACCAGTGTATATTATTTACTTTTCCGCATTAGGTACACCCAAGGAGGGGAGCATAAGTAACCGGGTTCTAGGGTCCAGTGGGAGGCCATCTCGAGGAGTCGAGACCGGGTCTCCTAACCCTAGAATTGGCAGTGTTACTTGCCGCTCCCATAGGGGTCTAGGGATGTGGGTTTGGTTATTCATCGCGACCGTGGAATCCGTGTTTTATACCGGCTCGTATTAAAAGCACGGACATCCTAGTATATCCAATATTTCATATATGTTCTTCTGCTGCAATGTTCTGTGATGAGATCATATTACTGCCTGAGACGAATGCTTATACTGTATATATATGCTGATATATAAATATTGCTTCTTTCGTTTCTTCTGTGATGCTTAGGAAGCATAAGCTGATGGGATTTTTATTAATGAGATTAATAAAAGAAAAGAAACCTAAAAGATGTTGTAGAATGAAAACTTTATAAAAAGGATAGCTACAGTTTTGCTTTGCATAGTGGTATATATGATATATCCTGCACCTTATTCGATGAGGAAAAAACCGAGATCCCTTCACCGGGAGTGACCTCTTTAGCGAAACTGGCAGATGCTACAAACTCGCGGTTTAGTTTTTGACAGCTTATATAGTTCTTGCTTTGCACAGCGGTATATATGATATACCCTGCACCTTATTCGATGGGGAAAGAGCCGAGATCCCTTCACCGGGAGTGACCTCTTTAGCGAAACTAGAAAAGCCTCAAAAACACTCCTTTTAAAAAATCACTTGATTCTACAATGATATCAAGTTCATTACGCTCATGGTTTTCTTAAAAACCTGCGTAGCCCTCCGTCATTTCAGAGAACTACTACTTAGTATTCGTGCTGCGGTAGTTTGGCCTTCGTCAAGAAGTTTTGTGCGGTAGCTAACTAGTGCTTATCTGCAAAGCATATGATGCGATTGGATTAGGGTATTCGTACGGCGTAGTTTGGCCTTCGTCAAGGGTCGTACGGGTAGGTTTAATTCAATCAAGAAATGAACGGGTTGAACTTGACTAGCGCCCTATAGGTAGTTTGGCCTTTGTCAAGGTCATAGGACGCTAGGGGTAAAAGCATTATCTGGAATTTCAAGTGTTGAAATTTGCAATGAGTTTGCAAACCTTCTATAAGATAGATGGATCCTGATACCCACTACGAGTAAGAGTTACTCCTGGGAGAGTTTTACACAGGACAATTAGCCAATCAAGTAGGTGTCTAAAAAGGTGTTAACGGGGTTATGCTTCTGGGAAGACGAGGTTTATTTTAATTAGGTCTGTGCGAATGCAGGGGGAAACTCCCTAAAGTACCGACACTGATCTGGCCGAAAGATTGACGAAATTGTAGGCTGTAATTAATCCTAGGTAATCTTACCTTTTAGGGTTTGATGGAAGATTTGATAAAAACAGTGGGAGACATCCTGATTAGATAAGATAATAACCAATCTAATCTTGCAAGAGCATACGCTAAAGTGTTTCCTTCTCTCTCTCTCTCCAGGTAGCGACCATGTCAGGACTTAATCAAGATAATAAAATGGATGTATTGACTGAACCCGATTATTATACTGAGCAAGGGAACGTTGGTCCCGTTCTTTCTTATAAGAATTATAAGACCGAACAGGGAATAGGAGAATATCTGGATTCTCATACCGCCCAAACGAAGAACATGCATGTTGATGCACCTTCTTCGGGTGTGTTAGTTATTGAGAACTGTTTCTAAGTTCACCCTACGTCCTGGGTATTAGATACCGGATCAGGATCCCACATATGTAAATTGTTATATGGGCTACGCAAAGGTAGAGAACTGGGAAAAAGTGATCATTCCGTTCAAGTAGGGAATGGTGCATGTATTGCAGCCAAAGCAGTTGGCGAATATCACCTAGTATTACCAAGTCGTAATACACTGATTCTGAATGAGTGCTATTATATACCGAACATGATGTGCAACATTATATCAGTTTCTTTATTAAGTAAAGAAGGATATGATTTTGTAGTAAAGGATAACGTTATGAACATATTCCTAGATCAAAAGTTGATTGGATCAGGCTCGTTACATAATGGCATATTCATTCTCAAACAAAATACAGTCGTTAATATACAAAACAAACACAATAGGAAGAGTTCAGAAATGAACGAATCCTTCTTGTGGCATTATAGACTTGGTCATATCAATGCGACACGACTGGCTAAGTTACATAAGGATGGATATTTGAATCCGTTCGAATTATCATCTTATGATATTTGCCATTCATGTCTCAAAGGAAAAATGACCAAAACTCCGTTTAGTGGACACGGAGAAAGAGTTACCGAACTCTTAGCACTGGTACATAGTGATGTATGCGGTCCCATGTCTACACATGCCAGGAACGGTTCTTCTTACTTTATTACATTCACTGACGATCTCTCTAGATACGGATATGTGTTCCTGATGAAACATAAGTCTGAAGCTTTCGAGAAATTCAGAGAATATAAGCACGAAGTAGAGAACCAAACGGGCAAAAGTATTAAGATCCTTCGATCTGATCGAGGAGAAGAATACTTGAGCAATGATTTTCTGGATTATCTAAAAGAGAATGGGATTCTCTCTCAGCTTACTCCTCCTTATACACCACAGCACAACGGTGTATCGAAATGGAGGAATCGCACCCTATTAGATATGGTGCGCTCCATGATGAGCACTGCTGAGTTACCTATTTCCTTTTGGGGACATGCACTGGAAACAGCTGCATACCTATTGAATAGAGTTCCAACCAAATCAGTGCCTACCACTCCATATGAGATATGGAAAGGGAAGAGACCATGTCTTAATTTTATTCAGATATGGGGTTGTCCGGCCTATGTAAAAACATAAAATCAGGACAAGCTCGAGGCAAGGTCTGTTCTGTGCAAGTTTATTGGATATCCCAAACATTCGCGAGGGTATATCTTCTGCCACTCCGAGGAACAAAAAGTGTTTGTTTCTCGACATGCCACCTTCTTAGAAAAGGGTTTTCTTATGAAAAAAGTTAGTGGCAATGAGGTAGAACTGGAAGAAGTTCCAGCTACACAAACTGCAACAGAAGATTTAGTAGAACCAGAGGATTCAGTAGTACCCGACGAACCCTAGCCATTCCGCCGATCTAGTAGGGTTTCTCATCCACCTGAGAGATACTATGGTTTTCTCATTGATGGTGGAAGCGAGGATTGCATCATGGAAGTTGATGACCCGACTAGTTTCGAGCAGGCCATCACGAGTGGTGATTCTGTGAAATGGCTGGATGCAATGCGATCTGAGATGGAATCCATGTACACCAACAAAGTATGGACTTTGGAAAATGCTCCTGAAGGGGTAAAACCCATTGGGAGCAAGTGGATCTTTAAAAAGAAAATTGGTGTAGATGGAAAAGTTGAGACTTTCAAAGCTACACTTGTTGCAAAAGGTTTTCGTCAACGACAAGGTGTGGATTATGACGAAACCTTTTCTCCAGTGGCTATGCTTAAGTCCATCCGGATCATACTTGCCATTGCTGCATACCATGACTACGAAATCTGGAAAATGGATGTTAAGACCGCCTTTCTAAACGGTGATTTAGAAGAGTGCGTGTACATGACTCAGCCAGAGGGCTTCGTAGATAGTGGGAGCAGTAGAAATGTGTGCAAGTTGCTTAAATCCATTTATGGGTTAAAGCAAGCATCGCGGAGTTGGAACATCTGTTTTGATGTTGTAGTCAAAGAGTTTGACTTCGTCAAAAACATAGATGAACCTTGTATTTATAAGAAAGTTGCAGAGAGTAAGGTTGTATTCCTCGTATTGTATGTGGATGACATACTCTTGATAGGAAATGATATTCCTATGCTGCAATCAGTCAAGCTCTTCTTATCACAAAGATTCTCAATGAAAGATCTAGGTGATGCCTCCTGCATATTGGGAATAATGATCTATAGAGATAGATCTAAACGGATACCGGGATTGTCCCAATCCAGGTACATTGACACCATACTAAAGAGATTTAGTATGGAAGAATCCAAGCGTGGGAACCTACCCACGATCTCTGGACTCACTCTCTCCAAAGAGATGTCTCCCAAGACTGATTTGGAGAGAGCTCGCATGCAAGGGATACCCTATGCTTCGGCAGTAGGCTCGATCATGTATGCGATGCTATGTACCAGACCCGATGTAGCATACTCACTAAGTGTAGTGAGTAGGTATCAAGCAGATCCAGGAGAGAGTCACTGGATAGCTGTGAAGAACATTCTCATGTACTTAAGAAGGACTAAGGAGATGTTCTTGGTGTATGGTAACGGAGAACTCCAGGTGGAGTCCTTTACCGATTCGAGCTTCCAAAGTGATAAGAATGACTCTAAGTCGCACTTGGGTTTTGCCTTTACGCTCAATAGAGGGGCGGTGTGTTAGAAGAGTTCCAAACAGGATACCGTTGCAGACTCGACAATGGAGGCTGAATACATCGCTGCCAACGATGCTGCCAAAGAGGCTGTCTGGATAAAGAAGTTCATTAGTGAACTTGGTGTGGTTCCATCCATTTAGCATCAAATACCTCTGTATTGTGATAACAATGGAGCTATGGCTTTGGCCAAGGAACCCCGGTCCCATCAAAAGTCCAGACATATTCTGAGGCGGTATCACCTGATCAGGGAGATAGTTGATCGCCGGGAGATCGAGGTCAGGAAAGTAGATACGAAGGACAACACTGCGGATCCACTAACGAAGGTCATTCCCCAGATACAGTTTGATTGATTATTCGGGATGCTAGGTATGAGTTATTACAGCAGCTGGCCTTAGTGCAAGTGAGAGATTGTTAGTTATGTATATGCCCTAGAGGCCATTGTTGTACATATGATGTATATTATAATGGATGCTTGGATATATATATAGAGGACTTTCTTGCTCGTCATGATAGTATGCTATTTGGTTTCACTTTATCTTAACATGTTGACTTGTATTGGTTTACTGTTTTTCTCTCACATGTTGATAAATCCCTTAGGATCTGTACTCGACTGCTGGGACTATGATGAGATCATACTAGTGGGGCCACGGTAGTCGATGAGTACATCCTATAACTGTTCCTAGTCGACGGTGTGTCGAGACAGGGCATCGATACACCAGAGTAGACTAGCGTATACGCATCTTGTCCCATATGATGGGCGATGGAAGATCCCATATCCATCGGTGTTTGACATCAAGGATGCTGTACGGGTGCTCAGTGGAGACTGGGTACACTGGACGGACTCGCCGAGAACTCCCAGATGGTGATATACTACACGTCAGATGGCAGTTCACCGGTGACACTGGTACAGGGTAGTCTGTAGACCCGAGATCGTCATAGAGTCTTGTGTGATTCCCACTGTGCTTTGATTTCCACCTTACCACGTCCAAGAAGACGTGCAAAACGGTGGCTTTTGGGTGCAGTCCCAAATCACATGGAGGCAATGAGCGATAGGAGGGGATTCGTCTCTCCCGGTATAGGGAGTTGATGTTGTGCTGTGTTCGATTGCCTATAACTGGAAGTCCCTGGCCCGGGCTGATATAGAGATTTACTGGTAAGTGTTACCAGTAGTTTCTTGACCCGTTATGAGCCTCACATCGACACGAATTATCGGTTACTGGGGTCTGACGTATACCACCCCTAGACTTGATATGTGACATATCAAACGAAGAGACCGGACTGTACGGGAGTGCTACTGATTGGATTCACAGGAGAATGGAAAGGATAGCTTGTTGATTTTCTGATCGCTCAATACGTGGGTGGCTGTTACGTTTAGCTGACCGCTTGCAGCTTGAGGGTGTTTGATATGATCATTACCTGCTACCGGCGTATTGACGATTCTTTAGAGTCCTACACAGAGGTTTCTTGACTCAGGCAAAACGGAGTAGGGGCACATATGTGGTATGTGCAGGACCGAGGATAATGCGATATGAGATACCGTATTATATTATCGCGATATTTAGATATGAGCCGGGTCATTGGATCAAGTGTTGATTCAATGAATCGGTACATGATATATTAGTCGGTTATATTCGATATAGCCGGATTGTCGGATCAAGTGTTGATTCGATGATTTAATGTATAATAATATATATGGTATATGGTATTACATTATCTAATATTGGCTCGCTTTGTTATTTCATTTTCTCACCGGGTAATACATTAATATATATGCGATATATGTTAATTGTATTATTTTCTTTTGTTACAAATATATAATATATATGTGATATATATTATTGTAACTTGATATGATTAATGATGAAACATGTTTAATGGAGATTAAACAAGGTTAGGGTTTGATTTGGGTTAGTTTCTTCTTGCACCTTCTAGAAGGAATTTCTTTTGTCATGCTTAAGATATTATTGTTGATATTTTCTCATGACTCATTCTTTAACCCAACCAAACCCTAGCCCTAGTTAATTCTCTACAAGGGTTATCCTTGTCATCCTTGACCATGGTTCCATGATTAATCATATATTCATTTCATTATTCATCACAAAATGATTATGCATTTTTTCTTCTTCATCTTCAACCTTGAGCTTTGAGAAAGCTTACTAGGTTTTCCTTTTGTGATGTTTTCATGTGTGAATTTAATATAAAAAGAAAGAATAAATACTACTCCATCGTTCTTATCTAATCTAGCCGATTAGATTAGGGTGTTCACCTCATTAGAGTGAGAGAGCTTGAGTTATAGCAATTTCGACGTAGATCATCGGAGAAAAAGAACACTACAAGCTAACATGGATCGTTCGAGTCGTGGACCTTCTCTTGAGTCCGGGAGATCGTGGATCACAGTGAAGGGACTTCTACTCGGAGCTTATGAAGCGAAGGAGCGGACTACAATGGTTGTAATCCCTCACACTTAGTTGTAAAGATGTTTACTTGCATGTTTAACCCTAATAATCTAGCAAAGATCCCGGCTTTGGGTTATTCGGCACGTCTAAAATTTTATTCGGGCATGGTTGATGCCTTATGAACCCTCACAAGAGTGCCTAGGAACACTACAAAGGATGACTCCAAGTCCATGTCAGGTTATGTCTTTACCTTCAATAGAGGGGCGGTGTGCTGGAAGAGTTCCAAGCAGGACACCGTTGTTGACTCGACGATGGAAGCGAAGTATATCGCTGCTTGCGATGCCACAAAAGAAGCAGTCTGGATAAAGAAGTTCCTAACAGAACTTCAGGTGGTTCTTACCATTGCTGATCCAATACCGCAGTATTGTGACAACAACGGAGCTATAGCTTTAGCGAAGGAACCCAGGTCCCATCAGAAGTCCAGACACAACTTGAGGCGGTATCACCTGATCAGGGAGATCATAGATCGACAGGAGATCGAGGTCCAGAGAGTTCCTACAGTGGAGAACACCGCAGATCCATTCACTAAGGCCTTACCTAAGATTCAGTTCGAGAGGCTACTCGAGATGATAAGTCTTCGATACTCCAGTACATGGCCCTAGTGCAAGTGGGAGATTGTTAGTGTATATGCCCTAGGGCCTATTATTGTATCATACTAGCGTGTATATTACTTAATGGAAGCTTGGGATATTCACAGTTATATTAACAGTCTTGCTAAATATGGTAGTATGCTACTTGGTTTATTTCTATCTTAATATGTGTATATGTTAGCATATCGAGAAAACATATTGATAGAGCCCTTAGGATCTTGCTTGACTACCAGCGTTGTGATGGCAGTCACGCTAGTGGGGGCTGGTGTAACGTTTCAGAAATCGTTTTGCGAATTTTTCCGTTTTAGGGCAAAATTGTCTGTTTTTCCCCGTTTTAACCCGATTTCGATCAAACGTCCGTATAAGCTTACCGGAACCTTTTTTATCAAAAATAAAGCTTGTGCGTGAACTTTGGGAGTATTTGGGAGGTTTTGGTTCAGATAAAATTTTTCCGAAATAAAATATTATTTTAAGCGGTATTTGGTGCACGTAAATCGGGAAATTTCTTCTAAATGAAAATTCTTGGAAATCATCACTACAATTATTTTAGAACCTTCTTTTTAAATATCTAGATTTTTACGGTGAAAGGATTTATTTTTTAAAAAAATAAAGAAAAAGAATAGTAGTGTGAACATAAGCTTTTGTTTTATTATACTATTATTATTTTTTCTTCTAGAAAATTCTACCCTTCACCAAAAACGCCCCCCCACCTTGCTTTGGCCGTCCACATCATCTTCTTGCTGCCCTCTCTTTTTCTAAACTCATTTCTTCACTTTTAAAGCTTCAAAAATCATGAAAAATCCAATTTAATTCATAGAAATTCAAATAAAATCCAAAACCTTCTTTCTTCTTCACAAAAGTTGCTTGGATCTTCATTCTAGTGAGGATCGTGGAGGCTAAAGTTTGGTTTTATCCTTGATTCTAGTGGTGTTCTTGAAGGTATAAAACCCTAACTCTAATCTCTAATTGTTACTTAATACTTTATGCTAGCTTAATAAGATATTAGTTTAAGCTTTAAATTTCATGTTTCAAAAATCTAGAAATGGTTTTAGAAATTTAAGTTAAAGTTAAAGCTTAATTTAAGTGTTTAATATTTAATTGAAGTGTTAATTTGTGAATTGGAAAAGCTTAACCTAGTAGAAAATGCTAATTTTTGTTAATTACAACTTTGTTTAATTAAAGGTTTTTGCTTACTAGGTTTTTGCTAAGGCTTAATTAAGCAAGTTTAAAAATATAGAAATGGTTTAAATGGTTTAACCTTGCTATTTGAAGATGTTTGTAAATTATAGTTTTAGTAAAACTTGTAGTTTTGTGCTATAAAGATAAGTACTGCTTACTAGATTTCCGTAACTTTTAGGCGTGGGTTTCTTTTGACGTTGCGACGTTATTTATTTTTGAGTCCACGTTTATTATTGTGTTTTGAATGCGCGATCGGGACGATCGGAATCTAGACTAGGTGTTTCGTAGTTTGGCGACCCTAGTTAGGATTTTTGGCCGATGTCGTGCGCGTTAGATGCGCTAAGCGCGCAGTGTAATTTTCGCGGCGTTATTCTTTCGTTTCGATGTCTTTTCGTCGATATAGAATATATGCTTATGTGATGTGTTGTGAAATTTTAGGTTCGCAAGCGGGGACTTCGGACGCTACGACAAGGGGAAAACAGATGGTAGGCTTCACCTAGCTTGGAGCGTTGGTGAGTAGATTTAACATCTACAGGGAATCGCCCGCATGGCGTTATGCGTCAGGGCTAGAGATTTTTTTTCTTGTCGCATATTCTACGTTATTGTTAGAATTGCGCCTCTACCCTATTACTTATATGTAGTTGTGCCTGGACTAGTAGTAGTAGGACACTGCACATATTATTGATAATTCATGTTGCACAAGCACTGATTATATGCTACACACACCGTCAATAATTGCCATGTCACACACAAACCACTTATAGATGTTATATTGCTTGGTTAGGGACATTGTGACATTGATTCATACTGCTTATCATATATGGAATTTAGCATACATGTATTTCTATAGAGTATTGTACCATTAGTGATAGGTACATACACACTCCCTGTCATAGCTACAGGTATACCTTGCACATACTGTTCTTATACCCAGGGGGTATACTATATCATTGCTTATAGGTAGACACATTATCTTGCTATATCTTATTGATTTCACATACATCTGGTTTTAGCTACATGTTTACCTTCACTTGATGTTATTTAGAAGTGGATAAATAGGAACCGCATGATATTTGTATTAACTTGATGCAGTTAATTAGCTGTTTTTCCTTTATATGCTTGCATTTCAGATATGGCGCACATATTATATTCATGGATTTTCGCATTATTATATGGATTTTTCATGATGTTTTCTGGATTTGGGGACCGTGGTAGTTCATGAAATTATGCATTATTTGAAGGACCCGGTTTCCTTGATATTGATATTTCCGCAGCCACCATGAGATTTATCGGTTCTGATATATGCCCGATTCGAAGAGTGAGGAGGCACCGTCTGTGGGTACATGGTGGGGCCCGGGGGTACCCTGAAGCAAGAACGATGTCGCGGTGCTAGGCGATGAGGCTTAGGGGAACCATACCTTCCGGTGACAGTACCAATGACTCAGCGGCTATCGAGTGGATACCGACGGGAGTCATGTGCGTATGGATACGTCGAGAGGCGAGGGTCAGAGCTCGGCACTCGAGCTCTCGGGATAGCGTATGATACGTACCTATCAGGGGGCCAGTCGTGGTGACAGTACCTGATAGATCAGCATTTCTGTGTCGATGCTTGGCACATTGGTTTCATGATATTTCTAATTACTCCTTTTCTATATATAACTGGGGATTGAGCCGCTGTTATATATACCCTTACACCAATATTAGTGGAATGGGACTCTAATATATGTGTATTGACCTCATCATATTTATTTATGTCATTATATTTAGGATGTTAGAATTTTGCTGGAGATTTGATTCGGGATGTAAGAGATTCATTTGAGATTGAATACTGGATAGATATGTGAGACCTACTTGATATTGTACATTCGAGATATATGAGATTTACTTGCTGTTATACATTCGAGATATGTGAGATATACTTGATATTGTACATACGAGATATGTGAGATCCACTTGATTTTGTACGTTCGATATATACGAGATATACTTGATGATTGTACATTCGATATATGTGAGATATACTTGAGGTTGTACATTCGGGATATATGAGATGTACTTGATATTGTGCAATTGAGGAGATGTGATACTTAGATAACATGAGAGCCAATTTGGGGGCTGATTCGAGGAATTGGTATTTTAATTGTCTTGCTGGATTGTGATCCTACCACGATATCAGGATTCCGTGGAAACGACATACTTCACACCATACCTCACCTTATCTGTTTGTGCATTGCTTCATGTACTAGTAGTACCTGTTAGTGTACCTTTCATGATTGTTGCACATTTACATTCTCATATCCCTATCGCATGATTATTGCATACAGTTGACATATCATTATTGCTTTATATATATTGGTTGTACCTGCTAGTGTACTTTCCATTATTCTGCATTCATATGACATGTTATTACTGTTAATTGCATATCTTAGATTCACGCTTTACGTGCATACTTGCGATTAACTGCATATGTTATTTACTATTCACGAGTTGGCAACTCACCCCCGTTGTGCCATAGTGTTTGCAGGTGTTCCTCAGGATAGTCAGAGGCAGGCTATTATCACACACCTTATCATCTTTTGCTACGGATACCGCATCAGCTCACTGCGTGCAGTTTGCTTAGGTGGGTTTTGTGGTTATTCGTTGTTTTGTATATTCGTTGTATCCCTGGACTCTCCATCTATTATTTTCATATTGACTTAGAGACTTGGTGAGGACGATGTTGTATATTATGTTGGATTTGTTGTCTTTTATACAGTTTCCTTTCTATCGTCTTCTATTTCTTCGCTACGGCGTCGTATATTTGTTGTTGTGGTTGTTTTTCGCCTTTGGGCGTGGATTTGCTTCCGTTGGGGATGTCTACTTTTAATTTATGTTGTACCCACTTTTGGGGTTGGTTTTTATAAAGGAGGTGCTGTCAAAATTTTAAAGAAAATAAAGTTGGACTTTTAAAGAATTTGGGTTGTGATTTCAAATAATTTTAAACAATGTTTCTTATCTTTTCTTATCTTTTACTGGTTTAGATTTCTAGGTTTTGGCTTTCTTTTACTGCGTTACGCCTGTAGACGTTGCGTAGTATTAGGGCCGTCACGTGCCAATTTCGGGTCGTGACAAAGTTGGTATCAGAGCGTTAGGTTTTACCTTTCGGAGTGTAGGATGACCTTGGTATGATGGAGTAGGTAGCCTAAGCAGTGTAACGTAGTGTGTGTATGTCTGCAGCATGCTCACGATGCGGTACTTCGCCTAAAGTGCCTAAGTACAAATTGCTTGAAATTCCTTCCTTGATAATTCATATCCTTGTGACTCGATTTCTGTATTCTTATCGAATCCTATCTCTATTTATAGCCTTACCACCGATGACTATGGGGACTCAGAGTGATGCAGCGAGGGCCGAGGTCAGAGTTAGCTCGGGTGAGACGAGCACTGACCAGGATGGCACTCTTGTTGCACAGGTACAGACGGATCAGCCTTCGACAGAGCAGCTCGCTAGGCTTGTGGCAGAGATGCAGGACTGACGCCAGACGATGAGATCATTAGTTGATGCCGTGCGAGCGCAGCGACAGGAGGTTGACACCCCTGTTACTCAGTTGTTCCTTGGGATCAGCATGCGGCAGTCCGTCACCTAGTAGCACCAGCAGATGTAGCCCTAGTCGACGAGACACGTATTCCAGAGACTTTGCGAGTTCCAGGACAGTGGTGGACCTGTACCGGTTTGCCAGTCCAGGGACAGAGGCCTAGTCGTCGAGACAGTTTTCATGACCGTCGTGGGAGTGGCAGAGTTTTAGGACGAGGTCAGTCGTTCAGCTCTCATCCCCAGGAGGGCCAGCTGCCGTCGTATGGATGTTTTCGATGCGGGAGCCTTCATCACTTCATCATGGATTGTTCCTTAGCGCCGCGTCAGAGTCGTGTTCTTAGAGGTCGTGGGCGCTGAAGGTTTGCTCAGAGGGGTCAGTCTGGCAGAGGAAGGGTTTTGACAGTTCTGGGAAGAAGGCAGACACGAGGGTTTGTATCTACTCATCGGGACGCACGGGCGTCCAATGCAGGGTTTTCAGGTATCCTTAATTCTCATGTTCTTTTGATGTACTTGTTGGGTTTTTTTTCACACTTTGTGCCGTGGTTGGGACGAAGATCGTGTTAGTTAGATCAGCTGTTTTGTTGTGTTAATTTCTGTCAGCAATTTTTTTGTTGCGCGACACGTATTTCAGTCGAATGCCAATCGGTGAGGAGATGTTGCCGTCATTAGATCCTTCTAGAGATGTTGGATTGACGTTCTCATGGGCATGGACTGGTTAGTTACGTACTAGGCGTCTGTGGGCTACCGTGAGAAAACAGCTAGGTTTTGTTTTCCCGGCGAGTCAGTTCTTGTTGTGCAGGTGGATATTTGTGCCGCCTCTCACAGCTTGAATTCAGCCTTTTCCGCTAGTAAGCTTTGGAGGAGATGTCGTGGATTCTTGGCGTTCATTCATGATACCGAAGCCACAGTAGATTTGTTGGACCGGTTTTCTATCGTGCAAGAGTTTTCCGACGATGTTCCAAGGGAACTAGTGAAGCTTAGGGAGCTTAAGGATCTGCTGCAGAGTTGTTTGTTGGGGAGGTTTTTGTGTCCGAGTGTTTCGCTTTTGGGAGCTCCTATTTCTGTTCGTCAAGGAGAAAGACGACAGATTGCGGTTGTGGATTGATAGATCGTCAATTGAACCGTCTTACGGTACGGTTAGGTATCATTTACCTCGCTTTGACGATTTCTTCGATCGGCTCCTAAGTGCGAGACTTTTTCTAAGTTGTTGGGGATCAGGTCATCATCGTTGCGGGTTCGGAGCGATGGCATTCCGAATACTGCTTTTGTGCGTGCTATGGGTAGTTGTGTTGTGGTGGTGTCATTGGACTCGCCAATGCCCCAGCAGCATTCGTTGATATGATGAACCAGATTTCTTCAGGCTTTTCCTCGACCAGTTACTGTTGTGTTATTGAAGACATTCTGGTCTATACTTTGTGTCTTGAGGAACAGGAGCAGCACTTGAGGATTTGTTTTGCAGACAATGGGAGAGCCCCAGCTGTTTGCTAGATTTTCGGAGTGTTCGTTTAAGCTTGTTTGTGTTGACTCTTAGGTCTTGTAGTTACGGGAGACGGTTTTGTATGGTTCCGAGTGAGATCGAGACCGTACAGCTTTGGCCCAGACTTGTGTACGGACAAAGGTCCTTTGATTTTTGGCTTAGCAGGTTTTTACCACCGTTTCGTGCAGGATTACTAGCGTATTGCTGCACAGTTGACTGGAATGACCGGAATGGAGGTTCTTTTCTTTGGACTGAGGCATGTGTACAGAGTTTTCGGCAGTTGGAGATTAGGTTAGCAACTGCATCAGTTCTTTGCTTTTGGTTCGGGCGACTTTATGATTTAACTGTAATGTTTTACGAATGTGGCTCGACTGTATGTGGTTGTGACACTGCCCGCCGACGCTCGTTCGTTAGAGATGCTTGATTATACTCGACTGGGTAATGATTCGGAATCCTTGATTGTGACAAGGGTGTGCTAAGTAAGGAATGCGTTTGTGTACCGATATTATCGGGTAGAGACGTGAAATCCTAAAGCAAGCATATCAGTCAACTCTCTGTGTTCATTCAGGTTCCGCCAACATTGACGTGACTTGTGAGGTAGTTACGGGTGGACTGGAATGTAAAAAGAAATTTCAGGTTTCGTTTCAAAGTGTTTGTCTTGTGCGCGTTTGTGTGTATTTTTTGTTGGCAGTTGGGATCGTCACTCGCCGTTGTTGGGATACTTCTTTGATAGCTGTTATCAGGAGACATTCCAATTGGCAACCTTTAGGTTTAGACAGGTCGTGTCGATCACCAGTCTGTTTTCTGACTCTGCGTAATAGGGTTTTGGACCTCAGCTAGTCTAGAGACTTCGGAGATGATCCAGTTAGTTCAGGTCAGGATGAGTAGCCCAGTGCAGACAGAGATCTTATGCCGACCAGGGTGGTCACAGGCCTGAGTTCGCAGTGGGAGATCATGTATTCCTATGGATTTTCCAATAAATGGCGTGTGGAGTTTTGGGAATCTTATCCCAGGATTGTAGGTCCTTTTGAGATCCTTTAAGCGAGTTAGTTCGTTGCCTTTAATTTGGCACTTCCTCCCAGATTATTGAGTTTTCACCCCGCATTCTTCGTGTTGATACTTTGCAATTACCTTCATGACTTTTTTCACATGATTCAGCATTAGACCATTTGCTTTGACGCGATCTTTTCGCTCACCGGCAGCCATTGGTGTTAATGGCCCGGCAGGTGGAGAAACTTCGGTCAAGGGTCTTGCTATCTGTGGAGAGTTGTCTTGGACGTAGCCGTATAGTGAGATGATCACCTGGTAGGCTGCGAGCGAGAATTGGGAGTTTTATACTCTTCTCTTTGAAGGTACTCTTAGTGAAAAATTTTAAATTCGGGGACGATTTTTTATAAGGGGGGAGATTGTAACGTTTCAGAAATCGTTTTGCGAATTTTTCCGTTTTAGAGCAAAATTGTCGGTTTTTCCCGTATTAACCCGATTTCGATCAAACGTCCGTATAAGCTTACCGGCACCTTTTTTAGTGAAAATAAAGCTTGTGCGCAAATTTTGGGAGTATTTGGGAGGTTTTGGTTCAGATAGAATTTATCCAAAATAAAATATTATTTTAAGCGTTATTTGGTGCACGTAAATCGGGAAATTTCTTCTAAATGAAAATTCTTAGAAATCATCACTATAATTATTTTAGAACTTTCTTTTTAAATATCTAGATTTTTATGGTGAAAGGATTTATTTTTAAAAAAATAAAGAAAAAGAATAGTAGTGTGAACATAAGCTTTTGTTTTATTATACTATTATTCTTTTTTCTTCTAGAAAATTCTAACCTTCACCAAAAACACCCCCCCTCCTTGCTTTGGCCGGCCACATCATCTTCTTGCTGCCCTCTCTTTTTCTAAACTCATTTCTTCAGTTTTAAAGCTTCAAAAATCATGAAAAATCCAATTTAATTCATAAAAATTCAAATAAAATACAAAACCTTCTTTCTTCTTCACAAAAGTTGCTTGGATCTTCATTCTAGTGAGGATCTTGGAGGCTAAAATTTGGTTTTATCCTTGATTCTAGTGGTGTTCTTGAAGGTATAAAACCCTAACCCTAATCTCTAATTGTTACTTAATACTTTATGCTAGCTTAATTAAATGTTAGTTTAAGCTTTAAATTTCATGTTTCAAAATTCTAGAAATGGTTTTAGAAATTCAAGTTAAGATTAAAGCTTAATTTAAGTGTTTAATATTTAATTGAAGTGTTAATTTGTGAATCGGAAAAGTTTAACCTAGTAGAAAATGCTAATTTTTGTTAATTACTACTTTATTTAATTAAGGGTTTTTGCTTACTAGGTTTTTGCTAAAGCTTAATTAAGCAAGTTTAAAAATATAGAAATGGTTTAAATGGTTTAACCTTGCTATTTGAAGATGTTTGTAAATTATAGTTTTGGTAAAACTTGAAGTTTTGTGCTATAAAAATAAGTACTGCTTACTAGATTTCGGTAACTTTTAGGTATTGGTTTCTTTTGACGTTGCGACGTTATTTATTTTTGAGTCTACGTTTATTATTGTGTTTTGAATGCGCGATCGGGACGATCGGAATCTAGACTAGGTGTTTCGTAGTTTTGCGACCCTAGTTAGGATTTTTGGCCGATGTCGTGCGCGTTAGATGCGCTAAGCACGCAGTGTAATTTTCAGGGCGTTATTCTTGCGTTTCGATGTCTTTTCGTCGATGTAGAATATATGCTTATGTGATGTGTTGTGAAATTTTAGGTTCGCAAGCGGGGACTTCGGACGCTACGACAAGGGGAAAACAGGTGGTAGGCTTCACCTAGCTTGGAGCGTTGGTGACTAGATTTAACATCTACAGGAGAATCGCCCGTATGGCGTTATGCGTCAGGGCTACAGATTTTTTTTCTTGTCGCATATTCTACGTTATTGTTAGAATTGCGCCTCTACCCTATTACTTAGATGTAGTTGTGCCAGGACTAGTAGTAGTAGGACACTGCAAATATTATTGATGATTCATGTTGCACGAACACTGATTATATGCTACACACACCGTCAATAATTGCCATGTCACACACAAACCACTTATAGATGTTATATTGCTTGGTTAGGGACATCGT
The DNA here is from genome assembly GCA_030015575.1 of Agapanthus africanus. Taxonomy (NCBI): domain Eukaryota; kingdom Viridiplantae; phylum Streptophyta; class Magnoliopsida; order Asparagales; family Amaryllidaceae; genus Agapanthus; species Agapanthus africanus. Next base: position 413,704,410 of record CM057337.1, read on the forward strand.
GACATTGATTCATACTGCTTATCGTATATGGCATTTAGCATACCTGTATTCCTATAGAGTATTGTACCATTAGTGATAGGTACATACACACTCCCTGTCATAGCTACAGGTATACCTTGCACATACTGTTCTTATACCCAGGCGGTATAGTATATCATTGCTTATAGGTAGACACATTATCTTGCTATATCTTTTTGATTTCACATACATCTGGTTTTAGCTACATGTTTACATTCACTTGATGTTATTTAGAAGTGGATAAATAGGAACCACATGATATTTGTATTAACTTTATGCAGTTAATTAGCAGTTTTTCCTTTATATGCTTGCATTTCAGATATGGCACACATATTATATTCATGGATTTTCGCATTGTTATATGGATTTTTCATGATGTTTTCTGGATTTGGGGACCGTGGGAGTTCATGAAATTATGCATTATTTGAAGGACCCGGTTTCCTTGATATTGATATTTCCGCAGATACCATGAGATTTATCGGTTCTGATATATGCCCGATTCGAACAGTGAGGAGGCACCGTCTGTGGGTACATGGTGGGGCCCGGGGGTACCCCGAAGCGAGAACGATGTCGCGGTGCTAGGCGATGAGGCTTATGGGAACCATACCTTCCGGTGACAGTACCAATGACTCAGCGGCTATCGAGTGGATACCGACGGGAGCCATGTGCGTATGGATACGTCGAGAGGCGAGGGTCAGAGCTAGGCACTCGAGCTTTTGGGATAGCGTATGATACGTACCTATCAGGGGGCCAGTCGTGGTGACAGCACCTGATAGATCAGCATTTCTGTGTCTATACTTGGCACATTGGTTTCATGATATTTCTAGTTACTCCTTTTGTATATATAAGAGGGGATTGAGCCGCTGTTATATATACCCTTACACCAATATTAGTGGAATGGGACTCTAATATATGTGTATTGACCTCATCATATTTATTTATGTAATTATATTTAGGATGTTAGATTTTTGCTGGAGATTTGATTCGGGATGTAAGAGATTCATTTGAGATTGAATACTGGATAGATATGTGAGACCTACTTGATTTTGTACATTCGAGATATATAAGATCTACTTGCTGTTGTACATTCGAGATATGTGTGATATACTTGATATTGTACATATGAGATATGTGAGATCCACTTGATTTTGTACATTCGATATATACGAGATATACTTGATGATTGTACATTCGATATATGTGAGATATACTTGAGGTTGTACATTCGGGATATATGAGATATACTTGATATTGTGCAATTGAGAAGATGTGATACTTAGATAACATGAGAGCCAATTTGGGGGCTGATTCGAGGAATTGGTATTTTAATTGTCTTGCTGGATTGTGATCCTACCACGATGTCAGGATTCCGTTGAAACGACATACTTCACATCATACCTCACCTTATTTGTTTGTGCATTGCTTCATGTACTAGTAGTACCTGTTAGTGTACCTTTCATGATTGTTGCACATTTACATTCTCATATCCCTATCACATGATTATTGCATACTGTTTTCATATCATTATTTCTTTATATATATTGGTTGTACCTGCTAGTGTACTTTCCATTATTCTGCATTCATATGATATGTTATTACTGTTAATTGCATATCTTAGATTCACGCTTTACGTGCATACTTGCTATTACCTGCATATGTTATTTACTATTCACGAGTTGGCAACTGACCCCCGTTGTGCCATAGTGTTTGCAGGTGTTCCTCAGGATAGTCGGAGGCAGGCTATTATCACACACCTTATCATCTTTTGCAACGGATACCGCATAAGCTCACAGTGTGCAGTTTGCTTAGGTGGGTTTTGTGGTTATTCGTTGTATTGTATATTCGTTGTATCCATGTACTCTCCATCTACTATTTTTATATTGACTTAGAGACTTGGTGAGGACGATGTTGTATATTATGTTGGATTTGTTGTCATTTATACAGTTTCCTTTCTATCATCTTCTATTTCTTCGCTACGGCGTCGTATATTTGTTGTGGTGGTTGTTTTCCGCCTTTGGGCATGGATTTGCTCCCGTTGGGGATGCTCTACTTTTAATTTATGTTGTACCCACTTTTGGGGTTGGTTTATATAAAGGAGGTGCTGATTGAATGATTTAGCGTGCTTGCGCTTTCTAAAAGATAGATCAAAAATATTTGTAACCGCAATCAAGAACGGCGTCGCATTGCTGCTAGCCGGTGAGTACGGGTCAGTCCACAGGGATGTTGTGAATCTCCGATTCGTTCTTACGAGTTAATTCCGAAGGGTGTTCGGAGTTGTTATTAAATCTAAAAACCTAATTAACCTAGGGCAATTATCTAGATCTATTCTTGCTAGGGTTAGGTTTAGGGATGGTTTGGAAATGCAATTAAATCTCAACGCTTTCTATACCCGAATGAAGATCTGTGAGGAGTTATGATAATTATCAATAAAGGGGATTAGATCCATTCGGGAAGGTGTTCCTTCCTCTAGGTTCTTGTCTTCCTTTAGAGATCCTTACCCTAACCTCCATGGAAAACGCGCGCAACCGGGCCTTTACACTACGGTGTTATCATTACCTCGAGGGGTAGGATGCCATAGGGCGCGGTGTGTGCGTGTATGCATGGAGTCCTATCGTAAATATTTGGTTGGTAAGAAAGGGATGAGAGATCTCATCTCTCAAAATCCTTCCCCAAAGGTAAACCCTAAACAAGTTCCTAGGGTATGAAATTAAATCTACTTAGTGTAAAGAATTAAAATCTAAACTAGGGCGAGAAATTAAATCTACTTACAGATGCATCCCTCCAATCATCCATGCAGGTTTTTCAGATCTGAATTTCTGAATGGAAAAGAAAACACCGATGCTCTCCAAAAGAGTTTTGGAATTTTTTATTAAAAGGAGGCATAAAGAAAATACAATGTTTTGGGTTCCTATTTATAGAGAATAGGAAACCCTAGGTTTACAATTGCTCCGCATGTCTAAAATTACAAATATACCCCCAGGAAATCTTTCCATAGCCGCCAAGACGTTTTGGTAAAAAATTCTTTGCATGAAAGCTTCATATGGCCGCGGAACCGCGGCATTGGCGCGCTTAGGCCGCGGTTCCGCGGCCCTTTACTGAGCTCAGTTGATGATCTTTCCTGGCCTTCTTTAGGTTACTCTGGGCTTTCTGTTTCTTTGTTCCTTTTATCAATTGGGCTTCTTTATTAATTCCAGATCTTCAGTGAAGACTTTGCAATGTATCTTTTAACCGTTTTCCTTGACAATTTGGATCTTGCGTTGCTTTGTTGATGGTGAACTGTTCTTCTTCTAGGCTTTACTAAGATCTTCCTATTTGTTGGTCAAAAATCCTTCTTTTGTGTCGTCTTTTGTGTTTTTCACTGTTTTTGCTCCAAGCACCTGTAACCTGTAACATGTAGCAGACATGGGTCAAAAGCACCTGTTTTTATTCTTAAATGTATAAGAACGGGGGATATAAAATGCAATATTATGTTATGAACAAATACCCCCAAACTTATCTTTTGCTCGTCCTCGAGCAAAATTATTTTTATTCACTAAAATCCTAACCACACTTTCGCAGGGAAACGATATTACACTGAGCATGTGCAACAAGCCGTTAAACCTCTAGGTGTCCCTAGTAGGAGGAGTGTTGTCTCCTGAGGGTTTTCAGCGGATTACACCCACAAAATCCTATCAATTCGGCCCATTAACTTTTGTTCTCCAATTAGGTTTTCGAACAAGGAATTCTATTATCGTCGACCCGCAAATTATCCACCCATATTCTTCACACTTCCTCATTATTTAACTTAAGATTATATATGTTATGTAGACCTACTTAGCTTTCGGCATCTCTTAAGTCTTCCTTCTAGGGTTTCATCTCCACTTAGGAATTTTTATCAACACTATTAAAGATACAAGTTCTATTCTTCATCCCTTTCTCTTATCTAAACTCCAATTACATACCCCTACGTGTGTGTATAGATCACCCCTACACTTGGAAATTCAAATCAAGCAATCATACTCTCGTCCATTGTCCAAAGCACTTATTAATTTGTGAATTTTTAATTGAATTTTGCTTACACATTCTTCATGCGACCGTTAATACTTCTTGAGGTACCAACAACCGATTACAAGATGCGTTAGCACTTTAAAGCGTACTTCCTAGTTTTGCAACACCCAAGGCTTTTAGCAGTGACTCCCAAACCAGTTGGTCTAAGGCACTGGGTGATGAAGCACCCTCGCTAAATATTTTTCTATTTTTGCAGCCTTAAGTAATCACAAAAACCAGTGTCCATTTTTTTTCTTTATTCACTTTTTTTTCTTTTATTTTTTTCGTACTAAGGAATTTAGACAAGAGCATTTCAAGGTCTCTTCTACTATTCCAAGTTTCAAGGTGCGTGATTGTGCAAATTATAGGGTATACATTTTCAGAATCTAGACTTAAGCTAGGTACTATTTTTCAAACTTATACTCTAATAAGAACATCAATACTCTTCCCTTGTTTTGACTTAGCCCAAGAAGTGAACCCAAAATTTGCTTATTTCTAAATAAACTACAAAGACATATACTCTCTATCGTTAAACTTTAAGGAAGGTTATTTTTAGGGTTTTTAATTTACTAAGTCTAAGATCTAGTTGTTCCTAGCCAGTTAACCTATTTGTCAAACTCAAGTCAATTAGACCAAAATTGAATATAATAATTTTTATAATTTTTGAATTTTTTCAATTTTTATGGGTTTTCAAATAAATATGCAAATGCAAAAATCTGTACAAATGAATGCGAAGGAAGAAGACGTACCGAGCATACCCCCAAACTTGAACTTGACAGTGTCCTCACTGTCATACTAAACCTAGAGGGTCAAAATGTCGGCACTCCCCTGTTTATTTATTTACAAATTTTTTAAATATTTTTTTAATGTTTTGAAATTTTTTTATTTACTATTTTTTTATAGAAAAAGAAAACAAAAATATATATACATATATACAAAGGTTCCCCCCAAACTTAAGCTTGGCCTTACACAAGCCAAAGGTTAGCACCAACCATTCAAAGATCTTATCGTGGTAATGGTATAGTTGGTGCCAGAATGGGATGGAAAGAAAAAAGATGAGAAGCACACGAGACCGAATGAGAAGAAGGGTGGTAGAATAGGGTCTCGGTGTGGGAGAAGAATGGCGGAAAGAAGAAAGAAGGATCGCGCGAACTTGAGGGTGTAAATCGAGTGAATAAATTAGCGCAATATGTGATGATCGATATGTTATAAGCGATTGCGCTAACCTATCAACCCGTCGGGAAATGGGGTCAAATCCCTCAAGATTCGCAAGAAAACATGGGTACGCCAAACTTGGTATAGGAGATGAAAGCGTAACGGTCATTTGTACGGTCGGGACAATAGGAGAGACGAAAGGAAGTGAATTAGGGATAGTATCATTCTCACCATAGTAAACTGTTTCGAACTTGAAAGATTCCATTAATGGTTCGAAACTACTATAATCAACCGAGTCTGATGGCTCATCTGAAAATGTAAAGGACTCAAACTCGGGCGGTGAGTCATCAGCATCGTCCGAAAAAGTGAAACACTCGTAGGTGTTATCGTCTGTGAGAATTGTGTCAGATTCAAAGGAAAAGGTTTCAAGCTCACAGTCTTCAAGCAGGGTCAGAACGATGGGAAGGAGGGAGGGTGATATAACAGTCAAAGGTTCAGGAGGATGAATTGGAAAATCAGACACATCAAACAAAAATAATTCAATCTCAATATTATCCTCAAGACTCTCGACAATACTATCCTCAATATTTAACTCATCCATGCCATTATCATCAAATTAAAGACGCATATGAGATTCGGGGGAAACATTTAATAACTCAGGATGATGATTTGAACATAAAATTTCAATTAAATCGACAGGTTCATCATCTGAAATATTCCCGGCGTCTATATCCTCAATCAAGTGAAAATCAATTTTCTTAGACACCTCATCAAAAGCATGGATATCTATCAATTTAGGTTCTAGATGGGAGGTGTAAAGATCGAAAGGATTAGGTGCGGTTTCACTCGAAAAGGGTTCCTCACAATTTGGCAAATCAAACACTACAAAATCACACAACTCGTTTTTATTTTGAACTTGTGAATCATTTAGGACATTCGATGGAAAACTGGAGTTGTGGGCTTCAATTGGGTAAGGGTAGGTTTGATTTGGAAATCCTCTCACATTCTCACTCTGTCCTACCGCCTCCTTATACATTGAAAAATTTTGAGCTAGTGGGAAACTAGCTACCGGTTCACTAGGTTGCATAAGGGCGGCCACGGACGCTTCCACATTCCTAGTCATTTTGTTTGTTGCAGCAATATAAGCTTCCAATGACTCTTCCAAACTAGACTTATGTGGTGAGGGGGTTTCGGTAAAAGATTCGAAATTGGTTGGATATGTGAAACTCCCTAATGGCTGTGTAGAAACAGTGTCTAGTGAAGGTGGGAAAGTCGGGTATGACTGGTAGGAAGTGGGTGTTTGGTCAGGTGTAGGGTCAACATGTGGATAAACAGATGAATAGTCGTGCGGATCCCTAGAACTAGATGAGTGAAGAGGGGTGAAAGATCGACTGCGGGATTGAGCAATATGCTCAGCAATGGACATCGGCCTAGGAGTGACAGAAGGACTTGGAAAAATGGTGTCAACATATGTAGGTGGTAAAGATGGACTTGGTCGACACAAAGTGGGTTGAAAGGTCAAACTGTTTCTCCTAGACGCCTCTATTTGATCTTTCAAAGATTTCTTTGGTAAGGAAGGATCGTCTTTAAATTGACCGAACAAATTGACATACGACGCAAAATTAGGTTCGGGATACCAAAGTTCAGCTAATGATTTATTATGTGGGGTACCCATGTTGGAAGAAAGGGCAAAAAGAAGGAAGTTTTGTGGTGCAAGGATCTAATTGCGGCCAAAATTTTTTGCAAGTTTCTAATAAAATTTGTCCTTTTGATTTTTATTCTTTTTCTCTTTATTTGGAAAAAAATTTTGTTGCAAAAAGATTTTAGAGAAACAAAATATTACTTGCAATCAATTATTATTTTAAGCATATCACAAGAATCTTTATTTGGAAAGAATTGTTGCAAAAAGATATTCGAGAAAAGATATGCAACAACAAAATATTTCTTGCAATCAATTTAGTTCAAGCGGGGCCCAAAAATCCTGCACAAGACTTGTTATATGGAAGAGAATATATTTTTAAAGCACACAAAATCTTGCAAGCATTATTCAGAAAATATATTAAAATTTGCAGAGGAGAAATAACAGAGAGCTTACAGTGCAAATTTCATCACCTGAAGACACCATAAGGCCGCGTTTCCGCGGTTTAAATGCATTAATGCCGCGTTTTCGCGGCGGTCTCGTCAGCACTAACCCCCAAAAATTTTCTGACGTTCAGATTCTCCAAGATGGCCGCAGTTCAGCGGCCTAAGGTGGGTTTTGGCCGCGGAATCGCGGCGGGTTGGGGGGTTTGGGGCTCCAAAATTTTGGTGCTTCTCTGTTTTTTAAAATCCCTTCTGTTCCGATATCTCGTTTTCTGTTTCACTTTCTGGAATTTTCCAGATCCGATTTTGTATATCCTGCAAAAATTCAACCACAAAGTATCCCTTCCAAAAATAACAAATTATATATATTTTTATATTTTTTTGATTTTTTCAGATTTTTTTGATTTTTTTATTTTATGATTAACCCGAAATTGCGAAAAGGAAATTTCTACGCCATCCCCGGCAACGGCGCCATTTGATTGAATGATTTAGCGTGCTTGCACTTTCTAAAAGATAGATCAAAAATATTTGTAACCGCAATCAAGAACGGCGTCGCTTTGCTGCTAGCCGGTGAGTACGGGTCGGTCCACAGGGATGTTGTGAATCTCCAATTCGTTCTTACGAGTTAATTCCGAACGGTGTTCGGAGTTGTTATTAAATCTAAAAACCTAATTAACCTAGGGCAATTATCTAGATCTATTCTTGCTAGGCTTAGGTTTAGGGATGGTTTGGAAATGCAATTAAATCTCAACGCTTTCTATACCCGAATGAAGATCTGTGAGGAGTTATGATAATTATCAATAAAGGGGATTAGATCCATTCGGGAAGGTGTTCCTTCCTCTAGGTTCTTGTCTTCCTTTAGAGATCCTTACCCTAACCTCCATGGAAAACGCGCGCAACCGGGCCTTTACACTACGATGTCATCGTTACCTCGAGGGGTAGGATGCCATAGGGCACGGTGTGTGCGTGTATGCATGGAGTCTTATCGTAAATATTTGGTGGGTAAGAAAGGGATGAGAGATCTCATCTCTCAAAATCCTTCCCCAAAGGTAAACCTTAAACAAGTTCCTAGGGTATGAAATTAAATCTACTTAAGGTAAAGAATTAAAATCTAAACTGGGGCGAGAAATTAAATCTACTTACAGATGCATCCCTCCAATCATCCATGCAGGTTTTTCAGATCTGAATTTCTGAATGGAAAAGAAAACACCGATGCTCTCCAAAAGAGTTCTGGAATTTTTTATTAAAAGGAGGCATAAAGAAAATACAATGTTTTGGGTTCCTATTTATAGAGAATAGGAAACCCTAGGTTTACAATTGCTCCGCATGTCTAAAATTACAAATATACCCCCAGGAAATCTTTCCATAGCCGCCAAGACGTTTTGGTAAAAAATTCTTTGCATGAAAGCTTCATACGGCCGCGGAACCGCGGCATTGGCGCGCTTGGGCCGCGGTTCCGCGGCCCTTTAGTGAGCTCAGTTGATGATCTTTCCTGGCCTTCTTTAGGTTACTCTGGGCTTTCTGTTTCTTTGTTCCTTTTATCAATTGGGCTTCTTTATTAATTCCAGATCTTCAGTGAAGACTTTGCAATGGATCTTTTAACCGTTTTCCTTGACAATTTGGATCTTGCGTTGCTTTGTTGATGGTGCACTGTTCTTCTTCTAGGCTTTACTAAGATCTTCCTATTTGTTGGTCAAAAATCCTTCTTTTGTGTCGTCTTTTGTGTTTTTCACTGTTTTTGCTCCAAGCACCTGTAACCTGTAACATGTAGCAGACATGGGTCAAAAGCACCTGTTTTTATTCTTAAATGTATAAGAACGGGGGATATAAAATGCAATATTATGTTATGAACAGGTGCTGCAAAAATTTTAAAGAAAATAAAGTTGGACTTTTAAAGAATTTGGGTTGTGATTTCAAATACTTTTAAACAATGTTTCTTATCTTTTCTTGTCTTTTACTGGTTTAGATTTCTGGGTTTTGGCTTTCTTTTACTGCGTTACGCCTGTAGACGTTGCGGACTATTAGGGCCGTCACGTGCCAATTTCGGGTCGTGACAGCTGGTTAATCTACAAGCACATCCTTTTTCAGGTCCCTAGTCGTAGGATTATCAAGACAGGGCATCGATACTCCGGAGTAGACTAGTGTATACGCTTCTCATCCCAGTTGGGGAGATGGTCTGTTCCACAGCCATCAGTACGTTGTACTGGAGATAGTATACAGGTGCTCGTTGGGTTACGGGTACACCGGACTGGACTCGCAGGTAACTGTTGGTTGGTATTATACCCGTCGTTAGTTAACAGTTCCCAGGTGATATGAGTACAGCTTAGTCATTAGACTTGACACTGCTACTACGTCTCGAGTGTGTTCCTACAGTTCTTAGATTGCTATCCTACTACGGCTCAAAGGATTCGTGCAAATAGGTAGCAGTTGGGTGCAGTCCCGAAGCACTTGGAGGCAGTGGCGGTTAGATAGGATTCGTCTCTCCTGGTATTGGGAGTTAATATCGCGCTGTGTTTGGAAAGCCATTACGCAATGTCCCTGGCCAGGGCAAGCGAGATTTACTGGTAGGATTTCCAGTAGCTTCTCAAGGTGTAATAGGCTTCACTCCGACACGACTTATACCGCTTATAAGGGACTGACGCTTGCCGCCCCTAGGCCCGATATGCGATAGTCTTAGACGAACAGACCGGACTGTACAGAGATTGTCACATCAGGCTCAGTAGGAGTTCGAATGGGTTTCCTCATCGGCCTTCTTATCGACATCTACCTGGGGACCGTTACGTACAGCTAGTGCCGCTTGCGGTCTGTGGTTAAACCGACTGCCAGTATAGTGTCGAGTCTTTAGAGTCCCACACAGAAATTTTCCCTGCTTCGGGCGAAACGATATAGAGGTCGTATGGTTTTACGACAGGGTTCGGACACGCACGTGCATTTATGCACGTACGATGTTCGGACAGTTTATACTAGCAGGTTTTGGTTTAAGCCAGATTCTAGTAGTGGATTATTGGATTTATACATTCTCAGTATTTCCGTGTTTTCACGGATAGGAGGGGCGTTCTTGTAATTACTCGAGAAGCTTCTAGAAGTTTGATGAGGTGGAGAGCTTAGGTGTTATTTGCATTAAATGGATTTGTGACTCATGGAGATGATTTATCAAATGAGTTAATGAAGCATTTATGTTTTTAATGACTCATTAGATGATTCATTTGTATTAAATGAAGCATGAAGATATTTGTGCAAAGATATGTTGTGCAAGATATTTTATGCTTCATGATATATACACAAATGAGTTAATTTTCACTTCATACTCACTTTCACATTCTCTCTCCTCAAGCTCTCTCTCTTCAACCCTAACCCTAACCTCTCATGTGTTGAGATCCAAGTGTTAGCAAGACTAATAGATCACTAATCCTATTCTATATCCTCTAGGTTCCATTAATTACCACTCTTAGCAACCTAGTTACCTCAAGTTACAGGTTAAGCTTGGAGAAGTAGCTCTCGGGTGGATCTTCTATCACATCGAGGAGGCCATCGAGGAGGTGAACAAAGAGAACAAGAAGGACTTGATTCATTAGGTATAATCTTCTTTCATGGTAGCTAATCACTTCTATGTTGTTGTTAGTTAGGGTTTAGCAAATATCCGTAAAGTTAGTCGATGTTAGTTTAAACAAAATGATTGTTTTACCTATTCCGCCTTCCCGCATCATGTGGGGTGTCTGACGTCGACTTACAGAGTCTTACTCAGATCTACAGTAGATCGATCCGGAGATGACATTGTTAGTTGGATGATCCGATAGGAGATCAGTAAGTTGACTAGTTTCTGATAGAGGACCTCACCCAGATGCGTTGTGAGTTGATCGAGAACGAACGGATATAAATTATTCCTCCGATGGTTGGGACGAGTTCCCGAGGACGTGTTCGGCTAGGTATCTTCTACAGAGTGATGAAGATACCGAGTTCGTGATTTCGAGTCCGTGTGAGAGATTCCGGATTGACTGTAGCTGAGAAAATTTGCGGTACACAGATAGTATGACGTGAAGTCGAAGTGGACGATGATAAAGACTAGTGGATCAAGAGATTCGTGTGAGATGCTGACGAGCTGTTGTTACTCTCCGCATAGATTAGAGATCGGATATGTCTACAGAGGCATTGGGATACGGCCAGTTCCTAAGAAAATGCTGTGCTGAGAACGCAGATGTCCAGAAAACAAGAAAAGATGATATAAGAGTACCGGTCTCTGTATAGTTCGGCATAGGAGAGATCGGAAGAGACCCTGAGTAGGTTCTTTCCAGGACACTGCTGCGATAAGATTTGCACCGAGGATCAGTTGTGTCATGGGTATTCAGTGGGCCAGAGGTCGACGCCAGTGACATGCTGCTTTATGAGTGGTCATACTAATTGGCCGAGAATTGACCAGAGGAGTATCAGATCGGAATCGTTTCCGTTAGTACACCTGACCGGGCCGACGAGCCGATGGATTGTGAGATTGGTAATCCACAGAGAAATGAGTACCCAGAGACAGAGGATGCCAGACTGCAAGCCGGAGGCGAGCGGATGTTCTTGCTCTGCCATTATTGGGCGCACCGATATTTTTTCTACATTGTAGGAGGTGTACCTCAATGTCATCTATTACGATTTGCATTGTGATCCGAGTATCATGCTTATATCGTTTGGATTTGAGTTTTGATGATTGAGTTCCATGATATTGTTTTCATGCACCATGGCTGCACCTACTGGGTATTCATATTTTTGTGCATAGTTATTGCACTTGATATATGTTTTATAAACCATTGTGTTGGTTTATGATTTGGGCATATTTATTTCACTTGAGATCAGTTTTGTGGCTTGGCTGCATGTGTTCATGATTTCGTGGATTTCATACCGTTGATTTGATTTTGTGCATGTATTACGCACTCGATTTGATTTTTACACTCGGTATAGCTCACATGTGCTTGCAGTGCATTGATACGTGTTTTGTGCATGCGGTTGCATATGTTTATGATTTTTATACACCTTAGTACACTCGGTGTTGTTTTATACGCAATTATGTTATTGATGAGTTTCCATGCGGTTATTGCACTAGATTGATATTTCGTGCACTGGATGCACCGGATTTGTATTTCGTGCACTGGATGCACCCGATTTTTATTTTGTGCATTTGTTGCAACAGATTCGTATTTCGTGCATTTGTTGCACTATAATTGCATTTAATGCGTTTTTTGCACCAGGTGGGTATTTCGTGCATTGGTTGCACTAGATTTATACTCCGTATATTGGTTCTACCCGATTTATATTTTTGAGCATTCATTTTACCAGATTTGTGTTTTTGTGCGCATTTATACTTGATGTTCATTTTCGTGCACGCTGCTGCACTAGATGTTTATGTGAACCTGACGCGCTTGGGTTGGATTTTTGCGCATATTAGGCGCTTGGTATTGGATTTAGTGCGTATCGGATGCACTTGAGTGAGATTTTACTCGGGCATGATGGGTGCCCTTGATTTAGATTTTTATTCGTGCATGTTGGATGCACTTGACTTAGATTTTATTCGTGCACGCCGGATGCACTTGATTTAGATTTCATTTGTGCATGACGGATGCACTTGACTTGGAATTTCGCGCATGTTGGGCGCATGATATGAGATGTGATTTTGTGCACACCTGATGCACTCGATTAGGATTTTCGTTCGTGCATGTTAGTTGCCTTGGATTGAGAATTCCGTGCACTCTAGTTGCACTTGATGTTGTTCTCATGCACACCCGTTGCATTTGACAAATGCTTTTGTGCACAACCGTTGCACTTAGTCTGGTTTTGTGCACATTCATAGCACTGGTATTTGGCTTTGATTTCTGTGCGCACCAGACGCACGTGAATGTTGGATACGCCTTTTGAGACTGATTTTGCTATTGAGCACCTTGTTTTCATGATAGGCACTATATTATGTGGTGGCCGAACATGACTGATCTGAGGACAGTACCTGAGTACTTTGCATGCATAAAAAGTTTAACAAGAAATTTTCAAAAAGGAGCTATAGTCTCGTTATTTCCTACGTGTCCGCGAGATACACAAACATTTATAAAGGAAAACGTTTTGGGATATTTTAAAAAGGGCGGAACATATAGTTTAGCAAAATCTATTTGAACATATATTTATTACTTTATAAATGAGCGTCCGTCACTTGTGCCTTGAGTTACGCATCTCACGGCGATTCAGAAAATATTTTGCATGTGTTTTATTCAGTTTTAAGATTTTTCCAAGGATGCTACTATACATGTATTATGGTATTTGACTAGTGTATATTGGATTTCAGGGTTGAATTTCGAGATCTGCATCTCCATTGTAACTCCGATGATATGCGTGCAAATCCGGTGATTTTCGTGACGCCTGACGAAGTTCGATTTTTGAGTTTCGTACTTGTTTTCAGGCGCACACGAGGCGCTCTAGTATTTCTGTATCTTCCGTGATTTCGGAACCCCGTTGATTTGAGCTGATTGTTGAAATGTTTTAAAATTTGTGGGTTTAAATTTAAATTCGGGGACCGAATTTATTTAAGGGGGAAAGATTGTAACATTTCAGAAAATATAAAATATTATTTTTGGAATTTAATATTAAAATAATATATTTCGCGAAAACTACCCGATTTGTGAAATTGGGGTTTTCATTAAAAGGTATAAATATATACCAATATTTGTGAAATGATTGGAGATTAAAATAATTTATTCATTTAAAAATATATTTATTGGATTTGGCATTTCTATAACTAATTATATGCAAGTTTAAAGTTAAACCCGATTAGTGCACTTCTAATCACGATTAAGCCAAATCCGTGTTTGTACAGTTTTCCATAGCCAGTGCACCATATCATGTTGCATTTTGTTGCATGTTGTTTCATTTGGGTGGTTTTATTGGGATTATGTGTGTTATTTTGAGAAAAAGAGAAAATGGTTAAAAAGATAATGATTGGAGAGAGAGAGTGAAGCATGGGCTTGAGAGGGGTGAGAATAAGAGAGAGTGAGGGTAAGAGAGAGAGAGGGGGCAACCACTCATTTCCCCTGTTAGTGTGATATGCCCTAGAGACCATTATTGTATAGTACTAGTTTGTATATTATATTTTGGAAGCTTGAGATATATACACGGATTTATAACAGTCTTGCTCAATATGGTAGTTACTACCTGGTTTGTATCTATCTTAATATGTGTATGCGTTTCTTTTAATATATCACTAATACATATTGATAGAGCCCTTAGGATCATTGCTTGACTACCAGCGTTTTGATGGCAGTCACACTAGTAGGGGCTGGGTAGTCTACAAGCACATCCTTATACAGGTCCCTGGTCGTAGGATTATCGAGACAGGGCATCGATACTCCATAGTAGACTGGTGTGTACGCTTGTCATCCCAGCACAGGAGATGGTATGTCCCACAGCCATCTGTACGTCGTACTGGAGATAGTATGCAGGTGCTCGTTAGGTTATGAGTACACTGGACAGGACTCATCGGGAACTGTTGGTTGGTACTATACCTATCGCCAGTTAACAGTTCCCAGGTGACATGAGTACAGCTTAGTCCGTTGACTTGACACTGCTGCTTCGCCTCAAGTGTATTCCCACTGTTCTTAGATTACTACCCTACCACGGCTCTATTGAGTCGTGCAAACAGGTAGTAGTTGGGTGCAGTCCCGAAGAACTTGGAGGCAGTGGCAGTTAGATAGGATTCGTTTCTCCCGGTATTAGGGGTTGATATCGCGCTGTGTTTAGAAGAGCCATTACACAAAGTCCCTGGCCAGGGCAAGCGAGACTTACTGCTAGGTACTCCAGTAGTTTGTCAGCATGTTTTGGACTACACTCCGACATGACTTATACCGGTTTTAGGGGACTGACGTTTACCGCCCCATAGGCCCGATATGCGATACTCTTACACAAACAGACCGGACTATACGGAGATTGTCAAATTCAGGCTCAGTAGGAGTTCGGATGGGTTTTTCCTCATCGGCCTTCTTATCGACATCTACCTAGGGACCTTTACGTACAGCTATTACGGCTTGCGGCCTGTGGTCAAACCCACTACCAGCGTAGTGTCGAGTCTTTAGAGTCCCACACAGAGGGTTATTCACCTTTGGGCAAAAAGTAGTAGAGGTCGTATGGTTTTACGACGGGGTTCGTGTAAGTGCACGGCGGCGCCCCGGCAGTCAATCCGACGGCCAAATGCGGAAGCGGTGATAAACTTTAAATTTTCTTGAACTGGCAAACCGCCGCGCACTAATACCCGGATCGAACCATTAATTAGTCCTAGCTAACTACAAGATGGGGAAGAGAGATATACCGACTGATCCAAGTCCTCCGGTCTTCTCGTCGTCGTCCCGATCTACTGCGGAAGCTCCGGTCTCCACCTCGTCGCCGGAAGTGCACATCGCCTACTTTTTTTACGGGCTCCCACCTCAATGCCGAGGCAACTCGGGCACGAAGCTGGCTAGTCGACGTGCCCAAGATTTGCTGTAGAATATAGTGTACTAGTCTCATTTTTGGGGCTCATGGAGGTGCCATTTTAGTGGAGGGATGATACAAGAATTATGTGGAAGAACTTTGGGGTTTTTGGGAACATGAAATGAACAAAACCCCACTCTCTAAAATTTGGACAGCCCCCTTCCCTCTTGGTGGCCGGCCATGCAACTTGTGAGAGGGTGTGAATGAGAGAGAGAGGAGGGAATGGCAAAGCATGAGAAAGATATGCAATAATCCAAGGGAGAGAAAGAGAAGGCTATCATGCAAAGAATCATCATTCCAATAATTCCCACACTCAACCAACAACCATGATAGCAAATAAAACAACACTCCAACACCACCATGATGACTCCAAATGGTCAATGCATCATGAAGAAGTCAAGAAGTCAAGGTCAATGGAGAAACCATCATGATCCAACCAATATGCAAAAGACCCCCCTCCACAATTGCCTATTTGCAACAATGCAAATAAGCCCTTCTCCAACAAACTTCGGCCAATGAACGATACAAAGGAAATTGGCCGAAACGGAAAGCAAACTGGCAACTCCAGAAAACTGGTCCCGTAATAAATTACAGGAAAACCCCGATACTGTGCATACACACCCGCATTTGTATTCCGACCGAAATACAAATGCAATGAGACAAAATCTATACTGTAATATACAAGGATCCGGCTTAAACCAAAGCCGGCCAGTAATATCCGTTCGATCCTGATCCGTGCAATACCGCACGTATCTGATCGAACCCTGCCATATATCCATACGGCCTATAGTACAAACTGTCCGATCCTGATCCGTGCAATACCGCACGTATCTGATCGGACCTTGCCATATCTCCATACGGCCTCTACAACCTTTCGCCCGAAAGCTGAGTAACTGAATGTGGGGGACTCTAAAGACTCGTCAACACCTTGGTTGTGGATTTAACCACTAGCACGTCAGAGGTATAAGCCAATACGTAACGGGCTACCAGGTATTGACTAAAAGGGACGTCTGTGAGCGAACTCAGCCTGACAACCCTACTGAGCCTGTCAGTGACAATATCCGTACAGTCCGGTCCGTTCGTCTATGAGTATCGCATGGCGGGCCTAGGGGGTTGGTAAAAGTCAGACCCCCAAAAGCGGTACAAGTCGTGTCGGAGTGTAGCCCAGAACACCTGAGATACTACTGGAATACCTACCAGTAAATCTCCTGCCTTGGCCAAGGACTTCGTGTAATGGCTCTCCTAGACACAGCACGACCTCACCCCCAATACCGGGAGAGACGAACCCCTGAAGATACGCTCACTGCCTCCATGTGGCTCGGGACTGTACCCAACTAAAACCTGTTTGCACGACTCCTTTGAGCCGTGGTAGGGTAGTAAT
This sequence comes from Agapanthus africanus, assembly GCA_030015575.1. Lineage (NCBI taxonomy): Eukaryota > Viridiplantae > Streptophyta > Magnoliopsida > Asparagales > Amaryllidaceae > Agapanthus > Agapanthus africanus. The sequence goes on from CM057337.1 coordinate 413,721,556, forward strand.
CAAAGTACAGTGGGAACTCACACGAGACAAATGACGATCCCCAGGTCGATGAACTAACCTACACACATGTCACCAGGGAACTGCCATCTGACGTCTGGTATATGACCAACTAGCATGTTCCCGGCGAGTCCTGTCCGGTGTACTCATAACCCAATGAGCACCTGTATACATCTTAGGTGATCCAACTGACACCAGTGGCTTGTGAGACCGGCCACCGCCCCTCGTCGGGGTCTCGACTGTATACACTAGTCTACTCTGGAGTATCGATGCCCTGTCTCGAAACTCACACGACTAGGGACCATTTAAGGATATGCTTATAGACCCCAGATCCCACTTATATGATCGCCCTCATACTGCTGGTGGTCAAGCAAGAATCCTAGGGGCTCTATCAACGTGTAATATCAACTTGTCAGGTCACCTAAAACAGTACACGATGATAAAGGTAAACCAGATAGTATACTATCATCTCGAGTAAGACTGTCCTACCGGGATAGGTCCTCCATCAATCATTGCAATCACGTACCTGTGACCTAATAATTGACTCTGAGGGCACTATCTCCAACAATCTCCCACTTGCACTCAAGGTTAATTATTGCGATGTCGCATACTCACAGCCCGTGTGATACCGAACACCCAACTCCTCTACTAGTCAGTCTCACAAAGCTCGTTTGCGAATCTATTGCGTTCGAGGAATAGCCTCAGTGAGTGGATCCGCTTAGTTGTTTCTTTCTATGTCTCTCTATATCTCAAGTTCGCGGAGAAAGCCATCTCCCGAAATGAGCAATACCTGTCTTAGAATGTCTGGATGTCTGATGGGACCTAGCTCATAAATGAACTCCAAATCATAAATGAACTCCAAATCCAAACTTCTTAGACTGTATCGTCAACTGAACTTAATCAGTATCCTGCGCCATGCCACCCTCAGTATTGCCTTGGATCACCTGTCCAAAATACTGCCCTTCGTTAGAAGGAAAACTATAACTCTGACAACCTCCTTGTCGTCCATGTCACCTTGGAAGCCTGGAATGATAACTGTCTCCCGAATGAGGCTGTCGTTATCATATCCCTAGAACATCCACTTATGTTCTAAAACTGCTTCCGACTGTTTCTCCAGGATTGGATCAATGTCAACTTATTGCATCTAGTGCAAGAACAACATCTGGTGTGGTACTTGACATCTCATGATTGACTCAATTGCCTGAGCATGTGATCTGCCAATCATGCACGTCCCTCTCCCCTTTAGTCTGTAAGACACTTTTAGAGAGGGTGACTCCGTCGCCTGCAGGTACACTACCATGCCAGGAGTCGTCCATTCTAAATACTCTTAGAATGCCGTCAAAGTACCCTGATTGGGAAACCACCCAAATCTAGATCTAAAACTATAGATCTAGTAACCAGTATGTCTGATATAATATCCAAGTCCCATGTGGAGAAACCACTGTGTGACGAACAAAGTATAACCGACTGTAGTATAGGAGTTTCTTTTCCTACTCTGTGTATGTCATCCAAATACCAGGACATCACACCCTACTACCTTCTCAACAGATCCATCCCCTATTCTGATGAAGTCAAACCCATGACTGTCACGTCAGAAATAGATGATCTTTCTCCGCTATATCTGCTTTAGCCTATAAATAGACATAAGCCACCTATCCACCAATGCTTCCGCTGCTTCCGCTGACTACGACAACCCTCTGGCAGAGTCATATACATGTACACTTCTGGAGCGAGTTCAGAACGACGCTATACTCATCCTCCCGCCGGGTCTCGCAGCCTGGAACAACAGCAATGGTAATTGTGGGTAAACAAGAACTTCCCTGTCACCGTCCTTGAGGCTACCGTAGTACCTCTCGGGTGCCTGACGTTACCCACCTTATCTGCGGAGTGGCCAATGGAATGTCAATCCAGATTGAATCTTTAGGTTCCTATCAAATCTTCAGTAATAGTTTGTGGTTCTGGAATCACTTCCAGTTCTACCATACTCCCACTACTGTTTTCTGAAAAAATACATTTTTAATAAAACTGTGGCGAGTCTAGAACAATATTGCTATTGTTCATCCAGATGGTAGAAAGTCAACCCTCGTCATAGCCTGGGTCAACCCACAAACAGCCATTACAGAAACGTGCCTTGAGTTATCCAGAGTCTGGTTTTAATCATAAACCGGACAACTCCCCGTACCTCAACACCGTTAAGATATGAACTGTTCTATATCCCATATAGGACCAGAGGCACTGATTTAACTGAACCAGATCCAAATCATGCAACTGTCTCCAGTGCATGTCAACTAAATGGAAGGAGGCAGATCAGCGTTACTCAACTTAGGAATGCTTCCAATTATGAGTAACCTGAAAGAGAAGCAAGATCTCTTAATCATTACTGTCAACTGAATACCATACACAAGTACCTACATCTTCGATCACTTTGAAGAATCCCGATACTTGCAATACCTGGTTCTCTACTTTATTCAAATACCTATAACTTCTCAACATTCAGACCCTGTGTTTCCGCGAAACACCTGTCTAAAAACTAGAGAAGTCATAAGTAAACCGAATATAGTACGAGGACCAACCCCTCTGTCCTGATGGACCCTGGACAACATACAATACTCTGTATAAGTCCCTTGAGTCTGATAACTCATTCACTGTGTGTCGTAGGTTGAAAACTGTACTTATGGTCAAGAAGAATTACACCGCTGCTTAATGCTCCTTACCTAACCATCCACTGATATAGGTAAATGTCGTAGACATAATTTCAGAAAGGTATATCTCACTCTATGAAAATAGACGTACTGATATATCAATTTGAAATTGGTGCATAACAGCGGATATTCAAAACCAAATATTTGCCGACCGGCAAACTGCCCAGGTGATTTCCTCAAATATCACCGATTACAACGAATCCCGATATAATGAGGATGATCTCCCAATTCCCAATAACTTACTCCTACTCATTATCTGTAAAACCATACAGATATGAGAATCATACCTGGTAAATACATACCCTGGAGCAAGTGTCTAATCGGGAAATCAGTTTTCCTTTAACAGTACACAGTGAGACTGAAACATCGAAATGTTTCGATGGGGTATCCTGGTATTCCTAGTAATGCCTCTTCCAGATTCACGACTGTAACCGTATAATTCTTTGCCACCTCTCCAAATCCCTTCATATGTCTTTAGTCATTACCTTCTGCACACCCCTTTAGGCCAAATGGTTTTCTTCCTTCCCTACCGTTCGGCACCAGCCTATGGTTTGGAAGAAGACTATCCAATAAGCATAATGGGTGTACTGTCCCAATCCTAGGAACACTCGCAATGCGAGAGAAGGTGAAGATAAAGGACACCTGAATAAAACTTATTCCTATTTCTCCTGAACCAGAATCCATCCCCGAACTGGAACAAGTTCCTTTCGAGTTCGTATATAACCATACGATGGAGTATCCAATAACTGTGGATCTTCGTAGTGATACGGAGTGTCCTGGAGAAATACAAAGGTGATGTGGGAGTGGTAACGAAAAACTTGGTATGGTCGTGAATATCTGTTGCAATTTACTTTGCCCTCTTACTAATCCCTTGATTTGTCTTAACTTAATACCTTCTGTACACCATCGTTATGCTAATTGGTTTTCTTCATTCCCTACCAGTCGGCACCAGCCTATGGTTTGGAAGAAGACTATCCAATTTGCGTAATAGGTGTACTATCTCCTAAACCAAGGAGTACTCGCAACCTGAGAGAAGGTAAAAATAAAAGACAACTGAATAATCCTATCCGTTTCCTCCAGAACCTGAAACCATCCTCGAATAAATTCCTTCGAGTTCGTATCTAACCATACGATGGTTTTGTCCAATGGAAGTGGACGTTCGTAGTAAAACGGGGTGTCCTGGAGAAAAGGGTAAAAGTAGGAGTGGCAATAAGGTTTGCAACTCTGACAATCCAAAAACCAGTGTTAAGAAGGTTCGGTCAACTTGGTCACTGAGTCATAGTCTTAGGGTCGGGTCAATGGTCGCTGCCAAAGAGAGAGAGAAAAGAAACACTCAGCGTGCACTCTAACCTAGATCAGAATGGTTACCAATTTATCTAATCTGGAATCCTCCCACTGTACCTCAAATTCTCCTCCAAACCTGAAAGAAGAATTAGTCGGGGTCACCCGAGGAGTAAATTAACTCATCAGTGGGAATCGGGATCCAACTATCATCGCATGATAACGTGACGGAATCCGCTCACGGTGTCATACTCCAGAAGGTATGCGCATATCTGGCAAGTTTCAGTTCTTTTGAAACTCCCGATGTGATTTCTACCCCATGCTCTTATGACCTTGACTTTGGCCAACATATCATAAGTCACATGTCAAGTTCTACCCATCATTCTCCAGGTTAATTTGAATCCACCCGTACCTACCCTTGACTTTGGCCAAAATGGCAGTACGACTGTCCCAAACCAACGCATCTATCTATGCTGCATATGAATACCCAATAGCTACCAATCACTGTGCCTTGACTTTGGCCAACATACACAGCTTGAATACTATTGACCATCCATATGAAACGACGGAGGGCTACGAATGGTTTTTGGCGAAAACCTTTAACGTAATGAACTTGATATCGTTGAAGGAACGGATAGCTTTTTGAAAATATAGTGACGAAAACTTTCGCTAAAGAGGTCACTCCCGGTGAAGGGATCTCGGCTCTTTCCCCGTAGAATGGGGTGCAGGATATTCCAAATGAATACCACGAAGCAAAGCAAAAGTAATCGGCTATAGTGAAGTTAATGCCCTGACGCAAACTTCTGTCCAAGGGGTCACTCCCGGTGAAGGGATCTCGGCCCTTGCCTCGTCGACTGAGGAGCAGGATATTCCAACTGAATACCACGATGCAAAACAAAAGTGAACGTCCTTGCAATAACAGCTTTTGAAAAAGTGTTCCAACAACATCAGATTATGTTTGTTTTTAACTTGCATTGATCCGAATCAACGCGGTCCCATCAATTGATCACACCAAAAAGAACGAAAATATACTGATGTAAGTATATGCCATCCGCATTCGCCACTGGGTCCCGTCATTACCCGTTAGGTTAGCTAACTAACGACAGAGCGGGGACTGGACTAGCGCGGATGCAAAACATATACAACATCTACTAATATATATACCAATATATTATATTCGCTCAAGGCGTGATAAAATGCAACATCACAGAAAATGTACAGTATCACAGAAACAATACAGATATCTGGGATCCCCGGGTTTCACAGAGCCACTACTGAAACCCGACGTTCCCCTAGTCGTGTGGATAGCCTGTGCAATGAGAACCTAGACCCCTACGGGCGCGGCAAGTTACCCGCCAAAACCTGAAGCGAGGCAGCCCCCTTCAGCGACGTGAATGGACCACCCAGCACTTCACGGAATCCGGTAACTTGGGCACCCCTCCTGGGTCAACCTGTACCCCCTACGAGTGCGGCGAATATCCCGCCAATCCTAGAGTGAAGCCCCCTCCGTCTCAATGCCATGAGATGCGGGCTTGTTGCCCTCCAGAACCCGGCTATCCGTGCACCCCTCCGCGGGGCAATCCTAGTACAGAAAGTAAAATATACATACAACGAGTACATCGACCGCAACCTGGTCGTGCCCCAAAATAATAATACAAACAGGCAGTGACGGCAGTCCACATGTCGGACGCTCGCCCCGCAATATCAAATGTACATAATACAACCACAACTGTACTAGCATTGCATCCAGGCTATCCCCCACGACCGATCCGCAACATCACAGCAAAAACAGAACATCAACGTGAAAGTCACGTTCGCAAATCCGTCTAACCGGGCTATAGCAGTTAGACCGGATTTACCGATCAAGTGACATTTACGGTCGCAGATATAATGTAAATACTGTGAAATAATGTGTTTAAAATATCCGATCGATCAAACTTTAACAAGTGGGCCCCCAAGTACTACTGTAGCACATCAAGAAATTCTGGGACCAAAATTAATATTCCAAAACCCATATTTTAAGCCCAGAAAGCTACTGAAGAAATTTGACACAGCAAGGACACTGTTCGGCGGCGGAACCGCGGCCCAAGGGGGGGTTTGCCGCGGTTCCGCGCTCTGTTGGTCGACTTACTGTGTCGAATTTCAACAGTATGCTTATAACATCCAGTGCATCACTATTTTACAACCTGAAAAATTTTTCGAGACCAAAAAATTTCAACAGAAAACTGATGCTAGCAAAAATGTAGATTTTGGAATTTTGGTTGATCGGAAATGTAAAACACATTAAACCAAGCTAGACTAAGTTAATGGCGAGGCTCTGATACCACTGTAAGTGCACGGCGGCGCCCCGGCCGTCAATCCGACGGCCAAATGCGGAAGCGGTGATAAACTTTAAATTTTCTTGAACTGGCAAACCGCCGCGCACTAATACCCGGATCGAACCATTAATTAGTCCTAGCTAACTACAAGATGGGGAAGAGAGATATACCGACTGATCCAAGTCCTCCGGTCTTCTCGTCGTCGTCCCGATCTACTGCGGAAGCTCCGGTCTCCACCTCGTCGCCGGAAGTGCACCACATCGCCTACTTCTTTTACGGGCTCCCACCTCAATGCCGAGGCAACTCGGGCACGAAGCTGGCTAGTCGACGTGCCCAAGATTTGCTGTAGAATATAGTGTACTAGTCTCATTTTTGGGGTTCATGGAGGTGCCATTTTAGTGGAGGGATGATACAAGAATTATATGGAAGAACTTTGGGGTTTTTGGGAACATGAAATGAATAAAACCCCACTCTCCAAAATTTGGACAGCCCCCTTCCCTCTTGGTGGCCGGCCATGCAACTTGTGAGAGGGAGTGAATGAGAGAGAGAGGAGGGAATGGCAAAGCATGAGAAAGATATGCAATAATCCAAGGGAGAGAAAGAGAAGGCTATCATGCAAAGAATCATCATTCCAATAATTCCCACACTCAACCAACAACCATGATAGCAAATAAAACAACACTCCAACACCACCATGATGACTCCAAATGGTCAATGCATCATGAAGAAGTCAAGAAGTCAAGGTCAATGGAGCAACCATCATGATCCAACCAATATGCAAAAGACCCCCCTCCACAATTGCCTATTTGCAACAATGCAAATAAGCCCTTCTCCACCAAACTTCGGCCAATGAACGATACAAAGGAAATTGGCCGAAACGGAAAGCAAACTGGCAACTCCAGAAAACTGGTCCCGTAATAAATTACAGGAAAACCCCGATACTGTGCATACACAACCGCATTTGTATTCCGACCGAAATACAAATGCAATGAGACAAAATCTACACCGTACTATACAAGGATCCGGCTTAAACCAAAGCCGGCCAGTAATATCCGTTCGATCCTGATCCGTGCGATACCGCACGTATCTGATCGAACCCTGCCATATATCCATACGGCCTATAGTACAAACTGTCCGATCCTGATCCGTGCAATACCGCACGTATCTGATCGGACCTTGCCATATCTCCATACGGCCTCTACAACCTTTCGCCCGAAAGCTGAGTAACTGAATGTGGGGGACTCTAAAGACTCGTCAACACCTTGGTTGTGGATTTAACCACTAGCACGTCAGTGGTATAAGCCAATACGTAACGGGCTACCAGGTATTGACTAAAAGGGACGTCTGTGAACGAACTCAGTCTGACAACCCTACTGAGCCTGTCAGTGACAATATCCGTACAGTCCGGTCCGTTCGTCTATGAGTATCGCATGGCGGGCCTAGGGGGTTGGTAAAAGTCAGACCCCCAAAAGCGGTACAAGTCGTGTCGGAGTGTAGCCCAGAACACCTGAGATACTACTGGAATACCTACCAGTAAATCTCCTGCCTTGGCCAAGGACTTCGTGTAATGGCTCTCCTAGACACAGCACGACCTCACCCCCAATACCGGGAGAGACGAACCCCTGAAGATACGCTCACTGCCTCCATGTGGTTCGGGACTGTACCCAACTAAAACCTGTTTGCACGACTCCTTTGAGCCGTGGTAGGGTAGTAATCAAAGTACAGTGGGAACTCACACAAGACAAATGACGATCCCCAGGTCGATGAACTAACCTGCACACATGTCACCAGGGAACTGCCATCTGACGTCTGGTATATGACCAACTAGCATGTTCCCGGCGAGTCCTGTCCCGTGTACTCATAACCCAATGAGCACCTGTATACATCTTAGGTGATCCAACTGACACCAGTGGCTTGTGAGACCGGCCACCGCCCCTCGTCGGGGTCTCGACTGTATACACTAGTCTACTCTGGAGTATCGATGCCCTGTCTCGAAACTCACGCGACTAGGGACCATTTAAGGATATGCTTATAGACCCCAGCTCCCACTTATATGATCGCCCTCATACTGCTGGTGGTCAAGCAAGAATCCTAGGGGCTCTATCAACGTGTAATAGCAACTTGTTAGGTCACCTAAAACAGTACACGATGATAGAGGTAAACCAGATAGCATACTATCATCTCGAGTAAGACTGTCCTACCGGGATAGGTCCTCCATCAATCATTGCAATCACATACCTGTGACCTAATAATTGACTCTGAGGGCACTATCTCCAACAGTTCGTTCACATATGCGTACTTGTGCGCGCTTGGTGTTCGGGCAGTTGAAACTAGTGGGCTTTGGTTTAAGCCAGATCCTAGTATTTGATTTTGGGTTGGTTCAGTCTCATTGTATTAGTGTTCTGCGGAACACGGATGTGGGTATCTATATTGTTAGTTATATATATGCCCTAGAGGCCATTGTTGTACATATGATGTATATTATAGTGGATGCTTGGATATATATAGAGAGGACTTTCTTGCTCGACATGATAGTATGCTATTTGGTTTCACTTTTTCTTAACATGTTGACTTATATTAGTTTTCTGTCTTGCTCTCACATGTTGATAAAGCCCTTAGGATATGTACTCGACTACTGGGACTATGATGAGATCATACTAGTGGGGCCACAGTAGTCTATGGGTACATCCTATAATTGTTCCTAGTCGTGGGTGTATCGAGACAGGGCATCGATACACCAGAGTAGACTAGCATATACGCATCTTGACCCATATGATGGGCGATGGATGATCCCATATCCATCGGTGTTTGACATCAAAGATGATGTACGGGCGCTCAGCGGAGACTGGGTACACTAAACGGACTCGCCGAGAACTCCCAGATGGTATTATACCTTACGTCAGATGGCAGTTCTCTGGTGACACTGGTACAAGGTAGTCTGTAGACCCGAGATCGTTATAGAGTCTTATGTGATTCCCACTGTGCCTTGATTTCCACCTTACCATGTCTAAGAGGGCGTGCAAAACGGTGGCTTTTGGGTACAGTCCCGAATTATACGGAGGTAATGAACGATAGGAGGGGTTTCGTCTTTCCCAGTATAAGGAGTTGATGTTGTGCTGTGTTCGATTGGCTATAACTGGAAGTCCCTGGCCAGGGCTGATATAGAGTACTACTGGAAAGTGTTATCAGTAGGTTCTCGACCTGTTATGAGCCTCACATCGACACGACTTATCGGTTACTAGGGTCTGACGTATACTACCCCTATACTAGATATGCATCATATCAGACGAAGAGACCGGACTGTACGGTAGTGTTACTGATTGGATTCACAGGAGAATGTACAGGCTTGCTTGTTGATCTTTTGATCGCTCAATACCTAGGTGGCTGTTACGTTTAGCTGACCGCTTGCAGCTTGTGGGTGTTTGATATGATCATCACCTACTGCCGGCGTATTGACGATTCTTTAGAGTCCTACACAGAGCTTTCTTGACTCGGGATAAACGGAGTAGTAGCACATATGTGATATGTGCGGGACCGAGAATAATAAGATATGAGATACCGTATTCTATTCTCGCGATATTTGATATCAGCCGGGTCATCGGATTAAGTGTTGATTCGATGAATCGGTACATGATATATTAGTCGGTTATATGCGATATAGCCGGATTGTCGGATCAAGTGTTGATTCGATAATTTAATGTATAAATATATATGTGATACATTACATTACATTATCTAATATTGGCTCGCTTTATTGATTCATTTTCTCACCGGATAATACATTGATATATATGCGATATATGTTATTTGTATTATTTTCTTTTGTTACAAAAATATATTATATATGTGATATATAGTATTGTAACATGTTATGATTACAAATGCAACATTATTAGTGGAGATTAAACATGGTTAGGGTTTGTTTTGGGTTAGTATTTTCATGAAGCTTCTAGAAACTTTTGTTTTGTTTTAAACTAAGATATTATGTGTTCATATTTGTGGAGATATTTCCTAACCCAACCCAAACCCTTTACCCTAGTTAAATCTCTACAATGGGTAGCCTTTTCATTATTAAGCATGGGTTGCATTTGTAATTAGAATAACAATTCATTATTCATCACAAAAGACTTGATCTTCTTCCTCCTCCTTAAGCTTACTAGCTTATGATTTTGTGATGAGTGTGTGTGAGAAATTGATAAGAAAAGAGAGCCAAATTCCTACTTCATCATCCTCATCTAATCTAGCCACTTAGAATAGGGTGTTCACTTCATTAATACTTGATTAGAGAAGTGAAAGCTTGAGTTAAAGAAACTTCAAGTTAGATCATCTTCGAAAAGGAAGACATCAAGCAAGCATGGATCGTTCGGCTTGTGGAGCCTCTCTTGAGTCCGGGAGATCATGGATCGCGGCAAATGGATTACTTCTCGGAGCTTATGAAGCGAAGGAGCAGACTACAAAGGTTGTAATCCCTCTCTCTTAGATGTAAAGATGTTTACTTGCATGTTTAACCCTAATTATCTAGCAAAGATTCTCGCTTTAGGTTGTTCGGCACTTCTAAATTTTAAATCGGGTATGGTTGATGCCTTATAGACCCTTGTGACAGTGCCTAGTAACCCAACAGTGGTATCAGAGCCTAGCTAGACCATTAGGCGATATGTATACGAAGTTAAAAGTCCGATCGAACCCCGAAACGTCGATTTTGACCCCCTCTCCGGAAATTTTCTAAAAAGTTGGTTTTTTCCGTATTAAAAATACTCAGAAAATTCAGCAGGTAATTCTAAGGATTACTGTAAAATTCGATCCCCAAATACCATCAAGTCGCCGCGGAACCGCGGCAAGGACATGCTTTGCGCGACGGTTCCGCGGCCGTACTTGGGAATTATGGACTCGTATTTATAGGGTTAATCCATAGGTATTACTACATGCTTCTGGGAATTTTTAATTTTACTCAAGTGTTGAGTATTCTGGAGATCTTTTGTATTCATTGATTCGATCGGAAAGTTTAACTTCATTTACATTTCTGGATAATTTAGAACGTGTTAAAATGTTCGAACTGATATCAATAACTCATTTTTTTCCCGACATAAAAACTTTCAAGTGTTAAATTTTTCTTGAGTTTAAAACTTTCGGAAAAACATGCAATCATATCTTTGGACCCTCTAGAAGAACGTAATTTTAACTCGATTATGCGACCGTCAAAACTTCCACTGAACCCTTGGGTTTGTGGTAGTTTAGCGTTGCCACATGTGAAGCGTTGGTTTGACCCTTCTACGGCTGGTTCATTGGGGCTGTGACATGTTTTGGGATTTTTGAACTCCGCTCAAGTGTTCAGCTATTTGGAAATCTTGGGTGCTTGATTATTCGATCGGAAAGTTAAACTTTGTCTATTTATCTGGAATGTGATACAATTTATGGAATTCATATAGTTAGGCATGAAATGCGAAATATGTGATATTTCGGATTTAAGATGTCTAAAGTGATTGTGGATTCCAAATGTTGTAGTTTTACACTTTCTTTTTTGTAACCGTAAGCGTAGTATATGGTGTATCGCCGGTTTCGTTGCTATACATCAATGACAATCGGGATACGCATACTTGCTTACGATGACGATATGAGATATTATGTGTTGCTGTAATATGTTATATTGGATCGTCGTGTTCTGAATAGCCGGGGGTTTTATGTGAGATGAGGGTTTTTATTTTCATTCATGTAAAATTCATTGTATGTAATATTATTTTATTGGGGCACTTCCGGGATGAGGATGATGTCACCATTGTATATTATTTACTTTTCCGCATTAGGTTGACCCAAGGAGGGGAGCACAAGTAACCGGGTTCTAGGGTCCAGTGGGAGGCCATCTCGAGGAGTCGAGACCGGGTCTCCAAACCCTAGAATTGGCAGTGTTGCTTGCCGCTCTCGTAGGGGTCTAGAGATGTGGGATTGGCTATTCATCGCGACCGTGGAATCCGTGTTTTATACAGGCTCGATGTAAAACACGGACGTTTTAGTATATCCAATATTTCATATGTTATCTTCTGCTGCAATGTTCTGTGATGAGATCATATTACTGCCTGAGACGAATACTTATACTATATATATGATATATAAATAATGCAGCTTTCGTTTCTTCTGTGATGCTTAGGAAGCATAATTGATGGGATTTATTAATGAGATTAATTAAAGAAAAGAAACCTAAAAGGTGTTGTAGAATCAAAACTTTATAAAAAGGGCAGCTACAGTCTTGCTTTGCACAGCGGTATATATGATATACCCTGCACCTTATTCGATGAGGAAAGAGCCGAGATCCCTTCACCGGGAGTGACCTCTTTAGCGGAACTTGCAGATGCTACAAACTCCCGGATTAGTTTTTGATTGCTTTTATATCTTTGCTTTGCACAGCGGTATATATGATATACCCTGTACCTTATTCGATGAGGAAAGAGCCGAGATCCCTTCACCGGGAGTGACCTCTTTAGCGAAACTGGAAAAGCCTTAAAGACACTCCTTTCTAAAATCACTTGTTTCTACAATGATATCAAGTTCATTACGCTCATGGTTTTCTGAAAAACTTGTGTAGCCCTCCGTCATTTCAGATAAGTAATATTTAGTATTCGTGCTACGGTAGTTTGGCATGTGTCAAGGCGTAGTGTACGGTAGCTAATTAGTACTCATCTGTAGCATGAGATGCGATTGGATTAGGGTATTCGTACGGCATTGTTTGGCATACATCAAGGGTCGTATGGGTGGGTTTGATTCATTAACGAAATGTACGGGTTGAACTTGACTAGCGGACTATGGCTTGTTTGGCATTGTCACGACCCGAAAGTACGGAACGTGATCGGCACTTAGATTACGAAGCGTCTAGAGGCGCCACGTAACCTAAGTAAGCCGAAGCCCAGAAATCTAAACCATGAAAAAGAAGAAGAAGAAAAAGAAAACAAGTTTAAAAGCATCAGCAAATTTTCTCAAAAATTTCGGCAGAGTCTCCTCTGTAAAAACTGGCCCCCAAACGGGTACAACAAGTATAATATAAATAAACAATAAAAAGCATCCCCAAACGGGTGCTACCTCAACGCCAACAGGCAGAAACAACCACAACAACACAATAATATACAACGCCAAAGGGCGAGGCTCAAAACTCAAAAGAAAAACAAAACCACCAGATCAGAATAATACATGCGCGACTCTAAGGTCGAAATAAAAGACTGGTCCAATAAACTTATCAAGTAATACAAGTATGGTTGATGGAGCTTACTAGATACAAATGAATGAATAAAAATACAATGGTGGTTCGGATACAAGTGAACCAACCTACCGTGCAAATCACCCTGAAAGAATAGATGTGCCAGCAAGCTGCCAGGGAAACCTGTACACCGACCTGTTAAAAAATTTGGCACAACGGGGGTGAGTTGCCAACTCGTGAGAAGAAGACATCTACGAAAAGAAATCGAATGCACGATGCTATCCTAGGTCATAATATTACACTATTATATCCCAATCATCTAGTAATAGCAGGGTAAAACTACGTGTAAATGCAGATACTCCGTGCTCGTGTCAGTGCCTCATATAATACTATGTCATATGAATGGATATGCATGCATCATGAATATAAAATAACCAATCCTGAAATCCAGAAATATCTGTATAAGAAATCTTTAGCTGTTATCATAGTAAAATGTGTATAAGAATCTGAAATCTCAACAATGAAATCCATGGAAATCCGTGTCAAGTATCGACACAACACATGTAATCTCAAGTCTCAAAATCTCGGGCTCCGTCAGTCCGGATCGGCCCATATCATCAAATCTCACGACAACGGTCGGTATCCTCCGGATATCCGCCGCGCCAGACATCACCGGTAGGTAGCCTTCCCCTGCCAGGTTCATCGTCTACAACTCGATCTTCTTGCCCCGGGGTACCATACCGGGCCCACCATATACCCGAGACGGTTCATCCACTCCTCGAATCGGGTCTCGAAATCCATCAAAAAACATGAAATCTCATGGTGGACGACACATACATCACGAGAAAACCGCATCTTATTTTAAAAAAAAGAGAAGAGGAGAGAGAGAGAAGTTTGTTTATATATTCTTGCGGTTTTCCCCAAAATCCAGAAATCTCATAGAGATCCAAATCTTAAAATCATAAGTAACTATATGATAAGTGTCGGCATATGCCCATAATACTGCATGATAACATGAAAATATTAATGCATGAATGTCTAAGTAATAAATATCATGTCTATACTAACATCAGAGAATAATCACAATATTATATCGGTCTAGTTGTTAACTGATTCTATCCATAAAAGACAATATGATCTAAAGTGTATGTGACATAGCAATTACCGATGATGATGTGTGTGAGCCGGCAAATAAGTGTGCGTGGAGTATGCGCATCATCAGTAATAGTTCTGGTGTCCTAACAGGTAAAGTTTATACTGATTATAGCAACATATAAAAGAACATGCACCATGATGATTACAGTATGAATGCAAGACAGATGTGCATTATCCACCCCTCTGCGACATACGAGAACAACTATCACTATATGAATCGAACCTAACCTAGTGTCCATCTAACCTCAACCTAAGAAACTAGTCATTAAGAAACAAGAGTCTACCTAGGTCTGAATCAATATCTCTAATAGTCAGCGATCCAGCCTCAATAGCGTCACGTACGAAGTACGGCTTCCTCGAATCAAGAGTGCGGATCAATCATCATATCTATGCCTCGTACGGTAAAATCCATCGTACGGCATCCCAATATCGGGGTACGGGTCAAGTATCTCCTAGGTGTCTCATTATTCGTATAATGTCATCACCAACACATCTCATGATCAAGGTGCTAAACTGTAACCGCCTACATCAATCATATATCATTGCCATCATAATATGCATCATTAGTTTATCCTCAGAAATATCATGTCATATGTATCATATCGTAATCAAGTCATACATATCCCATATCGTGATCAATCACAAGTTATAGTCCGGGTACTATTTTAGAGTCCCATGTACCTCAATATCATCACTACCCCTTATAATTTAAATATACATGTTCATTATCTCATTCTCTAATGATCCGCTAACACATAATACGACTGTATAGCCAAGAATCACGGCATCAAGCCCAGTTACACTATTTCATCATACCTCGGATATCATATCACATCAATGAATCACATATACGTGTTGTATATATATGTATATACCTATACCTAGTTCTATATATATACACATACACGTATACCCCATGTCGAGTTTCAGTGTGTGCGTGGGTGTGTTTCTATCTGAAACCTACGAATCTCTTCCAAGGTACTCATCCTCTGATATGGTTTTCCTAAATCAGTCTAGTCCAGCCTAGGGTCAATACTAGGGTCCTACTAGGGTCACATCTTGTTTCCTAATGTCAATAAGTACTATTCCTATTCTACGTTGCGGGGGTGCTAAACGCCATCCACCCGACTTCCCCCCGTAGATATGCATCTACTCACCTGGTCCATGTCTGCCGAAGACAGTGTCGCCATCCACCTCTTCATCGCCCGCAGTCCACGTGAGGGGTACCTAGACGCAAACATATAAATAGCATCGTAAACTGAATCACATACGAACGTCAAACGATACAAGGAACAAGCATAGGTTAAAACCTATGTCCCGTCCACGCAAAAGAACCAAATATCGCTCGATATCGGCGTACAAACTCCGATGGATCGAGATAAACATCAACAATTAACTCATAGTTTTAAAACACGTTACTACTATTATAAAACATGATTAAATCCATCGAAACCCTAAAATCCATCAAATCGCCCGATTTCATAAAACCCGAAAATACCAATTTACCGTTTTTCATCAAAACTTGACATTTAAATGAAACCAATGGTTATAAAACTCATTAAATAGCATAACTAGACTATACAACCCCTTACTTTATTTTTATTACACAATTTTGCATTTATTTGAAATTTCTAGTTTGCAACTTTTAACAATTTTTAACATTTTTCAAGCAAAATACCACAATTCCACCACAAAACGTGATTTTTCATGAATTAATGTATTAAACAATAATTCATAATGATAATGATTTAATGAAACCATAAATTATATTTTTAATCACATTTATTTAGAAATTTCTAAAATCTAGTTTACAAAATAGCAATTTTTATCACAATTTATCAATTATCAATAGAAACTAGCAATCAAACTAAGTTTTTCTTTCCATTAACATGCTAAAGTTCTCACTAAAATAACAATCTAATGATAGCCACCTTAATTGGAATTTTATATCACCCACATATATATTTTACAAAAACTAGTTAGCTAAAAAGCTTCATTTAAACAATTTTAAATGAAAAAATTTACAATTCAACAAACATGCAAGATTTTCCAATTCTAAAAGTGTTAAACTAACTATTATAACCCTAATTAATTAATAAAAATTATAACTTGAATTTACAAACCTAACTTGAATTTTAGAATTTGCAACTAGAATTAATCTAATTAATCTAATTATGCTTAAATGAACATCTAATAACAATAAATCAAAAGAAGGAAATTTATACCTCCAAAATATGAAACCCAAACATGAAATAAGCCTCCAAAATGCATGCTTTCCATCTCCAAAATCCATGCTAAATAGGTCAAAGGAAAATGGTAGAGGTTGAATGTTGAATGTTGATTTTTGAGATTTATTTTTGGAATTTTTGATGAATTTTGATGATTTTTAATGCAAAAATGATGGGGGGAAAATTTTGGGGCTACCCATGGAGGGGAGGCCGGCCATGGAGTGGGAGGAGGGTGAAGAGAGAGAAAAAATGTGTGGTATTGTGTAGAAAGTTCATAAATAATGCATTTTTTTCACTTAAACCCTTTATTATCTAACTTTTTCAATTTAACCATTTTCCTAGAAATTTCTAGAACCATGGAGAGATTTTGGAAAAGATTTTTCATATTACACACTTGATTCTAATAT